>OX453065.1:7572066-10058204 GCA_949699795.1 Spicauda simplicius
TTCAGTTGAAGCAAACCGTCTTGAAGACAACTGTATGTAACAAAAACATTGATCGAATGCATTATGAAGGATGCATATAGAACGAACGAAACGGATTTACTCCAAGAGACATTTGCAAGCAAAGCTTAAATTAATTCAGTCACACCAGATCGGGGTCTGATTTCTGACATCTATCTCCATACTATCTATCTATCTATCCCTATCTATCACGACACGTCAGCTTCAATCACGCTCCGACGATTGTCGGGAATACATTGGTTTTGGACAAACAGACGGATGGTCGCACGACGTTTGATTGTATTTCCAGAATGGCATGTTTATTGCATTCTGTTAGATGGATGAGTTTTGAGTTGAACGGCTAACAAATCGATGTAATGACAAGCTGAATAATCATTATGCAAATGCACAAGGAAAAATGACAATTTACGTCTGTTTTTTAATAAGATTTTTTTTTTTTATCTGACTGAAGTAGCAAACGAGCATGCAGTCCACTTGATGGTAAGTGGGTCACTGCGGCACATGGACATCTGTAATCAACTACATACAGAACATGAGTTCCATCTGAAGTCAATCTCAGATGTGTTGCTACTCCCGAGGACTATGATGGTCGCCTCATGTGGAAGTGTGCCGGCAACCACACCCTTCTATCGAAACGCAAGAAATGCTTCACGCTGGAAATAGGTGTGGCGGTGGTACTTCCCCGGTCGAACTACACTGGTTCTACCACCTTGAAAATGTAGTACTTAGATAATGTAATAAATGATACATTTTGGAAGAAGTAAAACCCTCCTTGGTTCAACTCTGAAGATACAAGTGACATACTAATTTGTACTTTATAACAACAGTGTTAATCGCTACTGTTTTTAGGCTTGAATGCTATCGTAAAGGACGTAGAGGACACTTAAAACATATGTCTTAACGTTTACTAAAATACTTACACTGGTAGTTAAATACATTTGTTTACATTAAATATTAGCTTGTATACTTTTATCAAGATGGTAGCAACTATAAAATGATTTGTTAGAACTTTGCGCAAACACGACGGAGACATCATATTTTATCTTAAAATAAAATTTTCTTTACGCCACTTGTCTGAGATATCTTGAATGTTGTTTGTAACACGACACGATGAGTTAATTAAATGAATCATATTTAAACACATAAACACGTTTGGAAAATTACGTATATTAAAATTAATACTATCATATATATCTGAATTACTTTTAACCATATCATAATATCCTATTAAAAATGAAACAAACGTAATCAAGATACGTTAATCAGTACTTGGTGTAACCGGGCACCTTGCTTGCTTGCTTTGCTTGTTCTGATTCGACCGTTTCTTTTGCATGCAAAATTGTCCTCCTACCCATTCTAATGTTCATAAAAAGAATATGAAACGCTTTCTACACTCATAGCCCCACAGTAAGATTTTCACCTGTGTCCTGGGTGCCATGGACACACACAAGACGTATACACAAACACCCAGACCCAGAACAAAAATCTAAACTCATCATTAAGATACCTGTCTGGCCGGGAATCGAACCAGGGACCCACTGCGTGTCAGACCGGTACGGTAACCGCTGCGCCACGCGGGTCGTCAAATATCATTGTAAAATTAATTTCTCAGTGATTGATTTTTAAGCTTTTTGGGAAATAAAGAATCTTAAACCATTTACTTATTACGCAAAGTAATATATATCGAATGAACTGTGGGAGCACGTTATGATTTTAATAAGTTATTACTTCGTCTATGCTACTGAAATAAAACATAGATAATTTTCATGTGGTTTTTCCATCGCGTATTCAGCATTCGTTAGTGGCCAATATATGAATGTTAATAAATATATTTTTTCTTCTTTCATCATTAATTAATGGTTTTAAACCATTCATCGGCTCTATCTAAAATATTGATACGCGTGTATTTGTAAAAAACTCGTAATGTTCAGAAATAATTTTGTTTTTTGTTTATATATTTATGAAAACTTAATGTTAATAGTAATAATTGTAGATATAGCGTCTATTGTTACAAAATTTAATAACTTTGATTTGGATGTTCTTATTCTTTTTATATAAACTAGTAACCCGTCACAATGGTCGAAATTTATATAAACGAAACCTTATATTGTACAAAGTAGCATCAATATTTCTCTAATTTAAATAAATTGTAAAGCAATAGCGGGTATTTTGACAAAGACATCTGACATTTTTGACGTTACGTGTTTCATTTTGAATGTTCTATTTCGTTTATTATCTGTTTGAGTCAAATGCAAGGTAGTGAGTGTAATGTGTTTTTAGTTGATTTTATGTATGTTTTATGCATTATTTGAAAAAAATATTAGTATTGCGCAGTGATTCTATACATCAACTATAACCGTGCGTAATTTCATACTCCTCCGCCTGTGGCACGTATTTTACAAATACGTCACAAAATTTTGCTACACATATTAATATTATAAATAAAAAAAACATATTTAAAAACACGTTGTTAACACATTACCGATTGTCATTGATTATGATGAAATTTTAAACAACGTAATGACATACTAAATCATTTCATTTTTGCATTCACATCATTATTCAGTTCTATTAAAGTTTAACCTTAATTAGTATATTTCATTTATTCAATGATGACATTTCTAATTACCAAATCGATTATCGTGTAAAATATTGGATATTCAAAGTAATTAAGTGTTGATGGATCTATTAATTAAAGGAAAGGTATTGAAAATGAATCGCGTAGCTTTAAGGGCTGTTTGAAGATAGTTATTTCAGAATCCCAATTTGTTACGTCATATAGGACGAGTACTTTATATATTTTATTGTATACTTTTTCAAAATCTGTGGCTGTCGCTTATTTTGGCATTTATTTTTTATATAAGATTGAAGTAGAAAAATAGCACGCGGGTAACATGATGTTATCACTCATCATGATATTGTGAGGTCAAAGTTGGTCACCTCTTCTAAAAATGAGCTAGCACCCACACCCTTTCCACGAAACGCAAGAACTGCTTCACGCTAGAAATAGATGTGGCGGTGGTACTTCCATACTTATTCTAGTTTGAAAATTCAAAATTGCTACACATTTAGGTACATACCGCAAGTGTTAGAAAAAAGACATTATTTTCGGTACTTCTCAATAATCATATTATTTTTAATAGTTATAATCAGTCACACTACCCTTAGTAAAACAAAAAAACACGCCCTGTGTGTTTTGTCCCGTGTCGTGGGAACCATGGACACAAACAAGACGAATACACAAACACCCAGACCCAGTACAGGAATCTTAGTACAACATTCAGATACCTGTCTTGCCGGGAAACGAAACCGGGACTCACTGCGCGTCAGACCGGTGTGGTAACCGCTCCACCACGCGGGTCGTCAAGTATTTTCTTCAGTTAGTATTTTCTTACCCTTTTATATTGTTCAAGCATTATTATCACTTCTGTATTAAAATATCTTAAATGCTAAGTATCATTAATTTACGTCTATTACAAAAACCGCCGTCGTTAATGCGATAATTACTTTAATGCTATTAACTTAATTATTTCAATTCGCATTTTACGATCATAAAAGCTATAAAAACTGTTATCAATAGCTACTCCGTCAGTACAACTTATATTTTTTTTACTTTTGTAGTAGTTTAGTTTTAATACTAAAGATGTATTATTTATATTAAAATACTACCTGACCCGGCGAACTTCGTTCCGCCTGAAATTAATATCTAAAATTATCAGTATTCCTCCACTATATTATGCATGTATTATACATAAAAACCTTTCTTATGGACCACTATACCTATTTAAAGAAACTGCATTAAAATCCGTGGTGTAGTTTTAAAGATCTAAGCATACATAGACTTTGTTTTGTACTATGTCGTGATTATCGCGTCACTACATAGTATAACAGCGAAAAGCGACTTAGTTTTATGCTGTGTAGTGACGCTATAATCACTATGTATGCAGAAAATATGTAGATCTTTAAAACTACCCTACGGATTTTAACGCAGATTTTTAATGGATAGAGTGATTCAATTCATATATGTGAAATATAGTGGAGAAACACTGATAATTTTACATTTTTGACTTTTAGGCTGAACGAAGGTCACCGGGTCGTCTAGTTTATTATAAATGCCTATTAACTAGGGTAGGAACTTTCATGTTTCGATTATGGACGTACCAACATCACACATAGTTTCACAATATTACAGTGTAACAATATTAATCGCCGCTGTGGTCTAATTTTACTAGTTCCAAAAAAACCGGCAAAGTGCGAGACTGACTCGCGTACAAAGAGTTCCGTAGAATATCAATAAAAAAAACGACAAATAGATTTGTTGTATGAAAACCTCCTTTATTTTTTTCTGTTCTAATATTTATTGTTACAGTGGCAATAGAAATGCATCATCTGTGAAAAGTTCAACTGATGAGGTATCACGGTTCAAGAAAAACAGTCTGGTAGACTGTATCTTTTGAATCTATCTATCAATGGAACATGGTAATAGGATCCCGTTTCTACTCTTTGGGTACGGAACCCCAAAATATATTTGATCTAGTGCTTATAACAACCTTTTTTAAACTTACTATTTACCTAAAATTAAGTTACATACACGCCAACTGCTTCAATTGTGGCTGACCTCCGTGGTTGGGTTTACGTGGTTATTTGTACTTTAAACTTTTTTCTGAAGTATTATGACATACATCTTCAAAAAGGCGCCGAAAATATCCATTAATGATTTCTCTGATATTGCAAATGTTTCTAGACGACTACGATAATTTTACTTTACATTAGGGAGCATGTCTACTTTATTGTTTAGATATACCGTAAACGAGGTATTTTACCTTATTTCTTAGACAGACACTAATTATAGCATACTGTCCCAGATTATGCTGGCATTAATTATAGAAATCCACGGGCAACAATAGCCGGCAAGTAGACGGTTTACTCGAATGCTAATTCTATACTAGAAAAATACTCTTAAAAATTAGGTAAAGTACGCTCCACAGATTGAGGTCTATAAATTTCTAAGATACACACGTTTTACATCGTTTCTGCGAAAAATAATCTGAAAAGCTGACAAGAATTTGAATGCACGATGTCGTTAAACGGGTCCCGACCTCTACTTGACCGGTTTTCTGAAGAGCTCCATGAATAAAGAATTAGGATCACAGACGGACGGTAAATCGGATATAAGAATGGTTTATAGAAATTTACACAGATGCTTAAAATATTTTGAAAAAGAATTCTCGTATTGTAGAAAAATGCTTTCCTATAGAGCTAACTCTAAAATATGGCAAGTAATTGGTAGCTGGTTGTTATTCCATAAATTTATTAAAATATTTTTTTGTATATATTATGTATGCTTATAAAATAAAAAATTTAAAAGAAAAAAAATAACTTTATAGTAGTCTAACCTATCATTTTGTTGCATTGTATAATATTATTCTACATCGAAAATCATTACATTGAATAACACTACATTTAACTGCAGAAAACACTTACTCTAAACATAAAACACAACTTCTTTTCAACAAGATTACTTGGGCGAAAACTAAGAGAAACATCCACGAAAGGCCGTACCGAAAAGGGACTAAAATGATCTCTTATCCCTTCCATTAAAATGCCGGCTTGACCCAAACTTCTTAACCACCTCACACCTTCGAAATAACAGTAACACTAAGCTTTCAATACAGTGTGAACAGGACCCAAAGAATTGGGTTTCAACCCTCCACGATTGCACCCCAATTGAGATTCCAACGACGCTCAGAATGAAGTACAACCAACACGTTTTACGATATAGGCTTATGGACTGAACGCACTGACTGTAAAATTTCGATGAAGGTATTGAAGGGTTAGTTCAGCGTATTGAATTTCGAGTGAAAACACTACTAGATTAATTCACTAAAGTTACTTTAATAGAATATAGAGCAGTTATAGCCTAATGGTTGAAACTTGCCCTCTCGATCGGGAGGTCCGAGGTTCAAACCCAGGCACGCACCACTGATTTATGTGCGTATTTTAAATATAATTATCACTGCTTTTCGGTGAAGGAAAACATCGTGAGGAAACCTACACACCCGAGAGTTCTTAAAAAAAAGTTCTTGGAGGTGTGTGAAGTCCACCAATTTGTCCTTGGCCAGCGCGGTGGACTATGGCCCAAACTCTCTCATTCTGAGAGAAGACCCGTGCCCAGCAGTGGGACAATAATGGGTTGACGTGACTTTAATAGAAGAGACGTCGGATGTGGACTACGTTTGAACGTAACAGTTCCATTCACTTCCATATAAAATAATTTAAGGAACACAACGTTAAGCGATGAGGCGGTGTCGCGCGTACGTCCGTGACCGACGTCGCTTCTGTGCTTCGAATGGCAAGAACGCGGTGTAGAATATGTATTGCCTGAAATTACCTGGTGACAATCTAGTTAGAAGAAATTGGGTAGAAAATTGGCAGGGAAGCAAATGGTGTCGAATGTCGTAACGGCCGGAATGTGATCGGCTCGTGATTTGGTAATTCTTGGTAGAAAGGTTAATCCATTGGGATAATGCTACCTTTCTAAAGGACGGACGTGAGGTCTTGAATAGAAATGAATTTGGAAATAAAAGGTTGGTAAATTATTTTGTTTGGCGTTGGATTTCACAATTGGATTAAAACGTAATATATGTACATTTTATAATAAACTTTTAATGTTTAAAATGTATCATTTTAATCGGATTTTTTTTCTCTAAATGATAAACAACAAGATCATAAATATTGTCTAAGTTTCTCATTCTTAGTTCATTTAAACTTTTAGTTCACTTTACTAAAATTAAGATGCATGTGAAAAAATATCAAACATACCCAAAGAAAAAAATCACAATTACATTTTATTGATTGCAACTCGCCCTAAAAATTGCCGTGGTTTAAATCGTGCTATTTATCTCTGATTTTTCTAAAATTATGTACGTATTAGAAATTTATTTATTGCTTTACGGAGAAGGAAAACTTCGCAAGGAAACCTAAATGCCTGCGAGTTCTTAAAATCATGTCAAAACTGTGTTAATTCTACCAATCACACTTGACCAGGGCGAAGTTCTGAAACCCTCTTAACAAAAGAGGGCACCCGTGCCCAGCAATGGGACAATAATGGGTTCACGATGACAATAAATAAAATTTAATCAATTATTCATTTAATGTAAAAACATAATGTTACACTACTTTACATTACCTTACATTACCTTACATTTTTTACATTACATTACATCCCGTTACTAGTTTAAATTTGTCCTACTCCGCATTACCAATTAACCCCAGATGTTCAGCAACAAAAGCTGAATTGAACAATAACGAATATGAACCCGTATTTGCAAGTGACAAGTTCTATTTCAGTTAATTACAACGACAGTAATTTCAATTTCCCAGTTTAATTATTACTCGAAAATTGTTCATGGTAAGTAAGGAATACAATTTACTAACCAAATAAAAGCATTTTTGAGTATTAAATAATCATGCGAGATAAGAGAAGTGATAGCCTAATGGTTGAAACTAGCCCTATCGATCGGGAGGTTCGAGGTTCAAACCCAGGCACGCACCACTGATTTTTCTAAAATTATATGCGTATTAGAAATTAATTATCACTGCTTTTCGGTGAAGGAAAACATCGTGAGGAAACCTACACACCCGAGAATTCTTTAAAAAAAAGTTCTCGGAGGTGTGTGAAGTTCACCGATTCGCACTTGGCCAGCGTGGTGGACTATGGCCTGTAACTCTCTCATTCCGAGAGAAGACCCGTGCCCAGCAGTGGGACAATAATGGGTTGACGACTAAATAAACATGCAGTTTATGTGTGAGGGGAGTGGCCACTGTTGACCATCGGCATGAGAAATCAACCCTGTATAATATTTTTTTATAAGATTGAAGTAGCAAACGAGCATGTAGTCCACCCGATGGTAAATAGCTACTGCTTCCTGTAAACATCGTAAGCAACTTCATACAAAAAAAGGTTCTATCACAGATGCGTTGCTACTCTCGAGGCCTGAGACGGTCGCCTCTTATAAAAGTGAACAACCACACTCTTCCAACGAAAGGCAAGAATTGCTTCACGTTAGAAATAAGTGTGGCGGTGGTACGCTCTTTACCATAAGCTCTTAACCATAAGCTCTTTCACGAAAAAACATACTAACTTTCGCATTTATAATAAAAATAAGATAAGACTGAACAACAAACCTATCATTGTGGAGAAGCATTTGCGGAAAAATTACTATACATCCATCAGCCTTTGAAAGTCCACTGCCTTTCACCTAATCTGCGCCACTTCGACCGGTCCTGAGTCATCTGGATCCAGCGGTTACCCACCGTCTTCTTCAGGTCATCAGTCCACTGGGTCGGGGGGCGGCCTGCACTCCTTTTGCCGAGACGTGGTCTCCATTCGAGGACTCTTCTACCCCATCGGTTATCTGTCCTACGAACGATGTGGCCTGCCCATTGACACTTCAGCCTACTAATTCTGAGAGCTATGTCGGTAACTTTCGTTCTCCTAAGGATTTCATCATTTCGAATTCTGTCGCGCAGGGAAATATCAAGCATAGCATAGCGGAAAAATTACAATACACCAATTGAAGCATGAAGCCAATATGAAAACATCCCAAAGTAAGGGTGATTTATTCCAATATCGCAAGTAAGGGTTTCCAATATGGTAAGAAAACATTAGAATCCTATGTAAACGGAAATAAACTGGATGTATATTTCAAGATAGTACGTTACGTATTTGCTTTGAACTGGCTTTTAACCGCGGATTTTCGAAAATACTATATTTAATGGCTTCATTTTCTTTGACTTTCTAATAATCTTGTAATCTAACCAGTATTTTCTTAGCCCAAAATAGAAGTTATTTTTTACCGCACCTCTTGTCGAGGGTGAAACCTTCAAAAGGTGCCCAACGCCGTGGGACCGACGCAGAGTTATGTGGGATTTTTACCGTACTAAAACCCCTCCGGTGGCCGTCCTCAGCGCTACAAAGAGGACTCCGGGATCTCCAAAGGAACGCAACCGGAATCCTCTGAGCGCGTTGCCCCATCGGGCTCCTCCCATTTTTTTAAACAGATACCGTCGACTATGAACATTCCCAAAGTCACCAAATGCATCGCCGGCTTTGACAAAAAGCTCTTTTTGCAGTATCTTTGAAGGACTTTATATCATAGCGCTATGGGAATATTTAGGAGATTTTTCTTTCCATCAAAGTATAAGTGCATAACAAATACCGGTGATTTGCATAGAACCTATTCGACCTGAATGCGTTCATTCAGTCACTATGAAACACTAGCTGAACCCCGCAGCTTCGCCCGCGTTGAAAAAATCGATATATCGATTGTCTCGTGGGTATAAGTGATTTTCCCACACTAAAAAGTAGCCAATATGTTAATCCAGAGTCTGAGCTGACACCCAATAAAGTTTTATGAAAATCGCTCCAGCCGTTTAGACGTGAAGAAGTAACAAAGATACACACTCACAAACTTTCGCCTTTATAGTATTAGTATGAGTATGAAAAATATGATGACTGATTAACTAAATGTAATCACATACTGCAAGAACAAAACCTAAAACGAGGACACAAATCCAGTTATTCTATATTTCTACCTGACCGGGAATCGACGCCCGAAACATCTGCGTGTGAATCTTCTTCATCATAATAAAATGTAATATTTTCTAATTAAAATATCATTCATTTGTAAAACCTCACATTGGTTTAAACTACTCATAATATCATGAATAACCAAATATTAGTTAAATTTATAATTATGGACGGTGAAACTAAGTAATTCAACAACTCCCAACAACTTCAGCTTACTTAATTGCTATTTCAAAATACTTTAATAGCTCGTACAAATTTCAATAACTACTTGTAGGTACGTGATTAGTTTCCGCTTATTTCAAAGAGTTCTGAACCTTAAGAAAGAGGTACTATATAATGAAACCTTCTCTTTAACAGGGTTTTTTTTTATACTTAAACCTAACGATAAGGCTGACGGGCCACCTGATGGAAAGCAGTCACCATCGCCTATGGATATTTGCAACACCAGAGGAGTCGCCAATGCATCGCCGGCTTTGGAGGAGAGCTCTTTTTACACCTTTCTTGAAGAACCCCATATCATAGCGCCCCGCGAATACCTCAGGAGGAAGATCCATCTCTATCTATCTCTTGAACCTTAATTGTATAAACATTTGGTAACATTAGTTATCTCACACTTATTTCTGCCTAACAATAGCGGTAGTTAATCGCTGCCGTGTTCCGTTTAAGGAGTAAGGGAGATACGTATAGAAGCATTCTAACTTAAACTTCAGGATAAGCAACACACCTATCATGAGGTTATGGAATTGATGGCATCTATGTTTCGGCGATAATGGTCACTATAGCCAGGTAGATTGCATTCAATTTAATAAAAAAAAACGTGCAGCACACGGGGACTGCCACAGTCAAGCTATTACATAGCGATTCTTATCAACTTATGCAATTATAATTATGTATTTATTTATGCAGTATTTTTTCTTTGATATTAATTCAAGTTTTTTTCATTGATACTATGTACCTTCTCACAAACAGCTGCTTACATATTAGTCCGATTTCCGAGCTCGTTTCGATCTCACGGATCGAGCTCGGAAAACATACGGACTATACTACAAATTAAGAAACCAGTAATGCCCAAGGGAAGACGTTCTTTCTTCATGAACAACAACTAAAACATAAGTATCCTTGTTAAAATATTCAGTAAACAACTAATCATTTTGTTATTAAAGCTTAAATTGAAAACTCTAAGTTCAACAACATTAGGCGTTGAAACTTTGTAATAGTTTGTACAGGTTTCAGTTTTCTTGCGTCGGTAACAGTTGTTCCCCACATATTGTTGGAGCAGTTAGAACGTAATTTTCATTAATAACACTGGCGCAAAATGTTTAAGTACCTTCAAAGAATAATAAAATTTTTTTTGGCTAGCAGTGCTCGTCAGCTTTAACCACTTTTAAAAAAATAAAATACAGCTTTAGATTGAAATACATTTCTTTTTAATTTTGACAGGGTGATTTTGAGAATAAAAACAATCTTTACATGACAAAGCTTAGGTTATATTAGACTTTTACGTTAATATACCTGCAAAAACCAAAAAAAAATGAAACTTAACCCACGAAAAGTTTTTTGTCCTACTCGATTAGTTGATTTTATGTTAAAAATTAGTGGAGTATGATTTTTGGTTCGAAAAGTTCACAAAATTCACTTCCAAGGACTAAGGTCGCCTCTAATAGAAGTGAGCCGATGAGCCCTTCCACTGTTTCAGTGGAGGAGGCAAGATCCGCTAAACGCTAGAAAAAAGTGTGGCGGTGTTACTTCCCCGGTCTAATTACACTGGTTCTACCTCCTGGTGTTTGGAGCTAATTAGAAACATCTATAAGCGACAATGACATCCTCATTTCGTCTACCCATTATTGTCTCACTGCTGGACACGGGTCTTCTCTCACAATGAGAGAGTTTTAGGCCAAAGTCCGCTGCGCTGGCCAAGTCCGAATTGGTGGACTTCACACATCAGCAGTGAAAAGCAGTGATAATTAATTTTTAACACCCACATAAATCAGTGGGCGTGATAGACTGCGCATGACCTGTTTGATATTATGACATCGTATTAGGTAATCTGGAATAACCTAGTTTTCAGGATGTTTAATAGTAAACTGAACTACAGATTTTATACCTAACAAGAATTTTCGATTAATTCCACGTCAATAGCCGCTTTGCCAAAACCGCATGGCCGCTGAATCGCTAACACAGTAATTACACTAAATTCAGGGATTAACTATTGGAAAACTCTCTGTTTTTTGGAATATTCGTAACTTTCTTTCACTGCTACAAATATAAAAGTTGCGTAATATTCATTCTTGCAAACTTAGGGACACTGGCAAATTGTGCAATTTTTTTTTTATCAAAATGAAGCAGTAAATGAACATGTAGTTCACCTGATGGTAAGTGATCACTGCCGCCCGTGGACATCTAAGTATTCCGTAAGCAACTACATATCGAACAAGGTTTCTATCTGAAGTCAATCACAGACGCATTGTTACTCCCATGGACTAAGATGGTCGTCATATACGAGTAACTGAGTCGGAAACTATCATGGACGCACAGGGAGACGAATATACAAACACCCAGGCTCTAAACACATATTCATTTATCATCTACATAGTTGTCTGGCCGGGGAGTAAAACCTGGAACCCACTGCGTGTCACCGCTATGACCTCGCCACCATGCGGGTCGATCGATCGTCGATTTATTTTACCTGTAATTGGATGTGCGTAGTTTATTTAGATGCTTAAAGTCAAGGTCCTTACCTGTAATAAAAAAAAAACAACATTAATAATATAGGGATCTACTACATTTACTTTATTGATTAATGTTTATGTGGGTATGAGTCTTTCCTACAACTTGGAAAACTTTGGGAATGCACTAATATATACTACAAAAATATAATAATATATACCTTACTTATACAATAAAACAAGTAATTACTAAGCAAGTTTGGTAAGAGAGATCTAACGCCAGGCTAGGCTATGCCTGGGGAGCGGCCGTGCTCCGACAGTCGTTGTTCGGAACTTGTATATACGCAGAGTATTGAGAATACTTCGATAGCGTGGTTCAGAATACTAGCAGCGCTATCTCTTGATGAATTGCGGGAGGTCGCCACACAAGGACACCAGAACTATGGTTTTATTCATGATTCGTCTGCTAGATCTCAAGCTAAATCTTATAGACTTGGCGGGAAGATTTGAGACGTACTGTGTTAAATTAGAATGCTATGTCGCTACAATAAACCCAATGTTAAAAGACCACCTCCGCAGAGAAACAATAAAATATATCATAATATGGTAGAATGTATTTTTATTTTTCATGTAATTAATTTCAATGAATTATTTGGAAATTATTTATATTTTTACTAGCTGTCCCGACAAACGTTGTTTTGCCATATAAAAAATAAAAATAAAATTTTAAGGGTGGACAACCCTTAAGGGGTATGAAAAATAGATGTTGGCCGATTCTCAGACCTACTAAATAAGCATAAGAAATTTGGTAAAAATCGGTCAAGCCGTTTCGGAGGAGTATGGCAACAAAAACTGCGACACGAGAATTTTATATATTAGATTATTGATATGCATGGTGGTGGAATAATTAATTTCAGATAGCAACCTTGCTCTGTATGAAGTTGTTTGTTCATGTGACCACATACCATTAATTTTTCAAGGTGGTAGAACCAGTGTAGTTCGACCGGGGAAGTACCATCGCCACACCTATTTCTAGCGTGAAGCATTTCTTGCGTTTCGATAGAAGGGTGTGGTTGCCGGCACACTTTCACATGAGGCGACCGTCATAGTCGTCGGGAGTAGCGACGTATCTATGATTGACTTCAGATGGAACCCATGTTCTGTATGAAGTTGATTACAGATATCCATGGGTGGCAGTGACCACTTACCATCAGGTGGACTGCATGCTCGTTTGCTACTTCAGTCAAATAAAAAAAAATTAAGTAAAGTATGAAATGACCGTTTTTAATTTAAATCATATAAAAAAAATTAAACTAAGAGCGAAAATTGTATGTTAATATTGATTCATTTTACATAAAAAGTCCTGTGGGAGCAAGTATACGTGACCTTCCTCGTAGAGAACTTCAATATTACATTACGGGTAGACGGCATGCTCATTTGCTACAAAATCATAAAAATGCACTGATATTAAAAACATATTTTACACTGTTATTTTATTCATAAAACGAAATAAAAAGCGAGAAGTTCACGCAATATGCTAGTTTGCTCACTTTATCGAGTTAAGTTGAGATCTCCGTGAAGTGAAAATAAATCTTCGTAACGAAGACGGGAAAAAAGTGGCAGTAAAAAAGAGAAACGAGTTAATTCAGCACCCTTTGTAACCCGACCATTGCGTGTCCTCGTGATTTGTGTAACAGATAAGAAGTGGTATATCCTACTTAGTCTATACTTGAGTGTAAAACGGATAAATCAGCTAGTAGATAATAAAATAAAACGCCCTGTAGTTCCGGGATCAGAATAGGGCTACGGCATCCCCTGCCTGTCGTAAGAGGCGACTAAAAGGGGCTTCCGGGGTTGCAGACGGCTAGATTGGGAACTCGAACCGTTCGGTCAGGCAATCCCGGGAAGGACGGCGGTATGTGTGGTCGCATACCGTCGTAAAGACTAGACGGAGCGGTGGGCCCAGCCGCCCATCTGGGAGGAGCCCGATGGGGCAGCGCGCTCGGAGGATTCCGGTTGAAGTCGTTTCGAGATCCCGGAGTCCTCCTTTTAAGCGCCGAGGACGACCACCGGGGGGGTTTTAGTAAGGTAAAAATCCCACATAACCCTGCGTCGCTCCCACGGCGTCGGGTACCTTTGGAAGGTTTCCCCCTCGAAAACAAAAAAAAAAGACAATAAAATAAAAGGCTATGAAATAAGTGTGATTACAGTTATATTATCATTAAAATGCCTATGCATTTTCATACTTATTTCATTACTTACAGTTTTATTATTTACTAGCTGGATTATCCGTTTTACACTAAAGAACACAAATGTCATAAAAGTAAACGCCATCTTTAAATAGTTCATAGAATGTAAATCAAAAAGAGTCTATAGACTGAACATTCATCGTCAACCCATTTTTATCCCACTGTTGGGTACGGGTCTTCTCTCAAATGAGAGAGTTTAGGCTATAGTCGATCGCGCTGGCCAAGTGCGAATTGGTGGACTTCACACACCTCCGATATTTTTTTAAAGAACTCTCGGGTGTGTAGGTTTTCTCACGATATTTTCCTACACCAAAAAGCAGTGATATTTAATTTCTACTACGCACATGATTCAGTGGTGCATGCCTGGGTTTGAACTTCGGACCTCCCGATCGAGAGGGCAAGTTTCAACCATTAGGCTATCACTGCTCCAAAATAACCATACACAAGTGTATACGCTATATAACAATACGCTATTTATACACGTTAAATGCCACGATAGTACATTGATTTGTTCTCTTCATCACAATTTCCATCCATCTCAATACGTCTCAGCCTGACATTTCCTACGTGGCTACCAGCCAAGTGTCAATGACCGACTGCGGAAGACATTATTTCAAACAAAAACATAACTATTCGGACTACTCGTATATGATTTTAAAGTAATATTACCGCAGATTCACTTGAATGTTCCTTGAATTTAACTAAAACGAAACGCAAAAAGATATTTTTTTCGAGCTTTTGGTAATCATAAATGAACAAAATATATTGGTATTTTTACTAAAAAAGCTAAAATTATAGAAAAATACAAAATATATAAATTTTTCAAGAGATCCAAGTAAAATAAGAAAAATTCAGATTCAATATTTTAATAAATTATGATATAATAATAAAACTGAATTCAAGGTTATTAACTTTTTCAACTAGATCACAAAGTTTTCCATTACAGGCCTTTTTTGAATAAAATAATATCTTCACTCAAAATTGATGACTTTTAAATTGTACGGTTATTCATACCAAGCAGTGACAGATGTAATATCAACAGTAAAGAAATGTCAACACCGCAGAACTTCTGATTGGACTGAAACGCGCAATAAAACACGCTTTCTACACTCATAAGCCCATAGTAGAACCAGTGTAGTTCGACCGGGGAAGTACCACCGCCACACCTATTTCTAGCGTGAAGTATTTCTTGCGTTTCGATAGAAGGGTGTGGTTGCCGGCACACTTTTACATGAGGCGACCATCATAGTCCTCGGGAGTAGCAACGCATCTGTGTTTGACTTCAAATAGAACCCATGTTCTGTATGAAGTTGATTACAGGTGTCCATGAGCGGCAGTGACCACTTACCATCAGGTGGACTGCATGCTCGTTTTTTTATTTGACTGAAGTAGCAAATACTTCAGTCAAATAAAAAAAAAAAATAAAAAAATATAGTAGATTTTTTTCCTGTATCGTACCATGGGCACACACAAGACGAATACACTAACACCCAGACCCAGAACACATATCTAGGCATCATTTAGATACCTATCTGGTCGAGGATCGAACCCGGGACCCATTGCACGTCAGAACGGTATGGTAACCGTTCCGCCACGCTGGTCATCAATACTAATCTGTTTTGCTGAGAATTGGCCACAAATAAACCAAACATCTAAATGACAAGCTTAGATACATCTAAATTTTTAACTTTGGGTGTGTGTCAGCCCACAAACTCCTTATTTTAGGTCATGAGGGTAAAATTAGTTTTTAGAACATCCTTTTTGTAATTCACACTTGGCCATTTTGGTGAGCTTAATTTTGTTAACCCTTTTCGTTCTAAATTCAGGTCATACATCCCGTATTTGGCACGGGACAGTAATTAATTGATGTGATGCTTCATTTAAAAATATTTTCCAAAATGACCTTGATTACGTAATTAGTTAAAGCGAATCCAAAATTGGAAGAAACTCTAAACATTTACAACCTTAACAAAGATGACTAAGTTACTTTTTATTAGGCAGAAATAGGTGTGGCAGTAGTGCCTCTGTTAAGGTTTTACCACTTTCAAAGTATATCTCCTTTTGGCTAAATACTCGTATTAATAGACATCCTGTCGATGACAAGTATAAGTACGTAGTACAGAAATATTAACAGATTGGAATAAGGTATTATTTACTGCGACAATATTGTTAGCAAATACAGCTTACTCAGATAAATAATATTACAATAGTTACCCTAAACAAATTTACCCAAACCATCCTATCTAAACTCCAATTGAACAGAATCTACATAAAGCACTATATTGAAAACCCAAGGTGCCGAAAAGCGGTTTTAATTAGTATAATACAAAAGGGCTTGAATTCTGTCACACGGAAATCGCTTTGGTACGGTTTACAATCGCATAAATCTATTCTATTTGGTTATATTTGTACAGGCCCTAAAATCGGCAAGAGAAACGGGACTAAGTCAATTTGTTGTGTTTATCTAAATACTCCCAAAGTAAAATATATTGCTCCTCAGTCATTTATGTTTCATATTACATATAGTTTGATAGTGGAAAATAAATAGTAGGACCTAATATTAAAAAGGTGGACTGATGACCAGGAGAGGAAGGCAGGTAATCGCTGGATTGAGATGATCCAAGATTGATCGGAGTAGCGCAAGTTAGGAGAGGACAATGGCCAAAAGTATATTGTATAAGGGATACAAAAAATGCTTTAGTTTTAACAGTACGTCTATAATTCATTCATTCAGTACATATTCATAGTACAATACACGCTTTCTACACTCATACACCCACACTAGGATGTTTATCCTATGTCGTGGATACCATGGACACACACAAGACGAATACACAAACACACAGACACAGAACATGAATCTAAACTCATCATTTAGATACCTGTCTGGCCAGGAATCGAACTCGGGACCCATTGCGCGTCTGACCGGTATGGTAACCGCTCCGCCACGTGGGTCGTCAAATCAAATATGATCCGAAAGCAGCGTGCTAGAAACTAACCTGTGAGCCTCAAAACATTCGCTTTAAGCGTTAATTACTTCCTGTTTAAAAGGTCAGCGTCAACGTAAGGTAAGCGGATTAAGTTCGCTCAGAGCTGACGCTTGCAGTCCTAAAATGTTAGACGAGTAGTAAAACTTTGTTACAATTAATTACATCTCTCGTTAAGCCATTATTGCCCCATTGCTGGGCACGGGTCTTCTCGTAGAATAAAAGAGTTTATTCCATAGTCCACCGCGTTGGCCAAGTGCGTATTGGTGGAATCTACATACCTCCGAGAACTTTTTTTTAAACTCTCGGGTGTGTAGGTTTCCTCAAGATGTTTTTCTTCACCGAAAAGTAGTGACAATTAATTCCTAAGACGCACTTAATTTTACCAAAAACCGTGGGGCGTGCCTAGGTTTGAACCTCAGACCTCCCGATCGAGAGAACAAGTTTCCACCATTAGGCTATCACTGCTCAAATTAATTACATAAACAGTCTGAATCCGCTCACTTTCATACGAGGCGACCATCTAAGGCCTCAGGAGTTAGAATACATTTATAACTGACTTCAGATAGAACCCCTGTTTTTATGAAGTTGTTTACTGTTGTCCACGGGCAGCAGTGGTCACTTATCATCAGGAGGGCTGCTCATGCTTATTTACTACTTTAACCTGACATCAAGACATAGAGATCGAAATAAAATTAGGGTACAACATAATAATAAACATAATAATCTTCTTAAACTTATTTAAACCGACCTTGTAAAACATAAACTTTCAAAGTTGAAACTCACAAGACTATCATCGTCGATGGAATATTCAAGAGGACGACACAAATAGCAGGTGGACATATCGTCAATAATTTATAAGACTCGCCATTTGGTTTCCCCATTACGATTTTATATAACTGTATACTCTAACTGTCTATAATGTTTATTCCGCTAAAATAAATTGTCGGACTTAGAAAAATAAATAATAAAATTATTTAAACGATTTTTGGAATCTGAAGAAACCGATGAGCGTCTGTTTTATTGTATCAACAAATTAGATCAAGCATCAAATCAGAATCCAGCATACTTTTATATGACCTACCAACTTAGTCCTCGAGAGTACCAACGCATTTGTGATTGACTTCAGATATTTATGTTCTATATGAAGTTGCTTACAGATGTTCATAGGCGGCAACGGTCACTTACCATCAGGTGGACTGCATGCTCGTTTCTACTTCAATCTTATAAAAAAATCAGTGCGGTGATAATCTAACACTGGTCCCATTTACATGAAATTTTCCAGGGATGTTATTTATTAAACTGGTCAATCTATAGGCTTCTTTTATTTTGCATTATTTAGGATAACAACTACTTTTGCATCATTTATTTGCCATAGCAAAGTTCGGGTAATTCAGCTATTCATCACTACATAGTATAAAACAAAGTCGTTATCAGCTGTTTGTTCCTATGTATGATTGAATCTTTAGAACTACGCTACGGATTTTGATGCAGTTATTTTTAATAGATATAGTATTTCAAAAGGAAGGTCATTATGTACAAAACATGCATAATATAGTGGAGGAATACTGATAATTTTAGATTTTTGACTTCTAGGCGGAATGAATTTCGCCGGGGCAGCTAGTAAGACTATAAATGCGAAAGTTTGTGAGATTGTATGATTGTTTCTTACTCTTTTGCCTCTTCCAAGCGAAAACTACCGGATTACCGGAAAACCGGCTTCCCCTGAAATGGCACACACGTAGTTAAGACCATGATTATAATATAGGATACTTATTACCGAGGTAGACGTGATTGAAGCAGACGAAGCATTATTTAATAAAATATTTTAAACTAGAATTATTTTTACAAACAATAACCGTGATTGATAAAATTATGTACTTATACAAACCCATAGAACATCGTTTGTCGTCACTAAAAAATTCAAAGCAGACGTCAGACACAGGTGGCCATTTTCCATAATTTATAAGGTTGTTTCAATTTTGTTATTTATATCGCTTAAATCAATTTATTTTCCAATTCAACCGATCTTCAACAGGTTTTATAAAAGCTGAAGATCATTACATATTTTAAATATTCCCGCTTTGCACCGACTTGGTAATAAAATCATTTGCATGCTATACAGGACGATAAACCTGTGGAGTTATTAAATTATTCAATATCCTTATATAATTGTAAAAGGGTATTTGCTACGGGTTACGTTACGAGATTGCCTCCTAAAATTCAGTCCGATTTACTCGTGGGTAAAATAGACCTCTGCCTACATTATATGTAATAAGGGAGGCTTATTATTATATTATGTAAAAACACTCCTTACATAATATCAGATGAACTATAAACTTGTTAATTACATTCATAAAAACCGGTTGAGCAGTCCTTGCTTTTTGGCGGAAGTATATAAACTAGTCACCCGTAGCATAGGCCGAAATTCGACCGTAATTTAAATTAAAAAACTAAACTTCATATTGTCCAAATTAGTACGAATATTTCTCTAATTCAAATCAAATGTCATCTGACATTCTTGACGTTGTGTCTTTTCATAGTAAGACATTGAATGTTCTATTTCATTTACTATGTACCTATGTGTTTGTGACAAATGCACGGTAGTGTGTGTAATGTGTTTTTAGTTGATTTTATGTATGAAAAATGCATTATTTGAAAAAAATATTAACATTCTGCACTCCTTCTCTACGTCCACTATAACTGTGCAAAATTTCAGTCTAATCCGTCCGCGGCATAATACTTAAAAATCCGTCACAAGATTTTGCTTCACGTATTAATATAATAATGCCTACTGAATAATACCATCTTTTTTTTTATTTTGAGGGAGAAACCTTCAAAATCCGATGCCGTGAGAGCGACGCAGGGTTATGTGGGGTTTTTACCGCACTAGCCGCCCGCAACACCAGAAGTCCCTTTTAGTCGCCTCTTACGACAGGCACGGGATGCCGGGAGCCCTATATTGATTCCGGAACTACAAGGACGGAGACTACCATCCTAGTCCTCAGGAGACGGAACGCACTTTTGACCGGTCATATGCTGGATATCCCTGCTGACTTATTTTATAAGATGAAGCGGAAAACGAGCATGCATACCCTATGGTAGGAGGAAACGGGCGGCACGTGGTCATGTGTGAGCAACATCATACGGAACAACGATTCTATCTAAATACAATCACAGATGCCTAACTACTGCTGAGGACTAAGACGGTCGCCTCTCATAAATGTTAGCCGGCAAACACCGAAACGCTAGTACTGCTTCAAGCTAGAAATACGCCGTGGTACAGTCAGCAGCAAATAGTTGGTTGACATTCATACTGTCCACATTGTTAGATACAACCAAAGTGCTCGATAATATCAGCACAAACAACGTGTTCTAATTGTTGACAACATCTTAAACTCCCAAATGATAGGACGTTCAAACTTCATAATGATAGAGCCAGTCAAATTGTGACAAATATAGTATCTATCTACTACGGCACTAGCGGTAACCTAGCACCGAGACTGTTCGTACATATAAGTACATTTCATAATATTATACTACAATGCCAGTCCTCCAAAATTACATCGTACCCGTGATGGGTATTAAGTAGTACCAGGTTCAACATGGTACCATCAGCTGTACTGCATACTTCTTTTATCTTATAAAAGAGCATAGGTCGTCGTCAACCCATTACTGTCCCACTGCTGGGCACGGGTCTTCTCTCGGAATGAGAGAGTTATAGGCCATAGTCCACCGCGCTGGCCAAGTGCGAATTGGTGGACTTCACACACCTCCGAGAACTTTTTTTTTTTAAAGAACTCTCGGGTGTGTAGGTTTCCTCACGATGTTTTCCTTCACCGAAAAGCAGTGATAATTAAAGTATAATACGCACATAAATCAGTGGTGCGTGCCTGGGTTTGAACCTCGGACCTCCCGATCGAGAGGGCAAGTTTTAACCATTAGGCTATCACTGCTTCCGAAAGAGCATAGGTAAATAAATATTACGTATAGGTATAGCAGGATATATTACATTACCCACGTGTATATTGTAGCCAATTATGAAAAATTGCTACGCTCCGGTGAACTGTTGGATAAATAAAAAGATACAAAGTTCCACACATAGAATTAGGGTCCCGTGATACACTCGACCAAGATATAAAATATTCATGAAACTTTTACTTTCTAGGTTGTTTGGATTTGTGGTTATACATTTTAGAGGTGTTTTATTAACATCAGCACATTGTGTTGTATGTTCCTGATTTCCTAGTTATGAGCAAACGGCAAGGGTAATGGACTATAAAAGGTGTTACATATTTTTTTCCTCTATTTATCACGCGGCACTTCAATTAAACGCTAAAGCCAAGGGCGGCATAACAAGCAGAAAAGACGAGGGTTACCAAAATTGATGACGTTTGGATAAAAGTTATGTAAACGTATATAAAAATTAAAGAATTAGTGATATCTTAGCGGTTGAAAATCGATCTCCCCATATGATAGAGCCAATGTTTAATTCAATGTTAAATGGTAAAAGCAAACATTATAAGGTATACTACATATATTGCTGAGAGTTCTCGAACAATAGAAAAACGTTTGGCTGGGTGTACCTACGGCCAAGTGCGTTATGGTGGATATCAGAATTTGACCGGCGTGATACATTGCATCCATGTTTTTTTTTTTCTTATCCATGTTTTTTTTTGTTCTGAAGTGAAAGGGAGAAATTGTGGGAGCTCTGTGAGCTACGCAAGGTTATATGTGATTTTTACCGCTCTAAAACCCCTCGATGGTCATCCTCGGCGCTACTAAGAGTACTCAGCTACACTTTAAATAAAATGATGGATCTGGGTATTAATCATACCCTACTGTGTATTATTGAGTAGACGATGTATGAGTATGAGTACACGATGTAATATGCAATAAGATAATTAGCAAATTATTACAAAAATCTGATAATATTCTACAAATAGATTAGCTACTTTCATCTTGTGAAAATATTATACGGAATCTTTATCAATTTACTTTCCCTCTTGACAGATTTAGGCGTTTAAATTTAGCTTTAATGTTTATAGCCCGAAATGGCGAGGGAGAGGCTTGGCTGTGGTAATTGGTCTCTATTGTGAAAGTACAATCAATGGAAGGGTTTCAAGCTTTCATTTGTAAGTCTAAAGGTGAACTCTTTGAGGTTAGAAGGCGGCGGCAATGCTGCCCTATCTGTTTTTTTCTATACTCTATATTAAGAGATAGGTAACGTGTTAGTTTAAAATACTATTTATATGAGGTTTTCTAACATATTGACGACCCGTGTGGCGCAAAGGTTACCATACCGGTCTGACGCGCAATGGGTCCCGGGTTCGATTCCCGGCCAAACAGGTATCTGAATGATAAGTGAGACCTTGCATTATATGAAGTTGCTTACAGATGATCACTTATAATCACGTGAACTGTATGCTTGTTGTCTATTTCAAAGTTATAAAAAAAGTAAGTTGTTTTTTTATGAAATTGAAGTAGGGTGACGATTGAGTCCGTTTGATTTTAGTCAGTAGCAATACGATAAGCGCTAGCTCACATATGAATTCACTAGCTGTGCCCGCGACTTCGTCCACGTATTTAAAAAGTATTATTACACGACGATATAACGACGCAAAAACAAATAACGCTGCATACAACCACCGCCCCTCCTCCTTGCAGCGTCATGTTTTGCACATCATGCGGCGCGGCTGAATTTTATATCGGTGTTATTTTAAAATTGTCATATCTTCTAAGATGTTCATTGAAATTAAGTGATGTCAAAGACAATTTTGTTCACAATTAAATACTCTTAATCAACAACACATTTATTTGGGCAAAGACTAATATTATTACGTTGATACAACTCTTAACTAATTTCGACCGAATTTGATTACCATGAAAACAGTTCTAGTGAGTTAATCTTAAAAGATAGACATATACTGTCGCGGACATTTTTTTAGATAATTTCAAGAGAAATAATTCTTTCATACGTATATTTTTGGTATCTTGTACCGTTTTCGCAGCGCACGCAACGGAAGCCCTCAAGGATGAATAATTTTCCCCGTTTTTTCCACATTTTCCATTCTTTCTTCGCTCCTAATAGTTGCAGCGTGATGTTATATAGCCTAAAGCCTTCCTCGATAAATGGTCTATTCAATACAAAAAGAATTTTTAAATTCGAACGAGTAGTTCCTGAGATTAGCGCGTTTAAACAAACAAACAAACAAACTCTTCAGCTTTACATATTAGTATAGATACTATACAATATCAAAAATTATTTACATTTTATCTTGTAAGTTACGCAACATCTTAAGCAAAATTTAATAGATTTATCCGGAAGATTTGAGTTGTGCTGCGATGCTATTAATAATTCGATGCTAAAATCAACACCTTCGTAGAGAAACAATCACAAATATTATAAGAACTTATTATAATGCAATTCATATAAATATTTTTTTAATATATATGAATTCAATAACGATTTTATGCCTTTAACTATTTATAAACTCTTAAACGACCAATATTCGCCATTAGGCTTTTAAAACAAAAAGTAAACGTCCTTAGTATAATCGAGAACATCAAACTAATTACTTCCTTTAAGACGGCGCTGACGCTAATGGAATTAGTGTCTTAATCACCCGATACAGTCCCCACGCAGAATTTGCTTTCACACCCTCATTCAATACCGGATTCCTTTTGGATTCAAAGATTGTCTACTTTATTTCTCTTATAAGATTTTGGGTAAAACTTGTATAGACGAGCCATGATAAAAAAGTATTGAAATGATTTTGTAACGGTTACTATTATGCGTTACGATAATTAAATTTCGTTATTCTAGATCTATAGATATAACAAGTACCTAGTTGTTTCAGCCCTTGGACATTGTACCACGCTTTATTATCACGCAAAACATCTCTAGTAATTAAGTATAAATCATATCCGTCCCTGTAGTTCCGGGATCAGAATAGGGCTATGGCATCCCCTGCCTGTCGTAAGAGGCGACTAAAGGAGACTTCCAGGGTTGCAGGCGGCTAGAGTGGGAGCTCGAACCGTTCAGTCAGGCGATCCCGGGAAAGACGGCGGTATATGTGGTCGCATACCGTCGTAAAGACTAGACGGAGCGGTGGGCCCAGCCGCCCATCTGGGAGGAGCCCGATGGGGCAACGCGCTCAGAGGATTCCGGTTGCGGTCGGTCCGAGTTCCCGGAGTCCTCCTTATAGCGCCGAGGACGGCCATTGGGGGGTTTCAGTGCGGTAAAAATCCCACATAACCCTCCTAACATCGCTCCCACGGCGTCGGGTACCTTTTAAAGGTTTCCTCCTCGAGAACAAAAAAAAGTATAAATCATATTGGTTCAAAAAAGATATTATACGTTTAATTATTTATAAACTCTTTATCGACCAATACTGACTATGAAGCTTTTAAAAACAAAAAGTTAACTTTCTCGGTTAAATCGAGAACATCAAACTAATTACTTCCAGTAAGGCGGCGTTGACGCTAATAGAATTAGCGTCTTAATCACCCGATACTGTTCCCACGCAGAATTTGCTTTCACAACCCCATTAAATACGTTTTCGTGTAGATCCAAAGATTTTCTTAATTATTTCGAAACTGTAAAAAAGATGAGCGAAGCTTTTGTAGGCGGGTCATTTTCTATTTTAATTATTTATTTAGGCATACCAACTAAATACATAGACATTTACAGGAAAACATGATTGTGAAATTATATACTATGTACTTAAATTAAAGGCGTGCACAGCATTTACAAAAAAAAACGTAGTCGATTACAAAGTAAAGAAAGTTAAAGTAGTCAAATTAAAATTAAGAATAGCAAAATAATTCCCATGTAATTATAGGAATAGGGAAGAGTTACTCTATTGACAAAATAAGATGAAGTTTTTGTTTGAATTTATATAAAGAAAGAGTCGGCAAAGACATCAATGTCAATGTTTTGGAAAATGTTGTTAAAATTTCTCAAAGCGAGGTTTGAAATGATTTTATAATGGTTACGGTAACGCGTTACGTTATGATGATTTTATTTCCTTGATTTATAAATATGATATTACATACTATGATATGAAAAGAGATATATTTGACATGTTTTTTGATTCGTGAATAATTCAACTCTTGCACATAACACTGATAAAGTACAAAACATTGAAGCAATCAACATTATCTTAAAACAACAACTTCAACAGAACAAAGCTTTTATCTGAAGTCAATTTCACATGTGATGCTACTCCCGAGGGTTGTCGCGACTATCGACCTCACATAAACCGGCAACCATACTCTTTTATCGAAATTTAAGAACTGAACGTAAGAAATAGGTTTAGCGGCAATACCTTCCAGATCAAACCATAAACTCCCTTGAAATACCACAATGTCGAAATGATAGATAACCGTATATTTTTGGTTGGTAATGAAAAAAAATAACGCATTCTACACTCATAGCCCCACACTGGGATTTTCTCCTGTGTCGTGGGTACCATGGACACACACAAGACGAAAACACAAACACCCAGACCCAGAACATGAATTTAAACTCATCATTCAGATACCTGTCTGGCCGGGAATCGAACCCGGGACCCATTGCGCGTCAGACCGGTATGGTAACCGCTCCGCCACGCGGGTCGTCCACTTTGTTATCCAAATTATAAACTACTTACGCTTCTACGTCTTCAAAAGCAGAGTCAATTTAAAATTTAAACCAAAACGAGAGCTACAAACTAGTTACTTCCAGCGTTTCGCCTAAAGTTAACAGAATTAGTCGTAATTACCCGATACTGTTGCCGCACAACTTTGCTTTGCCCGAGCTGAATACTTGATTTAACCCGCCGTAACTTAATATTGAGATATTTCGCTTTCTATCTTTTATTTTAGCTTTTTATAAGATTGAAGTAGCGTAAAGGAGCAAAGTAGCATATAGTTTGTTTGATGGTAAGTGGCCACTGCCGCCCATCGACATCTGTAGGCAATTCCTGTCCTATCTATAGAATCCTAAGTGAAGTCAATCACAGTTGTGCTGTATTCCGTAGGATTTAAACGAACTCAAGGGCTTATGTGAAAGTGATTGAGTAAGATCACTTTTACCGAAACCCAAGAACTTCTTCACGCTAAAAACGAGTGTAGTGGTGATACTCCCAAGTAACCATACGTATACGTTATGAACTAAGTAACAATTTGTTTTTTCTAAACCTACAACTAGATTACACAACATCAACTGACTAAATTTAGCAAACGATAATGTAGTTTGTTTCCATTTTGCGTTAACACTTTGTATTAATATAATCTATTACAAATTCCAATAATTTTATTTTAATGAAATATATCTTACAAATGATATAAAAGTGAAAGTTCGTGAGGATGTTTATTACTGTTTCACGCCAAAACTATGGATAGTATTGGATAAATATTGGATTTGGATTCAATCCATCCTTCCATCAGCCCTTTGATGTCCACTGATGGACGTAGGCCTCCCTTAAATAGCATTACTCCAACCAGGTTCTAACAAACTCCAATGGTTTCCCGCTGTTTTCTTCAGGTCCTATACTCCTTTTGCCTAATCGTGGTAACCACTCGAGGACCTTTCTTCCCCATTGGTTATCGATCCTTCGAGTGATGTGGTGTGCTAACTTTACTTTGGATTTGGATTAAATTTAGATTATTGATAGTGAACTCGGATAAACTCGCGGAAAAAAGACACTGAAAGTCTCTACCCTAATCTATTCTTAATTATAAGTCTTAATAAGATAGGAATCCATACCTAAATTGTATAGGAATCCATGTATTTGATTGTAACTATATGTATAGTAAAATAGCTAGATTATTAATTATTACAAAGTATTTTCTTATTAAGTGTATTATTTAGGTTTATTAGGTCAGATAGGTACAAACAATTGTGGTCGTAAGAAAAAAACAGATAAATGACGTAAATACTTCATACGTGCACAAAAATACGTCACGAAATAAATACGTCACTGTGTTTGGTAATGTTACATATATTGTTTTCATAGTAGAGTAACATTATAGTCAACGTAAAAAGAATTACTAACAACAATATACCGGCAAAGTTAATCGGATCGCTGTCCTAATTGCCTGATGCCGTTGCCGAACAAAACTTTGCTTTTATACCGCCGCTGAATTCTTAATAACCCGACTGTATCAGGATTTCTGAAGTAAATTCAATTAGTTCGTTTAATTCCGTGCAGAAACGTGCGATCCGAATCGTCAACGACCCACGGATCACCGATCGGTTAGAACCCTTAAGCCTGCGGAGGGACATAGGCTCCCTCTGCGTGTTCTACCGGCTTTACAATGGCGAGTGTTCCGAGGAACTTTTTGACCTGGTGCCTTCGTCACCTTTTCTTCACCGCACCACTCGCCGAAGGATGAAGTTCCATCCACACCAACTGGACTCGTGGCGGTCCTCCACGGTTCGGTTTGCACGCTCGTTTTTGCCACGGACGTGCAAGTTGTGGAATGAGCTTCCTTCTGAGGTATTCCCGGAGCGCTATGACATGGGGTTCTTCAAGAAAGGTGCGAAAAGAGCTCTCCTGCAAAGCCGGCGATGCATTGGCGACTCCTCTGGTGTTGCGAATGTCCACAGGCGACGGTGACTACTTTCCATCAGGTAGCCTGTCTGCCTTATCGTTAGGTTAAAGTATAAAAAAAAAAAAAAAAGTAAATATATCCAATTTAACGCTGTCGAAATTTAGGATTTTGTGTGGAAATATTTATAATGGTATATTTACTAAAACAACAATTAATGTCCCTGTTTTTTCATATGGGGGCGTCATTTCTTTAAATCACCTATATGTAGTTTGGACATATAAGACGAATCCGACGTAATCGCTAACGTTCAAATCTGTCAACTTTATTTGATCGTAAGCATATAAGCTCGAAAAAAATACTCTCTGTCTGACGCAGTCGATTAATAGTAGACAAATTAACTTTAGATTCAAAATAAAATTGTAAAAAGTTTTCCACTTCAACCTAATTAACGTTTTTCTCGATAATTGCGATCTACATCAAATATTGAGAGGTTAGGTACTTGGCAGGCTTGACTTTGCTTTTTGGCTTTTTCTTGTACCGAAGAAGAAACATTGAACAGTTATTTTACTCTAGTTATTAGGTAATCTACAAACTTATTTTGGTAAGATTTTAATATACTATTAACAGAATTGTGACTTGATATGATATTACTATTTCTCAATGAACCAGCAGATCCGAAAGGTAGAACCAGTGTAGTTCGACCGGGGAAGTACCACCACCACACCTATTTCGTGAATCAGTTCTTGCGTTTCGATGGAAGTTTGTTGTTGCCGGCACACTTTTATATGAGGCGACCATCATAGTCCTCGGGAGTAGCAACGCATCTGTGATTGACTTCAGATGGAACCCGTGTTCTGCATGTAGTTGATTGCAGAAGTTTATAGGCGGCAGTGACCACTTACCATCAGGCGGAATGCACGCTCGCTTGCTACTTCAGTCAAATAAAAAAAGATCCGCTAATAATCAGTGATTCGCTTGAAAATGTACCCAACATTTTGTAATACATTTGTCGTAAACAGTGTGATGTTGATTACAGATGTATTAGTGTTACTAGACGTTAGTATACAGAGTTAATTATTCTCTTTTGTAGTGTAATGTACAACATGAATTCTTGAAATGTGTTAGCGATTGCAAATAATTGTTGCTCCATGCTGAAAGCTTCTATAACAATCATTTGGCGTTATAAATAGACAGGATAATCTAGCGTTTAAAATAATAAAGCGTAGGAGTGTGAAATCATAATCACATAATACGTGCAAAAGAAATGTTCAGATTTGAAAATAAGCATTTCCGCGTAACTGACGTTCCATTAATAAATAATAGAGAAGAATTATTTCCAGTGAAAAAGCAATCAGACTGCAAATATTGAAAAATAAATACACTTTCTGCACTCAAAACCCCGCAGTAAGATTTTCTCCTGTATCTTGGATGCCATAAACATACAAAGCCGTATACATAAATACCCAGAGCAGAACAGAAATCTAAATTTAGATACCTGTCTGACCGGGAATCGAACCCAGACCCCAGACCCCTTAAGGGGCCACACTAACTTATCCGAGGCATACCAACTAAGCCCTATCCCATCTGTGGATAGACACTTACCAAAAGGTAGATTGCATGTTTGTTTGCTACCATATTATAAAAAATATCAAATACAGGAAAGAAAACAAAATTTTGAAATCCTTGCTAAGTCACTCGTAAACAATAAACCATCTGGTTGGCCACTGATTTCCATTCCACCTACACACCACCACCTACATCTATTTCTATCGTTAAGCGTTTCACGCGTTTCGATGGAAGGGTGTGGTTGTCGGCACTTTTTTATATGAAGCGACCAGACTTCAGATAGAACCTATATTCTATCTGAAGTTGGAGGCAGTGACCACTTATTATCAGATGGATTGCATGCTCGTTTGCTACTTCAATCAGATAAAAAAAACATCAATACGCGTAAGAATAATGTTGTGGCAGCAGAGTGGAGGTTCTTCAGATCTTCAGTCGTGGAGAAACCCAGAGTTACGTGACCACATAAAGAAAATTAGTAAAGGTATTGCATATATGGCACACATTGACATCCCTCATGTGACCTTGACGCTAATGGACTGGTCTATTTATTAGTTCGGCGATATCCGATGTGGGGCATTAGCCAAACGTCACTCATCATTGACATCGTACAGAGATGTTTGTTCTCATTGATTTATTAGTAAGCCGATTTCTGAACAATAATTAATCCGTAGCTAAGACATCGAGAAAGTATTATTAATACTACTAGGTGCTACTATTATTTAGATACTAAAGGTGTACTGTGCTTTTTTTTTCGAGGGGGAAACGCTGGGAGCGACGCAGGGTTATGTGGGATTTTTACCGCACTAAAACCCCCCCGGTGGCCATCCTCGGCGCTGAAAAAGAGGACTCCGGGATCTCGAAACGACTTCAACCGGATTCCTCCGAGCGCGCTGCCCCATCGGGCTCCTCCCAGATGGGCGGCTGGGCCCCTGCTCCGTCTAGTCTTTACGACGGTATGCGACCACACATACCGCCGTCCTTCCCGGGATTGCCTGACCGAACGGTTCGAGCTCGCACTCTAGCCGTCTGCAACCCCGGAAGCCCCTTTTAGTCGCCTCTTACGACAGGCAGGGGATACCGTAGCCCTATTCTGACCCCGAGGCTACAGGGACAAAGGTGTACTGTGCTACGTGCGATGTTCTAGTCTAAAGTGTGACGAAAGGGACTTTAATGAGGCGTTCCAACTTAGTACTCAAGGGTAGCAACGCATCTGTAGCTAACGTCACTGAAGACTCCAATCTTTTCTGGTGTTGCTTACAAATGTTCTTGGGTGACGACAGGTGGACGGCATGTACTAAAAGCTATGGTTAGGAGCGAGAGATCTCGGAAAGTTGTTGAATCCTGCTTCTGCGAGATCACTTCATCGTAGAAGGAGGCTGCGGAGAGGGAGAGAGAACCTCTGACCTCCCTATCCGCAGCCTGGAAACCCGACGTAGAAGAAGGGTTTCTCACGCTCTTCTTCTACCCCCATAACGGAAACATTGGTGCAGGATACGGGGGTATCTTGTGCCAAAATAAAAACCTCGAGGTGGCACGCGCGGGTAAGATTTGTTTTTTTGTGTGATAGAAACTAAGCTGGAGATTCCCAGCCTTTTTTTTCAAAGATCACTTCAAAATTTTGTAGCTTTGCATTTGTTGTTGGTATGTGGTATATTATTCTAATTCCAATTCTAATTTTACTACAAGTATCATCAGCGCGAGGGACTATGGCTTAAAACACTTTCACATTCTGAAAAAAGAGCCGAACTTTGAAACTTTGGAAAATTTCTCATGATTTCTAATTCATTTATTTTAACTTTACGTTACTACTACTCTCTATAGGCCAGTATTTATTTATATGTAATACGTTTTGAACTTTTCATAAACGCTTCGTCCCTGAAGCGATTTATTCTTGACAAAGTTTAAATTCAATGTTTGCAAATCCTGCTCAAAGCGGGTCGTAGTTTGTTGGAATCTAAAACTATTTCATGCATTTTAAAACATTATTCTATATTCCCTGACCACGCTTACGCTATTTTTAAAATCATTAATATTAAATGTTTTTATATATTTCCATCCTTTTTAAAGTTTACTGCTGGGCATCCGTAATGAGGGTTTTGGAAGTCTCCACATCTTGCATGCGTGTTAGTGACCGCAGTATGTGTTGATAATACCCAGGAAGGATAAATCCTGGATATTGCCCCTTGATTCGCTACTATGATACAGGAAGAGAGGGAGAGGTGCTCCTCAAGACCTACTGCATTTGTAAATATATAAAGATGTGTACGTGAAAGTAGTATTGAGCAGTGATAGCCTAATGGTTAAAACTTGCCCTCTCGATCGGTCCGAGGTTCAAACCCAGGCACGCACCACTGATTCATGTGCTTATTAGAAATTAATTATCACTGCTTTTCGATGAAAGAAAACATTGTGAGGAAACCTACACACCCGAGAGTTCTTTAAAAAAAAAAAAGTTCTCGGAGGTGTGTGAAGTCCACCAATTCGCACTTGGCCAGCGCGGTGGACTATGGCCTAAACTCTCTCATTCCGAGAGAAGACCCGTGCCCAGCAGTGGGACAATAACGGGTTGACGACGACGTGAAAGTATTAGTTATTATAATAATATTAATTCATTTTATAACGTACTGTTCTCATATTGTAACTGTAATCCACAGTCAGGAATAGACATCGCATACTTATGACAACGTCACAGCATTTCGGTGACGTCTACCCGTAAGTTTCTCTCTATCAAACATATTTCAACGTGCCTAAAGAATTACAGGACAAGAAATATTACAGTTTCACCTCAAAAATTTTAAATTTGTTTTTATTTCGTTGACTATTTTATAACTCTACTTATTTCGATGTTGTTTCATATCGATTACATGTCACGCCGTTATGGTGTTTTCAAAACATAAAACGCACTATCAGTCAGCCGAAAATTGAAAATACAGTTTGAATTTCGAATTCCAAATTTCGTATTCCGATTTCGAACCTTCAGTTCTTCGATATTCCTTGAATCATTGTTTAAACAAAACGCGAATCGACTGTAAACCGTTGAACATGTTATTTGGCTTGAATTCTGTTTGCGCACCGATTGCGATCTGCTGTTTATTTCTGCATGTTGCAGTATGATTTCCAGCTGTGATCGAACGGGGAATTCGCGTTGGTTTGCTTAAACGCAAATAGAAACTAATTATTATTAGAAAAAATGGATATGTACCAAATCAAACCACTTTACAAAGTGGTAGAACCAGTGTAGTTCGACCGGGGAAGTACCACCGCCACACCTATTTCTAGCGTGAAGCTTCTTGCGTTTCGATAGAAGGGTGTGGTGGCCGGCACACTTTCACATGAGGCGACCATCACAGTCCTCGGGAGTAGCAACGCATCTGTGATTTACTTCATATGGAACCCATGTTCTGTATGAAGTTGATTACAGATGTCCATGGGTGGCAGTAGCCACTTACCATCAGGTGGACTGCATGTTCATTTGCTACTTCAGTCAGATAAAGAAAACTGAAGTAAAGTAGACTACTTTGTTTCACTTCGAGGGAATCACTGCCACACCTTTCCCTGTCCGACAACATCATGTTAAAGGTTTTAACTCAGTCCTAAGATGTAGCATTTTGATCGTCTGATAGGATTCCAAACTTATCTGGGAAGAATTACGGATATCCATGGGGCATGTGTATGTTGCAGTGCTACCTTACAAAATAAAGTATACATAATGCTAAATTTTAAAAATAAAAAGAAAAAATATTCTTCGTTTTTTTTAAAACAGATACTACAAGATAATACGACTAAACATTTTCAAGCAATAAAACTGAAATTAAATCTCGCCGTTCGCTTATGTCTATGATCGTTTACATGCATTTATAAGCACCGAACTTTTAAATTTTATTCATTGGTTATGCTCCCACAGGCATTAAACGTTAATTAAAAAGCTAAGCCTGAAACTTTTAGATAAGAGAGTTTGTTTTGTGGTGATTGATGTGGCAATTTACGTACACTTAAAGTATTTTAAGTGTGATACGTAACTAGTAATTGACGAGCCGAGTATTAAAATGAAAAGTTCAGTGACTTTTTTTAATCAGATTAAAGCAAGAAATGAGCGTACAGTATATTTGATAGTAAGTGTTCACTGTCGAACATTTAAAAATCTTTTTAACAAAAAATATCTACCGACTTCAATGTCACTTAAAAGTCTAAAATAATTTTTATTAATTTTTTTAGAACACACTTAGTACTTAGTACATAGTCCCGAAGTCGGTGCTAAACAAATATCGCTGGACGGCACTATGTGCTATATGAGCGCAAAATGTCTCCTTTCCAACAAATAAAGAATCTTCAAAATCGGTTCATTAACGAGGAAGTTATCCGCGAACAAACATAAAAATATATATATACGGTCGAATTGAGAAACCTTCTCCTTTTTTGAAGTCGGTTAAAAAACAGTAATACAGGACAAATTATAAAGCGTAAAATGTAAAATAATAAAGCGAATTTTATAATAATCTCTACTACTTGGGTATTGAACTTCTTGACAAGGAAAGTTTTCATAGCCGTCTTAAAATAAACCCCGTATAAAAATTATAGTGAAAATGGGTTTTATAGTACTCTTACATAGCCATAATAAATAAACACTCTTTCCCCCAGAGGAGTGTCTTGTCCAGCAGTGGAACAATAATTTCGTGGCGACAATAAGCCCAGTGAGGTATAGGTACTCAAGTTTAGCAGCCATCGTCGTCAACCCATTACTGTCCCACTGCTGGGCACGGGTCTTCTCTCGGAATGAGAGAGTTTAGGCAGCCATACTAAATACATAAGTGAATAGTTGGTTATTTTCGCTTCTATAGTATACAATGCTAATGAAAGCGATTTGTTAACAGAACCAGACAACAGTTTCCACGATACATAGGGTCGTAACTCTGACTTATGATCTTGTACCCTCAACAGTTGCATAACAGTTATAGTTCGGTGGCATTGGGTTTATAGAGGTATGCATTATTATCGTCTGGGACAGCTAGCTATAGTAATAGCACATTTGACAGGAAATTCAAATTGAATGACATGACGATTGACGCCAGTCTGATAGCCTGGGTCCCAGGTCCTTTGTTCAATTAGTCACCAGACAGTATTAAATTTGTTTATTACTAATAAAATGGATTTCTGTCGTTCAATGTAAAGAAATTATAAAATTAATTTTATCTTTTCTGGACACTTATTTATATTTATGCCACGTGCAGTATGATCAACTTTTGAAGCGATAGGAACTTTTCAAGTGTGGCGACTTCACGCTACTCATCAAGAGATGGCGCTACTAGTATTCTGAAACACGCTATCGAAGCATTTTCAATACCCCGCATATATACAAGTTCCGAACAACGACTGTCGGAGCACGGCCGCTACCCAGGCATGACCTAGCCTGGCGGGAGATCTCCCTTTGCCAAACAAGAAAATTGCAAAAAACCTCTATTTTAATGCTAGCGATGCATTAGCGAAATCATTGGTTTGCCAATGCTTTCATCTTATCATCATCATTTTATCATCGCGGTAATTTGCTGTTTATCTATGTGGTAGATGTAGTAGGTAACATAGAAAGTAATCCAGGTTGGTCCGTTGGGAAGCAACATGAGTACGGATGACTGTGTCGGTTTCAAATACAAGTCTTCCCTGAGGACCACGAATCATTTGCTTGGCGTTGCAAGTGTCAACATTGAGCAAATTTCAGCTAAAATCGCTACAAATTGCAGCGAAAATTCGTAATCTTAAGTTAGTCTTAGTCTTATTTGACACATATTTTGTTTTAGCGCTTATCGCTAACGCCTACGGTAAGATTTTTGTTTGTAAAGTCAAGGTAACATACAAGCATACCACTTAATGGTAAATGGTCACTCCGGCAAATAAATATACGTAAGCTATTTTGTATATATCATATATATCATATCATGTGTGCAGTACACATGAGTTCTATCTGAAGTCAATCATAGTTGCATTGCTACTGGTCACCTCATACAAAGGTGGCTGGAAACAACACCTTTCCACCAAAATGCAAGGACCCCTTCACACTAATAATACGAGAGGCGGCAGCACCTCTCGATACTTCTGTCGGATTGACGATTGAAACGACATTTTTGTGGCCCACGGACTATTGATGTAATTACTATATTCAATAGGACAAATAACAAACAATGTCGTAACGTTATGTTCTACGAATTACTGGAAACTCGCATTTTAGTAAGTGACATTTCTGTTCAGCCAATTTACCCAACTCACTAGTGTTGTCCCCTTCATACACGTAACGGGCTTATACACATATCGATTGGCCACCACCCCTGGTAATTAGAGACGGCACTAATTGAGATTGATTTCCGAAGTTCAAAACAACTTTGAACCAATTCAAAGGAATTAAAGTTATTCCAAAGTATGTGAATCGCAATGACTCTGCCACCCGAAGTTGTATTGAATCGAATAGTTTTGGTACGAAGTGCCTGCCTTCCTTAGTTTAGGAAGGTATCTCGTAAATTGGTTCTCTAAACAGATGTCCGTTGATCTAGAATTAATTATGTAACTATAATGTTACGCAATGAAAAATACACCGAACATATCTTCATAATTATGTTATTATAAAACACTTTTTTGTTTATTTTTTATTGAAAACAAACATCCCAATGAAACCTACACCTGAGAGTTCTCTAAAAAAGTTTCAAAGGAGTGTGAAGTCTACCAATTTGCATTTTGCCAGCGCAATGCACTATGCCTAAATCTCTTTCGTCATTGGAGAATACCGGAGCCTTTTTTTGTTCTCGAGGGTGAAACATTCAAAAGAAACCCAACGCCGTGGGAGCGACGCAGGGTTATGTGGGATTTTTACCGCACTAAAACCACCCCGGTGGCCGTCATCGGCGCTATAAAGAGGACTCCGGGACCTCCACAGGACCGCTATTGAAATCTTTTGTGCAGTTGCGCCATCGGGCTCTTACCAGATGGGCAGGTGGGCCCACCGCCCCGTCTAGTCTTTACGGCGGTATGCGACCACACACACCGACGTCCTTCCCGGGATCGCCTGACTGAACAGTTCGAGCTTCCACTCTAGCCCCCTGGAAGCCCCTATTAGTCGCCTCTTACGACAGGCAGAGGATGCCGTAGCCCTATTCTGGTCCCGGAACTACAGGTTGCAGAATACCGGAGCCTAGCGAATCTAAAACGACAGATTAAGTCCATTCATTCATCAATCCTTTGAGAACCATAGCTGAATAAAGGCAGACCGAAACAGTGCCACTCCAACCGGTCCTACGTCTGCTGAATCCAGCAGTTTCTCCACTGTCTTCATGAATCATGAATCCACCTGGTCAGAAAATGACCCATGCACTTTTCGTCTAAACATGATTGCCACTTAAGGACCTTTTTTCCGCATTGGTGATCTGTCTCTCTGGCGATATGACTTCAACTTGCTAATTTTGAAAAGTACGTCGGTAAGTTTAGTTTGTTTACGGACTTAATTTTTGCGAGTCATCTTTCGTACCAAAATCTCTTGTACTAGTTACCCGTCGAAACGCCCGAAATTCGACCGTAATTCAACTCAAAAGCTAAACTTAATATTTTCCAAAGTTGCACGAATATTTCTCAAATTTAGCTGGATTTTAATAATATTTAAGTTATTTTAAATACATCCAAAAAGCAAAAATAGGGTTAATTGACTAAGCTACATTTGAAAACAATAACGGGTATTTTGACAAAGACATCTGACGTTTTTGACTTTACGTGTTTTTATAGTAAGAGATTTAGTTTTGATGTTTATTTCGACTATTATATATGTGTTTGTGTCAAATGCACAGTAGTACGTGTATGTGTTTTTAGTTGATATTATGTATGCTTGATGCATTATTTGACAGAACTTCCTCATTCACACTTCTGCGACCACAGCAAGAAAAAAAGAGAAAAATTAAATTATATCAATAATAACAGCGGTCGCGGGCTTGCTAATTATCAAATAATGATTTTGACTTATGATATTTGACGTTTTCCGCCATTTTGTTGGGCACCAAAATGCGTGGGTAACGATCCGTGTAATAAAGGTACTGGTATAATAATTTACGTGGCATTTAGTAATAGCGGTTGTGATTAGTGGCTTTATGACAGACTAAAAATATAGTTATAAATATCATAGATTTTATGTTCCAAAAAAAGGAATATAAATTCTTAGTGGAATGGTGTGGATGTCGCCAGTTACATAATGAGGCGATCTTCTTAGTCATCGGGAGTGGCGTCGTCTATGATTGGTTTCAAATTAAGCTCCTGTTAAATATGGAGTAGGTTACATGTATTATCGTCCCTGTAGTTCCGGGATTAGAATAGGGCTACTCTTACGACAGGCAGGGGTGTCGTAAGAGGTGACTAAAATGGGCTTCAGGTGTCGGGCGGCTAGAGTAGGAGCTCGAACCGTTGGGTCAGGTAACCCCGAGAAGGATGGTGATATGTGCGGTCGCATACCGTCGTAAAGATTAGACGGAGCGGTGGGTCCAGTCGCCCATCTGGGAGGGGCCCGATGGGGTTACGCACTCTGAGGACTCCATTTGCGTTCCTTTGGAGATCCTGGAGTTCCCTATGTAGCGCCAAGGACGGCTACCGGGAGGGTTTTAGTTCCGTAAAAATCCCATATAACCCTGCGACACTCCCACGGCGTCAGAGGTTTCCCCTCAAAAAAAAAAAGAAAAGGTTAAATATATCCTTTGGATAGCATGGTCGACTTTTGCGACCGTGTTATGAATGCAAAAGAGGATGCCGATCGGTACGCTGAACTCAGTTAGAGTGCGGATCAAAAGAGGAGGCACCAGGGACGCCGATAGCGTCCCCCCGCTAAGGACTCCCTGTAATTCTGGGACCAGAACAAGGCTCAGGGGATGCAGACGGCTAAAATGGGAGCTAGAGCTGTTTAATTAAGTGACCCTGGGAAGGACTGCGGCATATGTTGTCTCATGCCACCGTAAAGAACAGAAAGTGCGGTGAGCATATTAGCTCACCAGAGAAGAGCCCGAAAGGGGCATCGCGCTCGGAGGACTCCGGTTGTGTTCCACTGGAGATCCTGGAGTCCTTCACGCAGCGCTAAGGATGGATGAGAATCCATGAGCAACAATAAACAACAAGTAAAGTGCATTTACATGCTTTGTGTTTCGTTACGTGTACAACTTATTCTTACAAAAAAAGTTCCGTTGTTTTGCAAGTAGCATGAAATTTTCAATAGGTAGAAATCAGAAATATATACCTAAACATAAAATAAAAATGAAATTCAGTAGACACGTTTTATTTATCGAATATCATAAAACATTTTTTTCTATTTGAACCAATGTTTTTTCGCTTTCTTAAACTCTCTATTCCCTTGTGCGTGCTCGGCTCGTACACTTCGTTTCTTCTCTGTGTGTATAACGTGCCTTTAATCGACCACCGACCATCATATGTAATACTTTCCGTGAGTGAGGATATAAAATATTTTTTGATATTATATTTCCATACTTAATGTTGATTTTCCTCGATTATTTATAATATCTGCTGGCCGTCGAATGAGGGCTGGATTTTTCATCCCGACTTGTAAATAAAGAATAGGAAATTTGAGGGAAATAAATTAATGTAATTAAAACTTTTTTTATCGGGAATGTACTGCCTGTACCTATTTCTGTCGTTTAGCTGTTCTTATGTTCCGGTGAAAGGGTGTAGTTGCCTACTTGATTTCATGGCATCATAAAGATCACAAGACATCTCAGTCCGCGGGATAATCAACGCATCTATTCTGAACTTCAAATACAATTTCTGTTCTATGTGAAGTTGCAGATGACCATTTACAATAGTGATCACTTACCATAAGATAGACTGCATGCTCGTTTTCCTCCTCAATCTTACAAAAAAAGTACGAAAAACCGAAAACTGCGTAGTTGTATAAATTATAAAAACTCGCTCATTACTCAGTTACGAACAAAACCTCCGGGGATCGCAAGTAGCGACATAATACCACTAAACCCTTCAGCTTATGACGCGGCAACGTTATTCGAGTCGTTTGTCCGTTTACATTCTATTCATAATATATAGAGGCAGCTACAGGCCGGCTCTGTTTACATTGCCCATATACAACGTACCATTTCGTTCAAAAACCTTCATTTACCCAGCGTATTGTGTATATTTCTATACGAATTGAGTCACAATGAATTTTACCCGGCGTCAGGGTAATGTTTTTCAAGCATGTTGTATGTTTGTATACAAGTATGTATCTACTTCCATTTCCATATCCTTGTTATGCACGACAGCCAAAACAGCTTCAAGGATTGTAACATATGATATATCATATGTTACAATCCTCATATCATTTTGTTATCACAAGACCAATTATGTAATACATGACTGTCTGTGTACAGAATAAAATAAATAAAAACGTGCGGCACCTGCCTGCCGCGGTAAAGCTTTTGCATTGCATTTTTTATCAACTTATGCAATTATCCCATATCCTTGTTATGCACGACAGCCAAAACAGCTTCAAGGATTGTAACATATGATATATCATATGTTACAATCCTCATATCATTTTGTTATCACAAGACCAATTATGTAATACATGACTGTCTGTGTACAGAATAAAATAAATAAAAACGTGCGGCACCTGCCTGCCGCGGTAAAGCTTTTGCATTGCATTTTTTATCAACTTATGCAATTATCATTATTTATTTATATATGCAGTATTTTTTTTTAATTGATATTAATTCAAGTTTTTTATTTGATACTTTATACTTTCTCATAAAGAGCTGCTTACATATTCGTCCGATTTCCGAGCAGCTCGTCTCGATTCGTGCGAGCTTCGTACCGTCGTACTAGACACATACACGTTAAGCGAACGGCGGCCGCGCTACATTGTAGGCGGAATGGGAAGTGTTAGGTTTCTTCGTTAAGGAATTTCTCGATTCGGTCGCCTCGTTCAAAGCCAACGAACGTTTACCTTGAGCTTTATATACACTATATATACAGAGTGAATACATGTATATATACCTGCATCTGTTATTTTTTGAAGTTTTCCCCTCTATCGTCCTCATGACTGCTTTTTAACCGACTTCCAAAAAGGAGGAGGTTATCAATTCGTCTGTATTTTTTTTTTTTTTTTTTTTATATTTGTTACCTCATTTCTCCGGACTGGGTGAACCGATTTAGATGTTTTTTTTTTTATTTGAAAGGTAGTGCGTGTCATAGGGTCCCATTTTTTTTAGTATTTTTTTGACTAGGGCATCCATAAGAAAAACGCATAAGTCTTAAATTTGCATTTTCAATGTACGCGATAAATGTATGAATAACTCAATATCCCGCCAACCGATTTTGATGATTCTTTTTTTATTAGAAAGGATGTACTCCAGGGGTAGTCTGATAAGAGTTTGATAAGGTTCTAATCATAGGATCTTCAACTTTTTGGAGCAAAATAATAAAATTAGTGATAGTCGGCCGAACCTTAGCTGGAGAAGTCCAATTGAGTAAAATATAGAATAAAATTACTATGTAGGTATTTACTATGAAAAATTTGACCTTCAACTCTTCAATCCTGATGATGCAGGGGCACTGCTAGCCTGAACTATAAAAGTTGGTCGTTTGATGTTTGCGAATATATAATGAAATTGTTAAGCAAATTCATGGGACAAAAATTTGACCTTCAACTCCTCAACCCTGATGATGCAGGGGTACTTAAAGCCAAAACCATAGGAATAAGCCATTTGGTGCTTACGTATATGTTATAAGATTACTGAGCAAAAACATAAGATGAAAAATTTGACCTTCAACTCCTCAACCCTGATGATGGAGGGGTACTTCAATCCTAAACCATAGAAGTTGGCAATTTGGTGCTTACGGTTATGTAAAGAAAATACTAAGCAAAAATATAAAATCAAAAATTTGACCTTCAACTCCTCAACCCTGATGATGAAGGGGTACTTCAATCCTAAACCATAGGAGTTGGCAATTTGGTGCTTACGGTTATGTAAAAATAATACTAAGCAGAGGCACAAAATTAAAATTTTGACCTTCAACTCCTCGACCCTGATGATGAAGGGGTACTTCAATTCTAAACCATAGGAGTTGGCAATTTGGTGCTTACGGGTATGTAAAAATAATACCAAACAGAGGCACAAAATTAAAATTTTGACCTTCAACTCCTAAACCCTGATGATGCAGGGTACTGCAAGCCTGAGCCATAGAAGTTAGCCACCTGGTACTAACGTATATGTTATAAGATTACTAAGCAACAATATAAGATGAAAAATTTGACCTTCAACTCCTCAACCCTGATGATGGAGGGGTACTTCCAGAGAGGGCGCCCTGTTTGTATGAATTGTAAAAGTGTTTTATGTTTAATTTTTGTGAATATGTAGATGCACAAAGCAAACTTAGAGGCTTTATTTAAATACAAACATAAAAATATAGTCACTAAAAAGTGTAAAATAAAAACTTCTTAACAAAAAATATCTACCGACTTCCATGTCACAAAAAAGTAAAAAATAATTTAAATATATTTTGGTCTAGAACATACTCAGTACTTAGTACATAGTTCTGAAGTCGGTGCTCATATAGGACGTAGTTACCGTCGTCCAGCGAAATATGTCGAGCACCGACTTCAGGACTATGTACTAAGTACTGAGTATGTTCTAGACCAAAATATATTTAAATTATTTTTTACTTTTTTGTGACATGGAAGTCGGTAGATATTTTTTGTTAAAAAGTTTTTATTTTATATAGAGGCAATTACTAACCAGTAAGCCGACTATGAGATCTTAGTGTTAGAGGTACCGATTTTAGCTTTAATCATACTTTATAAAATATTCGAGGCTTGTTTCACTCAAATGGGGGTACCATTTGATTTAAAAAATCCCTGATACAAACATACGCGCATATTCCCACATTTTTCAAACCAAACATACTCCAAATACACTCCACAAACGCAATTAATTATTAAGTCGCAAGAGCGTCTGTTTCCAAGCTTTCTTAATTTGTTTCCAGCCCGTTGTTGAACGGATATCTTCCTCGGGACTGAAAAAATCTCTTAGAATTTTCTTAGTAAGGAATATTCGTTTTTAGATATTATATAAGATATCTATGCTAATATTATAAAGAGGAAAACTTTGTATTTTCGTATGTTTGTCATGAATTAACTTAAGAACTACTGAATCGATTTTAAAAAATATTTCACCATTAGAAAACTACATTAACCCTGGGCAACATATTTTTATTACTAGAATATATAAGGCGTCTTTGCTAAAACTTGAGTAATGTAATTCAAAGTGTCAACATTTTTGACCAAATCCCCATTACGGATTGAGGAAGAGACATGTCCAGGAGTGGTGCTCCTGGTTATATGATATGTCTAATGGTTGGATAGATTACATTATAGTGTGCGCGAACGAATTCACATCGGTTCTGCTAGTTAGAAATGTTTATAATTATCTATGATTATCCTTTAATTGGGGGTAAAACATCCAGGAGATGGGCAGCAGCATCTCCTGTGAAATTCTAACATTTACTGCGGTCACCAACACGCTTGCCAGGCGCGGTGACTACTGGCAAAACCCCCTTATGACAGGTGCAGAAAAGCCACGGCCCCCAGTCCCCGGCGGCCCCGCTATTCCGGGCTACGGTAGCGGCCTAGGTAACGGCGGGGCAGGGGGTGCTAAGAATCTCCGGCAGAGATCCGGCTACCACAACCGACGACTTCTGCACCTGGCAACATACAACACCAGGACACTGAGGACCGACGAGAAGATACAGGAGCTGGAAGAAGAGATAGACAAGTTAAACTGGAGTGTTTTGGGATTGTCTGAAGTCCGAAGACAGGGGGAGGACACGATAATCCTCAAATCTGGAAACTTGCTCTATCACCGGGAGGGCGATCACCTGTCCCAGGGTGGTGTCGGGTTCCTCGTCCACAAATCTCTCGTGAACAACGTTGTAACAGTCGACAGTGTGTCGTCAAGGGTAGCGTACCTTATACTCAGAATATCTAAACGGTATTCGCTGAAGGTCATACAGGTATATGCGCCGACTTCGACACACCCAGACGATGAGGTTGAGGTCATGTATGAGGACATAAGTAGAGCCATACATACCTCAAAAGCCCATTTTACCGTTGTCATGGGGGATTTTAATGCAAGACTAGGCGTGCGAAATGGTGACGAACGGAGGGTGGGGCCCTTTGGAATTGGACAACGTAACCACCGAGGTCACTTGCTTGCCAACTTCTTGGAGAGGGAAGACTTCTTTATGATGAACTCTTTCTTCAAGAAGAAGGCACAGCGAAAGTGGACTTGGATAAGTCCTGATGGTTCCACTAAGAACGAGATAGACTTCATTTTGGCAGACAAACGGCACATATTTAATGATGTCTCAGTGATCAACAGGGTGAAAACCGGAAGTGATCACCGGATGGTAAGAGGCACATTAAATATCAATGTAAAGCTGGAACGGTCACGCCTGATGAAGTCTACGCTCCGACCAACACCTGTCCAAATCCAGGGCTCCGAAGAGTTCCAGCTACAGCTCCGGAACCGTTTCGCGTGTCTCGATTCTTGCGTTTCTGTGGACGAAATTAACACCAAGGTAGTAACAACTGTCCACGAGGTGGGGTCTAAGTACTTTAAGACCCACTCCAGTGGTGGCTCTCAGGTTCTCTCAGAGCATACTCTCGGTCTTATGAGGGAAAGGCGAGAACTATGTGTGCAGTCTCCAACCTCAATGTCGAGATACAGACTGCTCAATAAACAGATCTCTCAGAGTAGGCGACGCGATTGGCGTGCTCACAACACCCGACGCGTAAAAGACGCTATTGAGCGAAACTGGGGCTCAAGAGTGTTCGCCAGGGATCTGTGCGTTGGGCAGAGCCTGCTGACGAGGTTGAAGACCGAATCGGGCACCGTAGTTTCGTCTCAGCCCGATGTTCTGAGAGAAATTGAGAAATACTACGGACAGTTGTATGCTTCCGCACGAGTTCCCGCCCGTAACAAGGCGGACGACAAACGTGCCAAACTGACCCGACACTATACTGAGGACCTCCCGGACGTCAGCCTGTACGAGATTAGAGAGGCTCTCAAACAGCTGAAAAACCACAAGGCACCGGGCGATGACGGAATCACAACAGAGCTGCTAAAAGCTGGCGGTAAACCCCTCCTAGTGGCGCTCCAAAAGTTGTTCGATTCCGTCATTACTAGCGGGACAACCCCGGAAGCGTGGAGCAGAAGCGTAGTGGTGCTGTTCTTCAAAAAGGGCGATAAAACCCTGCTGAAGAACTACAGGCCCATTGCGCTTCTGAGCCACGTGTATAAGTTGTTTTCGAGAGTCCTCACTAACCGTATTGCACGCAGGCTTGACGACTTCCAGCCTCCCGAACAAGCCGGATTCCGAAAAGGCTACAGCACCATGGACCACATACACACGCTTCGGCAGATTATACAGAAGACCGAGGAGTATAATCTGCCGTTATGTGTTGCTTATGTGGACTATGAGAAAGCCTTCGATTCTATCGAGCACTGGGCGGTGCTGGAGTCCCTTCAGCGATGCCAGATCGACTATAGGTACATCGAGGTGTTGAAGTGTGTATACACAGCCGCCACCATGTCAGTCCGAGTACACGACCAAAGCACGAACCCCATCCAACTGCAGCGGGGAGTCAGGCAAGGCGATGTCATATCGCCGAAACTGTTCACCGCTGCGTTGGAAGATGTGTTCAAGCTGATGGAGTGGAAAGGTCTTGGCATCAACATCAATGGTGAACACGTCACACACCTTCGATTTGCCGACGATATAGTCATCTTGGCAGGTTCGCTGACGGACCTCAGCACAATGCTAGGCGACCTCAACAGTGCCTCACAACGGGTGGGTCTTAAGATGAACATGGACAAGACGAAAATCATGTCTAATGTCCATGTCACACCCGTACCGGTAGTTGTTGACGGCACTCCTCTCGAAGTTGTTGACGAGTACATTTACCTGGGACAAACGATCCGGATGGGTAAGTCCAACTTTGAGAGGGAGGTCACTCGAAGAATCCAACTCGGCTGGGCTGCGTTCGGGAAATTTCGTAGTATCTTCTCGTCCACAATTCCTCAGTGCCTGAAGTCGAAATTGTTCGAGCAATGTGTGTTGCCAGTGATGACCTATGGCGCCGAAACGTGGTCCTTCACTAAAGCCCTCATTCGAAGGCTCAGAGTCGCTCAGCGTGCTATGGAGAGGGCTATGCTCGGAATTTCGCTACGAGACATGATTCGCAACGATGAAATCCGTAGACGAACGAAGGTTACCGACATAGCTCTCAAAATCAGCAAGCTGAAGTGGCAGTGGGCCGGCCATATCGCTCGAAGGACCGATAACCGATGGGGAAGAAAGGTCCTCGAGTGGCGACCACGTTTAGGCAAAAGGAGTACAGGTCGCCCCCCTACCAGGTGGACCGATGACCTGAAGAAGACAGCGGGAAACCGTTGGATTCAGAGGGCACAGGACCGGTTGGAGTGGCGCCATTTAGGGGAGGCCTATGTCCAGCAGTGGACATCAAAGGGCTGATGGATGGATGGATGGATGGATGGATCCTTTAATTTCTTATATAGCATTGTTTAATAATGCCGCCTTGTATGTTTTCTGTTTAGCCCATAGGTTGACTGGTAGAGAATGCTCCTAGCATTAAGTCCGCCTTTTGTACTAAAATTGTAATGTAGAATAAAGTATTAATCAATAAATAAAAATTCGTACTTATATAATAAAAGATATTATATATTATTCTACACTTTGATCTTAGCCAAAAGGCCGAGAAGCGATATATTATTCGTCCACCAATTCGCACTTGGCCAGCGCGGTGGACTATGGCCTAAACTCTCTCATTCTGGGAGAAGACCCGTGCCCAGCAGTGGGCCAATAATAGGTAGATGCGATATATTATTCAAGACCTTCAGCTTAATCCTCCAGAGTAGCGTTAGTTTGACTTTAGGTAGGACTAATCTTATTTATGGTCTGTTACAGGTGTTCGGAAAGTATGTTTGTTTGTTTCGTTAACTTTTCACGCAAAAACTACTGCTTATAACTTTAGTCCATTGAAATGTTACATTTTTTAGGCCTAACCTTGCGTTTTTTAGAGGACGCAATTTAATTTTTTTGATGTGTAGGGGGGGTAAGTGTAAAGCTAAAACCAAGTTTGTGGGGTCGCCACCCTTGTCCCACGGCCGCCATCTTGAAAATAGGGGTTGAAACGGTTTCTATGATATATCTCTTAAACTATTTATTTGATAAAAAAAAAATCTTAACATTTTTTGTTGCAAATTAAATTCTTTACAACTTTGGTCCAGTAACTTTTTATAACAGTAACAGGTAGGCAAACTGTTCGCGGCCGACTGAATTTGCGACGAATCGGTTTAGTACGCCCTGCCAAATATGTATTTGAAATGGAGTGTCCAAAGTTTGCTAGTTTGCACTCACTGTACGCTGAAACGCTGTAAACTGCGTAAAGCAGCCTTAGATTAACACAAAGGATACTCATTACCGTCCTAGACGTAAATTTTCTAAGTCTAGGTGTCATTGAACCTTGTGTAATTCTTAATATAGGGCTATAGGTAAGCGTGAAAACGAATACTATTTCTTGTTAGCTACACAACCAAACTAACGACTCTCCGCTTCGCGTGAAGACAGCCTATGCATATTTGATGGCTCCCGTAACCGTGCCACCGAATGTTTTAATATTTTTAGGGCAACTAACAAAAGTCATTCTATTTAGTGCAATAGGTCGGTATCGATCGATTACGTCGGAAATAGACGGAGTCAGTGGAAATTACTATTGACCCAATTTGCCTTGTCAACTGAGATATTTGAACGACCTTATGTTAATGTTTGTTTATATAAACTTGAACTAGGAACTGGCGCTTTTTTGTCGAGGGGGAAACCTTCAAAAGCGACGCAGGGTTATGTGGGATTTTTACCGCACTAAAGGTGGTCGTCCTCGGCATTACAAAGAGGACTCCGGGATCTCCAAAGGAACGCAACCGGAGTCCGCTAAGAGCGTAGCCACATCGGGCTCCTCCCAAGTGAGCGGCTGGGCCTGCCGCTCCGTCTGGTCTTTACGATGATGTGTGACCAGGTATACGGCGATCCTTCCTGCGCCTGGCTAGACGGCTCGAGCACCCACTCTTTCCACCCGCAACCCCGGAAGCCCCCTTTTAGTTGCCTCTTACGACAGGCAGGGGACACCGTAGCCCAAGTGTGTTCTTTTCAAAGGGAGATCGATTTATCCGAAACATTTAAACTTTTTCTTCTGGAGTACCATTGCGTCTGTGCCCAATCTAAAGTTAATAACAGAGGAAACCACCACCACCGCCAGTGGTAGCTACAATCAAGTGGACTGCATGCTCATTTGCTACTTGAATGTTATTTTAAATCAATAAAAACATATAGGTACATGTAGTAACGGTATAGTAATAGGCTGATAATTCGCACCAATTCGCCCTTGGCCAGTGCAGAGGACTTTGGCCTAAACTCTCTAATTCAGAGAGAAGACCCGTGCCCAGCAGTGGGACAGTAATGGGTTGACGAAAGAATAGGCTGATGATTAAATAAACTTTTTTCTTAAACCCGACTGCTCAGAAGATGTCATGTTTTTTGAACATAAGTTTGTATGACATGTTCATCTCTTTTGCATGCGCTACAGTCAATACGTATTGGCGGATTGTAACATATTACATGTCATTGAAATTGGCTCAGTTGTTGGGATATATATTTTTTTAATTATGGCAATTACCATAAAAGGAAAAGAATGGAAAGACGATTGTTATTACCATAAAATATGGATAACATTTCGACGCAAAATTCAGAAAAGTTTATAGGTAATTATATATATAAAGAAAATAGGTTTTCTTTAATTATTTAGTTCTTTTTTTTAATTTGACATGTCTGTCTAATTTTAAAACTTCAGAATATATTTTGTGAAGAAAGATAGATTTGGTGGAATAATAAACTTGAAATGTCGTTTCTTATTTTCAAAAGCAACACATTTGTTTATTTTCCAAAACCCTAAGATATAATCTTATAAGTATATAAATTATTATAAAAGCAAAATAACCCGAAAATTACAAAACAACCAACTTTAACTGAAGGATATCACTAGTTACTAATTTGGCAACTTGTTACTAAAAATAAAGTATATTATACGTTGGGTAATTAACAAAAGAATTAACCGGAGCCCCACGATACTGAACGAAAGTAAAGATATTCCTAATTAAGCATACTCATTTGTCTTACTTAATTCTTTCTGCTGACATTCAACAGAATTAGAGGCAGCTCATTAATGTTGTACATGTTCCTTTCTTAGGATTTTATTAAGTTTAATGGAATTTCGCTCACATAGGATACATGTGGTTTCGTCATGATCCAACGAAATATGGTGAGCGCGCTGGACTACTACTAAGAACCTACTGTGTATGTTCTAAACCAACATGTATTTAGATTATTTTTTACTTTTTTGTTGCATGGAAGTCGGTTGTATTTTTTGTTTAATTATTTTTTTTGTAAACTAGTTGATCCGGCGAACTTCGTTCAGCCTAAAAGTCAAAAATCTGAAATTATCAGTGTTCCTCCACTATATTATGCTTTTATTATACATACAAACCTTCCTCTTGAACCACTCTATCTATTAAAAAAACTGCATTAAAATCCGTAGCGTTGTTTTAAAGATCTAAGCATACATAGGGACAGACAGCGGGAAGCAACTTTGTTTTATACAATGTAGCGATCTAACTTCTATCTTGATACATATTACGGATTAAAAATTAAATTGAATAACAATTTAATTTTTAAACAAAACGTCCAATTTTTGAACGCTTTTCTCTTAAAATATTCACTGATTATTTTTAAATCATCCCTCAAATTATCAATCATAAAATAATACAACGTGTGTACTGTTAAAAATTCAAAAAAATATTCTTGTTGTAGAGTTCTGAAGATATATTAAGCAAAAACGTTTATGCAACGCACAAAACTTCATAATAACTTGAAAAAGAAGGTATTAAGGCACAAAACTATCACTTATTAAGAGTCAATAGTTGTATCTATCCATGGTACCTACCGTTTCAGGCATTTGTATTCGACGCCTAGCAAATCATAATTTCGGATGAAGTGGGTCTTTGTACTCGCGAAACTTAATTTGCTGAGGCAAAATGTAGCTAACCTTTACTACTGTGGTCTGTCGAAATATCAGTAGCTGATATGACACTTTGTACACTCGAAACCCGCCATTACACTATTTGATTTGATTATAGACAAAGAAAAAATATTTAACAAAAATCCAGATTCAGAAGAAAAATTTAAATTTAACATTACGATCACATCATATGAGTTGTTGATTGTTGTCATCGTCTCATCTCATATCGTCGTCAACCCATTATTGTCCCACTGCTGGACACGGGACGGGACTTCATGAGAGAGTTTTTAGGCCATAGTCCACCGCGCTGGCCAAGTGCGAATTGGTGCACCTCATATCAGTCTGATCGAACCCGGAACCCGTTGCGAGTCAGACCAGTGTGGAGACCACAAGGAGCGGTTACCATGGCGTCTCCATCCCTGGGTAGTCAGATTTAGGTAGTTTAAAAACTGCATTTTAGAACAAAAATTAATAAATAAACCATATAACGAAGTTTATAAGATTTCTTGCGGCCTGTAAGTCTGCCTGCCTGCCTGTGTGCCGCAATACTTCTTCATCGACAATCTACTACTTTCCTACTACCGAGCAACGCTCACTAAGAAACTACTTTAGGTCATACGACACCTTATTAAACTCAGGCGTTTAGGCATCTAGATAATGTTTTCAGTTACGGTTATAGTAAACAACACTTAATATTTACAACAAAAAATCAAATTGGAGTTTGAACCTCCAAATCCTCAAATAAGACACCGAGATTCAACCAGTCGGATACCACTGATGCTTAATTTAAATGTAGGTAACTAATAGGAAGTTCTCGGAGGTGTGTGAAGTCCACCAATCCGCATTAAGCCAACGCGGTGGACTATGGTCAATACTCTCTCATTCTGAGAGAAGACCCAACAGTTGGACAAGATAGGATTGACGAAAAAAACTAAAAAACAGAATCCACATTCAAGATGTGATAGCCATAAACAAATACGCATACATGAACAAGCGTCCAAATATACTATCACAATCAGAATTTATCTGTAAATAATTAGTTGTGGACAAAAATCAAAAGCTTTACGTAACCATGGAGCCATATTTTCAAAGTTAAAGAAATCTTAAATCCTTGACAGGAACTGAACTGTAACAATTACGAAAAAGCACGTTCTGTTTGATCAAATCATCAGAAACGACGCGTAACGAATTCGAATTTCGGCTTTTTGTTTGACCTTTGACTTCCAGTACTGAGTTTAGCAAGATTAGGATTCCACTAACCGCAATACCGCAATACAAAGGTTCCCTCTGATTGCAATGCATACAAAGACACTTAACAAACCACAAAGGCACACATACAGTAAGATAGGTATGTAATTATGACATAATCTTGCAGGTTGAACTAGTGTAATTAGACCGGAGTTACCACCGCCACGCCTATTTAAAAAGGTTTAGAAAGGTGTGATTGCCGGTTCACTTTAATATTGCAGGTGGTAGATAATCAGTGTAGTTCGACCAGGGAAGCACACCTATTTCTAGCGTGAAGCATTTTGTGCAAACGATGTTTCGATGGAACGGTGTGGGTGCCGGCACACTTTTATACTAGGCGACCATCATAGTTCTCGAGAATAGCAACGCACCTGTGTTGACTTTAGATAGAACCCATTTTCTAAATGAAGTTGCTGAGGCGACCATCAAAGTCCTCAGGAATAGCAGCGTCTGTTACCGACTTGAGATAAAACCTCTGTTCTATATAAATGTGGTCGCATACCGTCGTAAAGACTAGACGGAACGGTGGGCCTAGCCGCCCACCTGGGAGGAGGACTCCTTTGGAGATCCCGGAGTCCTCTTTGTTGGCCTTAGTGTGGTAAAAATCCCATATAACTTTGCGTTGCTTTCACGGCGTAGGGTACCTATTGAAGGTTCCTCTCGAGAATAAAAAAAGTCGAAGTTTAGTGAGGTTTACATTTAGGGATGCGATTTATGTTCCCACCCTACCACATGTGGCGTAATGTCATTATAATGTGGTTGGTTAAGTGTGAATAGGCATTAACGAATTCGATTTAGGGTATTACCTCTTCACCCTTTGGGGTTCCGTAAATTATGTCACACGTTGAGAGAAACGGGTCCCCGAAACGTGATAGGGCTTGACAAGGGGTAGGGATTTTCGTGACGTCACATCAAGTTAAAATAGCTTTAGTTGATTGAAAAGATACCTAAGATAAAACACAAGTATTATTTATTGAGTATCTCGCTGTCTGTTCTTATGTATGCTTAGATCTTTAAAACTACGTTACGGATTTTATTGCAGTTTTTTTTTAATAGATCGATAATACATGCATGTTATAGTGGAGGTTCACTGACAATTTTAGATTTTTGACTTTTAGGCGGAACGAAATTTGCTGGGTCGATTATTAGTCTTTTTTTTTTGTTCTCGAGGGGGAAACCTTCAAAAGGTACCCGACGCCGTGGGAGTGACGCAGGGTTATATGGGATTTTTACCGCACTAACCCCGCCCCCCCGGTGGCCGTCCTAGGCGCTAAAAAGGAGGACTCCGGGATCTCGAAACGACTTCAACCGGAATCCTCCGAGCGTGTTGCCCCATCAGGTTCCTCCCAGATGGGCGGCTGGGCCTACGGCTCCGTCTAGTCTTTGCGACGGTATGCGGCCACACATCGGCGGTATGTGTGGTCGCCTTCCCGGGATTGCCTGACCGGTTCAAGCTCCCACTCTAGCCGTCTGCAACCCTGAAACGATTATTAGTCTAATAAAAAAAAAACTGTGGAAATAAATAAAACAGACCAAATGATATTTGAATCTCGATTGTATCTATTAAAATAAATAAATAAATCGCCTCGTTAGTTTGGTGGTGCTAGCCAAGCGCAAATTGTAGTCTTTGTGAACTCATCTTTATTAACCTTCCAAATGCAACGTAGAACAAGTATGAGAGAGCAGGAAGGAACCTTGCCTAAAGCTATTTTTGCATTGCAGTGGATCGGAGTGGTTGGTGGAACACTTTCGCATGAGGCGACTATCTTAATCCTCGTGTATCAACGCATTTAATTGAGTTCAGACAAAATCATCATTCAGGTAGAATCCCCACTTATTATAAAGTTGCTTACAGATGTCCATGGACCGTAATGCCCACTTACCATCAGGTGGACTGCTTGCTCATTTGCTGTTTGATTGTTATTAAAAAAATCTATTACTCAATTTTCTTTACAAAATTTTCATTCCATCAAAACTACACATAAGCTTCAGTTAAATTCGGCTTCACTTTCGAAAATTCTCCTTTTAATCTCGTCTTTAGTCAAAGTTATGAATATGCATGTCCTAAAAGAAAATTATTCGCCTTTTATAAAAGTTTTAATTAACAATTCTACTTTCTACCAAACAGATAGAATGTTGATTTTTTCACTTAACATTTTTAACGTATTCAGCAATTCAATTCTGATGAGAAATGTCATTTTGCCTAAAAACAATAAATTAGTAAGCATTTGAGATTTATTTTTTTATTCTTAACGATGGTAAAAAAAAACAGCGTATAAAATATGATAATAAAAACTTTTTAACAAAAAATATCTACCGAATTCCATGTCACAAAAAGTAAAAAATATTTTTTAATTTTGGTTTAGAACATACTCAGTACTTAGTACATAGTTCCGAAGTCGGCGCTCAACATATTTTGCTGGATGACGGTGATGAAACTTTGTCTTGTAGTGCTTTAAATTGTTCAATATAAAAATTAACAAAGGCGCTAGTCACCCCTACGATTTTCGAAAGTTCCCCTCGATTTCTCTAGAAAGATCATCAGATCCTGGTTTCCTTATCATGGTACCACTTTTGGAATGTCTCATTTCCACCAAAAAAAGAATCTTCTAAATCGGTTCATAAACGAGGAAGTAATCCGCGAACAAACATAAAAAAAACATATATACGGTCAAATTGAGAAACCTCCTCCTTTTTTAAAGTCGGTTAAAAACAGTAATACAGGACAAATTATAAAGCGTAAAATGTAAAATAATAAAGCGAATTTTATAATAATCTCTACTTCTTGGGTATTGAACTTCTTGACAAGGAAAGTTTTCATAGCCATCTTAAAATAAACCCCGTATAAAAATTATAGTGAAAATGGGTTTTATAGTACTCTTACATAGCCATAATAAATAAAGGATAATGTGCCTTTTTGACGCCTCACAAAAAAGTAGCAAAATATAAGCGATTAAAATGTACTTTGGTTTTTGTATTAAAGAATTATAAAACAGCTCGCTGTCCATCTGAATGTGGTCACTATCAAATCATTATCATCATAGACATCTACAATCAACCGTAAATAGTTACAATTTTACCTGAGATCACCCACTGATACATAGAACTCGAAGTTTCTTCCCTGCTACATTCTTGAAACTAGAGCATATCAAGGCTTGATATTTTAATTATTCGGCACCAATAGATAGAGGTGGCCACTTTAGAACAAAGGGTGGAATTCACTTTCAAAATACTTAATGAGCAATAAAAAATATTATTTCTAAAACATATGGGGTACAACCCATTATTGTCTCATTGTTGGGCTGGCCAAATACGAATTGGTGGACTTCACACACCTCCGAGAACATTTTTTTTATAGAACTCTCGAGTGTGTAGGTTTCCTCACGATGTTTTCCTTCACCGAAACGCAGTGATAATTAATTTATAATACGGACATAAATCAGTGGTAGTCAGTAATCAGTGGTGGCGTGTCTGGGTTTGAACCTCGAACCTCCCGTTTGAGAGGGCAAGTTTCAACCGTTAGGCTATCACTGCTCTCTAAACATATAATAAAACATAATGCTAACAGGAGTATTTCCATGAGAAGAGAAGGAAATAGGGTACCTAAAACAAACGAAGCATGTCTGTTACTAATTGTCTACTTCGAAAAGTATTAATGGATATATTTTTATATACTTTTTGAAGTAGGGATACTTCGAAAAGTATATAAAAATGTATCCATTAATAACACGGACTAAACACTCGCACGAGCGCTGCGCACTCGTGTTTATCGATCGTTTAATAGTTTACTCGCCGTCTATCAAACGACAACCTTATACCCAAGCCAGTTTACGATTTGAGTGCCCCAAAATATGATTACTGGGAACTAACGAGATCGGAATTTTGTTGAAGCATAAAAAACAACATTAGAAAGCTTTCAATACTTTGAAAACTTCGGTAAAATGGCGCCCTTATTCTGTAATTAAAGGAGACTTAATGTCAGATTCTATTTTAAGAGGCAGTGATTGTCAAAGCTTGAATAAAAGGTAAGTAATACTTTGATGAACTGTTTTAATATATTACTACATGTATTGCTAATAGATAGATTATATTTTTATTATTTTTATTGGAAAAACTACAAGTTATAAGCGAAAGAGTAACTGAATGGTCTAAATTTGACTAATTTGAAAAAAAAACTAAAGGTTTAAGTTTCAAAGGTAAGTCAAAAACATTTTGTTTGTCAATTTAAAAGCCAACACGTTTTTTCTCTTCTCATAAGACAAATTCGAAAAATATTCAAACTTAATTTAATTGTCTCTTTTACTCCACACCTAACTACTTTCTCAGAATCGATTCCGAAAAATATTTGCGAACACGTGTCATTTGGATGACAATGAATTAATTACTAATTATTAATTTTAATATTTTTCTGAAAAAAAAATTGAAACTAATACTATAGTTTTTAATAATGTTATAAATATAAATTTAATTATAGTTGTGTCAATAACTAGAAAATTACTACATGATTTTACGGTGAAGGAAAACGTCACGATGCAAGCTTTGAAAAGTTTAAAAACCCTCACTAATTTAGCCACCATAGTAGACTATAACCTAATCATTTTCACTATTTGGAAGACTCTGGCCCAGCAGTTAAATTGTAAGAAGAATGAGATTGACTGACAACCAACGCGCTGCCCAACAACTTACTACGAATCTATATAATAAAAATGTCATAAATAAAAATGTCATATTACTTTGTCACAGTACCCACTATTGCTTTTAAATGCAGCTTAGTTAATAAACCGCTTTTTACCTTTAACGGGTGGGTTCAATATAACTTAAAAATTATTACAATTTATTTGAATTTGAGAAATATTCGTGCTATTTCGGACAATATGAAGTTTAGTTTTTTAAATTAAATTACAGTCGAATTTCCACCATTGCGACGGGTAACTAGTGTTATAAATGTTAAGTTATAGTTAATAGTTAAGTTTCGGGGCTTATTTACTTAAAGTTTTATTTATTTATTTATTTATTTAAAACACCTTGAAATAAGGTAAGGGTAAACTTTATGCCTAATGGCATTCTCAATAGTTTGTTTACTTTTTGGCGTTGCCAAGAAGTAAATAAACTATTAATTATTGGAAGTATCATATTGAAAATGGGGTTAGTTGTATACCTAATATATAATCTAGAGGGAATATATCCTTCAACCCTATTAATAATTGTAATTCATTGGAAACACCTTTATTATTGTAAAATTACTAATTTCAACCGTCCAATTAGTGTTCTGTGAAATTACGAGATTTTCCAATTACGCGATCCTTGATAGCCTTTATTGTCGAGATTTTCAATAAATTGCCTGGAGGAGATATTAAATTTTCTGTCGGAAATAAAAGACGTAGCAATCGAAGGAAATTCGAAGTGGAGATGATGTATTTATAAGTATTTTGTATTATCGATATGAGGAGTATAGAAGTAATTATCAAAGGCGCATCTTATAAGATGAAGTAGCAAACGAGCATTAAACTATTCTTTGAAATTACAGAACTATTTTTATCTTTTAGTATTTTTCCTTCACTATTATATTACTTTTTTAAAACATCCTCTGTCCAACGGATTATTAATTTTAATTCAAACATTATTTATTTGTTTAATTTCTGGAATAATTATAAAAACTTAATGATTTTCTTATATTTTAATTTTAACAATCCACCTGATGGTAAGTGGAAACTTGATACGGAACAAGGGTTCTATCTAGTCAATCACAGATGCGTTGCTGCTTCTTATACAAAATGTGAGCCGGGAACCAACGGGGAAATGCTTAGTAACATCTTTTAACTTGATTTTATAAAAATTTTGAGATCCATGGACTGGACATTGACCTCTAACGGCGGTTTCTTACTAAGTCACCTGGCATGCATGTTGATGTTACATGGAAAAACGATGTTGTCCATTAATGTAGATGCCTCATTCACCTTCTACAACGTCCACGGGAAGAGCAATGCGAGGAGCAGGAGAGAGTGGTGCTTTTCAAAACTGACATCACACGGCCACATAAATACCTATTTTTAAATACTTTTACATCTTATTATTAGTGTAATAAAGAATTATTAAAAAAATATATTATTATTAGTTTTAACTTTTAACAACCAGGTTGTACCATTTTTAGATTTAAATTTATTATATTTTCTAAGTTAATATCATTTAATAGTTAGTCATTTTCCCACGCATGTATCATTTAAAAAAGGATTATTATTAGAAAAGGATATTGTGGATAAATAGTACAGACTCCATAGGTGTGCATAATTTATGTATACAGATATCGAGGTTGTAATGGATCTCGTAACTCGATGGAGTGGATTAGATTCATACAAAACCTACTACATAGGTACTTCTATGAAGTTAAAAGAACAAAATCGTATAGTCAGTTATTAATTCGTTAACGATGTCACAAATTTAATTCTATTCAGATAAAATTGTAAACTTCACGTATTGACAATAACAATGTCAATTCAAAATACCTTTTCAACTTAATTACTGACATAACCTTACAATGGTGGATTAATGACGTAATTTTCCGCGCACTTATCCGTAATTGCGGTTTTAACGAGCTTTTTAAACAGGTAATATGAAGAGGAACCCACGTTTCAAGCTTCGTTCCTACCCACATTAGATCAACATTGAGTTTCCTTTCAGATCTTTACTTGCATAATTAAACGTTCGTGTTGCTTGTTCGATTGGTTCTACCGCCAGCGTGTTGCGAGTGTTATCAAGAAACGTTCGCTTAGTGACGCAAGCGACAGCGTGGGTGATTTCAGAGATTTTCCTACGATATACAGTGAAATTTGTGGCCATCTGTGATCCGACACTTATACACATCTAATATATAAAATTCTCGTGTCACAGTTTTTGTTGCGATTCTCCTCCGATCGGCTTGATCGATTTTGATAATTTTTTTTGTGCTTATCCGGTATCTGTGAGAATCGGCCAACATCTATTTTTCATACCCCTTAAGGGTTGTCCACCCTTATTTTTTTTATATGGCAAAACAACGTTTGTCGGGTCAGCTAGTACAAGTATAAAAAAGGTGAAAATATTAAATTAAAAATTTAATGACGTTTTAAAGGTGAAAAGGTGAAAGAATGGCATACCATTCTTGTCACAACATGATACATATATAGCATAGCATTGTAATATAGTGTCTAATTGTAAGTCTTTTATTGATAAATACTTATGAGTATGTGAGTGCCATACATTTAGAACGCATTAACTGGCATATTTAATTTTTGGCGCCCTTTTTTGAACATCTTATGTAATCAATATTATTGTAACCCAAAAATTGACTTAATAAAGATCTTTCTTGCTTTCTTTCATACATTTTAACTGACTTCTGCTTATAACGGTCAACGGTAACACGCAACAAATGAGCCTTGGAGCGAATGTTTCTTCCTCGAGTAAAAATAGAAAAGCTAGCGTCCAAGAGACAGATGTTAGAAGCGTTATTGTTTTTCGTTTTATAAAATAAAAGTAAGAAAAGAGGATGAGGTCCACTCATTTTAATTCGTAACTGCTACCATATGTGGAATATAAGTTACTAGTCAGCTGCTTCCCTGACAATGAATTTAAAAAGGCCTTTGAAAAGTAATGTTGCCTTAGTATACTCCCTAAAACAAAATACGGCTGATTAACTAAATGTGTGACCGATATGCCGTCGCCAGTGAACTTAAATAGGTTTGGCTCATCATTATTACTACACCAACATACAAATATGAATGTATGTACGGAATGCTATTTTACATTAGTGATAAAATCACCTCTTATTATAAGGTACAATATTATGTGTCTAATATTTATGAGTTCAATTTTTTGATGCTGAACAAAGATGTTTTTGTTTGTATTGTATTGTATTCAACTTAGTCACTCTTCGCTGCGAAAGCGAATACATACTAAAGAGATATTTATTAGATGGGTGTACAACAAGTGGCTTAAGCTCAAATAAAGGTACTGTGGTCCCTTTCAATTTTAATGTGCCCTTGTGTTAATTTACATTACGTTTTTACTGTACATACTTACAAAAGTCTGTAAAGGGCGATGCGTGATCGATCTGTCTTTGTTCCACGCAATTATGTTAGGACTAATTGTGTCTCGCGGTTTTACTCACTTTAAAATATTCCAAACGTAACTTACGTCATTTAAATACCCTATTCCTATGTCTTTATTCTAGGAACTTCTAGAATGAATTTAATGTGTTAATTTGAAGCGACAATCTTAGTCTTCAGGCGTGACTGACTGGCTACAGGTACAGCTCGTGACCTTATTTGGCAAAAATGTCTTAAAGCAAGCGATGTACCATTTAATGCCTGCTTATGTACCACTAGGCCGACTGCAGACTCGTATGCTACTTCTTCCTCGACCACCTAAGGTTCAACCACTCCTCTGTTTCGCACAGACAGACCGTTGTTATCTGTCTAAACTGATATTTATGTTACGTTTGCATATTGTACATTTATTATGTACTTAGGATTTGTGCCATACATTATTAATTAAGCTCATTTCAACTCACTAAAATATTTAATGAATACTCAACTTATTTACTTGTACCTTACGTGTACATCTGTGGAAATTTTCCTTATATGAAAATATGACGCCATTAGCATTTTTGAACCACTCTATTAAACTTTCTAAACATTTTGCATAAGGAAACTTGTAAACGTTGAACTAGCATGCTTGTTTCCCGACCATGTTTATGCGAAAATTGCAAATTGCAGAGTCGCCGTCAACCTTCTACTCTACCTCTTCTGAGCATTGGGATCCTTTCAGACTAAAAGAAACTTGTGCTATAGTCCACAAAGGTGGAAAAATGCCAATTGGTGAACTTTACATCTTTGTTAACTTTTTAAACTATTTTCAGCAAGTTGTAAATAATTTTTAAATAACTTTTTCCAGATGATGGAACCAGTGCAGTTCAACCGGGGAAGTAACACCGCCACACTTATTTCTAACGTGAAGCCATTTTTTTTTTTTATATGAGGCGACTATCTCAGACCTAGGGAGTAGCAACACATCTATGATTGACTTCAGATAGAACCCTTGTTCTATATAAAGATGCTTGCTGCTGTCCGTGGGCGGCAGCAGCCCCTTTCCAAGTACTTCTTGCTACTTCAATCTGATAAACAGGTGGTAGAACCAGTGTAGTTCGACCGGGGAAGTACCACCGCCACATAGGTGGAAATAGGTTTCCAACGTAAAGCATTTCTTGTGTTTCGATAGAAGGGTGTGGTTGCCGGCACACTTTTATATGTGGTGACCGTCTTAGTCCTCGGGAGTAGCAACGCGTCTGTGATTGACTTCAGATAGAACCCATGTTCTATTTGATGTTCGTGGGCGGCAGAGACCACGTACCATCAGGTGGATTGCATGCTCGTTCGCTACTTCAATCAGACAAAAAAAAACTTTGAAACACCACTGCGTAAAAAATACAGCACTAACGTCCGAAAAGCAAATCCCTCAGTTACATATGACACGAAGATTATTTTCGACACAGGTCAGTACCGTCCGATATAGGTCGTGTCTAACTTGATTAGTATCGACCGAACGCCGTTTATACATCTTAACGTATTGGACGAATGATTCAAATAGGATCACGATAGGATTCACGTTTTGTACCAATAAATGACTATTTAATGGCATTCGGCCACGAAAGTATTCGGTAACCCGGAACTGAGTCGTTAAATATGACTTAAATTTGATTATTAAACACGCTTTCTATACTCATAGGCCCACATATCTCTATTATTATTTCTATACTCATAGTTTCCTGTGTCGTGGGTGCCATGGACACACATAAAACGAATACACAAACACCCAGACCCAGAATATTAATCTAAACTCATCATTCAGGTCTGTCTGGGCGAGAATCGACACTCGGAACCCATTGCGCGTCAGACCGTATGGTAACCGCTGCGCCACGCGGGTCATCAAAAAATATTTAATCGCCATTTTGTTCCGACGGCCACTACATTAAAATTAATTAAATTATAAAACTGTTCCACATTTCTACAGACAGACGATCAATGTATCGATAAGATCTATAAATATTATTCCAACGCAATACGAGTAAATACAGAGCTATAAATAAACACCTATTTCTAGCGTGAAGCATTGCGTTTCTGTGGATGGGTGTGATTGCCGGCTCAATTTTATACGAGGCGTCCACCTTAGTTCTCGGGAGTAGCAAAACACATGATTAACTTCAGAAACCTTGTTCTGTATAAAAATGCTTACAGATGTTAACGAGCGGCAGTGAGCCCTCACGATTGAGTAGCTACATGTCGTCAACCCATTATTGTCCCAATGCTGGGTATGGGTCCTCTTAAGGAATGAGAGAGTTATAGGCCATAGGCCACTGCGCTGGCCAAGAGTGAATTTGTGGACTTCACACACCTCCGAGATTTTTTTTTAAGGAACTCTTGGGTGTGTAGGTTTTTCTCACAATGTTTTAGTCCACCGAAAAGCAGTGATAATTAATGTGTAATACGCACATAAATCAGTGGTTTGGCCTGGGTCTCGAACCTCGGACCTCCCGATCGAGAGAGCAAGTTTCAAGCAAGAGACAACTATTAGGATCACATAGAGTAACTACATGCTCGTTTGCTATTTCGGCGACTTTTTTAAGACCCGCGTGGCTTGGCGGCCATCACACCGGTCTGGCATGCAGTGGGTTCCGGGTTCGATCTTCGGCCAGACAGATATCTGAACGATAAATTTAGATTTCTGTTCTGGGTCTGGGTGTTTGTGTATCCGTCTTTGTGCGTGTTAATGACGCAAATGAGACAGGAAAAATCTTAATGTACGGCTATGAGTGTAGAATGTGTTATTCATTACTTCAGCTTATAAAAAAGTTCTGAAGAGAAATCGTGCACATAAACGCTTCGTTATAAATGTCTGCGTAAAATAAACAAGTACGTACCGATAAAATTAATTCTCTCCTGTACTGTATTCAGCAGGCACGTGCAGTTAGCAAACACTGTGGTGAAACAGAATTTGCAACAAGAGGATCAATCCGTACTATTTTATTAAAAGCTTTTATTTAATTTGGAATGTTGGTAAGTACGTAAGGATGTGGACATAGGCCTGACAGATTAGGGATCCGCGCCACTTCGACCGGTCCTGAGCCATCTGAATCCAGCGGTTACCCGCCGTCTTCTTTTTGTCATCAGTCCACTTGGTCGGGAGGCGGCCTGCACTCCTTTTGCCGAGATGTGGTCTCCATTCGAGGACTCTTCTACCCCATCGGTTCACTGTCCTACGAACGATGTGTCCCATTGCCATTTCAGCCTACTAATTCTGAGAGCTATGTCGGTAACTTTCGTTCTCCTACGAATTTCATCATTACGAATTCTTTCGCGCAGAGAAATACCAAGCATAGCTCTCTCCATAGCTCGCTGAGCGACTTTGAGCTTACGCAGATTAGGGGAGGCCTATGTCCAGCAGTGGACTTTCAAAGGCTGATGGATGGATGGATGGATGAAGGATGTAAGTATGTATGTAAGTACTAAGTATGTGTATTTAGGTCAAATTTGGCAACCCGTATTTAGCCCACTTTTCAGTGTCCGATGGACCTGAAATTTAAAATACACGTATAATTCTGATGACAATGCAATTATATACAAAATGGCGGATGGCGGATTACATATTTTTGTACAATCTACCCAATATGGACATCAAATGAAAGGACTTGATGTATAAAATATAGTGCACTACAATAAAAAGCAAATTCAAGATGGCCGCCATCATAAAATGGAAGATGGGTTTGACTACTACAATTTTTTTTCAATGCATTGAAATAAAAATTTATTTTGAAAGGTATTTTAAATCATTTTATTTCTTTTTATCTGTACCATTTTTAAATCACAGCTTTTTTATCTTTGAAAAGATAGTAAAATTATAAATGCAATAACTATCTAATTGTTAACCACAGTAAAATACTGGAACTGAGTATGTATTGTACTGGTATAATATTTAAGAGTCTTTAGAATAATTATATTGTTATAAAATAATTAAAAATATAGAAGCATTGTCATTCGATTAGCAGTGGTCGACCAACCTATAGGACTGAAAATATTTGTAAAAACGATTACTGCCAAGAATCTGTTGTGACAACTATTAAAGGTATTATATGGAAGCCCCAAGATTAAACGTTTATATGTTATTTAAATTTCATAATATTCGTTACCAATTATTATTATTGTTACAAAATAGAAATAAAACAAGTCGTAATTGCAGGAAGGTGCTGGAACTAGGCGGGTTCGACCGAGCAGGCAATAACGTCACAAAGTAGTTTGTGTGTTTCGTCTGAAGATTATGGGTAGTTTAACAAGAAGCAACCATCTTAGGCCACCTGTTATCATCATTGAATAGAACTCATGTAAAACGCGGAGTTGGTTACAGTTATATGCAGTATATTGCCCATATAAAACATATGCAGTAACCACTTATCATCCGGTATGTCATTCAGTCAGTCATCAGGGTCATTAAATATGTGAGCTGTGTTCACCTGTAATTGCAAGAACACGATTGAATAATATTTAGTGTACTATAAATTAAGCAATGATGGTGTATCTTGTCTTGGTGAACCTTAAATAAATAAATAAAAAAATAAATATGTATGTCACAAATTTGTAGAATGCTATTAGGTTATAATGGAAATTTACGCTTAGGCTGTTCTCAAATTTGACCACACAAAATCAGTTTATAGAAGATAGAATCGGAACAGTTAAACATAGACGCGTTTTCAAGCCACTTGTGTTACTTTGTGTAAATTTTGGTGAGTAGGTCCGTATCATAATATCCATATAATTTTGGTTAATTGACATATATATTGACATATATATATATATATATATATATATATATATATATATATATATATATATATATATATATATATATATATATATATATATATATATATTGACGTATTATAACTCTGTTAAGCGGTCACTACAACGGTCTAATACTCTATGCCACCTAGATATGTGAATTATGATTTCAGATTTGTATTGTGTGTCTATGTGTTTATATATTCATTGAACCAACACATAGCAAAATACACTAGTGTGAAGCTATCAGCGCTGAAAGCGTTATATATATTTTCCCAAATAAATGACATGTATTTTTACCGGTTCCAGCCGATTCCGCGTCAGTTAGTGCGAGGTAGCCCTCACCTCTACACGCTTCTAAATATTATTCCAAGCCAAGCCGCACGTGTCAGTGCATTTTACTTTATTTTTAAACCCCACGTCAACCGCGTGTCTTTCTGACAGTTTTATTTTACGGACTGTAATTATCAGAAAAAATGGTCTGCTATTATATTTCAAAACTTTTATATAAAATGCTTTGTACCTTTTCAGATTAAATGTAAAACTTTATAATCCTAATGAGAGTATATTGGCGTCTATTTTATATGAGCCTTTTATTAGATAGTAATGTTATTATTGTAAAAATGGGATTCACGGAACTGATTTTGATTAGGTATATACATAACGCCGTTAACTCAATACTATCCCACATGTGGGCAAGGGATCTCAGAGTAGAAAGGCTTAGTATTTGAAATTAATTACTTTTAATCATAATCATAATCTTTTTTCAATCTAATTTTGGGTTAGAATATATTGGATATCATGCAATATTTAAAACTACTTCAAAAAATTAACATGCCGGTTAGGGCGTTCTCAATATGGCATTGCTTAATATTATCAACATCAAACTTATTAATACTAAAAATGCAAAATTTTGTGAAGTTATATTTGTTTATTACTCTTTCATGCATAAACTATTTCGCTGAAATTCGGTATGCACATAGTTTACGACGTGGATACTCATCAGCGTGGTGGACGTCACAGACGCGGGTGAAGTCGCAGGCATAAGCTAATGCAAAAACCCCTTTAAAAATTCGCTTTTGTTGTCTCCAAGTCAACCACGCCTATCTGGTCTAATGTCGATATGGGTCAGCCTGCAGGCGACATCCGCCCGTTGGAACTACGATCCCGAAGTTAGTTAATGTTTACTTTGGCTCACAAAGTTCGAAGGTTGTAGCCTTTACCTGAACATATAGTTACTAGTTCTCGTTATTGTTTACTAATACTGTAATTCAAGTCTAAAACTGAACTTGATATTATCTACAGTAGCACAAATATTTTTCAAATTCATTTTATTAATTTTAATTTAATACACCCGTAACGTAAAAAGAGGTTAAATTGACTAAGCTGCTATCAAAAGCAACGGGTATTTTAACAAAGACATCTGACATTATTGACGTTAGATGTTTTCATAATAAGAGATTGAATGTTTTATTTCGTTTATTATATATGTTTTTGTGGCAAATGCACGGCATTGTGTGTAATTTGTTTTATGTTGATTTTACCTATGTTATATACATTATTTGTAAATAAAATTAGCATTCCGTAATCCTTTTCTATATCAACTATAACCGTGCAAAAATTCGTACTCCTTTGTTCGCTGCAAGTTAGGTACTTCATACAATACAATACAGTACAGTACAATATATATATATATATATATATATATATATATATATATATATATATATATATATATATATATATATATATATATATTGTACGAATTTACGAATTATTACTCTTTGTAAGTATGACAGATTCTAGAACCAGAGTAGAGTAGAGTAGTAGAGTAGAGTAGTTCAACAGGGAAGCTACCGCCAACACGTATTCCAAGCTTAAAGCAGTTCTTGCGTTACGGTGCCACGGTGGAAGGGTGTGATTGTCGTTACGCGACGATTGTCATAATCCAATGAATTTGCAACAGTTGCGAAATTGTTACAGGTATTTCACGGGTGGCAATAATCACTTACCATAAAGTGGATTGCATACTCATTTATTAAAATCACAGTGATAAAAATGTATGTAGACCCTCGCATAGAGCCGTTCGATACAGGGGGTGCTTTAAGTTTGCTGCAGCTAAAATTTGGAACGACTTACCTCCGCCACTAAGACGCAAAATGAGCAACGTGTGCTTTAAATCAAAATATAGGTCAGCACTACTAAAAAGGCAACTAGCTGCAGAAAACTTGAAGCATGCCTACTATAAATATGTCTCGTTAAAGAAGTTTTTCTAATAAGCTCAACATACATGCCCACACACATATACACTTACACACATTCACACACATGTCATGAGTCTTAGTGTTTAAGTTATTTAAATAATTTGTGTCTATTTATGTTATTTAACTGTTTCGTCCTAATTCAGATTTATTTATTTTAATTTATTTTAATTATCTTTCAATTGTTTCTATCTTACGATTTTGATTATGATTAGTTATAAAATTAAAATAATGAGGAATTTAAACCAATAGAAAGTAAGATGATATTCGATTGTAATTGAATTGGAACTATATTGAGTAAATCTAAATTTATGTGGAATTAATGGAGTAATTAATTTGACATTGAATTAAAATTGACATTGAATTGAATTTGACATTGAATAAATTTGTTTTGAATTGGTAGTGAAATGGTAATTAAATTAACTTTGTAATATAATATATAGTGATAATTCAATATGCATAAATTTATAAAATTTAATTAGACTAAGAATTTTTTTATTGTAAAAGGCGGCGGATACGTAATCCCGCACAACAACTAAGGGTCTAGGATACGGCTGAAAAACAGCGCTGCATGGGATTTCTATCCTGTGTCAGTAAACGCTGAGCCACCTCCTTTTGCCTTTTATCGAATATAACAGTTACTTTTTCTTTTTACTTTATAAGTTTCCAACCTTTATGTTTTAAGGCAATAAAGTATTAAAAAAAAAAAAAAAAAAACAAAAAAAAAAAAAAAAAAAAAAAAAATCTTGCTTTCGTGGCACCTTATCAAATCTCGATGTCACAAAGCTAAAACTCCCCCACATTATAAGCGACATTTTCACGAAGAAATGATAAAAAAAATTAACCATAATGAGTTAGTAAAAATGACAAAAGCCTTTATAATTATAAAATAAAAGACAAACAGAGAAGAGAGAGAAACAGCAGAAAATAATGGAAATGAAAATTTTGATGCAATAGTTAAATGTCAGGTGAAAGTTTTCTATTTGGTTTTGTGGCCTTAAACAGTAGAGTGTAGTACTAGTCAGGTAACAGCAATAAAAATGACACAAAGCCAAATGCAGTGTATTCAACTTGTTTTCCATTAAGTAAATAAAGTGTTTTTTATTGCCAGTACAGTGTCCGAAAGGATCTGTTGTTTCAGCCGGTTTTATCTTGAACTGTTTGCTAAATAAATAACGCATAAACGTTCAGTGAAACGTAAATAAAAAATCGTTGATGGGACAAATAATGGACCAGTCGTTTCGCAATTAAAAAAGAAATATAGGAGATGCGGTGACATTGAACGGTACAATCATTCAGTGTCATTCATCTCGTCTTAATAATATATCTCGTCTTTATGATGTAAGCAAACGAGCATGCTGTCCACCTGATGGTAAGTGAGTACAATGCCATCCATGGATAATTTTAAGCAACTTCATATAGATCATGGGTTCTACCTGAAGTCAATTATAGATGCGTTGCTACTTCCGAGGATTATACCGGTCGCCACATATAAAAGTGTGCACACCCTTCTATCGAAACACAAGAACTGCTACATGTTAGAAATAAGTGTGTGCCGTCTTGTACATTGTTTTGTTAAATCGATTGCAACTGAGAGTAGCAAACGAACTCGCAGTATTTCTGATGGTAAGTGACAACTGCCATCTGTAATTAACGTTGATAATATCATTCTGACCTAAGGTTGGCTACAGATGCATTAGTCCTCTTGAGTACAGACCTTGAATCATTTTTTTTCTCTTCATTTCACTTCAGCAATTTGGAACACGCAAAATAACAGATAGAAAACGTTTATAAATGACATAGAAATACATAATAGTAGTTTCTCTAAACTTTCAAATACTGTTTTTTTTTTACCAGAAAAGTTCGGAAGGAAGAGTTCGAAAAGGAGATCTTTATTTTTATTTCATATATGTAAATAGCTATTAAGAAACATTAAATTAATTTACCTATTACTCATAATAATTCAAAATAACCATAATACTGAGCCGTCGAACCATTACTGTATGACGAGGGTGGATCCCTTATTACTCAAACCACCCGCAAACCCTTAAGACCCTCTGAAACTTATTGAAACTGGAACAGTGGCTTCGCGAGATACAAGCCCTTAAGATCCCTTAGACCCTTTAAATTTGAACAAAACAGTGATTCATTAGTGATGTCTTTAAGTACGAACCCTTACGTGGACAAAATTATTTGAAAAATGTGTTTTCTAAAGTTTTATTAAAAAAAAAACGATTGGATTATACACATATGTAATGATTTTAAGTAAAAAATAATTATATTCTGTAATGAAAACTACCGCGTTCAATTCCCCGGTATTACATATATTTTATTTATATTTAGATACTATTAGAATAGACAAACGGTCATTGCACTCTCAATAGAGTAAATTCTAATGTAAGAGTATAGAGAAATTTGCAGATACTGTAAATAAATTGTTTTAGAAGTCTAAATGCTTTTCTTTTTGACTACTCCTAGTGAAAAGTGAGCAGTGTGAAACTTTGTATGCTGGTTTAAATGGTAATATAATGGAGCCATATATTGCACTCTCTGGTGTTCCTCAAGGCTCACATCTGGGTCCCTTATTTTTTATTAATTTATTTATGTCATTACCTAATGTTTTGCACAATTAAAAAAATGTATTATAAGGAGATATTTATTGTAGGCGGTATATCAGTAGCATACATCAAGCCTACCTTAAGTTAGACGAACCCTACTTTGGGTTGATTACAGAGTTTATCGACAACAGTGTTTACTTATTATAAGATTGACTACGTACTCTTTTAGGTAGAGATCTTTAATGGTTGAAATTTGACCACTCATTATCTTGATTGACAGGTTGAATCTTATCCGAAGTCCGAATCCCAGGTACGTGTACGTGTGAGATATGAATGATCGTTGTTTCTCAAAGGTGTTTGAATTCTACCAATTCGCACTTGGCCAGCGCATTGGCATTCTGAGAAAAGACCCGTGCCCCACAGCGGTTAACAATAATGGTTTGATGACAAGGAACTCCGCATATCATAGTACCTACTCTGTATCGACGTAACCAATCCAACACTAAGTGGGCGTACAATCGAACAGTTGTACGTGCGTAGTTAGTTTTCGAGCCGAATCCGATTAATTATTCATTCAACGTATCGATTCTCACAAATTGAGCCCCTTTTTTATTTAGGCGGTGGACGTATAACTTTTATCCTGTGGTTTTGGTAAAGTGTGGTTTTGTGTTTTTGTATGATAAAATACTTTGACATTCTGTAACGATGTACAAATATAATACATCTGCTAGTTCTTTATTTGGAAAAACAGTGGAAAATGTTAAGGAGTAAATGATATTATGGTGATAGAAAGAATTCGTGATTTGTGGTATTCGTGATTCGACTGCGGAAGCAACCTCAATAACTGGGAATCTAAGATATTCGTTCATGAGAAAAATTTGATATTATTATCGAAGCCCGAATAAACTGGTAGAAACGAAATAAAACACTAATATGGTATATATATATGGCAAAATAAATATGGTTTTCCGCCGCTATAACATTGCCCAAAAAATGTAATCATAATAAGACAATACTATACTTTAATTTAGATTAAGTTGATCCCTAACCATATGCGTTAAAAAACTTTAACAACTTTTCTTCTGAATATTTTTAAAATTAGATTACGAAGATTTGCCAAATCCTTCACAAGCACTCAGTTCAAACTACATCATTTGAATAGGCATGACACACCTTAATAACGTGAATTTTAATAAACTTGATGACTGCGTGTCATCGGCACGCCTGCGAGCCCGCGAATTAACTACCAGCCGATATGAATTAGCTTTGACGAATATATTTTAGTAGACTACTTTGTTATGAAAGGCTTACACATAGATTTATACGCCTTGAGTAAGACTTGATAGATCAGGTCAGTTAAGTGTTGTCCCTGTAGTTCCGGGACCAGAATAGGACTACGGTACCCTCTGCCTGTCGTAAGATACGACTAAAAGAGGCTTCCGGAGTTGCGGGCGTGAAGAGTGGGAGCTCGACCCGTCCGGCCAAGCGACCCCGGGAAGGACGGTGGCATGTGTGGTTGCATGCTGCCGTAAAAACCAGCAGGTGCGGTGAGCAGATCACGCCCACCAGGGAAGAGCCCGATGGGGCACACGCTGAGGACACCGGCGGCGGTCAATCGGAGTTCCCGTAGTCCTCTTCGCAGCGTCAAGGTCGGCCACCGGGGGGGTTTTAGTGCGGTAAGAATCCCACATAACCCGCGTCGCTCCCACGACGTCGGGTACTTTTTGAAAGTTTCCCCCTCGAAAACAAAAAAAAAAAAGGTCAGTTAAGTGTACAACAATTTAATTTTTATCATTGTATAAAAAATATATTACATAAAGATAGTGTCGAGCTTAGATATGAAACAAGGTATGTATAACTATAATAATGAGCAAATTCCTTGGCTAAAAGCTAGTTTCTTCCCACTTCTTTTTCATAAAAATATGAGCGACACGAAATATCGCGCGATTTAAAATTAGAAAATCTCAAAACAGTTCACACTTTATGTATGAATAAAAACCGGCATTTATCGTAAAAATATATAAAGGCATAAACAAGAGTGTCGTACAGCGATTTATTCTTTTAAACCATCTATTTTAAACCGCGAACGTAAAATCTAAGTGCGCAATAAATTTTTTAATGTCATCTCGCACATTTGCATTTCGTGAACAAAATGGCTATCGCAAATAAAACTGTCTCACTACGGGAGAGTAACAAAAACGAGTAACAATTAACTTTTAACGAGTACCGGTACCCAATAGCAACTTTATCGTAAACTAAAAAAATAGCAAGTACGGGAGATAACAAATGAGCAGCTATAAAATTGTAAACAACAGGGACAGTTTTGGCTAAGTGGAACCAGTGTCGGTAGTTTGACCGAGGAAGTACCACCGCCAATATTTCTAACGTGAAGCAGTTTTTGCGTTTCGTTGGAATGCTGTGGTTAAGCTGTATAAGTTTTTTTTTTTTTTATATGAGGCGACCTTCTTGGTCCTCGGGATTAGCAACGCATCTGTGACTAACTACAGATATAACCTCTGTTCTATATGAAGTTTCTTACAGATGTCCGTGGGCGACAGTCGCCACTTACCAGGACTGCATGTTCGTATGCTATTTCATCTAATCTCGTTCATCAAAAAGTTCATGGCAACAGTCGACGACTATAAGCAATGGTCGTTGACTACAGACGGTGACCGGCGCCCGGCGTTATTGTCATAAATTGTCGCTCGTGCACTACGTTACAGTTGGACGTTAGGGTTAGGTAGACATTACGGAGCTAATCCTAAAGCATATTAACGACATGGTTGAAACAATTAAAATGGTAGTGTATGTTCTGAATAAGAATAAACATGTTAAATGAAAATTAAATATCTGTTAATAATAACAGTCGCAACCTGTCAAAGTGTATGCATTTACTTAGTTGAGCGTAGGTAATACCTTATTTTCTATGGAACATACTTATATTTTGGTCGCTGGTAGTAAGTCCATCAACTATAATATAATTGAACTGGACGACTTTTCTAGTCTGTTTTTAAAGGATATATTATCATGATTTTGTTTAAAATAATTTAATACGGTAGAGTACAAAATGTGCTGTCTCAGCTTCGTATCTTTATAACTCTTTGTAGGTTATATATTTAGTTATATACCTAAAAACGTAATTAGGTATGTAATAACGTACTGTCATTAGCTTTAAATCTCACTGTCATAGGTAAAATATGTATCTATCTAGCTTGACTGGATGAGTACTAATTAGCGTAAAAAAATGTATTTTCTGAGATGAACAAAACGAAATACTTAATGCTCTCGTCCGACTGCGTCAGAAGGAGACTAATATTTTTCGAGTATGTACATACACATACATATATATTTCTATTTCTTTTTCACGCGCTGTAGCTCGAACGAATTGTAACATATATTTTAACATATCATTTGAATTAATTCAGTTTGCAGAGCGACTTAGTTTTAATGTTCTTATTCAATCAACGTAAGATACTTGGAAGAAATGTAGAGAACGTAAGTAAGAAGTTAAAAAATAAATATATATCTCAAAAAGACCGTTTTTCGCAGTAATGCACAGCAATATATGAAAATGCATCTACAGAACTTTGGTTTCGTATCCTTAGGCTTACCGCATACTTACTTGAAAAGTTGCAAATCTATTATTGCAAGTTTCTTCTTTATATTCGAAACTTATGGATCTACTTGACGATTTTAACCGCTCTGCCACTCGGATGCGAGGCAGAGCGCTTACTATACCAGTCTGACGCGCAATGGGTGCCGGGTTCGATTCCCGGTCAGTCAGGTATCTGAATGATGAGTTTAGATTTAAGTTCTGAAGCTGGGTTTGTGTATTCGTCTTGTGTGTGTCCATGGCACCCACGACACAGGAGGAAAATCCTACTGTGGGGCTTTGAGTGTAAAAAGCGTGTATTTGAATTAATTCAGTTTGCAGAGTGACATAGTTTTAGTGTTCTTATTCAATTAACGTAAGATAGCGAATGCAGAGAAGGTAAGTGAGAAGTCAAGTAAAACATAAAAATAATGTAATGTACAGAAATGTATGAAATTGCACTTACAGAACTTTTTCGTATCCTCAGGCTTACCGCATACTTTCTTGAAAAATTGCAAATCTATCACTGAAAGTATATACAAATACAGTCTTTAGTGAATAATACTAGCCGATCTATTATTATTTCGATCAATCAAAGAAGCGGAGTATAAATAATAAATACTCAAATCTTGATTTTGATTATTATTTTTTATTAGTATTTCGGCCAGTTCGAAATATAAAACTTACAAATACTAAATAGTGAAGTTGATACAAGTGCCTCTGTTTTTCTCTACAAACAATTTTAAGTAAGATATCTTCGAGTAACTTTTCGCAACAGTGCATTTTATGCTAAACGGTATACTTAAGAAGTTACAGACACGGTTTAAACTATGACCTTAATATGGAAATAAGTTAAAGTTTTTCATTCCTATTCGTTTATGTAAGGAATATAATTTCTTTTATAAAACACTTATATAAATTAAACATAATATCTAGACGACGTTTAAGTTATATAATTGTAAATATAGATCTTGTTAAGGAATAATAGAATAGGAATTCAATGCCTTGGGAAATCAGGGTGTTCAAATTTCACAGAAACATAATATAGCGTTATTTAAATAGACAAAGGTACTTGTTAAAGTGAAAGCTTATAATATCACGTATTTAACTTGATATTTTGGAAAAAATTATAAAGAAATGAGTAAGCGACTTCAATAGACGAAAAAAATATATTTGCTATATGAATGTTGACTTCTCATGCAAAATATCCATTCAAAATTCGAATTTATAATACTGATATTTGACAATTAGTCAGGTTCCCGTTTTCAAATCTTTTTGAAAACGCGAACCTGACTTTGTCCTTGGAATTAGAAATAAATGTGTACCTTAGACAGAAACACTGATATTTGTATGTGTCAGTAACTACCACAAGGTGGACTGCACCTTCGTTTGTTATTTCAATTCGGAAGTAATATTTTGTATAGAACCCGTCAATACAAAAAAAAAACAGAAAAACGCTTTCTACAATCATAGCCGCACAGTAGGGTTTTCTCCTGTGTCGTGGATGCCACGGACGACACAAAGACACACAAAGACGAATACACAAATACCCAGAACAAGAATCTAAACACATTATTCAGATAAGTCTGGCCGGAAATCGAACCCGGGACCCACTGCGCGACAGTCCGGTATGGTAACCGCTCGGCCACGCGGATCGTCAAATGACTATCGCCTGATAATATTGACGAGAATGTCCATGCAATTTTTATACCATCTAGTTGTTTTTTTTGTTGGGCGCAGCGTAACCAACGTAAATATGTAAATAACATTATAATGATATAGAAGTTCACTTGATAGAAATTTTACGCGCCCGACGATTTAATAATTTTGTCTGATCAACGCCCTATATTGATGAGGTGACTGGTGTGAGGTGGTACTTCGGAGATAGCGAATTATTTTTTGCTTTTAGTACATCATCTACGTCATTATTATCCCTATCTTCAAAGTAAATCGCTTAACATAAAAAAATATTTTAACAAATATGCTCGAAAATTGTTATCCTTGTTGTGTCGCAGTTGCGGAATAAAAGTCTAGACTAATCTAGTTAAAAAAAGTTTTATTTTTTATTTTTTTATGTATTTAATGACACACCAACAGCATTACAAACAACACATTACAATAATCTTACATAGAAATAAAGATAGTATGCACGTCAATTACAGGTGCGTACAACATTCTCTATAATAGACATGTTGAGTGAATAATATTGACAACTAAAAGAAAATTACATAGTACAAGTTAGACATTGATAAAGATGAAAAAGATAATAATTTTAAGGATATACATAACTAAGCAATACTATGGCTATTTATGAGGAGAAGTGTGCGGTAATGTAATAGTTGTCTTTTTAAACGCTGAAAAAACGTTTTTTATTTTAACTAAGAATCAGGAGACATACCCAAATCTTATAGTATATTCAAACCAAACCGTTTTCCTTTAACGTCTCCCGTGGGAAACATCCGATATGTTTACAGCACCCAGTAGCAAAGAAAGACTTAACACCAGAATAAAGTAGTATATAGAATAACAGACTAGTAGAATGGATGCGCAAACACGTCAAAAGTGCGAAGTTTAATTCCTAGGAGAACACGGAAATTATAACCTCTTGATCGACAGCGAAACGGAATATTGTAAACGAACCAACTCGTACAAACTTAAGAAAAATATGCACTTAACGTTCTTGACATTATGTGACATCGCTGCAGCTATTTCTATGTAATAGTAAATAAATAATCATAAATAAAAAAAAAACGTACGGCTCTCGGAGACTGCCGCGGTTAAGCTATTGCATTTTTGATCAAATTACGTAATTATAATTATTTATTTATTTTTGAAGTATTTTTTTCTTTGATATTAATTCAATTGATACTATGTACTTTCTCACAAACAGCTGCTTTCATATTCGTCCGACTTCATGGTAAGCGGCTACATGGTAGGCGGAGTGGGGGGTGTTAAGTTTTTTTCGTTACGGAATTTCTTGATTTGGTCGGCGCGCTCAAAGCTCGCGATGAAAACTATGCAATAGCTTAATAAATCAGCTGAATTAAGCACTAATGTATATGATCTGAGCGTGTGGTAAGAGAGACATCGGTGACGTTCCAATTTTGTCCTTAAGCTTAATGGTAGCGATGCATCTGTGGCAACCTCAAGAAAAACTGATCTTTTCAGGGTTGATTACAGATATCCTTGGGCGCTAGTAGCCATAACCATACATCACTGACTGACATGACGACCCCGTGGCGGAGCGGTTACCATACCGGTCTGACGCGCAATGGGTCCCGGGTTCGATTCCCGGCCAGACAGGTATCTGAATGATGAGTTTAGATTCGTGTTCTGGGTCTGGGGTGTTTGTGTAATCGTCTTGTGTGTGTCCATGGTGCCCACGACACAGGAGAAAATCCTAGTGTGGGGCTATGAGTGTAGAAAGCGTGTGCGTGTTTTTATCACTAAACCCCCCCCCCCCCCTCCGTGTGGCCGTCCTCAACGCTACGAAAAGTACTCCGGGATCTACAGCCATTCCATTCCTACCATGAGGTAAAAAATAAAAAAGTAAAACAAAAAAAATTTGGTGCATATTTGAACCCCATACTACCAATGTCAGAAGTTACAAAAATATTACATACATACACAACAATAATAGTCCCAATAGCATTTAATTTAAAAGGTTTCTAACGTCGCGGGCTTGAAAAGGCGATGCGTGTTCATAATTTCCTTACCCTTTTTGGTGATTGGACATTTAGAAAATTGTCTCCGTGTGAAATTACACTACGAACTGGTCAAACGGTACATTTATAAAGTAACTTTTTTATTACAAGAACCGGAGTACTTTTTGTAATTCAAAACTCGAACATGCTGTTTCAGGTCCCTTAGTACGAAAGAATATTGTTTTTGCAAAACAAGATTTTTAACTGAGCACGCGTCGATCGTGCAACTGCTAGTTTGAAAGTTTCGTACTAAGCTTACAGATAGTTTCAAGTTGATTGAAGGTGGTAGAACGTATATGGTTTTACCGGGTAGGTACTACCGTCACATCATTTCTGTCGTGTAGCTGTTCTTGCTTCAATAGAAAGGTGTGGTTGCTGGCTTATTTTTCAGACTTTCTGGTTGACTTCAGACTGAACCATTTTGTGTAAATTGCTTCCAGATGTGTCTAGGCACCGGTGATCACTTACCAGCAGATGGACTGCATGTGTGTTTGCTTCTTCAAAGATGTAAAAAGGAAGATAATAATTATTAATAATTTAATAACTATCGTCGTTACTTCTGACCATATTACTAACACTTACGCCCCTACAAGAAGGGTTGTTTATAAAGAAGTAGTAATAGATAAGTCTTTATATAAACGGACCTTAAATGGTCACCACTAATTCGATTAACTACTCTTTTTTCTTTTCGTCAAAACATAGCGTGAGGCTTTTAATATTTGGCGCGCCTAAGAATTAGATTTCCGGCGTGCCTTCCTATTTTTCTAGAGAAAATAGTAGAAGGTTTTCATTTCCTGCGCCTGAATAAGTAAATAAAAGAAAGGTACAATTTCTTTACAGAAAAGTCTGGAAAGAACTGGATTTTATTAGTATTCTTAAGTTATCATTATTTTGAACTGCATTTCTGTGGTGCTTTTGTTAGTAATTTATTGTATCAATTGTTACAATTAGTTGTAACAGAAAAGTTGAATCCTATTTTATCCTTAAAGTCCCTGCGTGTCGGTGGAAGGGTGTGATTGCCAGCTTTTATCTTATTGGTAGTTTTCTGGAGTAGCAACGCGTCATTGACTTTAGATAGAAGTCCTATTGTATATAAAGCTACTTACAGATTTTCATGGGCGACACTAACCACATACCATCAGATGAACTGCATGCTAGTTTGCTACTGAAATCAGTAAAAAATAAATACTTTATTTGCCTAAATTAAGGTTGATGATGAATTTCATGGCTTAAAATATTTCTAATTTAATAAAAAAATGTGTACTTATGTAGTAAACTGTTTTGCAGTCTTGCATGTGGTAGAACCAGTGTAGTTCGGCCGGGGAAGTACCACCACCATACCTATTTCCAGCGTGAAGCAGTTCTTGCGTTTCGATGGAAGGGTGTGGTTGCCAGCACACTTTTATACTGCAACCATCCTAGTCCTCGGGAGTAGCAACGAATCTGTGATTGACTTCACACAGAATCCATGTTCTATTTGAAGTTGCTACAGATGTATATGGGCGGCAGTGACGACTTAACATCAGGTAGACTGTAGATCAGTTAAAAAAGTTGTTTCTCAATTTTCGCTATTAAATTTTATAACAACTGGTTGGAAACAATAAGTGCATCCAACCAGGTTTACTTGGCTTTGGTCTCTACCACTTTTCTGATTTAGTCTGTCGTGAAATTGAAAATTCCAACAATCTTCCAACTTCTCTCTTGTTTAGTTTCATTTAAGGTCTCTTAAATCCATTGTTTTGTATCGACGTTCGACTTGCTAACTTCGTACGACATAGTAACTTACAGATACTTATCGTAACACCTATTTAGTCACATTCTTGCTTATTACCAAGAATTTTTCATACATACAAACATACATTCATATGTCACTGCTGTGCACAATTCAAAATTCATAAATTTTGAGTTAAGATACAAAGCAGTGATAGCCTAATGGTTGAAACTTGCCCTCTCGATCGGGAGGTCCGAGGTTCAAACCCAGGCACGCACCAATGATTTATGTGCGTATTAGAAATTAATTATCACTGCTTTTCGGTGAAGGAAAACATCGAGAGGAAACCTAAACACCCGAGAGTTCTTAAAAAAAAAAAAAAAGTTCTCGGAGGTGTGTGAAGTCCACCAATTCGCACTTGGCCAGCGCGGTGGACTATGGCCTAAACTCTCTCATTCTGGGAGAAGACCCGTGCCCAGCAGTGGGCCAATAATGGGTTGATGTGGAGTTAAGATAATTTTTATATCAAATTTTAGAATGGAAGAATTGGTTTGTAAATACCATGTTGTTAATATATTTTCTTATTCGTACTTTCATAAAAAAGATTAAAAATAAAAATATTGTTCAATGTTGTTAACATGGCTCTCTATAATTAGCGTTTTTGTGTTATTTTAATTAAGGAGCGATGATTACTTGTTTCAAAATACAATGAAAAATGTATTGTATAACAATAACTAGTGTTTGGATATAACCAAAACCTGTCCTCAAAACAACTTACCTTTCGCCCAAGCGAACCATTTAGCACTAACAAAATGTTTATACCTACACCCACCAATGCAATTTACTTAATAACATGGCATTTCCGTCGCCAACGTAACGGCTATATTTGGACCAATGTGTCACGCAGGCAGAGATCGTATCTACAATAGTATTATTAATCCGATACTTTGACGTAATAAATAAGCGGTTTGAAATTGAAACAGCAAATGAGCATCTGAATGTAGACTTTGTAGTTCTAAGAATATCAGGTGTTACAACCAGTTTTACGGGTGTACGTACCCGTAAAACTACCGAAGCTGTTTCTGTGGGAATGTGTGGGTACCGGCTCACTTTTATTTTAATCTGACTGAAGAAGCAAATGAGCATGCAATCCACCTGATGGCAAGTTGTCACTGCCGCCCAAGGATATCAGTAATCAACTTCATACAGAACATGGGTTTTATCTGAAGTCAATCACAGATGTGTTGCTACTCCCGAGGACTATGATGGTCGCCTCATGTAAAAGTGTGCCGGCAACCACACCCTTCTATCGAAACGCAAGAAATGCTTCACGCTAGAAATAGTTTTGGCGGTGGTATGATAACTTCATTTTTGTGTAAGACCACCATCTTAGGCCTCAAAAGTAACAAAGCATCTGTGATGGACTTCAGATAGAACCGCTTTTCTATATGAATTTGTTACTTCAATCGAAAAAAGCTAAAATTGAATTACGTGCCTATAACTCCAGCCCTGACTCCCAGCATTAGCCTAAAATAATTACCATTATAAAGTTAGTACCGTAGAAAATAATAAAAAAAAAAAATAGGAGCAGTGATAGCCTAATGGTTGAAACTTGCCCTCTCAATCGGGAGGTCCGAGGTTCAAACCCAGGCACGCACCACTGATTTATGTGCGTATTATATATTAATTATCACTGCTTTTCGGTGAAGGAAAACATCGTGAGGAAACCTAAACACCCGAGAGTTCTTTAAAAAAAAAAAGTTCTCGGAGGTGTGTGAAGTCCACCAATTCGCACTTGGCCAGCGCGGTGGACTATGGTCTAAACACTATCTCATTCTGAGAGAAGACCCGTGCCCAGCAGTGGGACAATAATAGGTTGACGACACACACCGTAAAATAATAGTTACTGTGAAGTAAAGTCGTCCAAATACATTTTCTAACATCCACTGTTAATGGGTTCATTGATTCACATGTGACATTTAAAGGTCACAGCAAATATTAAAATATTTAAGGAAACCTTAAACTACTAAGTACTTGACACAGCGGTGATTTCCATATTAAAGTTTCATTTTTGAGCCACAGTAAGATTTTTTCACAGACACGTTTGTCTTAAAAATAAAGAGTACAAGTACTCAGCATTGTGTTTATTTTTCCCTCTCTCGGTGTACAACTGAGGTACTTTTCATTAAGCAACTTTCTTAAAAAGCACGACTGATTAAAATTCATCCTATTGTTTCCACTTTTCTCTCAGCGTTTAGCTCCTCGGTTTTTTAATTGAGACCGTTTAATTTGTAAACGTTGCGAAAATTCTTAAGTTTCTTCAAATAAAGTAAGGGAAAGTAAAGATTAGGACCGTGGCACGATTAATAACAAAAAAGTGAAAACTGTGTTGAGCAGTGATAGCCTAATGGTTGAAACTTGCCCTCTCGATCGGGAGGTCCGAGGTTCAAACCCAGGCACGTACCAATGATTTAAGTGCGTATTAGAAATTAATTATCACTGCTTTTTGGTGAAGGACAACATCGTGAGGAAACCTACACACCCGAGAGTTCTTAAAAAAAAAGTTCTCGGAGGTGTGTGAAGTCCACCAATTCGCACTTGGCCAGCGCGGTGGACTATGGCCTAAACTCTCTCATTCTAGGAGAAGACCCGTGCCCAGCAGTGGGCCAATAATGGGTTGATGCGAATTCGTAAACGTTGCGAAAATTCTTAAGTTTCTTCAAATAAAGTAAGGGAAAGTAAGGATTAGGACCGTGGCACGATTAATAACAAAAAATGTGAAAACTGTAACGAGATTCCCTCCAAGAATTTCTTTATCTGATATAGTCCACCAATTCGCTCTTGTGACCAGCGCGGTGGACTATGGCCTACAACTCTCTCATTCCGAGAGAAGACCCGTGCCCAGCAGTGGGACAATAATGGATTGACGACGACGCTGATATGTGGTCTTCAAACATTAAAATGTATTTACCAACAGTAAGACATTTATGCCTAATGCATATATACAAGTTATAGTTGAACAATTATTTGGTTGTACGTTAAAATATATAGTATAAAACAAATCAGATAATTGCTAATCCTAAAGTATAAAAATAAAACCGGCCAAGTGCGAGTCGGACTCGCGTACGAAGGGTTCCGTATCAGTGCCTTCTTATTTATATATTTTAGTCTGTTTTTAGTATATGTTGTTATAATGGCAACAGAAATACGTCATATCTAAAAATTTCAACTGTCTAGCCGTCATGGTTCGTGAGATACACCTTGGTGATATACAAATGAACAAAAGGACAAACGGACAGCTAAGTCTTAGTGATGGTGTTCCATTTTCACGCTTCGGGTACGGAAAAATAAAAAAGTATACATCGATATTACACTTACAACTATTGACTGATAGATCCGAGGCTATTCACAGACAACCAGTCAACAGGCGAAAATACAAAACCAGTACATAAATCGATAACGACTGGATTCGTTGTTTGCGCGTCGACAAAATTGCTTGATCGCCATGAAATCGTAAAACACACAACTCAACTAAAGTTTGATCGATATTGTTACAAATCTAACTTAATTATGAAGACTTATTGGTGGTAGAACCAGTGTAGTTCGCCCGGAGAAGTGCCACCGCTATACCTAGCGTGAAGCAGTTCTTGTGTTTCGATGGAAGGGTGTGGATGCGGCACACTTTTATATGAGGCGACCAGTGTTGCCAACTCTCAAAAATGTATTCCCCTAAAGTCTTCATTAAAAACCCCTAAAATCCCCCATAATGAATTATTAATTATTGAAATTCTTCCTGGCAACATGACTTAACGACGAAAAAAAAAGGTCTTCGGGTAGTGCATGACGTTTCTTTTCCTTTTTTTTCGTCGTGAGGCATTGATTATATAGACTGGCGGGGAGATTTCCCATTAAAAACACCTATATGTTGAAATTATAAAAACCCCTGAAAATACCCCTAAAAATTTTACACCCCTAAAATATCCCCATCCTACTTGAAAATCCCCTAAATTTGGGGGAAAAACCCCTAAGTTGGCATCACTGGAGGCGACCATCTTAGTCCTCGGGAGTAGCAACGCATCTGTACTTGACTTTAGATAGAACTTCATGTTCTATATGAAGTTGCTTACAGAAGTCCATCATCGATAAATAGTTCATTTTTGACGTGTTCTGTTTGCTCTTTCTCTATTTTTTTTTCAAGTCTTTTAGAAGGTTTGATTAAAAAAAAATGTCAAATGATGATTTTAGTTTTCTATTCTGATTATTCTTTTTAATTATGCATAAGGCCTTTCGATTTCAAATTACTTTAAAATTTTTTCGTACGAAAATGTACGAAGAAATTAGTAAGTAATCTACCTAATGGACAGTGGTAATTAATTGCCTTCTAGTTATCTGTAATACGCTAAATAGCTTTGGAGCCTTACACGAGGTCACTTATGTCTTGCTACCCTAGAGGATTAAGTTAGAAAGACTCGTGCGAGTGCTCCGCTTTACCATATCATTCAAACGAACACCAAGCCAAGTGGTAAAATAAGTATATTTTAAGCGAAGCGAAGCACTACTTAAGTTCGAATGGTACTACCATTAGAACTTAATTAGAGATGGTTATGTTTTACCCTACCACTCAAGATGTTTGACATATGCATTTAAACTCTTGAAAGATTTTAGTTACAAATTAGACAAATTAGACGACCCGCGTGGCGCAGCGGTTACCGTACCGGTATGACACGCAGTGGGTCCCGGGTTTGATTCCCGGCCAACAGGTATCTGAATGATGAGTTTAGATTTTTGTTCTGGGTGTGGGTGTTTGTGTATTCGTCTTTGTGTGTGTCCATGACACCCACGACACAGGAGAAAATCCTACTGTGGGGTTATGAGTCTAGAAGGCGTTTTTTTTAAGTTTTTTTAAATTAAATATGATTGGCATTATCATTCAAAAAACATGGGAAGTAATAGAATGATCTGTAGTAAACAGTAATATAATTTGTAATAAAGATACAGAAGACGAAAAAGAAAAATAAGACAATTGAATCAAAATGATCATAAATTATGCAGAGCTACGTCACTATATCAACAAGTGTTCCCGAATCATAAACAGGAACAAACGAGCATTATTCATGCGTCCCAAATATAATTTCACGGGACCGAAAGATATTTAGACATTTTTCACACTGACATCCAAAAAGCGGGAGAAAATTTATTCCGCAAAAATCTACTTAACACATTCATGATTGCCGTAATACAACACATCCTATTACATAAACCCTTTGGGAGAAAATATCGCACGAACATCAAATATCCGGCACTATGTTTGCGAATTTGCAGATTTAGTGAAATGAGGCAAACATTCTGTTTATTTGCGAAATATAACAATTGAATCTAAATATGAATATTGGATTGGAGTCCTAGCCTTCAGGACCATGTCCCTGTAGTTCCGGGATCGGAATAGGGCTACGGCATCCCCTGCCTGTCTTAAGAGGCGACTGAAAGGGGGTTGAACCGTCCAGCCATGTGATCCCGGGAAGGACGGTGGTATGTGAGGCGCATACCATCGTAAAGACTAGACGGAGCGGCTGGCCCAGCCGCCGATTTTGGAGGAGCCCGATGGGGAAACGCACTCATAGGATTCTGATTGCATTCGTTTGGAGATTCCGGAGTCCTCTTTGTAGCGCCGAGGACGGCCACCGAGTTGGTTATAGTGCTGTAAAAATCCCACATAGGCTCCCACGGCGTCGGGTACCTTTAGAAGGTTTCCCCCTCGAGAACAAAAAAGTGTAAAGTGAGAAAAAAGAAAGCTCTTGTCACTCACGCACCACACCTTTATAAAGCACTTAACGCATTTACCTATTTTTACTGCTAGACTAAATAGGTTTCAGGATGTTGTCTTCAGAGTTGAATTATGACGTGTCCTAATAGTATTGTTTTGGCAACACTTCTACATGACTCCAGAGGGAGATTATACAATTACAGAGTGGCGATAAAAATTGTGTTTGATAATGTATTATTTTTTTCTTTCACGTGTCATCCGTTACAACAACATCGTCCATCCATCGATACATCAGATTTTAAAAGTCCACTGCTGGACGTAGGCATCCCATTACCTACGTCATTATTACTGGTCCTGAGCCATCTAAATCCGAAATAAATATTTTGGCTATAACTAATACAAATAATTGGTATATTAAGAACATTATAGAATAAATTCATATATTGATTTGATAAAAGAAACGTGTGACACTGCTGCTGCATAGCATTTTTTATCAACTTATGCAATTATAATTATTTATTTATTCATGCGGTATTTTTTTTCTTTGATATTAATTCAAGTTTTTTTCTTTTATACTATATACTTTCTCACAAACAGCTGCTTACATATCCGACCGATTTCCGAGAAGCTCGTCTAGATCCGTGCGAGCTTTGTACTGTCGTACCATATACATGCGTTAAGCGTACATACGGCCGCGCTACATAGTAGGGGGTGTTGGGTTTTTTCGTTATGGAATTTCTTGATTCGGTCACCGCGCTTAAGGCCCGCCATAAAAGCTATACAATAGCTTAAAATTGAAAAACATTAACCTCCTAACGCAGTAGCGTAAAAGAACACAATTTGCGATAATGGCTGCCTATAAGGTAACAATTGTTGTGATATTTGCCCAATTTTAAGCTTGAAACCATTTTTATACTAAAAACAAACTCTCATAAGAGAGTTGAGAGGGAGAGTGAGTATAAACCCACCTCATATAGACCGTCAGTGAAGGAGGATCTTCTGAGTTAACTTTCCATTTCCAACTATATATTTCATACAGACCTGACCCAGTTACCTTTAATAAAAAGATAATCTGAGAAAATGTAATACAATATTTCAGTACCCTATTTTTAAATCCTTTTAGTGTAATCTTGTTTGAAGTTGTAAGGCGAGAGATTATTTGTCACGTGGCTACTGTTTTCATACGTTAACTTACAGTGTATCTGTCACTGCACTACAAATGGGGAAGGTCGTTACTATGTCAGTTAGTATTACTTCAAAGGAGCCTTTGCGGTTTTACTCTGGAGGCACTACAGCGACACTCATTTCCACCTATTAACGGTAATTAACCGCTGCTTGGTTTAAAGCGTTTGGTTTGGACGTGGTAGGGGATTGTGTAATCCAAAGCGGTCGCTGACTGCCGCCCATGGACATCAGACAGTTTTTTTTATTTTTTATTTTTCTCTATAAATGCGTTGCTGCTTCCGAGAACTAAAATATGATGACTTTTTTTTGCTCTCTTGGGGGAAACCTTCAAAAAGTTACCCTACTCCGTGGGAGCGACGTAGGATTATGTGGGATTGTTACCGCACTAAAAGGTGGCAGTCCTTAGCGCTGCGTGGAGAACTCCGGGATCTCCAACGGAATACAACCGGAGTACGCGCGAACGCGATGCCCTTTTCGGGCTCTTCCCTTGTGAGCGAATACGCTCACAGCACCTTAATATGTTCTTTACGGCGACACACGACCGCAGATGCCACCGCCCTTCCCGAGGTTGCTTGGCTAAACGGTTCGAGCTCCCACTCTAGCCGCCTGCAACCCCAAAAGCCCCTTTTATTCGCCTCTTACGACAGGCAGGGGATACCGTAGCCCTATTCTGGTCCCGGAACTACAGGGACAAAGCAACTGTACCTACTACTACTTTTTTTAGTGATTATACAGTATGATACATAATGCTACATAACAAAATAATATTAGGATATACTAATTCGCATAACAGTACTGAAGGTACTGTATTGTTTTAATTAGTTAAAGTTTTATGACCAATGTATTTAACGGGCTTACGAATACTTACGAATTAACCATAATGGAAATACGGTCTACACCGTTGCTAAGCTTAGTTTAATAAAGGCCTTGACACAAATGGCTAAGTTCGCTCCACTGTCACCAACTCTAACAATCATGTGTAGGTATTTCACTGATATGGTATCGAGCGTTCAGTCCACTGGTCGCTAGTAGATAAGTTTATTTTATAGGTTTAAGTATGAGAAATACATTTTCATTCTGTGAATCATTGTTGGGAAAATTTTGGTTTTTTTGTGGAATATAATATAAATACAATTGATTAAAGAAGCGTTGCTATCATCGTGGAATGAGCTGAAATGCCTCATTACCTTGTTTTAACCACTTAAAAGTATTATGAGCTACTCATAAATATAGTCATAATTTTGACATGTCGTTGAAGTGGATTGCAAAACTCCCTGCATAATACCTTTCATCTATATACTCGTAATATACCTAGATTCAATCTCGTCAACCCATTATTGTCCCACTGCTGGGCACGGGTCTTCCCTCAGAATGAGAGTTTAGGCCATAGTCCACCGCGCTGGCCAAGTGCGAATTGGTGGACTTCACACACCTCCGAGAACTATTTTTTTTTAAAGAACTCTCGGGTGTGTAGGTTTCCTCACGATGTTTTCCTTCACCGAAAAGCAGTGATAATTAACTCTCGGGTGTGTAGGTTTCCTCACGATGTTTTCCTTCACCGAAAAGCAGTGATAATTAATGTATAATACGCACATAAATCAGTGGTGCGTGCCTGGGTTTGAACCTCGGACTTACCGATTGAGAGGGCAAGTTTCAACCATTAGGCTATCACTGCTCTATATACCTTTCATCTATATACTCGTAATATACCTAGATTCAGCAGTAAGACGCAAGGTGTCTGTGACACATGAACAGTCATTTTAAGACACATTGAAATTATTATACGACTAACGTAGCAAACGAATATGTCCTAATGGTAAGTGACTGACTACCAGCCATGAGCATCAGTAGGCAACTTCTTATAACTCCCTGTAGTCGGGGAGTAGAATACGGCTACGGTATCCCCTGCCTGTCGTAAGAGGCGACTAAAAGGGGGCTCCTGGGGTTGCGGACGGCTCGAGAGGGAGCTCGAACCGCCCAGCCAGCAACCCCGAGAAGGACGGTGGCATGTGTGGCTGCATGTCGCCGTAGACACCGGAAGATGCAGGGGGACAGCTACATGTCCCCTAAGAGACGAGCCCATGAGGGGTGCTGCGCTAGGGGGTACTGGCGCGTTTTCTTTAGAGGTCCCGGGGTCCCCTACAAGCGCTGAGGAACCCCACCGAGGAGGTTTTAGTGGGTAAAAATCCCACATAACCCGGAGTCTATCCTCAAGGCTCCGGGTACCTTTTGAAGGTTTCCGTCCCGGAAGGTCACCGTCAACAAAAAAAAAAAAAGGCAACTTCTTATAAAATAAGGGTTCTATCTGAAATCTATTATAGGCGCGTTGTAATTCCCGACTGAAATAGTCGTCTCAAATAAAAGTGTGCCGTAAAGTAAGTAACATAACGTAAAGTGATTAACATAACGACATCGTAATGGCTTCGTTTATTGCCATACAGGTAACATTTACGAAAATTGTGTATTTGTACGCACAGAAGTCATATTTAATAATCATAGGAAAAAAAATACTAAATATTTATCCGGTGTGCTTTGTTAAAAAAATATGTAGTAAAATAATTAAATTAATTTATTACTTTAATACAATTGATAACAATGAACAGGGAGAATAACTCAAAAAATATTAAAATAACTTTCTATATTTCTTATTATACAACAAAAATATTACTTTATCTATAACCTTTTTGAAAAACTTTTGACAGTTATTAGTCAACCTTATGGCGTCAATTTTAGATTTTAGATGTATGTGTACGCATTGTACAAATCAACTTAATATTTTTCTCAAACGCGCAAAAAGAAAATTTTAGGCAATAGTCCTCGTAAGTATCGTAAATAATACTTGAAATTAAATAATACACGCTTTCCACACCCATAGCCCCACACTAGGATTCTGTCCTGGGTCATGGGTACCATGGACACAAACAAGACCCAGACCAATACACAAACACCCAGAACATGAATCTAAACTCATCATTCAGATACAGTTCTGGCCGGGAATCGAACCCGGGATCCATTGCGCGTCAAACCGGTATGGTACCCGCTCCGCCACGCGGGCTTACTTGAAATTGTAGCTATTAATTCTCATGTTCCAATAACAATTTTCGGACCACTAACTTCAATAACGCTACACTTATGCCAGAGTGTAAACTCCACATCTGCTAGTCGCTTCATATTCATAGCTTTCTAGTTGGTATTCGGTGTTGTGAGTAGGGCAATCTGTTACAGTGTTAGAGCAGGCGTTTTCAACAATTTCGTTCCACTGACATACTATTAGTATCCCACTCCACTGACACACAAGGAGAAAACAGATAATTGGTTGGTATGAGGTATGTTATTTATTAAGTGATTTTTCTATTACCTAAATACTGTATGTTTTCCAAATAAAATATCGATACCCCTACTGAGTATTCAATTTGTCGATAAAAATCGAATCAAATTTTATTTTAGTTGATGTGTTTAGGGCTGATTTTCAATCACGTTTATTTTACTCTTTGTTTCCATACGGCTTACAATTCGGCACACTTGAAAATATACGCGGCACACTTACCATTAACACGAGTTCAGCATGCTTCCTTAAAACAAGCGTTGCCCTTGTATTCCCTCATCATTTCAAGAGACATAGAAGTTATGGTCGGCAACGAATGTGTTTTGAAGGTGCTAGAATCAGTGTAGTTTGACCGGGGAAGTACCACCGCCCCACCTATTTCTAGCGTGAAGGGTGTGGTTGCCGGCAGACTTTTATATGAGGCGACCATCATAGTCCGCGGTACTAGCAACGCATCTGTTATTGACTTCAGATAGAACCCTTGTTCTGTATGAAGTTGATTACAGATGTCCATGAGAGGAAGTGACTCATTCCATTACCCTGCTGTTAAATTACATACACTAGAAACTTTCTCAATAGCAATACCAGTTTTAAACATATTTTGTAGTAATCATGATTTCTATGCCCTTTCGATATTCTATTATAATCACGTTTTTATATTGTTTCGTAATCGTTTGTAAATCATATCTAGAAAAGCCCTTGCTGCAATCAGCGTTTTTGGTACTGCACGTTGGACATATTATATGAATAAGTTTTAAGGATATTGTATGTTACTGGCGCGTACCTTTTGGTGCTTACTACTGGCGCTTCTTGTGTATGACGTGATTGAAAATTTCGTATGCTTGCGAGAATTATTTAAAAGCCGAAAAAAATTATGGCAAACAACATGATATGGCTAGATTTGGGGTACAAAAAAAACTAAAACTTAAATAAAAAAATAGTGTTTCTTTTTCCGTGTTTCATTAAACTTAATTTGTTTATATAACGCTTTTCAAGTTTACGTCAAAATAGTCAAAAAGTCGTTACTTCCCCCTTTTCTCCAATTACAGACACCACTTTAAAAATTACAAAGCATATGCTACTTTGCAGATTGAGACGATTCCAATCATAATTTTATCACATGTCCTAAATTCATGAAACATTGATTCAAACATACATACGCTTAAAAATTCTTACCTTTCTACTGACACAGTCGTTTAAAAATAAGTTAACGATTCATGCAAACAAATTTTAAACATTTACTCAGATGAAAATTTTGAAAATTTATTCGCTCAAAGTACCTAATACAGATTTCAATTTACGATTTTTTAATAACGAGCAGATTTACTTGTGTTGAAATTTTCGATAATTCCTCCGCGCTTTGAATGAACGGATAATACGCGAATTGTTTTCGGATTGTTTCGGATTTAGACTGATGTTTATTTTGATTCGCGTTGAATGGCAAGGTCGATAATAATGCACATAATTTATCGTTCATACTAGTGATGTGACGAATGTTATCTTTTTGAACAATCGCGAATGCGAATGCGAATATTCTTTACTAGCTGAACCCCGCAGATTCGCCTGAGTTAAAAAATCGATTTATCGATTGTCCTGTGGGAATAAGATATTTTCCCACACTAAAAAGTAGCCTATATGTTAATCCAGAGTTTTAGCTAACTCCTTACCATTTTTTATGAAAATCGCTCCAGCCGTTTACGACGGGAAGAAGTAACAAACATACACACTCACAAACTTTCGCCTTTATAATATTAGTATGATATGATATTAGTATGATAAGTATATAAGTATAAGTATGATAGTGCAGTGATAGCCTGATAAATATAATGGTTGAAACTTGTCCTCTCAATCTGGAAGTCCGAGGTACATACCAAGGCACGCACCACTGATTTATGTGCATATTAGAAATTAATCATCACTTATTTTCGATGAAGGTAAACATCGTGAGGAAACCCACACACCCGAGAGTTCTTTAAAAAAAAAGTTCTTGGAAGTCCACCAATCCGCACTTGGCCAGGCAGCGTGGTGGACAATGGCCTAAAACTCTCTCATTCCGAGAGAAGACCCGTACCCAGCAGTGGCACAATAGTGGGTTGACGATGATGATGGTATGGTTGACATTCACGAATGCCGATTGTGATTATTGCTTTTTTCCAGTTTTTGTGGTGGCCTTTGTAGTTTTGTGCGACCTTTTTTTGGTCGACAAACTGCAGTTTAACTTAAATTTGTATAGAGTTGGCGACCTTTTTTTGTAAAGCTCTGCAATTTAATATTCGCACAATTCTTGCGAATGCGAATGCAAATGCGAATATTCGTTACATCACTAGTTTATTCACAGACAGCGAAAGCTTAATTCTCTATTTGTGTTTCTCTGCATAATTAGTTGTTAAATTTAATGTTTGTTTTGATTTTAAAATAGCTCAAATTTCCAGTCATGTTCGTATGTTTGTCCGTATGTCAAAACAGGATATCTGTTTTTAGGTATTGTACGCATGTCGGTTTTTGCGAGCTAATTGTTGATATGGGATAAACCTACCTGGATGTAACTCATGGATGAAGGATTTTATGTATTACTTTAACACTTAGGTATTCCGAGCTTCTAAAAAGTAAAATGTTTGAATAAGAATGAAAAGATAAATAGACAGGGAATATGAGCTTCGAGTGACCTACGGCCTGACTCAGATACTCACCGGACATGGCTGTTTCGGTCAGTACCTGAACAGGATAGGGAGACAGGTGACGGCCCTCTGTCACCATTGTGGGCACGACGAGGATTCCGGTCAGCACACGCTCGAGTACTGCCCAGCTTGGGAGTCTCAGCGGCGGATCCTCGTCCAAAAGTTTGGAGCGGACCTTTCTCCGGCGGCTGTCGTTGCGGCGATGGTTCAGCGGCGAGAGGCCTGGAACGGCATGATCACCTTCTGCGAGAACGTGATGTCAGCGAAGCCGAAGGGGCCGGAGAGCGCGCTGAACCCTCTCGGGGAAGGATCCGCCGCGGCCGCCAGCAACGGCGCCTCGTCTCTGTAGTTTCGGGATCAGAATAGGGCTACGGCATCCCCTGCCTGTCGTAAGAGGCGACTAAAAGGGGCTTCCGGGGTTGCAGGCGGCTAGAGTGGGAGCTCGAACCGTCAGGTCAGGCGATCCCGGGAAGGACGGCGGTATATGTGGTCGCATACCGTCGTAAAGGATACTGGTTGCGGTCGGACCGAGTTCCCAGAGTCCTCCTTTTAGCGCCGAGGACGGCCACCGAGGGGGTTTTAGTGCGATAAAAATCCCACATAACCCTGCGTCGCTCCCAGGGCGGCGGGTAGCTTTTGAAGGTTTCCCCCTCAAAAACAAAAAAAAAAGTTAATATGAGCTTAAAATGGACAAGAGTGTCTTCCCATATAACATCAATACCCATTGCGGCCCAGTGGCCGCCTGACATGCGTCAGTACGCATGTCAGGCGCGTTGATTAATTAATAAAAATCCCAATTAATGGAGCCATAAGATTGTCTCTAGGTATATACCCAGCAGTTGACTTCAAAAGACTTGTAGGGACACAAACAGTTCCACGAATCAAGTGCAATGTACATTGTCAGCAATGGCGATCGCTTGGCTCTTGGGAAGGCTGTGTCTGCTCCTCACTCCTAAAGCGTATCTATCTTGTATCTTGGGTGGCTGAATAAATAATAAGTAACGTGAAATATCTTTAATTTTAATTCTATACAATTAAAAAACTTTAAATACACTCAGTATTTTTCATAAGATTGAAATAGCAAACAAACATGCCTGCGGAGGCGGATTCGGGGGAATCCAATTCCGGTCTTAAGGCTCGAGATGTCGTGTGTGCGTTCTGCACGCAACTCTCATAAGAGACGTCAATGGGAGGGGCTCGTCTCTCTCGGGACGTGGCTGGCGTTTACAGCAGCGCCGGCCGACGTTCCCGGGTCGCGAATGTGATGCTAACGCTTCTCGAGACCCGGCAAGGAACGTCTAGAAGAACGCCGCGGAGTTTTAGTCGGTAAGAGTCCGACATACCCCTTTTGCTCCCCCGGGCGAGAGAGCATCCAAGAGGATTTCTCCGCGATAAAAAAAGCAATCAAGCATGCAGTCCACCAGGGACATCTGTAAGCAAATTGACGGATTGGAACACACACTTTTCCTCATTTCCTCTTATTGTTTACTTAACACTTGATTTAATCGTATTTTCCATACATCTCCACAGCTTGAAGTGTAAGACTAGACAACATTTACCTATTAATACTTCTCTTGACGTACAATCTTCTCGGCCATTAAATCTCAACGGACTAACAAGACTTGTTAACTAACTGGGACATCAGATGACACGTTGAGTGTACTCGTAGTTTCTCGGCTTTATGTCATTATAATTCATTATAATCGTATTTATTGCGATACTTATCGCAATAAATACGAAAAATGATTTTGTTAAATTTAACTTTCAAAATAAAATTTGCGGGTATTTTAAATATCGGCTCCTAATCACCGCGTCGAAACACATAAGATTACAACAATTCTGAAACTTCTTAACAGAAGTTTATCCAAGCCTAGATAATACAACCTATAAAAATTCTCTCATTCTGAGAGAAGACCCGTACCCAGCAATAGGACAATAATGGGTTGACGACGATCGAATACTTCACGATGTAGTCAAATGCAAACTGGCCGGCATGATTAATATACTATATTTAAAATCGGCAACTTGAAAACAAGAATCTAACAAACATGGTGTTTTATTATTCCCATAAAATCTATACAAAATACAGGGATCCCGTCTAAAATCTCACTTTGGAGCAACATGATGGAGTACACTCCAGCCACCCTAAAGTCTCTGTAGTCAGTGTAGTTTAAAGGTGGTAGAACTAGTGTAGTTCGACCGGGGAGGTACCACCGCCACACATTTTTCTAACGTGAAGCATTCCTTGCGTTTCGATGGAAGGGTGTGGTTGCCGGCACATTTTTATATGAGGCGACCATCCTAGTCCTCGGCAGTAGCAACGCATCTATGATTGACTTCAGATAGAATCTATGTTCTATTTGAAGTTGCTTACAGAGATGTCTATGGGAGCGGTTACCACTTACCATCAGGTGGACTGTATGCTCGTTTGCTACTTCATTATTATAAAAAGTCACCAAAATAAGCTATGCGTGTTGATGAATAAAGTAAGTTGAAAATCAGAAAGATGACGCTTAAACCCTTAGTAGAGTCCAGTGGCATCACCGCCATTCCTGTTTCTACGTTATAACAGTACTGACTTTGATGCCACTGCGTTATGGTTGGAAAGATGTGGTAAGGATAGTTATCCAAAGCATGTGAACTTAGTCCTCAGGGTAGAAAAACGTTGTAACCAACCTTGCTAAGACTAATCTTATCTGATGTTGATAAAAGATGCCCATAGACCGCAATTGGCTTTTACAATCAAGTGGACTCCATTCTTGTTTGCTACTTCTGTATTGAAGAAAATCCTACTATAATATGGAATACCTATATTTTGCAATAACATAAATCAATTGCTGTAACATTTCCAATTTCAATTCCTTAGCTACCTTTTACAAACATACAGAAAGTAGCTCTATCGCATTAAACCCACAAAATGGCGAAACTATGTTCAATTAAACAATTATTTGTATCAACAGAAGCAATTACATTCAATTTACGTATTGAATATTTAATCACACTAATCGATAACGTACTAGTACTTACGAACCACGTAATTTAATTAAAGTAACTTTCAAGGTAATCTGCATATTCAACGACTTTAGCAATAGTTAAGGCAAAGTACGTTCAACTTCGATGCTAATGTAAGTGCATATGCAATAAATAGTTTAATGTTAATGACCTCTAAGGAGTCGTAAAGGCTGATCATTTTTGCCCAGTGATGGGATTTTAGTACAGAGGCCTTCGTTTGATTTACCTTCGAATTTTTTGTTTTGGAAGTAAGAAAAGTAACTTTTGTGAAGAATATTCTTATACGTGTGTTGCAAGATTGACATGTGTTTAGTTTGCTTGGTCAGGTCAGGGTTCGATTTTTGGTAGGTTATAAACTAAAAATAATAAACAACTATAACTATGTTGCAATTAAAATAAAAAGTCACAATGTGTTAATAAACACACATTGAAATATCTAAAACAAACATCTAAAAATATTGCTAACTTTGCCTATTATAGAATTGCTTAATGTTTATAGGTAGTTATGCATAAATAATATCATATAAACACAGGTTCATCTCGTAAAATTTTAATTGCAATTGTTTTATTAATACATTTAAATGTATTTTAAAGATATAAAGAAAATTCGGGTATTATGAATATATTTGAAGATACAGCTTTCCCGAAATTAAAATTCATAATGACGAATATAACAAAAGTTAATGAGACTTACCTATACGATGAATAAACAGGACGTCTGCCTGGAGGACCCCACACGCGGACACTTCAAAAACTTAACTCACAATACCCAAACTCACATACGCTCGACAGTTCAAAACATGCCCTCATTTGTACACAAAACCAGAAATTATATTACAAATATTCGAAATGGCTAAAAATACAGGGTAATCGAAGCGAAATTAGAAAACCGTTTGAACATCGGATTAAAAATTTACGTAGAAACGCGCGTACTACGGACAAGCGTCTCCGAACACTGCCACTCTCGAACTGAGAGCGAGGTATACTGAAGTACAATACAGTTGGCCTGAAAACGACAAAGTTAGAAGCGCCGAAGATGTGGATTATTTAGATACTGAAGCTTTAATGTAAGAACTCTTTTAGAATTTTGTTTGGTCTTGGCTATTTATAGTTTGTATTTTTTTTATCTGATCGTAGCAGCAAACGAGCATGCAGTCCACCTGATGGTAAGTGGTCACTGCCGCCCATAGACACCTGTAAGCAACTTCATATAGAACATCTGAAGTCAATTTTGCGTTGCTACTCCCGAGAACTATGATGATCGCCTCATGTTAAAGTGTGCCGGCATCACACCCTTCCGTCCAAACGCGAGAAATGCTTTACGCTAGAAATAGGTATAGCGGTGGTACTTCACCAGTCGAAGTACACTGGTTCTACCACCTTCTTTTATTTCTAGAAAATAAGATAAATATAAAGTCGAGATCTCAACGCTTTCTACCCTGTTTAAATTGAGGGCATTAAATAATTAGTGAATAATAATAAAAAAGTAACTCAGTGACAAGGGTAGGGATCAGTATAATTCTGTTGTATTTTTACATTGTTGAGGATGAATTATATCGAAGATCGCATACTATTTTGCCCATTTTTTCTGCTATGTTATTGTAAAGTCGATGACACCTCGTAAATATTTTTTACTATGACTTTTTTGACATATGAATCCTGACGTCTAAGAAATGTAGTTGAAGCTTCGAAATGGAATATTCACTAGTAATGTAATTTTCACATTTTAATAAGTTTAAGTCAATTTAAATTTTTCTTGTATTTTGATATATCTTAGTTCAATGTCTAAAATAAAAAATACGATTTAAATAAAAAATTGATATTTTGGTTGGTGCTATTATCAAATCACGTCTGTCCTACTGGGAACGGATTTTTTCTTAGTAACTTGAACCATAATATTTATTCAATAGCTCTTCACGCTAGAAAGTCAAGTCTGCAATGTACTTACTGAATGTTCATTGCAGACAACTTTCAGAGCTTTGTCGGGAACGCTTGAGAATGTACTTTATAACTTCTGAATTCTCACGATAGTTTCCTCCAGCCAAAAAGAGCATAGTTATTGAGAAATATATATGCAAAAATCTCTCAATTTGCCAATTCGTATCTGAAAGACAATAAGGAAATAATTAATAGAACGTAGTAATTTTATTATTATGTATGTAATATTTTAATTTAAAGCCTTGGTTTACGAGATTACAAAGTTTGTATGCGATTTCAGGTGCGCAATAAATTGAAAAGTGGTAGAACTCTTTATGGTTTGACTTCGGAAGCACCACCCCAATATATATACATATTATGTATGTACGAGCATATACTAGCTGAACCGGCGAACTTCGTTCCGCCTAAAGTCAAAAGTCTAAAATTATTAGTGTTCCTCCACCATATTATGCAAATATTTTACATAAAATCTTCCCTTTTGAATCATTCTATCTATTAAAAAAACTGTATTAAAATCCATAGCGTAGTTTTAAAGATCTAAGCATACATACAGAACAAACAATAAGGAAAAGGGATATGTTTGCTAAACTAGGAGTCAGAAGAAATTAAGTATTTAGTTACTAAAAAAGACACTCAATATTATTTTCAGAAATTAAGGTAAATTGCGGCCGGAGCGCCGTAATCTCCAACACCAGGGATGGGGAACCATCGGCACGCGACACACTATTGTGGGCACGCCACGATATTTTCAGCTAGCTATGACTGCGAGTCATTATTTTGATGGGACGTCTGCGGCCTCATTAAACATTTCTTTAGGAAAATGCACGTTCATAGAGAAAGGTTCGCCACATATACTATTCAAAATCATAAATAGTTCACGTATTCAGTTTTAAAAAGTTAAAATTAGTACTAAGTAAAATAACTTAGACATAAAACCTTTTTTTTTTCTGATTGAAGTAGCAAACGAGTATGAAGTCCACCTGATGGTAAGTGGCCAGTGCCGCCCATGGACAGCATTGTAAGCAACTTCGCTCCAAACATGGTTTCTACCTGAAGTCAATCACGCAAGTACGTGGCTACTCCCGAGGACTATGATGGTCACTTCATGTAAAAGTGTGCCGGCGACCACACCCTTCCATCAAAACGCAAGAAATGTTTGACGCTATAAATAGGTGTGGCGGTGGTACTTCCCCGGTCGAACTACACCGGTTCTACCACCCGTAATACACACCTACAAATATTATAACTTTAAACTTGATGAAAAACATAATCATACTTCAATTTAAGAACCTGCTTCAGTTCCGTCGGTTAATGAACTCATTACGTACTGGAACAAAGAAAAAGTTTAATGAGTCACGTTTGTCCCAGATCCCGACTTGCCGAAAACAGCTAACCTGTCATACATGACCGAAAAACATGCATAAAGTAATAAATTACAAAGGTGGTAGAACCCTTGCTTGTTCGTTTGGTGTGCCACCGCCTATATATGTCTTAGAACAACAGTTAATGCGTTAAGTTTTGACGATTGTAGAACTACAAAGAGTTTTACAACCTTTAAAATCTGAAAACGATGCATTGGCGATCCTTCTGGTGCTGAAAATGTATATAGGCGATGGTGACTACTATCTATTAAGTAACCCGTCAGTTTTATCGTTAGGTTGAAGTATAAAAAAAGAAAAAGGCACCACATTCACAGCCATTTTTAGGGTATAACAATTGTGATGTTAAATCTTTGTTCTGGATTATAAGGAGGCACCACAATCACAGTTATTTCTAGGGTATAACAATTGTGAAATTAAGTCTTTGTTTTGGATTATACGATGTAATATCAACTTTTCAACTTCAATTCAAGTCTAACTCAGTCCTCGATCACAGTTTCACACAGATCAGATCACACATCCAAGGTTCCGTCAAAGGTTCCAACTCAGTCCTCGACAATTTTTATTCATCCCTATATTTTCACCGATGATGAATAAAACAGACGATAATCAATTTCTTTAAAAACCATAACTTTGAAAACCCAGAAATGTAAGCCTAGGATTTGAACCTCGATCTATAACAACAGGTTTCCAACCAATAGACTAATAGTGATCTTTTTGATCATTAGTGCTGAGTGCTAAATTAAAAGAACGCCGAGTTATGACTTAAAGTTACGCTGAAGTACCAACGTTCTTGGAATTACTTACTTTTACTCAAAAAATTAGAGTAGTGATAGCCTAATGGTTGAAACTTGCCCTCTCGATCGGGAGGTCCGAGGTTCAAACCCAGGCACGCACCACTGATCCATGTGCGTATTATAAATTAATTATCACTGCTTTTCGGTGAAGGAAAACATCGTGAGGAAACCTACACACCCGAGAGTTCTTTAAAAAAAAAAAGTTCTCGGAGGTGTGTGAAGTCCACCAATTCGCACTTGGCCAGCGCGGTGGACTATGGCCTAAACTCTCTCATACTGAGAGAAGACCCGTGCCCAGCAGTGGGACAATAATAGGTTGACGACGACTCAAAAAATAATATTTACCAACTAAAGTAAGGCTTGACATTACTTCCATTACGTACACTCAAATAAAGCTGAAATATTTGACCATGGAAAGTATGGCGATGCGTGGAATAGTCGATACGTAATTACAGCCTTGACTGAATCATTGGACGAATCAATAGCTTTAATTATTTCTGGCTACGGAGAAAAAACCTTAACTATTCCGGGCCAAGGTGAAAACTAATGATTAAATTTCTATACAGTCACACATGGCATGTGGAACGGTTGATTTGTTCTATGTTTCATAACAGGAAATATAATTGCAATATTATTTTAGTCGATTACACTTTGTTACAGAATATCCGTCTAATAAAAACTCCTGAATATTCCTCTTTACCCGACGCGTCACACGGAGTGTAATGTTTTAGAGCGTAGCTATGCTGTTTGTATGTATGTCCATTTCATTGGCACGCGCTAGAACCCAAAGACCCGGATTGTAACATATGACCTATCATTTCAAACGACTTGGGAGTAATAAGCTACATAAGTTTTAAATATGACAGAAGGAGAGAGAAGTAAGATACTAGAACCAGTGTAATTCGACCGGGGAAGTACCACCGCAACATATATTTCTTTCGTGAAGCATTTCTTGCATTTCGAAGGATGTGATTGCCGGCACACTTTCATATGAGACGACCATCATAGTCCTCGGGAGTAGCAACGCATCTGTGATAGACTTCAGATAGAATACATGTTCTGTATGAAGTTGATTACAGATGTCCATGAGCGGCAGTGACTACTTACTATCAGGTGGACTCGTTTCTACGTCATTATTATAAAAAAAGTGAATGATGTCATTTAAGACAATCACTACACAGTACAAAACCATGATACTATATTATTAGAAATGTTGGATTAAACGTATTCTGGATACATTATAACTCAAATTAGACGAATATTTTTCAGTATTTACATACATGCTATCTCGTAGGTAGGTACATAACAATACACGGTAAGCTGTCTGAAAATATATTAAGCAAATCTGATAGTCTGAACTCTCAGAACAACGCCTAGCGGTATGGTAATGTATATAAATTCGACTACTTGAATCGTAAAAAGCCCCAAATTGTGTAATCAATGCCACATGCGGTTGTTAAAATTAGACGCGAAGCAGACAAGCGGATTTGAATCGAATTGTTTTCAAGTATTGGTCTTAAAATATAACTAGTTAAAATAGCTAACGGTGGTGATATCGTAGTTATTAGAATCTTTGCCTTACAACGGGAAGGTCCGAGGTTAAATACTACGCACCTCTAAATTTTCAAAATTATGTTTTTCTTCTTCTGGTCTACCCATTACTGTCCCACTGCTGGGCACGGGTTTACTCTTAGAATGAGAGAGTTTAGGCCATAGTCCACCTCCAAGAACTCTTTTTTTTTAAAGAACTTTCGGATGTGTAGGTTTTCTCACAATGTTTTCCTTCAGCGAAAAGCAGTGATAATTAATTTCTAATACGCACATAATTTCCTCTTCCTCCTCCCGACCTCCCGAACGAGAGAGCAAGTTTCAACCATGAGGCTATCACTGCTCAAATTGCAAACTGCTGCTAAATTATGTGTGTAGAAATTAATGATCACTTGCATATATGGTGAAGGAAAACTTTGTAAGGCATCTGCAAACTATAGGTTGTCAGAGGTACTCGTATAAATGCATTCCGGACTTAATTAGTGCGGTAGACTAGCTTAAACTCCTCTCACTTTGAACGAAGAATTCTGCCCAGCAGAAAAACATTAATGGACTAACTTCAGTATTTTTTATAAGAAAAACAATTATTTCTGTATCCTGAATACAGATATTATATGTTTTAAGCATATATGATTTTCGTAATTGATATTTTTCGATAATTGCAAATTGAAGTTGGCACAATTTTCAGTTTATCCTGTGTATTGCGATGATACAGCAGTTTTTAGTTGTCTTTATGTACTCGTCTTTATTGACTGACGTATTCCGGAAGTACTCATCACTCGAACTTATTATCATCGACTATTTTGTTACGAACTGTAATAGAAAACTATTACTCTGCCAGGTAACTCCAGTTATTTAAGTAGTCTTCGAATTTAAGAATCACAAATTCTGTCGCGCATCGTCACTTATCGAACGTATGTTATAATCTTACGCAGTAGTTTAAAAGGCCGTTGCTTGGTCCAATGGGTATGGTAGGAGTGACATAACTACTAAGGTTGTGTTCCGTTGGAGGTCCCAAAATCCTTCACGCAGCGCTGAGGACGGCTACCGGCATTGTTTAAGTGCAATAAAAATCTCATATAACCCTACGTCGCTCTCATGGCGTAATGTACATTTTGAAGGATTCCTCGATAAGAAAAAAAGGAGTGACATTCTCATTCGATTCATTCTGATATAGATACAAACGTACATAAAATTTTCCAATAATTCTCAGCCGTAGCAACTTAGTTTTATCCAACTAAAGACAAGGCACTCATCTTATCTGAGGTTGATTGCATATGTACTAAAGCAAGAGTAGAAATATACCATCAGGTGGACTGCATTTTTTTATCTAATTGAAGTAGCAAACGGAGTGTGCAGTCCACCTATGGTGGTCACTGCCGCCCATGGACATCGGTGAGCAAATTCAAATAGAACGTATGTTCTAGCTGAAGTCAATCACAGATGCGTTGCTACTCTAGAGGACTATGATGGTCGCCACATATAAAAGTGTGCCGGCAACCACAACCTTCCATCGCTTTCGCGTTAGAAATAGGTGTGGCAGTGGTACTTCCCCGGTCGAACTACGCTTGTTCTACCACCTTCAAGCACACTCGTTTGCTACTTTTGTGTTTCAAAAGGTCAGGATCATTAATTTAAAAACAATGTCAGGACATTAAATATAACGATACACTTTATTAATTGTGATAAAGATAGATTATTATTATTATAAAGACGATATTCTTAACATACTACTATTTGGCTAAATTTCGATTTATTCTAAAAAAAGAAACAGCAATCATTGGCCGTGACCTCTAGAACACTGGTGTTTATAAAGAAACCCAGATGCGGATGAAAGCGGATTTTACTACACCATCGATAACGTAAACATATAATTCATTCACCGTAACATTTGCGCTTCATTATGTTCAGACAATATTTTGAATTTCGTTTGCCTAATTCATGTTTCCTGTAACCTAGTTTATTAATTAAATTTTGTCGGATTTCCTTACAAATATGGACGTGTGTTTCCTATGATCGCTGTAAATTGTATTTTTAGGTTTTCCCACCCAAAGGGAAAGACAGGACCCTATTAACGACGACCCGCATGACGGAGTGGTTACAATACCGGTCTGGCGCGCAATGGGTCCCGGGTTCGATTCCCGGCCAGACAGGTATCTCAATGATGCGTTTAGATTCGTGTTCTGGGTCTGCGTATTTGTGTATTCGTCTTGTGTGTGTCCATGGTACCCACGACACAGGAGAAAATCCTATTGTGGGACTGTGAGTGTCGAAAGCGTGTAGTATTGACATTGCGCTGTCCGTCTCTCCGTTTGTATGTCATCAGGTTATACCTCCAGAATCATGATAGCTAGATGTTTGAAATTTTCACAAATGATGTATTTCTGTTGTCGCTATAACAACAGATACTTAAAATAGAATAAAAGAAATATTTAATGGGGCTCCCATACAATAAAAGTAATTTTGTTTGCTATTTTTAAAAATAATGATACGGAACCGTTCTTGCGTGATTCCAACTCGGAGCAGGCCGATTTTTTTGGATTTAAATTTAATATAATAATAAAATCTATCTGAACATAGTGTCGATTTGAACTAGTTTTTAGTGAATAGTGAAAAAATAGGATGATATTTATTTACAAACAACATCAAGATTTACAGCGTATTATTTTTATTAAATTAGATGCTTATAAATTACGGAAGATTATGAATGATATATGAATTAGAGCAGTGATAGCCTAATGGATGAAACTTGTCCTCTCGATCGGGAGGTCCGAGGCTCAAACCCAGGCAGGCACCACTGATCTATGTGCGTATTAGAAATTAATTATCACTGTTTTTTGGTAAAGGAAAACATTGTGAGGATAGGTTTCCTCACGATGTTTTCCTTCACACCCGAGAGTTTTTAAAAAAAGTTCTTGGAGGTGTGTGAAGTCCATCAATTCGCACTTGGCCGGCGCGGTGGACTATGGCCTGAAAACTCTTTCATTCTAAGAGGAGACCCGTGCCCAGCAGTGGGCCAATAATGGTTTGATGAAAGAAATTACAGAAGGTAACCGCTTACGATCAGATAAACGCAAGCTGCTTATACGTAAAATATCATGAAACATATTACGTCATCGACAATTTAATAAAAACAGTGAATTAAAGTGGACAGATACTAAGTAATAGAACTTTGAGAGGTAATAACGATTCATTTTACACAGAAGTAGCATGAAGTTCACGTAAATCAAATAGCCAGTTTACCCCAGATAAGATAGATCGTTCCAAAATTTGATCAAAAACATTATTTTAGCCCTGATTAAGTTAGAACGCATTGTGTAACAGTTCTTCTTTAGAATATATCCTCCCACTATCCCAGAACACGGCAGCGTTGAATACGAGTACCTATTACTACGGTCCCTTTTCTAGCCCTAACGATTTTGTTAGAATGCATTGAGTAAGAGATACTCCTTAGAACTTATCCTCCTATCAACCACCTCCTATGGTGGTAGAATCAGTGTAGTTCGACATGGGGAAGTACCACCTCCACACCTATTTCTAGCGTGAAGCATTTCTTGCGTTTCATACAAGGGTATGTTTGCCGGCACACGTTCACAATAGGGTACCGTCATAGTCCTCGAGAGTAGCAAGGTAGCAACGCATCTGTGATTGACTTCAGATGGAACCCATGTTCTGTAGTGGATTACAGATGTCCATGGGCGGCAGTGACCATCAGGTGGACTGCATGATCGTTTGTTACTTCAGTCAGATAAAAAAAGAATATACCAGCGCTTCAACAAATACTACTGCCTTCGCAATCAAATTGTGAAGCATTCTACCTTTATTTTATAACAGCGTATAGGTAACTTGTTTTTTAATAGTTGGTTAGAGCCAGTGTAGTTGGACCGAGAAGGTACAACCGCCAGACCTATTTCTAGCGTGAAGAAATTTTTGCGTTTCGGTGGAAGGATGTGGTTGCCGGCTCAATTTTATATGAGGCGACCACCTTAGTCCACAGGCGTAGTAACGCATCTGTGACTGACTTCAGATAGAACCTTGTGCTATATGAAGTTGTTTACAGATATCCATGAGCGGCAGTGACCACTTACCATCAGGTGGTGCATGCTCATTTGCCATTTCAATGTAATTTAAAAAAATGTATATTACAGGCCTGGTTTAACGCTAACCATTAAAACGGTGGTTACATTTTACTCACCATAAAAGTACTCACCTCATTTCAGTATTTAGGCCAGTGTAAGCAATCGTGCACGTTTCCGGGATACTCCAACTAATGATGCCATTATATTTCGCAATAAAAGGCAGCTCGGGGACCTAAGGGCCTCTCAGGGCCCTCCACGTGCCACAATGTTTTGGTAGAGTGGGGCCCAACTTTCTTTACAATTCGTCTGTTATTTATGCAATGTGAATGCATTCATTTTTGTGGCCGTTTCGAACTATCAGAATCATTTGAGTTTTACGCACGTAATAGTTATACGTTATAGTAGTTGACTTGTTTACAAATATCATAAAGCACTTTGCACTTCTAACAAGTATATAATAATTGTATTGTACCATTTGTATTGTATATTATTTAAATTTATTCAATTGCTTTTTTCAAATCTGACCTAATTTTATAATTTAATTTGATTTTATCCCTGACATTTAGTAATTATTTTGTAACTCTTTTCTATTTTAATGTATAACTCAATTTGATTTAACTAAATAATGGGCTATCTTTGCATTTTTTTATAACTACATAGTACATCTTCATGCATGATGTGATCACCTGTAATTGTAGGAACAGTTTTTATTTATTTATTTATTCAAAAGAACCACCAACAGAAATACATGTTATAGATTAAATTACACAAAATAAATTTTAGGTATTGAGATACATGTAATTCCACTTATAGGTGGCTACATCATGCAAAATTTTATATTAGTACGATAACATTAATCTTGACAAAATTTTGTAAATTTACTTTCACATACAAATTTAGTTACTTGGTACAAAAGAATATTAAAAAAATGAAAATGAATGCCAAATTTTGGAGCGCAAAGGAGGTAAAAGGAGGTAAAAACAGTTAAACAGTATCATCTAAGTTTCATATTATTTTTGATTGCTAAGCTGTATCCTATGTTGGTGTTCCAATTAAATAAATAAACTTAGACGATGTTAGTAACTTTTTCAATCACAGACGTAGGATTGTATTCATTTGTGTAAATTTATACCACAAAGATAGTACTTAAGTCCAGTGCTTTCGTCACTACTGTAAGATTAATTGTTTCTAGACTAGACTAGACTGGTTTATTAGCCATTATGTTGGAGAGCTGACTTGGATGGTTTATAACTGTTTTAACGGTTAACCAGTAAATAAATATTCACGCAATTTAATCAAATCCTTCGAGAAGTTGCTTGAAAGAAACGTATAAGTATTAATTAAAACTTTATCGGTTGCGGAAATTAATGTTATTTGAAAATTGTAGTTAATTACAAATTTTCTTGCAGTGTTCCTGACATAACTTATTAGTGTTCTAAATGCAAACGTTTGTTAGGAAGTATATGTGTTTGTTACACTTTTGTGTAAAAACTACGAGTTGTATATAGATGAAATTTAGCTCACCAATTATTTTTTGTTATCGAGGGGGAAACCTTCGCAAGGTACCCGACGCCGTGGGAGCATCGCAGGGTCATGTGGGATTTTTACCTCACTAACCTTATAACATTAGAATAGAATAGAAAAATAGAAATATTGGTAAAAATTCAAAAACCCGTGAGTACCAGTAAGTACCCGTTACAGAATAAAATGTATAAATTCCGCGATAATATTAGTTAAATAACAATCCTACTTTACATTTAGTAGGCGACTATTTTATGTTAAGTTTTTGTTATTCGTTTCCACACCAACATTTTGCTAAAATTTGTAGACGTTGACGCACGGTAACGCTGATTGACGCGGTCCGTGAATGAAAATCCATTAGGGTACGCCGCGAAAATCTATTGTAAATTTTTAATGACTTTTATTGTAATGCCTACAAACGCTACAATGGTTTCACTGGCAGGTTATTTTTATTTTTACCCAAAAACATCAGGAAGGGAATGTTTTTCTGCTTATGAAAATTTGGCAAAGTGAGATCTTCGCCAGGCTAGGTTATCGTGCCTTATCCCTGTAGTTTCGGGATCAGAATTGGGCTACGGTATCCCCTGCCTGTCGTAAGAGGCGACTAAAAGGGACTTCCGGGGTTGCGGGCGGTAAGAGTGGGAGCTCGAACCGTCCTGCCAAGCGACCCCGTGTAGGACGACGGAATGTGTGGTCACATGCTGTCGTAGACACCAGGGAGGCGCACTGAGTACAATACTCACTGGGAAGAGCCCGAAAGGGGCATCGCGCTCGGAGGACACCGGCGGTGGTCTTCTGGAGATCCCGGTGTCCTCCACACAGGGCCGAGAATGGCCACCGGGGGGTTTTAGTGAGGTAAAAAACCCACATAACTCGGCGTTGCTACCTTTCGAAGGTTTCCCCCTCGATATCAAAAAAAAAAGGTGATCATGCCTGGAGAGCTGCCGTGCTTCGACACTCTTTGCTCGGATCTTGTATAAACGCGGGGTATTAAGAATACTTCGATAACTTGTTTCAGAATACTAGTAGCGCTTGATGAGTTGCGGGATACTCGTATGTATATATCTATTTCTTGGCACGCGCTACAGCCCGTATTGTGAAGACGTACATTGTACGGCATATGAGTATGTGGACTTAGTAACTCATGTGCATGTGCGGCCGCTTAAAATACTGTTAATACATCCAGAAATATCGTGAAGAGACCTTTAAACCTGAGACTTATTTTAAAAAGGTTCCAAAGAGGTGTGCAGTCTACCAATTCGCACTTGGCCAGCGGATACTTTGACCTATAACTCACTTATTCGAGAGAATACCCATGTCCAGCATTGGGACAATAATGAGTTAGACGATACACTGTAAACACATACAGAATATAAAAATAATGATGTCTGCTATTTAATCCCTATGTTGTTAATTTACAGACTTAACTAATGAGGGGTCGTGAACCTAAAAATTAGGGATTCTAATTTTATTTACCACTTTTATAAAGACCAATCGTCTGTAAAGTTTTGTTCAAGTTACACGGCTTACAAGGCTTTGTTATTTACGTTGTGTTTTTTAATCACTCTGTGTTACCTGTAAATGTAATGCGCATAGCATTATAGTTAGTTATCAATGCAAATTCAATTTCGTTAAGAATTCACAGTTTGCGAGTAAAGACTAGGAAATAAATAACCTCTTTCTTTTGGGAAGTCGGTTAAAAAGATCATTTAAAATGCCAGATAAAGTATTTTTTTAACCCTAGTCAACTAAACTATATTCGTTGTTACGTATTAACTAAACACTCGTCGATCAGACTATGCCAATAAAAACTCAAATATTATCAAAATTATTTAATATAAAAAGAATATTGTTACATGGTACAGAAGTAATATTAATTAGTAACATTAAAAAGGAAAAACATATTAATAATATTAATCTATACAATGACAGCATATGTCGACATTGTGAGGGCCGCAAATAGCTTGCTTGCATTTCAAGCAGCGGTGTTTCGACATCCTCCGAGCCTTGGAAGGACACAGGTAGCAGATTTTGCGCACGTTTAACGCAGGATTAATAGGAGCTTCTGTAGCAGTAGGTTCACCCAGAATATCTTGTATCATAACCTTTATATCACGCCTCAAAGTTACAGTCTGAACACGTTGTTTTAACCAAGGCTCCATGAGTTGGTCTCCTATTTTCATGATAAACTCACGTCGGACCATCGGTTTTTTTTTATTCCTCATATTGTTTGAAACGTGTATAGCATAAGCATTAATTATACATAGATTTAACATGTTATAAAATACGCACAAGGGCCATCTTTTGGTTTTTCGGTTTGTACATGAATTTGAACACATCTGGTCCACTGTGTCAACTGCACCTTTCGTACTATTGTAAAAATGAATAATTTCGGGTTTTCCCGTATTTTCGTTTATATTGGGCTGATCGTGAATCGTAGATAGAACAAACACGACTTTGTTCGATTTAGCTTTATAAGAAACCAAAGTCTTCTCACGATCGTAACAAAAGAGTGAGGTACCGATTGCGCGAGATTTATAATTCTTCATTTTTTCAGGAATTTCCCGTTTGTTACTCCTCAGAGTTCCCACTAAAGTTAAATTATAAGGTGCCTTTAGTAACTCTTCAGCCAAAGGTACAGACGTGAACCAGTTGTCCATTGTTATATTGCGATTTGTTCCATGTAACGAAGATGTTATTTCTTTTATGAAATAAGTAGCTAAAGGTTGTTTCTGAGGATCTGTCCCTTTTCCCAAATACGGAATAGCATTTATTACATATTTGCTATTGACATCTGCAGCCATTACAAGTTTAATTCCGTATTTGTTCGGCTTATTTGGGATGTACATCCTGAAGGGACATCTTCCACGAAACCCAACAAGCTGTTCATCTACGGTTATGTATGATCCTGGCGTATACCATTTTTGAAAATTGTTAATCATGTTTTGCCATAGTGTGCGTATATGTGTAAACCTGTCAGTTTGTCGTCTCTCAACTCTTGTGTGCTTGTCATCGAATCGCAGACATTTTATAAGAAAATTAAATCTTTCTGCACTCATACAGGCCTTAAATATTGTTCCTGATCTTTGTGTGTTAAAAAGCATACGAGTTGGTAAATGATTGCTTTTCATAGCTGCAGAATTATACAATAAACCAAGAAGAGCTTTTAATTCTAGCAAATCAGTTGGTGATACGGTAAACGAATCATGTTTATACTTATTCTTTTGAATAGTTATTTCGCTGTTGGTAAAAGTTACAACTTGTTGCAGCATATCATCAGTTATAAATAGAGAAAATAAGTCTTTGGGTTCTAGTGATTCTCTAGCTTCACCTTTCGGTCCTGGTATAAAATGGACTATGTTTCTCCTCATAGTACGTGTACAAGATGAGTTTGGAGTAGATGACCATTTATGTTTATTTTTTCCATACAAAAATTGTGAGTTTGATTGGAGGACTCGTGGGTCTGACATATTTGAGTTTGGAGTAATATTTACATGTGTATCCTCACCTGAAGATTCCTCCGAATCTATAATTTGAGTTCGTTGTCGCTTACATGGTATAATTTCGTCGTCGGAGCCCAAAAGCTCATTAGGTGAATCTGAATCGCTGTCAGTATCATGATGAACTTCCTCTTCCACATTATCATCTGTTTCAGAGTCAGATTTATTACTACCTTGGTCACTTTCCTCCTCAAGGCATGTCTCGAGCCATTTACGTATCTGATCTTCTTGATTTCTCAAATCCATCTAATAAAAAAGAAAAAAATATCAGCATATTAAAAATATATGCAGAAAAATACAAGAAAGAACAATAAATAAAACTCGATAAAAGTACGCAACTATTATATATTCTCAGTCATTGACCACCTAGAAATGTAAATATTAGTATAAATACGCGAAACATAACATATAACTCTAAAAAATATGAAAAAGCTACGTAAAAGTGTAAAACTCAATACATACCTTCACCGAACAGAGTAACTAAACTTTCGTCGACCGGACTACGAAATGGCGGTAAATCACTCCCTAATTAACGTGTGACTGGAAACGCATTACGCGATGCACTATTGGGTCATAATAGGAAGGTAAACGAAGAAGCGGGGGCGGGGGTCATGCGTAAGTAGGGACATTCGATTTTTGTACAGTAGTGCGTCGTCGAGTGGACGTATGTTTAGTTATCTAGGGTTAATAAAGATAAAATTTCTGATATTATAAAAACACGATACGTCCTTTGCAACGAGACCCTTCAAATACTGTAAGAAGAGTCACATAATACAAAGTCTTAAAGTAGGTAAAAGTAAAATAATACACACAGCTTTATTATTCGTGGTTTGCTTTATTTAAAAAAGTAACTTTCATTTATATTTTATTTACACAAAATAACAAAGTCATTTTTTTAATAATAACATTTTAATTCACGTTTTGATTTATCGATGTTGCTCTATTTAGGTTTCTCACAGCCTCGACTGAAATATAACCAGAAAAAATATATAAAACACTTATTAAAATTGTACATTTAGAAACCTCAATAATCAATGGCCAAGTAATACCTCCATAAACTTAATTACTTTTAAAAGACATTATGGAAATAAAAAAAATATATTTATAAAGTCAAACTTTTTTCAGCATTTTTTTATATAGGTAAACTGAAAATATTTCGATTATGCTCTTAAAATTAAGTATAATATTTTAACTTTATATAAATAATAACAATAAAAGTAGCGTAAACGACATTCGGACCAAAGTAATCCGAATAGTAGTCTCACTCGCTCACCACTAGATTGCTACCGTTTTTGTATATTGTAGCGAAAATTTTAGACACACGATCCTCGAGCATCTAGTTTTGCGCATTTCAGTTGTCGGAAAAAAGTTTAACTTTTTAAAGTCAGTGACAGTTTTCTTACGAATTTACATTTTTAAAAAATGCACATGAGGTGTCGTTTTATCTTAGACCCTAAGGTCTTCAAAGACTCCTAAGAGTAGCAATGGATCTGTAATTGACTCCATATAGAACTTCTGTTTTGTATAAAGTTACAGATGTCCATATGCGAACCATCAGGTAAACTACATGCTCGTTTGTAACTCCAATCTCGTAAATAATAAAAAACTACGATACTTTGAAAAAATTGCTATGATAGGGCCATACTATAGGACGACACTAAGGATGAAATAAAATAAGTAGGGAAAACTCACCGCCGCGCCAGTATGAATGGCGAGGATCATGTCGTAGTCATTGGCGCCGACGTTGATACGCGCGCGACCATCGCCGCCAACGGTGACGGTCTTACCGGTGCAACGGTTGCCACTCTTCTCACCAGAGATTATGTCGCAGTAGTTGCCGGCTGGGAGGCAAGTCTGGAAGAATAAGGAGATATTTAATCTGGCTGCAGAAACAACGTGGTTAGATCGTTGAGGTAGGAACCTCAACGGTCTAAATAAATAAATAAGAAAAAGACAAAAGTAAATAATGTAATAAAATTTAATGTGATTCTATTTGTAACAACTTACTCAATGAAAGTGACGAAACTAGCACTTGAAAATATTAAACCAACCAAATGGATGGTTTATAAAATAAATTAAACTAAAAAAAATATGATATGTAAATCAAAACAAAACCTCGCACATTGAAAATTGTTTTAGATATAACCATAAAAATTTATCGAAATCAGAAGCAAATTTCCAGTTATAAACATTACTAGCACTATTGTATAATAGGAATCATACCTGGAGATCCTGACTCAAATTGAAATTATTGTTATTGAAGGCGATAAAACCGAGGTTTCCGCGACAGAAGGCGATCTGGTTGCTGCCATTGTCCCACCAGTTGCTGACTGCAGTGCTGCCGACATGGTTTCTGAAGTTGACCATGGCAAAGATTTGGCGCCAGCGGTGCTCACAGATCCATCCGTTGCCACATGTATTGTCCTGTGTAAATAAGATTTTGTTTTATTTTGAACAATCAATAATCTTCGTAAAACATGTGACAGACAATAGACATTCGATATTAGGGAATTTACATCCTAATATTTGCAAATAAGTAGAAGTCTCAACGAAAATGATTCAACAAGCTATTATCATCAACCCACAGGTTGCCTACATCAATGGGCATTTGGCAATAATATAAAATCTTAAACTATAGAACATTGAACCCTCAAAGACAAAAACTAATTCAGTATTTTCCTTTTTAATGTTATGCTCTAGAATCTTTTCAGTCATGAAACAGAATGATAATGGTAATGAGAGTAATAATATTGAATAACATTTAAATCAAATAGCAAAAATATTTTAATCACGTATAATTAAATTTACATTTCTGTATTTGTACTTAGCTACAAAAGATTATAGAATCGTCAAAATTTATAGAAATATTGAAGTAAATGTAATCGATTCATATTTATTTGTCATTTTTTGTTATTCATGAGTACTTATGTACTTTTTTATCTTGTCACAAAAAATAACTTATCTTAAAGATTCCAGATATGATAGCGCGCACGTAGTATTTTATTTGAAAATGGTATTAATTACTTGGAAACAACAGTATTCTTGTAAAATTGACAGATAAAATTACCTTTAAGTAGTTTAGAATTATTTTAGTAGTTTTATTGAATCATGTAACCACATAGTAATAAATAATTAACGGAGGGATTTATAGTGAAATCAGATTAACTAACCGGAACATTTTTTCTAAGTGAAGGTTAAAGGTATACTTACGGAGTTGATAGCGGGAGAGATGATGTTGCCACTTCTGTCCATTGGGGGTCCGGCTTCAGTGTCGTGGAAGTCGAAACTGCTCATGAGCTGGGGTTTACCGTAGGGATGTGCCAACATGAAGGCGATAGCTGCCTTGTACTGCCTCGATCTCTTGTATGAAAGGATGTTACCGCCAGCACCGTGACCTCTCTGGTTGTCGTGATTGTCAATGAAGGTTAAAGCGTCAGTGCTGGCAAGAAGACCCCACTGAGGACCCCAGTTTACCAGCCACCTGAGCTGGTTACCGCCAGAGAAAGCCCTACTGAGCTCCATACCGAATCTGAACTCAGTAACTGCGGCAAGAGGTGTGTACTCATTACGGCTGATAGCTTCACCGCCGAGATCAATCACTTCCTGATAGATGTACGGACGAGCGCCAGATGGGAAGCCGTGACCAGTGTTCAAGTTCCTTAGCCTATCGTAGATGACGCGAAGGTCGCTGGGCCACATGTGTTTGGCTGCGTCAATTCTGGAAGTAAAGGTTTTATGTGCAAGACGTCTGATTGGCATTCATTTATCGACAAATATAAAATGAAACCCACTTAATTAGGTAACTAAGCGATATTTGTTTTTCCTTAAAACAAAAAAACCCATGAAATTCGAAGAATCGTACCAGTAATCATTTTCTAAGTGACGTATTGTTAAATTTATACATTACTGGCTGTCCCGACAAACGTTGTTTTGCCATATAAAAAATAAAAATAAATGTTAAGGGTGGGCAACCTATAAGGGGTATGAAAAATAGATGTTGGCCGATTCTCAGACCTACTGAATAAGCATATAAAATTTGGTAAAAATCGGTCAAGCCGTTTCGGAGGAGTTTGGCAACAAAAACTGTGACACGAGAATTTTATATATTAGATCTTTTAACAAATTGAAACACATTGCACTTGAAATAAAATAAGACATATATAGAAGAGTAATAAACAGACATACATTTATATAAAACATTTACTACCGAGTGCCCGAGGCAAACTTGCTAACCCTTTGATATGTTCAAACAATTGTTTTTATTTCAACTTGAAAGTTCTAAGAAATATTTGACCTAAAAATCGTTCATCTATATAAATCATTTTTTTCAAACTTTTTCGGCGCGATTCGTATCTTCTAAATCGGAAAGTTTTAACTAGGCTTCTAAAACTCTGTAAGCCTGATGATTAAACAAAAACAGTTTCAATTGACAATCAGCTTAAATTGGTTTTAGCGGATCAAAAGCAGGGATTAGATTAATCTAATTGGGATATAAATATTATGTCTATACAATTTTACCAGGTGGTACTTATAATGTAAAGAAACTGTCACTCACCTAAATCCGGCGACACCCATGTCAATAAGTCTGTTCATGTAGTTCACAATCATTCCACGCACATGCTCAGTACCCTGGTTCAAATCCTTCAATCCGGATAACTCGCAATTTCGTACCTAAAAAATAACATACAAATAACTCCAACGCCCTTTCATGTTTTCGCACAAAACAGGGATTAGACGAGGGTTTCTTTTTTCAACGTGTAGATAAGTTTCTTTTATCTCATTCGTTTAAAAAACGGAATATACGCGTTTCTGTGTACATCACATATATTTGACATGACAGAAATTTAGAACATTTTAATTTTTTTTGCCTGTCTGTTTGTGTGTGTGTGTGTGTTTAAATCACATTAAAGGAAAGCTACTCAGATTTTTTACTCGTTTTTGTACTTTTACTCTGATTATTTTTATAGTCACGTATAAAATCTACTTCGTCTCAGCGTCAAAGTAGATTTTATACATGACTATAAAAATATGTTGCGTTTCAAACATATGTTCCAACCACACCCACAAATGTTCGAAACGCAAGAACTGATTCATGCTAGAAATAGGTGTGACAGTAGTACCTCCTCAGTCCAACTATACTCGTTTTACTACCTTTTGCATATAATGTAAATAAATATTATGGCTGTACAAAAACAGATTTGATTGAAATAAAAAGTGAATTGAAACGGAATTCAAAAACACTTTCATAACACCGAAAATCAAACATGTCAGATCCATAATGAATGTGTAAAGCTAAATGTGATTTCCGAAAATCCAAACGTGTTCCGTCACTCGTGTCGTTAGCGTGATTTTCATTTTAATAACATTTTCCTTCTTATAAATTCGTGTGAACTCGTTCCTAAGTTAAATCGAAAATTCTTGATGTTAACTTTTGTTAGATGTTTTAGATACATTTTCTGTGTTGTACCTATCGATATTATTAAAAGCAAATTTAAAATAAATGTGCCGTTTTACTTTTTTTACTTCCTCTCTAATAATTCTAAAGTTTCATGGCAGGCAACAAATTGAACTTATGTTCACGTATTCGTTTTTGATGTTATAAGTTTGTCAATTTCTCAAACAGTAATCTCATATTGTTTTTGTCTTCCGTATTCTTTATAATGGGGTATAACCCATTATTGTCCCACTGTTGACACGGGTCTTCTCTCAGAATGAGAAAGTTTAGGCCATAGTCATCGCTGGCCAAGTGCGAATTGGTGGACAATTCCTTTTAATAATTACTTTTATTTATTTTAAATAATCTACGCTTTCTACGCTCATAATCTCAGTCTAGATTTTTTGTCATGTGAGATCAATGGAAAGACTAAAAATTTATACACAAACTGACAGACCTGGAGCATAAATCCCAATTCATCATTGAAATACCTGTTCCATTAAGGATCGAAAGCTACGCAGATCCCCAATTTAAATCGTCGAATGTATTATATTTTTTTAAGTTTAGCGTGATTAATTTCATTAATCATAATTAAAATTACTAAAAAACTTACCCTAGTAGGGTTTGATGCGTAATCTCCTGGCTGGATTTCGCACTGGGGCCAATTAAAATCGTTCCTGCCGTAAGGTACCGCTGGGTAGGACCATTGCCCGAAGTTAGCGGTACTGCCTCCAGTACCAACGTTTTCCCTCCATGTACCCGTCATGTGGTTAATGATCGCGTCTACGTAGATCCTGGACATATTAACTTTTCTTATAATAGATATTAATAAAGGTCTTTAAAGAAAGGCGTCACAAAAAGTAGGTATGATCAATATGACTTTAGTAAAGGGTTATGCAATCCAGCTTATACTCGTTTACTAAATGGCTACAACAGCAGATGAACATCTGTAATCAGGTAAGATTAGACTTACTTGAGGTTGGCCACTCATGCGTTACTACCTTTAAGGACTAAGTTCAAACGCCTCAAATACGTATCTTTGTGATTCTAATTTTATCCAGAGTTGATCTCAGGTATCCGCGGGCAGCAGAAGCCACTTACCATCAAGAGAACTGGATGATCGTCTTCTACTTTATACTATATATTAAAGATGCTTCCAGTAAAGTTACACCTATCCAATTTTTACATTTGGAGCAAACGATTCAATGAGCCAAAGCGCAAAATTTGGTCGGTGGGACAACATTTGGTGCTCTTAGCAATGATTTGGTAGATCAGGTACGTGAACATAAATTATTCATTCAAAACGGGACGTTGGTTTATGTCAAATAAAATAGTTGAGTCATAAAAGAAGATATTTTTAGAAGATTTCCAAACGATTCTTTTTTCTTTTTTCGTGGACGAATTTACCTTAATTACCTTACCCATGGTTTGAGAAAACGGGTCAATTTTGCACAACATTTTTGCCTCCATACATTTTTATTGGGGACACCAGAACGAAGTACCGAAGAAGGGTGCAATCTCATTCAAAACCAACGCATAGTCACGTCATTTATGATATACAGAAGTAGCTGAGCTATACGCATTTTGCTGCTTACCTGACACCAACATTGTTGCAACGACGGACCATGTTAGCGAACTGCTGCTCATTACCGGAGCGGGTCACCAAGCGGTAAGATATGGGCTGGTACCGCTCCCACCAAGGGCGGTTCCTATCCCAGATTACCAGGTTCTCGTTGGGCGGTGAAACCTAAAAGCAAAAAGTAAGTTATAGGTAATTATTTTATGTCCGATTGGGGAGAATGATATAAACGATGAAGTACGACCATCATACCTATTTCTAGCAGGTCTTGCGTTTTGATGAAAAGATATAGCGCACTTTCATACGAGGCGAGCATCATAATTTTTGGGAGTTGAAATACATCTATGACTCCATTCACATAGAAACCCTGATCTTTATATTGACTATCACATGTACTCGTTTGCTACTTCAATTATATAAAAATAAATTTTGCGTATTTTAAAATTCTAACTGCAATGACTCAACTTTTATACAGTTTGTAAAGCAACTTTACGCTGCTTTACTTAAATTTCGTGTTTGAGTATAAACATAATTTGTGGACTTACTCGTAGTATTGTTAATATGTTTACAAACGGTCTTTCTTATAAAGTCGAAACCGAAATTAATCTCGACTTTCAGCATACTTAACCCACATAGCTACATTCGTATTATTGTAAGTATTCGACCCATATAAGTATAGCCCCAGAAAACTTTGCCGTAATAAAATTTGGACGCAGAAACCGGATGATCGGGCCCTCGGGAGATTCCATCTTTCGGGACTATACTCATATATGTATTAAATGTTACAACGCATTTGATCACGTCAAGTAAAAGTCTCAATTTATTTCGTTTTGATTTCATCTACTTTTACCAGGATTATTTTGGCTGACTACGTCTGTAAGACTATAATGTTTTCAAACATATATGTATGTATGTCCATTTCTTTGGCATGCTTTTTAGTAAGTTTTAATATTGTGTGACTGGTTCATCCCTTTCCAATTAATTATATTCATGACTTATTGGGTTTTTTATTGTTTACAAGATCATTGATTAGGTGGCAATCTTATAATTCATTATCAGCCTCATTATTACTGATATCTTTATCGTTTGGTATCAGATCGGAGCATTAAACATTTTATACATTATTTGATTATTCTTTTTTCAAAAATTTTCTTCTTAGCTTGTTAAACAGTTTTTACAATTAAGTACTTGTGATTGTACTTTTTATTTTTATTATCTTTTTTGGTGTACAATAAAGATTTTTTGTATTGTATTTATTGTATTGTTTTGTACTTGTTGTCGTTTGCTTATCTTTTTGGATCAGTTTGGAACAACTAGCTTTCTCTAATTTGTTAAGTAATAATTTTTCCGGAACTTAATTCACTCATAACTATTTGAGCAAAATATAGTTTTTCTTTCCTACATTGAATATATTTTATTAATCTAAATGATGATACTTGCTACATCCGTACATCAAAAGTATATGTATTGCTTTTAAATTTAAGTTACATACGACCATGTCAGTTCGATTATAAGTGGTCGCTGCCGCCCGTGGACACCTGTAAACAACTTCAAATAGAGCGTAGGACAATCGCATTGCCACTAAAATGGTCACCTCATGTTTTAATCAGTCGGCATCCACACCCCTTTAACGAACGTATTAACTGCTTCACGATGAAAAAAAAAATGACCTCTCCGATCTACCTGCACCTACTGGTTGTACCACATTTAAAAATTAAATCATTTTATTATTGATCAACAATAACATTAGACAAAAATATAGAAATCTCAAGTGCAATTTCATTTTATAGGTAAAGACTATCTGCTAAAACAAGCGAGTACAACATATCTTTATAATTTGGTATGCACATAAAGAATAGGTGAGCGTATATCACACTGTTCTAACTGCCTTTTAAAAGGAGGTGAGGTTTCATTAAAGAAGTTTTAATAAACATATTATTTTGTCTGTTTTAATATTATGCATCTAAACCTAAGCTTTAAATGCAAGTTGAAACGAATGAGTACAAACGAAATACAATATATTTTGCTTTAATAAATTTAAAATAAACTTATCTCTTAGGATATGAGGTTTATAGAGAATACAACGCAACGCATAAACAGGTCGAGGCTACAAGAAATAATATACAACAAAATAAACACCGCTCTATTCCTCATAAAGCCTCATTTGGTATTATTTTATGTGTAGTTTGTTTCATCAAGTAAAATGTTTATAAAATGTACATATAAGCATTTTGTTTCTGCACTGAGTTGTATGTTAACTTTTCATAGCTACATATATCTTCTTGTATATATTCTTAGTATGTAAATTTTTCTATAAAATCTGTCTACGGTAACTCACTGACATACGAAATTTAAAGTGTAATCAATCAATTTGGTATCTAAACTAATTTAATTATTGTGTAACGCAAAATGATAATATTAGTACGTACATAGTAATATACGTCACTGATATCACCAATTTTTTTAGTATGTGAACAAAAAGAAGACAAAAAGAATGAATTATAACTTGTCGAAGAACGTATTACTTTGGACTTACCTGAACACCTCCAAAACCTCTGGGCCCCAGCCACCTCTCGCACTCAGCCGCAATGTCATCCCACTTCCACTCGAACAGATGCACCATGGTGGTGCGCCCGCTGGCGTAGTGCGGGTTCTTGTATGCCAACGCCAGTGTGGCAGCTGACAGCAAGAGGATGAAACGCATCATCCTTAGAATTCTGAAAATTAATAATATATGAAGTCTACGTAGTAAATGAATGAACACCAGTGTGATAGGAAAAAGACATTTTTTTTACTATATTTAAATTAACAAGCATGCAGTCTACCTTGGTGGCCAGTGACCATTGCCACCCTTGGATATTTCTTAACCCATCTCAGAGAACAGTAGTCTCCTTAGGTTGGTCACAGACGCGTAGCCACGCCAGAGGACTAAGTTGGAATGCCTCGACTAAACCAGACAGAAATAGAAGTAACACCTTTTAATACTAATGTTCATTGAGTTACAATTAGAGCAGTAATAGCCTATTGGTTGAAACTTGCCCTGTCAATCGGGAGGTTCAAGGTTCAAACCCAGGCACGCACCACTGATTTATGTGCATATTAGAAATTAATTATCACTGTTTTTCAGCGAAGGAAAATATCGTGAGGAAACCTACACACCCGAGAGTTCGTTAAAAAAAAGTTCTCTAAGGTGTGTGAAGTCCGCCAATTCGCACTTGGCCAGCATGGTGAACTGTGGCCTAAAATTCTCTTATTCTGAGAGAAGACCCGTGCCCAGCAGTAGGACAATAATGGGTTGTACCCAATTGAGTTAAAATTATAACAAGGATGGTCTATAATAGATACAAGAAAGAAGATGCAACAGTAGATGAAAGAATTATGTTATTCCAGAACATTTTCATGTGATCCTAATGAATAATATAGTTCCCTTTTACAGAAACATCAAGGTACATATGTCACAAACCTTAGGCAATCTAATTTTTGAACAAGTAACAAATTAAAACAAATACTAATGAAAGGTATTAATGACCTGTTGATGCAAAAACACCTGTGGGTAATACTACAAGTTATCCTTTTGTTTTTCAAATGTCGTATCAACTTGATCTGTTTGATTATTAATAAATAGAATTAAATAAATGAGATTTACTAAATTTAAGTTAACAATGACCATCTAATCTATTGCAAGTACCTTTTTTTTTGAGGGGGAAACCTTCAAAAGGTACTCGACGCCGTGGGAGCGACGCAGGGTTATGTTGGATTTTTACCGCACTAAAACCCCCCCGGTAGCCGTCCTCGGCGTCATGAAGAGGACTCCGGGACCTCCAAAGGACTGCAGCCGGAATCCTCTGAGCGCGTTGCCCCATCGGGCTCCTCTCAGATGGGCGGCTGGGCCTAGTCTAGTCTTTACGACGATATCCGACCACACATACCGCCGTCCTTCCCGGGATCGCCTGGCTGGACGGTTCAAGCTCCCACTCTAGCCGCCCGCAACCCCGGAAGCCCCTTTTAGTCGCCTCTTACGACAGGCAGGGGATACCGTAGCCCTATTCTGATCCCGGAACTACAGGGACGATTGCAAGTACCTACTGCATTCTTCATTAAGTTTTGATCGACTTCCAATACAATAAAAACTATTTTCTTGTAACCACGTGTAGATAAACTTCTTCTGACGCAAGTACGATCGCGATATCGATTCTCGCGTTCTTTATCACAAAGTCAAAATAGTATCGATTAGCTACTAGCTTATTATAATAATCAACTACTCACCTTACGCTCGTTCCTACACCGTTAAGATAGAGTATCTACCAGTGGCCTCCCACAGTGTCATGCTTATATACGAATAGATAAAATCTCGGTCACTTTCTCGTTAATTGTTAAATTATCAGTAAGTCCAATAATCATAGATACGCCGAAAAAAATATCTTTGTTATTGATATTAAGAACAATCCAGTCGTACAAAACAAGCCGTAATTTTTAGAGATTTTTTTTTCAATCAGAATGACGTCAAATATTTTCACAGATCGTTGATGAAAAAACCGCCGAAAATATTTAAAACGAGCAGACCCGCGTTCGCACACACAATAATCCATATTTTTTTTCAGATCCTCTACTGTATATGAAGAAATGGAGTTTTGGTCAATAGTCACCGCACCCACGCTGTTATCCATAGAGAGTTTAGCCTGTTATACATCGAAATAAACATCGAGGAAGCAAAATTTCCTTAATATAGGTACGTATAACATTTTTTGCTCCTAACTTTAAAAGTGTGTAATTTTTACACAGATTTTTAACGCCCTTACTGTAAAGATATCCATCATGGATATCTTCGTATCACGGCGTTGATAGAGGGTTTCCCGAACTTCTATGTTCCTTTGTATGCCAAGTGGCGAGGTTTACGTTTTACCGTGGCCTTACTGGCGTTGAACCACTTTTATGTTCGCATTCTCTAATTTAAGGATCATTCTTGTATTAGTTCTTTTCAGGAAATTCTTGAGGCCTTCTACAGAACAGTTGTAGGATCATTCTCCCTCCAAGGCACTCCCCGAAAATTGCAAATTGGGAGATTAGTTGTTAGCTCTTTCTGATGCTCTTACTTTATAATATTAGAGTAATACTAGGATCACGAAACATCGTATGACTGTTGCAAAGTAGCGGTAATTATATTTGATTGATATTATGATATGACGTATGATCTAATTGAAGTTGTCAGTTGCTGACTAAGCAACCTAACGTAATTCTGTGTCACATTCTCCCACGTTTCATATCATGAGATTTTTAAATATCTTATTTTAATAAAAACTGTGTTTTGTTCTTTTATCAATTTCTTGCCCTCACAATAATAAAAGGTCGAACGTTATGTGCGTAGATACATTTCTGGGTTTCATTTTTATTTAATTAGTTTCGACATATAAACTACACATATTTTTAGTGTAAAGGAGTTTATGCGTATCAGTCGAAGAGTGTGGTTGCCGGCTTACACTAATTTTGGGTGACCATCTTAGTCCTCGGAATATCAATGAGTTTAGATAGAAAACCTCTATTCTATGTGAAGTTGCTTACAGGTATCTATGGGCGGCAGTGACCGCATCCTATTGGACTGCATGAACGTTGGCTATTTCAATTGTATAAAAAACTTATTATAAATGTGTGTAGAGATTACGTATTGCGACTGTTGTGTAGGGTCTAATTGTTTTTGAATTAAAATCGCTCTAATGAAATAGTGTGGTTTCGTAATTGGACTGAAACATTCGGAATATCCTAAACCACTCTGTCTAGCGAAGTCAATTTTGTTATACTCTGATATTTCGAGCATTCAAAACCACTATGCTCTACAATGGAATTATTAATCTCTTAATCCTTTAAGTTTTAGTCAAAACTATGATTTTGCTGACGTTGAGCTGATGAAAAAGAATTTACGTATGGAAATCTACAATTCTTAACTAATTGTCATGTTGTATAACGTTATAAATGAATAATATATAAACTTAAAAAACAATAATAAACATTACCTATGCATATGATTATTTAATTAGGTATAATCACTAAGTATTAATCATGAAGTTTTAATTGAGCTTAAAATTATCTTAATTGGGAAAATAAGAACGAAACTGCGATAATTTTAAAACTTACCTACGAAAAACATTAAAAAGGGCGACACACTTTATCGTGCAAATACGCAAATAAGAAATTGACAAGTATTTAAGACATGCTTTGGTTTATTGATATATATAATTTATTAACATGTGGTTGAATTGTGTTTTAAAGGTAGAAAAATGTTTTGCATTGCTTTGAAAACACTTCTACACATATTCCTGTCTGAAGTATATCAGTGTTAAGTGCTGATTTGTTCTTGTTTAAGAGTTGTAATAAAATATGGATTATAACAGATTCTGGATCGATATAACAAAACATTTAAACACGACAATTGACGACCCCGTGGCAGAGCGGTTACCATATCGGTCTGACGCGCAATGGGTCTCGGGTTCGATTCCCGGCTAGACAGGTATATGAATGATTAGTCTGGATTCATGTTCTGCGTCTGGGTATTTGTGTATTCGTCTTGTGGGTGTCCATGGTACCCACGACACAGGAAAAAACCCTAGTGTGTGGTTATGAGAGAAAAAGCGTGTAAAGCGTGTATCTTTTAGGTGACTGCAGGTACGATTTTATTAATACATGAGCTTGATTATGTATGTTGATGGGCGACAGTGAACACTTACCACGTCCAAGGTTGCAGGGAAAGATCAGTTCAATATACAGCAAAAGTTCTCAATATTTACAGTTTACATCCTCGCTAGCAATCGTTTTAGCAAAGGGTAAAGTTTGGGTTGCATTTCTCCTTCCACACTATTCATTTTAGTTTTTCCAGTGCATTGAATTCTGAACAAATATAAGTAAAGATAAATACAGGATGTAAAAACATTTTTACTCTGATGCAGTTTACTTCATTATGATTATAAATTAAATATGTTTAAAAACAGGCTGAATTTACTGATATATACAAAAGGATATACTTTATACAGGATGGAAAACGATTAGAGTTCAAGGCGTTTAGAAACGTACCCAACATAACAAGAATATGTTGGGTATATTATTGAATACCAATATTTTATGTTGAAACATAAGTTTATAGTACGCAATTTCTTTTAAACTTTTTATACAAAATGTTTTAATTCAATCAGTTTTATAGCACAAATATTTTGAAATTATAAGATCGTCTCAAAGGCTACGCTTGACCTTATCAAGGAGAGATATAAGACAAAACATTAAGTTACCTGATCCCTGTGTAATTTCCGTTATCATACTATACTATCATATTATAAAGATGAAAGTTTGCGAGTGTGTACGTTTGTTACTTCTTCACGTATAAATGGCTGCAGCTGGAGCCTTGCACAAACTTTGGTAGGGAGTGAGCTGACACTTTGGATAACAAATAGGCTACTTTTTACTGTGGGCAAATATCTTACTCCCACGGAACAATCGATACATCAATTTTTTTAAGCTGCGGCGTTCAGCTAGTTTTTATTTATGGAGATTGCAAACGAGTATAGAGTCAAACTTATGATAAGTGTAGTACTTGAGGTCGACCAAAAATACGTTGCTACGATTGAGAACAAAATTGATACTCCCCGGATACACGTATAATATCCAAAACATAACACATAACTTTAATTTTGTCAGGCAGAAACAATCATATCTCTGATCTTATCTCATGCGCATACCGTTCATATTGTTTTCGATATTCAAGCTTCACTGAACCATACGGGCGTATACTTTATTAAAACTAGACAGGTAAAACAGGTGACATGCTCAACGTAGCACGTAACGAAGGTTAGGTTATAGTTTAATTAAAACTTCACCCGTGAGTACACGTTATTAGTTTCCTAGAACGGATAAAACATATCGCATAAAGCTAAATCCCTTTAGCTGAACTACGTCTTATGAGAGTGCATCTCTGAAACATCTAAGCTTCAATACACGAGCAATGTGTTATGAATTTCATAATACTCTTTTAGCAAAGAGAGGTCTCGCTCCATACTAAAAGTTCATGTCTGGGGCCAACCGCGTTTCGACAATTTTTACTCGGACCTTGTAAATATCCAGGATTTTAAGAATGCTTCGATTCTTTGATTTAGTATAGAGCCATCTTTTGACGAACTTCAGGAAGTCGCCATAATGCATATTTTTATTATCTTCAAAGCTGTATATATACATAGTAGCGCATCTAAAAAAAAACACGTTTTCACGCTTTCTACACTCATAGCCCCATACTAGGATTTTCTCCTGTGTCGTGGGTTCTATTGACACACACAAGACGAATACACATAAACACCCAGACCCAGAATACGAATCTAAACTGATACCTGTCTGGCTGGGAATCAAACCCGGGACCCATTGCGCGGCAGACCGGTGTGATAACCGCTCCGCCACGAGGGTCAAAATGCGATGTATGAATGGATTATACCAGTCTGCGTGAAAGAAGTTGCGGGTTTTGCTAGTTTAAAATAATTATTAGAAGAATTTTGGAGCATAATAAAACCCCTTTTTATACTTATAATATATCTACTGACCTGTGGTCTGTGTTATGTATAGCAACATGCATGTCCTCTATACTCTTAGGTTCAAGGACATGCGCATGTTCCGCTTTTGTCGACAGTGATTTTCGTTCCAGTACATTTGTTATCATGTTTCTTTCCCATTACAATATCACAATATTCTCCGGGTGGTAAGCCTGTCTGTTAAAGAAACAAAGAAAGAGTAGGTATACAAACTCTTTAAATTTACGCAGTAAAATATTTCATTTGGTTTAAAAATATGCGGCATAGGACACAATGTGGCGAAGGTGGTCACGATACCGGTCTGACAGTTAGTGGACTCCGGGTTCGATCCCTGGCTAGACAGCCTTATTCATTTAGATTTTTGTTCTGGGTTCGAGTGTTTGTGTATTCGTCCTTGTGTCCATGGCATCTACGGCTCACAAGAAAATCCTCGTGTTGGGTTATGGATAATGTCTCTGTATTGTTAGAAATTATTCTGAGCAGTTATACAGTTTTTAAAAGATTGAATTAGCCAACAAACATGCAGTCTGTCTGATGGTCAGTGGTCACTACAGTCCATGGACCTATGTAAGAAACTTCATACTACACAAGGGCTCAATCTGAAGTCAATCACAGATGCGAGTGGCTACTCTCGAAGACTAAGATGGTAGGGTGATATTAAAATTCTATAGGAGTGCCTGGGTAGCATATAAATGGTTACAAGTGTCCATGAATTGTATTTGTTACTTTGATTTTGTAAAAACCATTTAACGAAGAAACATCAAAAATTACAGATTACAAAGATATATTTTTGACACAAAAAATTATATATCACAAAAATATATTTTTGTCACAAAAATCTGTTCTACTGACGGAACCGTAAAGCGCTATATAACGTCTTAGTGAAAGAGTGCTGTAATACAGATAGTTTTTATAATATGGTAGAAAGCAGTCCACCTCATGTTAAATGGGGAGCTACCGCCCATGGATATCTTTTTTTAATCCTAAATAATATTATTCTTACTTGATGTTCGCCACAAACTTCTTGCTACGCCTCAGGACTAAGTTGGGATGCCTTGGATAACTATATCTTTATTACTATACCCTTCAGACCAAAACGCAACAACGTCTTACTTTGCTTTGGTGCTACCGTAGTCGAACAAAAATGGATTCTACCATCTATATCAAAACCTCAGATAAAATAAATCTTATTTTTATATTGTAAATACAGCTTACCAGCAACGTTTGATCCAATTCCACATACATTCCCTTGATAGCTATGAATCCCATTATACTTCTGCCAAAGGCGATCTGCTTATGACCGTTTTCCTACCAGTGAGTGACACTGGTACCTCCACGGCATTAATAAATCCCACCAACTGATAGATCTGACGTCAAAGGCGCTCGCAGCCTCATCCGTCGCCGTAACTATCGTCCTGATTAAAAAGTAAGAAATACCTTAAAGAGATATGACAGAGAGACCAGAGAAATAAATGAAAGGGCGAAAGGTAGAAGAAAGAGATGAGAGAGAAAAAGTGTTAGCCGAGATTCATCTTTCCAAAGCATTAAAATTTTATATTAAAAATATTGCAAATTACTGACTGTCTGATTGGTACTTTTCCCTTTGGGCATCTATTCTAAACCTAGATTATGAACCCTAAATGAAATAAACAAACAAATGCTTTGCTATCTTTGAGGGCTGCGAAATCAATCATAGATGATGCTACGAAGATCAAAATGGTGTTTTTTTTATAAAAGTAACCAAATCCTTTCACCGAAAGCACGAAACTGGTGCATACGCTAGAAATCTGAAGGTTGTAGAACCAGCGTTGTTCGACCGGGATAGTACCACCGCCGCACCTTTTTCTAGCGTGAAGCATTTCTTGCGTTTCGATGGAAGGGTGTGGTTGCCAGCACGCTTTTACATGAGGCGACCATCATAGTCCTCGGGAATGGCAACACATCTGTGATTTACTTCAGTTGGTACCTATGTTCTGTATGAAGTTGATCGCAGATGTCCATGAGCGGCAGTGACCACTTACCATCAGATGGACTGCAAGCTCCTTTAGTAAGATAAAAAAATCGGTGTAGGCGGTGGCACCTTTCCGGTCGATTCGTAAACGTTCTACCACCTTGTATAATATTAAGTAATATTTATGCTTATGTTATAATCTCAGTAGTTGAATAATTAATGCTCACGCTGGGACTTTGGGTGACCAATGGGCATTATATGAAGTTAAATTCAGCATACGAATGAAGTGCTTTATTAGAACCAATAACATGTAACTTACCTTTAGCTTATCGCCTCCAAAATGTCTCAACTTCACGTAGAATAGAGGTTTTCTATCTAAACTCATTGATATTCCGAGGACTAAGATGGTCGCCCAAAATTAGTGTAAGCCGGCAACCACACTCTTCGACTGATACGCATAAACTCCTTTACACTAGAAATATGTGTAGTTTATATGTTGAAACTATATAAATAAAAATGAAACCCAGAAATGTATCTACGCACATAACGTTAGACCTTTTATTAATGTGAGGGCAAGAAAATGATAAAAGAACAAAACACAGTTTTTATTAAAATAAGATATTTAAAAATCTCATGATATGAAAAGTGGAAGAATGTGACACAAATCAAATCAAATCAAATCAAATCAAAATCTTTATTTGCTAAATAAGGTACAAATGTATGGTAGTAAGTCTTGAAAAGAAGATCCTCTTATTTTGCCATTTCGGCGAATTAACAGAATTAAGGTTAGGTTGAAAACTTCAATTAGCTCATACGTCATATCATAATATCAATCAAATAGAATTACCGCTTCTTTGCAACATTAATACGATGTTTCGTGATCGTAGTATTATTCTAATATTAAAAAGATGGAGATTGATAATGCGGAGCACTAGAGGGAGATAATAACTAATCTTCCAATCCGCAATGTCCGAGGAGGGCCTTGGAGGAAGAATAAATAAATAAATAAATAATAAATAGAATGATCCTACTACTGCACTGTACAAGAAGTATGAAGTTGCTTACAGATGTCTATGGGCGGCGGTGACCACTTACCATCAGGTGGTCTGCATGCTCGTTTGCTAAGAGTGCATCATGTAACAAAACTTTTAAAACCAAATTTGGATTTGCAAGTCATATCAGGGCGCACGGCAAGCGCACTGCCAAGAGCTCCCCGTAGACGGATACGTCTTGGAGAACAACATCACAACATATAAAAAAGCTATGTCTGCTATCCATTCACTTTATTTTTATCCATATTATTTGTAATGATTTAGAAACTCGCCTAATGAGGGGTCGTGAACCTAGAAATTAGTGATTCTAATTTTATTTGCCACTTTTACAAAGGTCAATTGTCTGTAAAGTTTTTAAGTTACATGAATTAGTCATATACGTTAACTTTTTATCGCTGTATTTTCTGTTAATGTAATATAAGTTATCAATGCAAATTCAATTTCGTTATAAGTAAAAATTTGCGAGTTAAGGTTAAAATATGAAAAATAGCATTTAAAATCACAAGTAAGAAAAACCTTAAAAAAAACATACATATTATAGGAATTCAGTAAGGTTTTATGCAACGCTACCCTTCAAGTGCTGTTACAGGAGTAATATATTAAGAACATTATCTTTAAAAACTAGGTAAAGGTAAAATAAATCACACAGTTTTCTTGTTTCGCAATCTTTATTTAAAAAAATCATTTTTATAGATCTTTAGATTTTTAGATGAATTAAAAAATAGTTATTCTTTTTTGTCGATTATAAAATTTTCATTCACATTTTAATAAGTTGCCGTGCCTCTGTGTGTGTCGCTTACAGCCTCGACTGAAATGTAAAAAGAAAACAAATATAATGTACCTAAAAATAATGACTCATATATAAAACATAATAATCAATGGTAATTTCAAGTGCATATGCAAGTTCTACCGTCATAAAATTAAACTTATGAGAGACAAATAGAAGTATTAATAAGGACACTGCCATTATTATACAATTAAAACATTTGAAGATAACATGGACATTGAAACATGAGGTTCTAAAGTCTTGGACCAAAACGAAATTGATGATAATAAATAGCATACATGAAACACACATATAAAATGATGTTAACAACGTATGTTTTATTTTGGGAAATTTGATACTTTAAGAAAGAACTAATCATTTAAATTATATTTTTTTTTATCTGACTGAAGTAGCAAACGAGCATGCAGTCCACCTGATGGTAAATGGTCACTGCACATACAGAACATTCTATCTGAAGTCAATCACAGACGCGTTGCCACTCCCGAGAACTATGATGGTCGCCTCATATAAAAGTGTGCCGGCGTAGTGTTTGAAGGGTGTAACCACAACGACTATTTCAACAAATTACAATGAAAGGGTCATAATAAGGGCCGTAACTGAAGATCCTAGTAAAATAAGCACAAACTTACCGCTGCTCCAGTATGAATGGCAAGAATGGAGTCATAGTCATTGGCACCGATGTTGATACGCGCGCGACCATCGCCTGCGACGGTGACGGTCTTACCGGTGCAACGGTTGCCACTCTTCTGACCGGAGATTATGTCGCAGTAATTACCAGCTGGGAGGCCGGTCTGGAATAAGAACATTTGATATATAGTTATTAGTTGTAAATGGTAATAGCCTAATAATATGAAGGAAAACATCGTGAGAGAACGTAAATACTTGAGAGTTCTTAAAAAAAGTGTGTGACAATAATGGCGTAACTAGGTATTAGCTGTATCTGATTGTAGATTTGTAGGACAATATCAATACAAAAAAATAATTCATTCATCCATCGGCCATTTGGGATCCACTGCCAAACACAGGACTCTCCTTAGCCTAAGAGAAGCAATATCTTTCAGTCCTCTGATTGTAAAAATGAGATAGAAGAGCATAATTATAACCAGTTATTAAATCAAAATGCCGAAAGTAGCACTAGTATTTAGACATGTAAATAATAGTAAATTAAAAAAAAGATCAAAATCATTATGAAAATAACCAAAAAAGTTTTAAATATTAACATGTGCAAAGTTATCTTTAGAAGAAACGTGCAAATTCCCAACTATAAACATTGTCAGTATATTATAGAAATCATACCCGCAGATCCTGGCTCAAATTGAAGTTATTGTTATTGAAGGCGATAAAAGCGCGGTTTCCGCGGCTGAAGGCGATCTGGTTGCTGCCGTTGTCCCACCAGTTGTTGAGCGCGGCGGTGCCAGCGTGGTTCCTGAAGATGACCATAGACGCGATCTGGCGCCAGCGGTGCTCACAGATCCATCCGTTACCACAAGTATTGTCCTGTGTATAAGAAATTTTATATACAATACAAGAAATATTTCCGCAGCATTATCTGTCTCAGTCACGACGGATAATTTTTTTTCTGACACTAAATTCTGCATTTTTTATCTGATTAAGGAAGCAAATGAGCGTGCAGTCCACCTAATGTGTAAATCCTTACTGCCGCCCATGGGCTGTAATCAAGTTCATATAAAACATAGGTTCCATCTAGATTCAATCACAGACTAAAATGATCACCTTAGATAAAAGTGTCACCTTAGATAAAAGATCAGATAAAAGTGTGCCGGCAACCACACCCTTCCATCGAAACGCAAGAAATGCTATACGCTAGAAATAGGCATGGTGGTAGTACCTCCCCTGTCGACCTTCACTGGTTCTACCACCAGGCAAATACATATTAACAGCTTACTATAATATAAGTTACAAATACATTAGGGTAGATCAAAAATATACTAACAGAGTTAATAGAGGGAGAGACGATGTTGCCATTCCTGTCCATTGGGGGTCCGGCTTCAGTATCGCGGAAGTCGAAACTGCTCATCAGCTGGGGTCTACCGTAGGGATGTGCCAACATAAAGGCGATAGCTGCCTTGTACTGCCTCGATCTCTTGTACGTGAGGATGTTACCGCCAGCACCGTGACCTCTCTGGTTGTCGTGGTTGTCGATGAAGGTTAACGCGTCATTGCTGGCAAGAAGACCCCATTGAGGACCCCAGTTGACCAGCCACCTGAGTTGATTACCGCCAGAGAATGCTCTACTGAGCTCCATACCGAATCTGAACTCAGTAACTGCAGCAAGAGGGGTATACTCGTTACGACTGATAGCTTCACCACCAAGATCGATAACTTCTTGGAAGATGTAAGGACGAGCGCCAGATGGGAAACCGTGACCAGTGTTCAAGTTCTTCAGTCTGTCATAGATGACGCGAAGGTCTCTTGGCCACATGTGTTTTGCTGCGTCAATTCTGGAAGTAAAGATTATGTACAATAAAATGTATGATTTGAAATATAAATAGCATGAATTACCACAGAAAATATGAAATAATCCTAATTGATTAAGGACAACGTTTCACAGCGATATTTGTTTTTATAACTAACAAACTCATTTAATTAGAGAAACCACATCAGTAGTCCTTGTTTCAGTTACTTGAAATTATTATTATTTTTAAATTGGTATACGTTGCACTAGCAAAACTCAAAGAGACAAACATTTGACGAAACATTTATTGCTGAGTGCCCATAGCAAACTGACGACCCGCGTGTTGGAGCGGTTACCATACCGGTCTGACGCGCAATGAGTCCCGGGTTCGATTCCCGGCCAGATAGGTATCTGAATGACGAGTTTAGATTCATGTTTTAGGTCTGTGTGTGTTAATGGTACCCACGGCACAGGAAAAAATCCTAGTGTGGGACTATAAGTATAGAAAGCGTAAAGCGTAGACTTGCCAACCCTCTGTTTTATTCAAACAATTATTTTTATTTCACCAAGAAAGGTCCTAAAAAATACTCCAATTAATAACCGACTTAAAAAATGTTAAGTCAGTTTGTTTAAATTAAATTTTTACAAACGTTTTCGACGAAGTTCGTATCGGGTAAATCTAAAAGTTTTAACTAGGCTCCTGAAACTCCATAAGCCAAGCGATTAGTCAAAACAGTTTCAACTGACAATCAGCTTAAATTGGTTTTAGCGGATCAATGACAGGATTACATTAATCTCATTGGGATTCTTTTAGAAATAGATTTCTCCTTAAGTGACACTTTTACCTATATTTTACATCGTTTACACATTGTACATGTAAACAATGTAAACATTTAAAATGTACGTTACAACCATTTGTCTTTTTAACCGACTTCCAAAAAGGAGGAGGTTATCAATTCGTCTGTATTTTTTTTTTTTTTTTTTTATATTTGTTACCTCATTTCTCCGGACTGGGTGAACCGATTTAGATGATTTTTTTTTTATTTGAAAGGTAGTGCGTGTCATAGGGTCCCATTTTTTTTTAGTATTTTTTTGACTAGGGCATCCATAAGAAAAACGCATAAGTCTTAAATTTGCATTTTCAATGTACGCGATAAATGTATGAATAACTCAATATCCCGCCAACCGATTTTGATGATTCTTTTTTTATTAGAAAGGATGTACTCCAGGGGTAGTCTGATAAGAGTTTGATAAGGTTCTAATCATAGGATCTTCAACTTTTTGGAGCAAAATAATAAAATTAGTGATAGTCGGCCGAACCTTAGCTGGAGAAGTCCAATTGAGTAAAATATAGAATAAAATTACTATGTAGGTATTTACTATGAAAAATTTGACCTTCAACTCTTCAATCCTGATGATGCAGGGGTACTGCTAGCCTGAACTATAAAAGTTGGTCGTTTGATGTTTGCGAATATATAATGAAATTGTTAAGCAAATTCATGGGACAAAAATTTGACCTTCAACTCCTCAACCCTGATGATGCTTAAAGCCAAAACCATAGGAATAAGCCATTTGGTGCTTACGTATATGTTATAAGATTACTGAGCAAAAACATAAGATGAAAAATTTGACCTTCAACTCCTCAACCCTGATGATGGAGGGGTACTTCAATCCTAAACCATAGAAGTTGGCAATTTGGTGCTTACGGTTATGTAAAGAAAATACTAAGCAAAAATATAAAATCAAAAATTTGACCTTCAACTCCTCAACCCTGATGATGAAGGGGTACTTCAATCCTAAACCATAGAAGTTGGCAATTTGGTGCTTACGGTTATGTAAAAATAATACTAAGCAGAGGCACAAAATTAAAATTTTGACCTTCAACTCCTCGACCCTGATGATGAAGGGGTACTTCAATTCTAAACCATAGGAGTTGGCAATTTGGTGCTTACGGGTATGTAAAAATAATACCAAACAGAGGCACAAAATTAAAATTTTGACCTTCAACTCCTAAACCCTGATGATGCAGGGTACTGCAAGCCTGAGCCATAGAAGTTAGCCACCTGGTACTAACGTATATGTTATAAGATTACTAAGCAACAATATAAGATGAAAAATTTGACCTTCAACTCCTCAACCCTGATGATGGAGGGGTACTTCCAGAGGGGGCGCCCTGTTTGTATGAATTGTAAAAGTGTTTTATGTTTAATTTTTGTGAATATGTAGATGCACAAAGCAAACTTAGAGGCTTTATTTAAATACAAACATAAAAATATAGTCACTAAAAAGTGTAAAATAAAAACTTTTTAACAAAAAATATCTACCGACTTCCATGTCACAAAAAAGTAAAAAATAATTTAAATATATTTTGGTCTAGAACATACTCAGTACTTAGTACATAGTTCTGAAGTCGGTGCTCATATAGGACGTAGTTACCGTCGTCCAGCGAAATATGTCGAGCACCGACTTCAGGACTATGTACTAAGTACTGAGTATGTTCTAGACCAAAATATATTTAAATTATTTTTTACTTTTTTGTGACATGGAAGTCGGTAGATATTTTTTGTTAAAAAGTTTTTATTTTCTTTTGATATTAATGTAATTTTATTTGCAAATAAGATAATTAGATCCTTACATAATATTTCTACATGTTATTCATTTATAAAATAAAAATAAAAAAAATAAAATCTAGATATTTCCGACAGTATGGATGTTACTTATACTAAGTAATTAATATTAATAATAATTACTACTGTTAACTGTTTTCCTGCCTATTTGTGATCACTTTTTATGTTTATATAATTGTAAAATAAATTTGTTATTATTTTGTTATTTTCAAATTAGAATGATTTGAATGATCAAAAATCTTTCACACCTGTCATCAAATTCTAATAGATGAAGTTGTTGACATTTACCACTTATAAAACAAGGTAGAATACTTATTTGAGCTTTAGACGTTTAGGGAAGAAATTACACTTTAAACAAAAAACAATCTACTGTTGCATTGGCGCCGCATTCGTCCCTTAAATTGCAGAAAATTAAGTAATGGTTTGAAATATTTAACGAATTCAGTAGCGATGTTAAGTTATTAGTTAAGATACCCAGCTGCTTAAAAATGAATGTTTCTTTCATATTCCATTGATTAATTTTAAGCAGTCGGGATTCTTGTTTTGTTTTTTAATAATTCTTTTAAATCAAAGTTTTCTTTTTGGATTTTAATTCAAAATAGAAACGTAAAACTGGTCTATTCGCTGGCTTTCATTTGATACTGAAATTGTTATGATATTTTTTTATACTTAACCTAACACTCGTACTCGGGCTACCTGATAGAAAATTGCCACCGTGTACTCAACAATTTTAAGTCGACCCCATTGTAAAAATCCCTCTAGAGAGTGTTCGATTTCAGGCAGAAATCGGATTTTACTTCGCGTGAGTATCCGAGAGATGTTTGTATCATACACAGTATGAGGCTTCCCTTGTGTTGTCATCTGCATAGCAATGCAAGCTAATTTGTTACAACATATCATTGATATGCAGAATGAATAGCGGGGGGTGGGAGGGAAATAGCAGAGCCCTGGGACACACCAGCATAAATGGAGTTCGTATGTTAATAGCAAGAATCAACCACTACTTTGATGTCCCACTCAGACAGAAAACTTATAATATAGGAGCACAGCCAGTCGGGTAGATCGTAAGATAGATGTTTGGCGAGCCAAACCCGGTCAAATAAAAGAAATATCAAGGCTTACAGCCAGCGCCTCTTCATTACTCTCAATGCGTCTATCAGTGAGTCAGGTGCATCAGAGTTCAGCGGCCCTGGCGAAAACCATATTAATGATCACTGTTCAGCTGATGCTCTTTGAGATACCTGATAAGCCGTGCGTTCCATCACCTTAGAGAGCAGGCTAATTATCACTATGGGCCTGTAGTTGGCCGGGTCGCTGCGGTCACACTTTTTGCGATCGGATGAACGAAGTCTTTCCTCGAAGACAGTAAGTCAATACGCCATATTTTAGAATCTTTCAAACTACTGGGGCTACAGTGCCCACCACATAAGTATACATCCGTTTAAAAAAATTACCCTCTTTCTGTCGCAACATGATCAAACAACACTCACCTAAATCCGGCGACACCCAAGTCAATAAGTCTGTTCATGTAGTTCACAATCATTCGACGCACATGCTCGGAGGCCTGGTTCAAATCCTTCAATCCGGATAATTCACAATTTCTTACCTAAAACATAAAATACAACTTTCATGTTTTTGCTCAAAACAGTGATTGTTTCTTAATTCCTTTTAACTTTTAGAAATTTTTTTTTTATCTTAATCATACAATACAATAATAATTAAAGGTCTGCGAGTCTATTCATTGCATATTTTTGCAAAAAAACACGACGTATACGAATATGTAATACTAATAATGGGAATTTCTATCATTTTTATATTTATTGTCAGTCTATTTGAGTGTATGTGTATTTAAAATCGCATCAAACCAAAACTAATCAATTTAATTTTATGGATTAACTCGTAAGCCCTTTAACTTACGTTAAGTATTTTTAATATATTATATCAACAGTTCATATTTGAAGATAATATAAGTGTTTTATCATTAAAATCAGCTATTTTGTCACAGCAACTATATCAACATGCATATGTCCAAACACACAAGAACTGTTTTACGCTAGTCATAGGTAGCAGTTGTATTTCCCCAGTCAGTCATACACAAAATATGTGGCAGTGACAGTCACGGCATATTCGTTCTACCGCCTTTTATATATTCCCCTTTCGACCGAAATACAAGGTCACTAGATAAGTTCTGCAATACAAAGTTTCTATAAACAGCGGGTACATGCATATTATTTTTTTTTTAAATTACAACTCGTAACTAGTAGGAAGCCATATAATAAATCATTGTGTATAATTTCATTTCAGAGTTATACGCTTTACAAGACTGAAAAATGACTGAGTGGTCGAAGGACGAGTTACGCGTAATTATTCGTTACAATTTTATGCGTGGCCTAACTTTAGATAAATGCTTCGAGGAAATGAAAACTGTACTCAAAGAAAAGTGTCCTCATCGTACAACTGTTTACCGCTGGTATCGTGAATTTGAACGCGGTAACTTCAGTGTTAGTGATGCTCCAAGATCAGGTCGTCCTGTAGAAGTAACTACTCCAGAAAACGTAGAAAAAGTCGAGTCATTGATTAAGGCAAATCGACATATTACCTACAGACAAATAGAGGAGGTCTTACAGATTAGTGCACCAAGTGTTCATAAAATTCTACATGATATCCTTAGAGTAAGAAAAGTTTGTACACTGTGGGTACCACACGACCTTAATCTAGAACAAAAAGAAGTGAGAGTAAATTGGTGTAAAAAAATGTTAAAGATTTACGAAAATGGGACTTCGCGTCATATCAATGACATCGTTACGGGCGACGAAACCTGGCTCTACTATTTTGATGTACCCTCAAAAAATAAAAACAAAATATGGCTGTTCGAAAATGAGGAAACGCAAACTCAAGTCAGTAAATCTCGATCAGTGAAGAAGAAAATGATAGCTGTATTTTTTACAAGACGAGGTATATTGGAACGAGTGGTTTTGGATAGTCAGCGCACAGTCACAGCCTCTTGGTATATCAATGAATGTTTGCCTAAAGTTGTACAGAAACTCAAAGAAATTCGTCCAAACTCAAGAATGGACCATTGGCATTTTCACCACGACAACGCTCCTGCGCATCGTGCTCATGCGACAGTTGAATTTTTAAAGAACACTGGTGTAAAAGTGCTAGAACATCCTGCCTACAGTCCAGATCTTGCTCCCTGTGACTTTGCTTTGTTTCCAATTGTGAAGAATCAGCTAAAAGACAGAAAGTTTGCGAACGACTCTGAGTTATTGGCAGCGTGGGACCAAGCATGTTCAGAACTCCCAGTAGAAAAATGGAATGATTTTTTTGACAACTGGTTTTTACGTATGACTAAGTGTATAAACTGCAATGGAAATTATTTTGAAAGACTTTAATAAATATGGCTGTATTGCAAAACTTATCTAGTTACCTAGTAGTACCACCGTCACACCTATTTAAAACTTATAGCATTTCTTGCGTTTCGAAGGAAGGGTGTGGTTGCCGGCACACTTTTATATGGGGCGACCATCTTAGTCCTCGGGAGTAGCCGTATTCGTTATTGACTTCAGATAGAACCCATGTTCTATTTGAAGTTGCTAACCGATATCCATGGGCGGCAGTGACCACTATCAGGTGGCCTGTAAGTTGGCTTGCTACTTCAATCAGATAATAAATAGATATAAACAATATTATTGTTTACAGAAAGAGATAACCGATTTTATCAAAATTGAATTAAACCGAAATTGAAGAAATCGTTCTCAACCTCAAAAATCAAACATGAATAAAATTAAAGCGTCTGTTTGTAATATCAAAATAACAGCTTTTTATCGAATGTGTGTGAAAGTATACATGAGACTGATAAATAATAAATACACAACACTCAGGCCTAGCACTATTTAAGTGATGAACTTAGATTTATAAGTTCATCATTTAGATACCTGACTGACCAATTTCAAAAGCCACGCAGTTAGTAAATTATATTCGAAGAGGATAAAAAAATTAAGTTCATTAATTTTTAATTTATCTTCAATTTTATTAGTCGTGATTAGATCTTTTTTTTTTGTTTTCGAGGGGGAAACCTTCCAAAGGTACCCGACGCCGTGGGAGCGACGCAGGGTTATGTGGGATTTTTACCGCACTAAAACCCCCCCGGTGGCCGTCCTCGGCGCTGAAAAGGACTCCGGGATCTCGAAACGACTTCAACCGGAATCCTCGAGCGCGCTGCCCCATCGGGCTCCTCCCAGATGGGCGGCTGGGCCCACCGCTCCGTCTAATCTTTACAACGATATGCGACCACACATACCGCCGTCCTTCCCGGGATTTCCTGACCGAACGGTTCGAGCTCCCACTCTAGCCGTCTGCAACCCCGGAAGCCCCTTTTAGTCGCCTCTTACGACAGGCAGGGGATACCGTAGCCCTATTCTGACCCCGAGGCTACAGGGACGAATCATGATTAGATCTACAAAATAACTTACTCTGGTAGGGTTATTCCTGTAATCTCCTGGCTGGATGACGCAATGGGGCGAATTGAAGTCGTTCCTGCCGTAAGGTACCGCTGGGTAGGACCACTGCCCAAAGTTAGCGGTACTGCCTCCAGTACCGACGTTTTCCCTCCATGTACCCGTCATGTGGTTAATGATCGCGTCAACGTAGATCCTGGAAACATTAACTTTTGAATAAAAAGGTCTGTCTTTAAAGAAATGCGTCACCAAAACTTAAAAGGTACGATTTGTATGATTTGTAAAAAAAAAATTTTTCTTTTTTCCGTCAAACTTTTCTACAATAGCAGTCAGGCTTACTTGTGGTTAGCCCCTTGGTTTATTATTAAGGACTGAGTTCGAAACCCTCAAACATAGACTGAGATAGTCGCCTCTAAAGTGAACCGCCAACCACACCCTTTCATCGAAACACAAAAACTGCTTCACGCTAGAAATTGGTGTGGCGGTTGTACCTCCCCGGTCGAACTACATTGGTTCTACCATCTGGCAAGAAACTAAATTAAAAATGCTCTCAATAAAGGTTTAATAAAGAGCCAAAGATTTAATGAGTCGAAGCGCAACATTTCGTGTAAAGTTTGTAGGTACACACTACATACTCTTAAGATGGCTTCCGTAGATCAGTTATGATGTTCAAAAGCAACTGGACTCCAAGTGTTTCTTACCTGACACCAGCATTGTTGCAACGACGGACCATGTTAGCGAACTGCTGCTCGTTGCCGGAGCGAGTCACCAAGCGGTAAGACATGGGCTGGTACCGCTCCCACCATGGGCGGTTCCTCTCTCTGATCACCAGGTTCTCATTGGGTGGTGAAACCTAAACACAAAAATAAAATTAAATTTTTGAAGTTATTGCGATGCGAGGCACAAATTCTTTTTTTTTATCTGACTGAAGTAGCAAACGAGCATGCAGTCTACCTAATGGTAAGTGGTCACTGCCGCCCATCTACATCTGTAATCAACTACATACAGAACATGAGTTCCATCTGAAGTCAATCACAGGTGCGTTGCTACTCCCGAAGACTATGATGGTCGCCTCATGTGAGAGTGTGCCGGCAACCATACCCTTCTATCGCAAAGCAAGAAATGCTTCACGCTAGAAATAGGTGTGGCGGTGGTACTTCCCCGGTCGAACGACACTGGTTCTAGCACCTTGAAAAATCAATTTTTTAATTGCCTGAAAATGGGTTTGTACAAAATGATCGATAATGACAGAATAGGTTCGCCAAATTTCACCTGTTAAGCCATGCGATTTACAGGTATATAGTATTACAAATTCATTACTGTATTGATTTAAAATATTACTCACAATTATTTTAATAAAATCATTCATTAAATTTCACTAAAAAAATTCGAGGATTTACTTTCAATATAAAATGTCAATATCTTAATATAGGTTCAAGTGTGTAAGTTGATTCGATTGAGGAAGACTGCTGCTCGTTTGCTGCTTATTCCCTGTTTCAGCTTATAACACCGCTTATAGCAACAATTTTATGCGCTACTGAGTTAAAATAGTTCGAGTTTCAAGCTACTACTAGTACAAGTTCGTGAGTTTAGTGTGGCAGAAACACATAAGTTCCAACACTTTATCTGTAGGTAAAATTCGTCGTTTAATACTAATATATTGATCAAATTATAGTGTTTTTATTTTTTTATTTTATCTGACTGAAGTAGCAAACGAGCATGCAGTCCACCTGATGGTAAGTGGTCACTACCGCTCATAGACACCTGTAATTAACTTCATACAGAACATAGGTTCTATCTGAAGTCAACCACAGATGCATTGCTACTCCCGAGGACTATGATGGTCGCCTCATATAAAAGTGTGCCGGCAACCACACCTTTCCATCGAAACGCAAGAAATGCTTCACGGTAGAAATAGTTGTGGAGGTGGGTAATATTGAATTAGAATAATTGTTTCTAAGATTAATAGATAAATAATTTGTCGGTTTGTCATCATTTTTGGTATTTTTAATATTGAGCTTTTCTACAAAGTAGAATACAAATTTCATCTCATCGACATACTTGACCCACATAACTACATTCCTATTATTGTAAGTATTTCACCAATGGCCCAAGGAAACTTCACCGTAATAAAATTTGGAGGCAGGAACCGGATGATCGCGCCCTCGGGAGACCCCGTCTTGTGAGAATATACTCTTACATGTATTAAATATTACATCAAGTTTGATCACGTTATATGGAAGTCTCAATTCATTATATTTTCGATTTCATATAGTTTTGTTAGGATAATCTAGGATAATATTAGCTGACTGCGTCGGAAATATTTTCTTGGTACTTTTTGTGTTCCTTGTTAATTAACGCTACCATACATTTTTATCTGATTGAGGTGGCAAACGAGCACGCAGTTCAGCTGATGGTAAGTGTTCACTGCCGCCTATGGACACCAGTAAGCAACTTCAAATAGAACATGGGTTCTATCTGAAGTCACTATATTTTCTATTTTAACATATTTATTTATTGTCATACTTATTCTTCTCTTTTCAATTAATTGTTTATGAGCCAATTTTAAGTTCATATGATTATTAATTAACTAGCTGTATTATAATAATACTTAGCAACCTCATTATTACTGATTATCATTATCTTTAGGTATCAGGCCGGAACATTGAACATTCTTATTAATATTTTTCCGAAATTGACTTACATAATATGCAAATAAGGTTATACAACTAATCATTTTTTGTCTTTTGCTTATCTTTTATATCAACTTGGAACAACGAGCGTTATCTAATTTATTAAGTAATTTCTTTGCTGAAGCTTCTTCACTCATAACTTTTGGATTAAAAGATATTTTCTTCCCTAAATTGATTTATATTTCATTTGCCTGAATATCAATCCTGCTATAATATACATCAAAAACTATATGCACCTATATTTTTTTATGTGTATGTGTCTATTTATTTTTAAGTAGTCTCTGCCGCCCATGAACTAACTTCACATAAAACATAATATTATAACAAACGCATTGCTACATCGGAAGACTAAGATAGCCACCTCGTGATAAGGTCAGCCCGCATGCACACCCTTCTAATAAAACTTATTAACTTTTTATGATAAAAGCAAATGTGACCTCTTCGATCAGTTACATCAGTTAGATCGGAGATGTCACATTGGTTGGTAACTGGTTCTACCAAGTTTAAACATAATCGCTTTATCATTGATCACCAACACAATTTCCACCAAACTTGGTCAAATATAACATTAGTCACCAATATGGAAAACCAAAGTGCATTTCTATTTATAGGTACGACATATAACAAATAATAGCGTATGTTAATAATACTCGTAATAATAATTTGAATTTGGAAATGTTATGATCTAAATTTTGCGGTAACGAAGGTCTGTATCAAAATCAAAATCTGTTACACAAACGATTTGCATAAGCGAAAATTTGTTTCTAATAGAATAATACACTATGTTATATTTTTATTTTTATCATAAATTACAGAAGAATGTTTAAAGTCTTTTATATACCTTTCCCAGTAATTTGGTATGCAGATAGACAATAGGTGGGTGTATTATTTTACATCAGAGCAAATCGCAGCCCCACTCACTGTTTTTTAACCGATTTCAAAGGAGGCGGAAAAAAAATAATACTTTTCTCTGTTTTAATATTATGCAAACAAGCCTTAAATTTTAATACAAGTTGGAACTTACAAGTATACTTTGATTTATTATACTTTGAAAATATATACAGTTTAAGCAAGTTTTAGTTTATGTAAGGTATATAGGTAGAGAAAACACCGCGACGCAAAAATAGGCCGTGGTTACGTTGGTTGGTTAGAAATAATATACAACAAAATGTACACTGTTTTTTATTAGCTTCACCTGTATATTTGTTTGTAACCAACTTCTTTGGGCGCGATTTTGACCCACTTTAAACGGCCAGATTTCGTTCAAACTTGTAGATTTATTGAGGACCGATGACAATACACTAATTTGATAAAATTATTCCATTTTTTAATTTGACTAAAATAGTAGTAATATAATAATAGTAGTAAAAACTAACAAACACGCTTTTTATAGAAAACCGAACTAAAAAATAGAAAATAAATTTAAATGAATTTAAATTAAGAAAATAGTGTTAAAAATTTCAATGAATATAAATTAATAGTAGTGTGAATAAAAAAAATATATTTTATTTTAAAAAAAGCGTGGGGTGCTTTATATGATATTATCCAAATGATAATAACTCTACTCATATCTGTCAATAAAATATCTATATCCATTGACACCATGCACCCCATGCTTTTTTTAAATATTTTTTTTTTATTCACACTATTATTAATTCATTGAAATTTTTAACACTATTTTCTTAATTTAAATTTATTTTCTATTTTTTAGTTCGGTTTTCTATAAAAAGCGTGTTTTTTACTTTTTTTAAACTATTATTTATTTTTTTCCTCATGAAGCCTCGTTAGGTATTATTTTATGTGTAGTTTGTTTCACCAAGTAAAATGTTTAGGTACTCATTTGATTTCTGCACTGAGTTGTATGTATGTTAACCGTTTTTTTTGTACTTTATATATAATTTGTATGAAGTTGAGTTATTATCGCAATGAAAGACTAGGTATATTTCAAAGTGTAGGACGTCAATTGTCAATATCACACGAAATCATTACTTACTATACCTACTTAATACTATACTACTTATTATCATACACAAATCATTAAATACTCGTATTTGTTAACCAATTTTCGAGTCAAGACCTATAAGCCTATAGGTCGCCAATAATTATTGTAATTTTTAAATGAATTCCGTGAAGAATAAACCTCCAAGCTTAAAAATAATGTTGGGTTATGTTTTGTAACATTACCAAATTGGTATATATTAACCAAACATTTTTGGTGCACAATTACCGAATATTATACATAGAATTAAAGTTCTTGAAACTATCGAAAACTCACAAAAATATTTCGAGCAAATAATTTTCGGAATTCGTAATTTCTTGACTTACCTGAACACCTCCAAAACCTCTGGGCCCCAGCCACCTCTCGCACTCAGCCGCAATGTCATCCCACTTCCACTCGAACAGATGCACCATGGTGGTGCGCCCGCTGGCGTAGTGCGGGTTCTTGTATGCCAACGCCAGTGTGGCGGCTGACAGCAAGAGGATGAAGCGCATCATCCTTGAAGATCTGAAAATTAGAAAAGTAACAAATAGTAGAGAGCCAATTTTTTAATATATGATTGCAGTAGAGCAAGCGGCCCAATTGATGGTAAGTGACCACTGCCTCAGAGCAGTGATAGCCTAATGGTTGAAACTTGCGACCTCGATCGGGTGGTCCGAGGTTCAAACCCAAGCACGCACCACTGATTTTTCTTAAAATTATGTGCGTATTAGAAATTAATTATCACTGCTTTTCGGTGAAGGAAAACGTCGTGAGGAAACCTACACACACGAGAGTTCATTAAAAAAAGGAGGTGTGTGAAGTCCACCAATTCGCACTTGGCCAACGCGGTGGACTATGGCCTCTCTCTTATTCTGAGAAAAGACCCGTGCCCAGCAGTGGGACAATAATGGGTTGACGAGAGACCACTGCCACATATGGTCTGTAACCTCTGTAATAAACACCAGACAAAAATAGTCTTACTTAAATTTTGCCACAGAGGAGTTGCTTCCCCTAGGTACTAAGAAGGAATCTCTCAGATACTTTCCACCTATCCACACTGTTCAGAATAGATCACAACACCACTTATTGGTGCAATATAAAAGCACTAATTGCAAAATACTATGTGATAGGGGCAAATTCACGATATTTTAGAATAGCTTTATCTGATCGTAATGAATAATATAATTCCCTTTAACAGAGACTAAATATAATACAGAAATACAAATACTACTGTCGTAATGGAGGAAGCAGATTTGCGATATTAATTATATTTTTAAGATAAACGCATTTAAGTTTTTTTTTCGAATCTCTACTATATTTACAATATATTTCTGATAAACAACACGTAAATGCTGCATTTTTTACTGATTAATGAGACTTACTGCATTTAAAAGAACAATGATCACCTAATAGTACAAGTACTGTTTTTTTAAACTATTACATACTTTTATCGCGGGCTTTGAGCGTGGGGACTAAATCAAGAAATTCCGTAACGGAAAAATCTAACTACGCCTACAATGTAGCGCGGCCGAGTGTTCGCTTAACGTGTATGTATATGGTACGACGGTACGAAGCTTGCACGGATCGAGACGAGCTGCTCGGAAATCGGACGAATGTGTAAGCAGCTGTTTGTGAGAAAGTATGTATCAAATAAAAACACTTGAATTAATATCAAAACAAAAAATACTGCATAAATAAATAAATATAATTGCATAACTTGATAAAAAAAATGCTATGCAATAGCTTTACCGCAGCAGTCCCCGAGTACCGCACGTTTATTTTTTTATTAAATTTTGATTGTACCCACCAACTTTTCCATGTACCCTCGTGTACATAAAATTCTTCTGACACAATTACCGCAAAAAAACATAATTACGCAAAAATGACGATGACTGCGTCCTCTATCACAAAGACATAACAGTATCGAGTAGCTACTAATTCTAATAAATAATTAACAACTCACCTTATGCTCTTTCCTATACCGTAAAGATAGAGTATCTATCGGTGGCCTCCCACAGTGTCATCCTTATATACGAATAGATAAAATCTCAGTCATTTTCTTGTAAATTATCTATTAAATTATCAATAAGCCCAATTATCTTTGATATGTCAACTGAAATATCTTTATTATTGATATTAAAAACAATAAGCTGCATAAAACAAGCCAAACAAGATACTAAATTTGATCATTTGCCAATCAGATCGGAATGGCGTCGGATATTTTCACAGATGGGTGATGAAAAGGAACGCCAAAAATATGTATTTAAATTGTAACGGTCGCTTTACGGCAAGATGGCCGCGGTTGTATATATATTATCAGTGCAGGTATACTCTACGAATTATGATGTACAAATAACAAACGTAACCTTTAGAATAATTGATACTTAATAAGAAATATAAAAAGTTAGTTATCAAGACTGCGTCGATGCACACAACCTGAATTTCACGCAGGCATATAAAAATTGTAATAACTATCAAGTTGCTAGATTATGGCATGCTAATACTTCACATTAGCAGGAATACGTCATCACAACCATACACAACTCATATTGCTATCCAAATCAATCCATCAACAAGAAACACCGCACATGACGCCGGCTACTATAGCAGAGACATATTATTATTTTTGTGGCAACCACAACGCAGATACAAGAAGCTGCATCGCTGAAATATCTTGTACGCGTTGTTATTGTGGTAAAACAAGTAGGTATGGTTAAACCGAGGTGTCACCAGAGTAATCAAATAACCCATAATCGTCCCACTGCTGGGCACGGGTCTACTCTCAGAATGAGAGAGTTTTAGGCCATAGACCTCGCTGGCCAAGTGCGCATTAGTGGACTTCACACACCTCCGAGAACTTTTTTAAAACTCTTGGGTGTGTAGGTTTCCTCACGTTGTTTTCCTTCAACTAAAAGTAGTGATAATTAATTTCTAATACGCACATAAATCAGTGGTGTGTGCCTGAGTTTCGGACCTCCCGATTGAAAGAGCAAGTTTCAACCATTAGGCTATCACTACTCTACCAGAGCAGCTGTTGGCAACCAGAAGCAGTTCTTGTATAAGTATGTTTGCCGACTCATTTCTATGTCAGACGAAACATTTTTGTCATTGTAAAGAGCAACTGCAGTGTTTCACATAGAACCATTGTTCTCCATAAAGTCAGTTACAGTGTCTAGGTATAGGCACCTTACTATCAGGTGGACTAGTTTTCTTCTTCAAAATGAAAATATATAACAGCTTATGGTGCAGTATTGTAGATTTATGCGAATATGTACCTATTTAGAAACCAAATCTAGACAGATCACATAACATTTCATAAAATACGAAAAGAAGAAGAAGCGCGCAATTGAAGCATTTTTAATATCGTGCATTTTACATAACCCGAATATTGATTGTTAAAGACCGGTCGATCTCAGAAACTATCAACTACTAGAGAGAACCTCCTTGTGCCAAACATGTAGGTATTATGAAATTTTCATAACACATCACTGGTGCATTGAAGCTTAGACGTTTTAAAGATGCTGTAAATAGAAAGTAAGACTAAAGGGATTTAGCTATATGCGAAATGTTTTATCCGTTCTGGGAAACTAAGAACGTGTACTCACGAGTGAAGTTTTAATTAAATTGTAACTGATAAAGTCTAGTCTAGATTTTAATAAACTGTTCCCTTATACCCGTGTGGTTTTGTGAAGCTAGCATATCAGAAATAATATGGCGAATGAACAGTGAACGTGTACGATAAGATTAAAGATATGAAATTTGGTGTTTTGAATTGATAGGTAAGAGGACGTCCTTGTCCGGGGTATTTCAGACGTTTGGATATCCGGAGTAGTAACGAATAATTGGTCAACATCAACTTATAGATAAGCTCATAATTTTGGGATTTATTACAGATATCCATGTGCAAAAATGGCCACTTATCAAAAGGACTGCGCTTTGACAATTTTCTCTCTCAATCAATCAATCTCTTATTTTTTATAACATTCATAACATAAAAAAGGTTGAATTAAAAGGTATATTGTATACTAATAATATAAAAGAACTTGCGAATACAGCATAAAACAGTGGTATCGAACAGTATACAGTATCCTACTGAAAAATAATATTTACTTCTATTCTGTGTGAACTTTAACACCCTGCATCCTGAAGAAGATTGAACCCTTAGCTTAAGTTAAATCAGCCGGTCTTTAAATGTATTTCTAATCTAATCATAATCCGGTAGATTGCGTCAAAGCCGAAATATTTGTATATTGTGTATTTCTCTTTACTTATATTTGTTCATAATTCAGTATACTGCAGAAACTCTAAAATGTATAGTGTGGAAGGAGAAATGCAAGCTGAACTTTAACCTTTGCTAAAATGATTACTTGCGGGGATGTAAACTGGAAATATTGAGAGTTTTAGACGCTGTATTTTGAACGGAACTTTCTCTGCGACTTTGAACTTATAAATATAAATTGTTTATTTTAACCAAAATTCAAGATGTAAGCAAACATGTGGCCTCGCATGTAGACTAACATTTAGTAGTCCATATCGCCCTTTGACATCCATGATCAAGCTCATGTGTAAAAAAATCATACCAGAGGTCACCTAAAAGTATTTATCTGTTATCAAAACTTTTGAACTGTAACAAAGCAGCGCTAAGCATTACTGTTTCTCAGACAGGAATAGGTGTAGATATGGTGCTTTCAAAACCTACGCAAAGGATTATACAACCTTTAAAATATATTTTTCTTTTTCTTTTAAGTTATACACATACTTTTACAAGGTTGTAGAAACAGTGTAGTTCGACCTGGTGGTACCTCCTCTGTAAAACCGCCACACGTATTTCTATCGTAAAGCAATTCTTTCTTTTCGATGAAAGAGAGTGGTTGCCAGCACACTTTTATATGAGCCGACCATCTTAGTGGGCGGGAGTAACAACGCATCTGCGACTGGTTTCTGACAGAACTTATAATCTATGTGAAGTTGCTCACAGATGTCCACCATGCAGATGCAGTGACCACTTGCCATCAGGTGCAGTGACCACTTGCCATCAGGTGGACTGCATGCTCGTTTACTATTTAAAAGTTATAAAATTAACAAAGCAAATTATTCAAAATATTTGCTGCATTTGTTTATTTGCACGATAAAATTTAACGCTAATTTTTGTGTTTGTCATAGATAAGTATTGAAATTATCGCAGTTCCGTTGTGATTTGCCTGATTAAGATAATTTTAAGCTATTTTAAGCTCAACGGCAACTTCATTATTAATAATAGGTGATTAAAATCAATTGCAACACATGTAATCTTTATTAAATATTAAATCATAATGCAATACAATATTGTTTGAATAACATTTAAGTATTTTAATAGACGATAAGTATGATTAGTTTACGATTGTAGACTTCCTTTTGAATGTTTTTTATTAGCTCGACATCATAACATCATAGTTTCGACTGAAACAGAAAGGATTATGAACTTAACAACCTTGTTGAGGAGAGTGGTTTCGAATATTCGAAATAGCACAGAGTAATAGTATTGTCTTCTTTTGTAGAACAGTGTGGGTTCTGGTTAGTCCAAATACTTCACATCAGCCCTAAAACCGCACAGACTAAGTAGAACTTCATGCTCATTCAACAAAAATCCAACATTTATGGATGATTCTTAATGATGATGACATGCGAGTATATGAATCTTGAAGTGTGCGTGGCTGATGAAATCCGAAAGAAGGGATTAGCCAGGAAAGGACTTGAAAGCTGATTTCATAAAAACTAATAATATTCAAAACCTCACTAGCAGAAATCGGATTAGTTCATTGTAAAAGAAACTATTGCGGCACAGAATAGTATCGATTAAAAGGATAAATTTCTGCGAAGTAATTAATTTTTAACCTTAACTAACTAATTCACTGCAACGTCAATTGTTTTCAATACATAGTAGTAACGTTTATGTAGATCGATTCCTAAATATATTTTTAGGAAATAGAATTTTTAAAATCATTTGATGCACTCTACTTTTTGTACTGTCTCTTAAAGCCTTTCAGTAATTTTTTTTTTACTTATAGTTTTATTATCCCAATCCACACACACTTGAAAACTTCACGTTGTAATTAAAAAACGCTGCACGCTGCACATACATTTTACTGAGAACTGCAATGCATGTAAAATTCCACAAAATATTTACTTATTTACATAGCATCATTGGTACGAAATATATTCCGCTACTAAGTAAACTATTATATAAGTATTTCAATTATACTCTACATCCTACATCACTACACATATTAATAACATATAGTTAATTATATATTTGATTTGTAAATAATTCTTACCCCACCTTTTGAAATATCATAAAACCGCTTTTTTACTTAATATTACTTACTTGTGGTCCAACATGTATAGCAACATGCATGTCCTCAATATTCTTAGGTACACGGACATGCGCATGTCCGCTTTCGTTGACAGTGATTTTAGTACCAGTACAATTGTTATCCTGTTTTCTTCCGGATATAATATCACAATATTCTCCTGCTGGTAGGCCAGTCTATCAAAGAAACAAATAAAAAGTATAGCACAAATATATATCTATTTAAGATACTCTCCACACGTAAAGGTGGGCATTCACGTTGCAACGGTCGGTAATATAGTTGAATGGACTGTTGACGACAGTTCGATTACCACACATACTTTGCGATTCAATCGTACAGACGGTTCTACAAAAAATCGTTGGTGTTTAATTGGTAATATTCTTTAGCTTTTTTAGCTCTTCATACGTCAAATTCTAAGCTGTTTATTGTGATAAGCAGAAGTTCGAGCAGACACAAATATGAATGATGTTCATTAGATATAGGTACAGGAACTCGATAACAAACTTCTTTTCATGTCTTTCCACCGAGGTTACATCTTTATAATAGTTCGTTTATTTAAGCACTGACTAGCTTGGTCGAACGGATCGTCACAAACATCAACACTCACGTTACGACGGTGTGACCCTGTCGCAAAGTTTGATGAATACTTCAACGGACCTGCGACATGTCCTTGGTCGTCCAGTCCGCTTTAAGACCAAGCCATTAACGATCGAACTTGTCGTAGTCCGTACAACCATTGTAACGTGAATTGCCCCCCATACACACACAAGATAACGTCCACTTTATGGTAAGTGGCCACTAGCGCCTATGGACATCTGTATTCTACCCACAAAAAGATCTGATGTGAGTTTGGCCACGGATGCGTTGCTCTGAGAATCAAGTTCGGACGCCTCGTATTAGTATGACTTCTTACTACATGCTTCACACCAGAATACAACAGTGCTTTACATAGGAGTTATTAAGCAGATACGATGTGACGTTGATGCTATCGGAGTCGAACGACAATGGATTTTGCTACCTACTCTACCAAAAATAGACTTTAAATTAGGAATTGATTTATAGATATCTGTCTCCGAGAGACCACGTATGATGATGATAGATGATAATAGATGATAGATGCGCTGTATGTTTTTACAAGATCTATTGTAGATCTTAATTATTTTATCTACCTACATATATAAAAATAGCATACCTGCAGTGTTTGATCCAAGTCCATATTATCTCCATTGAACGCTATGAATCCCATTCGACCTCTGCTAAAGGCAATCTGTTTATGTCCGTTGTCCCACCAATGAGTGACACTGGTACCTCTCACTGCGTTCCTGAAGCCCACCATCTGGTAGATCTGACGCCAACGGTGCTCGCAAACCCATCCATTGCCGCAAGTGTCATCCTATTTAAAATTAGAAGAGAAAAAGAAATGAGACCGAGAAGAGAGAGAGAAAAAGAGAGATGAATGAGAGAGAGAGAAGTAAGTAAGGAATAAGAGAAAGAGAGGTAAGAGGGAAAAGAGTGAGAAAAAATATCTGGTTTGATTAAAAGGAACCTATTTCACGAGCCAACTTTTCTCTTTAGTTTGAAGCCTACAATTAGGTGACAGTACCCTCTGCCTGTCGTAAGTGTAAGGACGCTTTCAAGATTTCCGATAGAAAGAGTAAGGGCTTAAACTACCTGGTCAACGACCTTGCAAAAGATGACCGCATGTTTGTTCACGTACCGTAGTAAACACCGCACACTAAAGTGACCGTTTATATTTGAGCAAAGTCCGACTGGGAAAAGCGCTCAGAGGATCCTGGTTATATTCCTTTGGAGTCCACTTCGCAGCGCCAAGGATGGTCACCATTAGCGGGTAGGAATTCCACAAAGTCCGCCATCACTCATACGGCGACGGGTATTTTTTAAAGGTTAATCGGCCCAGTGCTATTGATGGAAGTTAATGCACAAAAGAACTGTTTTATTGACGCCAATAACATGAGACATAACAATGGCCCTTGAAAAGCTGATGAATGTTTGATAAACTAGTACAAATAACCTTCCGATAACATTAGTTTAATTGCCCTAAAGAATAAAGCAGGAAATCGTAGCATTCACATTGTTAGGACTGGTTAAAATGGCGCCAATAGGGGAGAGTAAAACCAACAGTGAATGACAATAATTACTATTTTTTCTCATGAGTTTCGTTAAATAAAAGCACAAACAAATACAATTCTCTAAAAAATATCACGAAACTCTGTTAAAACTCTGGGTACCAAATTACAATTCTATATTCAAAGTTCGATTATCGGTTCTTTCAGTTATTATTCCTAGAAAATTGTGTCAATTAAAGGTCAATTTATGAATAAAGAACGGCTGCAGTTATGAATAAGCAAATGTCATTATGGTTTTTTGTTACTAATTACCACTGAGTTAGTAAGAGTAGAATTTCATGTTAATATTTTGTACAATCATAAATGTATACTAACATTTCTTTATTTAATTTACGGATCTGCTTTGCAATTGAATGTAGTTAATATGTATTACATATATTGAAGTCCAACAAGTCGCACTTGGCCAGCACAGTAGACTATGGCCTAAACTCTCTCATTCTGAGAGAACACCCGTGCCCAGGAGTGGGACAATAATGGGTTTAGGTGATATTGAAGTGACAATGGGCAGGCCACATCGGTCCTAGGATAGACAAGCGATGCGGTAGAAGAATCCTCGAATGGATACCACGTCTGGGCAAAAGGAGTGTTGGCCACCCGCCGACCAGATAGACTGATGACCTGAAGAAGACGACCGGTAACCGCTGGATCAGATGGCTCAGGACCGCTCGAAGTTGCGCAGATTAGGGAAGTGAGCGCTACCCCAGCAGGAGAGTAGCACCTAGAGTGATATGAGTGGGACATATAATTACGCTCACATTAGGGGAGGCCTATGTCCAGCAGCGGACTTTCAAAGGATGACGGATGGATACATGGATATATATTTTGACGGAAATTATACGAATCATCAGCAGTCATATCGCAAGGTGGTGGAACGAAGATATCGCCGCCAAAACAATTACTATCGTGAAACGGTCCTTGTATTTCAGTAGAAGAGTTTGGTTTTTTTGGTTTTGGCGACCATCCTAGTCCTCGGTATTATCAACACATCTGTAATTAACTTCAGATGGAACTCTTGTCTTATATAAACTATCTTACATGTCCATGAGCGGAAGTCATAACTTTCTATTAGGTGTACTGTTAAACGTTAAAGGTGCTTTGATTTTATCAACATACGCAGCATTAAATAACAATAACGAAAGACCACTACCAATAGGTACACACGTATATAATAATTTAGATTAGATTATAATTAAACCTCGGTATTTGTCAAGCTTTTTTCCCTTTACGTGGCGTAGCTTATAACATATTGAATTAAACATTTATTTTTCTCTTTTACTTAAACACATTTCAAATTCAACCCGATTTGTAAATGCTCCTTAAGTACATACAAACTCAAGACATTTCAAAGAATAAGTGTACAAACCTTTGAAGTAATAATTGCCATTCTATATTCAAAGTTCAATCGTCGGAAACCGTCGCTTTATTTCCGAGAAATGTTTTAATTAAAAGGTATGAATAAAACGTTTGCAGTAATGAATAAGAGGCATTATGGGTATTGTTAAAAGTTTCTTTAATATCACAGAAAGCTTTCCTGTGTTCACTGTTACAATAGAATTTTTAAATTATGTAAGTATAGTATTCATTTAACGTAATTCAATAAAAATGTTTTTTTACACAAAATTGAATCAAAAAGCACGAAAACCAGTGCAACTCATCTGAGGGTATGTGGCCACAACAGAAGATGGTTTATTATGATAACATACTCGTAGGTACATACCACCACTAAATGTATTTGTGACAATTTTTGTCACGAAAAAGACCCTAATTCAGATTTGAATATTTAGTGCAATCTACAATCAGTATTATTTTCTTTAATACTGAATTTTAATTACAACTTTACAGGTTTAAATTTATTTGATATAATTTTTACGCCGTATCAAAAACATTTCATTTTCCACTGCGATCATTCATTCTAACGAAAATTAGTTTGATCTAAATAATCTTATAATTATTATATGCCCGCTAGCGGCGGTAATGTCGAGGAATATTTATGACTGTACTGTACATATATCTAGCTACCTACATTCAATAATAAACGAAATTTGATTTGATTTGACTATATAAAAACCATACGCTCTATGAATAACTTCTATGAATAATAATGAGGTATGAGGAGCAACCCCTTACATTGTTTCATTTTCCTCTACGTTCCAGGTATGAAGAAGTTAGAATATAATTAAGAAGCGGCATCAGTTAGCAGCTTCAAGTGCTAGTAACAGCGCTGGATAAATTAATTGCTTTAAACGCTAAATCGTAAAATAAGTCGAGTATATTCTTTTAGAAATGAGGAACTTTGAAATAATTATTTACTCGCGATATTTTTATCTTATTAAACTATGTGTGCACCTGTTGCTAAATCTCCCCTCTAGGAATTGTGTGTAGGTCAGGAATTGTGTAATTGATTCTGGATTTTTATTTGAGATGGACTGCTGAAAGGTCGTTCCGAAATATTCAAAGCGAAAAATAAAAAAGTACATAATTTTACTTTGAAAAATAGATAACATATTCCTAAGGTAGCGATTATAAAAATACAGACAAATACATAATAGAACCACGATTAACAATGAATTTAATCAAATATTCAATTAAGATGCAACAAATAGGTTTTCGATTTATATCGCATAAATAGGGGAAAGTGTTCCCCTATTTATGCGATATAAATCAACTACATACAGAACGTGGGTTCCATCTTAAGACAATCACAGATGCGTTGCTACTCCCGAGGACTATGATGATCGCCTCATATAAATGTGCGCCGGCAACCACACCCTTCCATCGAATCGCAAGAAATGCTTCACGCTAGAAATAGGTTTGGCGGTGGTACTTCACCGGTCGAACTACACTGGTTCTATCACCTTGAAATGCTTTCACTATACCTAATATATTACACCAAATGTCATATCATAGGTATGTGTATATAGTATGACGTCCATATTTAGGTAAAGCAAAATACAACGTTTTAGATCTCACCTGGTTAATACTCGGTGAAATAATCCTTTCATTATTATCGCTCGGTGGTCCTTGATCGCTGCTGTCGAAGAAATAACTACTCATAATCCGAGGTTCCCCGTACGGATGTGCCAACATAAATGCTATTGCGGCCTGGTAATATAAAAATATTATTATAATATATGAAAGGGTACACATAGACAATTTTCATTTCTGTATTGACAATATTTTGGACCCAGTATGGATCGTTTGGCAAGTTTCAAGAGTTATCCGGCCGAAATATCGGCCTTGTGTATCCGATACATTTATTTATTTAAAATTCAATCTCGATAATGTATGTGGTATTTTTTTTATATTTTTATACTTCGATACCCAAAAAGCAAATAATGTACCATTTATTAAATAATCATTTTATATGCCGATTTATCTGTTTACTATGATAATATAATAACAAAAATGTATCCCATATAAATATGAAACGGGTACACAGGATGTGCAGTTTTTAAATTCTTTTTGCCGATATCGATACAGTTATATGTATGCACGACAAAGATGCGGCTTATTTATCATTTGTATTAACCTATCCCTTTTTTGTTCTCGAGAGGGAAACCTTCAAAAGGTGTCCGACGCAGTGAAAGCGACGCAGGGTTATGTGGGATTTTTACCGCACTAGAACCCCCCAGTGGCCGTCCTCGGCGCTACAAAGAGGACTCCGGGATCTCCAAAGGAACGTAACCAGAATCCTCTAAGCACCTTGCCCCATCGGGCTCCTCCCAGGTGAGTGACTGGGCCCATCGCTCCGTCCAGTCTTTACGACGGTATGCTACCACACATACCGCCCCGGTGAATTAACCTATCCTACTTTAAGTTCGGTTTTATTTGCGCCATTTGTGAGGTACATTAACTAATTTGTGAGAAAATCGAACTTTTAACCTTACAAATGAAACGCAATCGATCAAAAATGTTGCTGTTAGCAAGCTTTACGCTTCAAAGTAAAGGTACATCCAAACACTTATCCTATTTATGATTTACGAGAAGTAAGAGTATTTTCAAAAATCCTTTTTACGAGAACCTACTTTATATAAGAAACTGTGTAATTTCTTGCTACTAGACTTATTAGGTTAAGCCGGGCCTTGTCAGTCAGTCAATGTTACAGTTTCTTTTATAAAAAGATTACATATTAAATTATTCTATTTTACAAACATTATATTTCATTAAGACTAATGTTTTATTAATTAAGTAAATTAAAAGTTACGTATGCCTTTTAGTATATTATTCCGTATCACGTGACTTACGTTGCCATCTTTTTATTAAAGTTTATTAGTAACAAAAGGTAGAATAAAATGTACCAACACTTCAGATATGGCATATTTTTATTATTCTACATAATTTAAGTTCCATTTTGATTCCGTTTTGGTTGAATTGGAAAACAATGCAATATTATAAGGATTATAATTATTTTAAAAACTATAAAAAAAGCTGTAGACGGTAGGCAAGTAGTTTAAATTAGCGAAAAAAACCTAAAATTTAGATAATCTTTGACACCTGATTATCTGCATACATTCTACTCACCTTGGAATAGAACGCTTGTTTCACGCAAAGATGCCTACAAACAGTTTTATTTCCAGATAGTGCAAAATAAAGTATTACTGCGTAACTTATTTATTTATTTATTTAAACTTTAATATACCAAAATATAGTACATAAGGCGGACTTAATGCTAGAAGCATTCTCTACCAGTCAACCATTGGGCTAAGCAGAAAACATGCAAGGCGGTTATGATAATCATTTATATATAGTTAAAATAATAGATATAATGATATTAAAAATATATATATATTATAAATAATATACATCTATTAGGAACAAAAACAATACATTTATTACATATAAGAACGTTAAAGTTGAGCAACACAGTTTAAATTACGTTTTCCAGAAAATAGGATATTGTTTTCACAAGTAGGTATAGAGTTCAATTACCCCAAATCACATATTTTATTATAAAGTACACGTGGTAATGACGACGATTATGATATGACGGGTCTATAAAATTTTACTCTTGACCAGCCATGCACTGCGATTGCAAATGTATTAACAAAAATTACATAACTTCAATTTTCATTGTTGTATGGATTGTTGACTCGGCATCTCAGGAAGTTTCATATTTTTTTACAATACAATACAAAACCGTTTACCTTATAAGCTCTCGACTCCTTATAAGTCAACACGTCGCTGCTCCTCTGAGTGTCATGATTGTCGATAAATGTAAGAGCTGTACCACTAGGCGACAGACCCCATTGCTCGCCCCAATTGACTAGCCACTTCATGGCGTTTGAGCCACGAAACACGTTCTTAAGTTCTGAACCCACCTGAAAGTGAGAAAATGCTAGTAATTTTAAGTCTAACTAGAAATATAGTAATGTAGTAAAATCGGTTTAGTTTGACAGGGGAAGTGCCACGGTTACATCTATTTCTAGCGTAAACGCTTTCTATACCCATAAAACCACTTTAGAAATGACTGCATCGTGGGTTTTGAGTACAAACAAATACGAATACAGAAACACTCAGACCCAGAAAAACAATCTAAATTCATCTTTTGGACACCTTTTTTGCCGGGAACGAACTCAGAACTCATTGCTGGTCAGATTGGTATGGTAACTGTTCCACCACGCGGATCGTTAAGCATAAACTTGTTCATACTTGGCAGATGTATTTCCAGTTATGGTTGGCAATAATCACGTATTGTCAGGTAGACTGCATACTCGTTTGCATGCTACTACAATGATAAAATAATACAATAAAAAAGCAACATTGAGGAGACTGATGAAGATTTTCGACAGAATTCCACAATCATTACATTTATCGCACGCAACCTACCATTCCTGATTTTTGATGCAATGGATCAGTAAACACACATCCACACAGAAATGCAATTAATCATTTAGATGTCAGCTTAGCCTGATCGTTGGACTCATCTGCTTGTTAAACTTTATGTTGATCGTTGCGCTACGTATATCCCTAACATTTGTATAAATTTCGCTTGATACATGGTATTATTTACCACTATGTTATTTCCGCCTTATCGCCCGCGTCTGGTACGTCACCAGGGTAATGAGGATCATATGTGTTATTATACATTATAAATTTTGTATATGCCGAATTAAGGCAAAATCTGACTGCTAGTTTTTGTCTACATATCTACATACATTTTCACAAACTTTCGCGTATATAATATTGGTATCCTCCTCTGGTCCGAGCTTTCTATCATAATGAGAAGTGAAGTCAAATATGTCCACTTTAATTCACATAATTTTTAATAATCTATCTCTAAATGTTCAATAATTGAATACACGAACACTCCTTGTGTTTGTACTTTTTTTTTTTGTTCTCGAGGGGGAAACCTTCAAAAGGTACCCGACGCCGTGGGAGTGACGCGGGGTTATGTGGGATTTTTACCGCACTAAAACCCCCCCGGTGGCCGTCCTCGGCGCTATAAAGAAGACTCCGGGTACTCGGTCCGACAGCAACCGGAACCTTGTGTTTGTACTACAAAAGATTGTTTATAACCGACTGAAGTAGCAGACAGTAACTGCCAATGGTAAGTTGTCAATGCCGCTCGAGGACATCGTAAAGAACTTCTTATACAACAGTGGTTCTATCTTAACTTAATCATAGATGCGTTGATACTCCTGAGGACTAAGATCACCCAATATAAAAGTGTGCCGATAACTACACCCTGCCATCGAAACACAAGAATTATCTACTTTACGCTAGAATAAATGCGGCGGTGATCCCTCCACACGAATCTCGTTCTATGTTAAAAATAAAAACAAGCTTCTCTCAATTTTCTAAGAAAACTACAAATATATAATTCAGCTGCGCAGCTTAACTCGTTCAAACACTTCATTTCCGAATTTAATCTCTTCCTCAGAACGAAAGTCTAGTCATAAATAACGTAATTTCAAATAAAGCCCTGCAGACGGCGCTGGCAGCATCCTTTCTTCTCATCGTTTAAGACCAATTCACACTGCAGACTTTATGAATTAGAGCTAATAGGTTTATTACGAACTATATATTTTAAGGATTGATAGCAGGAGAAAATTACGATAACCTCTTTTATTTATAATTCAAACCATACGTTTTAAAATGTTTAACACATTTGACATGAAAGATACATAACATGAAAAAAATAATATTTTTGCTTAGACGGTTTGGTTTAACTCATAATATAGTTTCAAAGTAATATTACTTTTTGATCTATATTATTTTTTTCTTTATTTTTATTTACAAATTTAGCTCTTACCACTCGAAAGCATTGAAAGCAATTTTCCGTTACGATTATCATACATTTTTATTTTGTTAATTCACATTATTATTCACAATTCGAATATCAGACGTCTATAAATTATAACCATATTATTATGATTGTAGATTTCATGGCAATTTTTCAAGTCAACAATAAACTATTAATAACATAAGTTCAAGTATTCCGTTTAGAGGCTTTAAAATTGTATTTAGAAAAAAACTCCGATAGGGTTGATGGTACTCTTTCCTATTTGAGAAGCGAAGGTATGAGTTATATTATTTCTAAAAATTTGTCATATGACGGAGGGTCTTAACTTGCACATAGACTTTGGAGGGAGAATTGTTCCCATAGGTCCCTAACCCCCGTAGTTCCGGGATCAGAATAAGGCTACGGCATCCCCTGCCTGTCGTAAAAGGCGACTAAAAGGGAGATCACAGACTCCTCTTTATAGCGCCGAGGACGGCCACTGGGGAGGTTTTAATGCGGTAAAAGTCCCACATAACCCTGCGGCGCTCCTACGAGGTGAATACCTTTTGAAGGTTTCCCCCTCGAGAAAGAAAAAGAAGGTCCCTGACCCCTCTCAATCAAGTCCTAGTAGACCAATCTCCTATGAACTGCTGGAATTTATATAAAATTCTGTGCGTATGCTGTCATCCTTACATTTGCGCTCACAACATCCTTTTTCTGACAAGTTTAATTTGAGCATTACGACTTTGTTACGTTGAAACAGCTTCACTTAGCCTACCTTTATAATTGATTCAACGTGATTCGACGATCAGAATTCGCTAAGTCATTGTTCAATTTCTTTGTTTAACTATGATAAGATGATTTGTATGTTTTGCGATGAGAATAAAATTACGTTAATTATGCGTTCAGTCGTGTTCACTGCTGGACACGAGTCTTCTCTCAGAATTAAAGATTTTGAGCCATAATCCACCGTGCTGGCCATTTTTGAAATGAAAGACTTCGTATAAATTTAAGAACATTTGCAGGTAGGTAGGTTTCCACTCCCGGGAAGGACGGCGGTATGTGTGACGCATACCGTCGTAAAGACTAGACGGAGCGGTGGGCCCAGCCGCCCATCTGGGAGGAGCCCGATGGGGCAGCGCGCTCGGAGGATTCCGGTTGAAGTCGTTTCGAGATCCCGGAGTCGTCCTTTTCAGCGCCGAGGACGGCCACCGGGGGGTTTTAGTGCAGTAAAAATCCCACATAACCCTGCGTCGCTCCCACGGCGTCGGGTACCTTTTGAAGGTTTCCCCCTCAAAGACAAAAAAAAAAGGTAAGTTTCCACGATGTTTTCGATTACAGCAGTGATAATTAATTTGTAATACGCATTTAGAAAAATTCATAGTGTGTACGTGGAATTTAAACCGTGGCCCATTTTCAACCATTAGGTCATCACTGCCCAACGCTGTTTTCATGTTATTTGATAATAAAGTGAAATTAATCTTTTGTGAATAAAATTATAACGTAGTCTCATATCATGATTAAAATATTATTTTAAACAGATAACTGTAATTATTACAATAATGCCGTGTTATTTTCGTTGTCATAATATCGGCTAGATTCACAACGACAAAATACGGTTGAGGATATTACTGCAATATTTTTTAAAATCTCTACCTGAATATAAAACAGCTATCAACGAAAAGGGTCCATAATAACAATATTTAGAGTACTGTGATGTATCACACGTTAGTTTTAGTTTCGTTTTAATCTTTTGAGCGTGTTGTCTCTTTTTAACGATTGTTACCAAAAAATTTAATAGTAATTTCACAGCCAAAGCGAATATTTGGCAACAAATGTAACAAAGAAATTGCCTGATTTTATTTTATTTTAGGTAGCAATCAAGCCCGTAGTTGATCTGATGGTGAGTGGCCACTTCCGTTTAGAGACATCTATATTCAGGCCCATATATTGTGACAACTTGACAACTTACTTGAGGTTGACCACAGTGCGTATGATTGAGGACTATTTCGGAACGCCCCTGATAAGTATGTATGTCTCTCGACAAACCAAATCCTACAAACCAAACCACAGATAGTAGTCCTTAATACTGATGAAATTAGGTAGAATTGCCATAGGTATGGAGGCAAGTTTGTCTCCCGAGTCAAACCATCAAGGCTTCAACCACGACAAATTTGCTTTTAATCCATAATGATAACAGTTGTCGGTATACAATAGACTTCCCTATTTGAAGAATGTTTTATTCTTTGGCCTGCTTCTTACCTGATATTTATAAGTCGTCTATTAATATAATAAACATTTTCTCTTTCCATATATGACGACCCGCGTGGCGGAGCGGTTACCATACCGGTCTGACGCGCAATGGGTCCCGGGATTCCCGGCCAGACAGGTATCTGAATGATGAGTATAGATTCATGTTCTGGGTCTGGGTGTTCGTGTATTCGTCTTGTGTGTGTCCATGGTACCCACGATACAAGGGAAAATCCTAGTGTGGGGCTATGAGTGTAGAAAGCGTAGAAAGCGTGTATATATACGTACTTAACAAACTATCATCATGTCACGATTTGATAAATGTGCACTCACTCTAAATTCTGTCACATCTCCAAGACTCGTGTATTCGCTGGGCTTAATAGCCTCATTTCCGTAATATATGACTTCTTGATATATGTAAGGTCTCGTATTTGGAACGAATCCGAAATCTGTGTTCAAGTTGCGAAGTCGTCTGTAGATTTGATTGAGATCTTTTGGCCACATGTGTTTCGCTGCGTCAACCCTGAAACATAGGTTAGTTAGGTAAGATAGAAGATAGAATTTGTTAAGATAGAAGTCTTACAACAGGGTTCGGTGAAAAAATTAATGGTTGGCTAGTCTCTGAATTTTCTCTCACTCTGGGCCCCTCCCCCAGGTAGGTGGAGTGGGAGGCAAATAATAGACATCGGTATTTGTCAACAAAAACCATAAAAGAAGCACTTTTACGGTTTTGTTTGTTTGAAGAATCCACTCTCTTATGTAGCTTCACCCATACGTACCCGCTGTTATATATCGTCAAACCATTATTGTCCCCCAGCTGGGCACGGGTCTTCTCTCAGAATGAGAGAGTTTTAGGCCATATTCCACCGCGCTGTCCAAGTGCGATTTGATGTACCCGCCGTGTAAAAGCGAACACGCTCTTATGGGTACCTACACCAAATTGAAGGTGTAAGTAACATCGCGGTCACTACGGCAAATACTTTTAGGAAACGAAAAAATCTATTATCTGGATTTAGTTGGAGAGAACCTTACCCTATGTTCCTTCGCCATTCAACAAATTAATAAATAATGATACCCTGGACATCCAAAGCGAGAGATCAACATCACTAAGCTCAGCTACAAAATTATAGCATAAGCCCACCGAACAGCGTAAACAGAAAATAATAACAGTTAATTATTTTAATCAGAGTGAAGCCTACAAGCGGGCTAATACAAGCGCTAATTACTACATGAATATTAATTACATGTTAATCAAATTCCCAAATTAGTAAATTGCTTATAGGTTACCTGAAACCAGCCACTCCCAGGGATATTAGGTGATTTAAATATTCGCTAACTTTAGTAATAACGTGCATATGACCTAGGTTTAGATCCTTAAGACCTAATAGCTGGCAGGATCGAACCTGCAAGAGATTTTATGTGAATTTATTTATTATCTTTTTAGGGTTTCGGACGAAAAACGGAACCCTATTACTAAGACACAGGACAGGTGGTAGAACCAGTGTAGTTTGACCAGGGAAGTACCACCGCTGCACCTATTTTTTCCTTTCGATAGAAGGGTGTGGTTGCCGGCACACTTTCATATGAGGCCATCATAGTCCTCGGGAGTAGCAACGCATCTGTGATGGATTTCAGATGGAACCAATGTTCTGTATGTATTTGATTAGAGATGTCCATGGGCGGTAGTAACTACTTACCATCAGGTGGACTGCATGCTCGTTTGCTACTTCAGTCAGATAAAAAAAAAGACTCCGCTGTCCGTCTGTCTGTCACCAGTCTTTACCTACCTCATGAACCCTGATAGCTAGACACTTGAAATTTTGACAAATGATGTATTTCTATTGTCGCTATAACAACAAATACAAAAAAAACGAATAAAATAAATATTTACGGGAGCTTCTCATACAAAAAACGTATATTGTACGGAACTTTGTGCGCGATTTGACTCGCACTTAGCCGGATTTTCAAAATTAATTATTAAAGACTTAACTACACCCTTGGTGCGATTTTATTACGTTTCTTAAAAAAACATTATTTTTTCGGCCATAAGTACATTGCAAATGAACATTGTAAGTTTAGATTAATGTTTTCGGCTATAACTTACATTATATTTCGCAATGATCCCCAAAGTCATAAAAAATGATTATTTCGAGGAATCGGAGTAAATTCGTACTAAAAGTACTAAAAGGTCACTTATTATATGAATTTTCATTATTTACAACCTTATGCGTATTGTATTCATCTTTGGCAATATTTACATAAAACATTACTTAATTATATACTTAGTATTAGAAAAACAATAACTAAAACAGAGTACACAAAGGAAGGCACTAGAATCATATCATATTAATTAATACGACACCACAACCACTAGCATAGAGGCAATATTAATAAAATTAAAGCAGAATATACCATAAGACCCAATAACACACAAACTTAACACATTGCAAATACTTTAAAATAAAATATACCTGAAGCCTGCCACTCCGAGACGAATAAGTTTATTGAAGTAACGTACTATTTTTCGACGCACAAAGGGGACGGTTTGGTTTAAATCTTTGAGTTTCAGTAATTGGCAATTACGGACCTGGATTCAAATACTGATATATTACTACGTGTAAATAAAAAATAATGTGATTTTGTAAAAGCGTTATCGAATTATCCAAAATAAAATTAAAGCTACATTGTAGGTTTATTGGACGAAAGCTGAACAGACAGTAAAAATATATTTTCTATTAAATGTCATTGCTATTTTGAGAAATATGACATATCTTCTTATCAAGGTGGTAGAACTAGTGTAGTTCGACCGGGGAACTACCACCGCCACGCCTATTTCTAGCGTGAAACATTGCGTTACAATTGAAGGGTCTGGTTGCCGGCACACTTTCACATGAGGCGACAATCATAGTCCTCGCGAGTAGCAACGCATCTGTAAATTCAGATGAAACCCATGTTCTGTATGAAGTTGATTACAACTGTCCCTGGGCGTCAGACTGCATGCTCGTTTGCTGCTTCAGACAGATAAAAAAAATCTTTGTGGTAAACTAAGAAAATGGACTTTATTTATAGACATCTTGATATGAAGCATTTAAGATATTTTGAATGTTCACAACAAACGATCACACATCTCACCTGTATTAAATAATTTCTGCCATCTAAAGATATTAGCGTCTCCTCCGGTGTTGTATCCATCACAACTACACTTTCATTTTTTTGTTCTCAAGTAGGAAACCTTCAAAAGGTACCCGACGCCGTGGGAACGACGCAGGGTTATGTGTGATTTTTACCGCACCAAAACTCCCCCGGTGCCGGTGGCCGTCCTCGGCGTTAAAACGGAGTACTCCGAGATCTCGAAACGAATCCTCCGGGCGCGTTGCCCCATTGGGCTCCTCCCAGATGGGCGGCTGGGCCCCCCACTCCGTCTAGTCTTTACGACGGTATGCGACCACACATACCGCCGTCCTTCCCGGGATTGCCTGACCGAACGGTTCGAGCTCTCACTCTAGCCGTCTGCAACCCCGGAAGCCCCTTTTAGTCGCCTCTTACGACAGGCAGGGGATGCCGTAGCCCTATTCTGATCCCAGAACTATAGGGACGATCACAGCTACACTACCAGTTACTTATTACTTTCCACAAGGTGACCTGTCTGCCTTATCATTTGGTACAAATTTAAAAACTACACTTAAGTTATCTAAAATAACCTGAAACTTACTACATCCTGCAAATAAAACTATTTTAAGAGAACTAGGAAATATCCTTTTATATTAAATGGTGAGTACAATTTTACTCTATCTACAAAATGTTAGTTATAAAATCTAGCGTGGTTACGCTATTTCATCCTTAATGAATCATAAGTGAACAATTTATTTTGTTCCGCCGCACATTTACCCAGTATCTCCACAATGTCATGATAGATGGTCGTTCATTTACAGGAAATATACTTCTGAACTTAAAAGAATATTCTTAAGATTCTCTGAGTATATGGGAGGTATTTTAAAAAATAATTTATACTTATCAATTCTGAATCATTTTGGGTATGATTTAATAATAAGACCTTTTATTTTTCGGATTGATTTATCCAAAATAATCCTTGATTCTCCCATTTACACTATCTCCTCCCCTAGTACCTACAAGTTTATCACTATCTCCCCCCTAGTACCTACAAATTTATCACTATTTCCTCCCCTAGTACCTACAGCTTTCGTTTGTGACCATACCATACAGGTTTACGTTTCCGTATTCCATATCTTGAAATGTAAATTGCGATTAAGGATGCGCCGAATATTCGGTTGTTATTCGGTATTCGGCGTATTCGGCATCTTTTTCACTATTCGTATTCGGCCGAATTATTCGGTTCGAGTTTTTTTTATTTTCTTGGCTACATGTTACGGTATAGTAATAAGATTTATGTTATTAGGCAAAGAAATCCTATGAAGAGTGTGTTGAATAAAGCTAATAATATAAAGCAATTAAACTTCAAATCAACATCTTTAAAACCTCAATCAAATTCGCATTTTTTCTAAACTTCATATATCAATATTAATTTTTAAACCTCAAAAAAACATATTATTTTTTATGAACACACTCACACTTGTTTCTTAATAAGAAATGGTAAACCGAATAATTCGGCCGAATATCCGGTTATGTAAAAGTTAAACCGAATAGTATCCGGTATTCGGTGAAAGCACTATCCGGCGCATCTCTTATTGAAATTAAGTGATTACAACGTAAACAGCTATTATTTGGTAGTAACGTAATAAACCCATACAAAGAGCACTGCGTGAAATTTATAGAGAAAAATAACAATTTTCTTTATGTTATTGTGTCAAGTGTGTAACATAAAAATAACAGACTCACCTGAACAGCATCATTATAATCATTTATCACACAAAACGGGTAGTGAAAATGCTCTTTCGAGTATGGTACAGCCGGGTAAGAATAATCAGCGAAATCCGCAGTACTTCCACCAGTCCCTACGTTATCCCTATGATCGCCTGTCATATGGTTCACTACCACATCAGCGTATATCCTGAAATGAGACCTGTACTGAAATACAAAACGATTCTATATGATTTTAGACAAATATTATTGAAATAGAAATTCAAAAACCACGTATCGTTTACGCCACGAATACATCTCTAGTTTTTAATATTGAGGAACATATTTTAATTAGTCGCAATGTAGGCAAGTTTATTGAAAAAATGGAGAATTTGTGATAAAAGATAAAAATTACTATTGTAAGTAATTTCTATTTTTTTATTTTTAGTTTACTGGTGTTCACTCTTTTTTTAACTTAAATATAACTTATCACATATCCTACATTTATTTTTGAGATAGTTGTGTATGTATCAAACGTTACTTTCATATATATTTTAAAATTAATAGCTCTATTCTAAAGTATAAAGTATCTCTCGGTAATATTAATATGACCATAGATCTCAATTTAGGCGGGACTGTCCCACTTTTTGGCTATTCTACTATTCCCAGCGAAGACCTCAAGGTCTTTTAGCATATAGTTCTGTCTGTCTATATAGTTCTATCAGAGATATAGGTGCATCATAATATTACCGAGAGATATTTTATACTTTAGAATATGACCATAGATCTCAATTTAGGCGGGACTGTCCCACTTTTTGGCTATTCTGCTGTTCCCAGCGAAGACCTCAAGGTCTTTTCGCATATAGTTCTGTCTCTCTATATAGTTCTATCAGAGATATAGGTGCATCTCTTTTGTGACAAATATGAACAACTCAGAAAAGTTGCATGTGTTGTTTAGTCACCCAAGAGATATGGCAGCAAAGAAAGTAATAAGCTTTAACTTTTGTCATTTATCTCGGTGAATAAATAGTTATTTAAAGCTAATATGTCAATATTCAATTGTCAGATTCAATTGAAATATATCCCAAAATTATTCAAGGTAGGAGAACAATGGTTTGACCGGGGAAGCACCACCGCCACGTCTATTTCTAGCGTGAAGTAATTCTTGCGTTTTAGTGGAAGGGTGTGGCAGACAGCACTCTTATGTATGAGGTGACCATCTTAGTCCTCGAGTGGCAACGTATCGTAATTAATTTCAGTTTGAATCTTTGTCCTATATGAAGTCAATTACAGATGTCCATGAGCGACAGTGACTACTTACCACTACATGCTCGATTGCTACTTTCATCTTATAAAACTACAGCGATAGACTAGCAAACTTTAATTTGACATATTATTATCTAGAGGACGGTAGACGAATTCTTGACCTTGTATACCTATAAAAAATTGTAAATGTAGTGTTTGACTGCCCGCAAATATTGAAAGAAATAACTTTTAATATGTCTTATAAAAGACCCAGACCCAAATACAAGCCATTTTTCCTGAGGCGGGCTTACTCTAAACTTGGTCGAAATTCACCCCTTAATAGATTGTGCAAGCAGTACAATACTGTCATTTCCTTTAATCATATAATAGATATATTAAGAGATACATCAACACAATTTAAAAAATATTTGACAAGAGAGAAATGGACTAATTAATAATTATAATAATGACATTATCAATAAGTATATCAATGAACTATAATTAATTATTTTATTGTAATCTTCACCATATTAATATATGTAGTTAATTATTTAGAACATTTATTGACATTGTAACATTTTAAAGTGGTAAGGTGTAAGAGAATAATAATAATATTGATATTTAGATTTATAATAAGAATAATAATGTAGTGATGTTAAACGTGATGATGTTAAACGATTTTTTGTGAAAATAAATACGATGATATATGAAATATGATGTGTTCACCTGTAATTGCAAGAACATGATTGAACAATATTCAATGTACTATAAATTAAGGAATGATGTATCTTGTGTTGGTGAACCTTAAAAAATAAATTAATTAAGCTTAACCATTGTCATTTTCTTCAAATATCCTCCTTGAACGACAAAAATAAATGGTCACGTTAGGTATTATAAAACACGTCTATTCCACACGAGGCCAGTGCCGCCGGCGACTGCTAACGACGCGGCTGGAATCCGAAACGACTCTTTTGTTCTAACACCCCTCGTGCACAAACACGACCATTAGATACCTAGACTTAGAGCCAGTTGTGTAAGTGGAAGACTACTTAAAGAATCCAAAAAGCTTGCAAGGTTTTTTTTATAGTTGCATCTAAGGCAGACGGGCCACATGACGGAAAGTAGTCACCGTCGCCTTTGCATAACCAGAGGAGCTGCCCGATTTGTATAAGAGGTATTTTTGCACCTTTCTTGTCCCATGATATAGCGCTCCGAGAGTACTTCAGGAGGAGTTTATTCCACACCTTCGGCGCATGGTACGGTAGAACTTATATGGCTCGACCGGCGATGCTCTAACGTTGTGAAGTGTTTCTCGCCTTTCGGTGGAAGGGTGTGGATGTGGACTTTACCGTGTGAGGGCTGACCTTGCTCTTAAGCTGCCCTTAAGATATTTAAGTGTCCACTAATTTACTCTTCAGCGCCTGCCTAAATCTTTAATAGAAAAAGTTATCGCGAATATTGGTAAAAAAAAATCTACACAAAAACCATAATAGCCGATTAACAGATTATTTTTTTTTAACAAAAACCAGCCGAAAAACCAACTAAAGCGAAATTGTGAAACATTTTTATTTTTAATTCCATAAATAACTGGAAGCTATCTCTTGTAATCTAACATGTCGCCCTCAAAGCCTCAAATACCGGAAAATCCGGATGCATTCTGCCTGCGTCCATCGTTATCCGGATAACGATTTAAGGTTTTGCATAAAGCAATGAAATTCGTATAAAGCTTTGCAGTTTGCTTTCAAATCATACATGAGTTATAGTAGGTAGAGTAAGGATTAAGTAGATGATTACATTTATTGTATAAGTTAAACTTACACCTATTAAAATATTTTAAGCTATTGCATAGCTTTTATCGAGGGCTTTGAGCGCGGCGACCGAATCAGGAAATTCCGTAACGAAAAAAACCTAACACCCCCACTCCGCTTACCATGTAGCGCAGCCGAGCGCTCGCTTGACGTACATACGTACGTACGTATGTATTGTATATGGTACGACAGTACGAAGCTCGCACGGATCCAGACGAGCTGCTCGGAAATCGGACGAATATGTAAGCAGCTGTTTGTGAGAAAGTATAATTATAATACCAGAGAAAAAAATGCTGCATTTATGCAATTAATAATTATAATTCCTTAAGTTGATATAAATGCTATGCAATAGCTTTATTGCGGCAGTCCCCGAGTGTTTTTTTTATATTATTGTAGCAAGCGGGCATGGATGCCACCTGATGGATGGTCACTGCCGCCTATGGATATCTGGAACTTTATACAAAACAAGGGTTCTATGTAAAGTCGCTATATATAAAAGTGAGTCGGTGCCGGAGGCACATATAAAAGTAGATTATGTACATATATAAACTTCATATATATTCAGCAATTAAAGATTATGCCTATTTCTAATGCGAAGCATCATGTTATTCATTGTTCATAAGTAGTTTAGTAGAAAAATCTATATTTTGCTTTTACTTTTGCATGTCCCGTGATGGGTATGCAAGATCACAAGCAAAATAACATAAATTATATAGTTGGGAAGATTTGAATCATGCTAAAGTATTAATTCATAGTCATATTATGCAACATCAACTGATATGGAGAGTGCAATAAACTCTTCTGCTTCTTTATAAAAATGAATGTTTGTCTGTACTTATGTCCTCTATAGAGTCCTAAACTATTCATTTGACGATATTTAACAAAATTGTTATTCTTGAGCTCGCGAAGGTGTCAGGTGTTTTTTTTTACAGCTAGTTAGTTATTAACAAAATCCCCGAAATCCTAAGTATCGCCTTATAGTTTATCTTGAAATGGAAATTAGATAACTTAATGTCGATGTACTCATCAAAATTCATCGACCTAAATTTAGTTTATTCAATAATCATACGACTATATGATAACGCTTATTTATTTGATATCTATTGGTATAATAAAGTGTTAGGTATCTAATTTTAAAAGTGACAAACAAAGCAATAAGAACGGTTGAGTAGAAAGGTCGAACCAACACACCTATTTCTAGCGTGAAGCAATTCTTGCGTTTCGATGGAAGGGTATGGTTACAGCATCGATATAGAGTTGCAGGCTTACTTTTATATTTGACGACCCACGTAGCGGAGCGGTTATTACACCGGTCTGACGCGCAATGTGTCCCGGGTTTGATTCCCGGCCATACAGGTATCCGAATGATGAGTTTAGATTCATGTTCTGGGTCTGGATGTCTGTATATTCATCTTATTTGTGTCTATGGTTCCCACGACACAGGAGAAAATCCTATGGGCTATGAATGTAGAAATCGCGTTTAGAAAGTGTTTTTTTTTATGAGGCGACTATCTTAGTTCCAGGAAGTAGCAACACATCTGTGATTGACTTCTTTTGAATGGCGTTTGCAACTTCACTATTATATATGTAAGACAATTTTTCTTATTTCATTAGGATATGGAAGCCTTATTAACTCAGATTGCTACTATAACCTGACACCTACGCTTTCTTTATTATGTTGTCTATCTGATTCAACCCACGTGGCGGAACATAGCTTTGACATTTTACCCTTCTCACTTACCGCTCGCCTACAAAATACTCCCTTGGTGCCGAGCGTATTTCAGGACATTTTGCTATAATTTATAATGACATTTCATGTTTTTTTACGAATGGCCACACATTATTATTTAAAGTCTAACGCTGATACTTACTAAAAGCTTTGTATATTCAGAAAACGATAGACGTAGGCAAAATGCATTCAGAATTTTCGGTTCTAAGGAGTTTAGGTTGACTCGTGAGAAAAATGGATAATTTCAAATTATGTATTGGATACATAAAAGAACCATGAGTTCCCATTATTTCATTTATATAAACTTGTTTCACAAGTTTACTTTATTTAGATTTAAAGCCATTTTTACTTTATTTTTTTTATTTCAGAATAAGCACGAAACATTCTCGTGGCGTGCATGTGTCATCGAGCAAATTTCAAAAATATTACTACATTTTACAGTGTCATTTTGAATCCCCATAAGAACGGAAACATTATTTTTAATGTTCAAAGCTTATGTTTGCAGTACTAAACGAAAAACGTTTGAAGCGAATGTTTCGTAGCCCTCGGGCAACAGAAAACCCGTCCCTACATACGTGATGGTTACAAATTGAACGCACTAGATACATATTTATGTACACAAGTAGAAAAATTCAGCCACACTTCCCAGGTTTCGACTGATAATTAATGTAGGAAAACTGTGAAAAAGTGCCACAGGTGTGGAATGGTATACAAACTCGCTGACTTAAATGGTAATCCAGCAACATTTAGATTGGATGCAATTGAGGATTGAATATGAAACCCTTTTCTTGTCTTGAGGTAACTTCAAAAGATATCTTCCCTGCGCAGTGGGGTCGACGACAGATTACGTGAAACCCTCCCAGTGACCGTCCTCAGCGCTGCAAATAGAAGTCTGGGTTTTCCAACGGAATGCAATCGGAGTTCACTGAATGCGTTGCCCCATTGAACCTCACGAAGATTATTACATTTTGCGACCACATAGGTATACCAACGTCCTTCCTGTAATCGGATGTCTCAAGCTTCAACACATGCCGCCCGGCACCTTGGAAGCCTTTTAGTCGCCCATTACAAGAGGCAAGAAATACCGTACTTCTTTTTTAATACCGGAACTACAGAGCCGTAAATATTAAACACTCTTCCTATCAGATATAACAGCTACGTCATGTTTTTAATGCAATTTAATCTTCTTTAGTACGCAAGTCAATTTACTAAGTACTTGACAACACAAATCAATGCAAATCGGTCATTTGTTATTGCACCACCTGATATAAAATTCGAGCAATTTCGGAAGATATTATTGATAACAAACACATCAACTATAATCGCACATGACACAGAGATTATTAGGCAAATAATTAAAGATTAGTCACGTAAATAATCAAAGATGTTTATCGAACATGACATGATAAAAATAAATTTTAAGATTTAAATTAATTGCACACATGATCAGATACGTATGAACAATTTCATATTTTTTTGTAACTTACCTACAATAAATTAAAAGCATTGAAACGAATCATATAACTATATAATTAACGCACGGAAATATCTTACTTTAAACTTATTTGAACTGTATTATTTGTCGAACTTGTGCAACAATTAACTATGTAAATTATAACCACAATATGCATCTATGCTCTAGTACAGGTGGATTTATACGAAATCTAGTGATTTTGTATCACGAAACAATTTAACATATAACAATCTATAACCTATAAAAAATTTAATTAAAGAAATATTGTACACAACGAAAGACTCATAGCAGCAGTTTAGTATAAGCTATTTTAATAGAATTATCATAATTATGGTGCATTTCCTCGATTGATAGCTTGATTACCTTAAATTTGACATATTCATTTGCATTTGTTTTTTTCGTATGATTGAAGGAATAAACGAGCTTACAGCATTTCTGATGATTAGTCATCATAACTGTCTATTGACGTATTTAATTACTAATCAAGTCCATACGGTAAAACATAGACCAGGAATTTTAACTGAAATTTGTTAAAGAAGCCCTGCCACTCCTGAGAACTAGGGCGGTTACCTCTTATGAAAATGAGCTAGCCTTTCACCTAGCTATCCACGCCCTTCCACCGAAATAAAAGGACTGCTGCTGTTGGGCTTGTTAAAGGTGTGGCGGTGATGTCTCTCCGTTGTTTGTACCGTACTGACCCTACCATCTTTTTGTAGTAGTTGTTACGGTTATTAGCTAACCATTGCTGTCCAGAATTATTTAAAATATACTAGTAGGTACTTGCATTCAAACGGGTGAGAACAATTCTTATCTTGTCACAGAGCAGCACCCTTAAATTAATTCCAGGAAAGATTGCCTTACTTAAATTAAAACAATATCGGTAGAAGCATACCTATGTACAATTTCCGACGTAGAAGTTGTAGAAATTACAAACTTATTAAGAACCTTTAATACTTTAAAACAAATGGATATATACTTAGAGTATAATACACTACGAGTATGATTGACCATAGAAATGAACTCAACGAGACGTCGAGGATAAAATAAAATTAATTAGAAATAAAATTAGAAATAAAGTTAATTCGTCAAATTGGCTGAGAACTGAGCCTGTGTCTCAAAATGGTTTATTAGCTTGGGAAGTATGCTCGGCAGTCTAGACGACCTACCTAAGACTAGATGTATTACAGGTACCTAGAAGCCTTATACACCTTTCTAGTAGAAACGAATCATAAAATGAAACGACATACTAAGACCTGAAGCTATTTCATTAGCTCAGGCTCTCCAGATCCCTAGCTCTTCAAAGCTCAGTTGAGACGAAATTTTCATTAAGTGAAGTAGATAAGATTCATCCTGAATATACTCAAGTGAATTGGAGTACCTATTCGTAGTCAGGACGTTGACGTTTGAGAGCAGTTGCTACAACATTTACTACCGCAATACCGTTCCGCCTTTTATAGAAATTATCGCATTGCAATGGCGCTAATCTTTGTATTAGTTGGAAGATAGCACTTAACGTTGTTTTATATACAATCGCACAGCAAGAAAAAAATAACAAAAACTTAAAATCATGGGAAATCAGAAAATCTTAGAAAACATATATTAAGTTTAAGCTATTACGTGCTAAAAAAGAAAATTATAAATGTACATCCCTTTATTAATCGTGCTCTTTGAAAAGTCCCCTAAGTAAGATAACATTGTTATTACATACTTACTTAAATAACAAAGCAAATTCAGGGCTTAGTTACAGTTAAATTTGGTGATTAATCTCAATTTTTGAAGTGAAACTTCTTTAGGCGCATGAGGGTAAAATTTTTACAGATGAAACGTCACGCCGGTATGCAACGGAAGAGTCGGAAAAGAGAGAGAGAGTGATCGAGACCGATTGAGAGAGAGTAAGACAGGGCGAACGTAGCATGAGCAACTAGCCGTGGACGTCGTATCACGCCTTTTTCCCTTCCTCTTAATCTTGGAAATTTAAAGTTTTAGATTTGTATAAATATAAACAAGATTTATAAATTAGTTCGCCAAAGAAGTTTCACTTCTGACATGTGTACTTTGTACGCACGCATGCTTTTTTATACTCGTATTAGACCGTCGAAACGTTGATTGTTAATGAACGGTAGATTCATAGCTACTGGTATGACTAAATTTACGTCTTTACTGATCACAAGTATCACAACTCTTCAGTAGTAGGTATATCTTGCGGGCCTAATTAAAAACTTTTCAAAATACTGAGCCTGAAAAGCAGAGTATAAAGTTTGATACGATAATTATGTAAAGGCAATATAATAGAAATATATAGCAATACAAAGAAATATAATAGAAAGAAAACAAATATAAAGTATATAGGTACTATAGGATAAAGAGGTTTAGGGTTGCAGGCGGCAAGAGAGGGAACTCGAACCGTTCAACCAGCGAACCCATGACGAACGACGGTACGGTAAGGTGGGCTTAAATTCAATCTGGTCGCCTTGAATCAAATTGAACCAGCAACTGCACGCTTCCACCGAAATAACTGCTTCAAGCTTGAAATAGATTTGGCGGTGGCAGTTCTTTGCTTATACCATGCTCGTTCCACTACCCTGCAAGTTCTTCTAGATTACTATTAAAATATTTCCAATTACTCATTTGGCCTTAAATAAAGGGTATTATAAGGTCATGTTTGTACAAGAGAATCGTTTCGGATTCCAACCGCGTTGTTAGCAGTCGCCTAGAACTACCTACTACTCAAATTTGAATTTGTTTAAACAAGTACGAGAGCAGACATTTTTTAAAACCAAAATAGTCTCACCTGACTCCAACTCTGTTACATCTTGTGGTCATGTTCAGAAAATCTTCAGAATTACCGGAACGAGTTTGAAGTTTATAGGACATCACTTGGTATCGCTCGTACCAAGTTCTCTTGCCGTTGGATAAGTGGATAATAAGATTTTCTGAAGGAGGTGAGATCTGAAATTAAAATAAGAAAGAAATTGGTAGAACTTGACTGTACCGGCACATATTTATTATCTTTATAATAATTCTAATGTTATCTACCTAGTAGATTACCTCCGCGACTTCGCCCACTATGATCACGTATACCACGGTAATGCGTATTCCAAGGTGGTAGAACCAGCGTAGTTCGACCGAGGAAGTACCACCGCTACACCTATTTATAGCGTGAGTATTTCTTGCGTTTCGATAGAAGAGTGTGGTTCTCGGTACACTTTGACATTTCTAAAATTACTAAGATAATCAGATTAAGCGCTGTTAACTAAAATAACTAGGTACATTAATTGTAGAATGGTCTGTTTAATAATAATCTTCGTTCATTATAGAGCTACGTAAATAATAAGGCTACATCTGATCTACATAAGGCTACAATTTAAGAACATGAATACATTTAATAATTAAACTAATAGCAAACTAAAGTTAAGTATATTTTTTGTTAAAAAATCAATATTAACAAAGTAAAATTGAAGTAAACGTCTGATTTGAAAGTAATGGCTCCTTCAAATATCTTTTTGACTTAGATGAAAAGTTGCATTATTCGATATACAAAAAGATTGCTTTCTGGAGTTGATTTTTATGTTGCCTTAACACATCGCTTCAGGAACGGACGAATACAGTTGATAAAGGACAGATGATGTGATCTATGTATACCTACCTACCATAAAATCTATGTACCTTTCAACAAAAAGATCTAAAGTTAAAGCTCTATTTATATATAATCGTTTTCGAGGCAAGAAATTGTTATATAACTAAGTAGACAAGATAGGTCGTAGCCAGTGGCGTAAATATGGAGATTTGTGGCCAACTCATACACCTTAGCACAAGCAAGAAAAGAAAAAAATGAGGAGAATCTTTATTTTGTCGTCTAAATTCGTTGTCTATTTATTCCGAACCACGTTTCTCTTAGCAGAAGAGAAAAATTAAAACACTAGGCAGATTGTTTTTCGCCGACCGCCACTGTTGGACTCGCCGCTTAGGAAAGCTAGTTAGGTATTTACGGTCAAAATTGTAACCGACAGAAAGATACACTCAAGCAGTTACGTCTCTGTGCTTCGGCAGACATGTTAAGCAGTCAGTCCTGTTGCTCATAAATAAATGTCTACGAGCAAGTTAAATCTTACCTATCTTAAGCTTTACATGTTTTAAACCAATCTGGTTTAAAACTCATAAAGAAGCATAGGTATATCAGTTCATACATACCTATATAATTTTACCCATTTGGATTGTTTGTTGATATATCTTTAGGCAAATTAATTATCACTGCTTTTCGGTGAAGGAAAACATCGTGAGGAAACCTACACACCCGAGAGTTCTTAAAAAAAAAAGTTCTCGGAGATGTGAGTCCACCAATTCGCACTTGGCCAGCGTGGTGGACTATGGCCTAAACTCTCTCATTCTGGAAGAAGACCCGTGCCCAGCAGTGGGCCAATAATGGGTTGATGCGATATCTTTAGGTACTGAAGGATTCTGGCTTTTTCGATTAATTGGACTACCGTGGAAGACTATGCTCTAGGTTTCACTCAGTTCTGAAGAACAATAGGTGCCCAGCAGTGTGACAAAACATTTTCAGTCGATCAAAACGAAATGCTTCATATTTTCTATTTATTCCATATTACTAACTTAAACAAATAAACTCAGAGGAATACCCAGCTCACTATAAATCATATTTCTAATATGGTATTTACTATTTAAGTTCAGTTACAGTCCAGATACTTTACATTTACTTCAAGGCTTTGCCGGAGGCCTTATTGTTTCGTAAATTTATCTACAACAATGGCATTGTAAGTTAGCACCTATTGTAATCTGCACAAGGGCGAGACTCGTGATTTGTAGCGAGACTGTTAGATATTTGAAATTTAATATCCCAACTCATAGATAACAATAATGTTAATAATGTAGGTATCATGTTGCTACATGTTGTGGTTTGTAGCTTAGGTAACTGTGTTTTAGTAACTGTTTAGATACGATACAAGTAATTTACCTACTTGTAGCATATCTTAACAATTACCAAACTATGTAGATAGATACTTCCATTATGTATGTAATTTATGGTAGAAGGTCTGTACCTAAATAAGATTAATCATTAAATGCTTAAGACAAACGATAATAATGAAAATAAAATAACGATAATAATGAAAAAAATAATGCAGTCCATCTGATGGTAAGTGGTCACTGCCGCCCGTGGACATCTATAAACAACTTCATATAGAACATAGAATCTATCTGAAATCAATCACAGATGCAGTGCTACTCCCGAGAACTAAGATGATACAAAAGTGAGAGGGCAACGACACGCTTCCGCCGAAACGTAATACTGGATCGGTTAGACCAATCTTAACATCTACTTAAGTATATTACTGAAGTATTTTCCCTTTATGGTCAATTTGACAATCCCAATAAACTAAAATAGATTACCTGAACGCCACCAAATCCTTTAGGTGCGAGGAACCGTTCGCATTCATCAGCAATGTCCTTCCATTTCCATTCAAATAGATGAACGATCGTCGATCTATCAGGTAGCTGATTCGTTCGGTCATGATGATCGGCTATCACTGTCACAATTGCCAGGGAAGATAGTACTTGAAGGAACATTTCTGAAATAAGGAAATGTATTTGAGTCTATTTATTGTACCTACTTTAATTCGTTTATTGATGAATTTTTGAAAAAATATTGGGATACTAGTTGAATCCCACTTCGCCCGCGTTAACAAAAATCGATTTTCCCGTGGGAATAAGATATTTTCGCATAGTAAATTAGCCTATATGTTAATCCAGAGTATCAGATAACTCCCTACCAAATTTTATGAAAATCGCTCCAGCCGTTTAGACGTGAAGAAGTAACAAACATACACACTCACAAACTTTCGCCTTTATAATATTAGTATGAAGTATGAAGTATTATTTTAGGTTTTGTAGATTCAACTTTTGTAGTTTGACATTGATTTCTTACTTCCTTTTATCAAAATCGGCGGACGGTAACTATTTTGGCGTGCCGCAAGTTTGAAAGTTGGTAACGATGAAACAACATAACAAAGTTTACTGAATTTTATCGACGAAACAAAAACTTCGACACGAATAGGTATACCTAAGCCTGAAATTAGTGTCTGAAAGGTTCGAAAAGGGCCACGGGCTGCGTGGACAGTGGGTAGGAGAAAGCACGTAGGATTCGTACCTACCTACACTTTTTACACAAAGTCACATAAAAGTTAGCTGTTTTGAAAAAAATCAATGCTGCTGAACAATTTCACTATCAGCCTTAAATATTTTTGGTTTGATACAATGTACCTCGACAAATCTGTAGCAACTTTTAAAAAATTGGAAATTGTACGATAGCACCCGACACGCACGCACGAGCAGTGATAGCCTAATGGTTGAAACTTGCCCTCTCAATCGGGAGGTCCGAGGTTCAAACCCAGGCACGCACCACTGATTTATGTACGTATTATATATTAATTATCACTGCTTTTCGGTGAAGGAAAACATCGTGAGGAAACCTACACACCCGAGAGTTCTTTATAAAAAAAAAAAAAAGTTCTCGGAGGTGTGTGAAGTCCACCAATTCGCACTTGGCCAGCGCGGTGGACTATGGCCTAAACTCTCTCATTCTGAGAGAAGACCCGTGCCCAGCAATGGGATAATAATGGGTTGACGACGACCCGACACGCGGGGTTGCTTCGTAGGTACATAGAGTAAGGTGCCCGGCGTTTTTCTCAAAAAGGGAAACTTCATATTCCATTAAGTTATATTGTTAGCACCTGACCAATGTAATATAAAACAGACAGACTTTTTTCTTTTCATAACTTTTTAATACATAACGTTTTATTTAAAACTTCATTTATCGCAGATCACCGCATTTTCGTCTACCTTGCCGTTCTAATCCCTTTTTTACATAATATTCCTGACACAGACAATAATATTTTCTGAAAGAATCTTTCTCAACTCTTACGAGGCACATTCTTACTGTACCAATCCACCCCGCTCATAACTGTACGAAAGTACCCCAACCAATACAATTAAAATTGAAATAACGTATAAGGGTATCCCAAAAAATTAGATTGCAATTTGATTTCACTCACCATTTCAAAGTAGGTACCTACCTATAGGTATGTAACGAAACGCAAAAACGATAACATTGTAATGTATGACGTAAACTAAGTTTAACGACATACTTTGGAATGTATATACAATGATTGTTTTAAGGAAACTAAACTGTTACCGTTCTGACAACCCGCGTGGCAGAGCGGTTACCATACCGGTCTGAAGCGCAATGGGTCCCGGGTTCGGTATCTGAATGATGAGTTTAGATTTATGTTCTTGGTCTGTGTTCGTGTATTCGTCTTGTGTGTGGATTTTCTCCTGTGTCGTGGGTACCATGGAAAATCCTAGTGTGGGGCTATGAGTGTAGAAAGCGTGTTTTTTTAAAGCGTGTGTTACTTACTGGAAAAGATCATCAAACAAATGCAAAAGCCAATGCTCCATTGATAAACGGCCTTCGACGCCCATGTTTCGTAATAAGCAAACAAAAATATATAACTGCATAGAGTTATCATGTACAATATTCGTGATATTTACATACAATCAATTTCGTTTTCGAAGATAATTTCATATCATTGATACGCTGACTACATTGCCGAAGCTGGGGTATAATTTGTGTCTCATGTTAATGTGTCTATCAACAATGCAGCTATGAATTGAAATGCAAATTCGATTCGAAATTGCATAATAAGTTGGACAGTGCGCAGAGGTATTTAGCGAGCGAATATGAATTCAAACGAGTGACACATACGAGAGTAATTACTCTAATTTTGTTAATTACAATATATTGTGGTGAAAAAGGAACCTTTACTGTTTATTTTTCTTTTCAAGAAACATTTTTTATATAGGTACGAGTAGGTACATTAAAATTCTAAAGTTGGTAGATCTCTTCTAGTTTGTTTCGAAGTCATCACACCTGTACCTGAATCAAAACAGCAGTGATAAGGCTCAAGTCTAATCTTATCTGGGGTTGATTACAGATGTCCATGGGTGGCAGTAACCGCCTACCATCAAGCGGATTGCATGCTCGTTTGCTATTTCTATATCCCACAAATAATTTAAAACATATAGACTTGATTTAATGCCTCCAAGTCATATTAATTATCGTTATTATTTCTAAGTCGTATAAACTCAATAAATCCCGATATATGAAAGAAAGTAACACTCCCTTTTACTATCGATATTCCAAAATATAGAGTAACATCTTTACACAAGATGAGCAAAGATAGATTACTTTTAAGATGAAAATAATACACTCATACATACCAATCTTATTATCGAGATGTCCGTATCATTCAATACCTATATCTTAAAACACGTATAAAACAAAGCATATAGGTATTTTAAAATCACTCAATTTATTGTGGTTTTTAGATAATATCAATTTATCTCAGCAGATTTAAATTCACTCTTCAACTATGTACAAATCACAACTGTACGTATTACTTACTACTGGAGCCGCAGTTACTCGTGTCATAGTTTATCATCACAATATGTACCTACTATACAAATAATAAGGTAAAGATATTTAGATAGGTATTTATGTAATTTCACTCCATTCATACCGATAATAAGAGAGCCCAAGAGGGGATTTTCGTGAGCCTTAGGCTGCCGGTCCACTGGAGCGGAGCTAGGCAGCGGGGCAGAAAAACGGATAAATATTAACCAGTAGGATTGCACAAAATTTCCTCTCCTCTTTTTATTGGACAGGGATTTTCGAACTAGTTTAAAAATTCATACAAAACTGGTAAGCGGAGCGGGAAAACGGAGCTTACTGGCTCACTTTCTAGCTCCGCTCCGCTCCAATAGACACAGTTTGCAACTCCGCTCCGCATTACTCAGTTACTCCGCTCCGCGGCCTCTCTCCGCCCCGGTGGACAGACAGCCTAGCTCGAGTGCGGCAGATTAATGTTAAGAATGATACTTCAAATATTGGTACCTTCAGCCAGTATGAGTCCTTAACATGCCCGTAGGGTCTCTCTTCAAATCATTACCCACTGCTTGGCAAGGGGCTTCTCTCAGAATAAGAGTTATAAGCCATAGTCCACCACGTTGGCCAAGTGCGAATTGGTGGACTCTGACACATTTTAGGTTGTAATCAATCTTGAGAGGATTGTTAATTAGTATTTTATTTTTAAAGATTGAAGTAGCATTTGAGCATGCAGTACACGATAGTAAGTGGTATGGATATCTGTATGCAACTTCAAATATATTATTTGTATTTATGGGTTCATTAATATGGGTTCTATCGAAAATCAATCACAGGAGCGTTGATACTCCCGAGGTTTAAGATGATCGCCTCATATAAAAGTAAGCCGGCAACCGCAACCGGCAACCCTCTTCCACCGAAACGCAAGAACTGCTCCACGGTCGAAACAGGTGTGGCGTTGCTAGCTACGGATCGAACCATACTTGTTTCACCAACTTGCATACCTTACATCAAAACACTTAATCATAGCGCAGTGATAGCCTAATGGTTGAAACTTGCCCTCTCGATCGAGAGGTCTGAGGTTCAAACCCAGGCATGCACCACTAATTTTTCAAAAATTATTTGCGTATTAGAAATTAGTTGTCACTGCTTTTCCGTGAAGGGAAACGTCGTGAGAAACCTACACACCCAAGAGTTCTTAAAAAAAGTTCTCGGAGGTGTGACAAGTCCACCAACACGCACTTGGTCAGCGCGGTGGACTATGGCCTAAACTCTCTCATTCTGAGAGAAGACCCGTGCCCAGCAGTGGGACAGTAATGGGTTGACGAGAAATACCTTACATTACGATTTACGAACAAGATATAGTGTATGGTTAAAATAAAACACTGGTATATTGCAATACAATTTATTCCAAAAGTATCTTATACTAACATTAATGTCTTTAGAAACAGTTACCGTAAATACTTAGAAAAATGACTAACTGTAGACAACGACTATAGAATTGACTGATGTAATCGAAAACATTTAGAATTTCAGACTTTTGAAACATTTTCAAAATCTACATCTACAAACAATTATACAGATAATCCATTGCACAAGCATCTACAACTAATGTTAATGCTAAGATATATTTTAAGCACAAGAAATGGCAGTTGCTTGGTGACATAAATATAAAACTATACTTAAGAGCACTTTACGTTATGCTATTTATCATATAAATCTACTCTTTTATTGGTTAAAGGGATAAAACGCAAGAGGTTTTGTGTAACTGCTTTATATTGCACGTGTACAAGTAACACTAAACCAATCAAGTCTTAGTTAATCGTAGTAATGAAAGAAATTTAGTCTCTTATCTTAAATAGTATTGAAAACTCTCAACTCGCTAATGTTTAAGTCGTAAGTCTTTAGTCTTATAACCAGTGGCGGATTTACCAGCAGGCTGAGTAGGCTGGAGCCTAGGGCGGCAAATTTTAAGGGGCGGCAAATTTAGTTCATATTTTTTTTATTTCGGTTTACAAATTAAAAAAAAAATTATTATACACACATAATACGAATTTCGAAAATTGGAGAGAAATTAAAATATTTAACAAAAATCGAAATATTCTCATATCCCATGCTAATTAATAAATATTTCAACATCTCTGCATGAACAATTCCTAAACGCTTTACTAATTATACATTACTGATTATGAACTTTTAGAATATCGCAATAGCGATTCGATATTATAATCGAAATTTAGTAATTTTTACATAAATTCACTGATAACTGCTATAATTTTTTCTCCGTGTACCTAATAATTATGAGATCTGGTTACCCAATTCAATCTTGATATAATATCGATGGTCTAACCATGATTGCTGCAGCAAGTTTGCAACTTGTCAAATTCAATGTCAAATATCGGCAAAAAGAATTCGAAAAGGATTCAAAAACCTATTATATTGTGAGTACCCGTTAAGTATTGAAAAAATTTGTCAAATTCAATTTCAGAAAGTAATTTCTTTATGCGTAAAAAATACTGACTAAAATTGACTAATTTTTATTAAATAAAAAACTAGTTCAATATCTTATAGAGATCATATTAATCGAATAACTGATAGTTGAACGACTGTGACTTGACAATAAAAAAATTCCTTCCACAAAATATGAAGTGAGACAATTTGCTCATTAGAAAGTTGATACATTTTATCAGTTAATTATTTTTTTGTAGTAAGAAAAAGTTTTGAAAATCCAAATGAGCAGGCCTTAAGCGCTCATGTCGTACACGAATTATCTAAATTAAATGTTTACATCAGTAGATTTGATAACTTTTTTGCAAAGCCAACTTTTTCAGAAAATGTCAATGGGAATGAATTAATTATAATAAGATATAACAATACACAGCAATGCATGCAATTTTTTATTCAACGGCTTCTCTCCAATTAAATAAGTATATTAAAAAAAAATTGAAGTGAAAAAATGATTTTTTCGAAAGTTATCGTGTTTACTGTGAACACGATCATCCAAAATCCATACGATATGGCATTAAAATTACTTCCTTTTAAATAAAAGATAATTAATCATAACCGAAAAAATATTTTTTATAAGCTCAGCGATTATTTTTCTTTCTGATAAGTTGCTTTTTAAATAATATTCATGTACATCATATTTGTTAGGTACGGTTCAATGTGAGAAAATATCGGATTTAGATTTTTAGGCAAGAATAGAGCATACCTACTACGCGCTTCGCGCTTAAGGCATGCAATTGCGTAGTCGTATTTGTATTGTAACGCCAGAACAAACGACATGACGATTCGGTAATTTCGATATTTTTCCTTAAAATAATGTTTTTTAATAATTCTTTGCTATAAAAATAACCAAGGATCTAACACGGTACCATAGTTCTCAATAATAATAACTATATGGGAAAAGTTGATGTAACGAGGATGATGGAGCACAAATTATAAAGTTGAAATTTCATTGATAGAAAATTGATATTGTTATATATTTTTACGTTCCTAGGCAACTACGTTGTTGATGTCATATTATATTATATGGAAGAAATCGAATAAACATATTTTACACTATTTAATATTTTATTCAGCACTGGCGACGAGTATGTCGAATATAGAATTAAAAAACTACAAAAAATTACGTGCCTCATTACGGGGGTATATTACAAGGACAGAAAATTACATTTCTGGAATTGAAACAATACAGAATGAAGAAATCAATATACGGTTATCTTCACTACAGGAAAACTTAAATAGATTCTACGCTACATAAGAGAAGATAGAATTTCTTACAGAAGAGCAACATTTAGAAGAAGAAATAAAATACAGGTACGAATTTGAGGAAATGTGTACAATGCTAAAATTGAAATTTCTAAATATACAAAAGGAAAACAATCGATTATTACCGGAATGTTCTTTTGTATCAGCTAATACAACTCCAAGCTCTAGTATTTGCAAAGAAAATATACCTAAGATGACTTTTCAACCATTGGGAGAAAAAGAATCGTTTAGAAATTTTACAAAAAGATTGGAACTATATTTTTTGTTAAATAAAATCACAGACCCGAAAACTACAGTTTACGTACTACTCTCATCAATTTCTCCTGATCTGCACGAAAAAATTTACGATTTATGTTCTCCCGATGACCCATTAACTAAGGATTTTGATGAATTAACTAAAATTTTAGATGAATATATAGACCCAAAGCCAAGCGTATGGGCATTACAACACAAGTTCATTACTCGCATACAACAAGACGACGAATCAATAACCATGTTTGCATCGGAATTAAAGAAGCTATCATCACATTGCGAATTTAAGTGTAAAAACTGCCATAAAGAAAATTTAGACTCCTATTTATCCCTACAGTTAATAAGAGGTTTGAAAGATAGTAGTATTCGGACAAAAATATTACAAGACAGAGAAATGCCCTCATTTACAAGATTGGTTCAGATTGCTACGGCAATGGAAATGGGAAAAGCAGAAAATTTTACATTTTTGAGCAACGTTCATACAAATTTAGACCAGATAAATAAAATTACAGAAAATAGTAATAGGACAAGTGAAATTCAAAGACAAAATACAGGATATTCAAAAAAGAAACTAACGATTAATGATTTAAAAGGAAAATGTTATCGTTGCGGAAAATACGATCATAAAGCAAATGAATGTGGAGCAAGAAATAGTACATGCCTTAAATGTCAGAAAGAAGGCCATTTAGCTCGAGTTTGTTTACGTAAAACTACAGGCACAAATCAAGCAGATAACAATTCTTTAAATACAAGTGATGTGAGCTTTGGAGACATTAATCTAATAAACAGTGAAATGACCAATAAATACATAATTACAATAAACATTCAAAACAAAGAAGTAAAAATGGAATTTGATACAGGTGCAACGCTTTCGTCAATGTCACTGACTCAATTCAAAAGTCTTAAGATTAATAAGAAAATATACAAAACAGATATTAAGCTACGTACTTATACCGGTGAAGTGATAAAGCCGACAGGAGTCGTGTATGTAAAATGTTTGTACAAAGGGCAACGTTTCTTTGGTAAATTATATATTATAGACCAGAAAGTGGACGCCATATTTGGTAGAAGTTGGATTAAGGAACTTGATATTAAGCTAGCTGATATAAAAATAATACAAACTTCTAAAAAACATCCTAGCTTAGATGAAACGTTAGAACAGTTTGCTACATCAGTATTTAGATCGGATTTAGGAAAAATACCAAATTTTAAAGCACATTCACATTTGAAAGAAAATTCTCAACCTATATTTATTAAGCCCAGAAGAATACCGTATGCACTGAAAACAAAAGTTGATGAAGAAATTGAAAGACTTTGTGGACAAGGTGTACTTACTAAAATTGATCAGTCCGAATGGGGGACTCCGATCGTACCAATTGTAAAACCAAACGGTAGCATACGTTTATGTGTAGATTACAAAGTTACCCTAAACAAAGTAATTAGTGACGAGAAATACCCTATACCGATAATAGAAGACATTTTCTCAGAAATGAATGGCGGACAGATTTTTTGCACCCTAGATATTAATCAAGCATATTTAAATATGGAAATGGATGAAGAAAGTGCTTTGTTACAGGCACTTAGTACACATAAAGGTACTTACAAGGTAAACCGCCTAATGTTTGGAGTTAAAGTAGCACCCAGTCTTTGGCAAAAGTTTATGGATAATCTACTTGTAGGATTCGAAGGAGTGAAATGTTTCTTTGATGACATAATAATTCAAGGATCTTCAGAAAGAGAATTATTGATACGATTGAGAAAGGTACTTCAAAAGTTAAAAGATAATAATATTCGGGTTAATAAAGAAAAATGTCACTTTTTCAAAAGCAGTATTGACTACCTTGGGCATACAATCGACAAAAATGGATTACATAAGAACAGTGAAAAGATTAAATCAATTTCAAACGCAGAACGTCCGAAAAACATTAGCGAACTAAGAACTTTTCTAGGTATGGCTAATTATTATAATAAGTTTATACCTAATCTAGCTTCCATAACATCACCTTTAAATGAACTACTGAAGAAAAATACCCATTTTTATTGGAAATGGAATTCTAAGTGTGAAATGAGTTTCAATAAAATTAAACAAGAAATTATAAGCGAAAGAGTGCTTATACACTTTGACCCATTAAAACCTTTGATATTGGCTACAGACGCATCACCTACAGAATTGGGAGCAGTATTGTCTCATAAACTTCCAGATGGTTCAGAACGTCCGATTGCTTTTGCATCTAGATGTCTTACGGGCAGTGAGAAAAAGTACAGTCAGATTGATAAAGAAGCCACGGCTATTTACTGGGGGCTCAAAAAGTTTTTCCATTATTGTTACGGTCGAAAATTTATATTATTAACTGATCATAAGCCCCTTACTTCAATATTCCATCCGCATCAGACATTACCAGCGTTAAGCACGATGCGATTATTTCATTATGCACATTTTCTTTCCGGATTCGATTATGACATAGAATATCGAAATTCTACTAAAAATTCAAATGCCGATTACTTATCCAGATTCCCAGTAGAAAAAGTTTATGAAAATAGTGCGGATCAGCACTGCACGTTTCAAATAAATCACATACATAAATTAGATATTTGTCCTGAAATAATAGCAAAAGAAACGGAACTTGACCCCGAACTTAAGACTTTAATCGAAGCATTAAAATCAGGCCGCACAGTACAAAAACATGGATACAAAGATAACGAACTCACTCTTCAAGATAATTGTATTCTAAAAGGAACCAGAGTTATGATACCTCATAATTTACGAGAAAAAGTACTCAATGAATTACATGTCGGTCATATAGGTATTTTAAAAATGAAACTTCTTGCTCGTAGCTTCGTCTATTGGAAAAATATAGATACTGACATAGAAAATAAAGTGAAATCTTGCAGACCGTGTCGGTTACAACAAAATGAACCGTCAAAAACACCTCTACACCATTGGGAAGATCCATCAGGTCCATGGCAAAGAATTCATATTGACTTTGCTGGTCCTATATTAGGACATCAGTTATTTATTGTAGTAGATGCCTTTTCAAAGTGGACCGAAATTATACCTACTAAAGTAACAACCAGTACATGGTGTGTTAAAAATCTAAAAGAAATATTTTGCAATTTCGGTATCCCTAACATCTTAGTATCAGACAATGGCCGTCAATTTACTTCACAAGAATTCAAAAATTTCCTCTCTGATCATCGCATAATACATAAAACTACAGCCCCATACCATCCTTCTACAAATGGCCAAGCGGAACGATTTGTTCAGACGATAAAGAAGGCTATGCAAAGTATGGCGGGGGAGAGTGGAAGTTTATTCGATAAACTTTTAACAATAAAAACCCGATTGAGACGCACACCTAACACAAAAGGATTATCGCCATATGAATTAATGTTCGGCAGACAAGTAAGAACCTTATTGCATGCCATATTTAAGAAATTGGATCCTTCGTCAGAATTGCCTATGAGTACGCTTACAACAAAACAGTTTGCACAAGGTAACAGGGTGCAAGTCCGAAGTTACGCAAACCCGAAAGTCAAATGGGAGTTCGGATATATAACCCGCCGAATGGGTAGACTTCATTATGAAATTAAAACTGATGATGGCAAACTACTGCGTCGTCATCTGGATCAAATCCTTCCAGCACCTCGGGTGGAGTAGAAATGGCGGTGGAGGACTGTTATATATTTTTACGTTCCTAGGCAACTACGTTGTTGATTGTCATATTATATTATATGGAAGAAATCGAATAAACATATTTTACACTATTTAATATTTTATTCAGCAGATATGATTGTGGACTAAGATATCAAAATTTAGAGACGGCAAAAATTGAGTAGCCTATGGGCGGCAAATATATAAATCCGCCACTGCTTATAACTTAAGACACACAGCTTAAATCCTCAAACTAAAGTCTAGGCCTACAAATTTTCGTCCCTGTAGTTCCGGGATCAGAATAGGGCTACGGCATCCCCTGCCTGTCGTAAGAGGCGACTAAAAGGGGCTTCCGGGGTTGCAGGCGGCTAGAGTGGGAGCTCGAACCGTTCGGTCAGGCGATCCCGAGAAGGACGGCGGTATATGTGGTCGCATACCGTCGTAAAGACTAGATGGGGCGGTGGGCCCAGCCGCCCATCTGGGAGGAGCCCGATGTGGCAACGCGCTCAGGGGATTCCGGTTGCGGTCGGACCGAGTTCCCGGAGTCCTCTTTATAGCGCCGAGGACGGCCACCGGGGGGGTTTTAGTGCGGTAAAAATCCCACATAACCCTGCGTCGCTCCCACGGCGTCGGGTACCTTTTGAAGGTTTCCCCCTCGAGAACAAAAAAAAAGGCCTACTTTTATCCTAAGTCTTGTGTTCTTTTTGGCTTAAAGGTCTTAATGTCTCGTTTACAAGACTAGAGCCATCTAAATTTTTGTAGATTATTTTTAAATAAATTTTAAGTCTAAATTTCTTTCATTACCGATTATACCGCCTAATAAGTCAAGAACATAAGAACCTAACCTAAGAAGAAGATAGTACGTTATCTATATGCCGCAAAATGTCAGTTAAAAGAACAACAATACGAACTATTGGTAATTGCACGTCAAATATACATTATTTGTATTTATAATTTTACACAATCTTAGCACTTGTTAATAGGCATTTGATATAAAAATTACGAAATTATATTAAAAAATGTGTCTATTTGAAATCTTAAATTCCAATGAACCAATTTTAAATTTCATATCTCTGGTTTTCAGGGGTTCGGACTTTTGAAAACTAAAATATATACGTTTCATTACCTCTGGATTAAATGGGTACGGATCTTTTAAATCCTTACTAATATTATAAATGCGAAAGTAACTCTGTCTGTCTGTCTGTCTGTCTGTCTGTCTGTCTGTTACTCTTTCACGACAAAACTACTGAACCGATTTTTATGAAATTATGTACACAGATAGTGTTGACCTTGGGATCCATTATAGGCTACTTTTTATTTCAAAAAATGGGTTGAAAATGTTAAAATCGAGCATAAATGTTTGTATGGTAGTTCGTTTTTGACAAAGAGTTGTACTAATAATTCCGTCAAGGGGTATGATAGATTTGATTAAAAACATAAGTGAATAATAAAACATTCAAAAATATTGATTTTGAGTCGAAAACATATATCCGTAAAACAGGGTATGTCGCGAATTTTGTTAAATTCCAATGCAAATGACAATCTCCATATTGGCTTTTGACAAAGAGGTGTACTAATAATTCCGTCAAGGGGTATGATAGATTTGATTAAAAACTTATGTGAATAATAAAACATTAAAAAATATTGATTTTAAGTCGACAACATATATCCGTAAAACTCGATATGTCGCGAATTTTGTTAAATTACAATGCAAATGACAATCGCCATATTGGCCATTTCGCCTGGACGTCATCGTGAGTTCGTTCAGAAATAATACATTTAAATTGGTAACAATTAATTATCATTCAAATAGATAAATCAAATAGATAAATTTGATTTAATTTACCCATAATATGGGTTTATAATATGAAAATGTATTTATAATGCGAAAGATACGAATAATATTACTTGGAATTCCCGATGAGTTAAATATTAGGTATACTTGCGCTATCTATCACTGTTCTGTTGAATTACGTTGAATGAACATTTGATAGATGGCGTTATCTACAATACAACTACAAAGTAATATCGATTAGTTAAATGTTGATGTTGAATTACTAATTAATTCGTTATGGGCCACGAAATACTGGATTGCAAACTTAAATATAAAATAAATCCACGATAGCATAATATCTATATCTCTTAAGGTTAACTCACAATAATTATTTTTATGTTTCATAATATAACTGAAAATAATACGTCATTTTCGAGTCTGTTGTCCGCTGCACAGTATTAATCCTTATGTAAATAAATGCATTCGTTAGCTTCGTAATTATAACAAAGATCAAAATTGTCTTTTACACTGTATGCATCAAATAAATACGTTTAAAGTTATTAGAGATATCAAATTATATAATTTCCTTCAAAGGGTACGATAATAAAATTCCGTCAAGGGGCAAGATAGACTTGATTGAAAACTTATCTCAATAATAAAACATTAAAAAATATTGATTTTGAGTCGACAACATACATATATCTGTAAACTCGGTGTTAATGTATTTAGTTCGCCAACAATGAACTAGATGGCGCTACAAAAGTGGCCTGAAACACGCTTTCGAGATCACGCACCGATTCTATAAGACCTCGGCACAATTGTCTAATAAGTCAAGTTTCGCACTGATTTGATGTGTTTCATTACGTGCCTGTGGTGTAAATCGTCCGTCCGTCTGTCGGAAGTTGTTCACTCGGTATATCGCGACTTTTGTTTAATTCCAAATTCCAACTATCGCCATATTAGCCATTTTGCCCTGATGTCATCCTGATCCTTAGTTCATTATGAAATAATACATACCTATAAATCGAAACAATTAATTATCATACAAATAAATGTGATATAAATTTGATTTAATTTTACCGATACGATAATTACCGATGAGTCGGATGAGTTATATATTAGGTATACTTGCGCCATCTATCCACTACTATGTTGAATTACATTGAATGCGATAGGTGGCGTTATTTACAAAACAACTATGAAGTCTATCGATAAATTAAATGTTGATGTTGAATACTAATAATTCCGTCAAGGGCGACGAAACACTGGATTGCAACCTTAAATATAAAATCAATCCGCGATAGTATATCTCTTTAACTTATGGTTAAGTCACAATATTTTTTTTTATGTTCCATATTTCAACTAAAAATATTACGTTAATTTCGAGTGTATAAATAAACCAAGAGGTATATATTCTCCCACATTTTCAATGTTACACAGTGTTAAGGCAGAGCATTAAACAAAAATTAAGCATAAATAAATATTATTAGAAATAAAGTAACAACATTACAATTTTATCGTTTAGGTAAATCTAAGGTAATTATAAACTAGAATTACATAGTGTCGTAATTATAAGCTACACAGTACTTTTAAGTACAGTAAATTTCCTCTACGAAATACAAAATACACTAAAATATATGATCTCTTTATAATATTATATAGACTCTAGTGACCGAATATATAAAACTATGTTAAAGGCTACTAAAATTATTTCAGCGATAAAAATATTTCGTATATAGGAATATAAACTTTAGAATAAGTACATTAGCTTATCTAAGAGTTGACCAGGTAGGCTAAATCTACACTTTTCGATTTTCGTAGTGATTATGAAATGTTACCAACCAACAAGTAGCTTGCCTGGGGACACTACTGTTAAAGTCATGACCACATTAGTTATAAACATCAATAAGAATCTATATAATAATTGTATTTAAATTGGTCGTGCCATGTGATTATAAATAACATAAATCAATAGAGGTCAAAATATAAATGAATATAAATGATCATATAAATAAATATTATAAATGCATATATTTAATTTTTATGTAATGTAATAGATTAATAGTAATGTTTTTGTATCTGTGACGTTTTCCTTAACGCCTGCCATGTTTAGTATAAAAAGGAGAGTATAATCATAATGTGGGTCATTCTAGCAGTTACAAGTGTAAGACGTTACTCTGTCCAAATGTATTCTGAAATCGTTGAGATCTTAAAAATATACCAGTGTTGTACATAATGTGTCGTTTACTTTGGCCATCCAATCCTACTTCTGTAACAGATCACTACTAAAATCAAAAAGTAAGCTTACGCTAATTAACGTAAATGATCATCGGGCCTATGGAGGATGGGAATGGGGAATGGGGGGGATTTGACTGCAACTGATAACACCATTTTTCACAAAATCCATACCTGATGACTAACGTGAGTAACTTAGTTATATAGAACGCGTGTATTAACTAAATTACTAAGAATAGCAACGCACAAGCATAGCCGCAAATAGTGGATCACTCTTTTCTCTATTAAATACTAGCTGTACCCGCGGCTACGCCCGCGAGCAAATCAATGTATCGCAAAGTTTTTCCCGCGCATATCTCCACTCAGTGGGAATTCTACGATAAAAGTAGTCTACATGTTGTTCCATAACATTTTCTATAGTAAAAAAACCCGTAAAAATCAGTTTAGCCGGTCAAGGATTACCCGGACAAACACAGAGTGAAAAAACGAATTTTAAGTGTGTATTTGTGGGTAGGTGCATATTGTTATGTAAAATGTTATGTAGATAAGACGAATCAGAATATCGTAAACCCCTTTTTTGAACCAATTTACAGTCTTAGTGGTCATATTAACAATATCGGAATACATCTTTTCAAACAACGCCTCCACATTTAAACCAAAGCGCATCGATTATAAAGATGGATTTTAACTTTTATGAATTGAAAAAGACTATTTTATGTAATTCTGGTCCTTTTAAATTTCTGAGTAAGATTACATATAGGTGAACCTACTTTTAACATTAATTTGACAACCTTGACGACCCGCGTTGCGGAGCAGCTACCACACCCGGTTCGATTCCCGGCCAGACAGGAATCTGAATAAATTCATGTTCTGGGTCTGGGTGTTTCTATATACGTCTTTTGTGTCCATGGTACCCACGACACAGGAAAAAATCCTAGTATCCTATTGTAGAAATTGAAATTATAGAAATTTTCTATTTTATTGAGTGTAGAAAGCGTATTTTTATTAAAAAAAAGTTTGTGGAGGAGTACCAGGAGGCGGGTTGAAGGAATCCAAAAATTTTGTTGGATAATGTCTTCGATCTCGATGGCTGTATCTACAGAATCCTCATCCCAAATAGTCAAATAACAATCCCGCATTGAATTTCCAGTATTCCTTTGATTCGAAATATTAAAAATGTTAGACAAATCGTTGATACAAATCTTGAGTGGACGCTCAAAGGCGAATAGGCAGGCATTATGACCGCTTTTTTAAAGTGTGGGTGCAACGCTGGACGACGCCACGGCAATAGCTATTTTTCTATCAGATCTTATATTTTTCGCTAATAGTAAATTTATTAAAAACGTTTTACCCGTGCCCCCTAGTGCATCTAACTAAAACTAAAAATGTAATGACAGTATCAATGATACGTAAACTAATTTTGGTTCTACTAACATTTAAGCGGCGCTCAGGTATGTTTATAGTTTATCTTTATTAAGCCTTGTTTGTGGTTCATTACATTAAAATTTGAATATGTCGGCAAGGTAAATCCAAATTATTTTGTACTTTTACCTGACAGAGGTTAAACCTCTATTAATTTCATATAAACTTTGTGACACATTGATTCCCAGGCGGGCGAAAGCTTTACATTTCCGATACTAAATAATATTTAAAAATGAGCTGGTTATTAAAAAAATAATACTAATATTAGTATTTATGAAAACTACAGATTATAATAATAATAATAAAAATGTACATAAGACAACTGGATTCGAACTCCAGACCTCGCGTTTTTAATCCGCCCGACTTGGCACCACACGGCTATCACGATTTTAATAACAGATGCGAAATTCACATACTTATGAGTTAAGAACATCATCTATTTTGGCTTATTTTGACACACTTTGTTATTCTAAAATTAATTTAAAATATGTTGTTATTTAAATGCATGTTTTCTATAACATTATTTATAATGAACATATCATAAATATAAAAAGAACAATAATGTTGACCTTGCTCGTTTGTTATTAGAGCCAAGTGTTCATCAACCATGCTTCAATATTCATAAATGCAATTATTTATCACAAAAGTTGCAAAAGCTTCTTTATAATAATAATTCATGTTAAAAATGTTATATCTTATTTAGATACTGATCGACTTATTATTGTTAGTATTTTGCTTAAAAGACTATCAATTGTATTTTGTCCTTAATATTTATTTTCGCTAAAAATGTACGGGTGTGGTCAATAACATAACTTTATTTATGCAATAATAGTTAAGAAACTATTTATGTAACATGAACATGGAGTGACAAATGGAGTCGATAATTTTATATTGAAACAATGTTAAAACATTTTATCGCCTTTGAATTATTGGATTGAATAACTATTTTACTATAATAACCAATTATCAATTGGGAATCCCTGTACTCTAAGAGCGCTTTTACATTAGGTCGCAAGCTGCGCGGCCGCAGCGCATCAACGGATGCTTTTTTATTATTGAAATATTTCATAAATTCATAAATTAAATTAAAATCAATTTGAATTACATCTATTTATCAGATAATTGATAGTTACAAATTTATACGTATTATTTTTGAATTAATTTAGAATGACATCCGGGCGGCCATTATGGCTACTGTCATGTCACACTACTGTCATGTCACACATATTTACATTTGAATTTAACAAAATACGCGACAATCCGAATTTTACGGATATATGTTGTCGACTCGAAATCAATGTTTTTTTATGTTTTATTATTTAAATAAGGTTTCAAGTAAGTCTATCGTACCCCTTGACGGACTTGTCAATATGGGACTTTGTCAAAAACGAACTTCCAAACAAACATTTATGCTCGATTTTAACGCTTTCAACCCATTTTTTTAGATAAAAAGCAGCCTATGTCCTTTCTCGAGGTCAACACTATCTGTGTGCCCAATTTCATAAAGATCGGTTCAGTTGTTTAGGCGTGAATAAGTAGCAGACAGACAGACAGACAGACAGACAGACAGACAGAGTTACTTTCACATTTATAATATTAGTAGGGAAGTAGGGATTACATAGAGTGCGTTCCATTAGACGTTCACAAAGTTCACGCTCACGACCGCAGTTTTTTGCATTCCACTAGCTTGTGAGCGTTACTGGCATAATCTCTAGTGGAATGATCACTTCGACCCATCTTAATAGATGGGTCGTCGTGAGCTTCGCGTGGGCGTAAGTCCCATGAGTGACGTATTCGCCGCGACCACAACGACGGCAGTCGTCTTGTGGAACGTTTTAGACGTTTAGAGCTTTGTAAGCGTCTTCTGGAACGCACCCATAGTATCATGTGAACTTACTACACTTAAACTATGTGCTAAACAGTTTAAACTTTACATTATACTTCCAAAAGTTGAACACGTGTTTTCTCTAGAAATATTACCAAAAAGTAGTGAATAAAAATAGCAACACTATTTATATAACTTAGTAAAATACGGTACAACACGGTAAAGAGTTGAAATACATTATATCTATGTTTTATTACGAATTTTGAACACTTAATTTCTCTAAATATATCTTAAGTTAAATCAGTCTCCAAATGGTCTTACTTAAATTTCGGAAAGTATAACATAAGAGATATATTACGAAATATTTCAATTTTAATTAATTTAGAACTAGTTTATCAAATGAACTTTAGTTATTTTATTTTTTGTGTACGAATTCATTGGTTGTAATTCTAATAGCTTCAGCACAGATTAAAAGTACTATTGACCTGTTTAAGTTGTCGGAAGGAAGGGTAGAGAAGGGAAGGAATTTAATACGTACTAAGGGCACACAGTTGCTTTTAAATCCTTGCTTAGAACGATTAAAATTACAAATAACGACTATAATAATAACTATATGTATTAGTCATGTAACGAATAATACTATTTGAACATATGCGAATGTGAATATTCCCTACCGATATTTGCCAATACAAATGCGTAACCAGTATGAAATATAGACATGTGTAGGGGCGGTAGAATGTAAATTTGTCGACCAAACTGCAGGTCGACTTAAACTTTTACATATTTGGCGATCTTTTTTTTTCTACTTATATTCTATATTCTAGCGCAGTTCTATATTCCCATAAACATTTGTACAATCCTTTCGAATGCGTACAGTCGTTACACAGCTAGTTTGTACGCAAATTTACATAAACTAAAGGTGCAGTTTGACGACCATAAGGTCGCTAAATCTAAATTGCAGGATATTACAATTTAGTTACGACTTACGACAACAATACGACTTACGACAACAATACGACTAGTTATGAGTTTGACGATCGCTTTATTAATTAATAAAAAAAATCGCAAACTATTTAACTGTATAATACAATTTTAAAACAAATTAATTCTTTTTTTTATAAATAATCTTTAATATTGATTGTTTTCATTAATAGTTATTCTAGAGATTATATTTTCATAACATTGTATTGACACATTGGTAATAATTTAATTTATTCTGCTTATCACGTGTTTGATTAATATTCGTAAATATAAATCATCATTTCTAAATTGATTATAAAATCAAGTTTAAATTAATAAAGGTGGATTTATATTTGTCTGATGTGTCGTGACGTGACGCAGCAGAAGGGTATCGGTTTCATACATTAGACAATTATCTGCTAATATTGGGTTGCTCAGCGTGGCACCGGATGTGGCACTTGTAACACAAGTTTAAGTCGGAGCGCAGTTTGAGGATCAAAAAAAGGTCGCCAAATATTCTCGTATACCTATGTAGATGCAGATCACCTCCCTGAAAATCTAACGGCGCCTATGTTAGCGTCAAATTAAAACGGAATATTCGCATTCGTGAATGTTCAAATAACATTGTTACATCACTAATATAAACATCATATTTATTTACGCTAAAAATCCATATATTCTTGTAAGATAATTTTAAAACATTTAACGTTTTTATGAAGATTTATCATGCATTTAGATTTTAAGTAGACTTGGGTTTATTAAGTAGAAATCTTGTTAGTAAAGTATTAGACAAATGCTAAAGAGGAAAATAACGCATGCGTAGTTCTTCACATACTTTTGTCTATTTATCTATATATAGATCTGAAATCCCAATGCCACATATATGAAAATACGAAAAATTTGTTATTAACCGCCCTTCCGAACAAACGAGGTGAGATATCAGTCACATATATTATAAATCAATACTAGTTGATTTATAATATACGGTTTCAGTGTCCTAGCATTTAATGACGTCCAAAGCGATAAAAATAACGTTCAAGCCGAAACTACTCATACATACTTAGGAAATTTCATTTAAATCGGTTGTGGTTTTGTAAAATTGCCTGCACGAACTCAGTGCAATTGATATGTAATCAATTCATTATTGTCGCACTGCTGGTCACGTATATTCTCCCAGAATAAGATAATATTAGGCCATAGTCCATAACGCTGACCAAGTGCGAATTGGTAGACGTCACATATATTTGAGAAATTTAAGGTGTGTAGGTTTCCTCTGGATGTTATCCTTCACCGTAAAGCAGTGATAATTATATCGAGAATGCACATCAGTTAACAAAAAATAGTAGTTCGTGTGTGGCAACCTCACGCAGCTCGTCAAAAGATGGCGCTACTAGTATTCTGAAACACGCTATCGAAGTATTCTCAATATATACAGGTTCCGAACAACGACTGTCGGAGCACGGCCGCTCCCCAGGCATGACCACCTAACCTGTCGATCTCCCTTTGTCAAACGTGCCTGGGATTTGAATATCGGACTCTCAATTGAAAGGCTGCGTTTCAGCCATTACACTATTGGATGTTATATGTTACTCGCGGCTTCGCCCGCACAGTCGAAAGGAATTAACATAAGCATTTCAAAGCGTGATTTAGAACTTGCAAATTAATTTTATTAACGTCATCTATTAACAACGTCTGGAACTACGAAATATGCATCAACTAACAAAATATCGATATTCTCATGGGAATGAGAGAGGTCGGTAAAAAGTAGCCTACGTCACTCTCCGCCCTCCTAACTATCTACCAGCATATAAACCATATTTAATTGCTATGTGGCGACGTGAAAGAGGAACAAACAAATATCTTTTACACTTGTATATAGAATTATAATGTTTTTATTAACATTTTTATATTATATATAAATGTTAAGGATCCGGGAGGTATTCCACTTCCTAGAGAATTGCCCGGGTATAGAGGGTACTCCTCGAGGCCCGAAATTCCCTACCCACCGCCCTTATGTTGACATTGCCTTTACAAACACACTTTCACACTTATAATATTAGTATGGATCATATATAGCAAATTAAACGTCGTTACTAACAAGAACCCCATTATTAAATAATTAAATTTAGAATGTACATAACTATATTTGTCTAATATTAAAATACATTTAAAGCCAGATATAAGATCATTTTTCAAATAACGAGTATCGAGAAACATTGGTCACTTAGCTTTTATATTTCTATTCAAATAGTAGAAGACTATACAAAATAGCAGCTGCATTTTTTAAAAATATTCTTAATAAATAACAAGCTACATATATATGTAGATTATTATTTATAAATTTATGCAAGGTAATACTTAAAATAATATTTAATCATATCTCTAATTATGTATGTACGTTACGGTGGACTCGCACCGAAATGGCCGGCCGTACGCCCTTTTCGAGCTTTTTAGGCGACTTTGGTCTCTATTAAATGTAGATAAAGTTTAAAATCACCTTAATAAAAATTCTCGCCGCGCTGCTGCTTTCCCGGTGTGAATTGACCCTTATAATGTCCATTATTTCAAAATTGAAATCGTTCATAGACAATATTTTCAATAAAATGCATCGAAAACATTTTTTTTAACATTTTATCTTATTCCTTATTAACGTATTGTAGGGCCTTTCATAAACTGCCATAGACTTATTTTAGAGCTGCTTATAAACCAATCAATTCATACATCTTATAGTCGTCTGAAGTTAGATACAGACCACTTATAACGTCAGGAAACAAATATTAAATATACTCTCTTTACTCTACATAACCAACACAGAAAAATGCCTTTATTATACAAATAAGCTCTGTATTGACGTCATAAACACATCAATGTTGTGTAGCAGGCGTATTCAAATACCTACATAAATACTTTCAAAGTTTTCTTATGCGGAAACATACTTTGTTAAAGTTCTACTTTTCACTCTTTGAAAGAAAAGACGAAAGCGGTCAAATTACTTATTAGTGACCAACATATTACCTACATTTTGACATGTAACGGGTCGGGTACTCAAGATAAGCTATAATTTTTTTTCGTGCTGTAAAGAAATTAAAACCACGCGAGTACTTTGAATCAGTTACTTATTGAGTAACAATTCCGTGATAATATTAGTCTTAAGTCGTAAATAAGCTCCTTATTATGCGAATCTTATATTAATTACGATCATACAGTCAATGTGTGTATTCACTGAACATTTTACTTACAGCTTGTTAAAGATAAATAGTATTATGTCGTATTTCTACAAGAAATATTGTAGTTATCAAACCAGTCGACTTAAGATCACTCCAAACTGGGTGCCAGGAACAATGGATTCGGAGCCGTGTTCAGATTGGGAGACTGAAACGATCTCTTGATGCTCACGTGTGGATACTGCCTTCGCCATTCTATTACCTGTTAACATGGGAGATGGAAATGTAAAAGTTTTATAATGTACAATTGCCTTAAAGATATATCCCTGCGTCTTAACTGTTAAGTCGCTGTGTTCAGTAACACAGTAACTTTCATTAGTATGTAAAAAACATGATTGTAGCTATATAAAAAAAAATGTGTGCGTGTACTAGCGTACACTCGTAAGAAGTGAAACTTCTTCAGGACGTTATTTTTCAAAAAATAATTTACTATATGCAACTTTACAGAAATTGGTTAAATAAAGTTAAATTAGATAAAGTTTAATAAAAGGCTTTTATTAAACTTTATCTAATAATCTAATCTATAATAATCTATCTAATATCATGCGTGGTAGGGATAAGAAAAAGATGGCGCGTAACGGAAAAAAAAAGATGGCGCGTAACAGAAAAAGATAGCGCGTAACGAAAAAATGTTACACTAAATTTTTTTCCAACCCCGATACAGAAGTTTCACTTCAAAAAATGGTACTGACAATTTGTAAGTGCCCCCGTAGGCCTATACAAAATAAAGACATTTCATTTCATTTCAACAGTGTTTATTATTACCACACCTATTTCTAGCATGAAGCAGTTCTTGCGTTTCGATGGAAGGGTGTGGTTGCCGGCACACTTTTGTATGAAGCGAACATCATAGTTCTCTGGAGTAGCAACGCATCTGTGATTGACTTCAGGTAGAACCCATTTTCTGTATGAAGTTGATTGCAGATGTCCATGGGCGGCAGTGACCACTTACTATCAGGTGGACATCATGTTTGTTTGTTACTTCAGTCAAATAAAAAAAAATTTAGAAGTGGCAAACGAGCATCTAGCCCACATGATGGTAAGTGGTTGCATAGTCCTCAACCCATTATTGTCCCACTGCTGTGCATGGATCTTCTTCCAAGATGAGTTTTTGGTCATATTCCACCGCGTAGGCCAAATGCGAAATAGTGGACTGCCTATTTGGGCTTTTTTATCTGATTGAAGTAGCAAACGAGCATGGAGTTCACCTGATGGTAAGTGGCTACTGCCGCCCATGGACATCTTAGACCAATTTCAAACAGAACATGGATTCTATCTGAAGTCAATCACAGATGCGTTGCTACTCTTGAGGACTAAGATGGTCGCCTTATAAAAAAGTGTGCCGGCAACCACACCCTTCCATCGAAACGCAAGAAATGCTTCACGTTGGAAATAGGTGTGGCGGTGGTACTTCCCCGGTCGAACTACACTGGTTCTACCACCTATATCTGGGCTTGATTATAGTCATCTATAATCAAGCCCAGATAGAATCAGAGTCATAACCAAGCTCAACCACAGAAGACACCTGACGATTAGCTTTTAAATTAACCCTTCAGATAAGTATGTATCCTTTACCACGACGGCTCGCGCAGCGGTTATCATACCAGCCTGACGCGTAATGGGTCCCGGGTTCGATTCCCGGCCAGACATGGTATCTGAATGATAAGTTTAGATTCCTGTTCTGGGTTTGGGGGTTTGTGAATTCGTCTTGTGTGTGTCCATAGTACCCACGACACAGGAAAGCGAGTTTTTTTACTACGCTCTTCATATAAGAACATAGCAACGCTTAACACTGCTGTTTTAGGCAGAAGTACCTAAAACGATGCTGTTTTCTCACATAGGTTTGATAGAACAAGTGATCAATACAACCAAGTTACATTTGTCAGCATATTTCATACCTGCGACTCCATTATCTGGTCACAAAAACTGAGGTCAAGAAGTCGCAGCTCGCGGCATTCTGCTAGTATCCTGGAAAATATAATACAACAATTATGGATACATGTAAATTTGTACATATAATACTTCAAATCACTACATAGTATAAAACAAAGTCGTTTCCCGCTGTCTATCCCAATGTATGCTTAGATATTTAAAACTATACTACGGATTTTAATGTTTTTTTTATGTATGACGGTGATAAGGTCCGATGTATTAACATGATTATCTTCGATGTATATTGTAATTATAATTCATTGTAATAATAACGTAATCCAATTTTTAAATTTTTATCGTGTTTAAATTTTTATTTATATTTATACACCCATGACGGGTAAAGTAAGCGGACTCATACACCATACTATTGACCATACTTGTAATATACCTTATTTCGACAAATAAATGATATTGTATTGTATTATTTTTTTTAATCGCTAACCCATTATTGTCCCACTTCTGGGCACGAGTTTTCTCTCGGAATGAGAGAGTTTTAGGCCATAGTCCACCGCGCTGGCCAAGTGCGATTTGGTGGACAATTTTAGATTTGACTGTTAGGCGTAACAAAGTTCGCCGGGTCAGCTAGTTTGTTTATAAAAAACCTCAGCGTGTAGGTTCCTCTTTGTATTTCTACACCGTTAAAAGTGATAAACAATATTGATCAAAAATACTCACTCAGCACAAATGTCCGGCGTAACAGCCCTAACTCCAAGCAGGTCAAGTTGAGCTAGCTTCGGGGCTCTCGGTACTAACGTACGTAGGTCCCGGTCGGACACGCCCCTTAAAGCCCCTAGGAACAACTTGCGGAGCTCCCCACCCGCTAGAGACGCGAGCCATTCCCCTGAACCGCCCGCTTGAAGGCTGCAAAATATTTTATTATATAATTTAATAAAATATGTGGTGCATTAAATAAAATTAATGATTTGTAATTTACTTGTTCTTGTTCTTGTGATTTACTTAAACTTTTTACATAAGATTTATGTTATACGTCAAAGAAATCTTGTGAAGAGTGTGTTGCAATAATATAAAGCAATTAAACTTCAAATCAACATTTTTTAAACCTCAAAATTAGCATTTTTTCTAAAAACTTACATCAACATTTATTTAAAACCTCAAATCAACATTTAATTTTCTTTTATGAACACACTTTCGCGGTTGTTTCTTAATGAGAAATGGTAAACTGAATAATTCGGCCGAATATCCAGTTCGGCAAAGTTAAACTGAATAGTATTCGGTTATTCGATGTAACCACTATTCCGCGCATCTCTAATTATAACGTATGTACTAGACAAATAAAGATCGAAGTACGCTCTACATGGGTGTATAAACGTACAAAACCACTCACCACCATCCCACATCCAACTCCTGCAAGTTCGCACAATTCCCCAGCGCTCGTATTCCAACGGCGGTCAAGGAGTATGACTTCCAAAAGTCCACGGATATTAAAGACGGACAGTTCACACCTAGCGCTATTGCAACATCGTCCATGGATGATATCATTTTACATGAACCTGTAAAAACGATATGGAGATATATTTATTTGAATATTGTTTTTTTTTTATTTGACTGAAGTAGCAAACGAGCATGCAGTCCACCTGATGGTAAGTGGTCACTGCCACCCATGGACATCTGTAATCAACTTCATATAGAACATGGGTTCCATCTGAAGTCAATCACAGATGCGTTGCTACTCCCGAGGACTATGATGGTCGCCTCATGTGAAAGTGTGCCGGCAACCACACCCTATCGAAACGCAAGAAATGCTTCACGTTAGAAATAAGTGTGGCGGTGGTACTTCCCCGGTCGAACTACACTGGTTCTACCACCTTAAAAATGTTTATGCATGAAATTGTTATTTTGCTAAAAAAAACACGCCTACAAACTCTACCTCAAATGAATAAATAAAATTGTACGAATTTAACAAAATATTTGTAAGAATATATAGAGCATTGACGAACCCAGTCAACTTTGGAGCGCTGCAGCAGCGTTTTAATAATAATATGACGGAGGGGGTGGTTCTTTTTCGCTCATCGTATCAGGATAACCTAGTGTGGGCTCTGATAGGGAATGTTAGCACGAGAATAAATTGCAGACTTGATTTTAACACACAGTATATTGCCGAATTAAACTTGTTACAATCACAACGCGTTCCGGTGTTGCCACAATACCTCCATTTCCTACAAATATTTATTTATTCAAGTAACCAGACTCACAATATTTACAACACGTACAATGTTTTATCATATGGACGCTTATACATTGATTAATATATCTACAATCAAGTCGCTCATTGATCATGTTTAGGATACTGTTGGAGCTCTCCCGGACACGGTGTATCAGAGAGCTGCATTTTTTCCGTATAATGGTGTAAAAACAGTTGACGTGTGCTTTTGCAAACATCCCTGATGCACTACAGTATCTTGGTAGCCCCATCAGCATCCTAAAACCATTGTTGAATTGAACTCAAGTGCATTGTAAGTTTTTGGGTGAAGTTGAATATGCGGTAAATAAAGTTTTTTTTTTACCTTTTACATTTAAATGTATGAAATTAACAAAAAAATGTAGGGAAAAATTCTTAAAAGATCATCTACAAGATTGGTCTGAGGTATTTTTTTTTTGTTAAATGTATAAAAAAGTTATAGAGCAAAAAATAAAATATAAAAAAATTCTTACATTTTTGCTTATAACTTAACTTTTACCTTAGGGCAAAAAGTTATACAAACATATTTATAGGCAAAACAATTTGATACAAATTTTGACTTAACAATTTTTTTTGTAAGATGCATAGTTTCAGAGATATTGCATAAAATGTGTTTTCATCCCTTTTTCCAACATGGCAGCCGGGGACATGGGCAGCAACCCCACAAACCTGAGGTAGCATGGTGGTGGCATACATGGCCCAAAAATAAAATTGCGCCCTTAAAAAATGCAATATTCGGTCCTTAAATTGCAACATTTCAATGGACTACTAGGCGAATAAATAAAACAAAGTTGTTTATTACTGGTCCATTTCCCGTGCTACTACTAGTCATCAAATTGAGGTGTCGGGTTCGAAATTAAAGATGTTTTGATTGAGACACGTGTTTATTGTGTGCCGATTACATTGCTACTGCACCAATATGTAATTATCCACTACATCTCCCCACAAACATAAAAAAAAATGAATGAATATATGCATTCTTATTTTTTTTTTTACATACAGGATTAGATAATATAAATTCATAAGGTTACAAATCTTATATCTAAAGATTACAAAACGTTTTAATAATGCAGCTTGACATATTACACTTACATAACAATAATATGATGCTCAACAACGACAAGGTACACTCGAAGACAAAAGTGATAAGTAAAGAGAATATAATTTAACTAAGAGTAATACGGTCTCGTTCTATTTTTATGAATCAAAATTTCTTTACAGTTTTTTAAAATTTTTACATTTGGAGATAAATCTTCTATTACAATAAATGGGCCTGAATATAAAGTATCTAATTTAGTACAATTTTCATTTTTTATCAATAAAAGATCACCTTTGTTGTATATTATAGGATTAATTTTATTGTCGTAATTAAATTTTCTTTTATTCTTACTATTAATTAAATTTTGTCTCGCGTCTTGATGCGCTCTTTGCAATCTGAATTTAAGTTCTATAGGATAACTGTCGAAGTTGTACATTTTATCAACACTACTTGTTAAATTATTAGGCAGCGTGCATACATGACCAAAGACAAGTTCATAGGGTGTATACTTAATTTCTGAATGTACCGTTATATTGTATGAAAATTGCCAAAACTTTAACCACTGACTCCATGATCTACAACTAGCATTACAATATATTCTAAGATAGTTACCCAAACTTTTATGTGTGTTCTCCAGTGCTCCAATGCTTTCGTGATGATATGCTGTTGCAAAAACCTGATTAATATTTAAGAGTTTACTTACCTCTTTCATCGTCGAAGATATAAATTCCGAACCTTTATCTGAAGCAATAGTTTTAGGAATACCGTATTTTAGAACAAAGTTCTCAACAAAAGCTTTTGAAACTTCGTTTGCTGTTTTTGTTCTAAGAGGTACAGCTACTAAATATTTTGTCAATTCACATTGCATTGTCAAAATATAGCAATAACCTTCATCATCCTTATCGATTGGACCAACTAAATCTAAAAAGATTTTTTCGAATGAATTTGTAGCAGTCGTTGTTATCGATAACGGCTGTTTAATGTATTTAAAATGTTTATTTTTTTGACATTTATCACAAGCATTGATAAATTTAATAATGTCTTTTTCCATGCCAGGCCAGTAATAATATTTTCGTATATTATTTAATGTTCTCTTAATACCGGCATGACCACTTGTAGGTAATAAGTGAAACAAAGCCTTTGTTCTAATCGAGACTAATATGGTAAATGGAATGCGCGTCGATGCCACCCGCATCGCGCCTCTGGCCGGGTCGCCATGAGGTGTCGGGTTCGAAATTAAAGATGTTTTGATTGAGACACGTGTTTATTGTGTGCCGATTACATTGCTACTGCACCAATATGTAATTATCCACTACAAAATAGTATAGTACAATTTTTTTAATTTTAGTTTAATTTAATCTAATTTAATTTAATTAATTTAATTTAATTTAATTTAATTTTTAATTTAATTTAATATATTTTAATAAACCTTGCGAGCGCAAGGTATCAAAAATAGAGTTAGACTCATTTGAGTGTTCCCCTCCACGGAAATCTTTAGTAAAAGGCGAAAGATTTATGCGTTTTGAAGGGAAACCAGAGTAACGAACGTAACCTCTCCCCGGGTATATACGTATCCTACAAAAGATCTCAACCGCGTGTTTCAGAAGTTACGAACAGCGACATCTAGTGACGAACATTTAAAATTCGTTTCATGACATAACGTTAAGGGTATGACGTACAACAACCTAGAATAAAATAAAGAAATATGTGCTTGATAGTCTAATAATTAGAGTAGAATCTATTGTAGGTAAAACTATTACTAATTTATTATCTTCCAACAATTGTTGAATACTTTAATAAATAATAATAACTAATGATTTTTAAATGATTTTTTTCTTTCACAAGATATAAACTATAAATACACTTAAAAATATTAAAATTGTTATATTACATAATATGTTTAGATCATAATACTTAATTGCAGTCATCTTTTGTTATAAATTAGTTTTCATTTCTTTAGTGATCAGATATGAAAGTACATTTGGTTCGAGAGCATAATTGAATAAATAACTAAGTACTATTTTACTATACCGTAAACAAACAAACAATACAAAATTTTATTATTTAGTATTTGCAATCAAACCTAATATTATAACCTATTATAATAAGAGTTAATGAGTGCGAGTAAATGAATATAGCCTGACTACGGTCGCTTTTATATGTGCAAAATCTTTTACATTTAAGATCTTGTAAAAATCATTGAGCATCATATTTAACAAAAAAAATTGCAAATCATAATTATAAAAAAATAAATATGAGTTTCAAACTGCAGACATTATCATTTTACTTACATACAATAATATCATGAAATAATCCAACTTTGGGCTTCCCTGGAGCCGTATAATAAAAATTACTTTAAATAGGATCTTGTAAAAATCATTGAGCAACATATTTAATAAAAAAAATGCTAATCATAATTATAAAATAAATATCACTTTCAAACTACACACATTATCATTTTACTTACAAACACATACATAATATCATAACATAAAAAATACGTGACGAATAGATAACCTCTTTCCTTTGGGAAGTCGGTTAAAAATAATCCTACTTTGGACTCCCCTAGAGCCGTGTAACAAAAAAACAATACATACCAACATTGAGGTGCTCCAATCCGGGGTTCGACATAACAATAGAGACAGCTGCCGTCGTATTTATATGGGTTCTGTACAGGTCCAATCGTCTGAGCCTCGTCAGTATAGCGAGCAAACCCCAGTCCGAACATCCGACAACTGAACGTAGGCACAGTTCTGTGAATACAAGAAGAAATGCTTATTTCTTTCTTTATTTAATTTTTATATGGCAAAACAACGTTTGCCGGGTCAGCTAGTCAAATATATAAAATTCTTGTGTCACAGTTCTAGAAATTAAACTCCTCCGAAACCGCTTAACCGATTTTGATGAATTTTTATATGTACATTCAGTAGGTACGAGAAAAGGTCAACAATAAATTTTTCCGCTCCTAAATAATAAGTGTGGTTTACCTGAATTTTTTTTATTTTATTTTATAGTCATGTTTTTTGGTTATTTTTTTATTGTGTGGAATTAAAAAGTACATTTAGTCCTACATTTTTACTCTCCTATCACCAACCCCTATTTTTAGTAGCATTTTATATTTTTTAACTCCGGTCGATATAGATGATCAACGTCTGAGCCTCGTCAATATTGCGAGCAAACCCCAGTCTGAACACCCCACAAGTCAACGTAAATGTCCCAGTCCATCCGACAACTGAACGTAGGCACAGTTCTGTGAAACCAAGAAGAAATGCCTATAAGCTATTAAATCAATTTATCGCAACTTAATTATCCGAGTACCATTATCTACTTTTTTACTTATATTATTTAAGAACATAATATCGATAACAACATGCATAGAAATGAAATTTTAAAGTCACTTATTACGGTTGAACCAATGAATCAAAGGATCCTGAGTATTATTTACGGATTCTTGTATGAAGAACATCTTATTATTTAACTTTCTTTATTTTAATATTTGTTGTAGCGATCAAAGACATTCTGATAATTAAAAAAATCTAATAATAATAAAAACATCAAATATTTACATGTAAATAATAACAAAAGCATTGAAATTAATTTAAATTTTGTTTTGTTTCTGATAAAGAAATCATTTTATGTTGACAAGACTACTGCGTGTAGAAAAAGAAACAATATAAAGTATAAGGTAATATTCCTAATACCAACATTAACCAGCTTAAAATTGAATTTTAATTTAAAGCGTTTTATAAATTGATAAAATATTTTGACTGTCTATTTCTATCAGTTCATACATACTTATTTTATAAGTTCATACTTCATACATATGCTTCAAGTTCAGGATACAAAAATTAAAATAAAGTTTGAATATTTTATTTCACATAAACTGTCATTTACATTATTATTACTTGATTCTGATTGATTGATTACGAATCCATCCAATGAATAAGTAATACTTTTCGTTCAAAAAAATGTGGTCAAATAAATCGACCTTAGCATTAAATTAAAATTAAAATATTTCATACTTTAAACAAACCTTGCGAGCGCAAGGTATCAAAAATAGAGTTAGACTCATTTGAGTGTTCCCCTCCACGGAAATCTTTAGTAAAAGGCGAAAGATTTATGCGTTTTGAAGGGAAACCAGAGTAACGAACGTAACCTCTCCCCGGGTATATACGTATCCTACAAGAGATCTCAACCGCGCGTTTCAGAAGAAGGCACAGTGACATCTAGTGAGTAACATGAGAAATTCCATGCTCAGGATAGGTCTCGGTAACATGCTTGCGGGATGAGATCTGTCAGTACAGCGACATCTAGTATCATATATAGTAAGGAGCCTAACTCATCCATTCTTGTAACACCGAGGCAAGCTAAATTTTGTTAACGAAAGTCTTCTATGTGAAATACGACATTTTTAAACCCGACATTTCTTAAAATTAATGATAACATGCGCTTCGGCGCTATGAAGCCGGAATCCACTGAGCGCGTTGCCCTATTGGACTCCTCCCAGATGGGCGGCTGGGCCCACCGTTCCGTCTAGTCTTTACGACGGTATGCAACCACACATACCGCCGGGATTGCCTGGATGAACGGTTCAAGCTCCCACTCTAGCCGCCCGCAATGCCAGAAGCCCCTTTAAGTCGCCCCTTACGACAGGCAGGATACCGTAGCCCTATTCTGACCCCGGAACTACAGGGACTATGTCGGACTCCTACCTGCTAAAACTACCGCGTTCCTCTGGACATTCGTTGCCGGGTAACAAAAAGTGTTAGAAATACATTTAAGGTACTGACACACATGCTCATTAGTAGCACGAAAGCATGCTAGTAATGAGCATTTGCTCATTAATGGCATGTGTGTCGTAACGTTGCTAGTAATGAGCATGCTTAATTCTAGCATGCTCACAAATCAACCGCCGTTCTATTTTTGAGCATGCTTCCTGAGGCGCGGGTGAAAGGGGGGTGTGCTTTGAGCATGTCTGAACAGGATTGCTTATGAGCATTCTTAATTTAAATATTGTCACTTCGATCTCGCTTCTTCTTCTTCTTCGACATTCTAAATTTTAGATAGTAGCTCATCAAACTTCTGCGGGAGCATGCATAAATGATTTTTATAGCCATTGATATCTTGGTTTCGCATCTCTAACAACAATCGATTGCTTGCTCCAAGCGTTTCTCTTCTATTTATCCAGTTACGTACACAGATTCTCCTTTTTATTGTCCTTTTCTTTTTTACCAAAATTTTCTTAAACAATTGCAATGCAAGCAAAAATATTATTTTATTTAGTTCGTTACGGATAAAACCAGCTTCCATTTTATACAAGAACTTGCGTTTAAATAGCATGTGTGTTCTGTTGTTTGCTTCGAGTATGCTTTTTCGTGGGCATGCCTAAAATAAGCATGCTTATAATAAGCATGTGTGTACAATGAAAGAGAATGCTCGTTTTGAGCATGCTTTTTAGCGATCAATTAGCATGCCACTAATGAGCATGTCTGTCAGTACCTTTACAGCTCGGCAGGACATCTAAGTGACCTTGTACTGACACAAACAAGGTAATCGAAATTCTAATCACTGACTTTTATGACTATGGATGAAATGTTAACAATGTTATCACGTCACGGTGTTATAGTTTAAAAATACACGTAACATCAAGGACTCGTTATCATTATACAAACCTTGTAAGTAAGCCGAGGTGTCAACTATGGCTCTTAGCACGGAATTGTCGACAAATTTACAACAATTCAACCGCAGATGTGTTAACTCCGCTCCGCTGTCTCGCAGAAAACTGTAAATTGAAGGAAACTATGTAAACTAAATGATAATAAAATATCCTATTTGAATATGCACCGAATCTAGTATATAAGAAATTTGGTAAGATTTTACACTTTACGCTAACACTTATTATGAAATACGTATAGGACTATAGAAGGCCAGAAGCAAATAATAAATATAAACACTATAAATTTATGTTTAAGAAAGAAAAAATATAAATTTAAAAAGCTAAAGCAGTAAGACAATTAACAAGGAGGTCAAGCGTGAATCTAATTTTCAATAGCAAGGTCGGTTATTATGGTTAAAGTGTCGTTCTTACTAAACATTCGTTTAATCAGAACGATTCCGGTATAAACGGTCGTTAATCCAAAAAATGCCATCAAATTATTTACCAAATCAGCAACACGAAATAAAATTATACATTGAGATATACAAGCAAAGGTATATAGGTAATACAAAGTTTAATAGATATATTTAGTAAAGGTTTCTATTATTTAACTAGGATATATCTCGATTTGATCCTATAGAACAATTTTTTTTTCTTAAAAAAAACACGCTTTCTACGCTCATAGCCCCACTAGGATTTTCTCCTGTGTCAAGTGTACCATGGACACACAAGACGAATACACAAACACCCAGACCATGAATCTAAACTCATCATTCAGATACCTGTCTAGCCGGGAATCGAACCCGGGACCCATTGCGCGTCAGGCCGGTATGGTAACCGTTACGCCACGCGGGTCGTTCAATTATCGTCGCTGTTGACTCCACACATAATTATATGTATTAGTAATTAATTTTCTAACTAGTTTCCGTGTTCAATGCAACTTACTTCACGACATAATGGGGCTGGATCATGCGATGACTGCCGCACCAAGATAGATCTAGTTTCTGTAGGAACTTGCACCGCATTGACAATGTTAGAAGAACCTGCAATGAACCATTGTTTACGTGACAATAACTAGACTTATTTATAATTATGTATGTAAAATGAACACAAAGCATATAAGTATATCGAGGTATACCTACAGGGATGCTAAGAGAACCTTTAATACATGAGTTTCTAAAAATGTATACAAACGGTTAGTTTTTCGCAAATGTATGATTTGCGAAAACTTACACAAGTAAGCTGATTGTACATTTATTTAAAACCAAGAAATACTAATTTTCTTGTCATCTCAACTCTCAAAATTTTCAAAAAATACTCAGTAGCTTTTTGTCTTTTGACCCTGTAGTCGGGGAGTAGAATACGGCCACGGTATCCCCTGCCTGTCGTAAGAGGCGACTAACATGGGGCCTCTGGGGTTGCGGACGGCTAGAGTGGGAGCTCGAACCGTCCAACAAGCAACCCCGAGAAGGATGGCGGTATGTGTGGCTGCATCTCGCCGTAAGCACCGGATGATGAAGGGGGATGGTACACGTCCCCCAAGAGATGAGCCCGTGAGGGGCACTGCGCTAGGGGCCTCCGGTTCGTTCCGTTGGAGTTTCCGAGTCCCCTACTACCCTTAATTTAAGTTTATTTATTAAAAACCTTGCACGAGTGCAAGGTATCAAAAATAGAGCTAGACTCATTTGAGTGTTCCCCTCCACGGAAATCTTTAGTAAAAGGCGAAAGATTTATGCGTTTTGAAGGGAAACCAGAGTGACAAACGTAATCTTTCCCCGGATATATACGTATCCTACAAGAGATCTCAACATCGTGATTTAGAAACCAAGCACAGAGCCATCTAGTTTAAATGTATGAACTAACTGTACATTAAATAGTGGCCATTGTTGTAATAAAATCAAAACTTAACATAAGATGCTTTTAATTTTTAATCTAAATTTAATTTTTAAATTTGTTTATAAAACCTTGCACGAGTGCAAGGTATCAAAAATAGAGTTAGACTCATTTGAGTGTTCCCCTCCACGGAAATCTTTAGTAAAAGGCGAAAGATTTATGCGTTTTGAAGGGAAACCAGAGTGACGAACGTAACCTCACCCCAGGTATATACGTATCCTACAAATGATCTCAACAGCGTGATTGAGAAACCATGCACAGAGCCATCTAGTTTAATGGTATGAACTAACTTTAACTTAAATAATGGCCATTGTTGTATTAAAATAAATTTTCTAGGCTTTACACACTTCAGTTATAGATATATCACTAATAATTTATTTTAAATAAATCTATGCAAATAAATGCAAGTCATATATCGATTGTTTTGTCCTATACCAAAATATGAAAACTGGTTTTGAAAATATCCGTATGACTTTTGTCATTACACCAAGCTAGATTATTGCATAAATTTAAATGTATTTATTATCGTCACACATTGGAAATAAATAGTAGCAATTTTATAAATTCTTGGTCAAAATATATACCATTGTTCAGTTTTTTTATTGGGTTTCTTTCATTCATACAACCATGGACAAGTTTTGAGTACGCTTCACAAAGTATTACACTATACCAAAGCGACAGAAAAGCAATATGATTATTAAATAATATTATAAAATTAGTTTATATAGCATATTAATATAGTTTTATATAATACTAGCAGAACCCGCGACTTCGTTCGCATAAACCATAATATACTGACTTTCGAGATATCCGCTAGTCATAGCCAATGCCAAATTGTCTAAAAACTATGTTTCATTAAGTTAGCAGATATATAATTAGTTATAATTAGCGGATTGACATACTTTCCCCCCATTTTTATCCCCTTAGGGTCCGAATTTCCAAAAATCCTTTCTGAGTGCTCACCTGCTCTACAAAATAAAAAAATCGTGCACTATTTCAGGTTTCCAATTACAATCGTTTGGGCTGTACGTTGATATGTCAGTAGTTAAGCCAGTTTTCCCTTTTATATATACCTATATATAATATACTTCAGTATATGATATTAATACTGTGGTAAAAAACATAAATAGAGAACATAGTCCAAAAATAGAAATGTCATCTCAAGTGAACATAACCGGATTCGAATGTCAAGAGCGAGTTAATGACACGATAACGGGCGCAGAACACGTGCTTCTATGCTGTAACCACGGTACAAATATCTATAATACTGTGCTGTAACATTACGCTTATATGAGTTTTACGAGTATTACTAATTAATTTCGTTTGTTTACAACTTCAATGAGAAATATGCAAAGACATTTGAAAAAATATGATAACAAACATACTATTTAACGTCGACTTTTGTATTTAAAGTATTATATTTTTTATTTATTTATTTTAATAAGTATTCAATAGAAACAATGACTAAGTAAAAGCTTTCACGATGTGAAGTTTTTCTTATTTATCTTTAATCTATATATATATTTATACGTGAAACAAAAATTTGTGATTCGTTTTCAAGATACTTGCCGCAGGCGGAGGAGTACGTAATTACGCACAGTTATAGTTGATGTAGGGAAGGATTGAGCAATGCCATTATTTTTTTCAAATAATGCATAGAAAATCCATAAAATCAAGTAAATACATGACGCTCACTATCTTACATTCGACACAAGCACATACATAATAAACGAAATAGAACATTCAATGTCTTACTATGAAAACACATAACGTCAAAAATGACAGATATCTTTGTCAAAATACCCGCTATTGCTTTTAAATGCAGCTTAGTTATTAAACCTATTTTTACCTTTAACGAGCGCGTTCAAAATAACGTGTGAGTTTTTATAATTTATTCAAATTAGAGAAATATTGGTGCTACTTTGGACAATATGAAATTTAGTTTTTTAATTCAAATTGCGGTCAAATTTCGCCCGTTGCGACTGGTGGCTAGTTACATTTAATTGATGTACAAAAATGCAGTATAACACAGCCTTACCATACCATTATTCCAACAAAATAACTTTGTATTATTTTGTAACACCTCATCTGTCAAATAACCTTTACTTTATTCATTATCTGATGGATAACTGTAATCATGAGCTACGGTTATTTTTATCACAGTGCATAAAGGAAAAATGTGTATAAATTAATTACATACATAGAAGACATCCTTGCGGTCAGCATTTGACCTTAAAATTACCAACATTGCATCGATGGTTCAATCCTGGCTTTAATCCAAAAAGGATTGCAAATATAAATGCTACCACGGATAACTTTTAAGGGCGTATTTCACCGATTTACAACATTGGTTCTGAGATTATTCAGGGACATCGATCGTCAACCCATCATTGCCCCACTGCTGGGCACGGGTCATTTCTAGGAATGAAAGTTTTAGGCCATAGTCCACCGCGCTGGCCAAGTGCGAATTGGTGGACTTTACACACCTCCGAGAACTTCTTTTTTTTTTAAAAGAACTCTCGTGTTAGGTTTGCTCACGATGTTTTCCTTCACCGAAAGGACTTCATATAGAACATAAGTTCTATATGAAGACAAAAAAGATGCTTTGCTACTCCCGAGGACAGAGATAGTCGCCTCATTTAAAATGTGGGCTGGCAACCACAGCTTTTTTATCGAAACCCAAGAAATTACTTACGCTAGAAATAGGTGTGGCGGTGGAACCTTACCGGTGCAAGTACACTGGTTCTACCTGCTAACTAATTGTTTGTTCAATCGTACCTGTGACCTCACACAGTGCCAGTAGGGTCTCAAATCGATGCTCCGGTATAGTATAGCGTCCGATGCCAGTCTGTTGAAATGCCTGTTGACCTGAGCGCAGCGGCATAGTGATTGCATATCCAGGTACTTCATAACACATAGTATTGTCTCGTCCTGCAAGAGAGTTTGTTGGTGATTAGTGTTAGTATTATTGGTAATGTAGGGCTGATTTTGTCCGTGTAATACGTTCTGTAATGAAGGAACTGAATAGCTAAGTCTTTTGGACATATTTTTTTTAATAATAAGGAGAACACTATATTTTAATGTGTGATGTATAGGTTTTTTATGTACTTATTATACCATCAAGTATAGAACACAATTTTCGTTTTAAAAAGTAAGTAATAAAATAGGTAGATAAATAGTAACATTTTTCTACACATGACAATTTCTGTGTATTGATTCATACAATAAATATAACGCAAAACGTTTGACAAAAGTGTTACCGCGAATTGGTCCGCTGAAAGGACCCTTTTGTAACAGTAATATAAAGTAAAAATTACATACATATATCTACATACAGGTTCGGCCTTCTCTCATCAACCCATTAGTGTCCCACTGCTGGGCACGGGTCTTCTCTCAGAATGAAAATGTTTAGGCCATAGTCCACCGTGCTGGCCAAGTGCGAATTAGTGGACTTCACACACCTCCGAGAACATTTTTTTAAAGAACTCTCGGGTGTGTAGGTTTCATCGCGATGTTTTCCTTCACCGAAAAGCAGTGATATTTAATTTCTAATATGCACATAATTTTAGAAAGACAGTGGTGCGTGCCTGGGTTTGAACCTGAGACCTCCCGATCGAGAAGGCAAAATTCAACCATTAGGCTATTACTGCTCACTGCTGCACAGATTCGTCATGCCTTACGTATTCGGATCACGCGTGAAGCGGCAATGTGTCTAATTTATAAATATCTTTAGTCAAGACAAGACAATGTATTTACCTTATTACAAAAACTTGTAGAAATGCAATGATGATAGATCGGAAACATAATTGATTATTATATTCGAAGGTAGAAGAAATAGTTTATCAACGAAATACGATACATGTATAGTTCAGTTTGTGTAATGGTTTAGCCAGAATCCTCTTTAAATCGCATGGTTAGACATTTAACTTTTCTCAAAGTTGACATCTAGCCACTAATGTGCTTTAAAAGGTGATAGAGCGAGTTTAGTTCGACGGAGGAGGTACCACCGCCACAACGATTTCTAACGTGAAGCATTCCTTGCGTTTCGATGGAAAGGTGTGATTGCCGGCACACTTTTATATGAGGCGACCATCCTAGTCCTCGGGATTAGCAACGCATCTGTGATTGACCTCAGATAAAACCTATGTTCTATATGAAGTTGCTTACAAATGTCCATGGACTCCTGGATCTGCATGCATGCAGGCCACCTGATGGTAAGTGATCACTACCGCCCATGGACGTCTGTAATCGACTTCATACAGAACATGGGTTCCATTTGAAGTCTATCACAGATGCATTGCTACTCCCGAGGACTATGATGCACGCCTCATGTGAAAGTGTTTAGTAGAGAATACGTATAAGTATAATAATATTAGACAAGTTTGCAATTTATTAATACGCAGTACGCAGTTATCTATATGCACACTGAAGAACCTCAGCAATCGATTAGTAACTACAATTCTGTTTGTTGTTACTGAGTCTTGCACTATATTTAAACCTATGAATCAGTAGGTTAGCGAGGTCAAGTTTAATGGTGTTACGAGGCTCGTTAAATCAAAGTACCGAGCAATTCGATGCGGTTGTAAAACATTAATTATAGAAATATTATTTATAGTTTATTGTTATTACTATTTTTATAGTATGGTAATACAAGTATGAAGTATTGTAGTAACTATTTTTGAACATACCGGTAAAATTATATATCGATTTATTTAAAAAAAATAAGGAATATAAATTGAAACATGCTGTCAACCGATTATTGCAATAATTTGCCCCAAGCAGTGGACTGCTGGGCACGGGTCTCCTCTGAGAGTGAAAAGGGTTTTAGGCCATAGTCCACCGCGCTGACGAAGTGCGAGGTTGCAGACTTCCTAAACCTTTAAGATAGTTTTCCTTCGCCGTAAATCAGTAATAAAACCTATTAAATAATATTATAAATACAAAGGTAGGTTGTATGTGTTTTTGTTACTGTTTCAAGCAAAAACTAGCCATCGAAATTCGCTGAAATTTGGTACACACATAGGTAGTTTATGACCTACATTAACACATTGAACATTACCGTAGTAGAGGTAACTGAAGCGGGCGAAATAAACTGTAACTGTATGATAATTAATGTATATTTAAGCTTTCGCGGTTTATCGCGGGCTTTGAGCGCGGCGACCAAATCAAGAAATTCCGTAACGAAAAAACCCCGGCTAACATGTAGCGCGGCCGAGCGTCCGCTTAACGTATATAGTACGACAGTACGAAGCTCGCACGGATCAGGACGAGCTGCTCGGAAGTCAGACGAATATGTAAGCAGCTGTTTGTGAGAAAGTTTATAGTATCAAAAAAAAACTTCAATTAATATCAAAGAAAAAAAGACTGCATAAGTAAATAAATAATCTAATACCTTTAAACGAGCAATTCTTGTATATATATATATATATATCAACGATCTCGGAAACGGCTCCAACGATTTTCTTGAAATTTCGTATTTAGGGGGTTTAGGGGGCGATAAATTGATCTAGCAAAGTTTCATTTTCAGAAAATGTCGTTTTGTCCGTGTTTTCATTGTATAAAGATCGAAGAGACCGAATACGAAGAGAAATTTTGTCACCATTTACGAAGTTAGAGTAGCTCGGTTGGGAAATCGGACCGCAGGAAGTCGGGGTTCAAGTCTCGGTCCGATTATTTTTTTTTTTATTTTTTCTCTTTTTTTCAAGTTTTATTTTGTTAGTTTTATTTTTTATTTTTAGTTGTATTTTCTATTTTTTAGCTCTACATTTTTTATTTTTAGTTCTTTTTTCGTATTTTTGTTTTATTATTATATTTTATTTTATATTAGTAAATTGTGATTTTCACCTTCACGGCTGCTGTTGCCGGTATTTATAGATACCCCGTCCTGTAACCCACAAGAAAAAAGGTATCTATGTCCCCGCTACTAATTAAGTGTTATATAGAGTAAATAAACTATAAAACTATAGGATGTAATATATAATAATATACAGGCTAACTTTAATGTACCTCTTCTTCTTACATTTTTCCGGCGGCGCATTGCAATTAAATTCTCCTGTATTTGTTGGATGTGGAATGATTGAATCTGTTGTGCTTGTAAATAATTGTTCTGATTTATTTTGTATGTTTGTTTCTTGCCCTGTATGAGTTAGTTGCTTTGTATTCTGGGTATCTTTTAATACACAAAGGCGCGCCTTACCTCCAAAGCCCCCATCCGCAGGGCGACGGCCCAATCCCGAGACCGCCACCCAGGGGCCGTGGGCATGGCAAGCCGACACCCGCAAGGCATCCCTACAGGCATCGACCTCCCACACCCAGCGGCAGATCCGTTCTTTGGATCCGCAAACCACCAAACACATCTCCTCTTCCTCTGCGGCCCCACCGCCAACGCATCTGACGGTGCGCCCCCGCTCGGTCGCGGGAGACAGGGTGCACGGCAACGACACACCGAGACACCTCTCCTCCCGCGACCCCTCCTGGCTGCAGAGGCCAGAAAACACCGACCTCCACAGCCCCCTCGGATGCATCCAGAGCGACGACAAGGTGAAGATCCCTTCGAGAGGGAAGACAGTGTCTCCTAGCACTTTACTGATTATGGTTGATGAATGTATGTGTGTATGTACAGTTGCACCAATAATTATTGGGATGATTGCCGTTTGCGTTTTCCACGAACGGCTAATTTCATTTTTGAGAACGTGGTATTTACTTAATTTTTCGATTTCTTTAGGTTCTATATTATAATCGGATGGTACAGATACGTCTATTAAGTAGGTTCGGTTATTAGTTTTGTCTATATATATTAAATCTGGTCTATTGTGTGTAATAGTGACATTGGCTTGAACTGGCATCTCGCAAAGAATTTAAGCAGTCTCATTCTGTTTCACTTGGGGCTGTGTGATCATTTCCTTCCACCAAAGGCTAGATACTTCTATTTTATGCTTTCTAGCTAAACACCAGTAGACGTACTGCACAAGATTATTGTGCCGCTTTACATAATAATTTCCTGCTAATTTCTTAGATTGCAACATAGACGGGACATATTGGTTCTTTCAATAATGTCCCGTCTATGTTGGCGTGTCATTATACATTGATGCTGTATGGCGAATACTGACGATTCTGTAGTTGGTGATTTTTGCTGCTTTTTAATCCATTTAAACGAGAGTTGTGTATTATTTTATTACTATATTTTATTATTATTATATCATTATTAATTTATTGTTGTTATTATTTTTTATTATTATAATGTCGATAAGATCAAAATATATTATTCATATGATCATCAGCAAGAAATTTGCATAGTTATAAAAAAATATAATTCCAAAAAAACATGATGTAATCTTACTAAACAAAAACACCGAGCAAAGCTCGGTCCTCCAGGTACTTATACCTAATTGCATAGCAATTGCTATGTAAAGTAAAGTAGCACACGAGCATGCAGTCCACCTGATGGTAAGTAATCACTTCCGCCCAGAGACATATATAAACAACTTCATATAGAACATAGGTTTTATCTGAAGTCAATCACAGACGAGTTCTTACTCCCGAGGACTAAGATGGTCGCCTCATACAAAAGTGTGCCGGCTACCACACCCTTCCGCCGAAACGCAAGAAATGCTTCACGCTAGAAATAGGTAATAAAGAAATGCTTCGTAAAAAAATAGCATTACTCACTGGTAACCGTTGAAAATCGCCGAGTATGGGGCCCGTGTCTATCGTTTTCTCCTTCGGCCATCCTACCATTGAAGGTACGACGGTCTCGTGCAAATTGGACGCGATCACCCTGTTCAATAGGGAACCTGCAATAAATACTAATGATTAGAGATGCGCCGAATAGTGGTTTCACCGAATAACCGTATACCATATAATATTATTCGGTTTAACTTTTACCGAAGGGGATATTCGGCCGAATTATTTGGTTTACCATTTCTTATTTTTTTATCTGACTGCAGTAGCAAACTAGCATGCAGTCCACCTGATGGTAAGTGGTCACTGCCGCTCATGGGCACCTGTAATCAACTTCATACAGAACATGGATTCTATCTGAAATCAAACACAAATGCGTTGCTACTCCTGAGGACTATGATGGTCGCCTCATATCAAAGTGTGCCGGCAACCACACCATTCCATCGAAACGCAAGAAATGCTTCACGCTGGAAATAGGTGTGGCGGTGGTACTACCCCGGTCAAACTACACTGGTTCTACCAAGAAGTTCTTTTTAGAAACAACTGCGAAAGTATGAAAAAAAATGCTGATTTTTGTTAATGTGTGAGGCGATTCATTATGATTGATTGTTCGATCTTCTACTAATCGAAGTAAAAGTATAAATTCTAGTTTTTTACTTCGATTAGCAACAAAAGCGAGATTTTTTAGGTTTTTTAACTATTATTTATTTACTTTCAAACTAACCATATACATTTACTACCTACCTGTTTACTAAGATTACTAGCACCTACTCAATATGTACAAATCATAAATGACCAGTAATTATCGTACTTCAGAAACATTCCTTGTTTATTCAAACAAATGTACGTACAAGAAGTTATTGTTACGTTTTTTATGTAATTAAGTGGTTGAAGACAATTAAACTGATGGCTTGATAATAACCTCAACGGATTGCACAGTGCAAAAAATAGTTTGAATACTTGCATAGTGTACATGTTAACTTAGCGAGTTGTATTACATTCATCTGACGACCCGCGTGGCGCAGCTGTTACCGTACCGGTCAGACGCACAATGGGTTCCGGGTTCGATTCCCGGCTAGACAGGTATCTGAATGATGAGTTTAGATTCCAGTTCTGGGTCTGGGTGTTTGTGTATTCGTCTTGTCTGTGTCCATGGTACCCACGACACAGCAGAAAATCCTAGTGTGGGGCTATGAGTGTAGAAAGCGTGTATCTTCAGCTTCGCTTGCAATAGCTTGGCTCCCAAAGTGGTCCAAGAGAACCTCCAAGGGGTCCACGGGGACTCGACGGGATCTACGTTGGCAAAATAAAAAAAAACCAAACCTTGCAAACGGGGGTTAAGGAAAATGTACCTGCTTTCGATGGTGAAAAATGGCCCCGGGCCGTAGAGTATTACGATTTAGCGAACTTTTTTTGGCTTTCAATTTTGTCAAAACACAAAATCCTTTCCGGTTAGGTAGTAGCGTGTTGAATTCCGACAACCTATTGGATGTTATGTTCATTTTTAATAACAATCGCTCGCTTGCGTATAATCAGCATCGAAATAAATGAGTACGAATTTAATATAATTTATATTTCATCAAAATGAATCAATTTTGCTATTGAGCAAATTGAGATCATTTAAAAGTAACGAATTTGTTATTAAAGAATGATAAACAGCAAAACATATCACCATCTACATTACCACATAGATTTCCTATCAGCAGACAATCAGGAAGTAATACTTTAACCAATTTGTTTTTTTATCACTTACCATTGAATTTGTTTTCTCGCGTGACGACAATCACGAGCATTTCAGTTCATAATTGAAAAATAATTGCACATTTTACACGTGAACAAAAGATTGACAAAACTATTTTAAAATTGAAATAACTGAAGGAAATAGAAATAATTGTAGATAGTAATGATAGCTCGATGATTAGTAAACTGTTTAGAAATGCCAACTGTCTCTAATTATAAATAATTACGTTGAGAAATATAGAAAAACGGTTACGTTGCGACCTCCTTATTAAATCTCCAGGGATAGATTCCGATTATAATAATTTTATGTACATAATTAACACACTTGATACATTACAGTCAACTGTTTAAGGCATCAGTCCTATTTGCAGACTTAATTTATAGAGGAAATCTAAGTAGATTCTACACCAATAATCATAATATGTGACTCCCTTTTTAGCAAATGCGCATTAAACGGTTTGATAAAACTCTCATTAGGAATACTTTCCCTAGGGGAGCCAACTTAATCCTTGGATGCTGTACCTTACTAAACTTCCAAATTCCTGATATAAAATGTTTGTGAAACATTCCAATATGTTTTTTTTTTCAAAACAATTAATTGTCAAAAGTGGAATCTATACTAATATTATAAAGAGGAAAACTTTGTATTTTTGTTTGTTTGTCATGAATTAACTTAAAATCTATTGAACCGATTTTAAAAATTCTTTCACCATTAGAATTACATTATCTCTGAGGAACATAGGCTATTTTCATTACTAGAATATATAATGCGTCATTATAGTCTGCGCGAACGAAGTCGCGTCGATTCTGCTAGTCTTGAATAATTCAGATTGACATCAATCCAATCATGATTAAACATTTACGTCATATTATCACGAATCTAAAATCAGAGAAATTTAATAAAATCTCACCTTTCTCAACCACCGGCTGTGTTTTCTTATAGAACGGCGACGAATATGAGAAGTCGTTTTTCAATTTCACACGCCTAGCTGGTTCCTTCCCTCTGAGCAACACCGCGTCGAGCTCTGTGTAGTATGGAAGGAGTCTATGGTTGAACTCTAATCTTAAAATCCTGAATGAAAATAAAATAAAACGAAAAACATAAAGTAAAGTTTGAGAAGCATTTGCTGTTTCAGAGCACATTAACACAAAAATAAATTATTTATATCAGTTTAAAAACATGTAAACTATCATAAAGGACCTCAAATAAAAACGAATAATTGAAAATTGTAATGAGAACAAAATTATACATCTTTTTCTAATAAAACAACACCAATACCCAATTACTTACATAATACAGTCCTTTTAAATATCTAACTACGTCTGAAAGAACGTATAACACTGTGTTTCAACTCCAGATACTTCACCTACCTCAACATCTATTTCTGGTCTGAAGGGTGTGATAAAAAAGACATCCATATTTGTGACATTTCAACCTAATCTACAAGCAATGCATCTGTGACTAACCTCAGTAATTCAGGATTAAAGACGTCCATGGATAGGAATCGCCACTTACCATCAGATGAACCGTATGCTCATGTACTACTTTCATATCATAAAAAAATCAGAAAAACCAACTCACCTAGTGGACACATTCATCTGCCTTATGGGTGGGTTGAATATCCTGGGTGTGTCACCTGCATAGTCAGGCTCACCCTCCCACAACAGCACCCATGACGTGGTCCCCAATGCCCATATACGAACCAACGCACCTGGGTTGTACGTCTCAAACACTGCCACTTCCAATGGATACACTGCTCTTTGGAATGACACTTCTGTCAAAAACAAAATTGCAATGAAACTAATGTGAAATATCCAATAACATTTACGTAAAAGAATTAAGTGCCTATTCTTTCTAGTGCCAAAGCTAGCTATCAGGGCTAGTTAAGTACCCATTTAAGTTAAGAATTTTTCGGCTCGTGTCACCTCGATCGGAACTTCACAGACTATGTGGGACCACTAAAAGGGGTCAAGGCGAAACCCCCTAATATAATACTTTTTTTTCCAAAAATAATAAACGAATAAACATGTCCTAGGTTAAGCTACTTTTGACTAAATATGCACAGAAAAAAAACAATATTTGGGTTCTCTTTAATTTAGTACTTATTGAGGTTAATTTTCAAAATTTGATTAAGAAATACTAGTCTCCAGCGGGCGGGATTTGCGGGAGGGGGAAGTACTAACCCCTCCCTACCATTTCCACCATCCTAACCCCCTCCTCCTTAAAGTGGAACGATTCTAGACCGCTGGCAAATTTTCAATTAACTCCTATGTTCTAACACCTAAGTTACATAGTCAGGTTCCTGCAAGAATGTTAGTTTAAAAAATCCAGTTCCCCCTCCACCCTTCTTTCTAATACCTAAGCCAGAATCTATCAATCATTTCAAATATACCCCTACCTCCAATTAACAAATTTGATTGCAACACTACTGTACTATTGAATCACACTAACTTATAAAAACACCAACAGAAGATTAATTTTAGCTGAACTCATACACAACAGTAAAACTTTACAATAAATACACATCTGAGCCCAAATATAGGGTATAGGGACACAGGAAAAAATTCAAAAAACTCCTTTAAACACTTTACACTATTAATTGTTGATCTAATACTGACATGCTTGACTTGAAAACTTCATTTCCTAGTGGCTTATAGTGACAAACAATATAATTGTAAGTAATTGAATACAAAGATCAGGTGTCAGTATTGATTACAGATATAAATACACACCAACAAAATCCTGGCTGCATATGGTGTTTGCATTCTGTGGCATATATTCCCGTTGTACTGAGGGAGCTTCATCCCACCAGGTTCCATAGGTCCTCTGTATATAGAATAATGAAATGGGATTTGAATTAGACAGGCGTTTTGTCAATTTGTTTATAACTGTATGTTAATACAGCGATATGAAATACCATTTACAATTTTATTAAATTATCTAAATATTTTTTTAAACAATATATTGACAGGTACTGATAAACTTTTAATGCAAGCTTTAATTATAATATGTTGCATGTAACTATATTAAAATCAATATTGATATATTTAGATCGCTTTGTAAGAATTGTGCTAATTGGAAAAAGGTATTTTTTCAAGTTAACTAACATGTTCTAGAAAAACACTAAGACTCTTATAAGAATTATTAGATTTATTTTGTTTAAGTTTATTGCATAAAAAAAAGAATTCTATAAAAATAACCATTTGTTTTATACCAAAAAAATGCAAGAAATGCCGGCAATAAACCATGATAAAAATATCAAGGATGGAGAAAATGGAAGAGAATACATAAATAAACAAAGCGTTTACTGGTATGATCGAGTAATAAATATTCAATTTACTCACCATAACAAAAGCCTGGGGATAGTCTCCGTAGTCGGGAAAATTCGACGGCGGCCCACGTAAATTACATGCCGTATATGATGCACTTATTTCACTCCCATACTGAGAACTGAAGTCTTCAACATTCTGCACAAACTGTTCTATTATTTGGGCCTCTGGTTCTTCGTCAGAATAATCATCATCTTTAAAACGCAACAATGAGAAAATTAAATCTGAAGAACTCTGCATTTTGCTCTTATTCCACTAAAAACGAAATACGAAAACACCGATGAGAATTGAAAAACCACTAAACAGATGATTTTATTATGTACACAAATCACAACACCAACACTTCCATTGGCGCCCGATTCTCATACAATACAGATAAAAATAAATTGGATTATTTAGAAATACTCGGAAGAATAACAAGACTGGAGAGCAAGAAGTTGATATACTGTTAAAATGTTCCAGAACTATTCTTTTCAATATAAGTTTTAATGTGCTAAAAAGAGACAACCATATACTGATAAGAATATGTTATGGCCTATAAATTGCAAGTTGGATTCAGTGTGACCATAAAGTTAAATCCTGCGACCTGCCTGTTTGACAGATTTTACCTACTATTAAATCTGTACTACGTTTTCGTGCAGTTCGCTGACATTCTGAGATTTTATTAAATGTTTTGTTTTGACTATTTTTCAAATTGTAATTTAATAACAATATTGTGAAGTGGTGAAAAAGTCTTTTATTATATATTGGACTACATAGTCAAACAATAAACGATTTACTTATGAAAACAAAGCTATATGTTTATTTGTTTGCTATAGTTTTTTGCTAATAACAGAAAAAAACTACCAAACTGATCTTATTACTATCTTTTAATATGAGCTATCTGTGATGGTAACGCAGTGTGTAATCTGTGGTACTTGATTAATGTCATTGTAATAAAGCTAGTCTGAAAGGCATGAAGCCAAGCCACAATAAAAAAAGAATATTTCATGTTAATGATATTTTGTTACTTTACTTGTCTTGTCACTTTGTCATTTGTCAAGTTAATTAATTACTATTTGTAGTTTTGTAATATGTACTGTTATTTATGGTAATTGAATTACAATTTTGATTGTGATAATGGCGGCTGGTCCAATAGCCGAAAGAAACCAAGGTAGCTACACAAAATAATTTACTTAATCACTTATCTCAGTTTTAAGAGTGACGCTATGTTTGAGGTTATGAGCGTTTGTTTATACCAGGTCGGCTTCCAACAAACTTAAAATTTTTATTAAATGCCCGACTGATATTAGTACACGTTAAGTGAATTAAATTGATTTTGAGCATGTATCAGGGTGTGCTACGAATGCATAGTAAAATTATATTCGTACGATACCGATGTCGGTAATTACTTATTAACTATATTGCCTTTGATCTTGAATACTTTGATTTATTCTGCTACGTTATCTAATCCCGTGACGTTACATTAAATTATACATTTTTATGCATACAGGATTCTGTCCAATTTAAAGACATCTGAAAGACTAACTGCATTGACTGACCTGTACATATTTATGCTTGATACCTACTTTATTATTCTTACTCGCTTGTGTATACAAATAAGGGATTTTTTACTTCTATTCATAATTACTTGTAGTAACTTACTGTCCCATTGCTGGGCACGGGTCTTCTCTCAGAATGAAAAATTAAAGATTCAATTAAAGTGACATTTATTAAAAAGCCTCAGTAACTTTTTTTTTGGTGCCTGTAAAGTAAAAAGAGTATAATAAAGTGTGTATGAGTATATTTCAACAGGACTCACTGTGGCTGCCCTACCAGTAGATAAATAATAAGTTCGATATGACACACACTAAAATTTATTCACGATTTTCGATTTTGTTAATGGCTATGGAAACAGCGTCAAATCTTTTTCAAGACTATGTAAACACAGTAACAAATTATATACTTATGCTCAATAGTTACTAAAAATAATAAAGCTTTACAAAATTTTGTGGTATGACTTCATGTTTAAGCCATTATAAATAAGTAAATAAGAGGAAGAAATGTAAATAATATTATGAGGCCATTGAGCAGTGATAGCATAATGGTTGAAACTTGCCCTCTCGATCGGGAGGTCCGAGGTTCAAGCCCAGGCACGCTCTAATCATTAGAAACATATTTTATCTCAGTGACCTATTATCTTATTTTCAGATGCTACAATATATGTGGGTGGGCTTGACGACAGGGTGTCGGAGAGCTTGCTTTGGGAACTCTTTGTGCAAGCAGGACCAGTGGGTAAGAAAGATACTTCTTGTATATTTTATGATAGGTATACCTTTGATTATATTCCAACCACACATATGTGTTTATCTATGCAAGGATTTTGTACAGAAATCATTAATATTTTATGTAAATACTAGCTGACCCGCTAATTTTGTTCCCCCTAAAAGTCAAAAATCGAAAATTGACAGTATTTCTCCAGTATATCACGCATGTATTATACATAAAAACCTTCCTCTTGAGCCACTCTATCGACTCTATAGACAATAATCAAGGTAAAATTCAATTCTTCAATTTTATTTAAGTGACTGTTTTTTGGTATCTGTACAAATTTGTTTCCTTACACTTTCAGTCAATGTACACATGCCCAAAGATAGAGTAACTCAAAGTCACCAGGGATATGGCTTTGTTGAGTTTATGGGAGAAGAGGATGCAGATTATGCAATTAAGGTATATGAAATATTAAATGTTATGTTATGTTATATGTATTACTAGCATTCTGGCTCTGGTTTACAGCATTATGGCTTTCATACTTGCTGTAATAATGTTACATTTCTTAAATGTATAATTTTTCAATACAATCAAAACAAAAGCCTGGAGTCAGGTCAGTATTTTCATTCCTTAGAGCACGTCCATTAATTAAGTTAGGTGATTTCGATGTTTTTTGTGTCATGCCCCTGCAATGATTTTTTTCTTGACGTCAAAACTAATAGTCGTTGGGAAATTACTGCTGAAAGCTGAAAAAAAAATTAGCCGGTTAGCCGGTTAGCCGTTGCCTAATTAGCTGAGCTAATTAAGTTAACCGGTTAAATTAGCTAAGCCTATCGGTTAGCTAGCTAATTAATTTAGCTAACTTTTTTAGCCGGCCTGGCCAGTTAAATTGTACAGCCCTAGAAATTACGTTATTTATTTCATTTAATCATCACACCACTCCTAATTAGACCTCGGATTATATACACTATCATAATGCCAAAATATGCATGCAAATATACATACAAAAAGGTAAAATATGCACTAAAATAAATATACCCAAAATATGAACTATCAAAATGCTATTTATTTTATTTTTGGTTGTCAAACTTAAATCAGTATACATTTGACGACCTTTCTTTTTTAGTCATCGAGTTTAAATGGCAGTAACGAGTGAACTAAAAGAACGAACTGCGAACTATTATGTCCAATACTAATGACAAAGTGCCAAAATATGCAATAACACTATAAAACTGTAATTATATGCATATGCATGCAATCCGTTGTCTAATTATTATTAATGTGATGTCCCCTAAGTAGCTGTAATAGTCATTACAATACAAACTTAATTAAGCATATGTTTTAGGTGATGAACATGATCAAGTTGTATGGTAAGCCTGTCAGAGTGAACAAGGCTTCAGCCCATCAGAAGAACTTAGACGTAGGAGCCAATGTATTCATAGGAAACTTGGATCCTGAAGTGGATGAGAAGCTGTTATATGATACATTTTCCGCATTTGGAGTTATATTGCAAACACCAAAGGTAAACTAACTGTTTTTGTTATTCCATCCATCCATCCATCAGCCTTTTGATGTCCACTGCTGAACATAGGCCTCCCCTAAATGGCGCCACTCCAACCGGTCCTGTGCCCTCTGAATCCAACGGTTTCTTGCTGTCTTCTTCAGGTCATTTGTCTTTGTTTGTTTTTATTTACAACTAATTATCTCTTCTTACACTGATGAAAAGAAGACTTAATGTCTAGTCTTCGTTCTAATCAAATCAAAAAAATCTTGTATCTAAAGTAGATCCTTCACAGCATTCTTTTTGATGTCAATAGACTGTCATCACTTTGCATGTTTTGTTATGGAGAAAGAGATTCATTGTAACTTCATAATGTCTATTTATAAAAAATGCATCATTTTCAATATCAACTTACATCAATGGAGTATGTCGATCTGGAGCTACTAAGTAAACACAGTTTTATCGGCCCAATTACTGATTTTAAAGTCCTATTATCATACAATCACAATTTCAACCAGACTTTGTGAGCTGGAACACATTATTTCAAGAACTTTGACGACCCGCGTGGCGGAGCGGTTACCATACAGGTCTGAGGCGCAACGGGTCCCGGGTTTGATTCCTAGCCAGAAAGGTATCTGAATGATGAGTTTAGATTTATGTTGTGGGTCTGGGTGTTTGTGTATTCGTCTTGTGTGTACCCACGACACAGAAGAAAATCCCAGTATTGGGCTATGAGTGTAGAAAGCGTATTTTTAACTACTCCATTAAAATGTTCATTTATATTGTAGTGCAAGAACAAAATTAATTTACATTAACATACATAATATGAATTTGGATAAAGTATTACTAATTCACTCCCTTCTGTTTACAGGTTATGAGAGATCCAGAAACGGGTAATTCAAAGGCCTTTGCCTTCATAAACTTTGCATCATTTGAGGCATCGGATGCAGCAATAGAAGCTATGAATAACCAATATCTTTGCAACAGACCAATATCTGTGTCTTATGCATTTAAGAAAGATGTTAAAGGCGAGAGGCACGGTTCCGCAGCAGAGAGGTATTACAATTATTTTTATCTTCTATTGAAATATTTATAATAAAATAATAAATAACAATTAAGTCGAATGTTCATGACTACATGATAGCAAACAATTGAATTCAATGCCACTGACTTGAGAGGGATAACATATTTGACGTGGCAGATATACTTTGAATTTAATAATTTCTAATAGGGTTCTATACACGCATGGCTTTTTATAATTAGATGGCCAAAGACCACCGCCACACCTATTTCTAGCGTGAAGTATTTCTTGCGTTTCGATCGAAGGGTGTGGTTGCCGGCACACTTTCATATGAGGCGACCATCATAGTCCTCGGGAGTAGCAACGCATCTGTGATTAACTTCAGATAGAACCCATGTTCTGTATGAAGTTGATTACAAATGTCCATATTCGGCAGTGACCACTTACCATCAGATGGACTGCATGCTCGTTTGCTGCTTCAATCAGATAAAAAAAAAAGAAAATTAAAATTATCGTTTATGAATTTACTACACAGTATCTATCACACAAAAAATATCATTGCTAATAAAATTTTGCTTATTTTAAAACGATTGATTACAGATTGCTCGCCGCCCAAAATCCACTATCGCACGCGGACCGTCCTCACCAGTTGTTCGCGGACGCGCCGCCGACGATCATGGGGCCGATATTAATGGCTCCTCCGCCCCCACCAACTCCGTCTCCGATGCCACCGCCGGGGCCTCCAATGAGTGCTCGCCCGCCTCCCCCGCTACCAATGGCAGCACCTCCACCACCTCCGACGTCGATGCCACCACCGGGACCACCTCCACCCCCGGGACCTCCGCCTCCGCCTCCTCCGTTCCATCATTTCCCACCACCACCTTTCGGACCCCCAGGGTTTGGACCCCCACCACCCCCCGGGGCACGCCCTCCGCCCCCATGGAGGCCTCCACCGCCATCCTTCAGGCCCCAGTTCCCCCCAAGAGGACCCCCGCCCTTTGGACATCCACCCTTCCCGCCGCACCACCCGCCTGAACCGAATTATAACTATTAATTGCTATTAAGTTAATAAATATAATGTCTCTAAAAATGTTTTATTTATTTAATAATAAAAGTATGTTATAACGCTTTCTACACTCATAGCCTCACAGTAGGAGGTTTCTCTTGTGTCGTGGGTGCCATGTCGTGGGTCAGGAAACACCCAGATCCAGAACAGGAATCTAAACTCATCATTCAGATACCTGGTCGGGAATCGAACCCGGGACCCACTGCGTGTCAGACTGGTATGGTAACCGCTTCGCCACGCGGGTCGTCAAATGTTTTACTGAGTGATGTTTACGTTTCGCCTCAGACCTGTATTTCGGTTTTGAGTAAGTTGTAAATTGCACTGACACTATATTTATACAGCTGAATAACCGATTCACTTCAATGAAGAGCATTCGATGTATGTGTTTCACTTGCTCTCTGTGTACCAAATTTCATTCGAATCTGTTTAGCGCATCCATTCTAACAAATATTTGCATGTAAAATATTGTATTATTTTTATTGTGGCAAGTCAAGGAATTTGAATATATTAAACCTTACAAAAGCGCTATGGCCAGTATGAAAACTTCTTGCGTGAAGTGGCCACTAACTACCATGTGGATGAAGGAAAATTCGTACCTGTATTTGTATTAGAGCATCGCAATGGAATATCTTTAAGCTTCTTAGGTGCATATGGAAAGAATCGTTTCCAGCAGTAAGAGAAGAAGTGTTTGCTGTATTTTTTGTTGTTTTTTTAATGCATAGAGCTTCGTCACTTTTTAACTAGATGGCGCTACGTTTAACATATCCTGAATTAATGTTGTTTAGAACTCATGTAATATAATTTTAAAGGTGTGACGTCTGTGCTATAGTATCAGTGCTACCAATGATGATGATATATAGGTACACGTCGACCTTTGTTCTATAACTCATTTGAAGCTAAGAGTTCCTCAGCGTGCAATAGAGATCTAAGCAGGATTTCGTTAAGACTGTTACGAGACATGAAACTTAATGAAAAAAATCGTAGAATTAGTTTTCCTATTTATATGATGTATTACGCTTATTGATGTATCTCCTAAGACCAAGTTTCGAAGAAGCTTAGAAAAAATATCGATATCTATTCAGTAGCCTCTCAGAAAAATGCGTGATGGCTACAGAAGTACCTAAAACACGGATAGTTCTGTCATTAATATATTTTTTGTCATACTTAGAGTTTTTTTTTTATTATTATTGTACAACAACTCCACAGACGGATCGTCCGTGCCCTTTTTTAGCTTGGTTTTATTTTTGTCTTCACGTCACTATGTAGGACTATACAGGACCAATATTATAATTTTTATGTTTTGTTTTGTTATCACCATTATTATTATTTCATTATAATGTATCGCACGTCAAGGCATTGACGGTTTCGACTCCAAAAATATTTTTAATTCACATCAAACGAGTGTTAGCCGATGTACTGAATTTTTGCCTTTTTTGCCTTTTTTAAAAATTTACTTTATGGCAGTCTTCTCTTACTCTTTGGTCTTCTCTCTCCAAATGTAGAGCCGTTGCCGTCTTGCCGTGGTGTGCAAAAATATACTTAGAGTTTGCAAGTCTTATAAATTCTATAGTCCCACCAAAGTTAGTAATACTAATACATAAATAGTATCATGACAAGTGACAACACTCATTTCCTCACGATATTAGGTATCCACTGAATATTTAATTAGGTAAACTTTACATATTTAAAATAAATGTACTGAAGGCGAAAATACGCATACAATGTCCGCGTTTAAAAATATTCAGTGGGTTTCACCGAATACAAATCCATCACGTCCATACGCACATTTTCAGTAGAAACTGTAGTTAGTATGCTTCAACACGTATGAAAATCGCTCCTCGTTAAAAAGGGCTTATATGCATCGCCAAATGAAGCCGCTCGCCTGAATAAATAATATACGTAGCAAGCGGATAAATTGAGGGAATACGAACGACTATATTAACGGATTTCAGTAAAAGATGGTTGTAATTTGAATATTAGGTCGAGGTAGCTATCCATCTATCTGTTTATATGTTCATCTCGTTATGTTTATTGCCTACGTGCGGCGCGGCTGAGTATTCATCCATCCACAAGCATTTCAACCACTATTCTAACCGATCCTGCGTTATGTATCCAACGATTTCTTGTTTGTCATGTATTCTACTGGATATCGGTCCAACTGGTTGCTTGTGCATGTTATATTGACTGAACGTGGTCGCTATTTAAGGACATTTCCTCCCCATCCCTTAAGTTCTGATGCAATGCCCCATTTGCGCCAATTCGTTTCGCTCAATCGAGAAAAAAATAACGATATCTACGTATAGGTACCTACTCACAGTACAAAGTTATTGGTTGCCTTAGTGAAGTATAGATTTTCATACATATTTTTTTTTAATAGATAAATAATAATTATTAAAATGGATGTACTAAGATAGCAAAATAGGTTGCGATAGGTTTAGGTAGATTGATAATAATGCGGTTTTCATTTTGAGATTGATTTTTGAAATAATATATTTAAATGCAATAAAATTTAAGTAGGTATATTTTAAACAAATTAACTTAAAAATTTCGATAATAATAATAATAATAATAAGTCTAAAGACACTAATTTATGGGACAAATACCTATCCCATAAACTTTTAAACTTTGGTGTCCACTGCGGAAATTATTCGGGTAATGTAAAAACTGTGTCGTACTATTTTTTTAAATAAAAGTTCTACAAAAAACCTTTAAAGCATATAGCATAAAGCATTTGTTTGTGCATTAATATGCAAATCAAATAATAACATAAAATATGTTTTATTCTAATACAAGATGCAAATAATATAATAATTTAATAAAATCAATTTAATCTTCTTCTTAATAAGAATGACAAGACGTCAATAATTTTAATCGTCGATTAGGCCGCGCGGTGTGCGCGCTGGCCAGATGTAATGTGTTAACATTATTATTATTATAAAAAAGCAATGAAAAAGTGAATTAAAAATTCCGATACCAGAGTGTTTTGTACTGGTGTGTATGGGTAATCGTAGTTATAGACTTTAGGGGCTCATTATCCATAATAATATTATGTTACGGTCAGCACTAAGTTTTAGGTCAGTTTTGAGATGCAAGCTAGTTTACTGGTCCCATTAAAAATACCAACCCAAAATCCTTCGTTTAAGTTTTTAAAAATATATCTACCTGTAAGGTAGTAAAATATCGCGCTGGCAACCAATAGATACACAAGACGCGTTATTGTTCCTCGTTTCATCTGGACGTGCTAGCGTTTTATGAAGAGAGAGCCGGTTGCCGATTTAAAAATTCAACATTTATATTGGAAATGCATTTTTATCTTCGGCGATAGGGCGAGCGGGAAGTGCAGACACATTTGCTGTTCGAGCTGTAGAAAAGAAAAAGGCATGGTGTATACAGTGTGTAAACAAATTTACCTGATGTAAGTTTTGGCACAACATTAACTTGTTGGTACTCTTTAGATAAATAGATACGACGCTAAAATTACTCATAGGGCACATACATCGAAGAATATTAAAAAAAAAACAGTAGGATTGAACCAATTGAAGATTACAGATGCGTTGTAACAACTGAGGACTAAGATTTATTAGTGTGTCGGAAACCATAACCGAAATCAAACATCGAAACGCAAGAATTGCTTCACGCTAGAAATAAGTGCGGCGGCGGTACTTCCTCTGTCGAACTACACTAATTAGTTACTCTACACTAATTAGTTAGATACTACAACCTGGTAGATCTTACACATCAGAGTTTTTTTTTTTTGATTAAAGAACAGGATTTGAAAAAGCGGGATTTCATAGTCAGAAGATCTACATTTGGCGACCTTCTTGTTCGACAAATGGACGATTTACTTAAGTTTGTATAGATTTAGCGTCCTTTTCTTGGTCGACAAACTACACTTCGACTTAAAGTGTAGATTTATAGATTAAGCGACATTTTTTGCAATAGTTCAGTCCTTACTGAAAAGCGGGACAGAGCCTGTCCCGCGCGGGACATTTACCTAATTTTGATCAAAAAATGGTTGCGTCCCGCCAAAATCGTCTGGCAACGCTGTTAAGAAACTCAAATGTGTAGGTTTCCTCGCATGATTTTGCTGCACCGTAAAGCTGTGATAATTTATTTTTTATAGATAGGTACGCACATAATTTTACGTACAACAATCAGTGGTGCATGTCTGGTGCATAAACCTCGGACCTACCGATAAAGTGGGCAAGTTTCAACCATCAGGCTATCACTGCTCTTCGCTCCTCTACGTCTATTAAATATCTACCATACATCTTTTTCCATCTGAACGAAACAGCAAACGAGTATGCAGTCCACCTGATCGTAAGTGGCCACTGCCGCCCATGGACATTTGTAATCAACTTCATACAGAACATGGGTTCTTTCTGAAGTCAATCACAAATGCGTTGCTACTCCCGAGGACTAAGATGGTCGCCTCATATAAAAGTGTGCGGCTACTACACCCTTCCATCGAAACGCAAAGAATGCTTCACGCTAGAAATAGGTGTCTCCAATGTAATATCTCCCATAACTCATCCTTCAAAGTAGGTCACAGCACTCGATACTGTTATCAGCAGACGAAGATGGCATACATTCAAGCTTAAAATCGGGAAAGATACCATTTTTAATATTTACGGGTAAAATTTACCTACGTGAAATACGCAAGCCACCTTCTAAGTAGAAATCTTTTTGTGGGCAAAGAAGAATAAGTACCTACCTATATGTAGTTACGCAAGGTACTTTAAGTAATCTATTCGCAGCCAAAGACGTTTGTTCCATATGAACCTACGTATGTATTAGAGTTTTCTATCGGTTACAGCCATTAGTTTAATGCTCCTCAAGTTCCCTCATGTTCCCTCCCTACACAGAATCCTATGCCCATATACGGATCTATGTATACGTACGTCGTTTTTCTTTTGTGAATCTCACAATAAACCCAGATCGGATCTCATCTTCAAATGGAGGATTACTTATACATTTCTCGATTCTGATAATATATTACATTATCTTGTGATAATATAAAATGCGTGATGTACTTATGTTTGTATATTGAAGCTATATACTGAATTGTATTCAAAGAATAGAAAATATCACAGTGTCTTGAGTTAACGTTAAATTCAAAAACGATCTTCTTATCCAAATTAAAGTAATTGAGTTTTAAATTCATAAGTATATTTTTTAACATTGTTTTGCGTGGTTTTTGGTGCTAAATCGTGCTTACTATATCAAAAACAGTAAAATGCCTAAAATTTATGTTAAAAGTAGATATGTTATTTGTTATGTCACTGTTTTTGAACTCGGTTAAAAGCATGTGGTTGAATGAGTCAGGTCGATCGGGGAGGTAGAGCCATACGTTTTTCTAGCGTGAAGCAGGTCTTGCGTTTTAGTGGTAGGGTATAAAAGAGACCATCCTAATTCTCAGGACTAAGAATGCATCTGTGCTTTACTTCAGATAGAACTCCAATTTTATACGAAGTTGCTCACAGATGTCCATGAGCGGCAGTAATCAGTTATCGTCAGGTAGACTGCGTGCTTTCTTTGTTTTTATCTAATATTAGTTTTAAACTAGAAGTAAGAAAACGTTTAGCAAGATTCTCGTGGGTGTTAATTTGTCGCGATTTTAATTTATTGAGGACATACTTATGTCAGGTAAGTGCAATTCTATAAATATATCCGTATGTTTACATTTTCCAAGCCAAAATTTAGCATCGGAGTTGGACATTGTTAAAGAAACCTCATAGCAAAAAAATCCTAGATTTTGGTTTCAAATGGCAATATGGCATACCTACTCAGAGTCGAGCGAAGCCGCGTACGGCACCGAGTGCATTATGCTTTCAGTTCTGCCTGAAACGAATTATGAGGGAAAATTGGTAGATGTGAAATACAATAATATGGGAGGGAACCTTTCATTCCGCGTAATTTGATACGTGTGCTGTGAACGCCGCTGTGGAAACCAATCGAATGCGAAGTAATATTCTACGTTTGTCGTCTACGATCAATCAGCCTGTCGATTTTGGTGTATATAGTTATAATTAAGTTTGCTTGGAAGTTATACTGTTTAATAAGTCTACCTTATTGTTACACACATACCAACATATATCATTAAGGAGTTAGCTGACAATGTATGTTTAGTTTGAAAACACTTTGTTTATAAAAACAATCGAAAAATAGCACCGCTGTGTTGCTGTATTACTCTTGTGAATACGACTAATTGTCCGACTAAGATTATCCTAATATTCATATTGGCGATGTGGAATAATAGTTGTATCATATCTATGATACATGTTTCTAATGTGAAGACTGGTCTTAAAATACTTCACAGATAGTATTCTATAGCATTTTTAAATAAAAACATCAACTCAAACGTTGGAGTATCTCACAGGGCACTCTAATTTTCCAAAAACTTTCTTTTTCTTTTCACTTATTTATTTGAGCTAATTAAATTCAAAAATTAAGTCAACACAAAAAATACGTAGTTTTGTCTACTCTACATGAGTTTGTGCCTACAGAGAAACTAGAAATTTAGGGATTGGTCCAATTGTAAATTATCACAAAATATTGTAACTGACATATTATAATATATTTTTCAACAAAACAGTTAAACAAATAAATGCTTCTATCTACCTATTTTCATTATTAGACTAGAAAGTAGCCTTTGAATTTAAACCCTTTATTGTTGCCGTAGCCGCTCGTAGAACTAGGATAGAAAATATCTACTTAAGACTAACACACAAAACTCTTTGTATTACTTACAGAGTAGCATATTATATATAGCATATAGTTATATTTAATAATAATAGAAAATAATGTTAACCTTTTAAAAAAATGAATAATTGTCTACGCTATCGTATTGGGTACTACCTGTAATGATAGACGTAAGTTTGAATAAATAAATAAATAAATAAATAAATAAATAAATATTTATTGTAGTTTACAAAAGATATTCTATGTCTAACTAAATATTCGATGTCTATCGCAAATCTCTTAAAAGAACTACATTCTCCCAACTATAAATCAATATTGAGATCATGGGCACTCATAACTCCACCGCAACTTTATGGCCGGCTGATATCGGAGCACTACCGTGTGGACGTTAAAACTTTTTCATTGGCCACTCGGATGAGATATGGCGTCGTTGCCGATTTAGTTCTCGAATTTAGACAATATTTCCGAAATTTACTGCCGAAAATTTTATATGGCTAGATAGCAACGTAGTCTCAACTGGAAAGAGCGGTCAGCTATTTTTAGTACGGAATTAGTTTTGTATTACGATAATACATAATGTTTATGAAACCGTAGGTATTTACTAGTATCTGTAAACATAGAAGAATGGAATGAATGATATGAATCCTTTGGTTTTTGTCTATACAATTCTTGCCCATACGCTTCACATAGTATAACGTGCTACTGTTCTAATTATATAAACAATACACACACGCTTGACTGAGCGGTCACCATACCGGTCTGACACCCAGTGAGTCCCGGGTTCAATCCTCAGTTGGACAAATTTGAATGATAAATTTAAATATTTGTTCTGGGTGTGGGTTTTTGTGTATTCATTCTTGTGAGTGTCCATGGCACTCACGACCCAGGAGAGAAACCTACTGTGGGACTAATAGTGTAGAAAGCGTTTTAGTTTATATTAATATTAGCTTCGTTTAAGCGTTTTAGTTTATATAATAGTAGTATTTTATATTAATTTAAATCTGGGCACTACCCTGGGTTTACTTAAAATTTACAATCAAAATGAAGAATAAATAAAATAATATTACCACGTTACTACACTTATATTATCTCTTTTTAATTAGAGCATGCATACCACATCTATCAAAAGTACACTCAATAACACAGTTGTTTCATTTTAATTACCTTCAAGTCATCAAAAGTAAATTACAAACATTTGGATTGCTAAAACTTCAAAAGGATTCAACTATCTTGTACCGATATCGACTACAGAATGTTCTTCTAAATCCGTTGAATGGGCTTTAAACTACGCAGAGAATTCATATTTCCGAAACTGGAAAACCATTTGTTTGCCGGAGCGGAACACCAGTTTGCATTTTCCTCTAAATTGTGCTAATGGTTCTCCTATCTACTGTCCTCACACCTCAATTCGGAACGGAAAATCTCTGTATTTTGCGTCGAAAAGAAGAAAATGTCGACCGTTCGTTACGGTCCACTCGGCTCTACGTTCTCTTAGCTTATAATTGACAGCGTTAGGTATTGGAAATTTACGAGCGAATATTTGAAAATGTTCGACAGATATCATTGGGAAAACTGGCTTTTCAATAGGAATTATTAAATACACATTTCAACAAGAACATGTTAGTGAGAGACTTGATTGCCTGTATAAATCAACGCATATCTATTCACGTGAAATATTGTCAATAATTTTTAAATGTTTAATGAGTTCTGTTACTTCATCATCATCGTCATCACATCAGCCTTTTTCATTCCACTGCTGGACATAGGCCTCCCCCACGCTGTGCCACAGTGCTCGGTCCTCAGCTACTCTCCTCCAACCCTCTTAAGGTCGTCGATCCAATGGAGACCACGATCCGGCAGACGTATTGTGGGACGCCCTCCGGCTCGCTCGACCGACAATATTATGAGGGATTTGTTACTTGTGATAAATAAATATTATTATCATTAAAAGACTAGGTATTGCTTAGATAAAATCAAAAGTAGCAAACGCACGTGCAGACTTGATGGTAAAGGCCACTTGATGGTAAAGGCCACTGTCGCCTGGACATCTGTAACCCCGTTGCTACTTCCGTACCACTACCATCAAACTAGAATACCTACAGCAGTTTAAAAGTGCTATTATAACGCAGTAATATGTGTGACCGTAATGCCTTCGGAGGTAAACCACAAAGGATTCCATCACCTTGGAATCTAATTGGAATCTAACATAAGTCCAAAATTCACAAGTCGGTTAGGTTAAAATACGACGAAAAGACAATGTTGTACTTTATGGTGTTATTAATATCAAATAAATGTTACTTAAGAAAATATTGTTGATAAATATTGTTATTACAAAATGCCTTAGTACAAATGCCATTGATTTTAGTTCAATTATGTGTGAAAACAAACAGTGGGAATTACTTTTATATCCCTGAACCAAACTTATTTATTACTTTTTAAATGTATAACCAAAAAGGAAAATTATAATAAAAATATAAAATGAGTTAATACAAACGCTTACTACATTTATCGTTTATAACAGGATTTTCTGTGTCGTCGGTGTCATTAACATACTAACAGAATCCCACAGACAGAATAATCTAAATTCATCATTTGTGTCTGCCAGAGTAAACGACGAATTATTTTAGTACGCATACGTCACGTACGAAGCAAAACAATTCATCATATTACATATATTTTTATATAAATATACCGATACCGAATTGTTGATTATTTTTCCCCAATCTCTCCACGCTTTGCAATCTCAGCGTAAATATACCATACAAACTAAGATGTAAGATATCTGAAGAAACTGGGTGCGCACTATTGTCCCGAATTTAGGGGCAGAATCAATAAGACCCTAATTTCCCCGGGAAAATCTATTCTTGTATGTACTCAACTGTGAGGCGACCATGTAGAACCTTATTAATGTCCTCGGTAATTACATACCTTGAGCCTACAGGGTCGCAATCATTGTAGTGGGTAATTGTGTTTCTCAGTAACATGTTGGGTTTATCAACGTAAAAACATGGAAAAGGTTTCCACTGTTCATTATGCTGTACTTGATAATTTGGTCTTTGTTGAGTTTTAGTCTGTATAATACATTGGTGAGTTGCTTCAAACAAAAATGAAAATCTATGAAAAATACGTATACTTACACCAACGCGACGCTATTGTTATCTGGGTGCACGGCAGTACCCCTAAGTCGATTCCCGTTTATATTATTAAACAAATAAACAATTAATTCTTGTTATGTCCAATACTTATACATACATCTAACTAGACTAATTTATTATCGTAAATAGATATAGTTGAATTAAGCGTAGGTTTTCTTTGTGGTGAAAATCCGATCGTGATCATACAGTACTTTTTACAAGTTTTGCCCGCCGATGCATCGGTTTTACTAGAATTTACTTTATATTCACATGTATTAATAACCACCGCGTGTGTATCAAAATCATCATAAAGAGTATCATATGTGTAAATTCAGACCGTAAACTCTGTATGTGGCAAATTGCAGCCAAACTTTTGTGTGAAATGGTACCAAACGTACCTACATCTCCACATACTATGCCATTTCTAGTATTACGTTTAAGGTTTTTTTAATAATTATGTTCTATAAATGTCTTGTTCATTTTTATAGTAATTCTACAAACAAATTATCTGTATTTTATTTTATTCGTGAGCTTTAATACACTTACAAAAGTACAGTCCATCAATTTGGACTGTCCATCAATTCGCACTTGGCCAGCGCGGTGGACTATGGCCTAAACTCTATCATTCTGAGAGAAGACCCGTGCTCAGTGGGACAATAATGGATTGACGAGAGACATTAGTACATACACTTTTAAACAATCGTACGTCAATTATAAAATTTTGTTTAATTAATTATCTTCTGTTTATAAGTACGAAAATTAGAAAAGGATATTTCAACAAATAAAAAAACAATTTCTTACGAAAGAGATTATGACGTATTCTGATAAATCTACTTAACGGGAGCCAAAATATTTCACGAAAGGCACCCCTAATCCGGGTAAGGCTAACGCTGAACCAAATTAGGAGTCATTGTGACCCCGGGAACTTCTCAATGAATAAAATAACAGTAACTCTTGTTCGGGCTAATTCCGCCAGATCTAACCGGCCTGTAATGCATACGTTTATAGAAAATGGGTGTAAGGTTTAAGATTTAAATTAAAAGTAGGTATGGCTAGTTAATTAAATTGAATCTATGCTAATATTGTGTTTTGTGGATATGGTAAGATGGCAGAAGTGAAATCGTGTAAAGCGGTACGGTAGGCTTTGAATAAAGAATTATTAAAAAGGCCAGCATTGGACTATAACCTTTCCAACTAAGAATAAGAAACAGATCCCAGCAGTTGGTTTTTTTTTATCTGACTGAAGTAGTAAACGAGTAGCACCTGATGGTATGTGGGCACTGCCGCTCATAGACATCTATAATCAATTTCATACAGAACATATGTTCTATCTGAAGTCAATCACAGATGCGTTGCTACTCCCAAGGACTAGGATGATCGCATCATATAAAAATGTGCCGGCAACCACACCCTTTCATCGAAACGCAAGAAATGCTTCACGCTAGAAATAGGTGTTGCGGTGGTCGTACTACACTGGTTCTACCACCTTAATTAGTAGATGACGTATTCTGGTTTGAAGAGCATATAGACACTTTCCAACACTATGTGTCAATGTCCTACCACATTTATAAATTTGTTTATGGCTACATGGTGTGCTTTATTGTTTGCACCATTCTTTATTGTGTACAAGGCTATTACCGCGGCTTCGCCCGCCTTGTTCACATGTACCACGATAATGAGTATTCTATATAGGTTATTTTGTGCACAAATCGCAGCTGCGTTAATTAATTACGTCTAGTGCTTGGTGTACCTATACCAGGAAATGTACCAATACCAATAAAAAGAAATCATAAAATAAAGATGCTTGCAGTTTTAAGTCCTTTACTCGAATGTAACGAATGCGGACTTCCCTCACGCCATAAAACACAGTCTTCAATCACAAAATTGAAAATTAGTACAATGATCAATATCCTAATAATATAAGAACATCATGCATAAGTAAAATAACATTTGTCGTCAACCCATTATTGTCCCACTGCTGGGCACGGGTCTTCTCTCAGAATGAGAGAGTTTAGGTCATAGTCCACCGCGCAGGCCAAGTGCGAATTGGTGGACATAACATTTAAATAGTAAGTATTACAAAATTATAAATCATAAAGTGACGGTTCAATAGAACCGCCACAGTTATATACAACCTAACAAATATTCGCATTTATAATATTACGAGATATAAAGAAAGGATAGGTTACAAGAGCCTAGCATATATGCATCTCGTGTTAGATCTTCTGTAACCAAACGCTAAGTAACCCAAATTCGGAGCGACGGCAATCTACCGCAAACCGAAACCGAGCGAAACCGGATTTGCGGCGGAATACTGTCTCCGTGTTCATTTATCGACTAACAGTTTGAACCGAGTGTCACACCCGCTTCCACTGGTACAAGTTTGTCCTAAATCTGGTAATTTAGCGTAAATTTAATTTGGTCTTGGAAAATAAAGTAGTGAAATGTCATTAAGGTTATTCTGTGGTAGTCGTGTCTCGTAATTTCACAAGCGTATTATATAAATATATAATAAATATAACATGGCCTTATCACTGTAAGGGCATGTTATATTTATTATATATATTATTATATTACACTTAATAACAGAAATTTCGTTACTTAAATTAATTTTTAACATTAAATTTTGTTCTATCCAGTTAACTTCTTACTTTTTTATGTATCAGGTTATTCCCACGCCTTCGCCAGCTACGGCCACGTCCACCACGGTAATGACTAACGAGCATCCTATTTGTTGATATGGATCATAAACTTTGCATGTGCCAAATTTTAGATAAATCCGACTAGTAGTTTTGGCGTGAAAGAGCAACAAACACACTTTAAACCTTACAAAATTTCGCATTAATAATATTAACAAGACAAAATCGAAGTTAGGAAAGCCTGGCCAATATGCATCTTGTGTTAGATCTTCTGTAACCAAACGCTAAGTAACCCAAATTCGAAGCGACGGCAATCTACCGCAAACCGAAACCGAGCGAAACCGGATTTGCGGCGGAATACTGTCTCCATGTACATTCATCGACTAACAGTTTGAACCGAGTGTCACACCCCTTCCACTGGTACAAATTTGTCCTAAATGTGGTAATTTAGCGTAAATTTAATTTGGTCTTGGAAAATAAAGTAGTGAAATGTCAATAAGGTTATTTTGTGGTAGTCGTGTCTCGTAATTTCACAAGCGTATTATATAAATATATAATAAATATAACATGGCCTTATCACTATAAGGGCATGTTATATTTATATATTACACTTAATAACAGAAATTTCATTGCTTAAATTCATTTTTACCATTAATTTTTTTTCTATCCAGTTAACTTCTTACTTTTTTATGTACCAGGTTATTCCCACGCCTTCACCAGCTATGGCCACGTCCACCACGGTAATGACTAACGAGCATCCTATTTGTTGATATGGATCATAAACATTGTCTGTGCCAAATATTAAATAAATCCGTCCAGTAGTTTTGGCGTGAAAGAGCAACAAACACATAAAACCTTACAAGATTTCGCATTAATAATATTAACAAGATATAATCGAATAGGTTAGGAAAGCCTGGCCAATATGCATCTCGTGTTAGATCTTCTGTAACCAAACGCTAAGTAACCCAAATTCGGAGCGACGGCAATCTACCGCAAACCGAAACCGAGCGAAACCGGATTTGCGGCGGAATACTGTCTCCATGTTCATTTATCGACTAACAGTTTGAACCGAGTGTCACACCCACTTCCACTGGTACAAATTTGTCCTAAGTCTGGCAACTTAGCATAAATTTAATTTGGTCTTGGAAAATAAAGTAGTGAACTGTCATTAAGATTATTTTGTGGTAGTCGTGTCTCGTAATTTCACAAACGTATTATATAAATATAACATGGCCTTATAGAGTAATAACAGTAATTTCATTACTTAAATTAATTTACTATTAAATTTTGTGCTCTCCCTAACTTCATACTTTTTTATGTATCAGGTTATTCCCACGTCTTCGCCAGCTATGGCCACGTCCACCACGGTAATGACTTATGATCATCCTATTTGCTGATATGGATCATAAACTTTGCGTGTGCCAAATATAAGATAAATGCAACCAGCAGTTTTGGCGTGAAAGAGCAATAAACACACATACAAACTTTACAAAATTTTGCATTCATAATATTAACAAGACATAATCGAAGTTAGGAAAGCCTGGCCAATATGCATCTCGTGTTAGATCTTCTGTAACCAAACGCTAGGTAACCCAAATTCGGAGCGACGGCAATATACCGCAAACCGAAACCGAGCGAAACCGGATTTGCGGGGAATACTGTCTCCATGTTCATTTATCGACTAACAGTTTGGACCGAGTGTCACACCCTCTTCCATTGGTACAAATTTGTCCTAAGTCTGGCAATATAGCGTGAATTTTTGGTTCTAGAAAGTAAAGTAGTGAACTCTCATTAAGATTATTTTGACAAGTTCTAAATAATCTTATTAAGAGTTAAGCCAAGAGTAAGGCCATAACATAAGCCTATATTGTTATGACTTGATGGAGTAAATAAATAAAAGTTAAATGTTAATTTAAGACATGGACTACCAATATACTTTTAATCCCTTAAATTAAGAACCAATATCTTTTTTTCTTTTATTGCTATTTTGAACCCACAAAGGGATTGCCAGTTTGAAGAGATTATTTTCAGTCCTTTAAACTGTTTTTTCTACATACATGCAATGTATAGACACTATTACAGACAAAAAAATCTTAGTTTTATAATATGTATGGATCTTGACTAAATTTTCTATATCCTTGTATTTATACATCGTTGTGTTTGGCAACCCGCGTGGCGGTTATCATACCGGTCTGACGCGCAATGGTTCGATTCCTGGCCAGACAGGTATCTGAATGATGAGTTTGGATTCATTTTCTAGGACTGGGTGTTTGTGTATTCGTCTTGTGTGTGTCCATGGTACCCACGTCACAGGAGAAAATCCTAGTATGGGGCTATGAGTATACGCGTGTTTTTTTGAAAGCGTGTTATACGTCACGTGGCCGTCACGTGGTTAAATTTTCTTTAGTTTTCATAATATATCTAAAAATATATGTATGATCTTTATCCGTACTTCAACACGCGACGAAGATAATACAATAAAGAAAATATCATATCATTGTCGTGTGTGATGGCCCTTAAAATGAAATGCGCGTAACTCGGGCCGCCCAATACTGCCTGAAGTACCTACGTGGTCCTTTCCTTGTGCAGTTCCACTAAAACTATGGATACACTATATTTTGCAATGGTAATGTTAGATAAGGGATTTTGGTTAGAGATTGAATTTAACAAAAAGTTATATTGACTGTTAGCTCCCATTGCTATATGTTTTCTTATGTTTTTAGTTAGCTTTTAGTTCTTTCGGAGTATGAAGGGTCCTAAGCCTTTTGCGAAATTTTCTTTAGAAAAATAACGAAAAACATAAACCTAAGCACACATAAGCGCACAATTACGTCTATTATGTAACTGTCTTCTAAAATGTATTTTAATGTACCTACATTAAAAATATAATAATATAAATCAATTTATGGCTTTAAGACAAACTATAAATTACATAAATTATGTATTTATAGATTAACCTATGAATTTTATAAATAAATAAATCAGGCTTCCATAGTATTTAATAATTTTACCTTTCAACAAATTAAAAAATAATTTTAATCTTCGAAAAATTAGAGATACTTACTTGGCAAGTTAGTTTTGTCATTTAAATGTCATTACAATTCCACAGAGTATATTTTTTTTAAAAAGAGATATAACTTCCATTGTTATGACATAGTCTTGTTAGTGCAAAAGATATAATGTTTTTCTGTTTATGTGAACCAGCTTTATCGGAACAAGGAACATTAGCGCACCCTCCTAGGAGATTGACCTCTGAATGACCAACATATTTTATTTCATTGCAACTTAGCAAGGCTCTTTTGCAGTTATTTCACTGAAAGGTACGTTATGTAGTCTTTATACACAAAGAAATAAGGGATACATTTAAATCTGACCAGTTTCTTCGACAGTCAAAATAACTTTGTTATTGGCATGAATCCTGAATCATACTTGGTCGTATTTTTCGAAAATCACTTTTCTTTCTTGCTGTACAAATATATGAGAAATGGACTTTTGTAACATGTAATTATGATATTTGTAAGTAATGGACTTTTGCAATATTGTAACATACATTTTACAATCAGTCAATGACTCTATAGGGAGATATATTTTTTTAATCTAAAAATATTTAAGCACCGAATATTTATGCACCGATCTCAGTAGTTTCATTTCATATATCCAAATATATCAAATGAAACTACTGAGATCTTATAACCTGTAGACCTTTTTTTTGTTTTCGAGGGGGAATCCTTCAAAATGTACGTAAGGTGGCTATCCTCGGCGCTATAAAGAGGACTCTGGGAACTCGGACCGACCGCAACCGGAATCCTCTGAGCGCATTGCCCCATCGAGCTCCTCTCAGATGGGCGGCTGGGCCCACCGCTCCGTCTAGTCTTTACGACGGTATGCGACCACATATACCGCCGTACTTCCCGGGATCGCCTGACCGAACGGTTCGAGCTCCCACTCTAGCCGCCTGCAACCCCGGAAGCCCCTTTTAGTCGCCTCTTACGACAGGCAGGGGATGCCGTAGCCCCATTCTGATCCTGGAACTACAAGGACGATAATCTGAGGACCTATACCCATTTTATAGGAGAATATCAAAATTTTGAGTTGTGTATATAGTCGGGAAGATTTGATTCTTAGTTCTTACCATTAACTGATCACTTATCATCAAGTGGACTGTAATTTTGTTTGCTACTTATAGTTGTTGCTTAAGTAAAATACCAATACAACTTAAACACAGAAACGTTTTCATACGGATCGTGGATTTTCTATTCAAATTTGTCAATACGATCCCGAAGATTATTCTCAAGGAGGAAATTGGTAGAGTGGTATCCAGTTGAGTTCTCCATCGATAAACGAAGTCGGAGACAGTGTTTCGCCGCAAATCCGGCTCCTTGGTTCCGTTTGCGGTTCAATTGCTGTCGTTCCGAGCTTGTGGTTAGCGCTCAGTCTAACGATAGCCCTCTTTAAGGCGTATCGCATAATAAACAGTAAAACAGCTGCAATAAAGAGAATCCGTTCTTTTAGTTCAATAGAATAATTTAGTGGGCTTTGATTAGGATACGTTATTGAATAGACATCATTAATAGAATATCACACCGTATTTTTTATTTGATTAAAGAACAATATTTCTTATAGAGTTTTTTTGACGTCACAACCGTAGATCGTGAAAGTTCACACAAATATTAAAAATACAACGTAATATTATTACAAAATTTAGGGAGGTATGTTTGCGGCTATTGCTTATAAAATGCAACGAATTCAATGACTTAAATTACTTATGTAACTAACGACAAATTTGTTAAATTCTCGGATTTTGGTAAATAAAATAATTAGCACTAACTTGCTAGGTGGTAAAAATAGATAGTGGAGGTTATTTCGTGCGTGAAGCAGTTTTTGCGTTTTGGTGGAAGAGTATGGTTGTCGGTTCACTATCACTACATATTATAAAACAAAGTCAATACGATCAAAGTAGCTTTACGTTGTCTGTCCCTATGTATGCTTAGATTTTTAAAACTACGCTACGGATTTTAATGCATTTTTTAATAGAGAGAGTGATTCAAAAGGAAGGTTTTTGTGTATAATACAGTAGAGATACACTAATAATTATAGATTTTTGACTTTTAGGTGGAACAAAGTTCACGAGTCGACTGGAGCGTGGCATCTATGGCCACATTCAGGTACTAGTGGTAACATTAATTTTATTTGGAGTTGATGTTGATCTATATGGCAGTGCCCACTTACCATCAGATGCACTGCATACTCGTTTATTGTTTCAATATTATAAAAAATAGTAGCGTTTATGCGCCAAATGAGCGTCGCACCTAAAGACATTAACAGACGTAATCTTGTCTTAACAGAAGTAAAAGCATTGGACAAATAGATTGAAGTACCGTAATCTCAGTTTAAATCAACATCCAATATACATAGTTTAGATTACTGGGAAATGTTTGAATAGAAATCTGTAGTGGCCGTTAGCTATCTTGGAAAATCACTTGTAGTATGAATAAACAACATTTGAATAGAAATCTCATACTACCAATACTTAATTACAAAGGAAAATATTTTTATTGTCATAAAATTATCGCATTGCATGGCACGAAACATTTATATTAGAATTATGGCTGAAAATCAGTTAATATTTCAGAATGATGGTTTGTTTTTCAGCAGACAATGCGTTAGAATCCTTATTGAAGAGCATGTTTGAATTAATTAGGACGGTCTCTGCATAGTCGTCCGTTAAGGAGCCACCCTAGAATAGACAAGAAACGAAAAATCTTGAAATTGAAGGTTTTCTCAGTCGACCAATTTCAGAGTCTATTTCTGACCTCGACCTTAAGAAAATATTTACTAGCCGACCTTTTTTCCAGGCCCACTTTTAGGCTCCTGACCTTAGCCTTAACAAAGCTATATCGACTACGGGTAGTCTAGAATGTTTTCTATTTCGTAGGAGTCGCACAGAACCTTTTTCCGGTTATTTTTATATCGGAGTGTTCTGTAAATAAATCTGTCGTTGAAATAATATTGCGTACCGTTTATTTGCGTTGGCTTCTTATGCGAGTGATTTCTGATACGACTTTGATATATATACATACGATTTTCATATGTAAGGAGGTTCCAAGCGTTGTTGAAACGAATACAAATTTGAAGGGAAGATGGGGTAAGCCGCTTCATTTGTACCTAATGGTCGTATTCTTGATTGCCAGGGACGTAATATTTTATACATAAAATAATGAATGAATTAATAATGAACAGACTAGAAAAAGTATGAGAAGTATTTATGCAATTTTCGGGAGGCATATTTTACAGTATAAACCTAACCGTACAAAGTAATACATCTGACGTGAATATACATGTGTTGAGAATCAAATATAATATGCAGCACTTTAAACACATGGAAGTCCTGGTACCATTTGCATCATGAAGTAAATTATCGAGGTGTACTCGCATGTCACTACATAGTACAAAACAAAGTCGCTTCCCGCCGTCTGTCCCTATGTATGCTTAGATCTTTAAACTACGCTACGGATTTTAATGCAGTAGGTTTTAAAAGATAGAGTGATTCGAAAGGAAGGTTTTTATGTATAACTAGCTGTCCCGACAAACGTTGTTTTGCCATAAAAAAAATAAAAAAAATGTTAAGGGTGGACAACCCTTAAGGGGTATGAAAAATAGATGTTGGCCGATTCTCAGACCTACTGAATAAGAATATATAAAATTTGGTAAAAATCGGTCAAGCCGTTTCGGAGGAGTATGGAAAAAAAAACTGTGACACGAGAATTTTATATATTAGATATATACGTTTTATAGTATAGGAACACTGATAATTTTATATTTTTGACTTTTGCGCGGAACGAAGTTCACCGGGTCAACTAGTATTATATAACCAGTATAGTACGATCGAGTTTCCAGGACCATCGCCACTCTTATTTCTAGCGTGCAGTTCTTTCTTGCGTTTCGGTGGAAGAGTGTGGTTGCCGGCTCACTTCTATAATTATGAGGCAATGTTTTATAACCAATGTTCTACGAAGTTCCAATGTTCTATGAAGTTACTTGCAGATGTCCATGAGCTGCTGCTTCAGTTTAAAAAAAAAACCTTTAATAAATAGCTTTACTGCGGCACTCGGGGACTGCCGCAGTAAAGCTATTTATTCATAGCATTTTTTATCAACTTTAAATTATAATTATTTATTTATGAAGTGTTTTTGGTTGCTTGATATTAATTCAAGTCTTTTTCTTTGATACTATATACTTTCTCACAAACATTCATCCGATTACTGCGCAGCTCGTCTCGATCCGCGCGGACTTCGTACTGTTGTACCATATACATACACGTTAAGCGAACGCTCGGCGCGACATGGTAGCCGGAGTGGGGGGTGTTAGGTTTTTTCGTTACGGAAATTCTTGTATCGGTCGCCACGCTCAAAACCCGCGATAAAAGCTACGCAAAAGCCTAAAATGACAGGTAAAAACCGTAATACGCTTGCTCTTAAATTTATTATAACATCGTGAAACATGCATAATATGAGGGTGTTTTAGCACAGAAAAAAGTGAAAAACCAACTCTATTAAAAGCTAGCACGAGCTTAACGAAGCTTCCATAACGTTAAAAAGACAACAAAGTTCATAATCTATCGAGTAACGTCAGGCGATAGGAGAATGACTCGAGCGTCATTACCTGCACTCGCTTGGAGATTGAAAATTTAACGAGAGTCATTTCCGTTATATTGCTCAAATGGTTTGATTAATCAAAGCTTGAATATTCGTTTTTGCTTTCTATTTTATTTTTTATGTCGAATATTTATAAAACATGCAATGCATGCAATAAATTGTAATTTAAAAACTAAATCTATCCAAAAATAATGGGATGTAATAAATGATTCCGTTAGAGAATTTAAAATGCATTTTCAAATATGTAGAATCAAAACATTATATATAACATATGTAGAACAAAACAAACAGGCAAAAGTATTAACTTAATTATTATTGTAAGACAACCTTATCATAAATCAATTATGTATTTTCTCTGAAACTTACCCAAACAATGTTTGAAACGTACATCTTTTGATTTTTTTAGAGTGGATTTACCCATTTTACAATTTACGTTTTTAGTAACAAAGTTTATAGGTATGTAAACATGTATATAACTTCATACATTTAGAAGTGGTTATGAAAATAAGAAAAACAAAAGTGTATCTATCGGCTGACAGACGATAGAGTGGTCATTACCTTGCTCGAGATACGAGATGAGATATTTAACGAGACTCATTTACTGCACACTGTGCTTCTGTCTAAATGGACCCTTTACGAGCACACCCTGTTTAAGTTACTGGAGAGTGAAGATTAAAAAAAATTATAGTTTATTCTCGTCGTCAATCCATTACTGCCCCACTATTGAAAAGAGTCTCTTCTCCGAGTAAGATGATTCTAGGCAACAGTAGGTATAAACGAGCATGCAGTCCACCTGATGGTAGGTGGTCATTGTCGCCCATGGACACATGTAAGCAACTTCATACAGAACACATGTTCTATCTGAAGTCAATCACAGATGCGTTGTGACTTCCGAGGACTATGATGGTCGCCTCATATGAAAGTATGCCGGCAACCACACCCTTCCATCGAAATGCAGGAACTGCTTCACGCTAGAAATAGGTGTAACTGTGGTATTTCCCCGGTTGAACTACACTGGTTCTACCACCTTCGAATGCTTAATTCTAAGTTTCGTATAGCCTGCTTCAAAATTTGCAGACTAGGTAAACATTCTGACTCTATGCTAATATCCTTTAAGGGATAAATTTTCCAATAAGGTGTGATTTAGGTAGAAATAGTTGTGTACTTCCCCGACACAGGTTCTACCACCTGGTAAACCGTGATGTTTTACTTCACCGTAGAGCAGTGATAATTAATTTCTAATACGCACATCATTTAAGAAAGTCCATGGTGAGCAATCATGACAAACTATTTCAAATCGCGCTTAATATAATATACAGAAATCAAAATGTTATTCTAGCGCCATTTTGACAGAGAGGTCGATAAAAGCGCTGCCGTATTGCTATTTACTTTGCTATAAATAGTAAATCGTCTGCTAGATACATATCAGTACTTTGTACATGATTGATATATCTGAAATTACGCAGCCATCTGATATTCGGGTGACTGCTCCCATTAGTAGGTATTAACATGCCAGCTTACTATTTCCCAATTAAATGTCTATCCGATACCTTCATAGTTTCAAGCTAAAGGTCGTCTGCGGTAGTATGAGCTACTTATGATTTGCGGTTGGTATGAAAAGCTTTACATAACTTTGATATCATCAATCCATTATCGTCCCACTGCTGGGCACGGGTCTTCTCTCGGATTGAGGGAGTTTTTAGGCCATAACCCACCGCGCTGGCCAAGTGCGAATTGGTGGACTTCACACACCTCCAAGAACTTTTTTTTCAAAGAACTCTTCGATGTGTACCTCACGATGAGGAAACTCTCACGATGTTTTCCTTCACCGAAAAGCAGTGATAATTAATTTCTAATACGCACATAAATCAGTGGTGCGTGCCTGGGTTTAAACCTCGGACCTCCCGATTGAGATAGCAAGTTATCATTAGGCTATCATTGCTCTTTTGACAACACATCGAAAATTTTGAAGCATTTTCAAGGTGGTAGACCAATGGTTACTTATGGTTACCTATGGTTTGAACGGTAGGGTACCACCGCTACATGTATTTCTAACATGAAGCAGTTGTTGCTTTTCTATGGAATGATGTGATTTCTATTTTATATGTGGCGACCATCCTAGTACTCAAGGGTGGCAATGCATCTGAGATTGATTTTAGATAGCACCCCTCTTTAATATGAAGTTGAAGTCCGAAGGTGATGGGGGCCACTTGCAATGAAGTAGACTGACTGTTCGTTAATTAGTTCAATCACGTATAAAAAATGTAATATGGTATCTTACGAAATGGGTTCATCCAACATTTGTAAATTAGTCTGTTAGAAACAAAAACCATGCACAAAATCAATATAGGACATCATACATGCCTTTACTAGAATTTACACCTGTGTCTTTCGACAGGACACGTATTGAGATTTCAGGAACTTGAAAAAGCAATAAATAGTATATTAATAAACCTCTCAATAGTCTGGCAACGGTCCACAGAAACATATGCATCTTAAAACAGCTTCTTAGTAAAAGGATATGTTCGTTAAATTGGTGCATAATTTTTACATTGAAGCACTCTACAGACGCTCTGAAGAGTCGGTCACAGACGGTCAGAATTTCATTAGTGAGTGTTGGACGATGGCCAGCCTGGTCGGAGTTTTAATTCGCGAAATAGATATAGACTGGAACTAATTTTCGTATTTTACAGGAATGTTAAAATAGTTTGCAATATATTTAATACCGAATGGGATTTCCTTTACACATACGTATAAGCACATGCGTACAAACATATCCATGACTGATAAATGATGATATTGATAATTGTACGTTGATGATGATACTGATAATTTATATAGATGTACATATTTTTATTAAGTACGTCAGTGCATGCTATAATTATTAAACAAACATTACATAAATTCATAATAGAACATCACCAAATGAAGTTTTTTACAGGTTTTACAGAACATGTAGAATTTGCGTGCCTCAATTTCAATAGATTTATTACCTTTCAACAGCAAAATTGTTGCTTTAGATACAGTTTTGTCTGAAATTAAAAATGATTAATTTTTTTACCTAACACACAGGCTAAGTCTGATTGAAATATTTTTAATAAAATATATCTATGTTTTTTATTTCAAAAGTATTAAAACAAAATCAGTTTTACTTTCGGCCATACGGGTAGCAATGTACTTACGATCTTGTACAAAAGGGTTATCATATTTAGATTCGATTACATATGTCAAAAATGACTTCAAACAATTGAACTGCAGGATTAGTGGCTGCTGTTATAAAAATGTTTTTAAAAAAGTAAGCCTCTCAGAGTTTTCCCGAAACAATTTCCTTCGCAATGAAAGCAAGCGATAATTATTTTCCAATAAGCAGTTGGCTTCTAAGAATGACGAAGTAACTGAGTCTTAAGCCACCTACTTCTAAATATCTCCTCCGCCTCCTTATTTTAAACCTTCTTGATAATAATTCGCATAAGATGTTCAAGGCACTTCTAGAAACTCATTTTATATTCCGTGTCACATTCTGTGTAATAACTGTGTTATTACACGTGTTCAAAAACTCGAATTAAAAATTGTTGTCCACTCGAAGCAGCCTGCGAGGGATGTGTGGAATAATTGAACCTCTAAAGTTTGTTCTTGGAGAGCTTTTGAAATAGCAAAAAGCTTCCATGCGCATTTTATGAAAGTATATTTGTCCTTTTCATTTGCACTGCAGTTTTTGTATTGCGTCGAGATTTTAAACAGCGTTTTTGTAATGTTTGTAAGCGTTTTGTGATTTTTTTTTGAGGACTTGTTTGAGAGTTTTAAGAATTTTATTATAAATTTTAGTTTTTGTAATTAGAATTAAACCATATATACTTTTTATGTCGGGAAATTGCTTGTAACTAATTGACGATCAAGTCAATCAAAAGAGAAAGAAAGAAAAAGTGTGACCACCTAATGTTTATTTTAGAAATACACCTTTTACAAATAATACAATATAAATACGAGTATTACATACATTGATACAAACAAGCCTCTCTCTTGAAAACTAATTGTATATTTACAATTCCAAAGCATTTTACGTTAATAAAAACGTATATCATTTGTATTTCGCTAAATTCAAATATCGGAACATCTAACACCAAACATCTAAGCAATGTGGCAAAACTCTTGTTTATCGTAATGAGCTTTGCTATTTGAGTGTTGAGGAGGGATTATATTGCACCTACATTAGCAAATGTAGCATACATCATACGTATTAAAGGTATCTTTTATGTAATATTCTATCACAAACTAGTTAAGTATCCATTAAACTACTTAAAATTAAAGAATATGCCAATTTTTATAAAACCAGCGTTGAAAGAATTCATTGAAAAGTTTAAAATGATCAGCAATACCTATATTATAATAAATTGTATTGTATCAGATAAAGACGATATGAAATAAGATGTTTTTTCTTTTATGTACCAGATTTTTTATATTTGTATTTTTATTTTAAAATAACTTACGTTACTATATTGATTTTTCTGATATTCACAGTGTGTTTAGTTATTTAACCATTATTATCATTGAATAAGAAGTATGTTACCTATTGATAACATCTTAAAGAATGCTTGTTAGTAGTGTCCAACCGAAATTGGTTTTTCGACCGAAACCGAAACCTAATCCGAATTTCGGCAAAGGTCTGAGTTTCGGCCGAAACCGAAACCGAAACTTCCTTACAAGGATCAAGTTTTAAGGAGAAAAGAAAAAAATCTTCATAAAATCATCAGTCTTTTGTTTTTCATCTTTAAATCACATCTATTCAGTCTTTGACATTTTCACTTAAGGATAATTAATAATAATCAACGTAAAAACACATAAAACGCGCCGAACATGACCGATCACAGCGCGAGAACTCCCGAGTGCAGTTTTGGTTTCGGTCGTAGTTTCGGTACCTTTTTCTCCGAAACCGAAACTAAAGCGAAACCGAATATTCGGTCGGACACTACTCGTTAGGTTTAGTTTCGGATTTCTGATATCAATTGCAGTGCCTACTGACACGTGCTACGCGCAGTTGTTAAAGGATTTTAGGTCAATTTTCCGGTAAGTTTCTATTTTGTTTATTGTATTCAATTTTGACATAGAAAAGCGCCTTAGTCCTATCTCGAAACTATAACCTGTACACTAGAACCAAATAACTATTTAAAAGATATCGCTTTTAAATGAGATGTTTTACTAGAATTTTAGATGGTAAAATATTGAATTTTAATCGTAAGCTGTTATCTGTATTCCATGAAACCTTTCTAAGACAAGTGTTGATTTTGTTTATGTAACTTAAATTCTCATATTTCGAAATACGAAATGAACTCTTTCTTGCGTTTGTTTATAACACTTAATATACATCAATATGTACCTATAATTTTTCCACACCTCTTACATTCACTTTTAGATGTAGTAAATCTCAAACTAATCTATGCGCGCAGTATTCATTATAAGGTAACACAATTCGTTCCACGTATTAATATAGATTTCTAAACGTATATTCAAAATTATCATTTAATTCTCCATTCGTAACATCGAATACGATTCGATTGTACCGCTTCCCAAACCCAAATTAAGTTCGTTTAATTCGAATATCGCAATTATCTCTTTGTACCACGTTCGTATTGCACAATGGGATAATACTTGTTTATGTTTACGATAACAGCGCTGCAACGTTACAAACAGATAAACATGCGGATGTTATTAAATTGCAATCGAAGTTTGCTTGAGTTATGAGCTTTGCATTTCTGTTAATATATAGGAGTAAGGAATGAACATATAAGTACATAAATGTGATGGTGATGATGATAACTTCGACCTGTTTAGTGAAAATCGCTCCATTACTTCACACTTAATTTGACATTGTTTTGTTACATGTGTTATTGTTATTGATTTATTTTTTCGTGACATTATATTTCGTGTTTTAAAAGTTTTTTTGTACGATTCTATGTTGACATTATTTGTGTTTTATATTTAAGTAATTATATAACATAACATTGTATAGTATATAAATTTTATATACTTGTTAATTAGTGTAAGTGACTTATGTCGTTCTGGTTAAAAATAAAATAAATAAATAAATAGATGGAAAGTAGTTGCTATCGCTCATAAAATCAATAAATTCTAGATAATGAAAATGTACTATCTAAGGTCAACAGAGTTGTTACTCCTCGAATAAATATGTCTCCTTTACTCAACACTATTCTGCATTAGGCAGAAAAGGTGTAGTAGGTTTAGGTGACGCTTTTGGAGTCGAAACATAAAGAGTTAAGTTATCTTTGTGGTTCAATTTTATCGAGACCTCGGGAGTAGCAACGCATCTGTGATTGACCTCAGATGGAACCTTTGTTTTATATGAATTGCTCACAGATGATCATGGGCAGCAGCGACCACGTGCCATCAGGAGTGCTAGACGCTCGTTCGCTACTTTAATCTTACCAAAAAAATTAAGATTAATGTTTTTGTCATAGCTCGTCTCACTTAAGAAGATTAGAAGGAGTAACTTCAGGAATTAAATCAGTGTAAGTATGAGTAGTTCAGAAGATTCCGCCTTTGTGAAATGGGTACAGGGAATTCATGTCCACTCCCCGAGGCGTCGAGTAATAGTCAAAGTTTGACCGCCTGCTTTGTTCAGTTCCAAAATCCAACTAACAAACTCATGCTAACTACCTGAGGCACTCGTGATTAATATAGACGCTAATTAATTAATGCACCTTTATTACAAATAGTATAAAAAGCATACGCTATGTATAAAATATCATCAGCTTTGGCCAACAGTATACTAAGAAATTGTGTAGGTATTAGTTACGTCATATAGATTTTATATATACTCATTATAAAAATGGATCGTCAATCCATTATTGTTCCACAGCTGGGCACGAGTCGTTTCACAGAATGAGAGAGTGTAGACCATAGTCCACCGCGCTGGCCAAGTGCGAATTGGTAGACGAAAATGGATATGAATGTTTTTTGACAAATTGACTTTATTAAAAGTCAGTATGGAAAAAAAAAACGGAGATATATCGGACTATCAACAGATATATTTTTTTTACTTTTAAACTTCTCAAACGAGGCATATCGATGAATGTCCATTTCGAAAAAGACATAGATTTATCGAAAGATCTCTGCTTTCTAACAATTGTGTTTTTTTTTATTTGACTAAAGTAGCAAACGAACATGCAGTTCATCTGATGGTGAGTGATCACTGCCGCCTATGGATATCTTTACAGATACAACTTCATACAAAACATGGGTTCTATTTGAAGTCAATCGCAGATGCGTTGCTACTCCCGATGAATATGATGTTCGCCTCATGTGAAAGTGTGCCGGCAACCACACCCTTCTATCGAAACGCAAGAAATGCACGCTAGAAATATGTGTGGCGGTGGTACTTCCCCGGTCGAACTACACTGGTTTTACCACCTCTAAATTTGCTAGAAATAAATTAAGCATAAATCAGTTTTATACCAGTTTCTACTAGATATTACGTCTATATTTAAAAAAAAACTGTCATAAAATTGTTATTGTTTAGTTGTAGATTATTCGCGTTCGCGAAGTCACTTACTTATTTGAAATTAATCTTGAAACATTTGATGTATTTTAATAAAATAATGACTCAATTTTACAATACATTTGAATTAATTAAATAGATTTGATTTTAGTTTCGTTTGTGTTTCAGTATGCTTTATTATCCTAATAAAATTGGCTTTTAAAATTTTTGGAACTGACTAGATAGAAACACTAAAAATATTTAATTATTTCAGCGTATTTATTTATTTTAGTTTAATATTTTAATTTTAAATGAAAAGTACTATGAAATATAAGCGATGTATTTTTATGTCGTAAGCTTTGAAGTTATTTTCTCACGTCCAACGAATATATGAAAATGTAGCAGTTAAAATAACAAGGACACAAATAACAGTTGTTATTGGCACCGCATTCGAACGAGTCGGACAAATACATAGTTTATCGCGGAAAAACTTTCAACTTTCTGCTTTTCCCAGATAAAGAGCAAAATATTCGTAGGACAAAGAAAAGATAACAAAATAAATCACCCCCGATGGACATAGCCCGAACAATCCGATAACTGTAAAGCGCTTGGTCACACCAAGGGGACGTATCAGCTTATCGGTTGACGACTGAAACTGCAATACGAGCTATTTGTCAAACTTTCGCCATTGACGAAAATACAAGCCGCCATCGACCAGTTATTCTTGAACCCGCGTTACTCTTTCACAAAGTTGTCAGCTCGCGAACTTGTACCATACGCGAAAGACGGCGGTTCTTATTAAACTGGCCCGTATTCGACAGATTGTGAGTATCTCATCTCATGTATAATTCAGAAACGACGAGTTTGAATCGCGCTGGAACTTGGTCGGCGACTGTGATGCATTTTGTTGTCCCATATGAGAGATTGCACGGAATAAATGAATATTGACTAGCGATTGCGTTTCCGTTTAAGTTTTAAAATTAAATAAGTTTTAAATTTTATTAAAAATGTAAGTCATAAGAAAGTGTATAGGTCATCTCAATTTAAATTACTATCGTCACACGCAGTCCCACACCTATTTTGACTAGTAAAAGCAGTTCGCGTTTTTATGTCTTGATTTTAAGGGTTACGGTAAGGGAGGCATAGCTATTGAGGTCTAATTTAGTTCTCAGGAGTAGCAAGTCACCTGTAGCCAACCTCAAATGAGAATATTCTTATCTGAGGTCGGTTACAGGTGTACGCGGTCTGTAGTGGCCACTCAACATTAAGTGAATTGCAGGCTAGTTTGCTAGTTTTATATAATAAAAATAGGTTAACGAGTTCAGAATTAGAATAAACCTAATAAACCAATTAGAGCAGTGATAGCCTAATGGTTGAAACTTGCCCTCTCAATCGGGAGGTCCGAGGATCCAACTCAGGGACGCACCACTGATTTTTCTAAAATTACATGCGTATCAGAAATTAAAAATCATTGCTTTTCGGTGAAGGAAAACATCGTGAGAAAACCTACACATCCGAGACTTATTTAAAAAAAATCTCGGAGATGTGTGAAGTCCACCAATTTGCACTTGGCCAGCGCATTGGGCTATGACCTAAACTCTCTCATTCTGAGAGACCCGTGCCCAGTGGAAGAATAATGGGTTGACGAGAAACCAATTAGAGTTATAAAAGATCTAATGTAAACGCGCCATTACAACTCTTAAAACGATTAGTATAGAGTTTGAAGAAAATACGACTTATCTATAACTTCTCAGGGACAAACTCGTTGAGAAATTCAGACTCAGAAGGCACTCGGTGGAACGAATTGTTATTTAAATTGTTTAAGAAGCAATTAAAAACAAGATAAGCCCAGAGATTATAAAACCTCTGAACAACTTTTAATTTATCCACCAACTTGAGATTAAGTTACAAATGAACCGCTGCGTTGCTTTTTGTCAACTTTCTCCTTTATATTCTTAACAAAGGTATCCTTTATATACTCATACTTATTCCATGCGAGATTACCTGAGCAGTTTTGCCTTGGAAAATAAAACTTCGCCTTCCTTCTCCATCCCACACATGTTCCTGAGACAAGAAAAAGTAATCGTGAGTGTTTACGTGGTACATTTTCAGGTAACTTTAAAATTTTTGCATTATTTTTGTATAGTAAAGTTACTAATATAAGATAAGCTACTCTAAAACAAAACAAAATCTTTCAAAGTTTCTCTTTAACATTTCAATTATGAAGTGCAAATTATTTAAACGAAGGTTGTAAACTATTTAACAAAATTGGTTTGCATACATTGTGTAGTTTTTGAACCGTGAAGTTTGATTTGACCATTAAAAAGAATCTTGTTACACCAAAAAACACAAAACTATTGTAGTACCTAAATGTAAAAATAACTCTTTTATAATAGGGAGTGTAAATCTGTGGAACTTTTGCTTCGTGTATGTGCTTCTCTCGCGTGTCTAGATAGATTTGCAAATCAATCTAGCTCGAAATGCTATCGACACTCATGAAGTGATGTGACCCAATTAGACTCGCTGCGGATGACACATGTCACTTTGACATAGACAATAAAGATATGTGTAAAAGCATTCTGTGAATGTCAAAGAAATGATAATATTTCGAATACCACTATGGTAAAGGATATTTATTTAGATATAAATAAATTGAAATTTATTTATTTATTTTTCTTTCGCTTTTTATATACCAAATTGTATGCTATTATACCCGTAAAACGTATATTAGTTACGTCTAAAATCAATTAATATGCTTCTTAATTCTTTAGCTTTGAAGACTAATTAACTAGATGGCGTTGGTTTTTAATAATATTGATTCGGATTAGTTCTGCTAATTAATCTTATTTAACTGGATTGTTAGTTCTTAGTACTACTCGACCAAAACAATTAGGCGCACGACATTTGAAACGTCATTAGAACTAGGGATTATGGATATGGAGCATATTCTATTACCAAATACCAAAAGTATGTAGGTATACCATTATTAAAACATACACCATAGTGGTGTATTTTCAATAGTCGAGTATCTATTAAAGTACTTTCACGTGTTTAATATATTCGCAGACATGGAATATTTTCTTTCTTTTTTAATGTGTGTAAGTGACTGATATCTGTTGCAGCACACATTCTATTTTCGACTTTGGAGACAGGAGTACTGAGCCCAATACTCTTCCCTTGTTAAAAAAAATGCGTATTTTGAATGTAAGAGTTCTTTCTCCTCCACGAATAGTCTTTTACCTACCCATTTTGAGGTTTATTGACGATTAATCAACCAATTTAATAATAACTTTATAAATTCAACAATCACTCATTAAACTAACATTATAACGAAATAACATTAAACACGTGCTGGCTAACTTAAACACCTAGACGATACAGGACTGCACGTCACTAGGGGATGCGCGGGGTAAGAAGCGAGATGCGGGGTATTGAACCACTTTTGTTTTATGCGCCTAATTGTTGTGGTCAAGTAATAATTTCTCCACATACATAATTACAATATAGAAAATCATGTTTTTTTGGTCACTAAAAATTACTTTCGCCTTTTCTATCATAATATTTTACTGATTGGAAGAAAGTCAGAACTATTTATTATTAGTTTTATTTTACCACTAATCCTTCTCGAGATAGATGGACCACCTCGTGGGGAGAGGTGGCACGATTCTAGAACTTTACTTATTTTTTAATAAAAAAATCTAAATTTCTCTAAACAGTCGAGAAACTCGGGTAATCCTGGTCGAGAATTCTAGTGCCACGAGAAATAACATTTATTTCTCGAGGCACTAGAATTCTCGACCAGAGACACTAGAAACCCCAGTCAGAAGATACATTAACTAAAACACTACGAGTGACTAAGATTATTGTCATAAAGTTTAGAACCACCAACGTAATTGTAACATCAAACTTGCTAAACCCAAACAATTTGACAAGTAAGAACTGTTTCTCATGCAATTAAAAATTAACATGTCCAAGGGTGGCCGTTATATAGTTGAATATTCATCACTTACTCTTAACACAATAACATCAACAAGTTTGTTGATGGCGAAGGGAGCTTTGAATTAATATTATACTACTAGCTTTGCCCTGCGGCTGCGTTCGCTTACATCTCGCATGAGTGTTTCGTTTTTACGGAAATAACCATAATAGTTTTAAGTATTCTTGTTTTAATATTGAACCCATTAACCCTTGTCACCAACTCATTATTGTCCCACTGCTGGGCACGGGTCTTCTCTCGAAATGAGAGAATTTTAGGCCATAGTCCACCGCGGTGGCCAAGTGCGAATTGGTGCACTTCACACACCTCCGAGAACTTTTTTTTTTTAAGATCTCTCGGGTGTGTAGGTTTCCTCACGATGTTTTCCTTCACCGAAAAGCATTGATAATTAATTTCTAATACGCACATAAATCAGTGGTGCATGCCTGGGTTTGAACATCGGACCTCCCGTTCGAGAGGGCAAGTTTCAACCATTAGGCTATCACTAACTAACATTAACCCTTAAATGTCCATTATTGTGCCCAGGCCTCCCCAAGTGAGGATTTTTGTTAATAACTCCTCGCCTGGTCACCTATGTGTCGACGGGCCTGCCAACACATATGTGTTGGCAGGCCCTGTGTCTTAGATTATGCTGGGGCCCTTGGACACACAAGAATTACCTACTTTCTTTACATTTTAAAAGGGCCCCAATGACATTCGTGCAACAAGAAAAGTATAATGCACTCGAACATAATATTTTGACATTAAATGTTATAAAAATTGTCAGCCCTTCGGAGCCATCTGAGGATGGGGGCCCTGGACACTACCCCGAGTGCTTTTATATAGACAGCATTGTGTGTTGGTGATCGCAGTTGGAATAGATGTTACGCAGAAAGACACTGTCGTCCATTTCCTAGTCTTTGACCCTTAGTCATTTCTTATGACGACCAAGGAACAGAGTGATACGATTATAAAAAAAGACGCTTTTACACTCATAGCCCCACACTACGATTTTCTCCTGTGTCGTGGTACCATGGACACACGAAAATACTCAGATTCAGAACAAAAATCTAAACATATCATTCAGATACCCGTCTGGCCGGCAATTGAACCCGGGTCCCAATGCGTGTCCGACCAGTATGGTACCCGCACGGCCATATGGGTCGTCATTCTAGACCAACAACTTGTTAATATTCTGTAGGGAATCGATTCTATACATTTTCTACAGTTGTGTAATAGTTTCTTTTAAATCAGTTTCTTATATTACATACTGTAAATAGATAAAGCATAACCCATACAGAGCCGACAACAATAATAAAAAGCTCTTATAATATTTTTTGCGTGCAGGATACTTACACGAAGTATTCTGCACAACGACCCGCGTGGCGGAGCGGTTACTATAACGGTCTGACGCGCAATGGGTCCCGGGTTGGATTCCCGGCCAGACAGGTATCTGAATGATGAGTTTAGATTGTTCTGAGTTTAGATGTTCTGGGTCTGGGTGTTTGTGCGTTCGTCTTGTGTGTGTCCATGATACCCACGACACTGGAGAAAATCTTAGTGTGGGGCTATTAGTATAGAAAGCGTGTTTTTTACACGAAGTTTGAAAAAACCTGATAATATTTTTAAAATTATAATTATACGTACAGACCCTCCAATTTTACGCATCCATATCGAAGAGCTAATTCCCTAGTTGAATGTGAAGTCACGTGGAGTTAAGTTGACGAGCGAGAAGTTTAATAAAGAGCATCCCTGGATTAAGGGTGCTACTAAAGACAGCCTCTTCTGTCTAGACGAGTTTCAATCTTTACGGCAATTTTTCATATCATACTTATGCTTTAAAATGATTAGCTTAGATAAGGGGTTGGTAAGCTTTTTTTGGCCGTGTGGTGTCGGCCTTTTAGAATAGCACCACTCCCTCTCTTCCCGTGGATGTCGTACGAGGCGACTAAGGGACATAAATCCAAGAGATGGGCAGCAGCATCTCCTTGTGTAATTTACATCTACTGCGGTCACCAACACGCTTGCCAGGCGCGGTGACTATCGGCAAAAACCCCCCAATGAAAGGTGCAGAAGAACCCCGGCCCCCAGTCCCCGGCAGCCCCGCTATTCCAGGCTACGGTAGCGGCCTAGGTAACGGCGGGGCAGGGGGTGCTAAGAATCTCCGGCAGAGATCCGGCTACCGCAACCGACGACTTCTGCACCTGGCAACATACAACACCAGGACACTGAGGACCGACGAGAAGATACAGGAGCTGGAAGAAGAGATAGACAAGTTGAACTGGAGTGTTTTGGGATTGTCTGAAGTCCGAAGACAGGGTGAGGACACGATAATCCTCAAATCGGGCAACTTGTTCTATCACCGGGAGGGCGACCACCTGTCTCAGGGTGGTGTCGGGTTCCTCGTCCACAAATCCCTCGTCAACAACGTGGTAACAGTCGACAGTGTGTCGTCAAGGGTAGCGTACCTTATACTCAGAATATCTAAACGGTATTCGCTGAAGGTCATACAGGTATATGCGCCGACTTCGACACACCCAGACGATGAGGTCGAGGTTATGTATGAGGACGTAAGTAGAGCCATACATACCTCAAAGACCCACTTTACCGTTGTTATGGGGGATTTTAACGCAAGACTGGGCGCGCGGAGCGATGGCGAGCGGAGGCTGGGGCCCTTTGGAATTGGACAACGGAACCACCGAGGCCACTTGCTTGCCAACTTCTTGGAGAGGGAGGGCCTCTTTATGATGAACTCTTTCTTCAAGAAGAAGGCACAGCGAAAGTGGACTTGGATAAGTCCTGATGGTTCATCTAAAAACGAGATAGACTTCATTTTGGCAGACAAACGGCACATATTTAATGATGTCTCTGTGATCAACAGGGTGAAAACCGGAAGTGATCACCGGATGGTAAGAGGCACATTAAATATCAACGTAAAGCTGGAACGGTCACGCCTAATGAAGTCTACGCTCCGACCAACACCTGTCCAAATCCAGGGCTCCGAAGAGTTTCAGCTTCAGCTACGAAATCGTTTCGCGTGTCTTGATTCTTGCGTTTCTGTGGACGAAATTAACACCAAGGTAGTAACAACTGTCCACGAGGTGGGGTCTAAGTACTTTAAGACCCACTCCAGTGGTAGGCCTCGAGTTCTCTCAGAGCATACTCTCGGTCTTATGAGGGAGAGGCGAGAACTATGTGTGCAGTCTCCAACCTCAATGTCGAAATACAGACTGCTCAATAAACAGATCTCTCAGAGTAGGCGACGCGATTGGCGTGCTCATAACACCCATCGCGTAAAAGACGCTATTGAGCGAAACCAGGGCTCGAGAGTGTTCGCCAGGGATCTGTGCGTTGGGCAGAGCCTGCTGACGAGGTTGAAGACCGAATCGGGCACCATGGTTTCGTCTAACCCCGATGTTCTGAGAGAAATTGAGAAATACTACGGACAGTTGTATGCTTCCACACGAGTTCCCGCCCGCAACAAGGCGGACGACAAACGTGCCAAACTGACCCGACACTATACTGAGGACCTCCCGGACGTCAGTCTGTACGAGATTAGAGAGGCTCTCAAACAGCTGAAAAACAACAAGGCACCGGGCGATGACGGAATCACAACAGAGCTGCTAAAAGCTGGCGGTAAACCCGTACTAGTGGCGCTCCAAAAGTTGTTCGATTCCGTCATTACTAGCGGGACAACCCCGGAAGCGTGGAGCAGAAGCGTAGTGGTGCTGTTCTTCAAAAAGGGCGACAAAACTCTTTTGAAGAACTACAGGCCCATTGCGCTTCTGAGCCACGTGTAGAAGCTGTTTTCGAGAGTCCTCACTAACCGCATTGCGCGCAGGCTAGACGACTTCCAGCCTCCCGAACAAGCCGGTTTCCGAAAAGGCTACAGCACCATGGACCACATTCACACGCTGCGGCAGATTATACAGAAGACCGAGGAGTATAATCTGCCGTTATGTGTTGCTTATGTGGACTATGAGAAAGCCTTCGATTCTATCGAGCACTGGGCGGTGCTGGAGTCCCTTCAGCGATGCCAGATCGACTATAGGTACATCGAGGTGCTGAAGTGTGTATACACAGCCGCCACCATGTCAGTCCGAGTACACGACAGAAGCACAAATCCAATCCAACTGCAGCGGGGAGTCAGACAAGGCGATGTTATATCGCCGAAACTGTTCACCGCTGCGTTGGAGGATTTGTTCAAGCTGATGGAGTGGAAAGGTCTTGGCATTAACATCAATGGCGAACACGTCACGCACCTTCGATTTGCCGATGATATAGTCATCTTGGCAGATTCGCTGACGGACCTCAGCACAATGCTAGGCGACCTCAACAGTGCCTCACAACGGGTGGGTCTTAAGATGAACATGGACAAGACGAAAATCATGTCTAATGTCCATGTCACACCCGTACCGGTAGTTGTTGACGGCACTCCTCTCGAAGTTGTCGACGAGTACATTTACCTGGGACAAACGATCCGGATGGGTAAGTCCAACTTTGAGAGGGAGGTCACTCGTAGAATCCAACTCGGCTGGGCTGCGTTCGGGAAATTACGTAGTATCTTCTCGTCCAAAATTCCTCAGTGCCTGAAGTCGAAATTATTCGAGCAATGTGTGTTGCCAGTGATGACCTACGGCGCCGAAACGTGGTCCTTCACGGTAGGCCTCATTCGGAGGCTCAGGGTCGCTCAGCGTGCTATGGAGAGGGTTATGCTCGGAATTTCGCTACGAGACATGATTCGCAACGATGAAATCCGTAGACGAACGAAGCTTACAGATATAGCTCTCAAAATTAGCAGGCTGAAGTGGCAGTGGGCCGGCCACATCGCTCGTAGGACCGATAACCGATGGGGAAGAAAGGTCCTCGAGTGGCGACCACGTTTAGGCAAAAGGAGTACAGGTCGCCCCCCTACCAGATGGACCGATGACCTGAAGAAGACAGCGGGAAACCGTTGGATTCAGAGGGCACAGGACCGGTTGGAGTGGCGCCATTTAGGGGAGGCCTATGTTCAGCAGTGGACATCAAAAGGCTGATGGATGGATGGATGAAGCTTTTTTTGATAAAAAATAAATATGTCACGAGCCAGAGTTTTGTATGGTGTATTTAGGTAATTTATAATTATTATTTTATTGATTATACCCTGTGCATTAATGTACGATTTGACGACCTGCTTGGCTGTGCGCTTACCATACCGATCTGACACGCAGTGGGTTCCGAATGATGAGATTAGATTCAAGTTCTGGATCTGGGTGTTTGTGTATTCATCTTTGTGTGTGTCCATGGCACCTACGATACAGGAGAAAATCCTAATTTGGGGCTATGAGTGAAAGCGGTTAAAGTTTTTTTTGTTAATTTTTCGTTTATACTTACAATCAGATGTTTATTGTCGATGGTTCTTAAAGATAGAAAAATCATATTGGCACATGGCACTATTTCTGACTTGAAGCACTAGCCAAAACTTGTATTTTTGTTTCAAATGAGTATAGCAGAGATATATAGAAATAATATAGATATAATTCCAGTATGATTTGTGGTGGTTTAACACATTTAATGCCCTTCTCTCGGATCCGAGTAGGGCCATAGAAGCGGTGCCACCCACACGAATCCTAAAAGTGTTTTTTTTTTAATAATAATATACTTAATAAACATGTTTTTTGTAAATTTTATCGCGGTGCCAACAACACGCCAGATGCGCTCAAAATGCATCGAGGAAGTATTCGTCAAAATCATACTAGCATTGAATGTGTTAATAGATGTATGCAAACATCAGTTACCATTTACTATCTATATTTATAGGACATCCTCAAAATGTAAAAATGGGTCCGTTCCGGTTGTATGTTTCGGTAGTTTTGTTTATCGGGCGATATGTAATCCCCACTTGAATGAATTCGCACTTGGACAATAATTTTAATACATTTTCCAATTCTATTAACATCTATTTAAAAACATACTGTTGGCATAATAAAAATCACTACAATTCTGTGAACTCGACCGAATATAGACTAATTGGGTCACATGACTTCTATATGTTGGCAATGCAGGTGATTGATTCAGGTCCTCATAAACAAATCATATCCATTCCCGATAGAATTAATAGGTCACTGCAGTAGATATCTATGACCGACTATAGAAAAGCTAAATACTGAGTTTGATAGAGCGTGCTTCAAAATCGGCGGACTTTCAAACCCTATTTTACCCTCGTAGAGGTTGATTTTTCCAAAATTAACAATCCCATTGTACCCAAAACGCTTAATTCTAGGTTTTGCAGAGCTTGCTTCAAAAGTAAGGCTTACAAAACAACATTTTATAAATCCTTTAAATGCTAATGCTATATCCTATATGGGATAATGTTTCCAAAAAGGTGTGATTTTTTACACTATTTCTAACTCGAGACAAATATATTAAGCACATTTTTTATAATTGCATGAAAGAGTAACAATCACATATCATAACAAACTTTCGAATCTATAATATTTAGTTATATGATATTGCACATACTTCCTCAATCCGCACGATTATAGCAGCAATAAAAGGCCTCATGACCTCACATTAGGAGTAATAACTCACTATCGACCTGACCACTATGAGAGGTGATATCCATTAAAGGTCATCCAATAACGGCAATATGTTCGAAGGGATAATAGGGCCTGACGTAAATGGGACTTAGTGACCTCCGTAGTTCAGCTAACTCAGTGTTTCTCAAAGACCATAACCCTTATGGGCTCTTCATGGGGTAGTTGGTCTAAGAAAAATAAAGTATAAAAGCTATTTAACAGTGCAAATTTATTTTTGAAAAAATATATTTATTGGTCAACTTATTCCAGCCACAGACAATATTGTTATAAAACAATTGATTTAAAAAATATTTTCGTCGACCTCTTGATGGTCTAAAGACCAGAAATTGCCAATTTTAGAGGCGTTAGAAAATTGATTGTCAAAGCGAGCCGTAAACTAAACTTTGAGAGCCTCTGACCTAACCGCAATAAGGATTTCGCTTCGGATTCACAATTAAGGGACGAAACTTTTAATAACCAGAGGAATTTTATAGGCAATGCGGGGCGCCTGATTTATTGTTATGAGGCTTTAAGTGTCCGCGAACCTGTCTTATTACAAGGCGATATATTTAAAATGTGCTTGTTTTAATTAATTTATTTCAAACTACCTTATTCACGCGGTTTCGCTCGCTTCGGTCACGGTAATGAAACTCCTATGTTAATCTGATTGCTCTAGGTTATAAATTATATAAGTACCAAATTTTAGTGAAATCAGACCGGTAGGTTTAAAAGAGTAAAAAACCCATACATCCTGAAAATCTTTCGCATTTTCAATAGCACTAGTTGACCCGGCGAACTTCGTTCCGCATAAAAGTCAAAAATGTAAAATTATCAGTGTTCTTCCACTAATATTATGCATTTATTATACATAAAAACCTTCCTCTTAAATGTCTCGATCTCTCAAAAGAAACTGCATTAAAATCCGTAGCGTAGTTTTAAAGATTGAAGCATACATATGGACAGACAGCGGGAAGCGACTTTGTTTTATACTATGTAGTACTCTTTAAACATAGGTATTATCGGCAGCTCAGCATTTTAGTATTCCTCAAATTATCTTTTACCGTTATGGATACACATTGAATCTATGGTAGATTCAATGTGTATCCATTTACTTACATTTACTTAATATCTCAATTTTGAATCCGTATCACCAACTTTAGACAAATGTATAACGTATAATTATTAAAACACACGCCTACAAAGCCGTCATACTCATACCGAACACGAATTACAATTATAACTATTTTTTAAGTTTCTCATTCTGAGTGCTATAAAAGTATAACACGCTTTCTACACTCATAGCCCCACACTAGGATTTTCTCCTATGTCGTGGGTACCATGGACACACACAAGACGAATACACAGACACCCAGACCCAGAACATGAATCTCAACTCATTATTGAAATACCTGTCTGGCCGGGAATCGAATCCGGGACTTATTGCGCGTCAGATTGGTATGGTAACCGCTCCGCCATGCGGGACGTCAAAATAGTATAAAAGTCTTATAAGATTTAAAGATTCTTAAACTTAAACCTTAAAATACTTCTTTAATTGAAATAGTGTAAATAAAGTAAAATGTTATTCTAACATCAGAAGAAACACAAGATGTTATATCATATCATACCTTGTATCTAATTTAACGCGATTGACCTTTTAAATAATACACGATTCAAAATACAACGATCGTTTGTTTGTGAATATTTGAATCCATTACCAAAACAAATTATGCAATAATGACAGACTGAAAATCAGCATCACGGCATGGTCTTCCTAGCTGTGGTATTCGCTGAGTCTGTACCTGTTCGCAGTCACTGATTGTGTTGCATTAAATTATTGTCACTTTTTATCTTACTTACTTTATACAATTTATAGCCATTTCTTTATGTGTTTGTGTTTCTATAAAACGCTTTATATTGTGTGCAACATGTAGTTACTGTGAATAAAGCATTCATTCATTCATTCATTCATTCAATATCATTAGGGATTTTTCGCTTTGTTCGCTATTGTCGCTGTGAGCTTGATGCGTTAATTATCAATTAATTCGGCACTCGGAGGGACATTTTTTCCCTCCGATCAGACATTAGCGACAATCCTACTTAAGCTTCTGCTTTCAGTGAAAGAGCTTAGTTAATTTTGATATTTCTTTTTGTATTAGATGGTTTATTAGAGGAATATTTCGGTTTACTCTGTAGGCTAAATTGATTCTAGAAACTACAACTTATTAGACCAAAATTTGCTTTATTCGTCTAATAAATTTGCTATGTATTTGTCTAATAATATTTTGTGGAGTATCAAAACATTGAAGATATTAAATTTATTATTAGATATATCGCAATAAACTGTAATCATTATTTCATATTCGAGATATTTATTTTGTACTTATGATATGTCGCTGAAATTGGAGTTTTAATGTCAAAATAATAAAGAAGGGAAACAGAGGCCATAACCATTAGCAGTGAGGAAGATAAGGGAGGAGGAGATAAGTAAGGAGGGAGAAGGAGGTGTAATTATATTTTTTGGAAATATCTTGCTAATTTGGAAAAGCTAAAGCAAATATCTTAAAGATTTGTGTTTGTCTTTAGTACATGTTGACAACCCGCGTGGCGGAGCGGTTATCGTACCAGTTTAAAGCGCAATGGGTCCCGGGTTCGGTTCCCGGCCAGACAGGTATCTGAATGTGTATTCGTCTTGTGTGTGTCCATTGTACCCACGATACAGGAGAAAATCCTGGTGTGGGGCTATGAGTGTAGAAAGCGTGTTTATTTTTTGCTGACTCAACTTACTCATATCGTTACAAAGGTACTCATGCAAGTTGGATCACGTAGGTAGCTACAGGCTGTTTTTCTGATGAGGTAAATAAATCTCATTGTTTTAGTAGTGAGCGCTAAAGTAGGTATTTGTACGTACCCCTTCCAGACAAAAGGTAATCCTGATTACCTTCTATACTTACGACTTTGTACATATTGTTGTTAGTGGAAAAATATATCTGTGGCAAAAAATGGTGCCGCCGCAAGTAAAGTACCAAAATAAGATTTTCGAAACAAAACAATCCTGTTCAAACGTCTTCTGTTCCTACAATCTTTTCACTCTGGTTAGACATTAGCGACAAATCCTTAAGCTTAATGAACAACTTCATTAATTTCAATCCCCCGCAATTTCGCAGTCTTCAGGGGTTCAGCGGAGTTGGGGGTGACTCTGACGATTAAAGGAAGTCGCAAATCTGATTAAATTTCTTTATTTTTGGCCCCCCAACACGGTTTTATTGCTTGAGATTCTAATTTATTGGGGTGAAGTTGACTGCTGTTTTTAAATGTAACTTCTAACTTTTTAACTGTGGTGATAAGAGACTTGAAAAATATTGTTTTAGAAACCAACGTTATTTATTTAACATCGTACTTTTTATGAAGTTGACTGCTATCTTAACATTCTAAGTTTATTTTGCTGCGTTAATAAATAATAATAAAAATAAACGCACGCTGCCGCGTAAACATATTTGTCGCAAATTGTTTACTTGTTGCTTGCACCAGCCTTTAATGTTATTCATAATATACTCACGTAAATAATTATACTAAACTGCTAACTCGATGCATCAACCACATAACTGCCAGTCACATCCCCACTCAAAATTTCTTTGTTTTGTGAGTCTTGTTCAAACTAAGGTATACCTATACAGAGCAAAAATACGTATTCAAATGCATTATTTACGTAACTTAGTATTTTAATTTAATTTAACTTTAAACTATTAGTCTCTTCACGAGATTGTCTACATTAGATTTACTGAAAACGAGTTCTGTGGTTTCCTGAACTATTCTCGCGACAAACCTTTTATATGATAGAAAATAGTACCATGTATCAAAATTATGGATTTGACTACTACACATCTTATTTTTTTCTTCTCAGTCCATTGGAATAAAATCTTGTCTTAAAAATATATATATTATAGGTGCCCCCCTACCTGCGACGGATTGTCGGGGACTACCTATCTGGGCGTGTGGTGAAATACCCTGGCCGAGAACAGTGGTGTCGGCGGCGTAATGCGGAGTTCCACAAAGATCGGTGCTAGGTCCCCTGTGTGGTAGTAGGTTCCTGTGGGACATCAGCTATAACTAAGTACTGCGAGGAGCTCCCTTATCGGGTGTTGGCGTAGTCTGCCATGCAGACGACACCCTGGTGACTGCCAGAGGCAGAAACCACAGGACTGCCAGGTGCCATCACTGCGACGGTTGCCTCAAAGAGACGTCCCAGCATACGCTGGAGGTATGCCCTGCGCGGAATACGGAGCGCCACGCGCTCAGGTGGTGGCAGGTGGTTCGATCCTTCTGCGAAGCAGTGATGCTCGCGAAGAAGGCGGTGGAGCGGGCCAGGTAGGATAATACGAGTACATCTCCCGCGCCGCTTCGTCGCAGACGCATTGGACGCCGGAGAGCGTCTTTCGCCGAAAGCCACTATTTCCCAGTCCCATGAGCCCACAGAGGCAGAATCGGGGGATCCTGCGTCTAGTCACAAGGATTTGAGATGTCGTATGTGCGTTCTGCATGCACATCTCATGATTGACACCACTGAGAGGGGCCCCTCCCACTTGGGTCATAGCTGGCGCTAACATCAGCGCCAGCTGAAGTTGCCGTGCCGCGAATAAAATGCTAACGCCTTCTTGAGACCCGGCACCGAACGTCCGGAGGACCACCGCGGAGTTTTAGTCGGTAAGAGTCCGACATACCCTTGCGCTCCTCCGGGCAAAGGGAATCCACGAGGATTACTTCGCGTTAAAAAAAAGGCTAACAAATAAATTTGTAATACGCACACAACTTACCAAAGTGGTATTCGGGATTCGAATATTGGACCTGACAGGCTAAGTTTCTAACCCCTAGTCTATTACTACAGTAGAACAAAGACATACCTTCGAAATCCTATTCTTAGAAGGAACTCTCGAAAGTGTTCCTTTGCCTTTAAGCAACAATTATTATTTTATGACACGCACATCATCAGAAAAAAACTGTGGAGCAAGCCGGGTATTCGTATCCTGTATCTTCGATTGATAGGCCTTTGAACTAGTAGGCTATCACTGCTCTGCATTTATACAGCAACAAAATACAAAATACGTGTAGTTAACTATGTATTTGACATCGTAACCGCACCGTAACGAGAGCTTGTGACCACAATTTTCAGGATTTCTATTTGACTTTACCCCGTTTGGAGTCTCGTTTGTTCAACAAACCGAATTGACCTAAGCGTACCTGTTTTTATGTTCTACTCGTGTATACCATTGTACGTAAATGTTTAAGCTATTGCATAGATTTTATTGCGGGCTTTGAGCGCGGCGACTGAATTACGAAATTCCGTAACGAAAAAAACTAACATCCCCAACTCCGCCTACCATGTAGCGCGGCCGAGCGTTCGCTTAACGTGTACGTATATGGTCCGACAGTACGAAACTCGCACGGATCGAAAGGAGCTGCTCGGAAATCGGACGAATATGTAAGCAGCTGTTTGTGAGAAAATACCAATAGTAGAAAAAAAGTAGAAAATAATAGTATTTTTTAATATCCATCTTTATTTAGTTTCTTGTTTGTGAGCATCAATAAGTCTACACCAAAATTTTTTTGTGATCCAGATAGTCTGCGAGCGTGAAGTCCACCTGATGGTAAGTGGTCGGTTCATACGGAAAGGAGCCGGCAACCGTACTGGTCCATATCAACGCAAGAAACGCTTCGCGCTACAAATAGGTAGCGCGAAATACAGTAGTACTTCCGTGGTGGAAGATTGAAGTAGCAAACGAGCATGCAGTCCACCTGATGGTAAGTGGTCACTGCCACCCATGGTCATGTACCATGGACTGTAAGCAACTTCATGCAGAACATGGGGTTCTGTCTGAAGTCAATCACAGATTGCTACTCGCGAGGGCTCGCTTCATATAAAAGTGTGCCAGCCACCACACCCTTCCATCGACGCGCAAAAACTATTTCACGCTAGAAAAAGGTGTGGCGGTTGTACTTCCTCGATCGAACTACACCACCTTCAGCAATATCCTATACAAAAATAAACAAATATACGTAATTGTCATAGGAAATAAAAGAATAAGCATGAAAATAAAATGGTAATCGCTCGTTTAATCTTTCACATGAAAAAGTGTATTAACCAAATTGACTAACTTACCACCGACACAATTCCCACTCATAGAGATAAGCGAATTGCTCTGCAGTAATAACGTTCATATCGATAATTAAGTAAATAATGGTTGTTGTTTTATACATTAATACAAAAAACAAGGAAATTGAGATACTGTTATTATTGTGAATGAAATTATATGAGCGGTGGAACAATTTTATAATGAAATGAATGTTATGTCAAGCCTTGTAGTAGCGAGGATTAAGGCGAAGCCACCACGAACACATGTGACGCGGACGGTACAACAACAAGATGCTCGTTCTAAGGTTTTTATTACAAAACATACTTATAACATGTAATAAAAGTTATTTTGCACGACTCATAATGTAAAGCATTAGAGAGTACTTTATTACCGAAAAAACCGTTTAACCTCGATTCCGCAACTATTAAATTATTTACACGATTGGAAGTCCACGTTATTTCCTATATTTGCTTACCATTTTATAAATAATTTAATGAAGATTAATTCTGTCCCTGGTGAAAATAGATTTAAGAAAATAACACCGGAAAAAAGCTTTTTAAATAGAAAAAAATTGCCTCAATCACACCTTTTTTTCGTATGAAACACAACAGCTTGCTTAAAAATTAATTCATTTTATCTTATCCTCTTCTGTCGTTTTATCTTATCTTATCTTGGTTATCTTATTTAGTATTGTTTAAAAGAATTAACTTAAGAATTATTATTAACGAAAAACTAAAATTTACAAAAAATGTGCCGCAAAGTTTTGGATTTGCCAATTTTTTGATTTAATATTTTTTAAATGAATCATAATCCTTCCGTCCATCTATCCAACAGCCCTTCAGACCATTGTCAAAGATAGGCGTCCTCTAATCTGCGCAACTCCGACCGATCCAGAGCCGTCTGAATCCATCAGTTTTTCGCAGTCTGCAGGCCATCATTCCACCTGGCCTTCACTCCTTTTGCTCAGACGTAGTCTCCCTTCCAGGACTCTTCTACCCCACCGATTGTCTATTACGGACTATGTAGATTATTGATAATTTTCAGGTTTTTATATTATCTTTTTTATGCAACCTACCTATTTTTTAACTGACTGAAGTAGCAAACGAGCATGCAATTCACCCTGGTAAGTGGTCACTGCCGCTCATGGACATCTGTAATCAACTTCATACAGAACATGGGTTCTATCTGAAGTTAATCACAGATGCGTTGCTACTTCCGACGACTATGATGGTCGCCTCATATAAAAGTGTGCCGGCAACCACACCCTTCTATCGAAACGGAAGAAATGCTTCACGCTAGAAATAGGTATGGCGCTGAAACTACCCCGGTAGAGCTACAGTGGTTCTATCTCCTTCATATTTGAAGTGGTGGTTCAAGTGGTTTATAAAATAATATTATTTTTCAATAAGAGATTTTTAAAATATATTTTCACACTTTCCTATTTTCTAAAATTTTATATTATCGAGTTTGAATCAGAAGAGTAGGTATCAGTTTCAAAACATTATTTTCCAAACACACCATTAAAATTTCCATTGCCCGTATAACCCATAGTGTTAAGTTAATCCTTCGCAGTACGTTTTCGGGCGCGGCACAGAATTTTAATAACGAAATTTCATTATCCAGGGCTTTACCAAATAACTCGTGTAATGGCCGACGCGCTGCATTTCACAAAATGGTGCATAACATTCTATTCAGAATGATTCTTATCCTTATGGTAATAGGTACAACAAGCCTTGTATTGACGTTACCCAAAGGGTAAAAATTATGTTACTAAGACTTCGCTGTTCGTCTGTCTGTCTGTCGGAAGACTGTATCTCAGTTGCAATTTTCACAGATGATGTATTTATTGGTCTTAGTAATAGGGTTCCGTGGTTACCTTTTGTGTACCCTAAATTCCGTACATTAAGACTCACCAACGTTTGCTGAAAAAACAGTTTATTTTTTCAAATATTATGTTGAACTTATATTATATTGAACGTGTTTTTGAGAAGTAGATATGTCCTGTTATAAAAAAATGATTCTCTTTTACGTAAGCTAATATCAACGTGATATAAGCAACTTATGACGAGAAAACTTGTCATTGACGAGGTGAGAATAGAGCAGTCTCATACCTATCTCAGTTCTGTACCTGATTATACAAAATTTTATTCCTAATCACGCAGGTCATTCGCAAGCATTACACTAAGTGCCGGATGCGCTGACGGGAATGTTTCAAACAAACTTTTGTATACTGCACTTAATTTACATTTTGTTTACGTAAATATAAAGTTACATCCACTGCGCGTGCTCTGAGTTAGATTTATATTATCTTCATTATACACGAGATGAGGATTCATAATTGGATTCCTCAAAGACAGTGACGTCTGGTTTCAATAATTCATTCTTACATTAGATTTTCGTTTAGCTTTGCCATATTTTAATAATAGCTATACTATTTGTAGGTAGTAGAGTAGTTCGCCCGGGGAAGTACCACCACTACACCTATTTCTAGCGTGAAGCAGTTCTTGCGTTTCGACGGAAGGGTGTGGTTGCCGGCACACTTTTTATGAGGCGACCATCTTAGTTCTCGGGAGTAGCAACGCATCTGTAATTAACTTTAGATAGAACTTTATGTTCGATATGAAGTTGTTTACAGAAGTCCATGGGAGGCAGTGACCACTTACCATCAAGTGAACTGCATGCTCGTTTGCTACTTCAATCTCATAAAAAAAAACTTATATTCGCAGCTTCGCCTAAGTTGAAGCTCTTAAATATATATATCAAAGATACATTCCAGAGAAACAGATTTTGTGTGATTCAGTGTTTAAAAATACTACATTTTTTTAAAATAAATATCCTATGTTTCTTCTAATACCCCTAAGAATATGTGTATGAAGTTACATGATAATCGGTTTAGTAGTTTTGACGTGAAAGCGTAACATACAAACTTAGGTTCACATTTATAGTATTAGTAGGGATTCTGGATGATTAAATGAACATTATGCATATTTCATGCACAAAAACAGACACGAATTTATAGTAATTATTTCCTACAACTATTATGTTTGAAATTATGTAACAAAATTATGTTTAATATTTAATTAAATTTGGTACAACATTTACGTGTATGGAGTATATTCAACAGGATTTAATGGTTCTGTATAGTTTGAACATATATATTTCAAATCAACTGGAATAAGGTTAATTTATAAATATCTAGCTTATATCCTTTATTGAAGTCGTGATAGCCTATGATTGAAACTCGGCCTCTCTATTGTGGGTTCTAGGAACGAATCCCTGATTGATTTAAAATTATTTATGTATTACAAATCAACTATTAAACGTGAGTATTAAACATCGTGGGGAAGCCTTTTTTTTTGTTGTCGAGGGGGAAACCTTAAAAAAGGTACCCGACGCCGTGGGAGCGACGCAGGGTTATGTGGGATTTTTACCGCACTAAACCCCCGGTGGCCGTCCTCGACGCTATAAAGAAGACTCCGGGACCTCCAAAAGTTCGCAAAGTTGTATGAAGTATATCAAGTCACAATTGGCCAGTGCCAAAAAAATTCTTTTGAATTTATCATACTTCATACTAATATTATAAAGCCGAAAATTTGTGTGTATGTTTGTTACTTCTTTACGTTTAGACAGCTGGAGCGATTTTCATAAAGTTTGGTAGGGAGTTAGCTGACACTCAAGATTAACATATAGGCTACTTTTTTATTGTGAGAAAATATCTTATTCCCACGGGACAACCATTACATCGATTTTTTAACGCGGGCGTAGCTGCGGGGTTCAGCTAGTGAAATTAATACGAAAGTATTGGTGGATTTATATGATTGCTTTGGCTCTGAGTGTTTTACTACCGATTACTTCCATTTGTTTCCAAAGTTGATTTGCTTCGGATAAAATGAAATCTGTGCCAAAAATGCTGCCCAAAATTGAAAACAGCAATATTTGCTAAAGGTGGTAGAACATTGTAGTTTGACCGGGGAGGTACCACCGCCACACCTATTTCTAGCGTGAAGCATTTCTTGCGTTTCCATGGAAGCGTGTGGGTGCCGGTACACTTTTATATGAGGCGGCCATCCTAGTCCTTGGAAGTATCAACGCGTCTGTGATTGACTTCAGATAGAACATATGTTCTATTTGAGGTGGCTTTCAGGTGTCCATGGGCGGCAGTGACCACTTACCATCAGGTGGATTGCATGCTCGTTTGCTACTTCATTATTATAAAAAAAAAATGGATCGTGTGACCCTACAGCACTCATCACACGATACTTGCCCAATATCTAAATAAAGTTTGTAATTACAATAACGACTTAAATAACATATTTTTATATAAAACATACGCCATTCAACACCTAAAACATACAAATTATATTGAGTACCGGTCTGGCGCGCAATGGGTCCCGAGTTCGATTCCCGACAGGTATATGAATGATGAGTTTAGATTCGTGTTCTGGGTCTAGGTTTGTCTATTCGTTGTGTGTGTCCATGGTACTCACGACACAGGAGAAAATCCTACAGTGGGGGCTATGAGTATAGAAAGCGTGAAACCGCGAGTACCTCATTAATTATAAAGTCGGTAGAATTATTTGAATGATAAAAGCACAAATTTCAGGATAGCAAGTTTCACCAATGTTCGCATGAAAATGCAGTAGTGCTGAAACATTTCAAAGAATTTTATACAATGCTAACAAAACAAAACGCGAAGTTTTGCAAAGCTGCAGGAAAATTCACAATATGAAGAACACGGTATACCTGAAGCAACAATGAATAACTTTGCGCTGTTTGTGTTAAAATACATTTACAAGTTAACAGTGATATGTGTTGGGTTGGAACTATCTGTGAAACACAGATAATGAATACCTTAATATTTCTGCGTCAGTGTTGCATTTGTACACTGCGTTTTGGTTTTGAAGAATTTAGAATGCGGATAAGCGTAATTTATATACAGAGAGGGTTTTATACTTATTTGTTATAAATAAAATCAGTCAATTCTATAAATAAAATCAGTCAAGTAAATCTTTTCTACAGAATAAGCTACGATAAACACATAATTAAGTAGTATGTTTCATACATTGTCATAGTAACGTATTCTTATTATTTTATTGCAATTTTGCCTATTACCTTTTGCCTCTTGCCTATTGCCTATTGCCTCTTGCCTATTGCCTGTTGCCTATTGCCTCTTACCTCTTGCCTATTACCTCTTGCCCATTGACTCTTGCCTCCTGCCTATTGCCTCTTGCCTCTTGCCTATTGCCTCTTGCCTATGGCTTCTTGCCTATTGCCTCTTGCCTCTTGCCTATTGCGTTTTGCCTATTGCCTCTTGCCTATTGTCTTTTCCGAGAGCTAACTTTTGGTGATAACAAAAGGTTGCGGTTTGTTTGCCAAACTTTGTCCCTGCAGTCACGGGACCGGAATAGAACTACAGCTTTCCTGGTCTATTGCAAGAGGTAATTAAAAGAGGGCTTTCGGAACAACGAAAAATATATAAACAGTTAATATAAAACAAACCAGTATAAAAACGTCTCTGTGCTTATAAATCGGATTACTTACATTCTTTAAACCAAAACACTGTGTTGACCATGCGTAACGCACAAATATTTAAACATTTATCATTCACAGACTTTTTTAAATATAAGTTACACATGTACAAAAAATAGTAATGGACATATTAGGCAGTAATACGCTATGACTTTAATAATTATTATTTATAAAAGAACAAGTCTACAACTGCTTAAAGTTTTACAAGTACAATGAACCAAGCTGGTTAGAATTTCAATATTCTGCTGTAATCCCGTAATACTGATGCTTCGCTATGCCGACTGAGCACTGTTCTCATTATTTCCTAGTCTTAATCATATTCAGTTGACCTAGTTTATTTGTTACGAACTTTTTTATTTAATCAAGTAGCAAAAGAGTATTCAGTAAACCTGACTCGTATTATTCTCATCTATCAAAATAGGCATCGCTAAATTGATATACTTACCTAATATAGAAAAAAAGACTATTTGCTGTCTAAATAGTTTTTCTCGAGGGGGTAAACTTTAAAAGGTAGCGACCGTTGCGAAGAGTCTTTAAGTACATTTGCTCATCAGATTTTATCCAGATGAACGATTGGGACCACTCCAATATATAGTATTTACGACGGTATGCGGCACACGCATACCGCCGTCCTTCCCGTATTCGTTCGACTGGACAGTTCGAGTTTTCGCTGTTGCCACCCGCGCACGTCTTCTTTTAGTCGCCTCATACGACAGGCAGGGGATACCGTAACCCTATTCTAATCCCGGAACTGGGGCACCTAAAGTAACAGTTTTTGCCTCTAATAAATCCAGTTCTAAATGTTTCTATCTTACCCACTAGGTAAACTCCTCCAAACAAGACAGAATAGCGCTACACAAAATCCTTGTGAAATTGTGTTCTTATGTTATAGTGTTGTATTGTTTGTATTTTTCATTGTTAACGAGTCGTTTAGTAGGCACTGGCTATATATAAAATTATGTTCACAAACATTAAGATTTTATTAGTGTCTACAAATCAATAATATTCTGGGATTTCTTTTCATTTTATTTAAAAAAAAACCGCTTTATATGTTAAACCTACCAATAAATTTAAAACAGATTTTTAAAGTTTGATACTATTTTATTGCGTAAGGTAAATATATCCCGTTAGTAGTCTACGTTTGTTGCTTTATTAACAGATCAACTATTAATTACACCATTACACAATTGAATTCATTATGTGATTAATAGTTTAACTGCCACTGACATGAAAACCGCACCCTTAGTAACAGTTACGTTCCTTGAAGACCATCATTGATTACGTTTTGTAAATACATTGCACGCTTGTATTTTCGTATTGAACATAACTTGCAATGTATTTCAATAATGGACGAAATTATAAACGATTGTTTTAAGAAACGTAATAAAATTAAAAAAAAGTACGCTTTCTACACTCATACCCCACACTAGGATTTTTTCCTGTGTCATGGGTACCATGGACACACAAAAGACGAATACACAACCAGACCCAGAACATGAATCTAAACTCTCCATTCAGATACCTGTCTGGCCGGGAATCGAACCCGGGACCCATTGCAGACCGGTATGGTAACCACTTCGCCACGCGGGTCGACAAACTCGTACTAACTCAACGTAACGTAATAAACTCGTACTAAGCATTTCCTTTCATAGTTCAGAACTTATCGTTCAGCTTATTAGAAACCAGGTCACCTGTAACGCTTCATGTTTGAGGCTAGACCTTCCAAGAGCAGTTCCGACATCGCAGAACAAAAGGCGGTCGGAAGAGGCTCGTTAACTTTTCAATTTTCTCGCGAAACAGGCAATACACGTAACACGCTCTCACCCATTAGTGATCGTTTGAATCTAACCTAGTTAGTTAATTGGACAACTGTTTTTAATTAGGATTCGACTTTTAGTACGCATTAGATTTTTATAATATGGAAGCAAGTGAACATTAAGTCCATCTGATTGTTGGCATTTCTCATAATATGGTAAATTCATCCTTTTGGGGGTCAATGTAGTAAATATTACAGGTATTAAAACTGTCAGTGACGTACCGTACCCTTAGTATGAGTTTTCGATTTTTTCTAATCCATTAGAGATCGTTTGAATCTAACCTATTTGGTTAATTAGACAGCTGTTTTTAATTAGGATTATTGATATGCTTTTAGTATGCTATACGTATAAATGTTAATTTATGATATGGGAACAAACGAGGATGCTGTCCATCTGACGGTAAGTGGTAACTGCCGCTCATGGACAAATATAATTCTCTCTCATCAACCCATTACTGTCCCACTGCTGGGTACGGCTCTTCTCTCAGAATGAGAGAGTTTAGGCCATAGTCCGCCGCGCTGGCTAGATGCGAATTGGTGGACTTCACACTCCTCCGAGAACTTGTTTTTAAAGAACTCTCGGGTGTGCAGTATTCCTCAGAATGTTTTCCTTCACTGACAAGCAGTGATAATAATTTCTTATACGCACATAATTTTAGAAAAATCTGTGGTGCGTGCCTGGATTTGAACCTCTGACCTCTCGATCGAGAGGGCAAGTTTCAACCAATGCTCCATTTAAATATAATTAGACCCTAGAAAATATCTTACCTAAGGTTAGTCACTGATGCGTTGCTACCTTTGAGGGCTGAGTTGAAATGCCTCGGAAATGTACTGTCTTATCTCACTAATCAGGCCAGAATACAACAGCTTAACACTGCTGTTATTAGGACAAATAGTGTGACAGTCGTGCCTTGGAACTGAACTACAAAGTGTTTTCAACCATTTTATCTCATAGATATTTCTCGTATTGTATTATAAGGCAGTATTTACTTACATTAAACATAATTACGAATAATGTCCCAGCAAATAATCAATTATTCGATTCCAATAATAATCATCAATATAATCATCAATAATAATAATTTATACAATTACATATTACTGATGATTACTTTGACTCATACGTGTTTATAATCAAGTTAATAAATAAACTGTCGATCATTTTAATCGGTGTTTAAAATTGCCGTCAGTTAATTTAATGAAGTAAAACTGAAACTTCAAATATTCACTTTTTACAGCTTAAAATATGATTTAAGCTTTACGGGATTAATACTATTTACTTTACTAGGATTATACGGTTAAACTAACAGAAAAATATAACGTCAACGGTCAGTCAACGGTAAGTCAACGGCACGATTCTTCTCTCAGAGAGATTTAGTACTGGCAGGAGAGTCCACCACGCTGGTCAAGTGCGAATCAAACTTCACAAACCTTTGAGATATATTTTTTCAAAGAACTCTCAGGTAGTTTTTTAAACGAATTTTTTCTTCCACCGTAAAGCAGAATTGATTTCTAATACGCAAATTAAATAATTATACGCAATAAAAATAATACGCAATAAAAATAATTGGTGCATGCATGGGATTTGAACACACTGCAACACTGCTCCAAAAATTACGTTCGTTGAGCCATAAAACACAATTTTTATATCATAGAAAATCTACCTTCATGAATGTTGCCATAATGAGAATATGAATTTAAATATCGCCTAGGCTCATTAAGCTTGCATATGGCTGATAAGCTATAAAACTTTATTACTTTATTAAGAACAGTGACGAAACCCACCGGCATGAAGCGTGCAGATTAAATAAGGTATCTAGAAATTACATCATGCTAGGTAATCTCAAGACTCCGGTGGTGGTTCTCAACTTTCGTCTCCGTAGTATTAAAATTTACAACATGGACGAACGGTTCGACCAGGGAGGTACCACCGCTGCACCTTCTTCTAGAGTAAAGTAATTATTTTATTTCTGTAGAATAGTGAAAATTGAATTAAAGAGGGACTTAAGTATAAACAGTTATTATGTACGACTATTGAAGTCACTTAGATTCTCTTTTTAACGATTAAAGAAAACATTGTAACAAATCTTCACAACGAATGGTTCTAATTTCCTCAAAGGAGTGAAGAGTGACAAATAAATTGAATTGAAATGTCTTTATTTTGTGTAGTGTAGGGATGCTTACAATTTTTCAGTTACTATAATTTTTCCTGATCGGAACACGATGATGGGGTTTGCCTTTTTTCTTTGTAATCCCTTTTTATATTTTTCGTTTTTAATACCATCTGTTTGACATATAGATTAAAATTAGCACGGATAGGATACAGTATTAGGTCAGTAAGGTAAGATACAATACAAAACAAAATATCTTTATTGTACACCATAAAAAACAATAGAACAAAAATAAAGACACATATTGAAAGGTACAAGAGGCGGTCTTATCACTTAAATAGCGATCTCTTCCAGACAACCTTAATGCGGCTGAAGGAAATATTTTATCTCCAAGAGAAGGTAGGGTCTACAAAAGATAGTAATGGATATTCATAAAATTATGGAAACAAAAAAGTATCGTCAAATACTATACAGATCCATTTATTCACACAGAACATACTACAACAAATATCCTGTTTTTGTAATAAGCAATTTAGAGCAATTAAACAAAACGAAATGTGAAATCATATTTCATATTCAGTAAAATACGAAACGGAAAACATAGTTTTAATTATACTCGTATACAAATAATTGATATAGATTTTTGTTTCACATACGTAATATTTGTAAACGTCATATTCAGTTAACGTTCTCATTTAGCTGACAACCTACTTAAATTGTCCAACTAGTCAGTTTTGCTACGTCTTTTCCCTGTAGATTTCACTTTAAGTACCTCTGACTTATCTTGCACCAGCATTGCGCTGCGCATAATTATAGTGTTTAATTTTCTCTAGCCTTCCTTATTTGTTTTTATTTTGAGATATGATTAAATTCTCCCCGTTTTAAATTAATTCAGGCATTTTAATAAAGATGTTAGTGGGAGATATGCCGTAGATTTCGTTTTTTTATATGCATAGGATTAATATATGAATAGGATATAATTATATGAATAGGATTAATGACGTATTCAAATTATTACAAAAGGTAAGACCTCTACCATTTCTGAAATATATGAACTGAATTTCATTTATGGCCAGGTGTAACACAAACCCTTATAAAATACATCTACCGTTTGTCTTATCGTGCAATGGTCGATTGGTAGGGTAGCTATAGCTGTTTAACGACGACGACATTCAACCAATAATTGAGTTTATCAAATCGTAGTTGCCGTCTCCCTTATACGTCTTTCTACGGCAATCAATCTTTTATATACATATATAAAAGATTGATTTTATCTCTATAATGTTCTAGATGAAGCTAAGGGAGTGACCACTTATCATCAGGTTTGCTGCATGCTCGGTTGCTACTTCTAAATTGAATGAAAAAAATGTAGTAGTAGCACTAAAATTTATTTGATATCGAATTATCCGTTAGTAGTCAATTGAAGGTATCGATTGAGTCGTGAGGCGACAACTGACGATTGAGGTTGAATAATCGATACTACCGTAAATCGATAATGTCATCCGACTATCGACCTATTGGTCCGCACACACCAATAGATCGATTACAATCTGAGTATAAGTTTTAATTTTCTAATATAGACTCCACAGTAAAACCCAAATAAAAATTAAACAAGACAAATGTACGAAATGACTTTACATTTTTATACAATTCAAACAATATTAAAATTTATGATCGCTGAATGTCTTATTGTAATTAATCAAGCCCCTTCTCAAACAATTCACCAAAAAATGGAGAGCAAAATTTATCATACTCCCTGCAGTCTATTGTTATTTTCTAGTCCGCTCACAATTTTAAAACGGCACTAATCTACGACTTAACCCGTTAATGAATTACGTGACATTTTTCCCAAGGCGGGGACAAAGCTCACCCAACTTGAAATTTTGGCCGCTTTTGTATTCAAGACGGTATTTTATTGCGTTCTCTTCCTTTTAATGATAAATAATTTAAGCTTTCCAAAGTAAATTTTCTTTAGTAATTGACAGAAGCTATTGTGTTCTGTTTATTTGCTTCAAGAAACAGGAGCTTTTAAGAAATTGATGTAAACAAACAGGTGGACAGAGATGTTTTGGGCTAAGTGTATTTTACTTTGAGAGGTGAATAGGCAAAATGTATTAGAAGATAAATCGTGACTTCATTTTAATATTTTTGACATATTTTTAGGTTAAGCGTCCATATTTTTAGAAAAGTATTAAGTGAGGTAATAAATAGTAATTATAAGTTTATTATTGGTTGATTACGGCTTAAAGTTGAGAGATTTTACAAGTATAAGTATTTGTGCTAATTTAAATGCATGTCGTACTTGTAGGTATGTCTAAGAGGTTATTATATTATATTTAAAATCTAAATATTATTTTTAAAATTACTATGAGTGTAGAGTGAACAGCTTCTTTTGAAAATTAATCGTCTATTTATCCACGCAGAATAAACATATACATATTTGGTGGATGAGCGGGATACCTGTAACACAGGTCTCGTACCTAGTACAGGGCTCTTGCGACTTGTTCAATGTGAATGTGTTAAATCAATAAAATATCTTTATTTTTATTTTTATTCTTATTTGGTTATTTATGTGATAATTATAATTATTTGTCTAATACTTTTTGTACTCTTATTTTTTGCGACTCTGTAGCGTCATTTTTGCCCTAACTGCGAAGTCCCGCGTCGCGCAGCGGTTATCATATCGGTCTGACACACCGTGGGTCCCGGGTTCGATCCCCGGCCAGATAGGTATCTGAATGATAAATTTATATTCTTTTTCTGGGTCTGGGTGTTTGTGTATTTTTCTTTGTGTGTGTCCATGGCACCCACGACACAGGAGAAAATCCTACTGTGGGGCTATGAATGTAGAAAGCGTTTAAAGCGTTTAAAATAATTTAATAATTAGCGTATTTCTGAAACATTAATAGTGTAGCACGGGAGTGCACGCGGGTGCGACCGAGCGTGGGGTCTATCTGAAATATGCATGTAAATTGATAAAGTCATTAGCCGTACGAGCGATCGATAAACTCCATTAATGTTATCAAATGGCCTATTCGGCAATCGCCGAGGGCCCACATAGCCATAAGCTCAGTTAAATTAAAATATGCTACGATGAAAATGCAAAACAAATTTATACACCTATAACACAATTACCTTTTTTAATTAAATTAATATCAATAAATGTGTAGTTAACATGATAGTAAATATCGCTGTCGTCCATAAAAAATGCTATGAAGCTTCAATACGATTTCATTTCTACCTGAGATCGGAAATATACTAAATGTTATGCCTTTGTTAGAATACCTCATGCAAGTGTCAGCCACACTCTTCGAGTGGCGACCACGTAAGAAAGGTCCTCGAGTGGCGACCACGTTTAGGCAAAAGGAGTACAGGTCGCCCCCCTACCAGGTGGACCGATGACCTGAAGAAGACAGCGGGAAACCGTTAGATTCAGAGGGCACTGGACCGGTTGGAGTGGCGGCATTTAGGGGAGGCCTATGTCCAGCAGTGGACATCAAAGGGCTGATGGATGGATGGATGCAGCAGTTTGTGTAGCACCAAGAGCAGTGATAGCCTAATGGTTGAAAGTTGCCCACTCAAATGGGAGGTCCGAGGTTCGAACCTAGGCACGCACCACTGATTTATGTGCGTATTAGAAATTAATTATCACTGCCATTCTGCGAAGGAAAACATCGTGAGGAAAACTATAGATCCGAGAGTTCTTTAAAAAAAAAAGAGTTCTCGGAGGTGTGTGCAGTCCACCACTTCGTACTTGGCCAGCGCGGTGGACTATGGCCTAAAGCTCTCTCATTCTGAAAGAAGACCCGTGCCCAGTAGTGGGACAATAATGAGTTGTATCCTGGTGAATGTGTGACGTTTCCCGAACCGCATCACAAATAGCTCTACCGTTTTTAAAATCTAATCCTAACTATCTAATTATCATAAAAAAAAACCTTTCAATTTATTTTTGCAAAAGCGCGCTTATAACATGGGACTCTAATAATATAAAAGGAAAACTGAGCAAATAAATATTTCCGATAAATAATATTTCGTCCAAATTTTCCGTAATATGTAAAATATTTTACAACTCAAAGAATTCATTTTTCGGTGGAATTGGTAAAGGCGATTGCTGTGGATGTCAGAAATTAAATTTATTACGCTTACATACATTTTTTCACGCTACTTGTGGTTGATTTTGCGAAATGAGCGATATTTTAATTTTCGAACTTGCTTTAACCGGTTCAAACTTACTTTAACCGATTTACTCTTATTTTCATCTGACTGAAGTAGCAAACGAGCATGCAGTCCACCTGATGGTAAGTGGTCACTGCCGCCCATGGACATCTGTAGTCAACTTCATACAAAATATGGGTTCAAGAACACGGGTTCTATGTGAAGTTAATCACAGATGCGTTGCTACTCCTGAGGAACCGTGGTAGAACCAGTGTAGTTCAACCGGTGAATTGCCACCGCCACACCTATTTCTAGCGTAAAGTAATTCTTGCCCTTCGATGGAAGGGTGTGGTTGCCAGCACACTTTTATATGAGGCGACCATCATAGTCCTCGGGATCGCAACGGGATCTGTGATTGACTCTAGATAGAACCCATGTTCTGTATGAAGTTTATTACATGAGCGGCAGTAACCACTTACCATCAGGTGGACTGCATGCTCGTTAGCTACTTCAGTCAGATAAAAAGAACCTTATTAACAACTATCTACATAATTTCAATAGTGCCGAGCTTCTGTAAAAAATGTTTTGTTTGAGACATCTTAAACTAAAGTTTAGTTTTATCTTCTTAACAAATTATTTTTTGACTACATAATACTTTTACTAATCGCCCTAATTTGACAACTTTTCATATAATTGCTTTGTTACGTCTGAGAACAGATAATTTGATATGAACGAAATATAATTTTGAAATAACACGTACTCTGATCCTATAAATATTTACACGAAAACTTGACATCATTATCGCGGAAACCAAATTGTCTGGAACCTCACGTTTATTACATATTTTCCTCTTAGAAACCCTAATCGCAAAACAATAGGGAGGTGAGGTAGATCTTACTAACTGGTCGGCAAAAACTTCGATACCCGACCCATTAGACGAAGCATTCGGTGGAATAATTTAATTGATTTATTTATCCCTTATATCCAATTATTGGCTCGCGAATATTCGGTAACGAAATCCATGAGCGATTTCTACGTAAATAATTATCGATAAAGAGATGTAATAAGGATTTTGTTTCCGAATATAAGTAAGTATAAAAGAAAAACATTGATAAATATTTGGCAAATACACAAATAAATCCGTTCGTTCCAGTGACTTTAAAAAAAGCAAAACTATATTACTATTCTTATTAAAATCTTAGCGGTTTCTTCTGAAATAGTAACTATGCTAGAGTTATATATAGTATGGATTGATAGAATTGATAAACCTTTCAGAACATAATTTGTATTGATTATCAAGAAATAGAGGCATGTATGCTACTTCTCGATATGTTTGCTTAATCTTTATGAGCAATTCGTAATATCTCTTAAACGTAGTGCACGTTGTAACAATTTTGTAGAACAAAAACCTTACGCAACAGAAAATATACCAATGTAACACACACAGGTATTGTATCTGTGTTTGTGTTACAATAAATAAATAATGGCAATTAATGCATAAGTTACTTAGCTGTGTGTGCTTCATTTTTTCGTTTCATTTCATCGCCAAAAGTGATTCCTACAAAAGATTGACATCTGATCAGATAGAACGCGAAGTAAATACGAAATATTTGTAAAAGGTGTTGCCGATGCTCTCACAACGTAATGTCCGGAACCAGATCCGCCATAATTGACTCCGGAGAGCACATTAGCAATTTTATGCGGCGACAGAACAAGGCTTCGAACCGTGAAACCATTACCAGCGAGCTACGAAACAATTGCTTGCTGCAAGCGTTAGCGTTAAGCGAATCTTGCAGAGTGTAATTTGCAGTAAAATTTCGTCATAGACGTATTTGAAATAGAGTGAGAAAACCAAGCATACAACTTTCCTTCGGATAAAAAGAGTAAAAAGATGGTATGGTACCTTCTCTATCTCTCTTCTCGCGGATAAGAAAAGTGCGTATAATAGAGCGATTTGTTTGTTGTTGTAATTGTGTTTCTGCGATTGTTAGTGTTTAATAATAATAAGCAGCCAGCTCATACGTTAGTAGACAGAGACAAATAGTGTGTATCTCATTCCTCTTTCTAATCGTCAGAAGTTTGCGTTTAAAGGCAGCCGTATGTCACCACTCTATGATTTTCCTGGTGTTTTAATAACGGATACTTTCATCTGTTTTAAATTGTCGACGCTGTCGCTTGTGACATCAAGTGAAAATCGCTTGAATCGAATGTTTCGTGGCCTTCGAGTTGCTTACACGATTTGTATTCAGGATGCGTCTTCGTTTTATAATACGCGGCTTAATAAAGCGCGGATCTGCGCGGGTGTAAGCGGGCTTGTTGGTAAAATAACACGTCCGTAAGCTTTGATAAGCATGTGAAATGTCAATGTATACATACTTAGGTAGTTTGGAAACTATTGGCTCGGTTTTTAATATACTTATACGGTTAAACTGTTAAAGCGGTACAATGATATGACTTTTAAAACGGTTTAACGGTTATATTGCACCTTACCTGTTCTTTATTTTTATTTTTATTTTAACCCCTTTCCCAAAGGTTGCCTGGAAGAAATCGCTGTTTAGAGATAGGGCGGCCTTTTGTGCCGTTCTTTTAATTTGTATAATTCTATGCTAGGTATACTATATGCGTACAATAAAGAGTATTATTATCATTGCAGTGACGGTTACTTCCATATGAGTTTTTTTTATGATTTCAGTTACTTATTATTTGTATAACCTTATTACATTAACAAGTTTCCATGCACTTGTTTAGATTAAGATTAAATTAGGGTTAGGTTAGAAAACTCGGGTTAGATTAAGAAAAAATAGGTGAAACAACGATTTTTTTATATTTATGTGCATATAGTGTCAATGATTTATTCCTTTTATCATACTAAAATAGCAAACGCAAGAACTGCTTAAAAATAGCTATATGCTACCTCCCCAGTCGCACAAATCTGCCTGGTAAATATTCAATCCATTCATATACGTTTTGTAGTCCCGGGACCAGAATAGGCTTACGGTATCCTCTGCCTGTCGTAAGAGGCGACTAAAAGGGGCTTGCCGGATTGCGGGCGGCTATAGTAGGAGCTCGAACCGTCCAGCTAAGCGACTCCGGGAAGGACGGTGTGGTCGCACACCGCCGTAAATCATAGAAGGTGCGGTGAGCGTATTCGCTCACCAGAGACGAGCCTGAAATAGGCATCGCGCTCGGAGGATTGTGTTCCATTGGAGATCCAGGAGTCCCCCAAGCAGCGCAGAGGACGACCACTGAAGGGGTTTTAGTGCAGTAATAACCCGCGTCGTTCCCACGGCGTCGTAACGAAAAAAGGTCATATACGTTTAAAAAGCCTCCTGTATTTTCCATTACCTACAGTTAAGTTATGTACGTATGTATATGTGAGAAAATTAAGGTCTTTTATCGAAAATATCAAAGAAATTCCTTGAAAATTCCCTTTTCCCACAAGAATATTTTCTTATACCTTTATCAAGCACGCACAAAGTGTCGGTTCACGCGTGGCCATAGAATTTGAGCACTCGGAAAATTGATATGTGAGTGTACATTCACACGTCGACGTGCGGTCCTTTGCGAATGATGGATGTCGAAGATTACTTTGTAGCGGGTAATGCTCTTCTTTGAGTTAAACAAGTTAGCCGCGGGCTAAAGTGTCACGTTTTGTTGATTCTGGGATAAAGGGTTCAGTGCGTATGGTTCTATAGATGCTGGTTTCCCTTGCCAGTAATCGCTTTATGAAAGCGAGTTCCTTTTGAAGTTGAGCCATTGAAAGTTTAGCAAATAAGGACTCTAGTAAATATTTCGGTTATGAAGATATTATATATCTGAACGTAAAACTAATAGACTTCTATGCAATGATTTGTTTAACAAATAAACTTTATATTTTCAACAGACGAATTGTTGATTGACAACTCTTTTTTATCTGAGCATGTAGTCCACCTGATAGTAAGTGGCCGCCCCTGGACATCTGTAATCAACTTCATACAGAACATGGGTTCCATGTGAAGTCAATCACAGATGAGTTACTCCCGAGGACTATGATGGTCGCCTCATGTGAAAGTGTGCCGGCAACCACAGCCTTCTATCAAAACGCAAGAAATGCTTCACGCTAGAAATAGGTGTGGCGGTGGTATCTCCCCGGTTGAACTACACTGGTTCTACCACCTTGAAATTGATTTTTACAACCTTGATAAATATTTTATTTCTTTTTAATAGCTTGCTTTTCTTATTAATTGAACCAGTACATGAAAAGAAAATTTTACTACTATTAAAGAATCAGTAGTCTAGTAAAGGACTTTAAATTATATAAAAGTAGTAACAGATACACTTAAGCATAAACAAAAGACTTTAAGAATAATAATTCCTTTGTGTTTGTGTTATCTAGCGCAAAAAACGAAAGTACATCCTTTTTATGAAGGAACGAAAATATTATATTAAAAAGTGTTGTTTACTTAACAAAAAGCGTACTTAGTAAGCCGGTGACAAGTTGGTCCCACTCTGAGCGCGATGTAAGCTTGTAATTAGGCTTCGTGGAGAGGCTATGATAAAGAGCTGTGTAACATAATGTAAGATTTTGTTTTCCTCTATTTCATAAAACGTGCTTGCCTAGTTATAATGTAGCATCTAGAGAAAACGCTTCTAGAGAAATCGCTTTACCGTGATCGTAACGATTCCTTATGTTTTTGATAGATTTTTTCTTTTATATGATTGTAGTAGTTAATTGAGCATGTAGTCCTGACGGTAAATTAAAAACCACCAATGAATTATTCTGAAGTCAATCACAGATGCTAGTGCCGACGAAGAGGTCGCCTCATATAGAGGTAAGCTGGGACAAATATTTCTCATCCAATGAGCTTTTTTTTTCTTTTTTTTCCGAGGGAGAAATCTTTAAAAGGTACCCGACGCCGTGGGAGTGGCGCAGGGTTATGTGGGATTTTTACCACACTAAAACCCCCCGTCCACCAATTCGCACTTGGCCAGCGCGGTGGACTATGGCCTAAACTCTCTCATTCTGAGAGAAGACCCGTGCCCAGCAGTGGGATAATAATGGGTTGACGAGAGAAAACCCCCCGGTGGGCGTCCTCGGCGCTATAAAGAGGACTCCGGGACCTCCAAAGGACTGCAGCCGGAATCCTCTGAGCGCGTTGCCCCTCGGGCTCCTCTCAGATGGGCGACTGGGCCCACCGCTCAGTCTAGTCTTTACGACGATATGCGACCACACATACCACCGTCCTTCCTGCGATCGCCTCGCTGGACGGTTAAAGCTCACCACTCTAGCCGCCCGCAACCCCGGAAGCCCCTTTTAGTCGCCTCTTACGACAAACAGGCAATACCGTAGCCCTATTCTGATCCCGGAACTACAGGGACGCCAATGAGCTAACATCTCATTTACAACATTAATGATATTTATAAGCAGTAGTAGAGTTTTTACTTTGTTCTTTTTATGGTTATCTCTATAAACTCTAGCGATGGTAAAACATTACAAAAATACTACTGAAACCCCCTAAATTACTTCATATTTTTCTATTTACAGAAGAACGTTTTTTTTATTACACCTTTAACTTAAAAAAAATACATTGATTTATTTTCGTCGTCCACCGTCGTAAATGTAAAGAGTAATAGGTCTCTTGTCTCTAATGTGATAGTCAAAAGTGGATAGGTTTTTTTCTATATTTAACCAGTTGACGTAGATATTATTTTTTATTTAAATAATTATGAGCGTCTTTACTTGAATTTAGGGAAAGGATGGTTTAGATGATAGCGATAAAAAAATGTTAGATAAATTGTACTATCTCTCGCTTTACTTACATTACAAAATTGTCAAAACCATTATTTATGGAAGTCATGGCACAAATATTATCTGTTTTATTTTTCTTGCCTTGATTTAAAGCGATCTGTGTATGCAAATTATACTGTTCGCTCTTGCTTGCTTTAAATTAATGCTTTATTTTTACGATAAAATGTTATTCCAATGTTATTTTACTATCGAGAAGCGAGAGTTACGCGTATTACCAATTCACCACATTACAGGTTTACTTGTAATTAAATCACAACATTCGAAATCCTTCGCGATTCCAATTTGACATCAAACGTCGAGCTGCTGGGTTAATTAATCGGGTTTAATTCAAAGCAATAGCTAATGAAAATGAGCGTGATTGTTAGAGCGGGCGGGTTAAAACCCTGAACATGTCATGAAGTAGAGCGGAGAGTCGTTTATCAGCGGACGGTCGAGTAGCGACGCGTAATTAAACGTTACACCGCGCACACACGGAGCGTGTTCATGTCGAACCGAAATGTAATGTGCTCGTCTAAATGAAGAGAAAACCGTAAGTCCACTCTAGCAGCACCAGCACCACGCTTATTTATGAATAAGAACTCTTTGTGGTTTTACTCCTAAAGCAAAAAGGCCACACCTTTTTCTAACAGAACTGTTAAGCACCACTGTGTTCTGATTAGAAATGTGGTAAGACATATTTCCAACATATATATCCAACACGTTCCATTCTAGCCAAAAGAAATAGCATCTTATATAGAAATGCATTTCTTCCCTAATTTCAAGTGGCAAGATCGACGCTTAATCCACCAAATTATAGACTTTCTTATAATTTAATCACAACATCCGAAATTTTTCATGATGCCAATTTGACATCAAACAGGCTGTTGGGTTATTTAATCGGGTTTAATGAGCGTTATTAAACTTAACACCGCGCACACACGGAGTGTGCTCATGTCGAACTGAAATGTAATGTGCTCGTCACAATGAAGGTAAAGCTCTAAAGGTGGACTCCGGGAGTACCACCGCCACACCTATATTTTACCGCCACAGACTTTTGAATAAAATGTCTGTGGTTCGACTCCTCACGCATCGTATAAATATGAAATTATCATTCCGTACGTGCGCGATAAATGAACGAATAACTCAATACTAGTCACCCGTCGCAACAGTCGAAATTCGACTCAAAACCTAAACTTGATATTGTCCAAAGTATTTCCCAAATTCAATTTTTATTAATTTTCAAGTTATTTTAATACACCCGAAAGGTAAAAAGAGGTTTAAGCGCCAAAGCTGCAATTGAAATCAATAATGGGTATTTTGACAAAGACGTCTGACATTTTTGACATTCTCTGTTTTCATATGTTGAATGTTCTATTTCGTTTTTTATATATGTGTTTGTGATAAATGCACGGTAGTGTGTGTAATGTGTGTAATGTTTTAGTTGATTTTATGTATGTTATATGCATTATTTGAAAAAATAATTAACATTACGCACTCCTTCTCTATGTCAACTATAACCGTGCAAAATTTCATACTCCTTCGTCCGCGGCAAGTTACTTAAAAATGCACCATAAGTTTTTGCTTCATCTATTAATATATAGAGATTACGCCAACCGATTATGATGAAATTTTATTTACTAGAAAGGATATACTTCTATGGTTGTTTGATAAGAGTTTCATTAGGTTGTATCTCATCTGAGGATCCTTAATAAAGCTATAGAACGCTTTGAAGTAAATTAAACGAAATTAGCAATACTCGTACAAACATACTATTTTGCCATCAAAACGAAGCAAACTTATTGATGAAATATAGATTTACGAGAACCAGTGATCAACTCAATCGCTCGATAAACTCTACCTGTGTATAACAAGGGCATTCAAACAAACTGGCTGGTTTAGACAAGCGAATTGAAATGATAGGAACGAAGCCGCGCGAGATGTCGCCTCGAGAGCTCCCGTCGTGGCTACAATTACCTAGATATTATTATCGCAACATTTTTGTAGAAATACTTAAATATATACATACAACCGAAGAAAAAGTGTCATGAAAAGCCCTATTACATTGCCGTCAAAACAATAAAACCTTATTGGTGAAGTATTGATTTAAGACCAATGCTCGAAACTCCAACATCCGCTCGACAAAATACCCGCCCGTGTGTAGCAATGGCATTCAAACAAACGGGCTGGTTTAGACAAGCGAATTGAAATGATAGGAATGAAGTCGCGCGTGATGTCGCCTCGAGAGCTCCCGTCGTGGCTACAATTACCTAGATATTATCATCGCAACATTTTTTATAGAAATACTTAAATATATACATACAACCGAAGAAAAAGTGTTATGAAAAGCCCTATTACATTGCCGTCAAAACAATACAACCTTATTGGTGAAGTATTGATTTAAGAAGACCAATGCTCGAAACTCCAACATCCGCTCGACAAAATATCCGCCCGTGTGTAGCAATGGCATTCAAACAAACGGGCTGGTTTAGACAAGCGAATTGAAATGATAGGAACGAAGTCGCGCGAGATGTCGCCTCGAGAGCTCCCGTCGTGCCGCACGCGATCGTGTACACAATGCCCTATATCTAGTCTCAGTTGCTACTCAGCTCTGTTTCAATTTAAAATATCAATTCTATTGATAAAATGGTGATTTACGACGCTTGCGCGTGAAAGTGGGGCTGCAAGCGACACGCAGTTGAATGGAAACTAAAATTGAACAGCGCTTTTAAATGTATTTTTGAACTTAAAAACTTGCTTATGCACAAAAATGTGTAAGTAGTAGAGAGTTATTTTTATTTACCGATATATCGGTCGATATATGACCTACCTGATAATAAGTACTCTACTGTTTCTGTAACTATTACATCATTTTCCTTTGTCAAACTAACGTAAATAATAATTATGTTAAGCTAGATTCACACGGGAGAGTTCAGTTATATTACAGGTTCTCGCCCAGTTTAGGCAACTGAAGATAAACGTTATGTCCAATGTTCCTATAATGTTACCCTAAACCTAATGATGTTGTTTTATGAAATAAAGATATTATTATTATTATTATGGCTGCTTTAGGATATTAGCAACACTAGTTAAGCTACAATACGTCGTCAGATGTGAATTATTCGTAACCACGGGGTCTAGTATCAAAAGAGTGGACGCCTTATATACGGAAAACAACCTTATCAGTTATAAGCATGAGTGTAGAAAAGAAAGTTTTCAAATCATGCCAAAACAGCGCTACACAGTTGTTATAAGATTGAAATATATATATTTCTAGTGTGATATAACTGCAGCCAATTTATAGTTTCTACTCCTTTACGAACATATTTCATTGTCTTTATATGTATGTGCAATAATATGAATGAAATACTGTTACATTTTATACTTCTTTAGAGACCAAACGTACGAAAGAAAAACATTTAGCAAATGTACGTAAATCGCAAGAGGTTTTCTCGTCAACCCATTATAGTCCCACTGCTGGGCACGAGTCTTCTTTCAGAATGAGAAAGTTTATATGAGAAATTAGACCATAGTCCACTGCGCCAAGTGCGAATTGGTGGACTAAAAAAGGTTTATTTCTTTTAAACTCTAGCCAGCGCGAGTAAGTAAAGAGGTAAGCGATATGAAACAGCGGTGCTCTACCGATATATTCACTACATCCAGGCTTACGTTTTGTCTGAGTGTTTGAATCATATCAAAACAAAACTAATAAATTTAATTGATAAGCTCAAATATATAATCCGTATTTTAAATAACATTTTGTCCTTTTCATTGAAATTCATCAATTTTACCAAAAGTTACTCCAATTTCAAATTATACCAAATTTTTAAACATGGGTCAAACCACAGGCAGGGCTTTAGTATCGAATAAGATGAAATTCCTCGGAAAAGTAAATCTGTCTAATAACAATCCTCAAATCGTAAAAAAACAACGCTACATTCTTTCTAAAAAGTAGAAATATGACGATGCTAACACAGTAGGCGAAAGATAGCTTCTTCTACTCTTACTTTTGTCATATTACGGTGAAAAACTGTTTTACTTTAATTTTGTAGCGCCCAAACGTATGAGAGAAAAAACATCTGGCGAATGTATGTAAATCGCAAGAGGAATTTATTTCTTTTGAGCGCTAGCCAGTACTGGTAAGTAAGGAGGTAAGCGGTCTAAAACAGCGCTGCTCTGACAGATAAGAGCGTGATGTATTAGCGCGCGTCCGGCCGCAAAGCAAACACTGCCGATATCTTCACTACACCCAGACTTACGTTTTGTGGTTAAATATACTCCGAAAAACAGTAAAATGAAAATGTGATTTTAAAGTGTGGTTGTATTCGAGATACTAAAATTATGGGGAATCTTTACCAAAACTATTTATGATTTTTTGTTAAGAACAGTGATAGCTTAATAATGGGTTCGAGTTTCAAGTAGGCAGCATTAATTTTTCTAAAATAATGTGCTTAGTAGATATTATTTGTTTACAGTGAAAGAAAACATTGTGACGACATATAGGTACACCTGAGGGTTAGAAAAATAGTTTTCAAATGTGTGTTATGTCTGCCAATACGCATTTTACCAGCGCGTTAGAATTTGATCTACAGGGAAGGACACTCGGTATGTGTGGGCGCATAGTAGACGGGGCGGTGGGCCCACTCGCCCATTTGGCAAGAGAATGATGGGGCACCGCGTTCAGAGGATTCCGGCATCAGTCCTGTGGAGGTCCCGGAGTCTTCTTTATAGCGTCGAGGACTGCCACTGGGGGGTTTTAGTGCTGTAAAAATCCCACATAACCCTGCGTCGCCCCCATGGCGTCGGGTACCTTTTGAAGGTTTCGCCCTCGAGAACAAAAAAAAGACTTTGATCTAAAACTATCATTCTGCGAGAAAACCTGAGTCCATCAGTCGTAGAATGGCTTGGCGACGATATCATAGATAAATTTACCCTGTGTAAGTGGCTTTTGGTAATTTTCAGCTAGGGATTCTTAACTGTAATGTTAATTATGATTCTATAATAATTCAACAACTGGCCAAATCGTTCAGGCTGCAGTTTGTGCCAAATAACATTCATACTATATACATACCTACATACGCTTAAGAAAAACGCCTTCCTTCTGACGAAGTCCGATAAAACGGCCTTTAAAAGCTTTATAACAGGACAGTGAAACAAATCGTCCTCGATCCGTCTAGACTAGACAACAAAAGTACAAACACTCTTCTGCCAATAATCGCGCTCAGCTGACTAATGCCGGCTCACTTCGTTATCGGATCGAAACAGCACCATAAACACTTCGGACAGAAAAATAATGGGTATATACTAGTGATGTAAAGAATGATATCGTTTGAACATTCGTGAATGCGAATGCAAATGCGAATATCTTTTACAGACATTTGCGAATGCGAATATTTTTTTTTATTTGACGTTTGATGTCACGTTTAAATTTGAATAGTGTAAGGGACGGTAAAATGTAAAAAATGCAACAATCTGTCAAACCGTTAGGGCTATAGGCGCTGGCCAAAGAGGTAAATAAACATACATACTTACAAACATAAAAACATATTAATATACATACACGCAAAAACTACGTTTTTACAAACTCGGTCAAGCAAAGAACGTCTTTAAAAGCTTTATAACAGGACAGTGAAACAAATCGTCCTCGATCCGTCTAGACTAGACAACAAAAGTACAAACACTCTTCTGCCAATAATCGCGCTCAGCTGACTAATGCCGGCTCACTTCGTTATCGGATCGAAACAGCACCATAAACACTTCGGACACAAAAATAATGGGTATATACTAGTGATGTACGGAATGACATCGTTTGAACATTCGTGAATGCGAATGCAAATGCGAATGAGAATACCCCTACAGACATTCACAATTGCGAATATTATTTTTTTTTCTGGACGTCAAAATAGGCGCCGCTATAGGAATAGTGTAAGGGACGGTAACATGTTAAAAATGCATCCGTCAAGCGATTTGGGCTATAGATGCCTGCTAAGTAAGCTAACTAAGAAGTAGATATACATACATACTTACATACACTCAAAAAACTACGCTCTTACTAATGCAATCGAATAAAAACGGCCTTAAAAAGCTTTAACACGGGACAGAGAAACAAATCGTCCTCGATCCGTCTAGACTAGACAACAAAAATACAAACACTTCGGATAGAAATATAATGGGTATATTCTGGTGATGTACCGAATACCACTATTTTAACATTCGTGAATATTAAGTTTTTTTTTTAATTTGTCGTAAACGTGCACGCCGATACAAGAGTAGTGTGGAGGGCGGTTAAATGTTAAAAGGCGACGTTTGTTTTGGTCGTGAAACTGCAGTTGAAATGATTTGTATAGATTTGGCGAGCTTGTTTTGGTCGTTAAAGTAGTTCTACGTTAACAAAACACTCGCACAATTCTTGCGAATGCGTATTTGTAAAAACATGCGAGTGCGAATAACCGACACATCACTAGTATATTCTCAAAAGAATGCGTTTAGCTGAACTGTGCTTGCGTTGTTCAAAACTTTTGAATTGTGTTTACTGGTTTGTATTTACATATTCATGGTTTTGGAAAGTAACTTATCCGTACGAATAATAAAATGAAAGTTCCGCGTATATTGCATTTGCAAAAATAATAGTATGGAGGACTGAGAATAAGAATAGTAGCAATATCTATAATTTTTAGGTGTTCTGTGTTTTTTATAACATTATTGTGAATTTAATTATAAGAATTGCAAAATACGTTAAAAATCCAACTTGTTTAACATTTAGTCTATTTTATTAAATACATATACCATATTATCCCTTCTTATAATTTAAAGTTATCACATTTCTTAAAGTGAAGTTTTAAAGGAGGTAGAACCAGTGTAGTTCGCGTGAAGCGTTGCTTGCGTTTCGATGGAAGGGTGTGGTTGCCGGGACATTTTCACATGAGGCGACCATCATAATCCTCGGGAGTAGCAACGCATCTGTGATTGACTTCAGATGGAACCCATGTTCTGTATGAAATTGATTACAGATGTCCATGAGCGGCAGTGACCACTAACCATCAGGTGGATTGCATGCTCGTTTGCTACTTCAGTTAGATAAAAAAAAGATTAAAATCGCGGAGCACAACAAATTCGTAATAAAATATTATGTGTATAAGCAAATATTCAAGTTGAGGGAACAATGGTTTCTTTCACAAAAGGAGTACCTATCATAAAACTTCTATTGAAGCACAATATGTACTTTTACATAAATATTTTCGCAGACTTTGTCCTTCGTTAACGCCAAAACTTTCAAACAGATGTCCATATATGAAATCTCGACCATGAATCATTGTAAATAAAGCTTTATATTTTTTCACTATATACTTCTATTTTTCAATCAAAACTTGTAACTTGATGGTTTTCAACCAAAAGTGATGACGTAAACTTGTGACTTCATGGAAAGTAGCTACCATCGCTAATGGACTTTGCTACATCAGAGAGTTTTTTATAGCTCTTTCTGAAGTATTTAATGTTAAGTATATAAATTTAGACACACAAGATTGCAATAAACTATATTTTGTACAAAACCAAAATGCAGTATTGTAGTCCCTTTCATTACCACGAACCGCTTACCAGTGACCACTGCTATCCATGGACATCTGTAATCAACGCCAGATTTGGAAGATCAACATAGTCCTAAGTGCTAGCAACGCATCTGTGAGCAACCTCAGGGTCTTACCCAAGCTCTGAGGACTATGTTGAAACGTCTCAGTTAAACATGTCGCCCTCACCATATGTATAAGACCAGGTCACAGCAACGCTTAACATTGCTTTTATTGGGCAGATTTTTTTTTATCTGACTGAAATAGCAAACGAGCATGCAGTCCACCTGACGGTAAGTGTCACTGTCGCTCACGGACATCTGTAATCAACTTCATACAGAACATGGGTTTCATTTGAAGTCAATGACAGATGCGTTGCTACTCCCGAAGACTTTGATGGTAGCCTCATGCCGGCAACCACACCCTTCTAAACTGGCGAACTACACTGGTTCTACCACCTTGCAGATATAGGTGTGACGGTAGTACACAAAGGGTTCTGCCGCTTTCAGAACGTGTTGTACAAAAGCGTATTATAAAATGAAGACGCGTCCTGAATACAAATTGTGTAAGTAATGATTTCGCGGTTCCAAGCCTTGTTCTGTCGCTGCATAAAATTGCTAATGTGCTCTCCGGAGTCAATTATGGCGGATCTGCTTCGAGACAATACATTTTGATAGTATATCGACAACACCTTGTGTAAATAACTTTCCTCCTTTATCTGATCCGATGTCAATCTCTTTTAAGGTTTCGTACCCAAAGGGTATAAACTCTATTACTAAGACTCCGCAGTCCGTCTCCGTCTTTTATATAGTTGTGGCTAACGATAAGGCTACCTGATGAATAGTGGTCACCATCGCCTATGGACCTTTGCAACACCAGAGGAGTCGCCAATCATCGCCGGCCAATGTCTGTCACTAAGTTGTAACTCATGAACCGTGATAGCTAGAGAATTGAAATTTATACAGATGTTGAAATTCTGTTGCTCCTATTACGACAAAATACAACATTAAGGGGTCTCCCATACAACAAACGTGCATTTTTTGCCTTTTTTTAGATAACTAGTTGACCCGGCGAACTTCCTTTCGCCTTAAAGTCAAAAACCTAAGATTATCAGTATTCCTCTACTATATTATGTATATATTAAACATACAAAACTTCCTTTAGAATCACTCAATCTATTAAAAAAACTGCATTAAAATCCGAAGCGTAATTTTAAAGATCTAAGCATACATAGGGACAGACAGCGGGAAGCGACTTTGTTTTATACTATGTACTGATTGATAGTACAGAACCCTTTATGCTGGAGTCCGACTCACAGTCGCCGCTTTTTTCCACAGCCTCGCGTTGTAAATTATTTTTAAAGGCTTGAACGACAAATAACAGGACCGCGCGCCTATCTGTACTGTTTCAATATAAAGCAACAAAATACTGTCGTATTTTATTTTTTGATATATCGCTTTGATATATTGCCCGTACGTGTAAAATGTCATAGGAAAAGTATAAAACATCGCACAAAGAACTAGTTTAGAATATTTTTATCAATGCACTCAAAACTACAGTTACAAAAAATGCACGCACACAAATGCTTTAATCTTTTAAATAAATACAAATATTTACTACGTTTTATAAATAAATTACATTTACTCTATATATAGGTAAAATACATGTAAGGCCAGGTCAGGAAATAATACAAGTCAGGAAGGCCAGGAGTATTCATTACTGTCCATTCTTGAAGATTTCAAGTAAAACACAGGAGTTAGTCTTCTTCGATTTATTCACACTTGAGGAGGTCCGATCGCTTCGACGGTTAAACAAGAATCTATTTCTACCGGCAGGCGCTCGCATTTTTATGTCCCGCAGACATAGGTATATATACCTATGTCTGTGGGACACCGCGTATTTATGAAAAACATGTTGCCGAAAATAATTATTTTAGTTAGTTTTAAGATCGAAAATTGTTTGTTTATTGAAATTAGCAATATTTAGTGATTTCTAAAGATGTTAATTTAGTTTACACAACACATTTTCAAAAAGAGTATAAAGACGAGCCCTTCTGTCACAAGGATTGAACGTAACTTCTTAAATCCAAAATTGTGAGTATCATGTTTTCCGTTAAACACTAAACCAAAGCTATGAAGCCCGTAGTTTCATGTTAAAAATTCCGAACACAAACTTAACAACTCCACAGGAAGCTGTTTCATGTACACGTCGCTGCAATTTCAGGCGGGAGGCTTAAATACAGCTTTACAATCGAGTTCCGACAGTTTACAATAAAATTGTTCGATCATTTCGTCGTCTTTTTACATTTTTATGCGAAGTTATATCTCATGAATCCTTTTAAAAAGATTTACATCGGTAAACTGGTGTATATATACGTGTATTTATAGATTCGTAGTTAAATGCATTGTCTCTACCGATGTTCGGGGTTCTGAGGTTAAATCCTAGGTACGCTAGTAACTCTGTTTTGTTGATGCTCGACGTAGAAACAAGTAGCTAAAACAAATTAATCGCTTTTTTCCTTTTTTAATAATTTATATAATTTTTTATCGACCGCAGGCCATATTTAAAAATTATTTATCCTACTAACTGTTACCCGCGGCTTCGACAGCACAGTCAAAGAGAATTAACATTAGCATTTGATAGCGTGATTCAGAACTTGCAAGTGAATTTTATTAACGCCATCTATAAACAACGTCTGGAACTCCTAAATATGTATTAGCTAACAAAACATCGATATTCTCATGGTAATGAGAGCGCGCGATAAAAAGTAGCCTACGTCACTCTCCGTCCTCATAACTATCTCCCAGCATATAAACCATATCATATAATAGCTATGTGGTGACGTAAAAGAGGAACAAACAAACACACTTTCACATTAATAATGTTAGTATGGATTTCACTCTTGAGTCGTTTCAAATGATAAGTCATACGTTACAATCCATCAAGCCATTTGGGCTGTGCCGAATAAATGGTCATAGATGCAAACATACAAACAGAAATACATAAGCTCGAAAAACACCACACACCTGCTGACGTAGTCGGGTAAAACACCATAATAAAATCTACGTTGCTTGGAGGACTGGAATGAAACCTTCATTATTACTTAATAGCAAATTACCAAAATTTGAATCACAAATTCATAAATCTCATTAAGTTTCAAATAGCCAATAACATTAGGCTAAAATTACGTAAAACGTCAGCGCAAATGCGTAAAATAACTCAGCGCGCCGCTTGAATAAAATCAGTCTCAGAGACTGTTTACTTCTACTCCAGTATACTAAAGTTACCTGTTTGCCGGGAATTAAGAGACGTGTTTCGGGAGTAAGCCGAATTCCGGCGTGTAATTATTTGCACAAAACGCTACCTAATTGCATAGCCTGCCGGTGACACGAGCATGCATTAGGACCGCTACACAAGCATAAAGATTTAAGAGCTAAGAGGAACGCTCATTTGGAAATAACTTACGTAGTTTTTGTTCTGTTGAGTATTTCGCTTTAGTGTTAATATTGCAATTAGGAAACTTTAAATTAAAATAAGTGAAATAAGGGGTTCTATCTTTTTTTATAATAATGAAGCAGCAAACGACCATGCACTCCACCTGATGGTAAGTGGTCACCGCCGCCCATATACATAGAATAGAATAGCAACTTCACATACAACATAACATCTATCTGAAGTAAATCACAAATGTGTTGCTACTTCCGAAGACTAGGTTGGTCGCCTCATATAAAAGTGTGCCGGCAACCACACCCTTTCATCGAAACGCAAGGAATGCTTCACGTTAGAAGTAGGTTAGAAATAGGCGGTGGTACCTCCCCGGTCGAACAACACTGGTTCCACCACCTTTAAAATTTATCTACTCTTATATCAGGCTTTTTGAGCTCAACTGCTGCACATGAGCCTGTCATGAGAGGGATTTCTACTGATAGTCCCCGCATTTGGCTCGTGCTGGTGGCTGCAGTAAGTGTTAATGTTATTTGGAAGTTGAAAATTCAAATCTGTCCCTTACACAGTCCTTTATCAAATTTCGGAGATTTAAATTGACAGTTTGTAAATTTCCCATATTTCAACGCTAATGTTCTTAACTTTGTTCTATTTACCATTGTACTATTTATTGGTAGATTCAGATATAAACTGGGTATAAGAATGTCTTTATGTGTGCACATTGCACATAGAATAAAAAACATTATTAATAATTAAGAGTGCTGAAAGCGGTAATATTTATTATTATTATACTATTGTTATATTCTTTATGGAAACGTTACAAAAGTAAAATAACACGTGCTATAATTTGCAATACGAATCGTACAAGTAAAAAACGCGTAAAATGATAAAATCTCTTACAATTCGCGGCGGCGCAAATAGACCTATTTTTACTTTGACTTTGATATTCATTGTTTTGTCAGCGCGACTCACGACTGCGACGCGGGACAGTGGCCGCTTGTCCCATTTCTTGTTCTCCTAATCGCGACTCGTTTCTTTTGCGACGTCGGACAAACGACGGACTCGGCTCTTTGGAGTTTATTCCACTTAGCTTATTTAGAAAGAAGAATGTCCAGAATTTTTTCACATTTTTACTTAAATTTATACCACATAAATTCTTTTAAAAAGAATAAATGTATTTTATGGAGACAGCTTGTTTTAAACGTATGTTTTAACTAGGAGCATCTCTTAAAATCTATAAAAAAATACCTACGTGTAATGTTTCATTATATGATTTTTAACTCATGTAACTGGGTAAAAATATCGGCAAAAACAATTTTACAGAATTCAGAATTATTGTGAGTACTCTTTAAGTATTGAAATGTTTCAATACTCGTATAAAAAATCTATTAATAGTTAAGTTGCTTTCGTCCAACTTTGTATTTTGACTTTGATTTTCATTGTTTTGTCAGCGCGACTCACGACTGCGGCGCGGGACAGTGGCCGCTTGTCCCATTTCTTGTTCTCCTAATCGCGACTCGTTTCTTTTGCGACGTCGGACAAACGACGGACTCGGCTCTTTGGGGTTTGTTCCACTTAGTATAGATAGAAATGTTAAATACTTTGTATTTTTTTTTCTTACAGTTGATCCTGAAACTTCTAATTATAATAAAACGAGGAAAGTTTTTGAGAATGTGTGTTTGTTATTATTTTACGCATAATCTATAGATCGCATTTCGCTGAAATTGGATACACAGCTTATGACCTAAATTAACATATAGATATTAATGTTAAAAAAAATAAAAATTGGTGACTATACATGCGTCTTTTTCGGTTGCGGTCGTTTCGAGATCCCGGTGTCCTCTTTATAGCGATGAGGACGAACATCGGGGGGGTTTTAATGCGGTAATCTCACATAACCCTGCGTCGCTCCCACAGCGTCGGGTACCTTTTGAAGGTTTCCTCCTCGAGAACAAAAAAAATGCATGTATAGTAGGAGTAGTATCTTAAAAAATCTCTATTTCAACGTGGACCATAAGTATCAACGGGATTGTAGCTTCTTGTCCTATTTCTTTTTCTCCTAATAGTGTCGCATTTCTTTTTGTGACGTCACACAAGCGTTGGACTCGGCTCTTTGGTGTTCGTTCCACTTAAAAAGTTGAAAGGGCAATGCTTCTATAATATTTAATTTTGAAGGAGATTTTTTTGTATCAAATTAAAAGTAATTTCAATATCCATAAAATAACAGTCGAGCTGCTTCCATACGACTTTCAAATTAGATTCAAAATTAATTGTTTTGTCAGTTTCTTTTGCGAATTCAGACGCATGACTGGATCGATGCCATGTGGTTCGTTCCACTGGCGTAGTTAAAAAATGAAAATGTTATTATTGTATTATATTTAAATGAGATTGACTCTGATTAGAAAATATTACCATCAAAGCATTATTGCCAAACTGTTGGGCACAGATCTATCCAAATGAAAAGGATTATAGTCATAACTATGCTACCTATAATATGATTTTAGACTAGTATTATCGCGGAATTGATACATTATAATACTTAACGGGTGCTCACGATATGCGGTTTATGAATTCTTATAGAATTCTTTTTGCCGATATTTCGACCCAGTTGCATGGATCGTGGTCACAGTTTGGCCGTGTATAATGTATGCTACCTATGTTCACAAGAAGTTTGTATATTGAACAATACTTTGAGAAAATTATAAAGCCCAAGTTCGGCCGATGTAGTCAATAAGTATTAGTAAATTAATTACCATCAGTAAATGGCTTATTATAATTTTAATAAAATAATATATACGCATTTCTAGGACATCCATCATCGTCCCTGTAGTTCCGGGATCAGAATAGGGCTACGGTATCCCCTGCCTTTAAGAGGCAACTTAAATGGGCTTCCGGGATTGCGCATAGCTAGAGTGGGAACTTGAACCGTCCAGCTAGGCGATCCCGGAAAGGACGGCGTATGTGCGGTCGCATACCGGAGCCCAGCCGCTCATATGGGAGGAGCCTGATGGGGCAACGCGCTCAGAGGATTCCGGTTGCGTTCCTTTGGAGATCCCGGAGTCTTTTTTTTAGCGCCGAGGACGGCCACCGGGTAAAAATCCCACATAACCTTCATAACCTGTTCGTCGCTTTTTTGCGTTTTGAACTTGTTCATACTATTTCCATGTAGCGTTACGAAAATACCAAACTCCGAAAACAAAACATTCCAATGATGAAAATAAGTGGGGTCAGTAGGATAGGTCATTGCGTAAAAGCATGTGGCGTCCTCTATGGCAGGAAGCCATAACTCTTAGTGATAGATTGGCGCTTTTCCGGTTTTCAGCGGTCTTCTAAATGCTCAAAATCTTTTCCATCTACGCAGGATTCATTTGTGGTGAACGTCGTGTTTTACTTTAGTTAATTATTGTGGTATTTAGTGTCTTAGATCAGTGATAACTTGCTCTCTTAATCGGGAGGTCTGAGGTTCAAACTCAGACACGCATCACTGATTTATGTGCGTATTGGAAATTAATTAGCTTTTCGGTGAAAAAAGACATCCTGAGGAAACCTACACGCCCGAGAGTTCTTAAAAAAAAAGTACTCGGAGGTGTGTAAAGTCCACCAATTTACACTCGGCCAGCGCGGTGAACTATGGCCTAAAACTCTCTTATACTGAGACTGAGAGAAGACCTGTGCTCAGCAGTGGGACAATAATAGGTTGTACCTTATTTAGTGTCTTAAATTTTTTTTTATTTTTTAATTTGACTGAAGTAGCAAACGAGCAAGCAGTCCACCTAATGGTAAGTGGTCACTGCCGCCCATTGACATCTGTAATCAACTTCATACAAAACATGGGTTCCATCTGAAGTCAATCACAGATGCGTTGCTACTCCCGAGGACTATGATGGTCGCCTCATGTGAAAATGTGCCGGCAACCACACCCTTCTATCGAAACGCAAGAAATGCTTCACGCTAGAAATAGGTGTGGCGGTGGTACTTCCCCGGTCGAACTACACTGGTTCTACCACCTCGAAACCACTTTTTCTTAGTTTGGCGTTAAAGAAAAAGTTATCTTATATTATTTGATTATATTATTGATTTGGACGTCAATAGGCACAGTGATCACTTACCATCAGGTAGACACCATGCTTGTTTTCTCCTTTAAACTTATAAAAACAATTAGAGTTAGTCATTAAATTTATTAATAGCAATGAAATGAAAATAAATAACAAGAATAAGGGCTCATAGTGGAGTGGTAGCGTCATGTGGGGTCCTTACCGTTCTTAGTTATGTAACTCTCAGTGATGGATTAGCGCCCTTCCGGCTTTCAACTGACCCTTAGCCAGAAGTTCCTTATGTTTGATATGTCCTGTGTTAGAGGGTGAATATTTAGGGTTGTAGGGCTTTGTGATCACAGTAGGTACCTAAATATGAAATGATTTTTTTCAATTTAATTTAATACACTTTTGCGTTTTATTAATATTATTTAATTAATTAAGAATCTATTACTATATATACGGCGCGTACAACATAAACATATAAATCAGACTTAATAAAATATATAATAGAATCATATAGTTAATTATTGTTATTATTTTATAATAATATTATTGATTACTTCATTATCGTATATATAATTATAATGAATCCAGAACCCAATGCATGCCAGACCGGCATGGTGACCGCCCCGTCACGCCGGTCGTCAAATACTTATAATTTAAACATATTTATCTTACTGAATGATAGTTTTTTTTTTAACTGACTGAAGTAGCAAACGAGCATGCAGTCCACCTGATAGTAAGTGGTCGCTGCCGTCCATGGACATCAGTAATCAACTACATACAGAACATGGGTTCCATCTACTCCCGAGGACTATGAAAGTCGCCTCATGTGAAAGGGTGCCGGCAACCATACTCTTCTATTAACACGCAAAAATGCTTCACGCTAGAAATAGGTGTGGGGGTAGCACTTCTCCGGTCGAACTACACTGGTTCTACCACCTTGAAACTGTAATAATTATTATTAATAAGTATAATATTTAATTGCTTAAAATCTTACTTATACAGACACGTGCAGATGTTTAACTAATAGCTAATAAAATTATCATTAGAAAAAATCTACCACTTTATTTACACATCTTACCTGCGTCCGATATGTTTGTATGTAACAAAAAAAACATGCGTGCGTACAAAGTACACATGTCAGAAGTGAAACTTCTTTGAAAATAATATCAAAATTGTAAATAAACAAAAAGATAACAGATATATTACTTACTTCGAATAATTGCTTGATACAGGACAACTTACAAATTTATTCACAAAGTTTTTTCACAAAGTTTTTCACAAAGTTTTTATTTATAAAATTCACTTACTGTTTATTCACTGTAGAAGTGCCTAATAATATTGTAAATATTACGCTATGCGACAGAAATGCCATCTAAAGTTCTAATAATTAACTAGTAAACGAATACACAACCAATAGGGCGTGTATTCTTTCTCGATATCCCGTATTCTCTCTCTCTCTTGTTCAATCTTTCTCACTATAGCTCTCTCCCACCTCACACTCCATAGCACTATGCGTGATACGACGTTCGCTCTGTCTCACTTTTTCTCTCAATCTTTCTCACTCGCTTGCTCCCTACTCTCACTCCACGGCTAGTTGCTCATGCTACGTTCGCCCTGTCTTACTCTCTCTCAATCGGTCTCGATCACTCTCTCTCTCTTTTCCGACACTTCCGTTGCATACCGGCGTGACGTTTCATCTGTAAAAATTTTACCCTCATGCGCCTAAAGAAGTTTCACTTCAAAAACAAACCTTACTTTAGTATCAACTCTACATATGTATACACTAACCAGCTCTATATAGATACTAACAATACAAACGTGCGAAAGCTTTAAAATAAACATAGAACCGGACGACACAATGGCCAGTAGACATAGAAAGCTCTATTTTGAACTGGCTATGTCTAGAAAGCAGGTTAACAGCCAGCTGGGACGATAAAGGCGAATCAAGGAAAATGTTGCCAGCTAAAAGAAATGGGGGATTTCCGCTTGTTTTATTAAGGCGCTAGTCATTGCGAGCTTGCAGTGTATTGTTATTGGCAATGGGAAACCACAATGACTTTCTTTACGAAAAAATATTTATTTTTGTTCGTGTGGATATACATTGGTCTTGATATTTATTGATTGGGGTACAATCTATTATTGTTCCACTGCTGTGCACGGGTCTTCTCTCAGAACGAGAGAGTTTTAGGCCATAGTCCACCGCGCTGGCCGAGTGTGAATTGGTGGACTTCACACACCTCCGAGAACTTTTTTTTAAAGAACTCTCGGGTGTATAGGTTACTTCACGATGTTTTCCTTTACCGAAAAGCAGTGATAATTAGTTTCTAATACGGACATAAATCAGTGGTGCATGTTTGAGTTTGAATCTCGATTGAGAGGTCAAGTTTCAACCATTAGGCTAATGCTGCTCATTTATTGGTTAATAGTCACTATTAGATGCCGGTAAATAGTAATTGACGCCGATGAATATTTGTAGCCCACTTCACCTAGAATAGAGGTTCTATCTGAAGTTAACTATAGATGCTTTGCTACTTCCAAGGACTAAGATAATTGCCTCATATAACAGTTAGTTAGCAACCGCGCCCTTCTAACGCATATAGTTCACGCTAGCTACTTCTTTGTCGAACTATATTTCTTCTACCACCTTGTGCAAAAAAGAGTCTTAAACACTTTCACGCATAGAACGTGTTTGTACGTCTTTATTTGAGATTTTGATACGGCACAACGTAGGATGACGTTCAAATATAAAATATTATTTACGACAGAACGTTTATTCCTGAGGAAACTTCAAGTTAAAATTATTTAAAACATCATTTGTTTTAAAGACGTCATGACCAAAACATTCGACTCTATGTATTTATTCGTAATGTATGGAGATTTACTGTGTCATTCTAGAAATCAAGCGGTACTGTCCGCGAAAGTGTTAAGTATAAAAATCCATCTTCATTACATGGCTATGTACCTAGGAAATCGGATTATTTATCTCTTATGGAATGTGCTAACATAATTTTCTACTACAATAATAATATTAATAATAGTTTGTTGGAATTGCAAAGGTATAAATAGCGTTCTCATAGTGTGTGATAAATGTTAATTTAAATATAATAAAAGAAAATATTCATTAAGATAAATATTGAAATCTACATATTAAATTTTATGTTACATTGTAAATTAACGTGATACTAACGTTATGCAATTGGATTATAAATTGTTATAACTTTCGAATTTATTAAAATAAATATATATGAGAAAAGAACATCAATATTAACTATTTCAACCTTTTAGTGAAGAAAGACAATCTTTTACAGATCGTGAGAAATAAAGTTACGAGGAAAAATAAACAAAAAGATTCTGAAGGTACAAAGATCCTCAAAGAATACCAAATTTTCATCGTAACTTCCTTCAAAGCATTTAATTTTGTAAAGAAAAAATAAGATAAAGTTGTCTCTTTGTTATACGGATTGAATAGCGATGAGTGAATCTTTGGTGACAATGAGCCCTGATTTAAATAACGTTGTTACGTGAATGAAGTGATAATAGAAGTAAATGATATTTTTGTAGTTTTGTTGGACGTTTTTATTGTTTGGAAATAGCATATTAAGTAGATTCCTATTGAACATGTTTAATAGTAGTGTGTAGTTCTAGTTTAATAAAAAAGGTTGTTAGTACTTTTGAGACCGTTTGTTCTTTTTTGTTATCGAGGGAGAAACCTTCAAATGGTACCCGCCGCCGTGGGAGCAACGGGTTATGTGGGACTTTTACCTTAATAAAACCTCCCCGGTGGCCGTCCTCAGCGCTACGTGGAGGACTCTAGGATCTCCGAACACAGCCGAAGTCCTCCGAGCGCAATGCCCCTTTTGGGCTCTTCCCTGGTGGTCGTGAAACGCTCACTACACCTTCTGGTCTTTACGGCGGCATGCGACCACACATGCCGCCGTCCTTCCCGGGATCGCTTGGCAACCCTGGAAGCTCCTTTTAGTCGCCAGGCAGAGGGTACCGAAGCCCTATTCTGGTCCCAGAACTGCAGTGTTTTTTTTATTTGGTTTGAACTTATTTAATGAAAAACTTGTAGTTTTTTTTATTATAAAACTACTACAGTTGTAGTTTTATAAAAAAAAGTTGTAGGTGTCATCACGACCTTTTACTTTGCTTTATTAACAAGTAATTTATTATTTGCCTGCCCCATAAAATAGAAAAATCTGAGCCTGGGACATAAACTTCTGCCAATCCATTTATTTATGTATTCATTATTTTACTAATCTTTAATTCGTTCGCTTTGGTTCAGTTTTTTTAATTACAGATTTTTATCGTACTTTTTGTTCGTTAGTACATGAATAAAAAAATGAACATATTTTGACTTTTCGTACAAATGTAAATGATACCTAATGCTTACCGAAATGCCTACAAGGGGGTCAACAAATTGGTAGTTAAAATATTTTTATACTACCACCGGATCAGAGCACAACCTCACCTGAGTAAATCCAAACAAAAAGTTTAAAAACAGTTGCATCTAAAATACTGTTGTACAAAATATTCCGCGGTCGTGTATCTATTGCAGACGGGGAATAGGCGAGATAAATCTGTCCTAACCCCGTTAGTGTGGTTTAAAACGAATTCATCCCGCGGGTGAAGTTGGTGTGAAGTTACCCTGTTTTAGAGCAGTAATATTTTTTAATGTAGCTTCAAATGGCTTTTATATGTAGTATGATATGGCTTCGTATGGCTTTTATATGTAATCAAAATATGTAGTAAAAAAACGCTTTCTACACTCATAGCCCCGCAGTAGGATTTTCTCCTGTTTCGTGGGTGCCATGGACACATACAAAGACGAATACACAAACACCCAGACCCAGAACAAGAATGTAAACTCATCATTCAGATACTTGTCTGGCCGGGAATCGAACCCGGGACCTACTGCGTGTCAGACAGGTGTGGTAACCGCTGCGCCATGCGGGTCGTCAAATGCTCTTGGTTCATTAGATTGTAAGGAATTCGATTATTTAAGACACTGTTGGACTTTCGATGATTTGGCTCATTGGTTTACAATGAATTTGCTTATTTAAGGAAAATTGTGCCGTTGGATTTAGGAAGGGTATAAACAGTAGTGTCACAGTGACCACCGTTAGTTATCTCGTGGGATCCAGTGGATAGACAGGTGGTAGAACCAGTGTAGTCCGAACGGGGAGGTACCAACGCCACACCCTATTTCTAGCGTGAAGCATTTCTTGCGTTTCGATGGAAGGGTGTGGTTGCCGGTACACTTTTATATGAGGCGACCATCTTAGTCCTCGGGAGTAGCAACACATCTGTCATTGACTTCAGATAGAACCCATGTTCTGTATGAAGTTGATTACAGATGTCCATGGGCGGCAGTGACCACTTACAATCAGGTGGACTGCATGCTCGTTTGCTACTTCAGTGAAATAAAAAAAATATCCGGGTTCGTTTCCCAAGTGAAACGGACATGTAAATTAATAATAGTGATTTTTGTTCTGGATGTTACAATGATCATTTGTAATGGTTTGAAATTTTCCCTTCTACGATAGGAATCTAAAGTTCTAATCATGCTGACAATCCAAATATCACCTTAATATATTTCTAATAATATTAAATTATAATGATAATAATTATAATTAATATTTAATAATAATGTTCATAAGGTACAATGGGGTTGACATGTACATGTATGTATTTCATGGTACTGAAAAAGCCCCAAAAAAATAAAAATAAAAATAATAATAATAATATTCTGATGGTGGTTGCTATTATTAAGAAAACATCGCGCTACCTATAGGAATTCTGTATGCCTAAGACTGTGGGATAGGTAAATGAATCTTACTAAAAGGTGTGTAAGGTCTAATAAGACCTCGCTCGAGTACTGCCCAGCTTGGAAGTCTCAGCGGCGGTTCCTCGTCCAAAAGGTTGGAGCGGACCTTTCTCCGGCGGACGTCGTTGCGGCGATGGTTCAGCGGCGAGAGGCCTGGAACGGCATGATCACCTTTTGCGAGGACATGATGTCAGCGAAGGAAGACGCCGAAAGGGCCAAAGAGCGCTCTGAACCCTCTCGGAGAAGGATCCGTCGCGGCCGCCGGCAACGGCACCTCGTCCCTGTAGTTCCGGGATCAGAACAGGGCTACGGCATCCCCTGCCTGTTGTAAGAGGCGACTAAAAGAGGCTTCCGGGGTTGCAGGCGGCTAGAGTGGTGGCAAACCGTTCAGTTAGGCGATCCCGGGAAGGACGGCGGTATATGTGGTCGCATACCGTCGTAAAGACTAGACGGAGCGGTGGGCCCAGTCGCCCATCTGGGAGGAGCCCGATGGGGCAACGCGCTCAGAGGATTCCGGTTTCCGTAGGTCCGAGTTCCCGGAGTCCTCTTTATAGCGCCGAGGACGGCCACCGGGGGGTTTTAGTGCGGTAAAAATCCCACATAACCCTGCGTCGCTCCCGCGGCGTCGGGTGCCATTTGAAGATTTCCCCCTCGAGAACAAAAAAAAAGGTCTGATAAGAGGTATCTATATACACTGACTACAGTGTAGTCGATTACTTAAGAGAACACCCGTCCTAGCAGTGGGACTGTATGTATGTTTAATTTATGTATGTTTTATGCATTATTTGAAAATAACTACATCACCTATAATCGTGCTAAATTTCATGCTCCTCCGTCCGCAGCAAGATTCTTAAAACCGGACCCCAAGTTTTTGCATCACGTACATATTAATATACTAGCTGTACCCGCGGCTTTGCCCGCGTGCAAATCAACGTATCACAAAGTTTTTCTCGCGCAAATCTTGACACCGTGGGAATTCTATGATAAAAAGTAGTAACATTAATATCGGTTTCGCCGCTCAAGGATTACCTGGTCAAACACAGAGTGAAAAAACGAATTTAAAGTGTGTATTTGTGGGTAGGAACGTATTGTTATGTATTTTTTTTAATTAGACGAATTCTAATATTGTAAATCCCTTTTTTGAACCAATTTTCATTCTTAGTGGTCTATTTCACAATATCGGGATACTTTTTTCAATCAACTCCTCCACATTTGAACCAAAACGTATCCATTATAAAGATTGATTTGAAGTTTTCCGAATTGAAAAATACTATTTGAAGTAATTTTGGCGGATTCAAATTTCTAAGTAAGATTATAGGTAAACCTACTTTTAATATTAATTTGTGTTCAGGAGTTCCGGAAGGCATTAAGGAATTCAAAAATTCTGTTGGATAATGTACTGCTTCCTCTATCTCAATGACTGCGTCTACCGAATAGTAGATCTGTGACGCTGCTTTAAATTTAGAAAAAAAAAAACATTTATTTTATCGACACGTTCATTGGTGGGTGGGTATATAGCCGTCTTTTGGAACCAATTTATAGTGTTATTGGTTGTATTAACAATATCGGGATATACTTTTTCAACCAACTCCTCCACATTTAAACGAAGACATATCGATATAAAGATTGATTTTAACTTTTCCGGATAACAAAGCACTATTATCTACTTGAAGTAAATCATTAGAAAATTGGAATATCACTGAACAGCTACATATATTCTAAGTTCATATTTTGTTTCATGTGGCCAAATATAAGATCTTTTAAGAGGTGCATCGGGCTATTTGTGTGCGTAAATCCCGCATTGTTCTTTGTAAAGCAGAAGACATAATCAAAACACTTTTACAATTCATACGAAATAACCTAACCCATCCTGTTTAAAAAGCTACAGCTAAATCCAACTTTTAACAATAACATGACAATACTCCTGCATTTTCAGGATTCAGGTATTCAAAGTGACACTTTTCATCACAATGTTCTCTCAACGGGTTGTAATGTATTGTAATCATTAAGTACCAAACTCATACGGCTTAAGTAGGTTGTGTACTTAGATTATCAGGGTTGATGAATTGAAGTTTAATTTATTAATCACATTTCAGTTTAATGAGCAGTCATTGAACTTATAATATATACTAAACACAACCGTAAGCATTATGTGACTACCTTTTATAATTTAGGCTTGCACTATCCCGCATCATCAGGGAGGAGTTGAAGGTAAAAAAAAATATCCCATGTCTTTGCTTAGTATTCTTATTACTTATACGTAAGAACTTGAGAGCCAACTTCTATAGCTTGGGCTTGCAGTACCCTGCATCATCAGGCTTGAGGAGTTGAAGATCGAAATTTTCATCTTGTGTCTTTGCTTAGTAATTATATTACATACCCGAAAACACTAAATAGCTAACTTCTATGGCTTAGGCTTGAAGCACCCCTGCATCATCATCATCAGGGTTGAGGAGATGATGGTCAAAATTTTCATCTTGTGTCTTTGCTTAGTAATTATATTACATACCCGAAAGCATTAAAAGGCCAACTCCTATGGCTTAGGCTTGCAGTATCCTGCATCATCAGGCTTGAGGAGTTGAAGATCGAAATTTTCATCATGTGTCTTTGCTTAGTAATTATATTACATACCCGAAAGCACTAAATAGCTAACTTCTATGGCTTAGGCTTGAAGTACCCCTGCATCATCAGGGTTGAGGAGTTAAAGGTCAAAATTGTCATGATGTGTCTTTGCTTAGTAATCATATTAAATACCTGAAAGCACCAAATGCCCATCTCGTATAGTTTAGGCTAGCAGTATCCTGCATCATCAGGGGTGAGGAGTTGAAGGTCGAAATTTTCATCTTGTGTCTTTGCTTAGTAATTATATTACATACCCGAAAGTACTAAATAGCTAACTTCTATGGCTTAGGCTTGAAGTACCCTGCATCATCAGGGTTGAGGAGTTAAAGGTCAAAATTTTCATCATGTGTCTTTGCTTAGCAATTATATTAAATACCTGAAAGCATCAAATGCCCATCTCGTATAGTTTAGGCTAGCAGTATCCTGCATCATCAGGGTTGAGGAGTTGAAGGTCAACATTTTTACCGTGTATCTTTGCTTGGTATTTTTATTACATAACCGTAAGTACCAAATAGGCAACTCTTACGGTTTAGTCTTGAAACACCCTTACATCATCAGGGTTGAGGAGTTGAAGATCAAATTTTTGTCCCATGAATTTGTTTAACAATCTTATTATATATCCATAAAAACAAATTGACTTACTTCTACGGTTCAGGCTAGCAGTACCCCTGCATCATCAGGATTGAAGAGTTGAAGGTCAATTTTTTTAGGAAATATCTGCTTAGTAATCTCATTCTACATTCAACCCAATTGGACTCCTACAGCTTAGGTTTGGCCGAGTATCGCTAATTTCGTTAATTTGCTTCAAAGAAATGGATCCTATGATCAGAACCGTATCAAACTCATCAGAGTACCCTTGAAGTACATTCTTTCAAATAAAAGAAAAATCATCAAAATCGGTTGGCGGGAAATTGAATTATTCATCTATTTATCGCGCACATCGTTAATGCAAATATCAGACTTATGCGCTTTTCTTATGGATGACACTGTCAAAAGTGAACTAAAAATAAATGGGACCCGACGACACCCACTACCTTTCAAATGAAAAAAAAAATCATCCAAATCCGTTCACCCAGTGCGGAGAAATCGAGTAATAAATATAAAATAACAAAAAAAAAATTTTAAAAAAATACAGACAAATTGATAACCTCCTCCTTTTTGGAAGTCGGTTTGAAACGATGTTTTAACATAAAAATCAAGGCGAAATACTAAATTTTATTGAGGTGGCCTCAAAATTGACTGACTTTCATACAAACTTACATCTCCTATTTGGGTTAAATTGGGGGGGGGGACCATAAAATTCATTCTTAACTGACGTCTACGTCATAAAGGGAACCCCTAGTAAAAATCATATTCGTATCTTTAGCAGTTTAGGCTCTACGATGTTTATTCAATAGATGAGTGAGAGAACATCCTTTCGTTTTTATTTAAGTAAATATATAGATATAGAGATATAGATTTGTATAGTATCAAATAACATAGGTACACACATAAACAATAAAAAATACATAACAAAGGAATACATTTTACAGACCATAACATGTTTAGTTTCTACCAATTCAACTATGCAGTTACTTATCTTATTAACACTTATCGAACACAGAATCAATACTGCGTAGTTTTAAATTGACATAACTTTTTTATTCGTAAACCGATTTACATAAAATAAACACTAAATGTTAAGTGAAGTTTCCTCCAACACATCAGTGAAAATTATATTCAAATTGGATAAGCCGTTTCTGAGATTAGCGTTTTCAAACACACAGACAAACAGACAAACAGACAAACAGACAAACAGACAAACAGACAAACAGAAAAGATTTCTAAAAACCATTATTTTGGGTTCTATATCGTATTAAAGACCTCTAGAAATGGTTTTCACCTAAATTTATTCCATGTACAGACAGCGACCTCTTACAGATTTATTATAGTATAGATAAATGAATAATAAGAAGGAACAAAAAGATATTTGGATTTCTTTCAAAAATCAAGACAAGCAACATTATTAATACGTAAGGTATTTGTAAGTTAAAATATAAAACAATAATAAACTGTAAAGAACGATTCAACACGATTTCAAATTTCTTTAACCAAATTTTCAACCAATATGTAATATTACAAGGAAGCCTTACAAAATTTCCCACACGTTCATAAATTAAAGATACTGTTAAAGAATTTTCATCGCACTTACGGCGTGCTGAAGGCGTAAATTAAATTTTCTCTAATGAAAGTTGCTCTTATCTGTAAAAACTTTGCTTTTTGGCGGAATTTAATATAAGTCTTGGAACTTATTATATTCGAGACGTTGATGTGGGGAGAGAATTAATTAAATGGGGATGTAATTTAATAAGCATCATGAGTTATTTTTCTCTTGACTCTTTTTATATTTTATTTATTACTTTTATTATACAGTAAAATGTTAGACCTACCTAGTACCTACTTAATAAATTACCTACTAGATGTAATATTTAAGGCAAAAAGTAATAAAACTAGATATAGTTTTAGCACGTAGATATACGTGCTTCTATTAAGTACTCTTGGTTTACCTAAGCAATTAGCTACTTAATTCAGCTTTATCTATTACTAAATCAAATATTTTTTTAACATATTTTCCCTAAGTATAAAAGTACATAAAAGTTTGTTAGAGGTATATATTCCACTCCTGGTCGACTTCAAGGGTTAATTTTGTTGTAACAGTAATATGCTTCAATATGTTTGATTTTTTGATTAAATTTTATTGGTTGAATTATTTCGGAAAACGTAAATCGGAATTAACTAATAATTCAGCGACAGCGTTACTACATGTTATTTGAAGTATTTTGGTTTACATGTGTTACACGTTAGCTACGTTTACGTAAATTAAAAGTCTTCTAAAATACAACGCAATAATCAATTTGATTTATTGTAGCTAATGATTATGCGTAAATATAAATTTTCAAAGGCACTACTTTAGCGCGGGAGAGACGCTGAGTTTTGCGCGACTTTTCTCGCAGTAAAAACTCTATGTGGCCTTCTTTTGTGCTGTGTAGAGGACTCCTAGGATTTCCATTGGAATGTAAGGTCAGTCCTCTGAGCGCGGTGTTCTTGAGGGCTCTTCTTAGGAAGAGCTAACGCACTAGTCATGTTTTCAGGTGTTTGCGACAATATACCGTTTGTTTTTATCTGACTGAAGTAGTAGTAAACGAGCATACAATCCACCTGATGGTAAGTGGTCACTGCCGCCCATGGACCTCTGTAATCAACTACATACAGAAGATGGGTTCCATCTGAAGTCAATCACAGGTCGCCTCATGTGAAAGTGTACCGGCAAGCAGAGTTAACAAATTTCATAGGTATTCGTTAATTGTAACTGTAATCGGTATTAATTATAATTAAACAAGTAATTGCAATTAAACTGTCTTCCGAGCTCAACCCGGCAATCAATTATATTCCATTACTCCAAACGCCATTTATTATAGCAATCAGCATTTACCTCACTGACATAATTTTCAACGAAAACAACGTATTATTTACGAACATTCGGCATTTCCAATCAAAAAGAGTTAATCAATGTTTGAACAGAAACAAAACAATAATATCCGGCCCAAAATTCGGTTTCCTTCATGAATATTCAAACTACGCAATGCAATGATTCCGAATAGCGAAATATCATTATGAAGTTCCATTTGTATCATTACACATTTGCGAATATTTAATTGGGAATATTCCTAACTAAGTATACGGTATATTAAGATAATACCTCTAGCGAGCTTCCTCGTTTAAAGTGGCTTCGCGTATCCAATAATAGATATTTAGATGCATTATACATATATGTCGGCGCGACACCGCGTATTTATGAAAAACACATTCGCCGAAAATAATTATTTTAGTTAGTTTAAAGATCGAAAATTGTTTGTTTATTAAATTAGAAATATTTAGTGATTTTAAAATGTAATTTAGTTTACCCTCCATAAATTTGTTATTGTCACCTCACCAAGCATTGTTATAAAAAGGCGAGCGCCTGTCGGTAAAAACAGATTCTTGTTTAACCGTCGAAGCGACGGGACCTCCTCAAGTGTGAATAAATCGAAGAAGTTTACTCCTGTGTTTTACTTGAAATCTTCAGAATGGACAGTAATAAAGACCTCGACCATCCTGACGTCACCGCCCCACTTTGTTATATACGTTACTTGAATAACAACCAAATTTTCTACCATTCAGTTGTTACTTACACGACCACAATGTTACTTAAATAAATGCTTGGAAATAGTTTCTAAAAAATATGTTACAATAATTAAATAATTTTGTGTATATTTTCTATTTCCAGGATATCTTACCAGATAAATGTAGAAGTCAGTTCTCTGGAGCATCAACACATTTGTTGTGAACCCATTATTTCTCACTGCAGGGCATGGGTCTGCTCTCTGAATGAGAGAGGTTTAGGCCATAGTCTACTGTGTTGTCTAAGTGCAAATTGGTAGACTTCTCACACAGGTGTGTAGGTTTCTTCACGATAGATTCCTTCACTGTAAAAGCAGTGATAAATAATTTGCGATGCAGTGGTTCGTGTCTGGGATTTGAACCCCGATCCTCCTGATCGAAAGCTCAAGTTTCAACCATCTATCGGCTATCACTGCTAACCTCAACATATCTAACTATGTAACTAAAAAATGTATCCTCAATGAAGATATTTTCTTTCACCGAAAAACAGTGATAATTAATTACCAATACGCACAAAAGTCACTGTGTCTGGGTTTGAACCTCGGACCTCCCGATTGAGAGGGCAAGTTTCAACCATTAGGCTATCATTGCTCTATAATCTCTAATAGGTCCTATACATTTTTCAAAAAATATGTTATAATAAATTATAGGACCGCCGTTTTATGTGAAGTTGCTAATAAGAGTTGCTAAAGTTGCAAGAGTACCTCTTATTATAAGGTAGGATGAATGTTTGTAGGTTACTTAAATCTTAAGGCCCGCGCGTTTTATTAAACAAACTTATAATTAACATACTCAAATTTTCCTGTAAAGCTTACCCCCCGGAATATAAATGTCCTTATTTTACTACATCCAGTAGATATCTATATCCAGGCTTAATAGCAATGAACACAAAAGTTTGACCACTCAACTTGCCGGAATTTTCAATTATCTCGCATCATTATTTAATTTCAACTGTCACTTTCAACCGTTTGCCCGGGCTTGTCAGGACCATTGAATTTTCACTTCGTTACAATTTCAAGTGGGGTTCTGTAGAGAAACGGAGTACTGAATTATTTCGCGAGATTGAAACGAGTGTTTTCTGGTAAATGTGGCGTGACGACCGCCCGGTGTCGTTGGCGGAAAAGGAACATTTCCCTCAGCAAGTCGACCAGAAACTTATTTATGTTGGACGCATAATGTTGACCTTTAGCGTTTAAAATGTATGAGCATCGTGTTTCTATTTATTTGTAAGTTATACAGTGAAATGCCTATGATTTAAGACTACGATTTTGCAGGAGTTTTCTATATATTACGAGTTATCGTCTCATCTAGGAGATAAAACTACTATGATTGATATGGAGTACGTTAAAATATATGAATATGACGTACCTATGTAGGTTTTATTTTTAAATAAAGAAAATATAACCTATATAGTAATAAATAAAATAAATAAACAAATGAAAATAGAAAATGAAATTAATTACCTTTTCTTTGCTTAATTGTTGATCATTTCGAAATTTATTTAACTAAATTATGAGATACTAGCTGTTGCCCGCGACTTCGTCCGCGTTTCCGTTGTTTTTCGTAAAAAAAAAGTAGCCTATGTCCTTCCTCACGGTTCAGTGGTTTTGATGTAACAGACAGATTAACTTTCGTATTTTAGTCCATCCATCCATCCATCCAGCTTCATCCATAATAGCTTTGCCCGCGACTCCGCCAGCGAGTAACTCCTTGTGTGTTATTGAGTTAATGTATTGGTAATTGTTTAGATCACGTTCACATGAGGCTTAAGAACCTTTTTTATTTTTGTTTTCGAGGGGGAAACCTTCAAAAGGTACCCGACGCCGTGGGAGCGACGCAGAGTTATGTGGAATTTTTACCGCACTAAAACCCCCCCGGTGGCCGTCTTCGGTGCTATAAAGAGGACTCGGGCTCCTCCCAGATGGGCGGATGGGCCCACCACCCAATCTAGTCTTTACGGCGGTATCATCAATCAATCATCAATCAGCCTTTGAAAGTCCACTGCTGGACATAGGCCTCCCCTAATCTGCGCCACTTCGACCGGTCCTGAGCCATCTGAATCCAGCGGTTACCCGCCGTCTTCTTCAGGTCATCAGTCCACCGGGTCGGGGGGCGGCCTGCACTCCTTTTGCCGAGGCGTGGTCTCCATTCGAGGACTCTTCTACCCCATCGGTTGTCTGTCCTACGAACGATGTGGCCTGCCCATTGCCACTTCAGCCTACTAATTCTGAGAGCTATGTCGGTAACTTTCGTTCTCCTACGGATTTCATCATTACGAATTCTGTCGCGCAGGGAAATACCAAGCATAGCTCTCTCCATAGCTCGCTGAGCGACTTTGAGCTTACGCACGAGGCTCACAGTAAAGGACCACGTCTCGGCGCCGTATGTCATCACTGGCAACACACACTGCTCGAACATCTTCGACTTCAGGCTCTGAGGTATATCGGATGAGAAGATATGGCGCAGTTTCCCGAACGCTGCCCAGCCGAGTTGGATTCTACGAGTGACCTCTTTCTCGAAGTTAGACTTACCCATCTGCACCATCTGCCCCAGGTAAATATATTCGTCAACAACTTCGAGGGTGGTGCCGTCTACAACGACCGGTACGGGTGTGACATGGACGTTAGACATGATCTTCGTCTTGTCCATGTTCATCTTAAGACCCACCCGTTGAGAGGCACCAGAGAGGTCGCTGAGCATGGTGTTGAGGTGCTCCATCGACTCCGCCATGATGACTATGTCGTCTGCGAATCGAAGGTGAGTGATATATTCGCCATCGATGTTGATGCCGAATCCTTTCCACTCCATCAGTTTGAACACGTCTTCCAATGCAGCGGTAAACAGTTTCGGGGATAATACATCCCCCTGTCTCACACCGCGCTGCAATTGGATCGGGTTCGTACATCCGTTGTGTAATCGGATCGACATTGAGGCTGCCTTATATATACACTTCAACACTTCGATGTACCGATAGTCAATCTGGCACCGCTGGAGCGACTCCAACACCGCCCATGTCTCGATAGAATCGAAGGCTTTCTCATAGTCCACATAGGCCACACACAACGGCAGATTGTACTCCTCGGCCTTCTCTACTATCTGCCGCAGTGTGTGTATGTGGTCCATGGTACTAAAGCCTTTTCGGAATCCGGCTTGTTCGGGAGGCTGGAAGTCGTCGAGCCTGCGAGCTATTCGATTATTGATGACCCTCGAAAACACCTTGTAGACGTGGCTCAGAAGCGCGATGGGCCTGTAATTCTTCAGTAAAGACCTGTCGCCTTTTTTGAAGAACAGTATCACCACGCTTCTGCTCCACGCCTCCGGTGCTATACCCTGGCTTATGACGGAATCGAACAACTGTTGGAGCGCTTTCAAAATCGGCCTCCCTCCTGCTTTAAGCAATTCAGTTGTGATTCCGTCTTCGCCGGGCGCTCGGTTGTTTTTGAGCTGTTTGAGGGCCAATCTAATCTCGTACAGGCTGACGTCCGGGATATCTTCGGTATAGTGTCGGATTAGCGTGGCTCGCTTGTCATTGACAGGCGGCAAAGGGCCACGTGAAGCGGCGGCGATATGTGTGGTCGCATACGGCGGTATGCGACCACACATATCGCCACCTTCCCGGTATCGCCTGGCTGGACGGTTCAAGCTCCCACTCTAGCCGCCCGCAACCCCGGAAGCCCCTTTTAGTCGCCTCTTACGACAGGCAGGGATACCGTAGCCCTATTCTGATCCTGCCGAAGGCTTAAGTACTTATATAACGAAAATACTTCAACGCAAAGCTTCCGGGTAAACTATGTTGAATGTTGATCCATCCGGCACGTGAACGTAAAGATTTTTGGAACTACTGACCCGGGAAAGAGCGACGTACGACGACCGAAAGACGACCATGCGAGAAACAACTGACACCGAGATCTACTCCAGCAACACGAAAAGTCTGCCCTTGAGCCTTATTAATTGTCATTGCATAACACACCGATACTGGGAATTGGATTTTCACTGTTCACTGTTCACTGTTCACTGTTCATTTTTCATTTTTCATTTTTCATTTTTCGTTTTTCATTTTTCATTTTTCGTTTTTCATTTTTCATTTTTCATTTTTAAAAATTTCATTTTTCATTTTTCAATTTTCATTTTTGATTTTTGATTTTTCATTTTCATTTTCATTTTTCATTTTTCATTTTTCATTTTTCATTTTTCATTTTTCATTTTTCATTTTTCATTTTTCATTTTTCATTTTTCATTTTTCATTTTTCATTTTTCATTTTTCATTTTTCATTTTATGTTTTTTCATTTTTCATTTTTCATTTTTCATTTTTCATTTTTCATTTTTCATTTTTCATTTTTCATTTTTCATTTTTCATTTTTCATTTTTCATTTTTCATTTTTCATTTTTCATTTTTCATTTTTCATTTTTCATTTTTCATTTTTCATTTTTCATTTTTCATTTTTCATTTTTCATTTTTCATTTTTCATTTTTCATTTTCATGTTCATTTTCGTACAGATAGATGACTGAGTTATAAACGTAAGAGTAGACAAATATAATCAGAAAGCTTTGAACTGCTAAGCTATCGGGAGTTACACGTGTTATTGTGAGTCAACCATAAAAGATAGACATATGCTGTCGTAGGATATTTTTTAGATAATTTTAAGGAAAATATTTCCCTCATACATGATTTCTGTGTAGCTTTAACCATTAAGGTTGCACACGCGACAGAAGCTTAAAAAAGTAACTTCTCCCGTTTTCCCAACATTTCCCTTTACTGCTCTGCTCCTATTGATTGTAGCGGGATGAAAAGTATACTATAACCAGCCCAGGAGTATAAAGAATAATCGTACCAAGTTTCGTTAAAATCCACTGAGTAGTTTTTGTTTCTATAACGGTTATACAGACAGACAGACAGACAGACAGACAGACAGACAGACAGGCAGACAGACAGACAGACAGACAAAAATTTTACTGATTGCATTTTTGGCATCAGTATCGATCCCTAATCACGCCCTGATAGTTATTTTGGAAAAATATTTCATGTACAGAATTGACCTCTCTACAACTTTATTATAAGTATAGATTTTACATTTTTTTAAATTGCTAACAATAAACAGAAATAAACTTACCTACTAAGGTATTTATAATTAAACATACTATCTAAGCAGTAGCACTTATTAAAAAAACTCAACAATAGAAACGTAGAGACACCCCAAATATTTTGAAAACGTAACATTATCTAGTAGTAGTACAGACCTATATATTTCCACTCCACCACGACATAGTTGCCAAGTCAGCTGCTAATGTGCGTATGTAGTTAATTATGGAACTTGGCATTGTCTTCACGAGAATCCGCAGTGTCCTGCAAGCAAAAAGAACGAGATAACGATACAGGATATACTATACTCGTATATCCTTAGTGTACTGTAGCTTTTGTCTTTACAGTAGTGTTCTTTTTAATGTTTTTCGTTAATTTCACAGTAGGGCTATTTAAGGCCTCATAAATAAGTTTTAGATGTTGAAACTGTAGAGACCTCTGTAGTTAGATTCTTTTTTATAAACAAGTAGGAATCTAGTAAAAAAGTCCACCTGATCGTTAAAGGACAGTGCCATCCATGTATCTTTAACTTAACCGTTCGGTGGTACGGTGGATGATCTTTTGTGTTAGTCAGGTTATAAATATAACGCAGGTTTGTCGGATACTGTCGCCGTGGTTAATGGTAAATTACCGTGGTGGAGTATGGGCAAGCTTTCCTTTTTTTCATTAGGTATAAACAGAGAACCGTGCTAAAAGTGCTAAGTGGGGGAAAATAATGTATTGTTATTGTCTACAATCATGGACACTTTCTAATTACAACAAACTGCACCAGCAAACCAATATAACATCTGTACCACGTTAATTACACAAGCCAGGCGTTCAACAAGAATGTCCTATCGTAGCACTTAAGAAGGTATTTTATAACCGCATAAAACACCTAAACTGGCCTTACGCCGGAACAGCCAAATACATTACAAGCGGAGTGACCGGCGCAGTGCCAACTCTCCTGATATGTGGCTATTAAATGCGAATAAGAGAGAGACTTGACGCATTTTAATGTAGTCCTTAGAAATAGCAATGCGTATCTGACCTTTCTCAGGTAGGACTCCAATCCTATCTGCGGTTGATGACTGATATATTCGGAAGTGGCTTCTTAATATAAAGAGAATTACACATTATCGATTCTTCATTTTTACTGGGTGGTAGAACTAGTGTAGTTCGACCGGGGAGGTACCACCGCCACACCTGTTTCTAGTGTGATGCAATTCTTGCGTTTCGGTGGAAGAGTGTAGTTGCCGGCTCACTTTTATATGAGACGATGATTTCAGTCCTTTTACAACGTTAATTACACAAGCCACTTGTTTAACAAGGATGTCGTATGCACTTAAGGAGGTATTATATGACCGCATAAAACACCTAAACTGGCCTTACGCCGGAACAGCCAAATACATTACAAGCGGAGTGACCGGCGCAGTGCCAACTCTCCTGATATGTGGCTATTAAATGCGAATAAGAGAGAGACTTGACGCATTTTAACGTAGTCCTTAGAAATAGCAATACGTATCAGACCCCTCTCAGGTAGGACTCTAATCCTATCTGGGGGTTGATGACTGATATATTCGGAAGTGGCTTCTTAATATAAAGAGAATTACACATTATCGATTCTTCATTTTTACTGGGTGGTAGAACTAGTGTAGTTCGACCAGGGAGGTACCACCGCGACACATATGTATTTTTAGTGTGATGCAATTCTTATGTTTCTATGGAAGGGTGTGGTTGCCGGCTCACTTTTATTTGAGGCGACCATCTCAGTCCTTTTACAACGTTAATTACACAAGCCACTCGTTCAACAAGATCGTCCTATCGTAGCACTTAAGAAGGTATTATATAACCGCATAAAACACCTAAACTGGCCTTACGCCGGAACAGCCAAATACATTACAAGCGGAGTGACCGGCGCAGTGCCAACTCTCCTGATATGTGGCTATTAAATGCGAATAAGAGAGAGACTTGACGCATTTCCATGTAGTCCTTAGAACTAACAATGCATGTATGACCAAGATCAGGTAGGCAGTACCGGCGTTAGGGTAGAACGCAGTTGGGACAGTACCGGACACGAAAGGGCACCGCAGACGCAGGCGTTTCTTCTTATACCTGCGTTTGCATTGCAATAAAGGGGCGTGGCAGAAATCTCGCCCAGGGCGCTGGTAATGCTAAACCCGGCACTGCAGGTAGGACTGCAATCCTATCTGCGGTTGATGACTGATAACCATAAGCACCAGTGGCTACTTATGGTTAAGAGGCTTCATAGTTAGATAGAGAGGTAGATCATCTTCTATTAATACGTTCTTTTTATTCTTTAGAATGGAAGTAGTAAACAAGCACCCAATAGTGAGTGGTACTGCCGCCCGTTTACATCTCTAACCAACTCCATACGGGGTTCTATTTTATTATATTTAGGATTCCTGAATGCATTGACGGTACTGGCTATTAATCATATTGAAATGTTTATAATAATAATTGCATATTTTTCTTTTTTTTAAAGCTAGAAGTAGCAAATTAACTTGCAGTTCACTTGATGGTGATCGATAACAGCCGCCTGTGTACTTCTACAAACAAACACATATAGAACGGGGGTGGTACTTATATTTTGAGTTCCTATAAGCGACGTCTTCCCGCGATTAATTATGTTAATATCGCGTAATTATATATTAGAATTATATATTAAGAATTTCCTGAATTGTAATATAACACGTAGTACATAAGCATTTTATATGCTTGACGACCCGCGTGGCGCAGCGGTTACCGTACCGGACTGACGCGCAATGGGTCCTGGGTTCTATTCCCGGCCAGATAGGTATCTGAATGATGAGTTTAGATTCTTGTTCTGGGTCTGGGTGTTTGTGTATTCGTCTTTGTGTGTGTCCATGGCACCCACGACACAGGAGAAAATCCTACTGTGGGGCTATGAGTGTAGAAAGCGTATTAAGCGTATTATTATATTGTAATAGGATAAGTTTTTTAAGTAAATAGGCATAAGAATGTTACGCGAATAAAGTATTTATTGAACATAGATTAGGGAACTATATTTTTAGAACATAGATTAGGGAGCTTTATTTTTAGGGGACTATATGTTCAATTTGGACATTTCACATTACTTCTAGCTGCAGTTAAACTTAAATACCATAAGAAAACGCACGGACACGAAAGTCTGAAAGATAAGGCCGTATTCGCTAGCTGATGCACTTTCCAACATTGTTATCAAGATACTTTGGCAACGTAACTATCATTTTGTTAGTTCTGCTTCTAGGTATCTTTTATAACCATCTATATGCTGTAAGAATTGTAACAATGGAATTTAAACGAATATTTTTTTTATCTGATTGAAGTAGCAAACGAGCATGCAGTCCACCTGATGGTAAGAGGTCACTGCCGCCCTTGGACATCTGTAATCAATTTCATACAGAACATGGGTTCCATCTGAAGCCAACCACAGACGCGTTGCTACTCGTGAGGACTATGATGGTCGCCTCTTGTGAAAGTGTGCCGGCAACCACACCCTTCCATCGAAACATAAGAACTGCTTCACGCTAGAAATAGGTGTGGCGGTGGTACTTCCACGGTCGAACTACACTGGTTCAACATCTTCGAAACAACTTCCAAATTTTAAGAATTATACTTTTAAGTTTAATATTTTTTTTTTTTTGTATTTTAAACACCTCATAATAATGTATTCAGATTTCATAAAATTTTAAATATTACTTATATAAGTTTTCCAAACGCTCATCATCATTCCCTTGTCCACATCTTTAACCGGAATGGCAAGCCTAAGTAAATTCAAATTACAATATCGAATATTAATGTCGAAAATTAACTACGATAACTGTCAAACAAATGAAATCCAATCACACACACCTAAATTAAACGCACGGGACTCTAATAGCGAATTGAAGTGATTTACAGCCAGTCCCCTGCCAATATCTTAACCAGTTGATTAAATTCCTTCAAAGTTACAGGCACATGAAAATGTCGTTAAGTTTATATGGATTTAAGACTACTAGTCATTTACTTCGACTTTTATCGCATTGCCTTTATGGTACATACCCTTTGACGCACTTTACTTTGAAATAAAAAAAAACGCATTAAAATTGTAAAAAAAAATTGTACTTGATAATTCATTATATCCTTTCCATTACAGATTATAATAATATTATAATGTTGTTTTCAAAACATAAATGCCGAAAAAAATCTGCAACTAAATCTTAAATTAAATTAATGCTTAGTTATTCGAATAATTGTCTAGTATGTTATCGGTCTAAATATAGTTTCGTAGCTCTAAATACATATATTTTATGTATCAACAATTAACCCCGAACAATGAAAATCAAACCAAATCCTGGCTGTAATAATTGTCAGTCTAATCAAATGAAATCACATACGCATTGGAGCTTAAACAGCGATTCAAAGTGATTTACAGTCAGTCCCCTGCCAATATCTTAGTCGGTTGATTAAATTCCGTGGAGTTACAACGTAGGTAAACGTCGTAAAGTTTGTATCGATTAGAGGCTATGATTTTATTGGCAATCTGGAATAGGGCTGTTGTTACCCTCACCTTATGTAATGAATTTACCTGATTCAACTCTCCCCTTTAACCCTTTCGATTGGGGATTAAAGAGCCATTTTGTAAGACAGATTAGCTGCCATTATTTAACCTTCCTTCGACGGTTGCGTCGCTCGTCTCTGTTGTTATGAAAATTCGTGAGCAAATTAAAAGCACCTGATTTCGTCTTATTAAGGTTGGTGATTAATTATTTATTCCACAGCTGGTTCAGTTTACATTGATCAGTGTGCTAAATAAACATAGGTATTTATTGTTTTAGAATTATTCTTATGTAAGGACTTATAGTACATGTCGATGGATGACGGGAAATTTGAATACATTTCATGATTAGCACCGTTTAGTTCTATAGTTCATAAAGTATTAATTAACTTGGACAAGTGAGGGTAGCACCTCCCTACCTTCTCTTAACGCGACGCTGTGAGGGTAGGCGTAAATTAGGAGATAGACGTTAAGAGGAGGACGTAGGTAGGAGTTAACTAAAAGGTTACTTTGTTGAACGTGCTGCCGCTTACACCACTTAACGGAGGGTTATTGTTATTAATACCAGTTATACATTACTCCAAATGTTTATTCCGTAAAGTGTGATATTGACTGAATCTGTGTCGTAATTATCTGTAATTCTTACGCCCAGAAGTGAACGCTACCATGACTGATATAGGATAGGCCACCCTGCCTATATATATTCTGCAATATATACAAAATAATATAAAACATTTGCACGAATTGATAAAAATTTACTCATTTACATAACACCAAAATAGACATACAACAAAAAATAAACAGGAAAAATCCATTGTGGTTGGGTTCCTACGAAACAACTGGTAGAACCTTTTCTGCCTAATAATAACAGTATTAAACGTTGCTGGTTTTTGCAGTAAGTTTGTCTTTTTTCTTTGTATATCTTTTTTTGCCATATTGTTTTTACATTGGTTAGAAGAACTTAGAGTAAGCTATTATATGTTGTAATTTCATCGATATAGAAATACACATAAAACTGTCGTCAAATTTACGTAGTTATTTATAGATGGTCATAACGACCATATATTTTAGCAATACAACCTTACGATTTAAAGTTGTATTTACAACGCTTTAAGCAAAAATAAATAAAATTTTACCACTTGAAATGAGCGCTCAATTTTGACATTGAGCGCTCTTTTTCACCGGACAGTTTTGTGACGCTGAATGTGTATCGTGGGTTTTTCTATATCGATGTGTAATTTGAAACAAATGAAATATAATTAAATCCTACAAAGCTTGCAAACTTTAACGTTTATGAACCTCATTTACTGACTTCGATTTATGCATGCATCAAAATTTCAGTAAACGCTGACGGGTTGTATGAACTTTAAGGAGTGCCTCACCGCGTTTCACCGACCTAGTTAACTGGCTGATTAGTTGGCTGTTTAACGATTTCAATGCTCCGTTGTAAACTTAGTAGGTTTAAAATTAGCGTTATAAGCTAAATGAACGGAAAAAAAAAATTTTTTTAAGCGTTGGAAAAAATATATTTTTAAGACGACCCACGTGGCGCAGCGGTTACCATACTGGTCTGACACGCAGTGTGTCCCGGGTTCGATTCCCGGCCAGACAGGTATCTAAATGATGAGTTTAGATTCTTGTTCTGGGTCTGTGTGTTTGTGTATTCGTCTTTGTGTGTGTCCATGGCACCCATGACATAGGAAAAATCCTACTGTGGGTGCTATGAATGTAGAAAGCGTTTTTTAAAGTATAATTTACAGTCAAGCTAAGTTCAATTTTAGTACTTTCGGTCATGGTACATGAAAGGTAAGGTTTGATCTTATTTGTTTATTTATTTACTTTATTTGAAGTTAAAAAACCAAACAAACATGCGGACTGCACGGTAAGTGGTCACTGTTGCCCACGAACATTTGTAGGCAACTTCATGCAGAGCAAGGGTTCTGTCAAAAGTCAATCATACATACATTGCTACACAAGAGGACTTAGCTGGTCATCTCATATGTAACTGACAACTACACCCTTCCACCGAAACGCGAAAACTATTTCGCGCTAGAACTATGTATGGCGGTGGTATCTCCCCGGTTAAACTAGAAACGTTCTTTCTAGCAAAAGTAATATATACCACCCTACGCTTCACCAGCGGAATAAGTATTAAAACATAACACGGGTAAACATTATTTCATCCCCATCATAACACAATTCTGCTCAAAATTCATGTTTAAATCAGTGTTGACAAATTACATATTGTAACGAAAAAATTAAACAGACGTCGGGCCTGTCACAGCGGTCGGTAGATTAATTATCACTTTCATCGCCTGGGATTTGAACCTGAAACAATCTCACAACACGGCCGAATATTTTAACGCTGGAAATAAATCGTTTTTGATCACGTTTTAAAGCGGGCGGGGATTTCATTTCCATTTGGCTCATGATTCGGTGAGTAGATTTTTATGGAACATGGTTTTTATATTGAATTTGTGTTTTTACTTTTTTGTATGCAGTCCTCCTGATGGTAAGTGGTCACTGCCGCTCATGGAAATGAGAAAGAATTTTCATATAGAATAGAGGCTCTATTTGAAGTCAATCTCCTCTCTATCGGGAGGTCCGAGGTTCAAACCCAGGCATGCACCACTGATTTATATGCGTATTAGAAATTAATTATCACTGCTTTTCGATGAAGGAAAACATCGTGAGGAAACCTACACACCCGAGAGTTCTTTAAAAAAAGTTCTCAGAGGTGTGTGAAGTCCACCAATTCGCATTTGGCATGCGCGGTGGACTATGGCCTACATTCTCTCATTCTGAGAGAAGACCCGTGCCCAGCAGTGGGACCATAATGGGTTGTACCCCAATTCTTTACACGATAGGCAATGTTGTAAGCAGTAGTTACAAGTGTTTAACATTGTTTGCCAAAATTTTCAATTCGATATTTTTTCTTACTAAGCAATGTAGTGCTGGTTATATATTTTTATAGAAACAGATTTTGGTTACGAATATTGTTTAGTAGCTACTTCTTAGAACAAACATACAAATTATAAGAAAATAAAGGGAATGACTCAGTCGTTGTCATGTCAGATGTCTAAGATTCACCCGCCCTAACGTCCATCTTCGTAACGATCAGTTACATTTACGGACCACAGTTGTAAGTTACAAATGTGACATATTTTGGGATAAGTGTGTCAAGGGAATAAAGGTAATTCAGGATAGATTACTTATTATATCTGCCTTGAGAATAATACTAAGGCTAATGTAAAATCGTAATGATTTGTCAATTACAATTGAATTTTTTTTTTTATATTTAATATCGTATATCGACTTTAATGGATTGTTCAACGAATAGTTCAACTGATGTGGCTATTGCGGAGATAAATTTGCGTAATCAAACCCAGATAAGATCTCTAGAACGTAATAAGGACAACATTTAAGCTCTGGCTTAAATGTTGTTCTTATTTTTACCACGCTAAAACCCCAGCGATGGCCGTCCTCGGCGCTACGAAGAGGACTCAGGTATCTTCACAGGAACGCAACCGGCATCCTACGAGCGCGTTGCACCATCGGGCTCTTCCCAGATGGGCGGCTGGGCCCACCGCTCCGTCTAGTCTTTATGACGGTATGCGCCACACATACCGCCGTCCTTCCCGGGACCGCCTGCATGGACGGTTCAAGCTCCCATTCTAGCCGCCCGCAAACCCGGAAGCCCCTTTAAGTCGCTTCTTACGACAGGCAGGGGACACTGTAGCCCTATTCTGATCCCGGAAATACAGGGACAAGCCGTAGTGACTATGAAGTCAAAACTTAAAGATTCTATTACCTTTGACATCAAGAGGAATATAAGCTAAAAGGACGATAGAAGTATGAAAATATCTGCCTACGATGGTACCGCTATTCACAGTTTAGAACTACGAATTTCAATAATGTATTTCATATAGTTACATATCTTGAAGCTTTTTAGTAGCGATAGTTACTTTTCTTTAAGAATAATAATATAATAATTGACATGTAATATTATTCGCCGCGTAATGAGAGTTTAATCGTGGAAACTCGGTCTTTCAGTCAAAGGTCGGACCCTGGACTTAAAGACATGTCACATCTCAGGCATGCACTGCCAATTTTTGTAAAAATATTTACCACAGAAATTTTTAGTGCTTTACGGTGAATAAAAACATCGTGAGAAAACCTTCACGCCTGTGAGTCCTTTAAAAAACTCTTATAGCTCTTTTATGTCTATCAATTCGCACTTGCCGATGACGTTAAACCTTCTCACTTGGAGAGGAGACTTTTCCAGCTGAGGTTGATGACGATTAATCATTGTTACTACTAATTAAAAAAATTAAATTATATTTAGATATTTAAGTTAGATATAATTATGTACTTCATTCATTTCAATTGTCATTATTTACCCTGGTGGATGAGCGGGGTACCCTGTAACATAGGTTTTCCACCCAGTATGGGGGCCCTTGCGACTTATTTATACTGTAACTTTGAGATGAATAAAGAATTTTGAATTTTGAATTTTTGTATTTTTTCTAATACATGGATCTTGGCATTAAAAATTTTTAGATCATTTACAATGTTGTCAATAAATAACTTTATAGTCCAGCTAGAGTGAGCTTATAAGCGTGTCAGGTACTGAAAATATAACTTTTATGATTTTTGACAGAATTTATTAAACTTGAAGAAGGATACAGACAATTATCAACACAGGAAAGAAGCGGATAATGAAGTGTGTCATCTGACAAGAGATATTATGTGCTTGGTTTCTAGTGTACTTAGTCATAGTCTTTGAACATTTGCAATACCAAGGCTTCAATGCGTAAGGCTTTGAAGCCCTATTTGCGCCTTTTTAAAGACCCTTCCGTCAAAGCGTTACAGAAATGCCGCAAGAGATGAGAGCAGCATATTTACATAGCAGATGTAGCTATGTAAATATGTATACGTATAAAAAATGAAATAACGTTTACCATTTAAATGTCTGCCATTTCTTAACCTATTTTATTAGTATCTTATTCCAAGAGGAGATTTTTTCCAAGAAGCGGTAAGGAATATAATCTTAAATTGAAATAGTAGAAGGGCAAATATATATGAAAAGTATAATATGAAAATAATTCTATCAAAGGTTGATTTATGAGAATCTATAGAATTAAAATGCTCTTTACAATTAAGTAAATGACTATCGCAGAGATAAACGTACAGCCGCAAGCATTGATCCTAAAGTCCTGAGTTTTTATTTGAGTAATTGTAAGTACGAAAGTAATTTTAGAAATGCCACCCAGGCGTCTGTGAATTTCGAAGTTATATAAGTAAAATTTAATACATTAAATTTAAATTAAAAATAAGTTTAGTATACGTTTCAATCCAAATGAACTTTATATGTTTTACATTCAGTAAAGTACTGGTTAATATTTGCAGCAATATAATCATCATAACAATATAATAAATTGAAGTTTGAGATGATATTGGTATGAGTGATTATTACTTTCACGCAGAAAGTACTTAGTTGGGTTTCGTTTAAATTTGGTACAATGATACTTTATAATTCAGACTAACATGGGGTACAACCCATTACTGTCCCACTGCTGTGCTCGGGTTTTTTCTCGGCATGAGAGAGTTTTCGGCCATAGTCTACCGCGCGGGCCAAATGTGAATTGGGGGATTTCACACACCTCCGAGAACTTTGTTTTTAAAGAACTCTCGGGTGTTTAGGTTTCCTCACGATGTTTTCCGTCACCAAAAAGCAGTGATAATTAATTTCTAATACTAATAATTTTCTAATAAAACAGTGGTGCGTGCCTAGGTTAGAACCTCGGACCTCCCGATTGAGAGGGCAAGTTTCAACCATTAGGCTATCACTGCTCTTAGATTAGATTATCATATAAGATACTTATTGCTATGGTAAACGTTTCAAAGCGGGCGGAGCTGCAGGAATAAACCTGTAATTTATATGTCCGAAATTAGAAGCAAAATCTAATAAAATACGTTCTTATAGTAAGCTTCCTGCTGAGGTCTTCCCGGAACGCTATGACATGGGGGCTCTTCAAGAAAAGTGCAAAAAGATCACTCCTTCAAAGCTGGCGATCCATTGGCGATTCCTCTGATGTTGCAAATGTCCATAGGCCACTTTCCATCAGGAAAGTCTGGCCCGTCTGCCTTATCGTTAGGTGCAAATATAAAAAAAGTATTATCATCATGAAAGCAAATTAATGTCGTGCTCATATCTCATCCACTTACACGAAGCATCCATTGACTTCCTGCGATAAGTAAAGGCCACTCATTCTTTTATCCACCAACAAAAGTTGTAACAATAGCATCCGCATAATATGTTACAAATGGCAACGGTCCTCCCGTTTTCGGGATACACAAGCAATTTATCCCGAATGAGGGACTTGTTTTTGCCATTAACCTAATGTGTAAATAAATGCGAACAATAATTAAACAGAGCGACTGACGCGAAACTAATTACTTGTAAGCCCTTTTCATCTTTTTTTTGTTTTTAGCTTTGTGTATATACGGAGTAGCGATAAGGCAGCCTTTTGTTAGTTTATGTCATGTTATATTATGGTTATAATTTATTTTAATATTCAAAATAGAAATTAGTATCCTCTCTCTCTTTTTAAGTCTTTTACCCTTCGCGTAGTAAAGGAGACAGGTGTAACTTTTGTTTTATTTGGCGACGTTAAAAAGTCATTTTCTCTCGAAGTATTAGACTGTGTCTTTCGGTGAGTACTTTCGGAGCGCTTTTTATCCGTTTCTGCATGTGAAACTTAACATGGATAGAAACATGAAAATAGGTACTTAAGTGACAGATGCGGTTTTCACGGCCTGATTTATTTCGGTGTGTATCGAAATTAATTTAATAATTGTTTTCGCCTGCGTATACTATACATATACCCAGATGCACGGGACAGGACACAGATCCATCCATCCATCGACCCGACATCATTTTATCATTATTCCGTGTTTAGTACATAGATGAGTTGTATATCCATGACATATTATACAGATACAGATATAACATCTGTTAATGCAATCGATCGATCGGATTTGCGATTGTCCGAGTTTGTGGACGCTATTAGAAGAGCAGCGACTACATAAAATCGCGACTTATAAGATAACAATTGCGCTAGATTCCCTTTAGAAAAAGAAAAACGGCCATTTTCGGTTTGACCTTGGGGGCATTACCGATACTTACAGTATATGCCTATGTACGGCTGTGCTAAACCGTGTTGCGCTTTCGTTTTACTGGTATTGTGAGGACATACTTATCTGTTCCAACTTAGAATTCCCAGAGAACTATATATTTGTTTAATTAAGATATGACCCTAGTCTTAGCTGTGGCCAATACAGATGTCTATGAGGGGAAATGGTCACTTGGTCCTTCTCGTAGAAAGCACGCTCGTTTGTTTTATTTTTTTCTATAATAAAAAATACCTCATGAACTTCCGAACTTTTAAAATACACGCGCCTACTTTGCTAAGTATTTAAGAACATTTCGACACATTTAAAGTAAAAATCACATCACAGAGTACCTTTTTATGTCGTGTTTTTACACGTTTTTCATTTTAATATCGATCACATCGCAGGGTGGTAGAGGGTGTTTTAAAATATGACAGTAATCTTTTCCGGAACATATTCACCCTCTTTGGAAGTTGACGTTATTTACCTTGGAACAAAGGTTCATACCCGTCGAGGGAATATATTTTACGTCCAAATTAATGATTGGTGAGATGACGTTATTTATGCAAAATGTGGGGTATTAGTGTGTAAACTGAATGAAATTTTATTTACGTTGGATTCTGCAATGTCTGGGCTCTTCACTCTAAAATTATAGTTATTGAAACTTTTTGGTGGAAACCTGATGGTGAGTGGTTACTGCCGCCAATGGATATCCGTAATCAACTTCATACAGAACACGGATTCTATCTGAAATCAATCACAGATGCGTTGCTAGTCCCGAGGACTATGATGTTCGGTTCATATAAAAGTGTGCCTGCTACCACACCATTCCCTCGTGGCGGTGGTACTTTCCCCGTCGAGCTACACTGGTTCTACCACCTTCAAAACTATAATTATACGTGTTTTAATATATATTTTCGTAATTTTCATAAAAAATCATAAACTAAAAACTTGTCGAATTTACGTTATTCAATTATAAACAATGTCATAAAAAGTTACGTCTTTTCAAAACTTAATGCGTATAAAATAAGGGGTTTCTATGATTAAAATATTCATAGAATAAGACTCACAGACTTCTAAAGATACATTCTCATATGAGACATCCTACAAAATACTCCTTAAAATATTTTTATACTTTTCTATACATTAATATCGAGTGCAGTAAATATCTGAGATCAATAAGAGGAAGATATTATTAGTTATCATTAGACACATTAGAATGAGCTTTCTTCTGAGGTATTCCCGAAGCGCTATGACATGGGGCTCTTCAAGAAAGGTGTAAAAAGAGCTCTCCTTCAAAGCCGGCGACGCATTGGTGACTCCCCTGGTGTTGCGAATGTCCATAGGCGACGGTGACTGCCTTCTACCCGGTGGCCTTATTATTAGGTCTAACTATATAAAAAGACTAGTATTATAGTTAAGCAGCAAAATTTAATTCGAAACATACATTGAATTAAGTAAAATGTGCAATCTAACACAAAAAAACCTATTTGGAGCGTGAAATTTTATAACCATTCAATATTGCAAAATAGTACGTACATTCAGTAGGTGAATCGTCCGACGGAATTTCAATAAAAAGCAATCACTCATATAATATATCGTTCCACAAAACATGCTCTGAATTGAAATTCACTCAGCACTCAATAAACTTAGGGCCATGATCCGCGAATTAATCTTGATCTCTATCAAATATACTGAAATCGATTTGATTCAGTTTCAAACTTACTATAAAATAAAAAAAATGTTTATGTTTTGTACTTTCACAATTAAAACATGTGGAAATCTATATAATACGTGAAGCAAAAATTGTGAAGCATTTTTAAGTAATATGCCGCGGACGGATTGCAGAATGTTAATATATTTTTCAAATTATGCATATAACATACATAAAATCGACTAAAAACACATTACACACCGTGCATTTGTCACAAACACGTAACTATTAAACCAAATTAAACTTTCAACATATGAAAACAGAGAGCGTCAAAAATGTCAGAAGTCTTTGTCAAAATACCCGTTATTGATTTTAAATGCAACTTTGTCACTTAAACCTCTTTTTACCTTTCGGGTGTATTAAAATAACTTGAAAATTAATAAAAATTGAATTTAGGAAACACTTTGGACAATATCAAGTTTAGTTTTTGAGTTGAATTACGGTCGAATTTCGACCGTTGCGATGGGTAACCAGTTATAATAATATTCTATTTATTTTTATCGACTTACCGCAAATTTAATAGTTCACAAATGTTTAATTGAAGATACATTTTTATCCAAAAAAGGTCAAGAACTTATACCTTGGCTATCATAGGAGTCATAACACCAGTCTGTTACGCAGTGAGTTTCGAGTTCGATCCTCGGCCAGATATTTATTTGGATGATGAGTTAAGCTTTCTCTTCTAGGTCTGAGTGTATGTGTATTTTATGATTTTAGACTAGTATTATCGCGGAATTGATACATTATAATACTGAACGGGTACTCACGATATGCGGGTCTTATAGAATTCTTTTTGCCGATATTTCGACCCAGTTGCATGGATCGTGGTAGTAGTTTATGTAAATCGCAAATAGTGCAAAGTGTGGTGCGTAAGGATACAGTTAGTGTTGTGTGTCGTGATATGGAACCTAAAAAAGAAAAACGAACTAGACGTAGGGTAGATAGGTTAATTTACCACTAGTGCTTGTCAACGGTTTCTCCCCGCTACCGCAGTTTGGCCGTGACCACGATCCATGCAACTGGGTCGAAATATCGGCAAAAAGAATACTATAAGAATTCATAAACCGCATATCGTGAGTACCCGTTAAGTATTATAATATGTGTATTTTCTTAATGTGTATCCATGGCTCCAATTGTAGTGTGAATAATCCAAGTGTGCGATTATATGCACAGTACTTATATTTCTACTGTGTTATAAGCTTAGAAACCGTAAGATTAAATAAAAACAGTAGCAATGTATGCTTTTAGCTGACTTCATGGGATTGGGAGGGTAGTGTTTTTCGAGCGATATGTATATATGTTTGTTTGTATGTATGTCCATTTCTTTGACTCGCGCTACAGCCCAACCATCTTGACGTATTGTATCATATTACATGTCAGTTGAAATGACTTAGTTGTGAGAGCGGAATAGAAAAAGAGGGGACGAGGGATGTTTTATTTATTATTAGTTGACCCGGCGAACTTCACTCCGGCTTAAAGTAAAAAATCTAAAATAATCAGTGTTACTCCACTATATTATCCATGTATTATACATAAAAACTTTCCTTTTAATACACTCTATTTATTAAAAAAAGAAAAAACATTAATCCATCCATACGTTGCATAGTTTTAAAGATAAAAGCATACTTGGGGACAGACAGCGGGAAGGGACTTTGTTTTATACAATGTAGTGATCATAACAATATGGGTATTAAATAAAAGCTAGTAAGTACGCCATTACAAGTGTATATGGGATAAAATACGTTTAAGTTATTAAAATAATAATTTAAAAGTATTTTACGATCCAAAATCCAAAAAAGGATTTTTTGGATTTTGCGTCGGCCGGGTCTTTTAATAATTTAACAATGTTACTTGTTTATGGATTTCGATATAAAATGTATTGCTAAACCGTAGGGAGGAACGCTGTCAAATTTATACGCGCTCCGCTCACAATTGACGAGGGCTAACAATTTTCCGCTATCTCTTCAAGCAGACGCTTTATCTCGTAAAACGATTAATGTACTCTTTATTGATGTACTTTGCTTGAGTAAACATAATCCATACTAATATTATAGATGAGAAAGTGTTTGTTTGTTCCTCTTTCACGTCGCCATATAGCTATTATATGATATGGTTTATATGCTGCAAGATAGGAGGGCGAAGAGTGACGTAGGCTCCTTTTTACCGCGCTCTCTCATTCCCATGAGAATATTGATGTTTTGTTAGTTGATAAATATTTAGTACTTCTAGACGTTGTTAAAAAATGGCGTTAGTAAAATTCATTTGCAAGTTCTGAATCACGCTATCAAATGCTAATGTTAATTCACATTGTCCGTGTCAAGTGATAAGACAGCTAGTGTTTGAGATCATTTCGTAGACTATCGAGTCGCAACTCTATTTCTGAGAAAGAAATATAGTAGACGATCACCTAAAACACCATTTTGCGTCATGATAGAATGTATAAGGTTCACTGGGGAGATACGTCAATCTATTTCTAGCGTGATCCGATCTTTGCGTTTCGGTGGAAGGGTGTGGTTGCCGGTTTTAAACGTGGTGTTCATCTTAGTCCTCGGGAGTCGTAACGCATCTGTGATGGAACGTATGACGTACAGTTTGGAGACAGACAGATAGACGGATGGACGGACAGACGACCAGACGGCCAGATGGACAGACGGACAGACCGTTATTCCCTTTGGTTACGGAACCCTAAAAATTAAGAAAAATATTCAAAAAGAAAAGGACTGAATTGAAAAAAAATGATTCCAGGAAGTCCTCCGGCGTTTTTTAGATCACAGGCAATCAAAAAATTATCAACAACTCTTTTCTTTATAATTTGTTGGTGTTTTACAACAGATGTCATAAAATTGGGATCCTTTCGCTTTATTTTATTTGAAACAACAATTAATATTGTGGTGATAAAACTTACGTTTCCACTCTAAAGACGAAAAGTCACATCTATTTCCGCTTTATGACAGGTGTGTAGTTCTGAAATGAAATAGTAAAGAAGGTAAGAGATGCAGTAACTTAGTCCCCAGGCGCAGTAACACATCCATTTACGACCTCAGGTAAATGTTCAGTCCGATCATGGATTGAATTTATTAATGTCCATAATTGTCTCTTGCCGTTAGCTGGACTACTTCCTTTTCTAATTCCTTATTATACAAAATACCAATTTCATGCACATTAAAAATAATTTAAAGGGTTGTCGGGACCATTAATCCCCATACCAATCTCTGTACATTAGTAAATTTGCTTCAATTTCCAAAAAAAAAATAACAGTTAATCGGTTTGAGCCAATCACAGAGAGATTTTGCTAAGTAGTTTAATTCTTCATACGAATATTTATGTATGTACTCTAACACTAAAAGACGATGCGGAATGCTTGCATATAAACTTATTGAGCCTTGTGCATTCCCTTGAGACTATCGCAGCTAACAAGGTTTTCTGAATACGAGACTAACAAGCAAGAGTAAGAACAGGGTGTCCCATAGGAAAGTCCTATATTGCATGAAGTTAGTCAATATTTGTTATACGAGTAGTTATCAGATGATTTATATTGTAGCAAAGCTGGCTTAATATGGTTTTAAAATATGGACTAACCCTTATGGTTTGGCTAGCTGCTACCGTGTGAAGGATAGGGTTTTGGTTAACGGCGGGTAAGACATACATACCTACATATGTACATATAAGACAATGAATTCAGTTTTTAGAAAAGGTCTCAAACATCTTCTTTATGAAGTAGTTTACAGATATGTATCGGCGTACTTTATTCTTATCAAAATAGGAATTTCTTGAACAAGCTATAAAAGATGGTAAAGGACAATATATGTTACTAGTTTTTTTTTTATTTGGGCTTGTAATTCCCGCTTCAAATTGTTTTTTTAACGGCTCTTCCTTTTTTCCGACTAGTTCTATTTTATGATCTATTCGATTTAAATATAAATCTTATATTAAATAACGTCAAGGGACTTTATATCTGTTTAATGATTAGAGTGGAAAGCAAAGCAAAAATACAGGTGCAAATTAAAAAAAAACATTTGAAATTTACTTCATGTATAACCCATATTCTATGTAAAGTTGCTTAATGTCAACGGGCGGGGACTTGTTATCACATGAATTCAATGCACATTTACTACTTCGCACTTAAAAGAAGAAGTATCTTTGAAAAACTGCGGTTTCTTTATTTCAAAACAAGGTTAGGCCTAACACAGTTTTCTAAACGCTCTCATTACTTGACACCGTCAGTGTTTGAATGAAATTAGAACTAGGTCACGCAATGTTACTATGGCAGCGTGCGTGGAGGACCCTTGGACCCTCTTACCTCCTAGTAACGATCCTCTATTATATTTGAACTTGTCTAACAAGGAACAGATAAACTAAAGCGATGATTATTTTGCACCTCCCAAAGGTTGGCTGGTAGAGAATGCTTTTTAGCATTAAGTCCGACTATTGTAATACCAACTTTGTATTGGTACAATAAAGCATATAAATAAATAATAATTTGTTCAATAAGTGTACAGGTTAAAGTCTATTTGTCCCTGTAGTTCCGCGATCAGAATAGGCCTACGATATCCCCTGCCTGTCGTAAGAGGCGACTACACAGGGCTTCCGGAGTTGCTGTCGGCTAGAGTGGGAGCTTGAACCGTCCAAGGCGATCCCGGGAAGGACGGCGGTATGTGTGGTCGCATATCGTCGTAAAGACTAGATGGAGCGGTGGGCCCAGCTGCCCATCTGAGAGGAGCCCGATGGGGCAACGCGCTCAGCCTTTGGAGCTTTCAGTCCTTTGGAGGTTCCGGAGTCCTCTTCATGGCGCCGAGGACGGACGGGGGAGTTTTAGCGCGGTAAAAATCCCACATAACCCTGCGTCGCCCCCACGGCGTCGGGTACTTTTTGAAGGTTTCCCCCTTGAAAAAATAAAGGTTAAAGTCTATTACAGAATAATAATAATTAAGTTTTGTCGTTATATCATTACAGCAGTAAAGGAATATATAAACCACCTGGTTATAATTTGATACTACCTTTACATTGAACCCTAATTACTGAGAGCATTGCTTGGGAATAAGCATAGATGCTATTTCACCTAAGGACTAATCTGGAATGCTTCATATAAGTTTCTCTCTTTCAAAACATTTCAAAACAATACTTCTATTTTTCTATAAATCAAATTCTTTATTTCTGGATACCTAGATATCAATATAGCATCTCACAGTTCAGATAAACACAATTATTTGAGTTCTGCTGCAGGATAAAAGCCTCCCCTAATGTGGGCTTTTGCCTTGCGTTTTTTTATGTTTTGATTACTGCAGTTGATGTTATACAGAGAAAAGCTTCAGCCCATCCTGGTTTTTATCCACGAAGAACAAAGGAATTGTACTATTCAACGAACCAATCAGATAGAAGCAGTCTGCAACTGTTATTAGGGATATAATATATAGCGGATGCACCCCAGAATCAAAACATAAAGGGTTCTCCCATCTAATTTTTGTATTTATTTATTTTACCGCTTTGCCTCCTTCTAAATGCACGACACTACATATCACTACACCACTACACACCACACTAACTAAAACTTTACATTTTATGAGTGCAGTACACAACAAAAACCAAGAAAAAACTATAATCATTTAAACTTAACCGAGTCAGGAACCTCCTTACCGCAGACTCATATAGTGATGCTCCGCACACAAATTTTCCTTTATTTACTGGTCAACTCTTATAATATTAATAAATATCGTTTTTTTTTTATTATTGTTATACTAGCAGAAGCCACGCGACTTCGTTCGCACAAACTATAATAATGTAATCTATCCAATCATGAAGATTGTTTTATTATGTTACTAGCTCTTACCCGCGGCTTCGCCCGCACGGTCAAATGGAATTAACATTAGCATTTGAACGCGCGATTCAAAACTTGCAAATGAATTTTACTAACATCATTTATTAACAACATCTAAAACTACTAAATATGTATCAACTAACGAAAACATCGATATTCCATGGGAATGAGGAGCGTGGTAAACAGTAGCCTACGTCACTCTCCGCCCTCCTATCTCCCAGCATATAAACCATAATTATCATATGATAGCTATGTGGCGACGTGAAAGAGGAACAAACAAATACACTTTCACATGTATAATATTAGTATGGATTTTCAATAACGTTACCTTTTTAAAGATGTGCTGTTTGAGTTTCGCTACTCGTTCTCTATAAAACAAGTCCATGGCAAGAAGGGCGATGAGGCCCTTAAGAATGAAGAATGTTTTGCTGTTTTCGCTTCAACGTAATCGGGGCTTCCTTGGAATATTTTGGTACGGAAAAGCTTTGAATAATTATAGGAAACAAGAGTCGAGTGTACTTCAAGATGACGTTATTACGAAGGTATTTTTTAATTAAGTGATGTTGAAAAAGTTCAGGCAGAGAGCACTTGGGTTGATGTGAATTCAAATTTAATACGATCCTAATGATATTGACTGTTTTGTTACGTTGCATAATATTAGAATGCGTTAGGCCTAGACATCATGGAGCAGTGGTAGCTTATGCCTGAAACTTGCAATCGATGGTTCGGGGTTCGAATCCCAGATGAGCATCGCGGATCTTATAAACTCATATAAATGTCAATTTATTAGAATTTACTATCCCAGCTTTGCGATAAAGGAAAACATCGTGACTTCTGATAGAACCCCTGTTTTGATAGATGTCCATGGGTAGCAGTGATCTCTTACCATCAGGCCGACTGCATGCTCGTTTGCTACTTCAGACAGATAAAAAAAAGTCAAGGTGTTATTCTCTGCTTAGCCTCTTTGCAATTTGTACTTATAAACCACAAAAACCTATATATATTAGTGCTGTTATCGAATTTAAATAGTACATCTCACTCATTTAGATTTCATGACACCAGTTACTTTAGTTACATTTACTTTAGTACCATAACTTCAAAACTAACGACACAACTTAGCTATCTCGCACATCACGGATATATCTAAGATTTTAAAGCAGGTATTATATATAAATCAGCAATCAACTATATACAGAACATGGGTAACATCCTAAGTCAATCACAGGTGCGTTGCTACTCCCGAGGACTATGATGGTCACCTCATGTAAAAGTGTGCCGGCAACCACACCTTTCTATCGAAACGCAAGAAATGCTTCACGCTAGTAATAGGTGTGGCGGTGGCACTTTCCTGGTCGAACTACACAGCTTCTACCACCTGCTAAAAACTCCTTTGTCTAAAAAAATATTCTTTCACCACTGTTTCAATACATTTTCTCTCTTCCTTGCTAATTCATAACAAAACTTTTCCACTCCAAATATTGCATAACATAAGGAAAACGGGAAGGTTTCCTAACAGCATGTGCTCATCTACCGAGCCGAAAGACGAGGAAATCAGAATAAGGAATGCAATTAGAGACATCGTTGCAAGTTTATGCGTATTATAGTATTTTTCTTTTTATTTTGCTATACATAAGACATACGTATTCGATGAGTTCCACCCCATTTGTAGCCAACATCAACTGAGACTTTAAATGGTATCTGAGTTGATTCCGTCAATGGGCAACATTGGCCATTTATCATCAGGTGGACTGCAGTTTGCTTTTTTTCTTTTTGCAATAATTTTACTTAGAGTTACAGTTTGTTGAAAATCACCGAAAAATTCGGATTTCTCTTTATATCCCTTAATTTTTGTGACTAGTGTATTTATACTTTTCAAGAATATAATATACTATTAACCAATTAAAAATTAAAAGTTTTTGGGTGAAGGAAAACATCGTGAGGAAACCTACTCACCCGAGAGTTCTTAAAGGAAAGTTCTCGGAGGTATGTGAAGTCCACCAATTCGCACTTGACCAGCGCGGTGGACTATACCCTAAACTCTCCCATTCTGAGAGAAGACCCATGTCCAGCTGTGGGCCAATAATGAGCTGATGTGAACCAATTAAAAATTCTTCTATAAGGCTATAACAAAATGATATTCGCTTGGAAAGTCCTACCATGTGGTAAATTGGTTTTTTAGATGCTTTGGATGCTCGCTTGCAGTTTTTGATTTCCCAACCGCTAGCCATGAATATTTAAGCTGACGATCATAGAATAAACATTCGCACAAAGTAAAATGTTACTCAAATATATAGGTAATTGAGATAAAGATACTTCAGCGAATACCTGGAGTTTTTCTTCTTTATCTGACTGAATTAGCAAACGAACATGCAGTCCATCGTGGTCACTGCCGCCTATGGACATCTGTTAATAAACTTCACATAGAACAAGGGTTCTATCTGAAGTCAATCATAGATGCGCTGCCACTCCCGAGGACTATGATGGTCGCCTCATATAAAAGTGTACCGGCAACGACAACCTTAATTGAAATGCAAGAACTGTTTCACGCTAGAATTAGATGTAGCAGTGGCACTTGCTCGGACGAGCTACACTGGTTTTACCACCTGGAAAATTAAAAAATGTACTTGAATACGAAGCTCGAATTTCTCAATGCTGTTTTTTGTTTAGAAAACAGTGCCTTTATATAAATTTTTAGAGGCTAGTAGTAGTATTAGTACTATTATTATTGCTCTGTTAACTCTTAGTGATATGCATAGTTATTTTAAACGGTTAAAGTATGTCACGACAATGTAGTACACATTTGGGTAAACAGCCACTGCTGGCCATAGCAATATGGAAGCAACTTCATCTAGAACAATGGTTTTATCTGAAGTCAATATCAGAGCGTTGCTTCTTCCAAAGAATTTCTTGACCTTTTACTACTCAATTGTATGTCACTAAACCTCTGCCATCTTTCCTCATATACAGTAGACGTAGCGAATTAGGCTAATTGCATTCGTATTTATGTCATATCAGGTGCTCGCAATTCTGCCCTCCTGCATAATATTTAACAGATTTTATGTATTATTTTAAACGTGGCTAGCATATTACTTTAATGCTAAGCGGTAGCTAGTATTTCAGCATTTCTGTTATTTCCTCTGTATTTTCAGTTCTCTTCATGTGTTTTGTTTTATTTTACCTTAAAAAGTAGTTTGAGCTCACGTATTTAATGTCCATTGCTGGACATATGCCTCCCTAATAGGAGAGTTTGAAACACATCACCGCTTCGTCTCTGACATGCGTATTTTATGACCAGAGCGGATGCTAATGTTACATAGGCAGACGCTTCTTTCTACCTCCTAGGTTTTGTTCTTTGCCGCCTCCTATGATAATTATTTTGTAATTACCATGGCTGATCTACGATTGACGAACCGCGTGGCGGAGTAGTCATCATAACGCGCAATGGGTTCCGGTTCGATTCCCGACCAGACAGGTATCTCAATGATGAGTTTATAATCATGTTCTGGGTCGGAAATCTACGCTTCCGCGAATACTTAAAAAAAAAGTGCTTAGAGGTGTGTGAAGTCTACTAATTCGCACTTGGTCAGCGCGTTGGATGGCCTAAAACTGTCTCATTCTGAGAGAAGACCCGGGCTCAGCAATGGGACAAGAATGGTTTGAAGACGACTAACAATCGATTGAAAAAACTGCTTCTTTGTTGCTTCTATTTTTCAAAACGAATGTCGACTAGCGCAGTCACAAAATACAAAGCTCATTTAAATTCAAAGAATAAATCCAAACGTCTATAGCACGTCTGATAATGTATTCATACGTTCACGTTTACCTGAATCCCAATAATTACGTTCAAACATTTAATATTGATCTCGATTGTGCATTCATGCGACCTCGACGGTGCATAAATTATGTTCTCAACGCATTGTGAAGGACAATGGCCCGATGACAAAGAATATTCATAATCAGCACGGAATTTAAAATTATCATAAATATAAAATTTAAACATAATAAACAAAGCAAAACCTTGTGTAATAGGTTTTAAATATTGGATTTTTTTGCTTTGTATTTATAATTTTGAATTGTACATTTCTGAGATTAAACGTGCCTATGTGGATAAGGTTTTGAAATTCAACCAAGTTTTAAATTTCATAGATCTCAGATATTAGATATTGGATATTTTGTCGACAGATCGTAGCTATTTTGTTGGCACTAGTCCTGTTTTATTTGTTTCACACATACGCAGACACATTTTCACGTGAGGCGAACATCATAGTCCTCGGGAGTACCTAGCAACGCATCTGTGATTGATTTTAGATGCAACCCATGTTTATGTGGTTGATTACAGATGTCCATGGGCGGCAGTGACCATTTACCATCAGGTGGACTGCATGCTCGTAAAAATGTTAGCAGCGTCTATTTGGAATCCTTATGTACTAAATCCGATTAACGTGTACGTCCATGTGGCACTAGTTTATTTCAATCAAGTGCATTTCTACTACAACCAGCATAATTTCAAAGTACGGAAATTAAAGAGAAAAAAATTAATTATTGCAGGAATATAACGAACCTCTGGCGCGTTTGATCATAACCGTAAAAACTACAGAGTACGCTAAGAACTAATGAGCGTATTAGATTCTGCGGCGAGCATTTAGACTGAAATGCTTTTAAGCTGTATTTAATTGTTTTTCTTGTAGATATTACCATACTACTTGGTACTGGAAAATTCTAGTACTCGTATATTAAGTATAATTTTGTATAGTTCTTGTAGTATAACTTTCTTTAGTGCGATGTAAATAATTTAACGTGACGTGAAAATACAAGATGTATCGTAACGTGACGATAGGTAACGAGACGGAATGTTGAGAAATGTATTGTATCGTAATAAGATATTATTCATTATATTAAAATTGTCTTACATCACTGATTCTCACATCAATTGAATACTTATCGCACCTTCATTGTTATTACTAGCTCTGAAGCGACGACCTGCTTGACGGACCATATTGGTTTGTCATGCAGTGAATTACGGGTTATGAGAGCAGTGATAGCCTAATGGTTGAAACTTGCCCTCTCGAACGGGAGGTCCGAGGTTCAAACCCAGGCACGCACCACTGATTTACGTGCGTATTAGAAATTAATTATCACTGCTTTTCGGTGAAGGAAAACACCGTGAGGAAACCTACACACCCGAGAGTTCTTAAAAAAAAAAGTTCTCGGAGGTGTGTGAAACGAATTACGGGTTCGATCTTCTACCAGACAGAGATCTAAACGATGAAATTTGATGTCTGATCTAGGTCGGAAGTTTATGTATTTCTATGTGAGTGTCCATGGCACCCACGACAATCCTAGTCTAAAGGTATTAGTATAAAATGTATTATTATGTACAATAAACGAACTGTTAAATAAATTTCAAGATATTACCGAATTGATATTATGGAAAAAATGAATATGTAGTATTTGTCACATGAAAACATAATAATATTTTCAAAATATATTTTTTTAGAGATAATTGAGTTGTAGTAATATGTAAATATTTTTTATATTTATATGTCTTTAATTCATTTGAAATATTCGTAATATTTGAAATATTTTATGAGTACTGTAATGTCAGAATGTTTTTCAGAAAGCACTTGATTGTAATGAAAACAACAGAGCTTTTTATAATGAAGACTATTATGTTGCTACTATCTTCTAATTAAAATTAATTTCCATAAACATTGCTAAACAATGACTGTTGAACGCGAAACAAATTTTAATTACACCTCATTGTGTGTACCAGACAGTCGAAACAAACAAAAATCAAACAGCATTGTTTTAAATTGAGAAAATTATTAAAAACAATGAATAATTAATAATTACTTACCTTTAGGGCAACTTAATGCTTTGGGAAAATAATAGGGTTGCTTCAGTATTCCCTAATTGTAATATTTGTTTAATTTAATGTTAATTTTTAAAGACCATTGAAGGTGGTAGAACCAGTGTAGTTCGACCGGGGAAGTACCACCGCCACACCTATTTCTACCGTGAGCAGCTCTTGCGTTTTGATGGAAGGGTGAAGTTGCCGGCACTCTTTTATATGAGAAGACCATCATAGTCCTCGGGAGTAGTAACGCAGGCACACAACTTTAGAAAAAAATGTGGTACTTGCCTGGTGTTTGAACGTCGGACTTCTTAATTGAGAGAGTAAATTTCTAGGCCATCAACGTTGAATAAATGAATGTACTTGAAAGTGCAGGGATATCCTATAAATGATTTCCCCTTATTCATTATTTCATTGACTCCGGAGACGCGGCTTGGAATAGACGTAAAACCTTAATAGGCTAGCTAGTGATTTTAATCTATGAACTAAACCACTAGTGAAACTAGATTCCAAAACTAATGAATTAAGTTAGGTATTGTTGTTAATACCAAGTCCTTTTGGAACTTTGGCCTTAAGTCGATAGGTAACAATTTGCTGGGTTTAGGAAATTACTGCAAATAGCCTTTATAAAGAGAAAATTTCAGCAATCGTTATAACAAAGACATCTGACATTTTTGACGTTCTGTGATTACATACGTTGAATGTTTTATTTCGTTTATTATTTATGTGTTTGTGACAAATACACGGTGTGTGTAATGTGTTTTAGTTGATTTTATGTATGTGCATTATTTGAAAAAAATATTAACTGTCTGCACTCCTTCTCTACGTTAACTATAGCCGTGCAAAGTTTCATACTCCTCCGTCCGCAAGTTATTTAAAAACACACCACATTTTTTTGCTTCACGCATTAATATATAGAAGATAGTATATAGAGTTCGAACTATAAAATAAAATAATCTCTTCATTGTCACCATTGTCACATTTCATTCATTCAAATTGTTCATTTCCAAACACTTCAATAATTCAACAACATCACAAGAAAATATTTTAACTAATTAATATTAGGCTCACTACACACTTGTTTGCTAACTCTATCGAGTAAAAATTCACAGATTTTCGTCTTAATATGTTTGAGCCATGTGTAGAAGCCCTACGAAACAGCTCTCTGAGATCGGTTTCACCGGCAAAAATTGGTTTTGTGTCACGTCTATCGAAAATTTGAATTGGTTTTAACCTCAATGTGAAATAACTTTCTGTTGGTTCGTGTCTTTTTAGGGTTCCGCAGTCAAAGGGTAAAAACGGGACCCTATTACTAAGACTCCACTGTATATCTGTCCGTGTGTCACCAGGCAGTTTCTCATGAACCGTGATAGACAGTTGAATTTTTCACAGATGATGTATTTCTGTTACCGCTATAACAACAATTACTAATAACTGGATATATGTGAGTCGGACACGCGCACGAAGGGTTCCGTAGCATTATCAATAAAATACAGCAAAAAACTACGTTTGGTGTTTTGGAGCCGCCCTTAACAATTTATTTTGTCGTGTTTTTACTACCTATCTTAGCAGTTACCTGGTGACAGATATACGGACAAAGGAGTATTATTAGTAATGTTCCGTTTTTACTCTTTACGTACGGAACCATGAGAACGAAATAAAATTAGTATTTAAAAGAGGGCTCCTATAAAACAAACGTGATATTTTACTATATTTCTAGATGATGGTACGGAACCCCTCGTGACCAAGTCTGACTCCCACTTCGCCGGTTTTTTGTTCCACGAAATTCATATTCGCAGGCCTTTATCCACGCGTATTGTTTGTAAGGTTTGCGGGGTTTATTGAATAGGAATTTATTTTCGAGATTCTGCGCGCGAATCCGAAAAACTGTTGTGTCGGATTTTATATGTTTTATTGTTTCAATATTAAGCAAAAAATAACGAAGTGAGGCTTGTTTGTTAAAATTTAAATAACAGCTATTTTCGAGTTGTTATTTAATGTAGAAGTTCATAAGCAGTCAATTGTTTTAGACAAAATATCCATTGTTTGTTCGTAATCAGTATATTTTCAAACTATATGGCTGATTTTAATGTTTCCGAGCTTTGTATCGCTTGCATTGTCAGATCGTATGTACTTATCTTGCAACTGAATTCAGTGCCAGAATAAGCCAGCGCAGGGCATGTAGCAAATTCTGACAGGAGGCCCTCATAGTTTGCTTTAAGAAAGGGTATTAAATAAAACAAAACTGTTACAATTAAACTTTTCTGGATTTAATCTGTGAAAATTTAGTGATGGCACATTCTATATCTACTTTCTAAATTTTCCTTTAGCTAGAATTTTAGCATAGCAAAGATACTAAAATATAAATAGCAGGTAGGTATTGGGCCGCGGCCTCTAGTTACGAGGCCCGTAGCATTTGCTAATCTTGCTACGTAGCTCACCCGGCACTGACTGAATTGAACCCAACCGCTTAAGCTAAAATTTTTGGGTGAGAAAGAGAGATGATTATCTTGATGATATCAATTTAAATCTTGTATAGCCGATGCTTTAAGAAGGCATACAAGTTATTTGTAGGCAAACCCTATGGCAAATTAAATAAAAGTCTTATTTCTGAGGGATGAAGAAAATCAAAAGATTTATTGAAACTTCTTATTAAGGTAAATCCGTGAAGACTCTCATCCTATCTGAATTTATTACAGATGGTCATTGGCCGCAATATCTATTTACTTTCACACGACAGATACTTGCTCGTTACTTTTATATAAAAAATAAAACGGCTAGCAATTTTTAACAATTTTTTGCAAGCGAATAATTCAAATGCCAGTCACATCAACCCCGTCATAAATGACTAACCTTACACCACGGAACTCGACGCATTCCATTTTTATTTCCCGTCGGTATTAACGCGCGAATTGCTTCAAAAGGCAACGCTGGTAACACGCACTGACTCAGTGAACCAGTGACCTGCCTAGTGGAGGGTTCCGCCTAGGAGGAGTAAGCGTGTAGAGCTAGACGACGAGGTTATGAACAGCGGGCACGAGTTAGAACACAGCAGGCACAAGTGGTATAAATCTTATTTCTTATCTTTTAGTAGTATAAATGCGAGAATTTTAGTATGTATGTGTTTGTTACTCTATGACGCAAAAACAACACATCTTATTTATGAAATTTGACACACTTATAATTTATGACCGAGATTAAAACTTAGCATACTCATTACCGTGGTACACGTCATTCATAGTGTCATTCATAGTGAAGGCAAAAAATTATAGAAGGTAGCGGTAGCATACGGTACGACTCCAAAAGTGCAAAGCCTGTTTTTGCATTATTACAATATATAAATTTATAGACAGCAGCTATTTAAAACTACAAGCAGGTAGACTACACAACGTATATTATGATACTTTTAAACAACCGAGGACTAGCGTGGTGGAGCGGTTACCATACCGGTCTGACAAGCATTGAGGCCTAAGGCCTACTCCCGGTCAGACAGGTATCTGAAGGATGAATTTAGATTTCTGTTCCGGGTTTGCGTATTCGTCTTTGTATGTCCGTAGCACCCATGACACAGAAGAAAATCTTAGTGTGCGTGTGTGTTTGTTTAAACCACTACAACAAATTTACCTACGTACCTTTACTTAATAGTGCCAAAGTGTAAGTGGCATTTGCAGTCTACGCTATTATCACTCTGTGGTTTCTACGCATCGCTGGGTTGGATCATAGAACAAAATTCAAATGGTTATGATATCTGAATGTAGATAACTGAAAGCTAAATATGGTCCCCGATAATGTTGGAAAGCCTTTACACGGTGTGATGTTTGGATCGTAGCGTTAATAAAAGTAGAAATATTATTCAAAGCTATGTTTAAAGATTGTTTACAGCCTTGAATCGGAGATGAACGTGAAGTTTTTTTTATCTGACTGAAGTAGCAAACGAGAATGCATTCCACCTAATGGTAAGTGGCCACTGACGCCCATGGACATCTGTAATCAACTACATACAGAGCATGGGTTCCATCTGAAGTCAATCACAGATAAGTTTTCTGACGTCGACCAAGGATATGTAGGTGCTCAGGACAAAGAGGTTCGCCCCATATATGAGTAAGCCGGTAACCGCGCCCTTGCACTGAAACCTAATTTAATTTAATTTTATTTTATTTAATCAAGATAACATTGATCTATGAGCGTTAGTAGGGTGTATATTTAATGATTTGATGCATTAAATAATTAATTAAGTATAGATACAATTTCAAACTTATTAATCATAATAATAGAGGTATGTGTAGGTGGCTACCCAAAGACCTATCTCTTATCCGATCACTCTCCTTACAAAGCTCTGCCACATAGGCGAAGTATAGCACTTAAGAACTGTTTCATGCTAGGTGTGGCGGAACCTCTATGATATTACTAAACTGGTTATTCCGCCTGGCAAAAATGTAAATTTGGGGGTTACAGAAACCATTCTTCATGGTGAAGAAAAATGAGGTCTTGGTTATTAATAAATACATGATTAGCTTGAAAAATTAAATAAAAACAAGCAGTTCCTTTTTTTTTTAAACACTTTCTACACTTATAGCCCCCACAGTAGGATTTTCTCCTGTGTCGTGGGAGTCGTGGACACACACAAAGACGAATACACAAACACCCAGACCCAGAACAAGAATCTAAACTCATCATTTAGATACCTGTCTGGCTGGGAATCGAACACGGGACCCACTGCGTGTCAGACCGGTGTAGTAACCGCTGCGCCACGCGGGTCGTTTTTAATTAGAGACCTTATCTTAGATGTCCCTAGTTCACCACAAAAGGGAGCTTAGCATCTGGACAGCTTTTAATACTTTCAGCAATTAATAGCTAGCAGCAGCTAATTAAGGTGATAGAACCATTTTAGATCGACTGGGGAACTACCACCGCCACACTTATTTCCAGCGTGAAGCAGTTTTTGCGTTTCGACAGAAATGTGGTTGCCGACACACTTTTATATTAGGAGATCCGTCTTAATCCGAGAGTAGCAACGCACCTTAGATAGAACCAGAAGTTGCTTACAGATATCCATGGGCGGAAGTCACCACTTGCCATCAGGTGGCATGCATGCTGATGTGCTACTTCAGTCAGATATACATAAAACAATTAACTGAAAGCAAAACGTGATCTCAATTGATGTTAGTATTACGTTTTATTTTTATAATTAAAGAATCAAGAGTTAGGTTTTATTCATTGCAATAACAATTGATTGCTTACAAAAATTAGGGTAAAGTAATTGCATCATAAATGATCAAAATGGTTTCGAACCCTAACCGTTTTGCAAATTCATTCTAATATACTTTAAGCTGAAATTTGCCTACATTATTTAGTTTTAGGTAACGGTTACAGTTTTATAACATATTTGTACCAAACGAGAATGCAGTTGTTTGAAAGTAAAGGGTCACTACTGCCCATGGATATACATATTCTTTTATTTGCTTTTATATGTAATACAATTTGATTTCGATAGAATGCTTACTATGTTACACAAGTTCAAGGTAGCACTGCATTATGGACGTATGCGACATTCGAAACATTTAAACATTATGACGACCCGCGTGGCGGAGCGGTTACCGTACCGGTCTGACGCGCAATGGGTCCCGGGCTCGATTTCCGGCCAGACAGGTATCTGAATGATGAGTTTAGATACCTGTTCCGGGTCTGGTATTCGTTTTCTGTGTGTCCCATGGTACCCACGACACAGGAGAAAATCCTACTGTAGAAACCACTTCCCTAAACAAAAAGAAAAAAGTACTGATTAGGGAAATCAGTACTTTTTTCTTTTTTTTTTTCTCGAGGCAGAAACCTTTAAAATGTACCCGACGCAGGATTACGTGGGGTTTTCCCTCGCAGCTGGGCGGCTGGGCCCACCGCTCCGTCTAGTCTTTACGGCGGTATGCGACCATACGTAGCGCCGTCCTTCCCGGGATCGCCTGGCTGAACGATTCAAGCTCCCACTCTAGCCGCCCGCAATCCTGGAAGCCCCTTTTAGTCGCTCTAATACAGTAATAACATTTATATTAGTAAGCAACTTCAGATGGGTTAGTTTTACCTTTTTTTTGGTGATGGGGAGAAAACTTTAAAAAGGTACACCGAAGGCTTGGGAGAGGCTCCGGGTTATGTAGGATCTTTACCCACTAAAACCTGCTCCGTGACCTTCCTCAGCGCTTGCATGGGACCCCGGGATCTCTAATGAATGCACCGGTTCCCCCTTGCACGGCACCCTTCATGGGCTCATCTCTTGGGGGACGTTCAACTGTCCTCTTCTACCTTCCGATGTTTATGACGACATGCAGCCAAGAACTCCGCCGTTCTTCTTGGTGTTGCTTGTTGAGTGGTTTGAGCTCCCACTCTACCCACCCTCAGAAGGCCCCTTTTACTCGCCTCTTACGACAGGCAGGAGATACCGTAGCCGTATTCTACTCCCCGGCTACACGGGGCAGATTAGTTTTACCTAATCACATAATTGCGTTGCTAGTTAATGAACCGCATACTATCAGCGTAAATGACCCTTTTTACCTTACAATAAAACACATCACATACAATAAAACACACACAGCAGTGCTTGTTGTAGCTAAACCCTACTTTACGACAGAAGTAGGAGTAGCAGAGTCGAACAACGAAGGCTTTTTGAAAATCTCAACCAAAGCGTCTAGTATCCAACAGTAAATAACAACTGTATATTTATAGAGACGTCAGGGTGTCTGCACGATACATAATGCGACATTAAGATATTGTTATCCGGCAAAACAAAAAGTGCATTAACATCGCAAGTTTCTTAACAATGCTCCTGTCTTTATGTCTTGCGAGATGCTATCTCGCTGAATAATGTCTGTCAATTACGTACTCCGGAGATATAAGACGGGACTCATAATGCAGTAGGTATCTTTTACCGCGAAAATTCCGATACGGGCAAATATTCGCGAGCAAGATTCTGGTATTATCTTATCTTGAATCTATTTTGTTACCGACATCGATCTCAGGGTTGGGAATAACATAGTTATTAAACAAGTTACTTCATTAAACTATAGGTATTTGACCGTCCCACTACTTACCACGAGAATTGCTTTAAAGTGAAATGAACTGAATTTTTTTATAAAATTCTTCACACACACACCGGTTGAAATAAATGTAAGCTAATTAATTTTTAATACGCCTTAATTATGCATAGTTTACGTTTCATCAAACAAGTTGTTCGTTGTCCGTTAATATTATTTTAAAATGTTTATAAAGAAGCACCTTTTTAAATATGACTCATTTTTAGGGTTCCGTATTCAAAAGGTGGAAGCGGAAACCTACTACTAAGGCTTCGCTTTCCGTCTGACTGTCACCAGGTTGTATTCAACCCTACTTGTGAACGTAAATTTCAATTATACTATATTTCAAGGAAAGTTTTACACTTGAACAGAACTAATAAACGTATTACAAATCCAATACTTGAGCGTCATTTTAATGTAAGCATTACAAAAAAACACTATTATCTGAACAACCCTAGACGCACTTAATTAGTTAGAATGGTCAGTACGAGCCAAGTACCGCAGTTGCCAACGGAGGCAAGCCGAAACAAAGAGATTTAGTCTTAATGACCAGCTGATAACGCGCACCGGACAGATCTCCTTCCCTATTATTCCTTGCCAACACCATCCGAACATAAATTTGGAGTCTTTTGTTCCGCTATGTTGGTTATACAATCGTCTGCGTTAATTGGAATACACCAAAATAGTATACGCGTTAATGTTTCAGTTTTTATCAGACGCTACATTGAATGAGAAGAGAAATTTGGTTTAATACTTTTATGGTCGTGGTGTTAAAATAATGTCGTATTTTAATTTGACAGGACCAAACCTTTTTCTGCCTAATATTCGATTTTATGAGTGGTATTTCGTTATGGTCTGAAGGATGTGATAAGGGATACATTCTAATTCGAGGCATTTTTTTTTATCTATTTGTAGTACCAAACGAGCTTGACACCTGATGGTAAGTGGTCACTGCCGCCCATGGACATCTGTAAGCAACTTCAAATAGAACATGAGTTCTATCTGCAGTCAATCACAGATGCGTTGCTACTCCCAAGGACAATGATGGTCGCCTCATGTGAAAGTGTGCCGGCAACCACACTATTTCTACTCAATCTTACGGTAGTACTCATACCCAACCTCATGTAAGATTCATCTTATCTGGGGTTAGCAACAGATATGTGGTTCATGGGTGGCAATGGCCATTTAAAATTAGGTGGTAGAATACCCGTTTGCTACATGATTATTGGTAAAAATGCGTACATTATTTGGTATATTTTGTCATAACTATTATTATTTTGGTTTTTTGAAAATGCTATGGACCATAAATGCGTTTCGAAGAAAACGTTTGCCCTTTATTCGCTGATACAATCGACGGTTTCAGTAACTTTAAATTAAATATGGCGTTTAATAATTATAATAAAAAGTGGCATACAATACTAACGTATAATTATGAGGTATTGAGTTAGAATTTTTGGTTATTAACGTTAAAATGTTTTCCTTTATCCAAAAGCAGTGATAATTAAATATTAAAAATAAATTATCACTGCTTTTCGGTGAACGAAAACATCTTGAGGAAACCTACAGTTTACATACTCGAGAATTATTAAAAAAAGTTCTCGGAGGTGTGTGAAGTCTACCAATTCGCACTTGGTCGGCGCAGTGGACTAGGGCCTAAACTCTCTCATTCCGAGAGAAGACCCGTGCCCATCAGTGGGACAATAATGGGTTGACGAGACGAGAACGTTAAAATAGCGACTGCGCACGCAGTACACCTGATGTTGGCCACCGCTGGCCATGGACAACTAAAAGCAACTATATACAGAACAGGGGCTCAATATGAAGTTTTCTGTTTTCTAATGTGATCGTTTTACATTTACACGTAGCAGTTCACTTAAATTTTTTGTCACGTAAAAGTAAAATTTTACTCAATCACGATTAAAATTCGTATTGATATAACTTGCTTACACAAAATGTATCAAATGTACTAATATTTTCCATATAAGTACAAAAGCGGAGACTCGGTCCAGAAGTAGGCCAGTAAAAGGCTTAAAGCGTTGATAATACAGCGAAACAATCGAATTCGTTGGCAGCATGCACAGATCGCCTTTTCGATACTCGGGATACTGAGGACCGAATCGTGGTTGCCTGATAAAAGTTTAAAAGATTGATATAAAATACGTGACAAAGTAACCACCGGCTTGGAACCCGTGGCGATAAACTGAAATCGTGCCGGGCCGCTGAGCTGGAATGTCTGATAGTATACAAAAACGCGGTCCAAATGCTAGTTTTGTGAATATTTGATTTGACCGATTGGGAAGGCCAGAATCTATACTTAAACTAGACTAAGCAAAGGATTCGAGGGATTTAATTGATGCTTTGATAGTATTTATACTTCACAAGGACTCATATCATAAAAAGCTACACAACGTCAGAGTCAGCACATTTTTTTGGTCTTTTAAAGTATTACCGATATTTTAAAATTTGAACGCGTTTGTCTAAGTTTTCATATTTTGTTTAATTTCATATTTATTTCAGAATCGTCCAGTGACGAAAGTATTTCACTACTTCAGCCTTACCCATGGCTAAAAGTATATTTAAAGAGAATATGATGGTAAAAATTAGTTTAATTTTACATATTTATTTTATAGGTTATATATTCCTAAATGTGTGTTGTATAACTCATTTATACCTATAGCATACACTGTTAGACCTACTAAAACCGAGTAGAACTACACGGCATGTCGTAACTGTACCGTTTTGCTAAAATATTCAATGGAAGGAATTATCGAAGTGATCCCGGGGCCTATTTGTCGAATTGTAATGGACTTCCCTTGTTCTCATTTATTTTCGTCTAGCCTTTATTTGTCGGAGCACGACGAAAACTATAATACTTATGAAGAAGGTTACCTTCAATAAGTAATTGGGATAACCTCCACATTTGGGGTAATGAAGAGTAATCTTTATGTCAATAAGTTAGTGAAACATTGCGAATGTTTCCTCTTTTTGTTTTTTAATATAGACTATTTAGTTGAAATAGCAAACTCGCATGCAGTCTACATGATGGTAAGAGAAAACTGCTGCAAAACAAAGGTTCTGTCTAAAGTCAATCATAGATGCATTGGTACTCCCGAGGACTACGATTGTCACCTTGTCGACAACCACACCTTCCGCCGAAACGCAAGAACTGCTTCACGCTAGAAATAGGTGTGGTGGTGGTACCTCTTCAGTCACTTTTATATGAGGCGCCCATCATAGTGCTCGGGAGTAGCAACGCATCTGTGATTGACTTCAGATAGATCCCATGTTCTGTATGAAGTTGATTACGGATGTCCATGGGCGGCAGTAATCACTTACCGTCAGGTGGACTGCATGCTCGTTTGCTACTTCAGTCAGATTTAAAAAAAAAACAATATTATAAAATATACAACGGAGATAAACAGTTTATCTATAGCATATCACAAAGCAAACAGTCGATTAGGTAGTAAGTGGCCAATGGCTTCTTGGACATCTCTATTGAGCTCCAGATATGATAAGTCTTACATGAGGTTGGATACAGATACGATACTATCTTTCGAGAATAACTTGGAATGGCTCAGATACGTATGTGTTCCTTATAACACCTTTTAATCGTTTTTAAGGCGGATAGATATATATTTGGAACCCAGATATTACCTGAAGTATTACAAAATAGTAATTAAAATACTAAGTAAACGTGATCAGAGCTGGTGCAGCTGCAGAAATAAGCTAGTATAAAAATAAACAAAAACTGTATCACAACTCGTAAAACGCTTAGAGACTATTGTATCTTTCAAAGAGCTTTAAAATGCTTTGCCCAAAATCTCGTTAATATATAACGACCATCCAATTATTCAAGCATTATAACAAAATGTTATAAATCTCAAACATTTTCCTCGTTACTGCATCCAAAATAGCGCATTTCCAAATTGTATAGTTGCAGAATATTGGCTAAACAACGGAGATAACGCATCGCAATATACGAATGTCCAGCGGGGCAAGCTTCCAAGCGAAATAACAATGTCGTACCATTTGAATACGACGAAAAGCCAAACGGCATGCATTATTCATCGCTTTACAGAGATGCGTGAGTACCTTTTCATACGTTCAAGGGTTCCTTGGCTTGCAAAAAATATGGATGTTACGTCAAAATCACGTTGATTTACTCACGTGCCGAGCGGTCACTATACAAAGTTTTGGTTATCTCCTCTTTGGTATTCTAACGATCAATTAAAATCTGTTTCGACATGTAATGTATGAGTTACATTTTGGGTGAGACGTCTTAGTGAAGGCAAGGTTTAATTCATCATTATCAGCTCATCTCAGTACACTGCTAGACATAGGTGTCTCCCAAGGCGCGCCACTAATCCCGATCTTTTTCTCTCCTCATCCAGTTACTTCCGCCACCCTGAATAGTTCATCGGGCCTTCGAGCAGGAAGGCATCGTATTACTCGTCGTATACTACGTTTACTCAGACCCGATCTCCACTCTTCGTCGTCGCTTAATTAAATTGTATTACTTCACGAAGAGGTGTGTCTATTTAATCTTTAGTCAAAAAATGTCTTATCTTATTTTTTATAATATAGAAGTACAATACAGGGACCTTGAGGTAAGTTATTAGTTATGCCTGGTCATAAATGTGCCAAGTTAGAAAGCCTTAGATAGGAAAACTTTCACCATACCTTTCAAACCAGAACGCAGCAGCATCTAGTGTTTATCAGAAGATCATCTTTCATCAAAATTGTTTTTTAAACAATTTTGGCAAAATAAGTAATTTTTGCAAAATCTAAATTATATCTTTTTTTAACTAAAAGCACAGATGAAAATAAGCGCATATTTTTTCAAATTCTTAGTTTATACTATCATCTTATTAATCCAAGGAATCAACATTTTACTATAAATAAGTATAATTAAAGGCTTTTTTAACTTCAACTCCTTTTATTTAATAATAGGATATATAGGATATATTTAAATCGAATACAGAACCATGTGTGCTATCCGACTCACACTTGCCAGAACTTGTTTTTTTCCAACTGCATCTGTGACGCTGAAATATGAGGCAGTAACGTACATATTTACTTACCAAACGTTTATAGCCAAAATAAGTTTAATTTTATGGCATCGCTCGCTGTATATGAAATTTTATTTAGTGGCTTTGTGCAAGCACACTGTACTCTATGTTAACGAAAATGTCTTCTATATTTTCATTTTTCCTATAAGATTAATGTACCAAACGAGCATCCATCTTATTGTAAGTGACCACTGCCGCCCATAGATACCTGTTATTACGATTTCTACTAAGGCCAATTACAGATACGTTGCTACTCTTGAAGACTAAGATGATCGTCTTATATGAAAAAAAAGCTGGATTGGTATCTACTTAAAGAAGAAAGTATTTAAGGTCTAGTTACTTAGCTATGATATTAAGTAAAAAATACCTTCTAATTGTTAATATCAGTATAATATAATATCAGTCCCTAAGAAGCCATGGTTAAGTACAGAAGACACTACACCTATTCAAATAGGTTTAAAACAGGAGAAACGCAAAAGCGTTGGTACATCTGAAAACGAATTTAAAATTATATATTGCGAAACGAAACTAACCAGACTTTCTCAATTGCAAGAACTTAATATCTATTATTTATAACACAAAAAGGAAATATCCATACTTAATTAACAATACTTAACAAGGCACATTTAACATCTTTAATCAAATAAACATAGCCAAATAACACAATGGTACTAACTTTCAAATACCAGAGTTAATTACCCGGAATAGAATTTAACAAAGCAAAGGGATGAAAATTTAGATAATTCCGTTTCTAACCTACACATTTACCTTCTTACCTTAGATTCAAAGCTTCCGAAATACCAGACAATGAAATTCATCTATTCAAAGCCTTATGTTAATTTGGTTCCTCGTACCACCCACTCATTGGAATTATGAATGCCGGGCAAAAATAAATTAGGGGAGAACATTACGCCAGTTCAAACAATTTGTCTTGTCTATCATTTGTCTAGCTATTTGGTTAGACTTAGAGCGTGAAAGGAAATAGAGTGTTACGTGTGCGGCAAAATTATGTATGAACGACGGATAGGTAATTAAGTGTCTTAAAAAAACTCTTTTGATTTTTGTTAACCGACTATTAAAACACTTTTTATTTCACAATTTTAACATTTGATGCTTTAATAATAGTAAACCGTCAGTTCCATATTTAAAAATATTTTAGCTCCTATATGTCTACGTATAGCTATAATCAATATCGTATATCTATATGATTTATAGTCGTATTTACTTTCCTATATGTCTGTGTATAGGAATAGATTTGTCTATAATTCTCATATATTTTTCTTAACTTTGTTGTAATTTTTAACTCTCACTCCCCCAATGACAATTTGATTGTGCCAGTTATGTATTATGTTATGGGTAAAAAAAAAATGTTGCAATTCACAATATTGTTGCATATTTAAACAGAACAAAATTAAACGCATTGACCATGGCACCAAAAACACATAAAATTGGCCTTGCACAGGCGCTCTATTACTTTCATACTCAACGGCCAGGCCTCATCTGCCGGGGACAGCGTCGAGGGGAAGCAAAAACAGTCACTTAGATGTCATCCAGCTCATGATTGATCGCCTCAGACTTGTTGATGACGTGACACTCGGTTATTCTCAGCTTAAGAAGCAGATGGGAAGAGTTTTGAAACTTGAGGTCTTAAAAAGTACACCCTCCTGTTCTTAATTCCTGTTTCACAATTCGGATCACAATGTTTTTTTTATGAAATTGAATTATTTTATTATTTTAAATTTTTATTATTTTTTGTTTAATACAACAGAAAAAATCCAGTTTTCGAGGGGGAAACCTTCCAAAGGTATCCGACACCGTGGGAGCGACGCAAGGATATGTGGGATTTTTACCGCACTAAAACCCCCCCGGTGGCCGTCCTCGGCGCTGAAAAAGAGGACTCCGGGATCTCGAAACGACTTCAACCGGAATCCTCCGAGCGCGCTGCCCCATCGGGCTCCTCCCAGATGGGCGGCTGGGCCCACCGCTCCGTCTAGTCTTTACGACGGTATGCGACCACACATACCACCGTCCTTCCCGGGATTGCCTGACCGAACGGTTCGAGCTCCCACTCTAGCCGTCTGCAACCCCGGAAGCCCCTTTTAGTCGCCTCTTACGACAGGCAGGGGATACCGTAGCCCTATTCTGACCCCGAGGCTACAGGGACAGAACAAGGGTTAGGGAACTATTGAATTTTACCAGTTTGGATGGATTAGTTAAAGAATGATCCTATGAGTATCATATTAATACCTAAATTACTGTTATGCTTATTCCTCAGGTGTTGCAATTAAATTGTTAGACTAAAAAAAAGTGACGAAATGATAACCTCTATCTATTGGAAAGTGGGTCAAAAATGCGAATCAAGGGCCATTTTTGAAAACCGCTAACACTTCAAGAGTGTTTGTAGAAAAAAACGGTTCGAAAACTCTCTCTTTATCTAGAGCTCTCAAAACGCGGAATAAAACCGATATGTGAAGTTTGAACTAAAGTTAGTTTATGGTTCTTGACTGCAACTAGCAACTTTTATGTACTTTCCTATCATTTAAGATTAAACCCGGTACAATAGTTATCTGCACCGAAAACAAGGATACATTTAAATGAGGCGCTTATGTCTTGTTTGTCATAAAATAAAACGTATTGAAATTTATCTAATGTTTGTATATTTTGAAACAAAAGCAGATTAATTGATTTCATAGGTCATTATTTTTTTATCCCATTGAGTTCCCAGTAGCAAAGGAGCATGCAGTCCATCTGATGATAAGTGGCATTGCCGCCTATGGACATCTGTAAGCCACTTCACATAGAATTTAGGTTCTATCAGAATTTTAGATGGGTTGTTCCCGAGGTCTATGATGGTCGCCTCACATAGAAGTATGCCGGTAACGAAACTATTCCACCGAAATTCAAGTACTGCTTAGCGCTAGAAATAAACGTGGCGGTTGTACCCCGGAAGTACACTAGTTCTACCGCCAGGGGAATTTGCATTATTACTAAGTATTGAATATATTTCTTTTACCATAATCTAAATAAGCATAACGAATCTCATTAATAATACTATTTACATAGATATAGAATGAGTTCGGCGTGCATACCGTAAAACAGAGTGTACACAAAATTTCAATGGATCCAGGTGTCCGAAGAATTCCGACTTAAATTTTAATACAATGTTCTTGTTCGAGCCAGATTGTTTAGTGAAAAATGACCGGTATTTTAAACGGATGCGGTAAGCTATCTCAGCGTGATAAAGCACGGAAAATCAATCACGAAGCACGCGGAGAATTTTCTTGCAAAAATATTCTATGAGAGACATTCAAATTAAAATGACTATGTTAAGTACAGTATGAGCAGTGATAGCCTAATGGTGTAAACTTGCCCTTTCAATACGGAGGTACGAGGTTCAAACCCAGGCACGCACCACTGATTTATGTGGGTATTAGAAATTAATTATCACTGCTTTTCCTTGAAGGAAAACATCGCGAGGAAACCTACACACCCGAGAGTTCTTTAGAAAAAAGTTTTCGGAGTTGTGTGAAGTCCACCAATTCGCACTTGGCCAGCGCGGTGGACTATGGCCTATAACTCTCTCAATCTGAGAGAAGACCAGTGCCCAGCCGTGGGACAATAATGGGTTGACGATGATGTTAAGTACGGTACGGTAACTAAGTAAATTATTTTCACATTCAAGGATGAAACAGTGAAAAAAATATAAAGTGGTTTAAACCTTCTAAAGGAAAAACCGGACCTGTAATATTTTTTTGTATAAATCATGATTTCGCAAAAATATCTTCTGCCGATTGGACAAACGGATCTCTTCAGAGCGGAATAAGAATTATTGATTGTAACACAGTACAGCTTTGCTGCTCGTTGAAAATACAAAAAGAGAGCTTAGTTTTTATTATTACTTTCGTATCTTTCTGCTATGTTGTACAATTTATAATTCGTTAACACTAAATACATATGTACGCAAAGTGCAGTTAGTTAATTAATTTGTACCTACTATGCCCTCATATTTTCCACAGTAATCTTAAAATGGACAGATTAATTGCCGTCAATGCAATGAGAGTCAGGGTCTAATTTCTTTGTAGAATTTAACAGCATGAACATGTTACACATTCTACGAATAATATAAATGCAATATATAAAACCAAAAAGGTAAAGGAAATAATATATTTTACTGTAAAAAACACAAAAATCTAAAACATAGGAAACAATGATACATTCTAATAATTTCTAATCAAACAATTACGTATTTATGAGGTCTTCTAAGTGAATATATTATTACAAAATGATTTAATACTAAGTGATGAATAAACAAATTCTTAATTCCTTCAGAGCCGAATAAAGTATCGCAATAATATAGGTATTTTCACCAACGAGTTAATGGAAGAAAAAAATTTTAAACAAAAAATACAACCGACTTCCATGCCACATAAAAGTAAAAAATAATTTAAATACATGTTGGTTTAGAGCAAACACAGTTCTTAGTACATAGTCCCGAAGTCGGCGCTTACCATATTTTGCTGGATCATGACGAAACTACATGTATCTTATATGAGCGCCGACTTCGGGACTATGTACTAAGAACTGTGTTTGCTCTAAACCAACATGTATTTAAATTATTTTTTACTTTTATGTGGCATGGAAGTCGGTTGTATTTTTTGTTTAAAATTTTTTTTTTCACGCTTTTCAGTCACGATAAAATCAGTTATGGCTGTTGCTAGTCGTCCGCTAACCGGATGAATAAAATTAATTATTCGTCCGATTTTCGGATGAATAAAATTATGTGCTGACGTCATCATATAAAAATAGACTTCTTTGACACAACCGGTCGGGGGCGCTACCGCGCCCCCTCCCTTAGATTCTGAATTGGAAAAATCTGTTCGAACCTAACCTAACCGAATAAAACAACTTTTTCTGAGTAAACATTTATTTAAAGAAAAGACCTATAATTATCAATATTTAAAGTAGAAAAAGTAATATAAACCTTATAACTAAGAGTATAATTCAACTGATACTGATAAAAATAACCCATCCAATTTAAAAAGGTTGGTAGTACTCTTGCATCTTTCAGGTAATTGTATTCAAAATGGAATTTTTGATCATAATTATATCCTCTCCGAAACTCATTGTTGGTATTGTGAACAACAACATTATGTATACGTAAGCACAATATGGCCGATGCCTACGGTTTAAACTTGAAGGACCCCAGCATTATCATGGTTGAGGAGTTGAAGGTCAAAATTATCATGTCATATCTTTGCTTATTAATCTCATTACATATACGTAAGCACCATATGGCCGATGCTTATGGTTTAAACTTGCAGTACCCTGCATCATCAGGGTTGAAGAGTTGAAGGTCAATTTTCTTATCATACGTCTTTGCTTTGTAAATATATTACATATCCATAAGTATCAAATGGCCAACGCCTATGGTTTAAGCCTGAAGTACCCCTGCATCATCAGGGCCGAAGAGTTGAAGGTCAAAATTATCATGTCATATCTTTTCTACGTAATCTCATTGCATGCACGTAAGCAACAGATCCCCAACTTCTATGGCTTGGGCTTACAGTACCCTGCATCATCAGGGTTGAGGAGTTGAAGGTCAACTTTTTTATCATACATCTTCGCTTTGTAAATATATTACATACCCATAAGCATCAAATGGCCAACGCCTATAGTTTAAGCCTGAAGTACCCCTGCATCATCAGAGTTGAGGAGTTGAAGGTCAAATTTTTCATCTTATATCTTTGCTTAGTAATCTTATCAGATATACGTAACAATCATGTAGCTAACGCCTATAGTTTAAGCTTGAAGCACCCCAGCATCATCAGGATTGAGGAGTTGAAGGTCCAATTTTCCACCGTATACAACCATTTTTCTAATGTTTTACCTTACATTTTTTTAAATATCATTTTGAATGCGTAAGATTGAAATAGCTAAGTTTTATGGCTTAGGCATTCAATACCCCTGCATCATCAGGATTGAGGAGTTGAAGGTCCAATTTTTCGTCGTATACCTTTGCTTAGCAATGTTATTACAAATCCGTGAGCAACAAATGTCTAACGTTTATGGTTTAAGCCTGCAGTACCCCTGCATCATCAGGGTTGAGGAGTTGAAGGTCAAATTTGTCATCGTACATCTTTGCCTTGCTATCTTATTATATATCCGTAAGCACTAAATGGCCATCACCTACGGCTTGGGCTTACAGCACCCTGCATCATCAGGGTTGAGGAGTTGAAGGTAATTTTTTTTATAATATGTCTTTGCTTAGTATTGTTATAACATACCCATAAGCACCAAATGGTCAACCCCAATGGTTTAGGCTTGAGGCACCCCTGCATCATCAGGATTGAGGAGTTGAAGGTCAAATTTTCATCACATGTCTTTGCTTAGTAGTCTTGTTACATATATGTAAGCACCAAATAGCTAATGTTATAGTTTAGGATAGCTGTAACCCTGCATCATCAGGATCGAAGAGTTGAAGGTCAAATTTTTCGTCAACCTATATAAGCATAGATATTTAATACATATTCCAAGTTTCATAAGAATCGATTCGGCAGAAGCCGAGTTATCTCAAATTATCTAAAAAACTTGAGGAGTGGTGGTGGTTTCCACCCCATAACTCAAAGAGTTAAGCATCACAGCATACCCATGTCCAAGAGAAAAAGTTGCATGACGAAATTTCCTATCAAATGAAAGAAAGAAAATGGAAATCGGTTTATAAACACCCAAGTTATTCAAGATTTTAAGAAACCGACATTTTCCAATTTTCCGGGAAAACCGCCGGAAGTTTTTCATTTTCCTCAATATGGGACTGCCTGTGAAACTAGTCGCATACAATGTCGTATGAATCGTGTCGGTAGGTCGACGATTTCTAGCCATTTCGCCCGAACATACATAAAAAAAAAAAAAAAAAAAAAAAAAAAAAAAAAAAAAAAAAAAAAAAAAAAATATACGTGACGAATAGATAACCTCTTTTAAAAAAGTATTACAATCAAAATATAAATAATATAAATCTTATTAATATTATAAAAGCGAACGTTTATGAGTATGCACATTGTTACCCTTCTACTAAAAAGTATCATATACTTCTACCAAAAAGTACTAGTCGGTATTCGCTCAAATTTTGCTCGCATTATTGATAATATTGATGAAAATTATGTGAACTAGTCCCTAATAACTTAGAAAAAAATATTGTTTTTATTTATAGACGTGATTAAAGTGGAAATAGAGAGGCTTGAAGAATGTTGGAGGAGGTTTTTACCCCAGAAGGGGTACCGATCAACAGTAGTGAAGAAGAAGAATATAATGATAGCGAATGAAACAAATCAGAGCTATAATTTACTTTTTTCTAAATGTAAAAAAATATAGATTGGAAATAAATGGGCTGTATTGTTATTATTATTAATGTGGAAATTATTATGAAAACTCATAGCTCGGGCAAACAAATGTATTAAATTCAGCTATCGAGCAAATACAAGGGATTGTACAACCGATTTTCCCTCAAAGCGGAATAAGCACCAATGATCGTAATGTATCACAGATTCGCCAATCGTAGGGAATTGAAACATACAATTGGCACTAGCTCAATTATAAATATCGTAATAACTTTTATACTTTGAAAAATCATTATTAATTCTTTAATTGTTTTTACTATGCCTTAGATATATTTCTAAGCCTTGTATGCTGGTTTTTGATAATATTGATGCAAATAACTAGAAGTGGGTACTAATGATCTAGACAAAATATATATTAACAGAGGTGACTGATATAGACACAAACTATTACAAAAACTCTTATCTTAGGCATATAAAAGTGTACTGAGCTATCAAGCAAATACAAGGGATTGCACAAACGGATAACGGATAATGATCGTAATGTATCACAGATTCGCCAATCGTAGTGAATTGAACAATAGCATTGGCACTGGCTCGATTTTTATAAATATCGTAATTACTTTTATACTTCAAAAAATCATTGTTTATTCTTTAATTGTTTTTACTACGCCTTAGATATTTTTCTAAGCCTTGTATGGTTTTCGATAATATTGATGCAAAAATTGTGAAGCAGGTACTAATAAACTAGAAAAGAAAATAGAAGCCACTGATATAGAAACTATTACAAAAACTTTTAGCTTAGGCATATAAAAGTGTATTGAGCTATCAAGCAAATACAAGGGATTGCACAAACGGATAATCCCTCAACGCGGAATAAGCACCAATGATCTTAATGTATCACAGATTCGCCAATCGTAGGGAATTGAAAAATTAATTGGCACTACCTCAATGTTTATTAATATCTTCATAACTTTCATACTTCAAAAAATCATTGTTAATTTTTTTTTATACGCCTAAGGTATTTTTATAAGCCTTGTATGCTGATTTTTGTTAATATTGATGCAAATAATGCGAAGTAGGCACTAATCATCTAGAAAAAAATATTTTATTATTGTTAATAGAAGGGACTGATATAGAAACAAACTAAATCAAAAACTCTTAGCTTAGGCATATAAAAGTGTATTGAGCTATCAAGCAAATACAAGGGATTGCACAAACGGATAATCCCTCAAAGCGGAATAAGCACCAATGATCGTAATGTATCACAGATTCGCCAATCGTAGGGAATTGAAAAATAGAATTGGCACTAGCTCAATTTTCCGGTTCAATAAATGCAGTTTGGTGCAGCTCACTCGGAGCGGCGTGAATACGTGAATTTATTTATTTGGTATGTTTATACTAATTTATTTTTATGCTAAATTGTGATTTCGTATAATGGATTTTTATACCTTTAAAGTGCTAATGTTAATTAAAATATGAAATTGTACTGATTTAAATTCGGGCGAGGCTTTTTTATCTGACTGAAGTAGCAAACAAGCATGGAATTCCACCTAATAATAAGTGGTCACTGCCGCCCATGGACGTCTGTAAGCAACTTCATATAGGACATGGATTCTATCTGAAATCAATCACAGATACGATGTCACTCTCGAGTGTGTGTACAAGTGCAATGTGTGAAAGTGTGTGCCGGTAACCACACCTTTCCATCAAAACGCAAGAAATGTTTCACGCTAGAAATAGAGGCTCTTCCGCGTATTGTCTTACATCTTATGGAGTTAGAAATAGTTTTTAAATACCCATTGGGATATTTATCTTCTATCAAAATAAATATAATCAAATATAAAAGATAAATAAAAGTGAATTGCACAAATTATTATATAATAGATTTTTTAACTAATTAACTTAGAAAATGGTCGTGTAATTATACTGAAATCAGATAGATTTTATTGCCTACATCTCACTTCTATGAACTTTTATTTGAAAATACGTTATATATTAAACAAGATAATAGAGTTGTTACGACATTAATAATACAATACTATTCTTTTATAAAAGGTAACCTTACAAGTCACGTAATTACATACAATTGTATACTATCAAATTACCTTTCTTCCCTCACTGTTCTTTAGTTTCTTAGGGTTCTACCCCACTAAAGTTGTTAATAATAATAATGCTGTTTAGATTTACAAACGATCCTGTGACGGATTTCGAGATTTTTAATCTATTAAATGGAGTTTTCAATGACTCCATGTTCAGAGCGTTGTTATTTCATAAAATGTATAATATACTTTGAACACAAAGATAAATTAAATAAATTTTTTGAACTAAAATGTATGCCTTAAATCCTATAAAGTTGCATTCGGTTTCTAAAACATTTGAATTTTTAGTAGATTTAGCTTTCGATTTAAATTATTTCGATTTAGATTGACGAAACTATGTCCTGTATGAGCGTCGACTTCAAAAAAATAATAACAAAAAAAGACACGGAGGAACAGTCCGTGGAGTTGTAACTTTGCAATTAAAAAAAAATATAGTAAGAGTATATTGCGTTTCCTTAAAACAATAATTGTATACGTTTTCGCCCATACATTGCAATGTAAATTGCTCGAATACATTTACTAGTCACTCATCGCAACGGTAGAAATTCGACCGTAATTTACATTAAAATACTAAACTTCATATTGTCAATATTTCTCAAATTCAAATGTCGCCAACCCATTATTGTCCCACTGCTGGGCACGGGTCTTCTCTCAGAATCAGAGAGTTTAGGCCATAGTCCACCGCGCTGGCCAAGTGCGAATTGGTGGACTTGCGAATTGGTGGACTATTCAAATACACTGTAATAATTTTCAAGTTATTTTGAACGCCAGGTGCATTAAAGGTAAGAAGAGGTTTAATTAGCTATGCTGCATTTAAAAGCAATAGCGGGTATTTGACAAAGACATCTGACATTTTTGACGTTATGTGTTTTTATAATAAGACATTGAATGTTCTATTACGTTTATTATGTATGTGTTTATGGCAAATGCAATATGTGTAATGTGTTTTTAGTTAATTTTATGTATACTTTATGCATTATTTGAGATAAATATTAGCATAGCAATCCTTCTATACATCAACTATAACCGTGCGTAATTTCATACTCCTCCGTCTGCGGCAAGTATCTTAAAAACGGATCACAAGTTTTTGCTTCACGTATATAATATATAGATTTATGGCCATACTATGCAATTTTTATTTCTACCTTGAAACCGTTCTTGCATTACGATGGAAAGGTGTGAGGTGAACATCTTTGTCCGGGGAGTTGCGACGCAACTGTGATTGACTTCAGGTAGAAACCATGTTCTATAAAAAGTTGCTTACGAATGTCCATGGGCGGCAATGACCACTTACCACCATGATAACTGTGCGCTCGTTTGCTACTTAAATCTAATAAAAAATATACGTCGAAATAATGGCCAAATACGTAAACAACGATTATTTAGAAAAACGAAATAAGCTCGTACTTATATCACTGTTTAAAAAGACTTTAGATAAAATAACATATTCTTTCCAGATAATGTGGTAGGCCCTTTCCCTAGTGTACCTCGTTATATGTACAAATTGTCAAGACCGTAAGATGATTCGATCGAATCAGCTTTCCTTAATGTCTCGAGCAGTTATTATTGTTGTGATTAAGGGCCTTCTTAGTTGGCTTTAGTAAAAATGTCGTAATTAGGAGCACCTATGGGTCGCCGGGGTTTTATATTTATTATGCAATATTTGTGTATATATAGAGACTTTTTTCTTTTAATTGAACCAGGCGATATGGCAGACGGTCTACCTGTTGGAAAGCAGTCACCGTCGTCTATGGACATTTGCATAACCAGAGGATTTGCCAATGCATCGACGGCTTTGAAGGAGAGCTTTTTTAGCATGTTTTTTGAAGAGCCCCGTGTCATAACACTCCGGGAATACCTCAACAGGAAGCTCAATCCACATCTTGCACGTCCGTGGCAAAAACAAGCGTGCAAACTGAACCGTGGAGAACCGCCACGGGTCTAGTTGATGTGGATGGAACGTATTTCCTTCGTCAAAGATTAGAACATTATGTAAAAACTGTTCATTCACATAAATATAAGACGTAATTTGCATTAAGAAATTGTAGTTATAAAGTTACTACTATTTTTGTTTAAATATGTATTTTATAGTTATATTGTTTTGAGTTTTTTTATTTATTTAAACTTTTGTAACATTTAAAATAAATAAACACCCCATCTTAATAAAACTTTAACCGTAAGAAAATATATTTAGTTTGACCTGTATCAAAATCTTTATCAAATCGTACATACTAGTCAAGTAGATTATAGTATCTATAGGACCCCATAGTTAGGGTCCATGCCACCCCATTAAGCGACACGACATGGAAGAGGCGTGGAAGGTACGGCCCGCTCCGAGGGTCATTATGTCAAATGCATAAGGCGCGAATCTTAAGATGTAAGGACTGTCTAAGCCCTGTGCGGGATTCTTTTATTTTCTGAATGGTTACTCTTATTTTAGAAATTTGTGTTATTTTGCTTTTATTTTTTGGAAAAGGGGTGGAAGATGTTCCCGCTTTTGGTCATTATGTCAAATACATAAGGCAATCTTGAGACGTATGGAAAACTTTTATTTTATGAGTCCTTATTATTGTTATAAAAATAAAGCTGTATTGGTTTCTTTTTTATTTCTTTAATTAAAAGCATAAATGATAAAAAAATAGTTTTGTTATAAAGATAGTTTAATATTATATTGTGTTGTTTTAGTGACAGAAAAAAATCCAAGAGAAAAAATAGTTACTAACAAAAACATTTCCTTTTGTGCAGAAGGAAATTTTGTTAGGAGTAATGAACACAACCCTACATACAACCTCATGGAATAAGTTAAGTGTACTTGCTACCTACCTATCAATTGGGGCAGAAATAATTGTCAAAAAACAACTCATCTCTCAAAAATTGCGATACAAACATTAATTCTTTGAATGCAAGATTTAGGAAATGGAATAGCGATCGATTACAAGATAAGTAATTTCCTCGTCAGACTATCTCAAGAACGTTTTTTTGTTATTAAAAGGGGGTTGATTAACTCTCAATCCACGAAGAAGCTTAAAGTTATACATGCTTAAACTACTTATATATTAAGAGTAGAAGAAACTAACTCATTAAAAAGTCACAGCTCAACTGATGGATAAAGACAGCAAATATATATTTATATACGACTTTCTTACATACCTATGATGCAAAATAAGTCATATTTTTTAATATCTTAAATTTACGCTTTTCGTTCCTTCACTAGTAATTATTAATGCACTAACCATTAGATACAATTTCATGACAATTTCTTCAATTACGCCATCCCAGTGTTTTGCGATTTTTAATTTGTTAATTTTCAAACATAGACTGTAAGAAAGAGCACACATCTTCTAAAAAAATGCATTAGCATGATATGAGGAAATTGTGTGGGAGAAAATAAACTTTGAGTTATCAATATACTTTGTTATATTTAAGGAATCCGTCTATATTCTGAAATAAATACAAATACATAAACAAAACTTATTTAGCTGCGGCCTCAATTAAAAACAATAATCTTCAAGGTGCTAGAACCATTGTAGTTCGACCAGGGAAGTACCACCGCCACACCTAATTCCAGCGTGAAGCAGTTCTCACGTTTCGATGGAAGGGTGTGTTTGCCGGCACACTTTCACATGAGGCGACCATCATAGTCCTCGGAAGTAGCAACGCATCTATGATTGACTTCAGATGGAACCCATGTTCTGTATGAAGTTGATTACAGATGTCCATGGACGGCAGTGACCACTTACCATCAGGTGGACTGCATAATCGTTTGCTACTTCAGTCGGCTAAAAAAATGAAACAAAAAAGAATATACATGCGAAATTACCTTGACTTACGCGGTTTTCATAAAGTCCCATCTATCGTGTAAGTTCGGGGTTTTACAATATTTATAATGTACAAGCAAGCGATACTCTCGCAATTCCATTTTCTTTCCTGATGATGTCTGAGTGGTACCAGGCTGTCATATATAAGTGACAGTGTGATTGACAGACCTAACTCCCTAAGAGCCGAGTGCTTTTACTTACCGAATTCACTGAATTATTCACGTGAGGTTTTTCATCGTTATCGCATTTTTCGTCCTTTATAATTCATATCTGCTTTTCAAAATTTTATCCGTTTCATATTTTCACTTTATTTAGCCATTTGCCACAAAATTTATTACAGATGACCTTTGCATTTTAACCACCAGGTAATATTCAAAATTTGACAACTCTATTACAATCTCTGTTACAATTATAATGATTGACAGAGCAAAGTTAAAAGCTAAATATTTTTGAGTCATTATTGTTACCATCGTATTTTTTTTAATCAAATAAGTAGCAAAATAGCATGCAGTTCACCTGCTGGTTAGTGGTTACTGCACTGCATATAGACCAGAGGTTCTATCCAAAGTCAAACCTAGAGGCGTTGCTACTCTCTAAGACCATATTCTTAAGACAAATCATTTTAATATGACGCGATCATTCTTAGCCATAACTAAGAATGGTCGCGTCATATTAAATTAATTTGTTTAATTAGGAATCAGTCACACTTGATTTAATATTATAAAAAAAAAATCTAACCACATAAATAACGTCTCAATCTCTTGTCATATTTAATTAGTTGTTTTCTAGATTTCATAGAAAGTAATTTTGAGATAAATCGCAAGGTTCATCATTTATAAATACTGAGTCCGGCGGCTACCTTCAGGAGCCTTGGGAAATAAGCTTCGACCTTGACGTCAGCTCAAGAAGGTATTAGGTAACTCAATTCAGTTTATTGTTATACTGTAATACTGACCTGTGTTCAATGTGGAGTTCGTAATTGCCTTAGAAAAATAATTTTAGGAAATTTTTACTTATACTTTTCAAGGTAGAACCAGTGTAGTTCGACCGGGGAAGTACCACCGCCACATCTATTTCTAGCGTGAAGTATTTCTTGCGTTTCGATAGAAGGGTGTGGTAAGGCCTAGTCTTAGGCCTCCTGTGTTCTTAGTATGTTATATGTGATAGTAGTGATTGTTTTAAGGAAACATAATAAATGTTTCCTTAAAACAATCATTTTTGAAGTTTTCGACCATGAGATATATTTATATATTGGTTTTTGGATTCGAATTATATACCCGATATTAATATTTCTTTTTTGATTTTTCTTACAAGTTTGATGCATTTATACAGAATACTATATTTCTGTATAGGTCATTTTAAATAAATGCGTATTAATTTTAAATATATTTTCTTCAAGTACACCATATATGAGAACTGAAATGAATTAAAATTGTTCTTTATTATAAGAAAAAAAATACTCACTTGCTAAATACAGGTTTTTGGCGTCTTTATTTGTGACGGAGATTTCTAATCTGGTGATATATCCCGCAGCTTTTTAATAAAATTTACCCTCCAACCCTCTGTAAGCTTTGACACGGTGCCTGCAGTTTATTGTCCAGTTGAATAAGGCACTCTGCTCATTGGTTCAGATAAACGACTAGATATTTGAAAAGAAAGAAATATTTATTTGTAAAAATACTACAGCATAATGTGGCATACTTAACAGCACACATTACTTTTAAATTAGACCATTGCTGCAGTAAAATTGTCCAAACTTAGCCTCACCGAGGCGAACCACGGCCACTGATTTTCAGTTTAACTCGTAAAACATATACTTTTTAATACTGGAAAAGTGATTATCGTTCTTCGACAAAATTTGGACTGAAATAAACACCGAGTATTGTAATCCTACTTAGAACTCTGTTATCCCTAATGCATTTTAAGCGTCAACTCCCCAATATATAAACAATTATATATCTCTCAAGATACAAATTTCGAATTAGGTCTGTTTTATTCTCACAGCGTGATACTTTAAGGTGGGCATTCACGTTTGGACGGTCGCACGGACTGTACGTCCAAAGTCATGTCGCAGGTCCGTTGACGTGTTCAACTTGAGCTGTGGTTGCGACAGTCCGTTCGACAGTCCGTGCGACCGTTGTAACGTGAATGCCCACCTTTACATGTGTTAAATAGATTAGTAGTGCATGAAGCGCCTTATGTATCTTATTAACCAAAATTTTGTGATGACTTTGCATGGTTACTAATAATGAGGAAAACTATTCAGTGTTTAAAATCAGTATAACATGATCTACGAGTTGTATTTAACCGCCGACAGTGCAACTAGCGGTTGCAAAAGACTAAAAAGGCTTTAGAAATCCTCTAATATTCAAGGGAGTGATTGTATGGGGTCCTAGTATTCGTACAAAAGATTCGGCAATCTTTTGTAGGGACGCATTTATCTATTCTGTCAATACATAATGGGAGCAGGTAATTCAATCTACTAAAAGACATCTCATTACGACGGTCTACTGAACCACAAGAGGGTGAAACAGATTTAATAAATGTTTATTTAAAGAGGTTTTCGGATGCATTTAATTAATGATTTTAGCAATTTATCGAATTTATTATTTCAGGCCATAGTCCACCGCGCTGGGCAAGTGCGAAGTGGTGGAGGTGGAAACAGGAAAACCTATTCTGGAATTTATCCCTTATTCACCTGTTACGACAATCATGGAAAGAAAAAGGAGAAAGGAAATGATGCTTTTAAAATCGACACCACATAGCACTGCCTTCCATGAACACATATACTCACCGCTAGATAATGTTAGAGACTATACCTCTTACTTCTCCAAACTAAGAGGAAAAGTCCAATCTGAGACAAGGTGTCCCAGATTGGATATGCATGACGCCCTTGCCACACTTCTCAAATCAGAACGGAGCAGCATTTATCACTCTTGCTCCATCCATCAACCATTTGAAGCCACTCTTACTGGTCCAGTGCCTTCTGAATCTAGCAGTTTCCCGTATGTATGTCTTTATGTCTAAAAGTGTGTACGTTTGTATGTCTAAAAGTTTTGTATCAATCATGTCTGTAGCAATTCTTAACTTTATAGAAGTTGCTCTCTTTGAGCTGCAGTGCCCACTTAATTACCGGTGGACTACATCTTACAGCAGTTAAGCAGTGCTTTTTAGCTGTATCAACAGATTTTATTAAATTCATAATAACTTTATTGAAATAAATAGAAAATAACAACTGACCTTACACTATTTTTTTTTAAATAAAACGCTTTCTATACTCCTACTTTCTTTTCTCCTGTGTCGTGGGTGCCATGGACACACACAAAGACGAATACACAAACACCCAGACCCAGAACAAGAATCTAAACTCATTCAGATACCCGTCTGGCCGGGAATCGAAACCGGGACCCACTGCGTGTCAGACCGGTACGGTAACCGCTGCGCCACGCGGGTCGTCACTCTACCACCAAAAACTCTATACAGTTTCCAATACTAACCTATAAACATTTGGTTCGGAAAATTAATATCGTCCAAGTGTTGATATCAAGAGCGGACAGGTCGTAAAAAGTCCATAATACTTTTATTGACTATAAAAGGGAATTATATTAATGTATCAAAGCGTACTCTTCCAGAATTTCACTAACTTGAACTTTATGGAATGCTGTGCAGTCATTAGTCATGGTAAGTGCCCATAACCTTACTGGGGAAATTGAATTACGAAATGACAATGGGAAAATGTATAAAAATAACATTTGGTACCACCGCCACACATATTAGCAGGTAGAACTCACACTAGTTTTACCTTCTAGAAATCTATATATTAAGACGTGAAGCAAAAACTTGTTATCCGCTTTTAAGGTACTTGCCGCAGACGGAGGTTTATGAAATAACGCCTGGTTATAGTTGATATAGAGAAGGATTGCGTACTGCTAATATACTTTTCAAATAATGCATGAAACATACATAAAATCAACTAAAACACATTACATACACTACCTTGCATTTGTCACAAACACATACATAATAAACGAAATAGAACATTCCATGTCTTGCTATGAAAACACATAACGTCAAAAATGTCAGATGTCGTTGTCAAAATACACGTTATTATTTTTAAGTGCAGCTTAGTTAATAAATTTCTTTTTACCTTTAACGGGTGCTCTCAAAATAACTTGAAAAATATTACAATTTATTTGAATTTGAGAAATATTCATGCTACTTTGGACAATATGAAGGTTAGTTAGGCTTGGTATGGCCGGGCCACTGTCACATTGTTTTTAGCGTGAAGCAGTTCTTGCGTGGAAGTATGTGGTTGCCAACTCACTTTCATATGAGGTGAGCTTAGTCCTCAGGAGTAGCAACGCGTCCGTGCTTGATTTCAGATAAAACCTCTTCAGTATATGGCTTTTGCTACAGTTTACTATGGGAGCAGTAACCAGTTACCTTACAAAAGTTACCTTATAGTTCTTACAGAAAAAATCGGTTGCCTGTAAAGCCGATAGTTGAACGTGACAACGTCATAAGAAAATACTGATGGAATGGTTGAATTTTTCAAAAGAAAATTTTAATATTATTTGTTTGATAGATATTTTGTAGGGATATAGTGAAGGAGGTAAATGGAAATCACAATGGAATTGATCAAGTTGCATTTATTTGTACGCTGTCCACGCGGACGCAACGCTCACTTGCACTTGGAGCCTTAAATGGAACACCTCAGAGTGAGGTAACGCCGCATTAGTCATGTTTTTTGGTGCGTGCAGCCTCGAATTATTAGACGTTGTCACGTCAAAAGATTTTTTAAGTTATTCAATATCCAATACGTTAATAAAGTTCAATTGGAGAAGCCGGTAAATCTTGTAAATAATAACAACGCTGAACGCTAACTCATCATTATAACTTTAATCGTTTGGATTCCTTCTTAGCTCGATTACAACCACCCCTTCCTAATTATCCTTGAAAGATTAAATTGCTAAACGTAATTTGCAAAAATTTAAGGGGGAGTATTGATTTCAGTCTGATAAAGTTTGTTATGTATAATAGTTAACCACGGTCCATGTTACTGGGTTTAGTGTCCGCAAAAAGAAATTTAACACTTTCACGGACAGATCGTGATTGTATGTCTTAATTTGAGATTTTGATATGGCACAACGTACGATGACGTTCAAATATAAAATATTATTTACGACAGAACGTTTATTCCCGATGAACTTTCAAGTTAAAATCTTATTGGATGTACCTTGTGCCACACCATGTAAATACTAGAAATTTTATTGTCACGATTCTGTCATGACGCTTTTAAAACGTTGACGTGTTTATACGTCAAGTATGGCAATTTATTGTGTCATTCTAGAACACAGACTCAAACGATACCTTCCGAGAAAGTGTTAATAATCCGCATATCGTACTCATGACCGTAGTCACCCTTTACTGTCAGGTGAACTGCATGTTCGTTTGTTACTTCTAATATTAAATAAAACTGGCTAAGTGCGAGTCGGACGCCCACGGAGGGTTCCTTACCATTATCTATACAAACAGCAAAAACAACACGTTTGTTGTATGAGATCCACCCCTAAACATTTATTTTATTTTGTTTTTAGTTGTTGTTACAGTGGCAACAGAAACACATCACCTGTGAAAATTTCAACTGTCTAGCTAACACAGTCCATGAGATATAGCCTGGTAACAGACAGACGAACAGACGGACAGCAGAGTCTTAGTAATAGGATTCCGTGTTTGTTTTTGAGCACGGAACCCTAAAAATACACGAAAATTTCAATAAATTCGAAACGAAAAGAGAAACATAAAACTTGACGTGGTTTAAGGAAATCCTACGAGCTGTTTTGTTCGGTACACCTATTTACCGAATTATTAATTTGTTTAGTCCAAATTTCAGTTGAAAACAACCGAGTAGGCCGAATTTGGTTCCTAACAAACCGTCGATGTTTACGTTTACAATCCCTCACCAACAATGGAGTGTTTAAAAACTTTTAATGGTGATCAAACAAGCGGTTTGGTTCATTTTTGTGCTTGGGATACTATTGTTTCCTTTTTTATTTTATGTTAGCTTCAATTGTATAAATTTTAAAGTTAGATTACTATCTATTGATACTAAAAAGCATGAGAATAATGCTGGCCTGAGAAATAAATTTAAACGCTTCGTCCTAGCAATTCGTGTTTATGTTTGTAGTAATAGAAAGATGCGAAAAATTTTAAACCGTAAAACACGTTCAGTGAAGAAGATAAAAATTAATACGTTTTATAAAAAAAATGTTATGAGGTATATTACATATATCTTTTAATATTATGAACTAATTTTCTTCCGTATTTTTTTTTAAATCCGTTAAGCACAACTTAGTCTACAACAACGTCTTTATAAAGAAATAATACAATTAGGGAAAGTAACACCTAGATCACAACTTTTACTTCAAAAAATATTCACAAATTTCCGAAAAGAACTGTGACCTTGTTCAGGACAACATCATACTTAAGTCATCGATTAGGGCATAAAGTAGACGTTAGTAGTGTTGAAATTAGGTTATCGACATAAATGTCAAGCACTTAGTAGTGCCTTTCATTATCTTGCAAAATTCATTTTTTTTTATATCTGACTGAAGTAGCAAACTAGCATTTAGTCCACCTGATGGTAAGTGGTCACTGCACCCATGGACATCTGTAATCAACTTCATACAGAACATGGGTTCTTTCTAAAGTCAATCACAGATGCGTTGCTCCTCCCGAGGACTATGATGGTCGCCTCATATAAAAGTGTGCCGGCAACCACACCCTTCCATCAAAACGCAAGAAATGCTTCATGCTAGAAATAAAAATAATTTAAATACGTACATGTTGGTTAAGAGCATACACAGTACTTAGTCCCGAAGTCGGCGCTCACCATGTTTCGCTGGATCACGACGAAACTACATGTGTCCTATATGAAAAGGACTGTGACCTAGTAACTTCAGGATAACAGCACACTTCAGTCATCGATTAGTGAATAAAGTAGACGTTATTAGAGTTGAAATTAGGTTATTGACATAAATGTCAAGCACTTAGTAGTGCCTTTCATTATCGTACTAAATTCTATAAAAAGACAAATTACGGACAAAAATATTGCTATCCCTGCTTAATATTATGAATGTAAATGTATGTTTGTTTGTAACGTTTTCATGTCAAAACTGCTCAAATGATCATCATGAAACTTTGTATAGGTACATATTCTTAGAGGTATTAGAAAAAACAGAGGATCGTTTTGATTTCAAAAATATACCTATATTAATAAATACAATATTTTGTTTGTACTGATTTTTAAATACTGAATCCCATTGATTCAATTCTATTGGAATGTAGTGATCTTTGATATTTATTTCGGGGCTTTAAGGCGAGTGAAGACTCGGGTAAAAGCTACTAGTAAAATGAAGTTTAGGTCACTCTGCCGTTGGCTATCAGTAATCAATTTTATAATAATAGCACTTTCTATACTCTAAGCCCCCATTATTATATGGATTTTCTTTTGTCGTAGGTTCCATGGACACTTGCGGTTGCGTTCCTTTGGAGATCCCGGAGTCCTCTTTATAGCGCCGAGGACGGCCACCGGTGGGTTATTGCGGTAAATATCCCACTCGCTCCCACGGCGTCGGGTACCTTTTCAAGGTTTCCCCTCGAGAACAAAAAAAAGGTTCCATGGACACATACAAAGAAGAATACACAGATACTCAGATTCCCAGCAGAAATCTTAAATCCAACGTTCAGATGTCTGTCAGTCCAGCCAGGAATAGAACCCGGAACTCACTGCGTCTTGGACCGAAGTAAATAAGTAGGTAAAGAAAATTAAAATAAAAACTTACCTATATAATAAGTCTCAATACGTCTCCTAATTACAACGTATAGAGGATTGTAATTCAAATCCCTCTATATAAAGGATACATAAATTGTATACATAAAGGATTATAATCCAAATACCTCTATCGATTTACAAAAGCCTACTATAATTTCCCCCAATTAGAGAACAGTTGAGGTTATATAAAATTAATATAGGGGCCCATTATTGACAGTTTGACGGACAACTGTCTCTTCAAGTTCCCCGTTCCGTATTTTGGAATGCTTTGAATAATTCATTTAGAGGGTGCGTGAACAAATTCTTCAACTTGGAAATGTTACGAGTGAAATAAAACTTGTCCGGTACAAGCGTTAGGTTTAATTTCGAAGATATTAGAATACAATTGAACGAGAGGGCGTTTTAGAAAGCGTTAACGTTTTGCATGGATTGTTTTTGCAAACAATTCTACTATTCTACTTATCTTGCTTTAAGAAAATATATTATTTAGTAGAGATGCGCCGAGTAGTGGTTTCACCGAATAACCGAATACCGAATACTATTCGGTTTAACTTTTACCGAACCGTATATTGGGCCGAATTATTCGGTTTACCATTTCTTACTAAAAACAACTGCGAAACTGTGCTAATAAAAAGTAAAACGTAGATTTGAGGTTTAAAAATAAATGACTAAGGTTTTAAAAAATGTTGATTTGAAGTTTAGTTGCTTTATTTTATTAGCTTTATTCGACACTCTTCATAGGATTTCTTTGTCTATTAACATAAATCTTATAGTAAAAGTTTATCCAAGCGTGTAACCAAGAAAATAGAAAAATTCGAACCGAATATATTCGGCCGAATACGAATAGTAAAAAGTTGCCGAATACACCAAAAAAATACGAGTACCGAATAACAACCGATTATTCGGCGCATTTCTATTATTTAGGATGCTATAATAATTGAATATTACGCTTAGATCAGTGTCCTAAGTTAGCGGAGCGGTTACAATACCGGTCTGACGCGGAATGGGTCCTAGTTTCGGTTCCCGGCCAGACAGGTATCTGAGTGATGAGTTTAGATTCATGCTCTGGGTCTGGGTCTTTGTGTATTCGTCTTGTGTATGTCTATGGTACCCACGACACAGGAGAAAATCCTAGTGTGGGGCTATGAGTGTAGTGTAGAAAGCGTGTTTTGTGTCTTAATTGCTTCCATAAAAAATCAAAGTTGAATTTATGTATAATGTATACATATATACTAAGCATCTACTTATACACGCCTATGGGTTTATTCGAAGAGACTAATAGTCTTCGCGGCAGTAGTAGTTAGTAGTAGTATTTATAAAAAAATCCTTAGGAATCAATTTTGAATAAATACCATTTTAAATTTGATTAAAGTAACTTCCCCATTTCCGAGTACATCCGGACCCTTAATTCCAATGGTATTAGAATACAAATTAACGACCGAAGGTTCTAGGGTGGGCCCTTGAGTGTGTTTATTTTGGTCGCCCATATTGTAGGCAGTAACTTACTTTACACAGTATCTGCATATTTTAATAATATGAAGGAAGTTAAGGTTTTCCACTAATACACATTGGGGCTGCGTGGCGGAGAATGCTTCAGGCATGCCTCAATTGTGTGAAAGACTTGTATTTAAAGTGAGATGTAAGCAAGAGTTATAACCGAATTTTATTTGTCGTTAATCCATTATTGTCCTACTACTGAGTACGGTCCTCCTTTCATGGTTAGAGAATTTTAGGCTATAGTCCATCTACCATCGGACATCTAGACGAATCGCGGGTTACCACCAATATCTAGTTGATGTTTCATTTGGGCGCACAAAGCGCTTCAGTAATTCCATCTTGCTGCGAACTGCCAAGGAGTGGAATTCTCTTCCGCGTTCGTTGTTCCCCGATACTTATAATCTAGAAGTTTTCAAGACGAGGGTGAATAGGCTTTATCTAGGCAAGCGTGTAACATCCTAGGCTGCATGTTACTTAACATCAGGTAAGATCGCGGCCAAACGTTAGCCTATAATAAGATAAAAAAAAGTCCACCATGCTGGCTATGTTCGAATTGGTGCCACTTTGCTCACCTTTGATGACTTTTTATTAAGCCTGTACTCCAGTATTATAAAATGCCTTATAAAATTTCTTAAAAAAATATAAAATACCTACAAAAATAAAAATATATTTAATATTGGTTTAAACCTTAATAAATAAAACACGATGAAATCCGTAGACGAACAAAGCTTACCGACATAGCTCTCAAAATTAGCAAGCTGAAGTGGCAATAGGCTGGCCACATCGCTCGTAGGACCGATAACCGATGGGGAAGGAAGGTCCTCGAGTGGCGACCACGTTTAGGCAAAAGGAGCACAGGTCGCCCCCTCACCAGGTGGACCGATGACCTGAAGACGACAGAAGAAGACAGCGGGAAACCGTTGGATTCAGAAGGCACAGGACCGGTTAGAGTGGCGTCATTTAGGGGAGGCCTATGTCCAGCAGTGGACCTCAAAGGGCGGATGGATGGATGGATGGAAATAAAACATGTATAAAAGTAAATTAAAAAATATTATTCACTCACTTACAAGAAAAAAATAATGTAACCATATAGTCACGTAGGTTCATATGCATTCGTTTCAATGGTTAAATGTGGTTGCCGCCACACTTTTATATGAGGCGACCATCGTAGTCTCGAGGACTAGCACCTCATCTGTGATTGGCTTCAGATAGAACGCACGTTCTATTTGAAGTTGCTTATAGATCTCCAAGGGTGGCAGTGACCACTTACCATCAGGTGGACTACATGCTCGTTTGCTACTTCAATCAGATAAATTAAAATAAATCATTTAGTTACTTGAGGTATTTTATTTTTATTGAAAACATACAAATTCCATGCAGGTTACAATATTACTTATAGTAGAGAAACCTTACAATAGCGATTTAAACCTTAAATTCGAACTCTTTGTGTGCATAGAGTAAGAGACCGTCTGTAAAAGACTGATAAAACTGAATTCAAGATTTAAGTTAAGTCAGAGCTTTAGAGAATAAGGTTCATATACCAATCCCTTCATAAAATAAAAACGTTTTTTTGTCTAAACATTTCACGTATTAAAAAAACATGTCGAGGCCTTAGGCCTTATATTAGAAAATTATATATTTTTTTTAAATTACACTGTATGTGTATTTTATATTCTATAAAACCAAATCTACTAAATTAAATTTATGTCAATAAAAGTAGATGGATTTACACTACGAAAAGTTATAGGACAATACATTTTGTTTAAATTGACGACCCGCGTGGTCGAGCGGTTACCATACCGGTCTGACGCGCAATGGGTTCCTGGTTCGATTCCCGGCTAGACAGGTATCTGAATGATGAGTTTAGATCCTGTTCTGGGTCTGGGTGTTTGTGTATTCGTCTTTGTGTGTGTCCATGGTCCCCACGACACGAGAAAATCCTAGTGTGGGGCTATGAGTGTAGAAAGCGTGTTTATTTTGTTTAAATGTAGGTAAAACAGCAGAGCAAAGCTTGTCTTAAATAAAATAGCTTTTACGGTAAAATAGAAAGTTACGAAACATCTTTTGTAGGCGTTAATAATTTGCTAAATTATATTTTTTAAACTAATGAACAACGAAATAAAACAGACAGGTTACACGGTAAAAATTTTCTTTGAAAATAATGTGAAAATAATCAGCTCTTCTCAAAAAATGTTTAAGAAAAGTAAAAATAATAATAGAATTTATATATTGTATATAAGATATGTAATTTTTGAGCTACCTATACAATATTTTATTTTTTCACAGAGCAAACGCAAACATACATTTTTAGCAGTAAAAAGTGTAAAGCGCTTTGTTTAAATCAATTTAATGGTCGTTTATTATTAAAAGGTGAGTTAATTGGGAACATACATTTTTAGCAGTACTTGGCAAATTATAGATACCCTAAAAAGCTTGTAACTTCTTTTGTACCGATGTATCAATTATTGAATTAATAAATGTAAAGCGCTTTGTTTAAATCAATTTAAAGGTCGTTTATTGTTATTTGGTGAATTAATTGGTTTAAAGTTCCGTTGAAAATTTGTCACTACATACTAGTAATGTAAACATTCGGGAATGCGAATGCAACTTTTGTTTTTTTAATTTGACACCAACATTAGCACCGCCAGAATTATTTTCAGTTTTTGTCGTCGGCTGAAGGATGTAGATTTTATAGCGACCTTGCTTTTAGACGACAAACTGCAGTTGGACATTTTTTTATAGATTTGGCAACCTTTTGTGTTTTGTCGTCATAGTTTGACTTGAATGTTAGTGAAAAATTCGCAAAATTCTTGCGAGTGCGATATTTAAAACATACGAATATTCCTTACATCACTACTACATACTAATGAACCAACATGTTAAGTTAAATAAAAACTTTTAAAACCATAACTAAAAAAATATTCACCCAATAACTTTAACATATAACAACATATTGTGAGTAGCTTGAAAATTACGGAGAACTGTACAGTAGCGGTTATTCCTAACCCTGTAGTGCAGAGGCCTTTGTGGTCAAAGGACGCGAGGCGGTAGCAAGGACCAATAATATTGAATTTTAAAGGCTTTTGGGCGAGGAATTCTCAATAGAGTACGCCAGCGATACAAAGACTGGGCAAAGATGTATCGATATATAAACATAGTCGTACATAATTTATATTATATTTGATATAAATTGGTCTTTATACAAAAAGCAGATAAGTAATAATTGAACTTGTATTACTATCACAATATTATTTACCGAACAATAAAAAACAGTCACCCGTCACAACGGTCGAAATTCGACCGTAATTTAAATTAAAAAACTAAATTCCATATTGTCCAAAGTAGCATCAATATTTCTCTAATTTAAATAAATTGTAAAAAAATCTAGTTATTTTGAACGCACCCGTTAAATGTAAAAAGAGGTTCATTTAACAACAATAGTGGGTATTTTGACAAAGACATCTGTCATTTTTGACGTTATGTGTTTTCATAGTAAGACACAGAATCTTCTATTTCGTTTATTATGTGTTTGTGTCAAACGCAAGGTAGTGAGTGTATTGTGTTTTTAGTTGATTTTATGTATGCTTTATTTGAAAAAAATATTAGCATTGTGCAATCCTTCTCTACATCAACGTGCGTAATTTCATACTCCTCCGCCTGTGGCAAGTATCTTAAAATGAATTACAAAGTTTTACTTTACGTATTAATATAGAGAAGATTATATTATATTTTCTAAATAATCAAGATTCTGATTATTTTTTGTTGCTTCGCTAATTAATGGAATATTATATTTAACATTTTAATTATGGATTCAGAACTGGCTGAACAGGCTGTTTGAATTTCAAATAGTAAATTTCACAAATATATATTTATAACAATTAAATCAAATGTTGAATAACAAAAGGGACGAGGGACACCGTTCGCAGCCTTAAGGTGTTTGGGCGCCGTGCTTTCCCACTTTTAATAAATACCGAACCCCTCCTTTAATATAGAGCGGGCTCTAGGGAGCCCCTAAGGGCCCGCTTTACAAAATAGAGGGGGACCCTTTTTGTACTGTCGTATTTGAAAGGAGTAAACGATAAGCGATTAATGAAATTCTGTATTAATAATGAAAAATAAAACAATTTATGAATCTTTTAAACTATTTGGAAGAAACAAGTTTATCATACAAAATATGTTACTCCTTATATGTTTTTTTTTGTCAGTTATATATTTTGCTTAAGATTATTAAGCAAAATATATAACTGACAAAAATAAGGACTATACAATCTTCGCTTAAAATATAGGCAATACATATATTATTTATCTACTTATTGTTTATTGAAGATGCATGCAAACATTGATGTTTCTCTCTGTGAAGCTAGTTATTTACGTGCGGCTGCAGAGGGATACAAATAAAATTATTTTATTTTAAATCGAATGTTACAGATTTGAAGTAAAAACTAATAAGTTGTGATACTTAGTTACTAGGTACGTTATTACTTAATTAAAACTACATTTTGACTTAAAACTAAAGGTGTGAAACCGAGTCAATATTAGAGCTCGAAATGATCGTCCCTGTAGCCTCGGGGTCAGAATAGGGCTACGGTATCCCCTGCCTGTCGTAAGAGGCGACTAAAAGGGGCTTCCGGGGTTGCAGACGGCTAGAGTGGGAGCTCGAACCGTTCGGTCAGGCAATCCCGGGAAGGACGGCGGTATGTGTGGTCGCATACCGTCGTAAAGACTAGACGGAGCGGTGGGCCCAGCCGCCCATCTGGGAGGAGCCCGATGGGGCAGCGCGCTCGGAGGATTCCGGTTGAAGTCGTTTCGAGATCCCGGAGTCCTCCTTTTCAGCGCCGAGGACGGCCACCGGGGGGGTTTTAGTGAAGTAAAAATCCCACATAACCCTGCGTCGCTCCCACGGCGTCGGGTACCTTTGGAAGGTTTCCCCCTCGAAAACAAAAAAAAAAAGAGCTTGGAATGATGTACATTCCCGTAATATGTGGGAACGCTTGAGGTGCTGCTCGAGGTTTTTCATAAACGACATATATAACTATTAATAAATTTTACTTAACTGGTTTTCTTACAATCTTTTATAGAAATGAACCAAAAATCGTGAATAGTGGTAGTTAAGAAGTCGAATAACATACTCGTAGTTGTCTAAAACCAAAACCGCCACTTTGCAGAAATAACTTTATGCAAAGAGGTTTTGCTTTTAGACAACTATGCTTTTAGACAAGACGACTATATAACAGTTTTTTTTTTGATAAATAAATTAGTGTATTACGTATAGCGTACTCTTTGAAGGTGCGACAAATACTTTATACTCAAGTCTTGAGATTTTCGTAACAGTGATTTTTCCCGTCTGAGAATTTAATGCGTAACGTAATTGCATTCCTTTTGTTTATTTACGTCCTTCGATGCGTATTTTTTGTTATTTTCAGAGCTAGAAAGATGTTTTGTTCAACTTTATTTTATCAGGTGAACGACTTCACGAGTGGATCGTGTCTGCTTCAGTGAGTACCGTTAAGTAAATTTATTGTGTGATTCTGTAGTGGAAAAATTGAATATTTTCTATTATAGCGTTGTTTACAAGTAGTACAGAAGATTTTGACCTCGTGTCAACAATGCGGTCAGCGGTCTTATATAAAAATGGCGTTATTTTTACTTTCTTTGAAACTTAATAATATGTATTATTTTTTTACGATTGAAAAAGCAAAAGAAGGACACAGTCCATCTAATGGTGAATGACTAGGTACTGCAGCCCTTGGATATCTGTAAGTAATTTCAAACAGAAGAATTCTATCGGAATCATTTCAAATTAAAGTGAGCCGTAAACCACAACCCTTTCTATGAAACGCAACAAACGCTTCACGGTAGAAACGCGGCGTGGTGGTGGTACCACCCACGCAAAAAAGTATTTGAAGGTGGGACTTTATTTTACGCTATTGTATAGCTCTTATAACGCGCTTTGAGCGTGGCGACTAAATCAAGAAATTCCGTAACGAAAAAATCCTAACACCCCCCACTCCGCTTACCATGTAGCGTGACTGAGCGTTCACCTAACGTGTACGAGAGTAAGAAGCTCGCACGGATCGAGACAAGCTGCATAAGTTGATAAAAAATGCTATGCAATAGCTTTACCCTGGCAGTCCCCGAGAGCCGCACGTTTTTTTTTATTGTAATATTCTTATAGTTATGTTTATTACTAAATCCAAGGTTTACTGTGATGACATACTTTGCTTGTCCCCTAGCTTTAGCTACATAAAGTATCCAATTCAAATTTCTAAAACATTAGTAACTTTTGCAAGGTATTAGAACAAGTATAGTCCGATTGGAGAGGTTCTACTGCCACAACTATTTCTAGATACATCAGTTCTCGCATTCCGGAATACGACTCGATTACATTCATATCAAGCGATTATCCTTTGTACTCAGGAAAAGCAACGCAACAATGATTGACTTTAGATAGAACCCCTGATTTATATGTAGTTGCTTATACATATTTTATATGTTTATGGACGGTCCGCTTACCATCAGGTGACTCACACTCTCATCTGCTACTTTATGCTTATAAAATCAAATCGAAAAATGAAAGCCCGACTGAGTTTCAAACTCCACACTCCCCACGAGAGATTGAATTAACTTGGCTATCACTGCTTATGCTTTCCTGAAGTGATTGAACATGATCCCAAATAGTTCCACGAAGTTCTTTAAACGCTGGGTTCGCATTGCGGCAAATATTAAATTCCACTCGTTCCAATACGACATCCGTCACAATGATGTCACGGGAGCACGTTTTTATTGGACTTCGCGCCGTCCTCTCATTATGCACGCGTAAATATTTTTGCCGATTATTATGGACGTTTTAAATTGTACTATCGAATGAATTATAAATTTCAGGTATAATATATGTCGGCGCGACACCGCGTATTTATGAAAACCACGTCGCCGATAATAATTATTTTAGTTAGTTTAAAGATCGAAAATTGTTTGTTTATTGAATTAGCAACATTTAATGATTTTTAGAATTGTAATTTAGTTTACCCTCCATAAATTTATTATTGTCACACCACCAAACATTGTTATAAAAAGGCGAGCGAACGCCGGTAGAAGGATTATTCTTGTTTAACCGTCGAAGCGATCACACCTCCTCAATTGTGAATAAATCGAAGAAAACTCCTGTATTTTACTTGAAATCTTCAAAAATGGACAGTAATGAAGACTCCTCGACCATCCTGATGTCACATTTCAAGCACTTCACTTCGTTATATATTATTTATAAAATACTATCTGACCCGGCGAACTTCGTTTCCCCAACGAAAGATTAGATTGCCCTGCATCATCAGGATTCAAGAATTGAACGAAATTGAAATTAAATTTTTCATCAAGTCTGCTTCTTAATCTTATTACTATGGTTTAGGCTTCAAATACCTCTGCATCATCAGCGTCGAGGAGTTGAAGGTTAATTTTTTCATAATACGATGAAACCAGCTAGGTACTACCGTCACAGTTATTTTTAATGTGAAGAAATTCATGCGTTTCGTTGATGCCGTCTGACATAACTACGTGACCAATCTTAGTCATTAGAAGTTACAACGCATCTAATTGTGTGCTTGATTTATCGGTTATCTAAATGTGATTGATTTATCGGTTACAGATATCTATGAGTCGGAGGCATTTACCATTAGGTTGGCTGCATGGTCATATGACCAAAATGCTAGAAATGAGTCACACGAGCAGAAAGAACTGCTTCACCCTAGGAATGAGTATCTCCCTGATCGAACCATGCTTGTCGTACCTGGCAAAGTGTGGTACTATCAGGTTAAAATCCAATTCTTTAGATACAAGCATCACATAATAGAACATTTTACATATACATATACATCTTTTTGCATAAGTTTTCAACCATATTTTTTATTAATTTAGAATGGATACAGAATTATGAGAATATTACTAAGAACTAAGATAACATAGGAAAATAAAAAAGGTCTTCTTCCATATGCTTCAATACACTTTATTCTTAAAAAAAAAAACATTTAATTTCTCGTATTCGTAATGTAATCATATTTGTATTAACTTTATCAGAAGAAACATTCCTTCAATATAAGGTACGACGAAGTGTTGCCTTCAAAAAGTACTTTTTACTTTCGAATGGAGAACGCCGAAGTTTTAATGAGTAAATAACGAGTGTGGCAGACTTAGGGATTGCTCTGTTCGTGTATTACTCTGTGATTTGAATTTGTTAAAGTAACTTGATGTTTGGGATTTATTTATCGTGTTCCGATTTATTTGGATTGATGTCGAATTTACGCTGTGAAACATTTACAAACAATTTTGTAAACATTTGTGCGGAAACTCACATAACGCGATAAGTTTGTAAATAATGCGACTGTAATGTTTATATTGGATGTAACTTTATTTCGTATGTTAATAAAGCATGAGCAAGCATGTTTATTTGCCGATTTCAACAAGTAAACATTATTAAATAACGTAATTTACTGATATTTTAGATAATGTTTGCTCGGAAGAATGCTTAACATATCATCAAGAACTTAGAAGGAATGCCCCATAAACTGTACCTTACAATAAAAAGACACTCATTCACTAGAAGTTTCATTTTCTCTATGGATGGAAGCTTCATTCACCATAGCAATATAAATAAATACAATGTTACTTATTATGTAATTATTAACGCAATGCACATGTTATCTATATTGATAGATTGTCTCCTATATCGTAAGTTGGCACGATTGGCACAGACAAAGACGAATTCATAAACACCCGGACCCAGAACAGCAATTTAAATTCTTTACTCTGGTTTTGTCAGTAAGGGGATCAATGTGAACCAGTTAAATTCAAGCCAATCCAACGACACCTCATGTATGAAAATTCGTCAAACCGTTTAGGCTGTAGAACTTGGCAAATAAATAGACATACATGCAAATATAAATATATATATTTACATACAAACGCTCCAAAAACATTATTCTCCTAATGCAATAAAATACCTTACAACTTCAAGTTACCAGCAAAATGTTATCAATTCCAAACATTCGCAACTGTTCACAACTTCTCTCCAATCGAACGAAGAAACCCCTAATAATTACTTAATAATTATTAGGGGTTTCTTGCGATCAAGATCACGCCCTGTCCAACAATCCATTTGGGCAGGCCAAGCATTTACGGGTTAATTAATTACTCGCTCCGGAGACGACAGCCGAGATGGATGGTCGGCGACAGCGCTGCTCCGGACATCCATTGATCATACCTGATAGTCGTGTATCTAGGCTTATCGTTGGACTGCTTATTAGGTTAATAAACACAATGCGTGTAATATGTATGGATATGATTTTATAACAGAGAATCTTATCTCATTATTATGTGTACCTATTAATATATGGGAAAGTTTGTGAGCATGTACATGCGTGCCAAAAAAATAACATACAACAGCACGCTCAAAAACACTATACTTCTTCTCACGACGGCAGTAAAAACACTGCAAAGCTTTAAGCTACTAGCCAAATATTATCAATCCAAACATTTGTAACTGTTCACAACTTCCCTTCAATCGAACTAAGTAATTATTAAGGGTTTGCGATCAAGATCACGCGCTGTCCAACAATTCATTTGGGCGGGCCAAGCATTTACGGGTTAATTAATTACTCGCTCCGGAGACGACAGCCGAGATGGATGGTCGGCGACAGCGCTGCTCCGGACATCCATTGATCATACCTGATAGTCGTGTATCTAGGTTTATCGTTGGACTGTTTATTAGATAATATACACGATACATGTAATACGAATTGGTGTCATTTTACAATAGATAACCTCATCTTATCTCTTATCCCTATTATAGATGTGAAAGTTTGTGACGATATATATATGTATAAGTTTGGTACTCTTTTACACAAACAGTCGCTTTTTGTTGAAACTTGTCACACAGTTTATGGCCTGAATTACCGTATATGATACTCATTATTATAGTAAACGTGGTAATAACAGGAGGAACCGCGGAAAGAATATAAGTAAGAACTATTATAAGTGGCTTTAAGTGGTAGAACGTTTTGTGGTCCGACTCCAAAAGCATCACTACACACCCATTTCTACCTTAAAACAACAAAGTTATGCGCTGCCGCGTTTCCCTGAAGGCTATAAGGGTGACATGGGGTTTAAAGGTGGTAGAACCAGTGTATTTCGACCGGGGAAGTACCACCGCCACACCTATTTCCAGCGTGAAGCATTTCTTGCGTTTCGATGGAAGGGTGTAATTGCCGGCACACTTTTGTATGAGGCGACCATCATAGTCTTCGTGGGTAGCAACGCATCTGTGCTTGACTTCAGACAGAACCCATGTTCTGTATGAAGTTGATTACAGATGTCCATGAGCGGCAGTGACCAATTACCATCAGGTGGACTGCATGCTCGTCTGCTACTTCAGTTAGATAAAATACATATCTGAGTTTGGTAACATATGCCCATGAACACAAAGGTCAGTTATCGTCAAGACAACTACTTGTACACTTGCTCTTTACATATAACAAATCTTACACTCTCGTTTAGACCCGATTTCATTAAAAAAATATAAATGCTCTATTAGCATGATAACTATATGAATTAATGAATATTTTATTTGCATAAATTGTGGTTACATGGGATCTTAATTTATATTTTCTGTACAGCTCACAATGTACCATGTCAATGGCGTGCAAATTTTTTAATAGTAAGTTAGTTACAAAATTTTCTTACCATTTATGTTATTATTATTATTATTATAAATTATTATCATTCCAATTACATCTATACATCACATTATTAATAAAACATATAAACACACAAACATAACTACAATACACTGATACTCTCATTAATAATAGGTAATAACAGAAACCTCTAGTTTACTAGTAAATAGTCCTTGAGAAGACACTACTGAATTTTTTATATCAGGACTCAGGGATTAAAGTTTAGAAGGAGTTAAAAGCAAATCTCAGTTCGGTGTCAAAGTCCCATTAGGTGTCGACGTAAATAGAGTAAGTGCTGACAAAAGTTTCTATTGATAAATTGATGAAGACGATATCACGTTAGTCTGTAAGGTTAACTCTTATGTATATACTAATATTATAAAGCTGAAGAGTTTGTTTGTTTGTTTGAACGCGCTAATCTCAGGAACTACTGGTTCGAATTGAAAAGTTCTTTTTATGTTGAATAGACCATTTATCAAGGAAGGCTTTAGGCTATATATATATTAAAAACGCGAGTGAAACCGCGGGAACTGCTAGTGTAATATATTTTGGAATCTTTAGAATTTTTTATTTTAGATTTTTGTAGATTCAACCCGCGTATTCGGCGGAGATCGGTTACTTTGCGAAATTAAAAACGCTGTAAAAAAACGTTTGTGTACTTAAATTTCTGTATGCTATATATCAGACAATAAATTCTAGTGTGGGGATATGAGTTTACAAAACATAGTTCGATTGGCTATATTATTAAAGGGAAACATGATTGGAAAATATATATATTAAAAAAATACAACATAACAAAAAAGACAAACTCGCAGAGTTTCTTGCCGGATCTTCTCAGTTGAGGTCGTGTTCCGATCCGGCGGTAGTGTAAAAGAAAAAATATACCGGCCGAATTGAGAACCTTCGCCTTTATGAAGTCGGTTAAAAAAAATGTGTAACTGTCATTTTTTGTAAAAGCCCGCCTAGACCTATACAAAATAAAGACATTGCATTTCATTTATAATATAATATAATATTATTTTAGCATATGTTCATTTACTTAGCTGTGGTAAATATTTTATATCAATAAAATATACAAATCAAGATTATTATTATATTTATGTTGCCTAAAATATTCATGCGTGTGCGAACATTACCTACCTACTTCGTACATATGCACATGTATGTATTTTAATTACTAACACTAGACATCAGAACAGACCGCAGTTCGACTGCAGTTCTGTAATGAAATATCTAATAAGCAACCGAAGATAGAACATTTCATACCAGAACTGTAATGAAATATTTAATAACTATCTGAAACATCTGGATGCCTTATGCGATCCGTAGTTTCAAGTTTAGAACATTGGATTATTTATAGCTACTTTCGGACAGCAGGGACAGCAGAGAGCAGTGATAGCCTAATGGTTGAAACTTACCCTCTCAATCCGAAGGTCCGAGGTTCAAACCCAGGCATGCACCACTGATTTATGTGCGTATTAGAAATTAATTATCACTGCTTTTTGGTGAAGGAAAACATCGTGAGGAAATACACACCCGAGAGTTCAAAAAAAAAGTTCTCGGAGGTGTGTGAAGTCCACCAATTTGCACTTGGCCAGCGAAGTGGAATATGGCCTAAAACTCTCTCATTCCGAGAGAAGACCCGTGCCCGGCAGTTGGACAATAATGGGTTGACGACGACGACGACTTTCGGACAGTCCAGTCAAGGTACATTATTTTATATGGCATCATATTTGGTTTTGGTTTCGTATAAATAAGTTGGATAGTAAGATATTAATAGAATTTAAGATACAAACAAACATGAAATAAAAAAAAAACATGCGTGCGTACAAAGTACACATGTCAGAAGTGAAACTTCTTTGGCGAACTAATTTATAAATCTTGTTTATATTTATACAAATCTAAAACTTTAAATTTCCAAGATTAAGAGGAAGGGAAAAAGGCGTGATACGACGTTCGCTCTGTCTCACTTTTTCTCTCAATCTTTCTCACTCGCTTGCTCCCTACTCTCACTCCACGGCTAGTTGCTCATGCTACGTTCGCCCTGTCTTACTCTCTCTCAATCGGTCTCGATCACTCTCTCTCTCTTTTCCGACACTTCCGTTGCATACCGGCGTGACGTTTCATGTGTAAAAATTTTACCCTCATGCGCCTAAAGAAGTTTCTCTTCAAAAATGTTTGTAAAGATAACGTATTTATGGATAATGTGGTAGGACCAGTGAAGTTCGAACGAGAAGGTCACACCAGCGCTACACTTATTTCTAAAGTGAAGCAGTTCTTGTGTTTCGGTGTAAGGACGTGGCTGCCGGCAATTTTATATGAGGCGACCATCTTAGTCCTTGGGAGTAGCATCGAAACTGTGATTAATTTCAGATAGAACATCTATTCTATATGAAGTTGTTCACAGGTCATGGGCGGTAGTATTCACTTACCATTATGTGGATTGCATGCTCGTTTGTTTCCTCAAACTGATAAAAAATTTGGCTCATGCGTTGAAATGGCTTCTATTAATACAAAAATAAAACTCCTCATTAATTCATTCCACATTTGAATTAAAAAAGAACTCTTCAATCAATTACTGACACCTGTCAATTAGGAGCAACAAGAAACAGGAATGGAAGCCGAGACCCCGGCGTGTGAAAATTTCATCACACGCAAATTATTTATAATCGGTGGGATCATGCAAATTTCGTATTTTGTATGCAAGGACATGCATGCGAGTCGGAACACTGTAGCAGTACTGTTGAAATTTAGTAATTTTATACAATGTCTAAAGGGTATGGCTAGGTACTGCGAACATCATAACGGATACCGACTACTGACATCATATGTGCTGTATGCAGGCTTGTTACACGCGTACTTCATCTTAGAATCCTTAATTTTATTACTAAAAAAATGGTTCGCCCTTGGAGCGTTTACCGTTACTATAGTAATAGCGTCACTAATTATTATGTATTGTCATCCAAAGAACCTTGGTAACTAAAGTATTAGTTCAATTCTTGAGGCTTAACATCTATAAAAATAAGGTGTCGATTTGACCAGTATATACATAGAAACTAACAAGGCAAATTTAATAAAAGTGAGTTAAAAGAATCAATAAACTTAATTAAGTTAATAATCAAAAGCATGCACTTTATAATAAGTTAAATATTAATTAACGCATGACACGAAGGTTGAAACCATTTTATATTAGTTAGGCCAGCAGTTTCACCTACATTTTTTTTTTTTTTTTTTTTTTTTTTTTTTTATATTAAGACCTAACGATAAGGCTGACGGACCACCTGATGGAAAGCAGTCACCGTTGCCTATAGACATTTGCAACACCAGAGGAGTCGCCAATGCATCGCCGGCTTTGGAGGAGAGCTCTTTTTACACCTTTCTTGAAGAACCCCATGTCGTAGCGCCCCGGGAATACCTCAGGAGGAAGTTCATTCCACATCTTGCACGTCCGCGGCAGGAACGAGCGCGCGAACCGAACCGTGGATGACCGCCACGAGTCCAGTTGATGCGGATGGAACCTCAACCGTCGGCGAGTGGTGCGATAAAGGAAGGGTGATGTGGGCATCAGATCAAACAGTTCCTCGGAACACTCACCATTATAAAGCCGGTAGAACACGCAAAGGGAACCTATGTCCCTCCGCAAGCTTAAGGGTTCTAACCGATCGGTGATCCTTGGGTCGTTGACGATTCGGACCGCTCGCTTCTGTACGGAGTCAAGTGGGTTAAGTTGGTACTGTGGCGCTCCAGCCCAGAGATGCGAGCAGTACTCCATGTGGGGCCTTACTTGTGCCTTATAAAGCAGAAGAAGATGCCCCCCAGTGAAGTACTGCTTGGCTCTGTTAAGAACGCCCAGTTTTTTAGATGCCAACTTGGCTTTACCTTCCAAATGACTCCGGTACTGCACATCACACGATATGTCAACTCCCAGGATCCCCAAGCTTTTATTAATGGTGAGCGGAATTTCCTGAAACTTTGGCGCTACAACAAATGGGGTTTTTTTAGCGGTAAACGCGCAGACTTGTGTCTTCGTGGGGTTGAACTCAACAAGATTAAGTCGACCCCATGTCGAGACTCGCTCCAGAGAGTTCTCGATTTCAGACACAAGTCGGATTCTACTTTCTTCCACGAGTGTCCGAGAGGCGTTCGCACGGCCTGTGTATGCAACATCCCCCGTGCTGTCATCTGCATAGCAATGCATGTTGCTGATTTGTTGCAACATGTCATTGATATGCAGAATAAACAGTGTGGGAGAGAGGACGGAACCTTGAGGTACACCAGCATTAATGGGTTTCGTGTCTGAGCAGCACCCGTCGACTACGACCTTGATGTACCGCTCAGACAAGAAGCTAGCCGTCCACGTGCACAGCCTCTCGGGGAGACCGTAAGATGGAAGCTTCGCGAGAAGGGCCCTGTGCCAGACCCGGTCGAAAGCCTTGGCAATATCTAGGCTCACTGCCAATGCCTCTCTGTTGCTCTCAATGGCTTGCGCCCAGCGGTGTGTGAGATATACCAGAAGATCACCAGTTGAACGGCCCTTGCGAAAACCGTATTGGTGGTCGCTGATCAACTGGTGGTCCTCGAGGTACCTGAGGAGCTGTGTGTTTATAACACGCTCCATTACCTTTGAGAGCAAGGAGGTTATAGCTATTGGCCTATAATTGGCCGGGTCACTTTGGTCACCTTTTTTGGGTACAGGGTGAACAAGGGCTACCTTCCACGAAGACGGTACTTGTCCTGTGGTGTAAGAAAGTGAGAATAAGCGCGTTAAGATGGGAGTCAACTCGGGAGCGCACGTCCTCAACACCACTGCGGGAATTCCGTCTGGCCCACTCGACTTCTTGACATCAAGGGACATTAGAGCTCGCCTTACGGCCTTTTGGGTGAAGCGTATATTAGGCATAGAGCTCCCACACCGCGGGATGGTAGGCGGTGTGGCTCCCCCGTCATCGAGAGTCGAGTTTGAGGCAAAGTGGGTGCCCAGAAGATCGGCTTTTCCCTTTGCCGTATGGGCCAGAGAGTTGTCGAGATTCCGAAGGGGTGGAAGTGAGGATCGGCAGAAATTACCCTCGACAGCTTTGGCCAGCGACCAGAAGGCACGACTCCCGGAGGGGTAACCTAGTAGTCGCTCGCCAATTCTGCCGACGTGCCTAGACTTCGCCTTGGCCATATGCTTCTTTGCTGACCTGGAGGCAGCATTGAAAGCAGTTCGAAGCTCGGGGTACTTCGGATCCTTGCACGCGTGCGCAGATGCCCAGGCTTGATATGCATCTTGCTTAAGACTTAACGCCTTAGCGCAAGATGCATCAAACCAGGGCTGACTCCGCCCTCCGACGGCCACGACAGAGTTCGGAATGAAGCACTCCATACCCTGCCGCAACACATCGGTCACAGAGTTAGCGCACGTGCTAGGATCACCCGAGACGAAACACAGCTGCCTCCATGGGTACGAAGCCAGGAATTCCCGGAATCCGTCCCAGTCTGCCGACTTATAGTGCCAAACTTGTCGCCTCCCGGGGGGACGAGTCCCTACGGGTGGCGTCAAGGGCACCGCAGAGCTCACCAAGCAATGGTCAGAAGTGCCTAGTGGGGCCCCGACCTTCACTTGGTAATCCGCAGGGTGGGTAGTCAGCAGAAGGTCTAGCAAGGAAGCAGTATGGGTCTCTATATCAGGTACCCTAGTAAAACCGGGTACAACTTGAGAGAGCCCATATGCCAAGGAGAAGTCGTATGCAGTCCTCCCGGCGAAGTCAGTGACACGGGAACCAAGCCAGTCAACATGGTGAGCGTTGAAGTCACCCAAAATCACTAACTCCGCCGAAGGGCACTGCTGCAGCACTCTGTCGGTCGCCCACTGGACGTGCTCGAATAGTCGAGTTGTCTCTACATCTCCGCTATAGGACCTATATAGGCACGCGTAGATACGGGTATGGCCCCCAACGTCTACGCGCAGCCACAACAAGGATAGGTCCTTGTCTTCCAGGCAGGCGAGACGGCGACAGCAGATGTCTCCCCGAACATACACACAAACCCCGGCTCGACGCCTAAAAGCGTGCTCAAGATTATAGCCGGGGTACTGAAGATACGATGTGTCGTCCGGAGTTGATATTTGCGTCTCCGTCAAAAAGAGAAAAGCCGGCTTTGCCGTCTCGAGATGGTGATGGACAGCATTCAGATTGGAATGGACCCCCCTGATATTGCACATGTCCACAATAAGTGTGGAGGGAGTAGCCGCTGTGCATACTTTTTTCTTTTTTCGCCTTGCCATTGATTTTTTTTAAAAAGAGCAGGGACTAGAAAGGATTTGCAATACTCCGTCAACGCTTCACAGGTCAAAATGTGGGTCTCCCAACACCGTGCCTACGGAAGTGATGTGGGATGCTGGCACGGGGGACGGAAGGGCCCCCGGTCCCCCCCGTGCACGACTGCCTGGCTCCACACCGGTCTCTTACTCCGGCAAGGCAGCCATGCAACAGGACTTTACACCGGTTGGCGGGACAGCCTCCCGGGCCAGAGGTTGCCAGTGTTGCCCGGGTTCGGGTCCCCAACTAACCAGCGGGCGGCCAGCGGAAAACCGTTTCACCGGGTCTCCCTGGCCCCCGCGCCAATACACCACGCCCCCGAGGGCATCGGTGCCTAAAGCACCCAGCGCCCCGGAAGATACGAGGTCGGAGGCACTGCAAAAGGAGGGGAAAGGGGGGAGGAAGGAGGATAAACTGGCTCCCAGGTACGCTACCGAAACACGACGAGTCGCTATTAACGGTAGGTTCCGACCTGGGGGTGCTAGCTAGCCAGGCAGATCCAACAGAGATCTTACCACCAATCAGGACACCTTAGGGAATTACGCCAGGCAGTGTCAGACCCAGCAACCAATGGGACCGTCGCAGTGAGATGATGAATGCCCATGTAGACGCTGCTGCCCATCTACCTGGTATATAAAGCCTTAGTCGCCTTCTACGACACCCACGGGTAGTTATGGGGTGGTCTATTCTGTATCGCCGGAGCCACACGGCACATATCGCCGGAGCCACACGGCACAAACATTACATACGTTTAATCTATACACCGAGAGCGATGTATTTCCTGAATCAAAAGCAGCAGTCATTCTGGCGTGTTTAATTAAGAAACGCATTAAACTTTCGCATTTATAAAACTAAAAGTTTATGTATAGTTTGACCGGTGAGCTACCACCATCACACACCACTTACATATAAGACGACCATCTTAGTGTGACTAACAAAACATCCTTAAATAATTTCTTATAAGACCTTTAATTTTATAGGTGGTAGAAACAGTGTAGTTCGCCCGCGGAAGTACCACCGCCACGCCTATTTCTAGCGTGAAGCAGCTTTTGCGTTTCGATGGAATGGTGTGGTTGCCGGCACACTTTTATATAAGGCGACCATTATAGTCCTCGGGAGTAGCGACGCATCTGTGATTGACTTCAGATAACACCCCATGTCTGTATGAAGTTGTTTACAGATGTCCATGGGAGGCAGGGACCACATACCACCTAGACCACCATCAGGCTCGTTTGCTTCTTCAATCTTTTAAAAAAACGCTTTTCTGTACAAAGTTGCTTACAAGTGTCCAGAGGCAATAGTAACTACATACCATTAGGTGTACTTCATACTTGTTTGCCACGAAAACGAAGGTAAGAAAAGTCATATTTAGCTACTCAAATCAACCAAGAACTTGTCTACGCTTTTTAGCTCATAATGTCATTTGAATCTTCGAAAGCAATTTTTCGTTTCTTATATCCTTAGGTCAGAACAATATTTCACTTAAAATACGCTTTATTTATTATTATTATAAACACTTTTGTATATGAAAGGATGTAATTTGGATATTTGATATAGCAAACGAAATTGTACTGGCGACGTGTTTTAATAGGTAAATTACCGTGTTTAAAGTAATTTAACGTAAAATAAGGTGACGTGTAAGAAAGAAATGTACGTAATTGTATCAAGGTGAAGGAATAAATTTTATTAGAGAAATTGCCAGGAGGTATATTTTATTATGATTATATGAAGAGAATTTGAAATTACAATGAAGTTATGATTGTAAGTATAATTTATTTAAGGTGTAAGATTTTTTCTAGGGTAGACTTAGTGGCACTACTGTCATTTTTTTTTTGTACAACAGTGTTTATAACGACCGTATTTTACTTTAAAGGGTGTGGTAATAGAAATATATTTACCCAAAGCGTTCAAACTTTTTTTTTTTTGTTTTCGAGGGGGAAACCTTCAAAAGGTACCCGACGCCGTGGGAGCGACGCAGGGTTATGTGGGATTTTTACCGCACTAAAACCCCCCCGGTGGCCGTCCTCGGCGCTGAAAAGGAGGACTCCGGGATCTCGAAACGACTTCAGCCGGAATCCTCCGAGCGCGTTGCCCCATCGGGGTCCTCCCATATGGGCGGCTAGGCCCACCGCTCCGTCTAGTCTTTACGACGGTATGCGACCACACATACCGCCGTCCTTCCCGGGATTGCCTGACCGAACGGTTCGAGCTCCCACTCTAGCCGTCTGCAACCCCGGAAGCCCCTTTTAGTCGCCTCTTACGGCAGGCAGGGGATGCCGTAGCCCTATTCTGATCCCGGAACTACAGGGCGAAAGCGTTCAAACTTAGTCCTCCAGAATAGCAACGAATTAATAAACGTCAACATTTATGTCTATCTCAACTGAAAATATTCAGATGGGTTGTATGTATGCTTCTTTAACACTTTCATATTAAAATGTCACAATTCTAAAACACGCCTACCAATTTGCACTTAGCGTGGTGGACTATTGCCTGAAAGTTTCTCACCCAGAAAGACCAAAGAGACAATAATGGGTTGATGATGATGTTACAATTCCTTTCTTAACAGTAAATACATATCATGATTGATTAGTTGATTTATTACTGTTCATTCGATTCCATAGACGATTTATACATTGCCATATAATTCATATTTCCGCTACATCCACAACTAATTTCTGCAATGTAGTCCTTAGATTTAAAAAAAATGTAATTATCCAATCCATCTTCGGTTCATGTCTGTAATTATCGACCAATTTAAATAACTACGGTCGTTAATTAGTGGTTAAACGGCGGATTAATTAAACAGGTAGGCAGTCGCTTCAATTTTTGCTTATTGAGCTGCTATGAAGTAATTGTCGGCTTATAAACGATGCCTTTATTAAGGCTCAATTGGATAATAAGGGGTATTTTTTGTGACCATCACTTTATTACATTTCAAAATAAAATCTTAAGTAATAACAAGTATTAAGCGGTGTTGTATTCTGGTTTGAAGTGTGTGGTAAGGGAGACTACTTCTTTATTACTTCTCGTCGACCCATTATTGTCCCACTGCTGGGCACGGGTCATCTCTCAGAATGAGAGAGTTAAGGCCATAGTCCACCGCGCTGGCCAAGTGAGTATTGGTTTTCTTAGTCAAAATGTAAAAATAAAGCTTAATAATGTATTACGTAGACAGGCGGAGTATTTAGAAACTATTTTTCATTAGGTATTATAAAAAAATTATCAGTTGCTTTTAATAGTAGTAGGTATATAATATAAATAGGAGAAAAAATATGTAATGAAGCAATGTTAATCTTGCATTTGAAATTTGGCCTCTCATCTGAGGCGCTAAGCCTCGGATCCGAGCTAGGTACTTATTTTTGCTTAGAGTAATATGAAAATAAATAGTAACTCACTTTAATATTAAAGGAAAACATCGCAAAGAACCTTTAAACCTGAAACTTACTCTTAAAAGTAAATTTAACACTATGACCTTTTTTTTTTTTTGACGGGGAGGAAACCTTCAAAAGGTACCCGGAGCCTTGAGGAGAGACTCCGGGTTATGTGGGATTTTTACCCACTAAAACCTCCTCGGTGGCCTTCCTCAGCGCTTGTAGGGGACCCCGGGACCTCTAAAGAAAACGCGCCAGTACCCCCTAGCGCAGCACCCCTCATGGGCTCGTCTCTTAGGGGACATGTAGCTGTCCCCCTGCATCTTCCGGTGTCTACGGCGACATGCAGCCACACATGCCACCGTCCTTCTCGGGGTTGCTGGCTGGGCGGTTCGAGCTCCCTCTCGAGCCGTCCGCAACCCCAGGAGCCCCCTTTTAGTCGCCTCTTACGACAGGCAGGGGATACCGTAGCCGTATTCTACTCCCCGACTACAGGGAGTAGCGCCGGGGGGACGTTACCTACGTCTGCCCCGGCGGCTCCTTCGCCGAGCGGGATCTGCGCGCTCCCGTTCTCTCTCAGCACCCTCCTTCGCGAACATGACTGTTTCGCAGAAGGAGGTCACACCTCCCATGCATCCCTGGAGTGCACCATCGCTGCGACGACGGCCGCCGGGGACAAATCGTTCCCGATGTTGTTGACCAGGATCCGCCGCTCTGACTCCCACGATGGGCAGTGCTCGAGCGTGTACTGCGCGGAATCCTGGTCATGTCCGCAGTGGTGACACACTGCGGACCTCTCCCGGCCTATGCGATTCAGATACTCACCGAAGCAGCCATGTCCGGTGAGTATCTGTGTCAGTCGGTAGGTGACTCGACCTCCGTTCCTCATCCAGGCCCGGTAACTGGGGAGGATGGCGCTGACGGCTCGTTGACGCGCGTTCTGCGGCTCCCGCAGTCTGTCCCGCCAGCGCGTCAACGCTTGCCATCTGGCTTTCCGACGAAGCATTGCGACCGTCTTATTCGGGGGTTCAGCCCTCTGGCGGAGAACGCGTATCTTGTTAAAAATGTCTGCGTTCATCTCCGCCAGAATGTCCAGGGGCGGAATCCGCGCCAGGACATTTGCCGCCTCATAAGATATCGTGCGATATCCGCGTGCCACCCTAATCGAGATCGTGCGCTGCGCGGCGAGGAGTTTCGCCGCGCGGCGCCGGCTCGCCGTCAGCCTGTGTGACCAAACCGGGGCGCCATAGAGCGCGATAGAGTGCACGACACCTGCATAGAGGCGGCGGACTTCTTCCCTAGGTCCCCCGAGATTCGGCAGCAGCCTATGCAAAGAACCCACCACCTTGTGAATTCGGGGGACGAGACGGTCAAAATGCTCGTCGAAACTCCAGCGGCCGTCGAGCACCAGCCCAAGGTACTTCATGTACCGGCCCACCTGGATATCGGCGTCACCTACACGCACTGACATTCTAGGGGGTTCCTTGGCCCTTAACACTATGGCCTACAGCACTCGCTCTCTGAGAGGATACTTTTTTTTATCTGACTGAAGTACCAAACGAGCACGCAGTCCACCTGATGGTAAGTGTTCACTGCCGCCCATGGACATTTGTAAGCAACTTCATACAGTACATGGGTTCCATCAGAAGTCACATATATGCGTTGCTACTCCCGAGAACTATGATGGTCGCCTCATGTGAAAGTGTGCCGGCAACCACACCCTTCTATCGAAACGCAAGAAATACTTCACGCTAGAAATAGGTGTGGCGGTGGTACTTCCCTGGTCGAACTACACTGGTTCTACCACCTTGAAACATCTAACAGTGTCTGTAATACTGCTTTACGCTAATAATAAACACACATAAACATGTTTATCATCATTAGCGATTCCGTGACAAAAACCGTTAGCGTTAAAATAATGACAACAAGCTCTAATACTGTTCTTTGGTGTCTAGACATCGCAGTCTAGACTCTAATGGCGGCCACAAAGTCGAGGCGTGTCAAAGTTGATATTATTGAGTCACCTTAATAATATTAGATTTTACAATACGACAGCGGCGAGCAATGGATCGATATTGGTTTTGAAGTTTATTGATATTTCATTTTTATTTATGTCTGCAATCCTGTGTGTACGGGAAGCGTTTTATAAAAGCAGACGGTAAAGTTGCAGTATGTCTTATGACAATACATGGGTAATGTCCATAGGATAGTGGTTTGTTTAAGATCTCTTAAACATCTTTAAAAAGGAAAGAGATTTACAACTTCAATAATTTTGTGATCTTAGCTCGAGCACTAAGTCCTCCTTAAAAATTTAAATCTATTCGTGAAGATACGGATCTGCCTAAAAATTTTTCATCAGACATTATGTCTGAAGAAGTCAAAATGGACTTTGATGCTATAAAAACAAAATAGTTATTTCGCCGCAAAATGCTTCATACTTCAGTCTGTTCAAACTAAACAATTGTAATCGTAAATGCAACCGAGTAGGAAATATCCATAAATTTGGAGGACATATCAGATTTCGTGAGAAATGCTTTGAGGTGGGCCCCAACAACAAATTATTATCCCACTTTGAGCACGGGTCTTCTCTCAAAATGACAAATTTTAGACCATAGTCCACTCCACTGGCCAAGCGTCAGTTGGTAGAGTTCACATGCCTTTGGAAACTTTTTTAAGGACTCTCTGTTTTCTTCCATCATGAATCAGAAAATCAGTGGTGTGTGCCTAGGAATTGAAATGAAATGAAATGAAATGAAATGTCTTTATTTTGTATAGGCCCGCGGGGGCACTTACAAATTGTCAGTAACATTTTTTTTCTTACACTACCACCGGATCGGAATACGACCTCAACTGAGAAGATCCGGCAAGAAATTTAGCGGGTTTGTCTTTTTTCTTGTTTATATCCATTTTTTATTTTTTTTATATAATTACAATCATGTTTTTTTACATGGTAATGAAAGTTAGCTCCAATATCTTGCCTTACAGTTCAGTAAAAGAGAACCCGTTTGGCAAGATACGCTACACTTTGACATTTATTAAATATAATAATATAATGCATATTATTGCTCAGTCCCAAGCTGAATTGATTCTTGGACCCTTGATTGACAGACCGAGTTTCAACCATTAGGCTATCATTGCACCATCTATGTGGGTGGGATCGAACCCATTATTGTCCCATTGCTGAGCACGGGTCTTCTCTTAGAATTAGAGGGTTTTAGGCCATAGTCCACCGCTCTGGCCTAGTGCGAATTGGTGGACAGCAGACACCATTTGTTGGTGGTCTGGGTTTGAACCTCGGACCTGTCGATTGAGAGACCGAGTTTCAACCAACACGTACCTATACAAGAATGATATACGGGTAGATTCAAAATATAAATATCAGCTAATAGATATTGATCCACACCTGCATTTTGAGTAGCATAGGTATCATGTGTCAGTATAGTGACACATGATATATGTATATATTTTACTAGTTGACCAGACAAACTTCGTTCCGCCTAAAAGTCAAAAAATCTAAAAATATCACTTTTCCTCCACTATATTATGTGTGTAATATAAAAACCTTTCTCTTGAATCACTCTAACCATTAAAAAAAGCATTAAAATCTGTAGCGTAGTTTTAAAGATTTAAGCATACACAGGGACAGACAGCGAAAATCGACTTTTTTATACTATGTAGTGATTACACAAGACGTCCTATAAATCCACATCTTTAAGGCCCTAAGCTAGGGTCATAGTATAAGCAGTTCTTTTTAAAGGACACTCGGTAGAACGGAAATAGATCCTAGCGGAACGGACCGCTGCGGTAAGCCATTTCCTCCAAATTATGCATGAGTTTTGTATCCAAATGGAATAAAACTGAATTATATATAGCTAGATGTATGTTTACCTTCCCGAAATATTTCAGGTCAACTTTTCTACTTAAGTAAACTATATTTCTAAAGTTAGTCATAATTCTTCCTAAACCCAAATAACTGCGTTTCTTTTTTTTTTAATCTGTCTGAAGTAGCAAACGAGCATGCAGTCCACCTGATGGTAAGTGGTCACTGCCGCCCATGGACATCTGTAATCAACTTCATACAGAACATGGGTTCACACAGATGCGTTGGTACTCCCGAGGACTATGATGGTCTCCTCATATAAAAGTGTGCTGCAACCACACCCTTCTATCGACACGCAAGAAATGATTCACGCATTTCAATCATGTATTGGATGATCTTAAAACTATCCACATATAAGAATGAAACATTTCTTTATATTGCCATTTTGCAAAATTTCTCATTGAAATTAATACTTCGCATAATAACATTATTGCACATTACACTCATCAAATTCACAGCGCTATTCCTAAACTAGGGTTATTGTGTAAGCGGTTCTTTTTAAAGGACACTCGCTAATCCGAAATTAGATCCAAGTAGAATATACCACTTTGGTACGCTTTTCCTCTAAACTATGCATGAGAGTTTTGTATCCAAATGGAATAAAACTGAAGTACGTATAATTAAATGTATGCCAGCGTGGTATTTTAGACCAACTTTCTTATTTAAATAAATACCTAGGTTAGTAACCATTTTACTTACATCTAGTTCTCATTTTACTTAAGTCTAGCAGTTATATTATTTTTGTGTCTTTAATTTTTTAACTTTGAATAGCACAACGTTTTGCTAAACCAATTGCCAATTTAAAGCTTTCGAAGGTGATAGAACCAGTGTAGTTCGGCCGGGGAAGTACCACGGCGGCAGTGGCCATTTACCATCAGGTGGACTGCATGTTCGTTTGCTACTTCGGTCAGATAAAAAAAGCGTATCAATTGTATGGCTTCATTGAAGGAGGTTGGGACTGTCATATATCGTGTTAAATATTTTAACCTTCCATGTTTCATGTTTAAGATAGAAAAAAAATAGAGAACTGAATGATATTTTTAAGATACAGTAAAAGCTTCTTTGATCCTGAGTCGTCATACCGCATTAGGATTAGGATAGAAACTTACCTAAAGCTGTTTAAAAAAACGTACATATCATTTTATTTTCTAGTCATGCGTCGCAACGGTGGAAATTCGACACTAATTTAAATTAAAAAACTAATTTAATTTAATTTAATTTAACATTTAGTAATCCTTCTCTACATGAATTATAACCGTGCATAATTTCCCACTCCTCCATCTGCGACATGTACCTATCTTAAAAACGGATCACAAGTTTTTGCTTCACGTATTAATATATAGATATACCCGGAAAGCTTACATCCTCCTGCTTATTAACCAGAAATAAATGGTATGAAATTATCAACACACACCCAGTCTACAATAAAGGTAACTAATTACACCCTTTACGTGCTAAGTGGTAACGCGATGATGAAGCGTGTTGTGTGAATTTACATTATCACACATTACGTTGTGCTACCTGTATCTTAACGTATTACTCAACCACAACAATTAGGCGCATAAAACAAAAGTGGTTCAATACCCCGCATCTCGCTTCTTACCCCGCGCATCCCCTAGTGACGTGCAGTCGTTTATCGTCTAGGTGTTTACCTTAACCAGCACGTGTTTAATGTTATTTCTTTATAATGTTAGTTTAATGAGTGATTTTTGAATTTTTAAAGTTATTATTAAATTTGTTGATTATTCGTCAATAAAACTCAAAATAGGTAGGAAAAAGACTATTCGTGGAAGAGAAAGGACTCTTACATTCAAAATATGCTTTTTTAACAAGAGAAAAGTATTGGGCTCAGTATTCCTGTCTCCCAAGTCGAAAATCGAATTTGTGCTGCAACAGGCATCAGTCTCTTACACACATAAAAAAAGAAAGAATATATTCCATGTCTGTGAATATATTAAACACATGAAAGTGCTATAATAAACTCGACTATTGAAGATACACCACTATGGTGTAGGTTTTAATAATGGTATACCTACATACTCTTGGTATTTGGTAATAGAATATACTTCGTATCAGGATGGGAAATCCCTAGTTCTAATGACGTTTATACTGTCGTGCGCCTAATTGTTTTGGTCGAGTAGTAATGAGTAAGCCTGTTAAATTTTGAAACCGAGATGCTTAAAAACGATTGAATGCTTTGGTTTCTATTTATTGTTTTTAAGCAGACATGTTTTATTATAAAATTATTAATTGTGCCGATTTTAGGATTTTGCATATTTTTTATTGTTCCATTCATTAGCTTTCATTTGCCTACATATTTCTATAAAAAAAATAAGTCCTCCCCCCCCCAATATGTCTACGGCAGGAGCCATAATTAAAAAATATATGACACTCCGAAAATTAGATGATTCCAATGATCATACGAGTATGTTATGAGTACAATCCATATATTTGAATTCGAAATGAACATACGAGTACATACATTACGGGAGCATTGATAGCCTAATTGTTGAAACTTGCCCTCTCGATCTGGAGGTACGAGATTCAAATCCGAGGCACACATCACTGATTTTTCTAAAATTATATGCGTATTAGAAATTAACTATCACTGCTTTATGGCCAAGAAAAACAAGAAAAAAGAGAGTTCTTAGGAAAGTTCTTAGCGGTGTGTGAAGTCTACCAATTCGCACTTGGCCAGCACGGTGGACTGTGGCCTACAACTTATTCTGACGGAAAACCCGTGCCCAGCAGTGGGATAATAATGAGTTGCCGACGACGACATGCATACTTACTTACATACTCGAAAGACATGTACTTCTCCTTAAATTTGTAGTTGGATAAAAACAACGTTTTGCGTTCTCAGTTTGTAAACATAATATTATGGTTTCGTACTTCTTATAGTACTCGTACTACCTGCACTCCGTCTCATCTGCGTTAAAAAATAGCAACTCGTAAGGATAGTAGTGATGATAAATCTTATCCTGTCAATAAGGCCTCTCCTGTGAGACGGTACGAAGTCTTGTCGTCATTCATATATAAATTCGTTGGGAAGATTTATATCGTAGTACCGTATCAAATCGAGGTCCCATAATGGTCTAGTGAAACCGATATAGTGAATAATTCTCGCAGGAATAAAAAAACAAAGTGTAAACAGAACACTTTGTGAATGAATTCAATGAAATTTTATAAGTAATTGCTGTTAAATTGCTGTTATAAGTGCATCAGATTGACATTTACTTTGTTACTTCAACCCTTCATAAATCAGTATAAACATTGAAAACGATAATAAATGTAAGTGTCTGTAACTTAAAAGTAACAGTTTTTCACTAAATGCACATGAAATAATATACGGTACTTAGAACGAAAATTATTTTCTAAAACATCTGTCTGTCTGTCTGTCTGCTTGTTATGACTTCTTTTTTTTTGGATTTGGATAGGAATTTTATTGGTAGATAGCTATTATAAAGCGGAACTTAAGCTACTTTTATTTTAGAAAAATAATTACAAATCAGTGTAAAACACAAAAAAAAAATAATGCGTTGCCGCGCGCCGTCACCGTCGCGGGCGCTTAAGTCAGTTCCAACCAATGGTGATTGAAAAATGCTATTTGGTATTAGTTGAAGATCTAAAATTCGGTTGTAAACTATTGTGTCAAGTTCCAATTTTTAAACGCAGGTAAAATCACGGGGCTAAGCTAATATATAACTAAGATAGAATATCGCAATCCAAACATCATACGCCATCATCAATCAGGTGAGCATCGCTATATATCATCTAAAACGTATAAACGGACAGCGCTATGCATCTACGGACCCAGAAAAACCGTTATAAATCATCCCCCACAGAAACGTCTACAGAGAGTACTTAATAAAAATTCAACCCCATTCGAATTTCCGTTCTTGACTAAACATTCTCATAGTTGGAAGGTACTTTTGTGTTCTACGTTCCGATGATCTAAAGTGCGGTAACCTAATGATAAGAGCTGTGACCATTTATGTTTTTTAGTTATTTTTACGCTTATATATCATACATTATATATAATAGAATATGTATAACAAGTTGACCCAGTGAACTTCGCTCCGCCTAAAAGTCAAATATCGAAAATTATCAGTATTTCTACACGTGTCATACAAAAAAAAACCTTCCTCCTGAATCACTATATCTATTACAAAAAACTGCATTAAAATCCGTAGCGTAGTTTTAAAGATCTAAGCATACATAGCGACAGACTTAGCGACTTTGTTTTATAGTATGTAGTGATAATTAGGGGTTACAAGGTTACATACGTAAGTACATAAGTAATATGCATAAAAATCAAAATTATACCTGAAACTAATTGCAATCAATCCTTTATAATCCGTCGAGATTTTTGATAGTACTTTTTATACATTACTACATGTTTATAATGGACTTAAAATCGTGTGATATCAATAAAATCAATGACAAGTATAATCTAACCCTTTTCATGACTAAATTATCAACCAACCTATGTACGTTATTGGTGTATACAAGGGTAGCTACGCTACAATCCAAGGAAGATTTTCGTTGCCATGTTAGTCAGTAAGTTACATAGTACCTAAAGAAATCGTAAATGAGTTCATGAGTGGTAAATTTTTGTGACATTTAATTTAAAAAAAAAGTTGTGTCCCAAAAATATTTTGACGAACATTTTTTATTAATATCTGAAAAGTAATCCAAAAAAATATTTGTCAAAATTCTGATACGAATCTCAGAGCTTAGTCGGTATGCATATTATTTTTATTTACTGGAACAACAATTACTGGAGAGCTGCGATTCACAAATTAACGAGCTATTGGGCAAGCTCATTTGAAGAGTAAACACAATCAATCACAGGCCAGATGCAACTGAAAATACGGCAGCTGTTCAATGTAAATCCAATAAACATTCGGTATTGTTTAAGTAAAGCAAAATAGTTATTGAAATGTATATTCTAATTTAAATAAAGTACTGTAAAAATAAGGAAAAGCGGCGAAGTGCGAGTCGGACTTACGCACAAAGTGTTCCGTACCATTCTATAAAAACGCAAAAAATCTCATTTTTATGGAAGCTACCTTTAAATATTTGTTTTATTCTGTTTTTAGTATAATACTGTATTATTATTGTAATGGCAACAGAAATACATCTTGAGTAAACATTTCAATCGTCTTAGTAATAGGGTTCACTTCTTACCGTATGGGTAATAAACTCTAAAAACTCCGAACAGTGAAAAAAGAAATATATGTACTATTTTGATACTTAATGGGTACTCACTCTATGGAGTATATACTCTATTATATGTATATACACAGTTGCGCCGTGACAACGATTCATGTAACTGGATCGAAATGTTGGCAAAAACAATTCTTAAAGAATCAAAATGTATCAATTTCGCGATAATACTAGTTTAAAATAAAATATGTACATAGTCTGAAACCAAGATAGAATCTAGTATTACGTAAATGAATTTTTGCTGCCCGTGGGTATTTATGTAACTATTTCTAAAATTTAGACGAGTCGGGATCATTCAATCACCAATCGCTCTTGCATTACTTCGCCTGAAGACAGGGTTAAAAATACTAGTATGAATTAGATCTTATTCGTATCCTTGTTACACTCTAAAAATCCTACAATTGACGTACAGCACAGATTGTTGGTATAAAGCAAAAAAGACGTGTGAATAATGGCTGTGTAGAAAGAAAAAAAATATAACTAGTTCCTTATTTTAAACTGCACTAACCTAAACTCTTTCTTAGGATAACTGAGTTAACAAGATACACGTTTAAGTTTGCGTTTTTGACCATAAGACTTTGAACAAACCAAAACAACGCCACATCTTTAGTGCGGTAAGTTGTCGACGTATGTAACGTATCCCCTAATTCTCGTACTTTGGACGAAGACCATCGATCAGGGAGAGGGACGGCCACCTTCCAGCGAAATACGAGACATCCCTCCGGCTATTTACGAGTTTTTGCCCTCGCAAAGTTTCGATTCGAATAAACATGGTAACTAGTTTAGTTTCCACTGTCGGTTTTAGCGCCAATAAAAGATTTACGCCATCAGTCTGCTACGAATCCGATACAATTCAATACGTTTGTACATGAAGCCGAAACTGATTGGTTTTTGGAGGTCGACAAAAATATTTTTTCGCTAGCTTTTCAATATATTTTGCGTCAGTTTCACCAATATTCATGTCGACGATCATAAAGAGGACTTGAATGTGTTATCGGAAATTTATTTTTGGGATCGGAATATTGAAAGGGTCAATTTAAAATCGTTGTCCCCAAACGACAGTTTTCTCAGTTAATAGTTTTGCTATACAGATAAGTAAAAACGGATGCCAAATAAAAATAACTATCTCAATTTATAAACACTTAAATAAGTACTTATATGATTTAAAAGTTATCTAAAATTTAATGATTAAATAGACGCAAATATAATTTGTAAATGAGGAATCTTCAGTTAATACTCGTAATATCATATTATGTGAATGTATAATAATACGTACGTAACGTAAACCTAATGAAATAATGTACTCTAAATTGTAACGAGTTCTTACTTAATATCCAAGCCTGGAAACGCTGAAAGGCATTAGGATGAATTAATTAAAACCATTTAAGATTCCCCAACTCACTTAGCAGAAAACCAGATATTTACCACATTAGAGAACAAATTCGGAGACAAAGGAAAGATAATTGATGCAACAAGTTTTCTTCCAACTTTTCTTTCAAGCACTCGAAGATTTAAAAAGCTTTTGAATTTTACGGATGAGAGGAACTTAAACATAAAGATGAGCGTTTTATTTGGATCCTAATGGAAATTTCACTTACGCTTAATATTACCTATAGAATATGTATGAGTTATTATTTATAGCGTTATGCGTACAATTGACGGGCTATTACCCATTTTCCCTTTCAATTGATGTTCGAGTGAAGCCTCATAACTTAATACATTGTGGGTTTTGCCTATATTCAAATTGTTACTGTGAAATTGGCAACCGCGTGAGGTGTTTCTAAGCAATTTTCGATCAAATTTTCTGGTTTGTAGGTCAGATGTGAAACCTTTGAACGGGGAAATTATAGAGTAATGCCATTCAAAACGTATCTCTGTTGGTACGTATAAAATATCTATAGTTATGTGACGTGTTCATTATATAAAGCGATCTAAGTAAATCTTTAGATGTACCAATATATATCAACGTTAGATTTGTAGTGAATTATATAATTAGTCCACCAATTCGCACTTGGCCAGCGCGGTGGACTATAGCCTAAAACTCTCTCATTCCGAGAGAAGACCCGTGCCCAGCAGTGGGACAAAAATGGGTTGACGATGACGAAATATAATTAGTATAATTAGTTTCCACCAATTCACACTTATCCAGCGCGATGGCCTATGGCCTGAAACTCTCTCATTCTAAGAGAATACCTGGGCCTAGCAGTGGTACAATAATGGGTTGACGAGATATAATTAGTAGTATGTGCCTGACTTCAGCACCTTCCTTTACTACCACTCAATACTAAATCTTACCTCGAACAAAGACAGCAAAATGTTCTTCATATTTAAACTTTGAATCTCAATTACCACCTTATAATACACTGCCATATAATATCCACGACCGCTTTATGCTATTACCGAGAACAATGAGTCGCCCAGCAAATAACCGAATCCTTTGTTGTCTAATAGCTGGATCCGGAGCAAGAAGAAAGGTAATTAAGGCGCCTTCGCAGACTATATTCATTCCAAACCAAGTTTCTGTAGGAAGTCAAGTATTAATGTTTGTTTTGATAGAATTGTCGCGTAGACGCAATTGTAAAGTGTCTTGAAGCCCGTGTTAATTGAAAAACGTGGAAAAATCGGTCTGTAAAGTACGAAGAAATAATATATCATTGAACTATGGTTAGATGAATGAAAGGTGGTAGAACCAGTGTAGTTCGACCGGGGAAGTACCACCGCCACACCTATCTCTAGCGTGAAGCATTTCTTGCGTTTCGATAGAAGGGTGTGGTTGCCGGCACACTTTCACATGAGGCGACCATCATAGTCCTCGAAGTAGCAACGCGTATGAAGTTGATTACAGATGTCCATGGGCGGCAGTGACCACTTACCATCAGGTGGACTGCATGTTCGTTTGCTACTTCAGACAAATAAAAAAAAAAAGATAGGTAGAACCAGCGTAGCTCGACCGCTACACCTATTTCTAACGTGAAGCATTTCTTGCGTTTCGATGGATCTCTGTGGTTACCGGTAAACTTATGTATGAGGACTCCTCAAGACTAAGAGGGTCACTCTTAGTCTTGAGGAGTAGAAACGCATTAGTGATTGACTTTAGGTAGAACCCATGTTCTGTGTCAAGTTGCTTACAAATGTCTATGGACGGTAGCTACCACTTTCCATCAGGTGGACTGAATGCTTTTTTGCTATGAAGTTTGTAAGAACAAAATCAACTTAACTATGTGTTGGTACATAAAAGAAAACCAAGAAACCATTTATTATACAGCAAATAAAATTACACGAAATACGATTCCTCCAGTTAAATGAACATTTCTCGTAAATAAGCCTAAGGTACCTCTTTCATTGTTGACGAAGAACTAACAACAACGAATATTTATAATAATAGAAACTATTTGACACAGTATTTATTTCAACGATTTAAATTGGCATGCATTTTAACTCCTTAATTAATTGATTATCAAGAAGTAACGGGACGATATAATATATTATACATTACCATTTCTGGGAAAAAGTTTATTGAATTCGGTATCCTCAAATGCAAATTTAAATTGCTGGACATTAAAATACTAATAATCAATTCAATTAATTGAATTATTAACCACTTGAGAAATATTACGTACGACAGATTGCTAAAATATTAATTTTTGTTCGCTATGAAGATAGTATTAGATATTTACGGATTGGCTCTAGGCAAGAATTGATTTTTAGGATTCCGTACCGACAGGATAAAAACGGATACCCATTACAACACTCCGCTGTCCGTCATTAAGCTGTATCTCTTGAACCGTGATAGGCAGTTGTAAATTTTCACAGATTGTGTATTTCTATTGCCGCTATCATAACAAATACTAAATATACAATACAATGAATATTTAGAAGAGCGGGGGGGGGGGGGAGGGGAGGGCTTCTAATTAACAAACGTTTTGTTATTGTCGTTTTTTTAAGAAAACATTACGCAAGCCTTTTTGTTCGCTTAGCCGATTATTTGTAACTTACTCGCTTCAAATCGGACAAGTACTCAAAACTGACATTTAATTGCCCGCTTATTGAACCCTCCTGAAATCTGAGTACTTTCCTACCTGCACGTAGAACCTAAATAAATTAGTTTTGTTTGAGGCAAAATATCAGAGGAAGGAATCGGAAATTTAATTAACTTCACATAACACAAAGGTTCAGAAACATCTGTCATTATTTTGTCTGGGGAGGGAATGGGTCTGATTTTATTCATGTTTGTTTTACTGTAATGTGCCTTTGTATTTTTATGAATATTATATTAGGAACAATAAATTTTACTACAATGTAAGTAACTTAGTAGGATAACTTAGGGTTATGAATATCCTTTTGCTCGTAAATTTGGAATGGATCTACGTTTTTCGACTCTCGCAACGTAAACTATCGAATCTACAAATTGACTACTTTCCAGGAGAACGATTCGAAGTTGTATTTTTCGATTATATTCCGTGCTTAAATAGTGCAGAATCAATAATGTTCATTTCGAAATTAGGCTAAATATTGGTCAATTTTTTTTTCTTTAAGTTATATATACAGTACTCTATTATGTTATTTTTAGAGCAATAAAACGAAAAACACGTTTTTACAGTTTCTATGATGTACGTTGCGAAAGTCGTTTTATGTCACGAAGTTAGATTGAGTCTAGAAATGCTTGAACAGTTATTTTTTTATATTAAGTTAAATATGTTGATAATTAATCTAACACCAACAAGGTAGTACAACAATTGTTTGACTGGGAAGGTACCACCGCCACACCTATTTCCAGAGGGAAGCAGTTCTTGCGTTTCGATGGAAGGATGTGGTTACCGGTACAGTTTTATATGAGGCGACTATCTTAGACCACAAGGGTATCAACGCATCAGTGATTGACTTCAGATTAAACCCTTGTTATATACGAAGTTGCTTACAGATGTTCATGGATGGCAGTGGCCACTTACCATCAGGTGAACTGCATGTTCGATTACTAGTTAAGCCTTATAAAAACACAAACGTATATTAAAAAGTAGCAAACTAGCATGCAGTCCACCTGATGGTAAGTGGTTACTGCCGCCCATGGACATCTGTAAGCAACTTCATACAGAAGATGGATTTCGCCTGAAGTCAATCACAGATACATTGCTTGATATGATGGTCGTCCCATACAAAGTGTGCCGGCAACCACACCCTTCCATCGAAACGCATGAAATGCTTCGCGTTGGAAGTAGGAAAGTCTTCAAAAGTTAGCAAAACATCTGTAGCAGTTTGTAAATATCAGGTGAGAATCTTTTTCGAGTTTGTTTACAAACATTACTGGCAGAGGCCACTTATAAACATGTAGAGTGCATACTTGCTTGATAAATCTTTTTCTATATAAAAATGAATGTTTATCTGTATGTTCTCTATAGAATCGTAAACTATTCATTTGATCATGTGATGATCTTTAGCAAAGTTGTTATTCACGAGATCGCTAAGGTTTCTGGTATATTTTTTTTTGTGATAGCTTAGCAACGTGCGCAAGGTACAGCTAATTTATTTATAAAATATCGTGTCAGTATTCACAGTAGTCACTATATAACGTCATGGGATTGCATGCTTTGCAGATCCTATTACACAAAATATAGGCAATTTGATGCACGATGCCCTTATTTTCATAAAAAAACTGTAGACTTTCGTATATATATAGGTTTGTTTCGTAGCATTGAAAACTTCAGCGAGCGACGCTATTATTATGCAGATTGGCGGCATTAGCCAGAATTCAATTTCAGGAAATTATAGCTTAGCCACATAATGCGCTGGTTATTGACCGATAATTATGCGGTGTGCTCAGTGATTATTTTATGGGGCTGAAGAAATAGCTTTCTGTTTACGAAGCGGTAGTTTCTTATTCATAAGCAAGTTAGTTATGTTTATTTGTAGGGTAGTTTTTGTCGTACTTATGCGTAGGACAATTTTGTTAACGGCTGAAGTAACATAGTAATTTGATTGCTGGAATATGAACGAACACATTTGTTATTATATTATTAAAATATTTCAAAATTATAAGAATATTTATCACTTCTGGTACGAAAGATTAAGCTTGTGAATATTAGGCAAGTCCTCAAATATTTAGTAAAAATATAGATATCCTAAACTAATTCTTTACTCATCAATGCACTATTTCGTGTGTATTTAGATGAAATACTGTAACACATATTTAGTATACCTACTATGTACATGTACTGTAATACATAATACTAATAGTTTAAGTTAAACAACAATGTGATACAATAAACTAGTAAATGTTACACTAACAAATTGGTTTTACAAGACGTTTTACAACGTTGTACCTTATCAATAGTCAGATTCAGATTTAACACTCAGATGTAGCCTCTGGCGTTCGCATAAAAAAAGTTAAGAAAATAATCCACTATATTCACTGCGTACGAGTAAATGACGAGATTTTAATAATTAACGGGTACTCACGATATGCGGTTTTTGAATTCTTTAAGAGCTCTTAAAAGAATACTTAAAGAATTCAATCGTGAGTAACCGTTAATTATTAAAATGTATCAATTCCGCGATAATACTAGCCTAAAATCACAAATGACGAGATTTCTTCTTTATACAACGGAATTAGCAAACATGGTGCTTTTGATGACCCCCGTGGTGGAGCGGTCACCATACTGGTCTGACACGCAATGTATTCTTGGTTCGATTCCCGACCAGACAGGTATCTGAATGATGGACTTACGAATTGTGAACCCCCATTTTTTTCTTACACATTTTTCTTTCAACGTAGACTTTCAAATCTCTTATGGACCCCTAGAAGTCCACCTGAAGCAATTTAAGAAGTAAGGGTCAATAGTCTATATACTGAATATAATATTAATAAATCAGTGTTATCTTCATGTCTTCGTCGTCTTTCGCTCATAGATTAGTAATGGAACATGGGTGTACGGAACCAACCAACCAACAAAAGAGGTGCTTTATTGAGAAGAAGAATTTTTTATCTGCGAACCCGATCTAGCAACACGGTTTCCTTTGAGCACTTTTAATCAAGAACTGTTTTATACACGATTTAATTCCAATAATGAAACTCAATTTTAGTAAGTTTTGAGAGTAAAATATTTTAAAGTTAGATAAATATTTTTTATACTCAGTTAGAGATTACTCTTTAATTGTAACATATATTACAATTAATTTCGATATTTGACGCAAGAGGCGTTTTGAGCTCTTACGTCTTTTGAGAGAGACCTCATAGATAGTTCCTTTGATGTTGAGGGAACAACTGTCACCAGTCTTTTTAGTTCTTGAAGCGCTTCTTATATACTACTCTATTCTTTGCCCTTTATACCTCCGAATTACTGAGTTTCCTCGAAGAGTTCATTGTTTACTTTTTGCTCAAAATAATCTCTTAACAAAGTTAGTAACCTACTTTATAAACGGTCCTTGAATAAACTATTCAAAAATCAAAATATTTTTATTCACTGTACAATTTTAATATTTGCTGATGATGATGATTGCTGCATTGCGGAGCGATCACAATGCTCATCTAATACGCAGTGTGTCTTTGCTTTGGTCTTCGGCCTGACACATATTTGAATGATAAATCATATTTTTATTTTCCGTCTGCGTTGTTATATATCTACTAGTTGACCTGGCGAACTTCGTTCCGCACAAAGGTACAAAAATCTAAAATTATCAGTGTTCTCTACTATATTATACATGTTTTATACATAAAAACCTTCGTCTTGAATTACTTTATCTATTAAAAAAAGTACATTAAAATTCGTAGCGTAGTTTTAAAGATCTAAGCATACATAAGGACAGACAGTGAGAAGCGACTTTGTTTTATACTATGTAGTGATAGCTTTCACGATGCAGAAAAAACTACTCATGCGCAATGAGTGCATCAAGACTTATTTGATGCATTATAATAAATATTTTCACAATGAAAAGAGATTTTTGGGTCCCGTACAATGTAGAAAAAGTGAAATATTCAGAAATTTAAATATACTCTTATTTCTAGATGTTGGGAGGTATTTCAATTTTTAAAAGCAGGGCGAGCCAACTAAAAGTTATTTTCAGAGTTCGAGTTGGATATAGTTATATTTTTTACTGTTAAAACTAAACCAAAATTGCAAACAAGGGAAACTGTGGAGCAATTTTATTTATAACAATTTCATTTTTCAAACCGGTCGTGTCGCCAACTTTCAAATAGATTTACTAAAGTTAATTTCCTCGCGTGTGTGGATTTTTTTTTATTTTTTAATAGAGTGCAGTGTAAGTGTACTGTCATAGTGTGGTTATTGTAAACGCAATATTATTTGCGTTCATAAAAATGTAAGATGATGATTATCATAGAGAAGCTTGAAATTTATTGATGAAAGACTAAATAGTATCTCAAGATAGAGAATCTTATTATAGTTTACATTAAATCGTCACTTTTAATTAGTTGTCACTGAAGACCGCAGATAAAACAGACAAACAATTTTAAACTATTGTTAAATATATTATTACGTATTCTCAGTTTCCAACACTATTTGATAAAATATACGATTGTATGTATTGCCGCATTTGTATATCAGTATTTGCATTTTGGCTGTGTTTGCAGACGTCTGTAAAATACCCATACGATTTTTTATCTGTCGAGGATTAACTTCGTTGCCAAATTAGTTTATTATTCTTTTCGGAATGATTCATGTTTTGTCGTTAAGAATGGCTTTATATGCCATTTATGAAAATATTAATAAGTTTTATATGCATTGATTTTGCGAATAATTTGGTATTGCAAGTTAGTAAACTTCCACCTGAACTTCCTCCTAGTAAGTGAACTTCCTCCTGAGGTATTTCCGGGGCGCTACGACATGGGGTTCTTCAAGAAAGGTGTAAAAAGAGCTCTCCTCCAAAGCCGGCGATGCATTGGCGACTCCTCTGGTGTTGCAAATGTCCATAGGCGACGGTGACTGCTTTCCATCAGGTGGCCCGTCAGCCTTATCGTTAGGTCTTAATATAAAAAAGTAAGATATATATAGTTCGATCGGGAAGGAACTACCGCCATCCCCATATTTGTAGCGTAAAGCAGTTTTTTGGTGGAAGGTTATGGTTGCTCTCTTTTACATAAGGCGACCATCCTACTCTTCCGGAGTAGCAACGTGTCTGTGGTTGATTGTAAATTGAACCCTTGCTTTGTATCCATTTATTTACATTTGTCTACGGTCGGTAGTTACTCACTGTCGACCATAGACAACTGTACAAAAGATGATAAGTGGTCACTGGCAGTGACAACCGCTGCGTTGGAAAATGTGTTTAAGCTGATGGAGTGGAAAGGTCTTGACTTAAATATCAATGGCGAACACGTCACACACCTTCGATTTGCCGATGATATAGTCATCTTGGCAGATTCGCTCACGGACCTCAGCACAATGCTAGGCGACCTCATCAAGACGAAAATCATGTCTAATGTCCATGTCCCACCCGTACCAGTAGATAGTTGTTAACGGGACTCTTCACAAAGTTGTTGACGATTATGTTTACCTGGGACAAACGATCCAGATGGGTAAGTCCAACTTTGAGAGGGAGGTCACTCGAAGAATGCAACTCGGCTGGGCTGCATTCGGGAAATTACGTAGTATCTTCTCGTGGCATGGCACGCCCGATACCTATTGGCAAAACCGCCATTAGGGGCATATGTCAATCAAAGAACTTAAAGAGGTTGATTTAATTATTTAGATATACCATTGATTTATCACTATACATTGTTAAAAAAATACAATTCGTTTGGTTCAGTGTGAATCGCCATTACAGGTATATACAAGTCGCCTAATGTGTACGAAGTGTAATATCTAACTAAATCTAAGAACAAAAAAGATAAACATAAAATAAAATAAAACTAAACATAGGTATTTATAATGATTTAAAAGGGACCATTATAAATGCATGGAACAAAAATGTATAAATTTATTTATGTTAACTGTGTGGAAGATGTCTACATCGCTGTTAGAGCTGATATTATTATATGCTTCCATTAATCTATTTAAAGGAATGAATATGAAAGAATTTAATTAAGTCAGTTTTGAATAATAAATTCATATTTCTATTCATAATTGGGTAAATGAGTAGTATCTCAGAAACTTGTGTCAAGCTTAAATTGTATTTACAAAAGTGATAGCAGTATGCAGAGGGGTGTAAAACCGGGATTTCGTAGTTAATATGAGTCGGCTAACTAACACTAACTAGTGAACTTATTAGAACCGTCCACACTGTGGAAACTTTGTGGTGTATTAACTGCTAGCAGATACTGGTGTCAATGAAAACTTTACCTATGCGATTCCGTTTGCCCACTATAGGATGTGCGAAGTTTTCAGATTGGAAACTAATTTAATTACGGCCACAAGCAAAGAGTTACCATATATACCTAAGTATATTTTTTTTGTTTCTTTTTCGTTGACTTAATGGCCAGGTTACGTATATAATTATAAAGAACTATTAAAACGTATTTTTTAAATTATATTTTAATATAATTGTTTTTCAAATAATGTGTGTAATCTATGATCTAAATTAATTTATTTTTAAAATATTCTTTATCTATGTCCCTATAAAGTAATATTCCAATACTGCGGAAGAGCATGTATGCTTTTAGAAAGGCAAGGGTTGAACTTAAAGTTGGCCAACTGCAAGAACGGAGACCTTTAAAATATTGAAGACTAGTTATGCCCCGCGGTTTCACCGGCCTTTAAAAAAATATAAAATGACGATTGTATAATAAAATAAAATAAAATAGACTAACTTAAACAAGACACCTAGGTTAATATTTAAAATTAATTTATAATGTCTTTGTTAAATTTTAATAATAAGATTGAAGTAGCAAACGAGCATGCAGTCCACCTGATGGTAAGTGGTCACTGCCGCCCATAGGCATCTGTAAGCAACTTTATACAGAACATTGGGTTCTACAGAACAACGACGATGGTCGCCTCATATGAAAGTGAGCCGGCAACCACACCCTTCCATCGAAACGCAAGAAATGTTTCACGCTAGAAATAGGTGTGGGGGTGGTACTTCCCCGGTTGAACTACACTGGTTCTACCACCTGAAAATTAAAATTATAATTATAAAAAAAAATTATAAGCCACAACCGCAGTAAAATAAGAGCATAAGTTTTCATATAATGGGGCCTTTTTGTATGAAACTACTTCGTTAACTTATAACTTACGAATTTTGAACACATCAAAATCGTTATTCATGCAAAGATATGTAGGTACGTCGCTGGAATTGTATACCTTCAAAATATTGAAATACTTTTATTTGAATTGCAAAACACTACTTTCTTCAATAAAATTCGGAAATTTTAGTAATATCCGTTTCAAATGCAAAGAAATATAAAAATTAAAGATATAACCTAAATTATATAAAATAAATTAAACATTTTCCAAATTATTCAAACATATTTTTTGCAAATTTATGCAATGTACAGACATTAGAATCTTTATTTTTACTATAGGTATGTATGTTATTATATAACTCTCCGATACGTTTTCTCACGAAGATTATAAACATCGCACGTTAAAATGCATCAAAGAGGACACGTGTAATTGAGTGAGTAAAGTGTTTCCGCGTCGGATACATAAATATTCCGTGTACATTTGTCGTACATCCATATATGGACGTTAATTATGACCGGTCCAGCTTTATGACGAAACGCTTTTACGCTAAATTGAAAACAACTCATGGTTTATTCACAACACAGTGCCTATCGGACGCCAATCTGAACAGATCCCCCTGATATCTCCCGCCAGTACGAAAATGCACGAAATCGCATATAAACTCCCAAACAGGACAGACCAAGTAATACTGGTCCTGTTCTATCAGTCGGACTGTATCTATACTACGACTTCGGGACGCCATTTAATTCTCTTATAGTGATCTGATTCATTATTTCGAATCAACGATACTGTATTCAGATAGCGAATTTTCACTCGAAACAGACATTTTATACCAGCCGATTTTATTTTTCATAGCACTTAAGCGATCAATTAACCCTTTCTGTTTTATCGCTGCAAGCGGAGTGACTGTTCCTTTGTGAACCGGTAGTAACCCGAAGGCCACGAAACATTCGTTTTAAACATTATAAATAAATTTATCTTATAAAGCCACGAAATTGTACTGTAATCAACAGCAAAATTGTCAAAAATTGTCAGCTGGAAAACTTGATAAAATTCACTTAATGCTGTCGCTTGCGGCGTAGGTTTCATGGCCAAACAATAAGGATTAATTCGAAGACTAACACTCGCTCCTAGTGGCAATGGCTCTGCGCAGCAAGCATTGGCGTTGAGCGTTTAAAACAAATATCGTAAAATTATCTCTTATAGAATAAAATTTCGCTGTAAAATCGCTCAATTCTCGAGCGAATTTTAACAGAATCTCACGTTTCATGGCCGAGCGGTAACGCGGACTTATAACATTAAATTGTTAGCGAAAATCCTTTTTAACGAGTGAATTGAAAAAACGAAGGAGTGTGAACAATACCCAAGCAGCAGTTAACCCAGCAGAGCTGAATCTCTATGGAACACGGCGATCCTGGGCTTACTCGGGTGGAGCAGGAAATTTATCGTTTTGCAACAATGGGCCGCTTGAGCCAGCGCCGCCGCGGCTGTTGTGATTTAATTCAGTTGGCTCACGTGAGCGCGATACGGACACAATGTGAGTTTAACTACTTTTACGAGACTTCGCGTCCACAGGGTTCTGTTAGATCATTTCATAGTAATATCAAATGTGGTAGCTAAGTAATTTTATATGGCAAAAACGACTAAATTGCCATTTCCCCGTGAATGTACTTAGTAAACCATGAATACTAAAAGTTAGATTTAGCTATTTATTTTATGAACACCATGTTTTTTATAATAATGAAGTAGCAAACGGCAAAGCATGTAGTCGACCTGATAGTAAGTGGTCACTACCGCCCATGGGCATTCGTAAGCAACTTCATACAGAACATAGGTTTTATCCAAAGTCAATCACAAATGCGTTGCTACTCCCGAGGAATAGGATGGTCGACTCATATAAAGTGTGACCCTTCCATCGAAACGCAATGCTTCACTTTAGATATAGGTGTGGCGGTGGTACCTCTCCGGTCAAACTACACTTGTTCTACCACCTTTTAAAATGTATCCGAAAGTTTGTGAAGATGTATGTGTGTTTGACACTCTTTCGCGTAAAAACTACTGACACACACAATTTATAACCTAGATTAACATAAAGAATACTCGTTACAGTGGTAAGCGTGGCCGAAGTATACGAATGCGCAGAAATAACCTAGCTTATTATGAAATCGTATTGCTGCTCATTTTCATTCCAGGTGAACCTGTTTTTTATCATTAGTCCACGAGAGTAGAAAATCATCTGTCTTCAGATAGAAACCCTATTCTGTATGAAGTTACTTGGTATCTGTAAGTCACGGGCAAAAGTCCATGGGCAGCAGTTACCACTTACCATCAGGTTGACTGCATGCTCGTTTGCTACTTCACTCTTAAAAAGATGATTGATAAACTGTATCGTTGGACTAAAAAGAATAACCGTAGAGATAAGTGTATGGTGAATAAAACTTTCACAGTATTTACGCGTTTTGTTTGATTTTTTCGTTCCTCTCAGAGGTTTAACCAAATCCTTCTTTTGAGCGACCGTTTCCAGATTTTAGCTCGAAATTATTTTATAAAGGGGATTCGTTTCCGTACTCTCTTGTGGATGTGGTGTTATTTTCAGTAATTATATCAGGAATGAATAAAATATACGGTACAGAGCGTTCTGGATAAAATGCTGCTTTCTCGTTTTTTAATGAAATCTCATAATACACTATAACGGAAATATCTCGCTTTTGTACGCTAAAGAAATTCACTTTAAATGTATTTAGTTTGGGAATTAATGACACTTTTTATTCTTTTTACTTTGAAGATTACAAATAAGCATGTTGTTAGAATTTGTTTTAAGATAAGAATAGATTCCACCTTTTTTCGTCAATTTATCAATCAGAGATCTCGCTAAGAATTTTAATGATTTTTTAAAAATAGATAGACTGATTCAAGTTTTTATGTAGAAATTTAGATTTTTGACATTTAATCGGAACAAATTTCGCCGGGCCGACTAGTTTTATTTAATTTTACGCGGGTCACAGGAGCTATTGCATCAGCGTAACAATAGATTACGCTATAATTATTTCTAGCGTGAAGCAGTTTTTACGTTTTGTTGGAAGGGTGTAGTTGCCAGCTCTCTTTAATATGAGGCGACCTTCTTACTTCTCGGGAATAGCATCGCATCAATGACCAACGTCAGATAGAATCTGTTCTCTTTGTCCAGGAACGCCAGTGATCACTCACCAATAAGTGAATTGTATGCACGATTGCCACTCTATCGCATCCATCCATCAGCCCTTTGAGGTCCACTGCTGGACATAGGCCTCCCCTAAACGACGCCACTCCAAACGGTCCTGTGCCTTCTGAATCCAACGGTTTCCCGCCTTCTTCTTCAGGTCATCGATCCAGCTATTATCGCATAAAAATATGAATTATCCGGTACTAGGATACACAATTTTTATATGCATAAACACATGTAACAACTATTTAAGATTATATTACATCCTTACTGATGATATCGACCAACCTTTGAACCCCGAACAATTTATCGAAGAGAAGATTAAAATGTCAACGTTTTGAATACCTTTGTATCGGAATTCGTTATGAAAATCAGTCTCAATATTATAACTTACGTCGTACAAAGAGGGGAAAGAGGTATGGGATAGAAACTCATCACGAAATTGTGTTTAGGGAGGAAAATATTTAGGTTCGTCAGCTTTGAATCATTTTTTTGTTCGAAAGGGGCAAAACTTTGATAATGACGTACCTTATCTTTATTACCTTTGCGAAAAAAACCTATCTGACACCAATTTAAAAAAAATATATCTACCTATAAACTGCCGCGAGCGAAGCCGGGCAAGTGCTTCAAAGTTACAAAGAAACCTGATGATGGTATGTGGCAAGAACAGAAGGTTGATGAAAATTCATATAAAATCCTTTAATTTCTTTGAAAATAGGTAAACTTATGTAATAAAGATTTAAATAATAAAACGAAATTTTGAGATACTCGTTACATATGTTGGTGTGTGGCGTGTGTTGTATGTTGAGATAATTAGTTTGTGAGTATGAAGGGAACACACGAGTATTTCACACCACACTTGATTTCATACTGTTTTATTATATTTATAATATTGTAAAGGAAACTTATTGCTAACGTGACATATATTTGGTATTTGGAACGCGTGAGTGCAAAGTGCATTCGCAGGTTAATGCCACCACAATACTCCCCCTCTTATAAAAAAATTGGCAATCCAAAAAACAGTAAAAATGTACACAGTTTAAAAAAGTAAAGATTTGAAGATATAAAAATTTCACAATAAAAGTAATATATAAGAAAATGTATAAAATTATGTAACTAAGCAAAAAGTAAAAGTGAAAAAGTAAAAGTTTATGAAAACAATGACACGTTGATTTATAAATAGTGAATGATTAAAATGTTTATAGGCAAAATCGAACTACAGGTTTCACGTTACGTCCTGACTTAGTAACGCGCTTCGATGATGCATGTGGTGGCATTAACCTGCGAATGCACTCATACTATATTATCTGTGTCTGTACATAGTTTATTATTTATCTGACTGAAGTAGCAAACGAGCATGCAGTCCACCTGATGGTAAGTGGCCACTGCCACCCATGGACATCAGTAATCAACTTCATAGAGAACATGGGTTCAATCTGAAGTCAATCACAGATGCGTTGCTACTCCCGAGGACTATGATGGTCGCCTCAAGTGAAAGTGTTCCGGCAACCACACTTTTCACAGTATAAGTCACGTCTTTTTACACGTCACAGAATACATAATCGTAAGTATATGCTTAGGGACATGTTTGCACCTAAGCCTACATGACACTTCAAAACGACATTATGTGACAACATAATTTGTTGCAATATTATTTATGTATTAAAGCACACGCAAAGAAATCAAAATACAAATTATATTAAATTCATTCTGACCACGAAACCATGCCCGTTCTCACTGACCACTCTTCTTCGCAACGAACATTTTGCGTCACGTAATTGGACTCCATTAGCCAACGATCAATTACGTTAATACAATTCATTCTATTCCCTTAATGTTTTATTGGGAACATAAAAAGAGTTTTAGTCCTGCGGTGTCCATCGATATGTCAATTAGAGCTTCCGCAGCGCAGCGTTGCCGAAAACGTAATGAAAAGGGCTTGTTATTTTTACTCACTTAATTGGATCAACGATTGATTGGTTCCTTTTTCAGTTAGAAATCACGATTTTTCTCGTTGAACGGTGTTTGTTAACTTCTGACATGATTTTGAGTAGATGACACGGGCGAAATAGGTGAAGCAAATTTCGAATAGAATTGCCGAACGATATTTGATTTTGTGCTTTTGTAATAATCTTTTGGATTCTATGAAGCGTTTTTTGATACATAATATTTAAGGTTGGGAATGAGTCTATCGTTACTAATAATAAATGTTTTTTTTTATTCTACAGATGCAAACGAACATGAACATCTTGATAATGAACTTTACTTAGACTCGGGGTTCTATCCATCTAAAGTTAAATATCTGTTATTACTCTCGAAAACTAACTTTTTTTTAGTACATATAAAGTACCGACTGGGTAATAGGGTACTTCATATCAATTAAAATCTAGCGTTATATAAGGCTAATGAGTAATTCTAATATAACAGTTTAGCAGTTTAACTGCTAAATAATTGTTTATTGAAGGAGGCGTCCAGTGACACTGCACTTCTTTGTTGTAACATAAAGGGATAGACACATTGTTCTTGTGTTCTATAATTTAAATTAAGTCACTATTTCACTAACACTACACTATGTTATATCACTAGCTCAAAGGGCTTAGTCCGTTTGAGTCTTCTCATTTGTAGCCTCGGGGTCAGAATAGGGCTACGGTATCCCCTGTCTGTCGTAAGAGGCGACTAAAAGGGGCTTCCGGGGTTGCAGACGGCTAGAGTGGGAGCTCGAACCGTTCGGTCAGGCAATCCCGGGAAGGACGGCGGTATGTGTGGTCGCATACCGTCGTAAAGACTAGACGGAGCGGTGGGCCCAGCCGCCCATCTGGGAGGAGCCCGATGGGGCAGCGCGCTCGGAGGATTCCGGTTGAAGTCGTTTCGAGATCCCGGAGTCCTCCTTTTCAGCGTCGAGGACGGCCACCGGGGGGGTTTTAGTGCGGTAAAAATCCCACATAAACCTGCGTCGCTCCCACGGCGTCGGGTACCTTTGGAAGGTTTCCCCCTCGAAAACAAAAAAATAAAAAAAAAGGTCCGTCGTCGAAGACTAACATGATCGCTTCATGATTTCACATGAAGCAACCATTTTAGTTAAGCCCGTGATCTATCTGCACTGAAAAATGAATCAATAGACATATAATAATTTTGGAAATAATCAACGTTGAAAAGTCAAAAACGTCCCCTATCATCTTCTATGCGACCAACAGCCCATATCGAATCAGTAATGAATATAGGCCATTGTAATTTTTGTAAAATGCAAGCAAAGACAAATTGTCACGTCATGCTATCAATCATGGGCAGCGAAGGCCATCCGATAGCAGTTTGCTGGTCATCACTTGCTTTATAACTGATACAAATAGATACAAACATATTTATATGTCGTATTGATCGCTAAGTGAAAATCCATATCGGTAATATCAGGACCTAAATGATATTTTGAACGCAGAGGGAACGTTTTTGCAGTCTTGTATTTCGTTCAGTAGTTTATTTGCCTTAAATACTTGACTATACATTTATAACTACAAATACCTACTCTAGTCTTACTTACGGGTCATTGTATCTATATATCAACTGAAAATCAACAACAAATCAACTGAAAACACATTACACACACTACCTTTAATGGGTGCATTCAAAATAACTTAAAAATTATTACAATTAATTTGAATTTGAGTAGTATTCGTGCCACTTTGGACAATATGAAGTTTAGTTTTTTTAATTTAAATTACGGTCGAATTTCGACAGTTGCTATGGGTGACTAGTTAAGGTATAAATGACCGAAGCCCTTAGGTGTTTTAAAATGGTAGTACACAGCTATTACATTGATAACAAATCACGCAAACGACTGTAGCCTACCACTGACGACAAACGACATTTGACGTTCATTGGTGATGATCGCTGAGAACACTCCAAGTCATTCACATTTTAAACCACAATAAATAATGCGGGTGCTAGTTAATGTCCTCCCATGTAAAAAAAAACAGTAGTGTAAGCGACGTCTTCCGCGTAGTATGTAAGCATTTTTGAGTTATATCAGTATCACGTAGCATATAAGTATTCAATTGTATTGTAAATTAAGCGTTTTGTAGTATGTAAGTTAAGTTTATTACTGAATAAATGATTATTAGCATAGAGTAGGGATAAAAATGTATTAGCTAGGTTGTTTTTTATTTTAGTAAGTATTAAAAGTAATGAGTAGATAGTAGCTATACGTATGGAATATTTGTAAGCCCCGAAATAGGTCGAGACACGTCCGAACCTGTCACGACAGGTAAGGAATTTGTGAGAGCAGGATAGCGAATTGCGAGAGCAGGATGGCAAAGAAATCAAACGCTATTGGCCGAAAGGGCCATTTTACTAGTTGCAGTAGTTGACATTTGTTAACCTATTTCGGGGCATATATATAGAACCCAAATGTAGGACCAGCATTTAGACACATATATATATAATATTTTATTTTGGAAAAAAAGATGATTTATATAAAGAGAAATATATATCTATAAAAAAAAAAAAAAAAAAAAAAAAAAAAAAAAAAAAAAAAAAAAAAAAAAAAAAAAAAAAAAAAAAAAATACTCACCCTGGCAAACCAACCCCCAATGACCTGCCTGTGTTTACGGGCAGCGGTGGCACCCCACTTGAAAAGAGCAAGGCCCTCAGCAAGTTTCCCCGCGGAGCTGTACTCCGCGAGAAGAAGACCTACGACCAGCATTCATTCGGAATGCGACTTCGGACGAGGAAACAAATAAAAGAAACTAAGAAAAGGAGCACTGGAGGTTTTATTGGAGAGTATTCTTCGGTCGAGCCGGCACCCACGTATTGCACTTTGGCCTCACACGCCATAATCGCTGGTCCATTCGAGCGCCGGATAGGAAGAAAGAAGCAAACCGAAGATGCCCATCCGTTCAAGATCACCGTCACGCTCCAAGCAAGAAGAACGAAGCTCCGAAGAATCAAGAACAGACTGGTCGATGTATACGCCTGCAGATACAGTAACCGCATCAACGTCCACGGAAGCAAGCACCGCTCATCACACAAGCGCCACCGCCTCGACCGCCGCGTCCAACGCCGCCTCGACTGCCACATCCGCCACCGCCTCGACCGCCGCACCCGCGTTAACCCGCGGAAGAAGAACACGCGCCGCGACGGCCGCGACCACGGCCACCGTCGAACCCACGACGACCGAAGCACCGAGAGCGACGACGACCGCGACGACGACCACGACTACGACATCGAGTAGGACTACGCGCACCGCACCGACTGCGACTACGTCGACGCCCGCAACGATGATGCCCGCACCTGCAAGCACCGAACCACGCATGCACCTGAAGAACATTGGAAGGCCTAATGTCCCACCGTTCGCGTCTTCAGAAACCGTGGTTCCCCGGACGACCAGATCCTCCAGATCCAGGAAAGCAGAACTCAAAGCGCAAGCGGAACTTCAGAAAAAGCAACTGGTAGCCGCGGAGACCGCCGCGGCACTCGCACGCACCGAACTGGAACTCGCCCAGTACGACTCCGAGGATGAAATGGGGAACGAATATGAAGTCGAACACCAATCGCACGTAGAACAATGGGTGCGACACACGACGTCGTATGTTGAACACGCCGAAGAAAAAGAAGTACCTTCGAGCAAGAGCGAACTCAAGGACCTCGCCGACGCGATCATCACCGCCGCGCGGACAGTACAACCGACATCCGCGCCGCACAAGATATGGGACCTACCCGATTTCAACGGCGCTAATGAAGAATGGCTGCCTTTCAAGAGGTCATATATGGACAGCGCGGAGCAGTTCAACGACGTACAGAATATGGCTCGCTTAAGAAGAACGATAAAAGGAACCGCAAGAGAAGCAATACGAAGCCTGCTCTTCGCGTCATCGGAACCTCAGGAGATCCTCGCCGCTTTAGAACGCCGCTTCGGAAGACCAGAGCAATTGGTTCTCGTCGAAGTCGAAAAGCTGAAAGAATTATCGCGCATCGGCGATACACCGAGGGACATCTGCGCATTCGCGAGTCAAGTCAGCAACGCAGTAACAACAATAGAAGCATTAAAGAAGGCCCAATACTTGTATTCGCCGGAAATCGCAAGAATCGTCATTGAAAAGCTGTCGCCCATACTTCGGTATCGCTGGTTCGACTTCAATGCCAGCGTGGACCACGACGAACCGGAACTAGTGAAGCTCAAAAAGTTTCTGAACTCCGAAGCGGACCTATGCGGATCGTTCGCGCTGCCGGAAATCAATAAGAGAAGATTCGCGCAAAGAAGATTCCCCGTTCACGCGGCGCGAGAAGAAGAAGAGACCCATACAGTAGCAACGTCATCGGAAACGTATAAGAAGAATTGCTTCCATTGCAATGGAGACCACTGGCTCACCGAATGCAGGAAGTTTAAAGAAGCTGCTACCAATGAGAAATGGGAAATAGCAAAACAGAAGCGTTTATGTTTTAAGTGTCTGCGATTGAGACACATACGAACGAATTGCAGAGCGCAACCGTGTAGAAGATGTAAGAAGCCGCACCATACGTTGTTGCACTCGGAGCCTACTCACACAATAGCACCGTCTACGCAACAACAGCAGCTCACGCCGTCACCGTGTAATCAAGCGAAAGAAATTGAAGAAGCTCGACCCGTCTACGCCGCAGCGGACGGAACAAGAGTCTATTTGAAAATGATGCCTGTCGAGATCTATGGACCCAAAGGATCAGCCCGCGTGCTAGCACTACTGGACGAGGGCTCAACGGTTTCACTAGTAGACGCTTCCATCGCCTCACGCATAGGGGCCACCGGGGAAGAAAAGGAACTCATACTGGAAACCGTCGGTGGGAAAATAATTACCAAAGAGAGGTCACAGAAGATGGATCTGAAGATAAGAGGCATACACAGGAAGGACAAGCGAGCTTTGAGAGGCTTGCGCACCGTCGAAGAACTGAAGTTGTCACCCCAATACGTCGACAAGAAGTCAATTGAAGAATGTAACCATTTGAGAAGTCTGAATAACGAATTGGTTTACGAAAAGGAAAGGCACTGCTCATCGGTCAAGACAACTGGGACCTCATAGTCTCTAGGAAGATCTTGAAGGGAAAACGGAGCGAACCTGTAGCTTCTCTCACGAGCCTAGGTTGGGTACTTCATGGGGGCCACGCCGGGATAACTTCAGTCAACTTCATAAACCACTGTCGAGCTGCTAGCAACGAAGAAACTATTGAAGAATTAATTAAGAAGCACTTCGCGTTAGACTCGATCGGAATACAAGAACGACGTCCTAGCAACGACGCGGATGAACGAGCGCTGACAATATTAAAAGAATCTACAAGGCAGTTACCAGATGGAAGATACGAGTCCGGACTTCTATGGAAATCGGAGAGCGAGACGTTACCAAACAACTACACTCAAGCTCGAAGCAGGCTACTCGGCGTCGAGAGGAAACTGGATAGGGATGCTACACTTAAGGAAGAATACAGCAAGCAACTGAGCAACCTGTTGTCAAGTGGATACGCCGAAGAAGCACCCGAGAATATTACAATAGGTCGGACATTCTATCTCCCACATTTCGCTGTGACGCATCCATTGAAGGGGAAGATTCGCATAGTATTTGACGCTGCCGCCAAGCATGAAGGGAAGAGCCTAAACGATGCATTGCTCCCCGGCCCGGATATGCTCCAGTCTCTATTTGGGATACTCATACGATTCCGAGAGGGGCCCGTAGCAGTTCGCCGCCGCAGGGGCCGTTAGCAAATGTTCCTGCAAATCCAAATTAGAGAGGAAGACCGCGACAGCCTGCGCTTTCTCTGGCGAGGAGAGGACCGAGAATCGAAGCCCAAAGAATACAGAATGAAGTCGGTAATCTTCGGCGCAGCGTCTTCTCCAGCAACCGCCATATACGTAAAGAACACCAACGCGGAGAGACATGCAAGGGAACACCACAGAGCGGCCCGAGCTATCGTCCGTAACCATTATATGGATGATTACCTACAGAGCTTTTCTACCACGGAGGAGGCAGCATCCGTTGCTGACGAAGTAAACCGAGTGCACAAAAGAGCTGGATTCATTTTGAAGCAATGGGCCAGTAACGAAGCGGAAGCCTTGGCCAAGATCGATGCGAGCGAAAACATAGAAGAGAAAAGACTTGGCCAAGAAGAGAAGACATTGGGTATGAGGTGGCTCGTGCAAGGAGACGCATTAGCTTTTAACGTCGGCCTTAGAAACATACCAATAGAAATCAAGAATGGCAAGAGGAAGCCAACAAAGAGGGAAGTCACCAGCGCCGTGATGTCCACCTTCGACCCGCTGGGACTCGCCGCCCCAGTCCTGGTGATGGGGAAGAAAATGATACAAGACCTCTGGAGATCCGGAGTCCAGTGGGACGAAGAAGTCAACGAGGAACAACATCACGCCTGGGAAGAATACGCCGAAAGCATCGAAGCTCTAAATCATGTCAAGATACCGCGATGTCTGGCGCTTACTACGAGATCGGGCGAAATACATACCTTCGTCGACGCCAGCGAAACCGCATACGCCGCCGCCGTGTATTGGAGATCTACGGTTGACAACGGAGAAGTCAACATCAGGCTGGTGGCTGGGAAGGCGCGAGTGGCACCCGTCAAAGCCACATCGGTTCCCCGCCTAGAACTGCAAGCTGCGCTGTTGGGTGCAAGATTGGCCGCGTCCGTGTGCGAAGAAACCGACCTCACGGTTACCAATAGAGTGTTCTGGTCGGACTCCACGACGGTTCTACAATGGCTGAAAGCAGACCCGCGACGCTTCAAGGTGTTCGTCGCGCACAGACTCGCCGCCATAGAAGAGCTCTCCAAGCCGAACGAGTGGAGATGGGTACCAACCAAGGACAATCCAGCTGACGACGCGACTAGGAACGCCCCGCGAGACTTTAACAAAGAGTCAAGATGGTTCAGAGGTCCTGCATTCCTTTACGGCCCGAAGTCTGACTGACCCGTGAAGGAAATACGAAAGCAAGAAGGCGACTCAGAAATAAAAAAGAAGAACGCCTGCACCATCGCCGTAGTCAAAGAAAAAGAAAGGTTGATAGACTCCAGCAAGTTCAGCAATTGGTGGCGCCTGCTAAGAACAATGGCGAGGGTACACATGTTCATAGATATGTGTCGAAGTAAAGTCGACAAAGAACGCTCCGAAAATAAGAACGATAAAGCCCGCCTGCCCATTGACAGAAAGTATTTGAAAAAGGCAGAAGTTACACTGATAAGAAGCAGTCAAGAGGAATCGTTCGAGCGCGAAATAAATAGCGTACGGAAGAATAAACCGATTGAACGCTCAAGCCGCCTAAGAAACATCGACGTCGCGCTTAGTGAAGATGGGATTCTACGACTTCGAAGCCGGACGTCGAAGATCGAAGCCAGCAAACAAGGACTGCCGATCCTAGATGGAAGAGAACGCACGACCCGACTCATCGTAGAACACTATCACCGACATTTGTTTCATGGCAGTCACGCTACGGTCATTAACGAGCTACGGCAGAAGTACTGGATTGTATCGCTACGCGAGGCTGTAAGGAAGATCGCCTTCGAGTGTCAATGGTGCAAGATGCGAAGAATGAAACCGCAGATTCCACCACTGGGCGACTTACCACACGAGCGACTAGCACATCACCAGCCTCCTTTCACCTGCGCAGCCGTGGACTACTTCGGACCGATGCATGTAACAATTGGTCGATGACGCGAGAAACGTTGGGGTGCTCTCTTCACGTGCCTTACTACTAGAGCAATACACCTAGAATTAGCCTCGTCTCTCAGTACAAGCTCTATGATTATGGCCCTACGACGGTTGGCAGCTCGGCGGGGAAGCCCTCGCGTCATCTTCAGTGACAACGGCACGAACTTCGTTGGAGCGAATAACGAACTGAAAACTGAAATTAAGAAAATAAAAAACGAAGACCTCGTCGAGTCCGCGGAACGAGAAGGTATAACATGGAAATTCATCCCACCAGGGGCTCCACACATGGGGGGAGCATGGGAGAGAATGGTGCGCTCGGTGAAAACCGCACTGATCGCCGTCCTCGGAGAGAAGAGTCCGCCTGAAGAGGTCCTTTACACCCTGCTGACCGAAGTCGAACACACGGTCAATTCCCGTCCTCTCACACACCTGAGCGCCGATCCCCGAGATGAAGAAAGCCTGACTCCGAACCACTTCTTAATGGGCAGATCCTGCGGTGCCGCGGTCCTCGGGGAGTTTGACGACTCCTGCCTCGTGGGGAAGGCGGACTGGAAGACAGTACAGCAGATGGCGAATCATTTCTGGTCCAGGTGGATGAGGGAATATCTTCCTACCCTCATGCCGCGGAAGATCGACAAATCAAAGAATACAGACTTCCGCGAGGGCGACGTGGTTATCATCGCAGACGCTACGCTCCCGCGCAACACATGGCCGCGGGGACAGATCGAGAGCACGTTTCCGGGTCCTGATGGGAGAGTCCGCATCGTCAACGTGCGCACCAAGGGAGGAGTGCTGAGACGACCGGTGTCCCGCCTCATCCTGATGAACAAGACGCCGCAACCCGAAGATGAAGTGTGCGGACCGCCGGACACTGGGGGGAGATTGTAAGCGACGTCTTCCGCGTAGTATGTAAGCATTTTTGAGTTATATCAGTATCACGTAGCATATAAGTATTCAATTGTATTGTAAATTAAGCGTTTTGTAGTATGTAAGTTAAGTTTATTACTGAATAAATGATTATTAGCATAGAGTAGGGATAAAAATGTATTAGCTAGGTTGTTTTTTATTTTAGTAAGTATTAAAAGTAATGAGTAGATAGTAGCTATACGTATGGAATATTTGTAAGCCCCGAAATAGGTCGAGACACGTCCGAACCTGTCACGACAGGTAAGGAATTTGTGAGAGCAGGATAGCGAATTGCGAGAGCAGGATGGCAAAGAAATCAAACGCTATTGGCCGAAAGGGCCATTTTACTAGTTGCAGTAGTTGACATTTGTTAACCTATTTCGGGGCATATATATAGAACCCAAATGTAGGACCAGCATTAATTGCTCCGGCTCTCGTCGCGTACGGTCGTGTCCCTGCGCGTCCGTCCTCGCCGTGAGTCATCGCTAGATAACGCCCGTGCGTCATCCGCATTCCTGTGCGCCCGCACGCGCTTGATGCGTCATCGTCTACCTGCGCGCCGCGTGGGTCGACCCTTCCGTGCTACCTGGCACGGTAAAGTGTAACGCGAGTGCTGTGTTGTGCAAATTACGCCGTACCCCGGGGTGCAGTGTATAGTGTGTGCAGTGCAGTGTTTGTGTCTTCGTTGTTATAATAGTGTAGTCTGCTCGTCTGAGGCTCAGCCCAGAGCAAGCAGCTCGTCAGTGCGGGTTTTTCAACCCTCACGCCGCCCACACGTAAGTCCTAGTATTAGGCACACACCCCGATCCACCAGATCGAGTCGCTAGGGCCACATCTTAGGCACACACCTCCCTGCCTAGGCAGGGAGGAACAAACCAACCCACCCATCATGGCACGTCCTCCAATTACGGACCTGGAAGCTTTCCTCAAGGTTAGCTTCCCCACCGCTCTTAACGACTATTACCGGCAACTTGCCCAACAAAATATCAACATGTTGAGCCCAAAATCTCCCCAAAGATCTCCGAGCCCCGCTCCTCCTTCACCGGTAGCACCGATGGAGGAGGAATACGCTAAGTTTTCCGAATCGGAAACTAGCCTCCAGGAATGCTCGGATGCCGCGGATTCGGAATCGGATGGTTTCGAGCCCGTAAAGACACGAAAAAAGCGGAAGGCGAAAGCCACCGCTACCCCCCCACCTAACAAAAAGCCCTCGATCCCAGAGGCAGAGACTGCCGAATCTCAGTCTTCTGGCCAAGATGGCCCCAAAAAACAGATCCCACCCCCGATTTTTATTAGGGATAAGTCCAAGTGGAACTACATTTCGCGTGTCATGCACACGCAAAAAATAGGCTTCATTTCAGCCCGCTCCACTGTCCACGCCATCCGCGTCACGGTTCCCTCTGAGTCTGACCACAGGAGGCTCACTAAATTCCTTTTCTCGCAGGCGATAGGTTATCACACCTACGCACTGGAGAGTGAAAAAGTGCTAAGGGTAGTAATTAAGGGACTACCCAAAGAACTCGAACTCGAGGTTATCATTAATGACCTCAAATCTCAGGGCCTTCCCGTTAAGGAGGTATACCGCATGTATAATCGACAGCGGAAACCATATGACATGGTCCTTGTAATTCTGCCGCACTCCGTCGAGGCGAAGAAAATCTTCGCCATTAAAACCATCTGCCTACTCTCAGGCATAGCCATTGAGGCGCCTCGAACCCGTATAGGTCCCTCGCAGTGCCATCGCTGCCAACTATACGGCCACTCCGCCATAAACTGTTTCGCACGTGCACGATGCGTGAAATGCCTAGGCGATCACGCCACATGCGATTGCCCACGTCCAAAGGACTGTGCCGATCCGCCTAGCTGCGTCTTGTGTGAAAACCAAGGCCACCCAGCCAGTTATAGAGGGTGCCCCAGAGCCCCCCGTAGGAAATCCGCCAAAAAGGCCCCCCCGCCTCCCTCAAAAAACTCTACTTCAGGGAAAACTCCCTCTGCCCCTACAACCAAAACCCTCCCGGTACCAGCCCCACCAGTTTCTAATGCGTGGGTTAAGCCTCCCTCGATGGTGGCACAAAAACAGGCCCCTCTGGTCCCTCAGGCCCCCAAAGTCACGGCAGCCCCAAGGCCACCCATACACGTCGCCCCTAAGGCAATCCTGGTCCCCCAAAATCAGCATTCACTGGTCGCGGAGGACTTCCAAACTATCGGGGCCTTTTTGCAGGCCATAGATTTCGGAGAACTTAAGCTCCTAGCGACTAAGCTTAGAGCAGCAACCTCACCCCAAGCAATGATGATCGCAGCTTGCGAGCACTTCCCCCTTTTGGACGCCATGTGGCAATCCAAAACCACATTCGCCTCCCCATAACATGGATAACACAATTAGGGAACACCTCACCAGCAGGGTAAAACCCCGCTCTCTGGCCATAGCGTATTACAACGCAAATGGCCTCAAACCCCAAACCGATCTCGTGCGCGCTTTCCTAACCGTTCACCAAGTAGATATAATGTTAGTCCAGGAGACCTTTCTAAAACCAAGCGTAAGCGATCCAAAAATCGCGAACTACAATATCATACGCAACGACAGAGTGACGTCGAGACTCGGCGGCACTCTGATCTATCATAGGAGGTCCCTGCACTGCACCCCATTAGATCCTCCGGCTCTTACTAATATAGAAGCATCAGTGTGTCACGTGGCAATGACAGGACACCAGCCCATCATCGTAGCTTCAGTATATCTCCCCCCGGGGAAATCACTCCTTGAAACCGACCTCAGGGCATTATTTAGCATGGGAGACTCGGTCATTCTGGCCGGGGACTTCAATTGCAAACACCCTAGGTGGAACTCACTTCGCGTTAATACGAATGGCACCCGCCTAGACAAACTTACTGACAAACTACAGTTTGAAATTATAGCTCCCCTCACTCCAACTAGATTCCCGCCAGGGGAACAACCACACCACAGCCCAGACGTCCTAGATATAACGCTTCTCAAGAACGTTACCCTCCAACTTCGCAACATTGAGGTCCTACACGAGTTGGACTCGGACCATCGTCCAGTTCTACTCAGCCTAGGCACTACTCATAACCCTCTCCAAAGGACCAGTCGCATCATCGACTGGCGCAAACTGGACAAAAATTTAGGCTCCCAGGACTCAACAGACCTACTGACGATGCCTCAAATCATTGCCACAACACAGGATGCCAACCTTGCCATTAGCTCCCTGACAAATCACATACGGACTGCTACAGACAAATCGACACGGGACGTAAAGGCGGCGAGCGATCGACGCTTCGAACTCCCTGACGAAATAAAATCCCTCATTACAGCTAAAAATGCTGCCACCCGAAAATATGATCACTTTCCCTCTCCCGTAAACCGTAGGACGTTAAACTTCTACCAAAGGAAAGTAAAGGAAAGCATAAACGAGACGCGGAATAACAATTGGGGTTCGCTGGTTGAAGCAATCTCGCCATCCCACCAGGCTTACTGGAATCTGGCGAGATCGCTCCGATCAGAGACTGTAGTGTCAATGCCTCCATTGACTAGACCGAACTTACCACCAGCGTTCGATGACTCGGAAAAAGCCGAATACCTGGCTGACAGTCTAGAGAGCCAATGTACCCCAAGTACACAACCTACAGACCAATCACACATCGCCCTAGTCGAAGGTGAAGTCGAGGATCGGTCTGGCCGCCCGCCAACCGACCCTCCACTATCGCCAATTACGTTAGATGAAGTGCAAGCAGTTATTAAAGACATGCATGTCAGAAAGGCTCCAGGCCCAGACGGAATTACCAATAAGGTGGTAAAACGTCTTCCTCCATTTTTATTAGGACTTCTAGTGGCAATATTCAACGCCCTCCTATCCAACTGCTCATTTCCAGACGCCTGGAAGGAAGCGGATGTTATAGGAATCCCAAAGCCCGGCAAACCGAGGACAATGCCTTCGAGCTACCGTCCCATTAGCCTCCTGAACACGTTAGGGAAAATCTATGAAAAGTTACTTCTGAACCGACTCAGAGTGGTCGTCCAGTCTAAAAATTTACTTCTAGATGAGCAGTTTGGCTTTAGAGCCCAGCACTCCTGCGTACAGCAGGTGCACCGCCTCACGGAGCACATCCTCGTAGGGTTAAATAGAAAAAGATCTAGGGGCACGGGTGCTCTCTTCTTCGATGTAGCTAAGGCGTTTGATAAAGTCTGGCACAAAGGCTTGCTTTATAAGCTTTACCAATTTGGAGTGCCGGATAGGCTCGTGAACATCATACGAGACTTTTTATCAAATCGCCGATTCCGCTACAGAGTCGATGGCACACGCTCATCCCCTCGCTCATTAAGAGCTGGAGTTCCCCAGGGCTCCGCCTTATCCCCACTTCTGTATACGCTTTATACAAGCGATGTCCCTCGCCACCCAAACGTGGAACTAGCTCTATTTGCGGATGACACCGCTCTCTACTACACTCACCCAAAACCCTCAATTGTCACCTCAAAGCTCCAATCCGCGGCTACCGCTTTAGGCGAATGGTTTAGGAAATGGAGAATAGAGGTAAATCCCGATAAAAGTCAAGCGGTCCACTTCGCCAGAAGGGCTTACTACCTCTCGGGTAAAAAGGACTGCTCCCACAGAACCCGACAGATACTAAAACAAGTATCGCTCTTCGGTAAGCCCATCCCTTGGGCTAAGTCAGCTAAATACCTAGGTGTCACACTAGACAATAGGTTAACCTTCGCTCAGCACATCAAAATAACGAGAGACAGAGCCGCTTTCGTACTAGGACGACTGTATCATATGTTAGGCAAGAAGAGTAAAATGGCACTTCGTCATAAAGTGACCCTTTACAAAGCTTGCGTTAGGCCCATAATGACTTACGCCAGTGTAGTCTTCGCACATGTAAGGCTCATTGACAGATACCAAAAGCTTCAGAATCGATTCTTACGAATGGCCACGGGCTGCCCGTGGTACGTGCGCAATGTAGACCTCCATAAAGATCTTGAGCTGCCCACCATCGCTCAATACATGAAGCAGCTTTCTAAAAGCTATTTTGAAACAGCTGAAAACCATCCCAATCAGCTTGTGGTCAATGCAGCTAGGTACATCCCTGATAAGGATGCACCCGCTCTACATAGACGCCCAAAACATGTCCTAGACTATCCTGATGATAAGATCACTGCAAATATCGCCCATCGGCAAGGAGAACCCCCTCCCCGCCCCTTACACATACTCAACAACAACAGATTCTACACACACCGTCCCCGCCGGCGGAGACGAGGACCCCATTACAGCACAACCGTCACAAGGTATCCCCGCGTGATCGGTCGTGCATCGCCAGTGCCCCACATTAGCGCAACTGACCTAAGCCGAGGTCCGTACCTCACAGGAGGTGCCCTTAGGTCAGCCGCAATCCCTATTTAACCAGAGGTGGAAGGCCAGGACGTCGGCATTAGCCGGGTCCGGAACCGTCCCTCCCTCTAGTGAAGGAGGAAGGTCGAGGAAACCGGAAACGGGGACCAAAGCTATCCCTCCCTTCCAGCCCAAAGTCTTCTTGTCCCGGCTAGAGCTTTAGGCTCGCCTTAAAAAACTCGGTGAAGCTGTAAAGGCCACTAGGGCCAACAGTAACTACACATTTGCCAAAAAAAAAAAAAAAAAAAATAGGACCAGCATTCATTCGGAATGCGACTTCGGACGAGGAAACAAATAAAAGAAACTAAGAAAAGGAGCACTGGAGGTTTTATTGGAGAGTATTCTTCGGTCGAGCCGGCACCCACGTATTGCACTTTGGCCTCACACGCCATAAGTAGCGTCATCGTCTTATAAGGTGATTATTCCTTATTTAGAAATGAGCTAAGACAATAATATTTATTCAAAACGTTACAATATAATCTTTATCGCAAATTCATTTCAATTCTATTTGGGTCTGATTACAAACGGCATCAGATGGACCGCGGACTTGCTTCAATTCACTCTACATAAAATCCTTTGTGCATCAAAATAAATTGTTGAGTTTAGAAAAATCTCGTTGATTAATATGTGAGTACTCGCGTCCGATGGCTGAGCAATTGAGCGGAGTGCACTACGTGGATTAAAATGCGTTTTTCGAGGACTCAACACGGGTGGATCAATTGTGGACTGTATACTACTATATATTGGGAACCACGTAATTTGTACTACATTTTGTAACCTAAAAGAGCTGAAAGGTTCTTTGATAAAGAGATTTGATTAACAAGAACAGTGAAATGTTGTATATGAGAAGTTTGTGAAACTTTATTTAACTACGTTATATTTTTTATTTATTCATTTACTTAGTTATATAATAAAATCCACAGCAATTACATAAAAAGACAAATGTATTATATAAGCTTGACTTGACGCAATTTTTAGATTTATGTGTGTGTGTGTGTGTAATGTGTGGATGTGGGTGGACCTCAACAATTCATGTAGCAAATTAGCACTTGATGATAAGGTGTTGCTGTTGCCCATAGACATTAAAAAGCAACTAATCTTTTGCGTGAAGGAGTAAGAAACATATGGATGTTTACGTAATTCCTTCTTTCAGTCAGGATCTATGGACCATCTTTAAAATCTTTCGCTTTTATGATGTTTGACGACTTGCGTGGCGGTGTGGTTACCATGCCGGTGTGACACGCAGTGGGTTCCGGGTTCGATTCCCGGCGAGACAGATATCTGAATTATGAGTTTAGATTCTTTCTCTGAGTCTAGTTGTTTGGGTATTCGTCTTTTTGCGTGTGCATGGCACCAACGACACAGGAGAAAATCCTAATGTGGGGCTAAGAGTGTAGAAAGCGTTTTTAAGTTTTAAGTAGGATTTCTTTTTCTAAACAGCAATTCGCCTATAATTCGACTGATTTTAAGAAGGCGCTTTGAAAATAACTGCTATTTCCTACAAAACAACAAAAATAAGATACTGAATGAAATATATAATAATAATAATGCTTTATTGCCACACAAAATACAGAAATGGAACACACAAACTTATATCTAATTTACATTTAATTTGTGGGCAAAGGAGAAATCTCAGCTTCTGCTAGCACGAGTGACTTCGTGCAGCGCTGTTTTTCAGACTTCCCCTCTCCCTTAGATGTGTTTTGGGAGTTAAATGTACATACCCCGATCGCATTTACATAATTTTCCCATCAGAAAATACAAAAATTATAACTAACAATACAAAATTTATCACTAACAGTATCTATATATACTGTCACTATCACTAACTATATATACTGAACCCACTAAAATGAAAATATCAAGCTACAACAGAGACCTTCACTATGAATGGCATGGGTTATTTACACTGTAAATATTTCTCTACGTAATAATTAAAACCCTGTGTACAAGAGCGTAGGCTGATCATATATTTGTTTGTATATTTAAATGTAGTTTATTGTTTGAGTTTGGGTATTACAGTACTTTGAACTTAGGTCTTAAGTATATGGTCGCATTACACAAACACGCTTACACACACACGCTTTCTACACTCATAGCCCCACAGTAGGATTTTCTCCTGTGTCGTGGGTACCATGAACACACACAAGACGAACACACAAACACCCAGACCCAGAACAGAAATCTAAACTCATCATTCAGATACCTGTTTGGCCGGGAATCGAACCCGGGACCCATTGCGTGTCAGACCGGTATGGTAACCGCTGTGCCACGCGGGTCATCGCATTGTTTATTTTATAAGATTAAATTTTCAACCAAGCATATAGTCAACCTTATCTGTAAATAACTTTATATAGAACAGCGATTTCATCTGAATCTTATTATTGATAAGAGTTGTTTTCTCTCGAGAAGTAAAATAGTTGCCTGGTATGAATGTGAGTTACATCCTTCCACTGAAATGCATTAAAACTTTATGCTAGAAGTAGATATGGCGAGAGAACCTCTCTGGTGAGATCATACTTGTTCTAACACCCAGGCATGCCTTGCCACATTACCTTTGCAGGTTGAAAAAAAAGTAATATCTGTATATAAAGTAAATATCTGACATATAGATTTCCTTACCCTTTTTGTGTTAGCACATGAAAATTAAACTCTAATTCTAACATACATACATGTAAAAAATGACCTTTCTGGATATAGTCTCTGAATTTTAGTGTAAGAGACTGAATTTGAAACCTAAAAGATGTAACCTCAACATGGGCCCACTCGCAGACCTTTCTTCCCGATCGGTTATAATTAACAGTTACGCATATGAAATTATATAAAAGGATTTTCCATAACCTGTTTAATAAAAGTATTAAGTCCAACGGAAATATGAGCCCCAAAATAAATACAGTGAGCGATTGAAATCGCCATCACGTCCTGTTGACACATCCGGCGTCCGTCGGAATAACAGCAGAATCTACTACAAATTCTCTATTTTTAGCGACTTGTCCGACATATAACGTTAAAAGGACAGGCTTATTCCATTTATCATGTAACATTACATTGACAGAATGAATACTGAAAAGTTAACATTAATAACATCCATTTATATAAAGACATGAATAGAAATAATTAAGTGCTTTCTAATTTAATGAAATAACTACATTGCTGTAATGTGTATGGTTTCGAAAAGTGCTAATTATTCTCTTTCTCTGGATGTTCCAAAAACGATTAAGAGACAAAATTTTATAGATGGGCAATATTGTTTCTTGTGCTTTACATTTTCGCAAATTTTCGCATTTGTAATATTATTAAGGTAAGAAAAGCGGAATAATTCAATGTGTTCTAACTTAGTTCTTGGAAGCGTTTACGTTTATAGCGACTTCAGGCTATCAAATACTATTTGGGCTTGACTACAAATATTCGCGAACAGCAACGTTACTTGATCAATCGATTTCTTGGTTCCAACAATCTATCCTGAGGTTCTGTGTTGGACCCAAGCTTCCTATAATAAGTTTTTTCAATAGTCTGCAAATACTCTACTTATGGTCCACCAATTCGCACTTGGCCAGCGCGGTGGACCAGCGCCTGTAACTCTCTCATTCCGAGAGAAGACCCGTGCCCATCAGTGGGACAATAATGGGTTTACGACTCTATTTAAGGTAGTAGAACGAGTGTAGTTCGACCAGGAAGATCCTCTGACCGCCACATCTGTGACCAGCGTAAATCATTTCCTGAATTTCGGTAGGCGTGTGTAGCTCACTTTCATTTGAGGCGACCTTAGTCCTCACGAGTAGCAATATGTAATTGATTTTGGAATCCTTAATTTGTATGAAGCTACTTGCAGATGTCCAAAGGCAGCTGTGACCACTTACTATCAGGTACGAGCATTGTTTTCTATTTAAATAAAAAAATATTTTATGAGGCACAACTTTTTTTCTTCACTCGTCATTCGCTTCTGCTACAACCGCCACCTTTTCCTCTTTGCAAAGCGGCACATGTATGCGCAATGTGTCCTGTAGCCTTTGTTGCAGATTTACTATGCTTTGTTTCGTCCGTTGTAAATTTTTACGTCGTACGCTCCGTGCCCACGAATGCTAAGACAAATTGGTTTGAGCAATGCGTATGGACCGCTCGTAATTTCTTGGATACATAGTGCGGTGTGCACTATCTTTCGGATGGAAATTGAGCGGATTTATTGACAGAAGCTGTATTGAGTGTCCAGAATGGGGCTTAATTTGGCTTGGAGCTAAGGAAATATAATATAACTAGGCTATTCTTGCGGCTTTACTTGCTTCGATCAAATCTACCACAGTATCCTATGTGTTAATTTACGACATCAACTATCTGTGTGCCAAATATCAGGGAAATCCGACTTAGATTAAATATTTTTTGCGTTCAAAATTTATAAATACATTTATAAATACAAATTATATCCGTCCTCACAAATTTTCGCATCTATAATTTAATAAAATGTGATATTATATAAATCTATTTTATAATGTGGTTCTTTAATTTTTCCGATGCATATTTTATGGGATGGACCAGCAGATGACGCGACAGATAGTTTGACTTTCAGTTTTCTTTTGTTTATCTGGAATCTCTTTTTCCAAACATTTAGATGAAAGATTTACTTCCCTCTCTAATTCTTTAAGGAAACTAATTTTACAATAAGTCGATGTCATGCATCCATATTTTCGTGTATATTTAAGAATAGACTAGACTAACGGTTTCTAATGTGATTTATCTACCAGAGGCTTGACAACAGTTTTATCCTGATAACATTTTAAGTACAACACTTTTGTTATAAGAATCTACTGCATTCTACTATCTGGAAAACTTAAGGAAGCAGATTTTTTCAAAATATTTAAGTAACAATTTACACTTTATTTTCTAAAGCAAATTTGGAAAGGCGCACTACGAACTCTGCAACGACCATGCTTTATCTACGTGTGTGATCTCGCACGTAGAAATCGTACAGAATGGTACAAGGCCTGCGCCTTAGGGTAGCCAATAGTAACAATTATTTGTGTGAAGGATCAACATACCCTAACGGACAAGAGACGTGCTAATGGCGTACGTGAAAAATGGTCTCCCTAGCGACGTGTTGTAAGGCTGGACATTCACTAAAAGTTTGTTAAATAAAGATCGTAGTGAAGTAGCGTTGTGAGATATTTAGACGAAGCTAAATTAAAAAAAAATGCGATCATATATAACGGCGAAACAAAGTTACAGTTCGTGTGCAGCCAGTCATAAAGTCATAAAGTCACAAAGTCTGTTAAGTCATAAAGTAAAGAAAAATGTAATTTAACCTACATTGCATCTCGGAGGTATTTACATCAGAAAATAGTCGTAGTTGCGATATATTATAAGTACAGTAATAAAGATAGGCAGTAAAAGAATAAAGATAGATAGTAGTCTATCTCTACGATATCTATTATCTAATATGTTATCTATTCTCTTCTACTATTTTCCTAGTTGCACAGTAAGTTCATTTTTTATATTTCTCGCACAGCTCTGGTGAACAGCAAGCCTTATTACAAAAAAAACGTGTCCCACACATCTGCTGCCGAAAGTCGCAGGACACGCGCGCGATTTGGCACGACGCATTTTTTACCCCCATCTTATTAAACCATAACACCATGTGTTTTCGACTTTTATATTTAAAGGGGTTTATTATTAAGGGTAACGCTTGGGGACTAAATCATGACGCTTAATGTCATTTTAAAATTTAGGTGGTATTTTGCTTTTAGAAACTTTTTCTATAAACCATAAAATATTTTGATTTGTATTACACTATTTGTTTTGGGATTCTAAATAAAGCCAATTACAAATGTATTGCAATTTGCTAAGACTGAGACGGATGCTTTATATGAAAATGAACCAGAAAGCGGCAGAAATAGGTTTGGCGGTAGGTATCTCCCCAGACATTCTACTACCATTAATTTGGCTGTGATTTAATCACCATTAAAACACGTAGGCTTTATAAGTTCCATTTAAACCAATTTTGGCAATATTATTTTTACTTACTAATTAATGTCTCCTTATTTAGACATTTATTTAGGGCCTATCATCTTCTATTCTAGGTATATCTGATAGTAAATTGGTAATTGATTTACATTATTATAAGATCGAAAAATAAACGTTTTTCTTAAAACATTCATTCCGTTAGGCTAGAAACAATATCCTTAATTTGTAATACTTAGAACCAGAATCTAAAAGAAAGAATCCCTAAAAGTTAAAGGTCAAACTCGAAGCTTGAATATCACTGTTCAAAGTTTAATATATTGGTAACCCGATAAAATTATAAAGACCTAAGTAGACTCTAGAGAGTCTGTGAAGGCGAATACTTTCCAAGTTATGCGTATTCGTATAGCGGATTGTATCGGAATGTGTTAAATTAGGGTTCTATTGAATTTTCATCCCCTCGAGTTTTGGGTCTTTGACCGAGAAAATCCTTTTCGATAATACGATCTTGTTGGCCTGCAACAATAGTGTTATGGGACGTTCTGAGGATAATGGATTTAATTTTAGAGAACTAAGACGCCGATAGAGAAAACGTATTCAATAGGTATCTCGTAATTGAAAAACATCATATGTGTACCTGTCTGGTAGAATGTACATGGTTCAACCGGAGAGATGCCATCGCCATACATATTCCTAGCATCAAGCAGTAGTTGCGTTTCGGCGAAGTTGTGGTAGCCGGCTCAACTTTAAATCAGGCGATCATCCTAGTCATCGGGAGTAGCAACTCATCTGTAACTGACTTCAGCTAGAATCCTTGTTCAGTATGAAGTGGCGGGAGTGACTACTTACCACCAGATGGACTGCATACATTACAATCACATACATTAATGGGGAATTTATGACATTGGAACATACTATAGTTTCAAAATGGGCGATGACGCTCGTGGGCGATGAATGTTCGATGTCGATGTCCGAATCTAAATTAGTTTGAATTTGAATCGTAATTATTGATAATTAATGGACATTTCAGAGTATTTACTAATTTGAGGAACTTATAACTGTTATATAATTTATTTTCATCGCCAACCTGCCAATTCCCGAATAGCCGAAATTATGTATTTGAGGGCGTTAAACATTGATTCCAAAAGTGGGCGATAGATAAAATAATCTCGTAAACTTTTGCTTTGGTTTAATCAAAATAAAACGTAGAACCGACTAAAAACCAATCGCATTTTTTTAAAAACTGTTACTATTAATTAGTTTTTTCATCCAATTTAGAACATCCACGAACCGGTTTAAAAATGTGGTGTATATCTACCATGAATATTTCGATGTCCAAATTTTAAGGTAGATTACGGTTTATTTAAAAGGATTAGGGTGGCTTTCGTTCATTAATTACTTAAAATAACGTATACATAGATGTAGGATACAAATGGCAACCCCAAATTTAAGGGTACGTAAAACCCCCTTCTTTTGCAATGTTTTGAAATCTAGATTTAAGAAAAGAAAAAAAGGTATTTTAAAATCCCCTAAGGCGTACAACCACTGGAATAAAGTTTGTACTTTTCAATCGTCATTAAATGCTTTACCTAAAATTGAATAAGTCTGGCAGTCTCTACTAATAAAAGACATTGTAAGTTGATTGATACATATTTTCAATGCTTTGATAACATACTTTTCACGTAATTATTGATAACAATATATGAAATTAAATGTTTTTATTTTGAGGGCACTCACAAATTGTCAGTTACAATTTATTTTCTTCCATCACCATAATTATATACACTACCATATTTTGAGTAATTAATATAGTTATACTATGTATATATTATTTTATTACTCAAAATATTAAAGATAAAGTAATTCGAAATGTAACGGCGCGAAAGAATTTTTTGGACAAATAACAGTAATTCCGAATTTGAACCTCGGCCGGACGGAGACCTGAATTATCTAATATATAAATTTCTCGTGTCACAGTTTTTGTTGCCATACTCCTCCGAAACGGCTTGACCGATTTTTACTAAATTTTATATGCTTATTCAGGTCTGAGATTCGGCCAACATCTATTTTTCATACCCTTAAGGGTTGTCCACACTTAACATTTTTTTTATTTTTTATATGGCAAAACAACATTTGTCGGGACAGCTAGTAAAAATATAATATATAACTGTTCTGGTTCTGGAAACATTTGTGTACTTAGTGTGGTGTAATGAGCCTAAAATGTATTAATTTTAAGTAAAAGTAACCCTCATAAAACACGTAACGAAAGCAGTTACACTCACATTGTGTCCGTATCGCGCTCACGTGAGCCAACTGAATTAAATCACAACAGCCGCGGCGGCGCTGGCTCAAGCGGCCCATTGTTGCAAAACGATAAATTTCCTGCTCCACCCGAGTAAGCCCAGGATCGCCGTGTTCCATAGAGATTCAGCTCTGCAGGGTTAACTGCTGCTCGCGTATTGTTCACACTCCTTCGTTTTTTCAATTCGCTCATTGAAAAGGATTTCCGCTTACAATTTAATGCTGAAAGTCCGTTGCTGTAATCGCGAAGGCGCCTTGCCTCTCGTAATAAAACAAAGGATTAATTTATTGCTCAAGTGCTCAAGTATGGAAAATAATACGTTTATAAAACATAATAAGGCAATAAAATTAAATGCAAAATATCTGTCTGTTCTCTCTTTACGTGTAAATTCGTTTCATAAATCTGTCTAGGCCACCTTAAAAAGTTAGCAGTTTCGTTGTTAGGTAATTTATCACAATGTTAATTTGGCTGTTGTTCTAACTTATTCCTTAGTGGCGATGCACCTGTGGTTGTTAACTTTACTTTTATTCGGGATAGTTCATAGTTTTTATATATTACAAGTTGCTGCTGACGAGGATAAAAAATACGTAAATATCTACAAAAACTACGATTGCCAAAACGCGCAGTAGCCTAGCATTTGCACCTAGAATAATATGATTTTTATTTTAAATTATATTATCAACTAGCTGTGGCACGCAACGCAAGCCCTCAAGGATGAATAATTTTCCCCGTTTTTTTCACATTTTCCATTATTTCTTCGCTCCTAATAGTTGCAGCGTGATGTTATATAGCCTAAAGCCTTCCTTGATAAATGGTCTATTCAATACAAAAAGAATTTTTAAATTCGAACCAGTAGTTCCTGAGATTAGCGCGTTCAAACAAACAAACAAACAAACAAACTCTTTAGCTTTATATATTAAGTATAGATATAGTAGGTACTTACTCGCTTTACTTCTTTTGCCTAAGTATGTTTAAACAATCATGTTTATGTCGTTATAATAATTCATTATTTTCAAAGATATTATTCAAAATAAAGTCTAACTTACAAGTACATTAACAGAATCCACTTCATAAAAATGTAACTCAAAAGTCTTATATCTTTATCCTCTTGTCGTTTGTCAAGAGAACCTTATTCTGTGGAATAATGTTTTCCCGCAAGATCCGAGATGGACCAATTTCCTCCGTCGGAAATGACGACTTAGTTCCCAGAAGCGCTTACAAAAGCTGACACCTGCCACAGATAATGCTAGATAATAATAAAATGAGTTTAAAGAAAGCTTGGAAGAATTCTCCTTAACAATTTAACGAAGAACTCATTTCATATTCTGAAGAATAGTACTTGTCAGACAAAATAAGATAACACGACTTATGTGGATAACTCCGCACAAAGACGCGAAGAGATGGGCATTACAAATAAAGCGTGTATATATGTAAGCTTTTCAATTCATATTTTTGGCTGTGTACCAATTCGCACTTGCCCAGCATGGTAGGTTACAGCCTAAATAAACTCTTTCACTCTGAGATTTGACTTGTGCTCAGCACTGTGACAGCAAAGGTTGACTATGTGTGATTATGTGTAGCTACTAAACTGATGTTCCGATTTTTATTTGATTTTGCGTGGAAGATTGATCGTTTTCAGCTCTATTTAATTACGTTCAGCTACTTGGAAACCATCAACTCTTTTCTAATCGAGTACATGGGTGTACATAATTAACTATAAGCGGACCTCCCTAAGTTTGCTTGTATTTTACTGTCTAGATTTACAAGTGCAATTTACACCTAGAAACCTTTTATATAAATAAAAAAATAAAGTATAGGGTAAAGATAAGATGTAAATTTTCAAAAACATCCAATTATATACTTAGCTAATATATCTTGAATATTACAATGTAATAATTAATAAAAAAAACACTCAATGTGATTACACCACTATTAACATGTTATTCTTCCAAAAAACATTTGTTCACATACAGATAATTCTATGAAACAAACATTTTGGACTGAACCCACAAAGACGATAAGTTTGCCAATTAACGTATTTGCGGAGTTAGTTCCGTCGACACACCTACTAAAACTGAACGTGTGAGTTCTCAGCTCAAGTATCGACTATTAACAGTTCATTTCTATTCTAGCATAAGACATATATTATATTCCGTAGATGACCCGCGTGGCGGAGGGTCCCGGGTTCGATTACCGGCCAGACAAGTAAGTATCTGAATGATGAGTTTATATTCATGTTCTGGGTCTGGGTGTTTGTATATACGTCTTGTGTGTGTCCATGGTACTTACAACACAGGAGAAAATCCTAGTGTGGGGCTATGAGTGTTGAAAGCGTATATTTGGTTTTTTATATCTGCTTAAAGAAGGATTACCATAATGACTTCATTGTTGCAATGTCGACAATCCATTACTGTCCCACTGCTGGGCACGGGTCTTATCTCAGATAGAGAAGGTTTTAGGCGAAAGCCTACCGCGCTGGCCAAGCGCGAATTATTAGACTTCACAAATCTTTGAGAACTTTTTTTGTCCATCATACTATACGTAATTATTATTGTAATACGTACCTACAATTAAGTGTTCTAATATAATCTTAAGTATTTAAACTCGACCACGATGCATGCCGTGGTGGCCTGTTATTAAGACAGCATTTAATTTAAGCCTAATGTAGTTTTTAATTGTAAGTGTAATGTATTGTCTTGTTGGCTGCCCTTTTTAAATACATAAATAAATAAAATAAAATCACCGTAAAACAGTGGTAATTAACTAATACACACAAAACTTCTGATCTCAGGAACGCGTCACAAATATTATATTAGTGGTGCGTGATATTTGAATTTTTGGCTATTGCAATACTAAGGTATAAATAATTGTGCAATAAAAAATACGTTGTTTCTTTTATACTTGATCATAAGATTCAAGTGCGACTTTCCAACGAACCACGATAATTTTAAGGTTAAAAGCAGGTTAGACCACTATTTAAACTCCTTGTTGTAATGATATATAATGATATATCAAAATAATAAAACCTGTGTGCCATATAAAAATATTGGTTATGGGACAATGTCAATATTCAAAAATTTAATAAAATAAAGGTCAGTTTGTTTTCGACATTCAAGTTTCATTAATATCCTCACAATGAAAGCCCCGTGTCCACCAGTTCATTTGTTGCCCAGAATAATTGTTATATACAAAAGCACAAACCACTGAACGAAATCAATGTGTTATACGAAATACATTTGTTATTGTGTGTGAATTTGCTTAGAAATTACACGTAGTAAAACACACCTAGTACATTCTATTAATGGATAATTCTCATAAATGTAGTCAAATTCTATTTTGTTCTACAAAATCCATGTAAAAGTTTCTATTAAATGTTAATATTTCAATTGATTGTATTAAATACCACATATTGATTATTAATATTAAAATACGAAAAGATTTCAGTATATATGAGTATTTCTATTTCAGGCATTTTTCTTAAATTTTGTCAGATACACGACTCAGTTCCATGCACAAAATCCCTGCAAAAGTTTCAGGTTGCCATAAAACCGGCGATGACAATACCCGAACTATCGTTAGGAGATCACGAAGTTAGGACTTTCGACAAGGATGCGCGCAGGAATGTCAACGAAGTTCTAGATATTAACGTTCAAACTTCAGTATGGTCTCACTGCTCAGTAACTTGGAAGTATTGCACTTTTACAGCGAACCTTCTGCAGGTAAAGTTTTGTTCGTGTAGAAAAAACCCTATATTAGAGAAGGTTTATATGTCATGCCAAATAGATAAAGGGTTTAAATATAACTGTTTCTGTGAATTTGCTTGCAAGATACATGTAATACTAAACACCTACCACATATTGATTGTTATATTAATTTTAAAGATGCGAAAGGATTTGAGTACGTATGTGTATTTTTATCTACTAGTCACCCGTCGCAACGGTCGAAATTCGAACGTAATTTAACTTAAAAAACTAAACTTCATATTGTCCAAAGTAGCACAAATATTTCTCATTTTTAATGTATTCCTTAAGGGTAAAAAGATGTTTAATTAACTAATCGCATTCAAAAGCAAAAGCGGGTATTTTAACAAAGACATCTCACATTATTGACGTTATGTCTTTGTGTCAAATGCAAGGTAGTGTGTGTAATGTGTTTTTAGTTGATTTTAGGTATGTTTTATGCATTATTTAAAAAAAATATTAATTTCATACTCCTCCATCCTCGGCAAGTATCGTAAAAACGGATAACAATTTTTTGCTTCACGTATTAATATATATATTTCACGCATTTCTCTTAAAATTCATCAGATACGACTCAGTTCCATGCACAAAATCCCTGCAAAAGTTTCAGGTTGCAATAAAGTCGGCGATGACAATACCCGAACTATCGTTAGGAGATCACGAAGTTAGGACTTCCGGCAGGATGCGGGCAGGAATGTCAACGAAGTTCCAGATATTGACGTTTAAACTTCAGTATGGTCTGACTGCTCAGTAACTTGGAAGTATTGCACTTTTACAGCGAACTTTTTGCAGATAAAGTTTTGTTCGTGTAGTAGGAATTCGATATTAGGCAAGACCATGCATTGTATATTTAGTATTCGTTGATTATTTTTCCAGATTTCAATTGGATTCAGAAACCACAGGGCTGATTGAAGTGGCGCCCTTTAAGGGAGGCCTATGTCTAACAGTAGATCTTAAAAGGATGGAGATTTTTAAAATGTAATACTGGTGCACGGAACATTAAACATTTTAAATTAATATTTATCATAGAGCAGGGATATGGTTGGTATGGTAGCCTATTGGTCGAAACCTTCCCTCAGAAGGTCCGAGGTTCAAACCCAGGCCTGTACCACTGATTCTAAAACTAATTAATTCTAAACTTATGTGCGTATTAGAAATTACTTATCACTGCTTTTCGGTGAAGGAAAATGTCGTGAGGAAACCTACATACCTGAGAGTTCTTTAAAAAAAATTATCGGATGTGTGTGAAGTCCACCAATTAGCACTTGCCCAATGGCCTAACCTCTCTCATCCTGAGAGAAGATCCGTGTCCAGCAGTGGGACAGTAATGGGTTGAAGACAGATTTATATATAGGCTTATCATCCAGTTATTTGAAATCTAGATGTATAAACACCGTCTTCTGTCGGATAATATCGTTTCATAAACCAATATTTACTCGGCTATGTAGCGTCAACACATCTGCCGATCCACAATGCTCCGAAAAACGAAGCACGATAAAGCTGTATTCACTGTTACCCATTTTACTCTTGAATATTGAACGAATAGCAGATTTATGGATCCAGAAATCTTTTTGACTCTCTACAATGCTTTAAAAATGAAACATGATGTAAAGTTATGTTTGCTGTGCTTCAAAAAAATTATGAAATCGGCTTCGTGCAATTCAGACTCGTGAACGATTATCTACAAACATTGGCAAATAATCACGCTTGCTATATGGGTCTTTAGTATCTATGTAGTTAAAACAACAGACATACATCATTTGTAAAAAAAATACCAGTCTAGCTATCAAGGTTATCATTGGTGATATACAGCCTGACAAACATATAGATGGAAAGCGGAGATTTAGTAATAGGGTCTGGTTTTTACCTTTCGGATACGGAACCATAAAAGTGATATAAAGCCATACTCGCTATTACTCGTTTAAGCAAATGAATTTTCTGACATCTCACATCTACACTGTTGAATATTGAATAATTAAAAAAAATAATGTCAGAATCCAGCATATTTCTGGCTTTCCAGAATGCTTGCTAATATTAAACTACTAGATAATTTAGAGACCGACCGAAATCAGGATGTAGCTGTAGATGTAGTAGAAGTCCATCGGGCTTAACACAATCCTTCCAAAAATGAAGCACTATTAGCAACACTAAATTAGTTTTCACTCGCTAACCTTCATACAAACTTTGTAACATTAAAAGAATTGACTGTTTGCAGATCGAGAAATCGGAATGACAAAAAGTTGGTTGAGCAAATTAAAACTAAGTCGTGGTTAAATTTTAGTCGTGACTAATGTTATACTTTGTCATGATACAACTTATTTAAGATTGATTGAAACGCTAGGATAAATAGACGGGCTAGTCATATAATCTTTAGCATACTTTAGCATAGCATCGAGGTGGTAGAACCAATATAGTTCGAAGAGGGAAGTACCACCGCCATAAATATTTCTAGCGTGAAGCATTTTTTGCGTTTCAATAGAGGAGTGCAGTTGCGGGTACACTTTCACATGAGGCGAACATCAGACTCCTCGGGAGTTGCAACGCATCTGTGATATACTTCAGATGGAACCTATGTTCTGTATGTATTTGATTACAGATGATTACGGACTGCATGCTCGTTTGCTACTTCATTCAGATAAACAAAAATCAAAATTTGAAAAAAACATTTCGTTTCAAGTAAGCAAAATAACATTTGAGTCTCATAAATGACTCGTGATTCCCGTATTTTATTCACCAAACATATATTCTACTTACCAATAAAACCAATTCCGACTTTCCACTTCTATTCACAAAAACTTTGAACTATCGACAGTCGTGTCGCGACAAACAGGAGCATACATCACTGACAGGAAGTCCCTCCACACGATCTGAAAGCGTATAGTGTGAAGACGGTCTAGTGATTTATATGAACCACCTTAAGGATTTCTATTGAATGGGTGCTTTTGGTCAATACCAAACTACCGCTCTTTGAGCATTCTGAGTATTCTGTAAATTATATGAACTGAAACGTCTCGATTCGCTAAGTATTTGTTTGCGGAAGATCAAGCAAGTGAACTCGGATTTGTATTTAATACTATTTTATTAGAGTTAAGTATACAAAGAGTAAAAACAGACCTCTATTGCTAAAACTTCGCTGTCTGTCTGGTTGTCTGTCCGTCACCAGGCTGTATCTCATGAACTGTTATAGCTAGATTGCTTACAAGCGATTCCACATTACTTCACATCCAATCATTCATCTCATCTACACACTCAGAATGAGTTTCATATTTCAAATTTTGAGATTGTTAATTCACAACGCAACCCTCTTTTGAGATTACTAAACAGTGTTGGCAGGGGTCGTCATAAATCGTTTATATTTGAAATATCAATGTTAATAACCCACTTTTCGAACGACTTATCTAAATAATGGATCCCTTATGATTTGCTACTCTCCTTTAAGAACATATACGACATTATTAGACAAGTAACTTCAGTAATATCTTGAAATTGCTATCTTACTTCAAGATACTGTTTTTCACTATAAAATCAAAAGTAACTGGTTGTTAATGAATAGAAAACTTTTAAGTTTTTCAAAGCTGCTATAAAAATAACAGTTTTACATTGTACTCCAAGGCACATTATTATCAGTGTAATATCTTTACATTGATACCTACTTACGAGTACGTAACACGCTTCCGATTTTATAATTACAAAAAAATACAGATGCATTGTGAAGCTCCTCCTTTTTGGAAATCGGTTAAAAAGCGACAAAATGACAATTACGAGTGATAAATCTCAGATTTCCGAAGTAACTATAAGCATTTTAATACTAATCGATAGCATAGTACGAGTGTAATTTCTGTACAGACATAAGATACACTTTATCTCTTATCAACCCATTATTGTCCCACTGCTGGGCACGGGTCTTCTCACAGAATGAGAGAGTTTTTTAGGCCATAGTCCACCGCGCTGGCCAAGTGCGAATTGGTGGACTTCACACACCTCCGAGAACTTTTTTTTTTTTAAAGAACTCTCGGGTGTGTAGGTTTCCTCACGATGTTTTTCCTTCACCGAAAAGCAGTGATAATTAATTTCTAATACGCACATAAATCAGTGGCGCGTGCCTGGGTTTGAACCTCGGACCTCCCAATCGAGAGGGCAAGTTTCAACCATTTGGCTATCACTGCTCTGATACACATCCGATATAAAAACCATAATTTTATATCTAAAAAGCGAGAAAATTGCAATAGTGTTTGAAGCGTTGTTTGTGGTCAAAGTTACTTCAGAAATATATGACATATTTGCGAAGTAACTTTTAACACAGACAATTTTAATACGAATCAATATCATGGTAGCAATGTTACTTTCATACACGTAAAAGCATGTTTTTTATTTTAAATCCACCATTTCATGGAAAAAAGTGAGATTGCAATGCGCGATGGTTCGAAGATTTCTGAAGCTATTGTGAACAGCGTAGTTCCACATGTCACGTGTATTGCTGCAGAAGGGTTTTTATTTAAATATTCACCGCCTCTCGCAGTTTAAACATGACAAACTTGGAGCAACTCCAAGCCATGGATTTTTAGTTCTGTTGGAAATGTAAGCTGTTAGAATAACTGAGAAGAAATAAATATTGTTGTTTCATTTGATAGAAATAGCAAATTAGTATGCAGTCCACCTGACGGTAAGTGGTCAAAGCGGCCGATGGACATCTGTAACCAACTTCATATAGAACATGGTTTCTACATGGAACAACCACACCCTTCCATCGAAACGCAAGAAATGCTTCACGCTAGAAATAGATGTAGAGGTGGTACCTCCCCGGTCGAACTGCACTGCTTCTACCCCCTGGTAAATATTTTGTTCCTGTAAAAAAATAAATTCTGAAAAGCTTCCGAAAACTACACAAACATCTATACTTATAATAAATCTGTAGAGAGGTCAATTCTGTACATGAAATATATTTCCAAAACAACTATCAGGGGGTGATTAGGGATCGATATTGATGCCAAAATTGCAAACAGTAAAATGTTTGTCTCTTTGTCTGTTTGTAGATTCGTTATAGAAACAAAAACTACTCGACAGATTTTAACGAAACTTGTTAATAGAATAATTGTATTCTTCATACTCTATAGTATATACTATATACTACTATAGTATACTTTTCATCACGCTACAATCAATAGGAGGAGTAAAGGGAAATGTTGGGAAAACGGGAGAAGTTGCTCCATTTTCTCAGCTTCCGTCGCGTGTGCAACCTTAATAGTTAAAGTACACAGAAATCAAGTATGACAGAAATATTCTCCTTAAAATTCGCATATGTCTATCTTTTATGGCTGACTCACAATGACACGTGTAACTCCCGACAGCTTAGCAGTTTGAAGCTTTCTGATTATATTTGTCTACTCATACGTTTATAACACTCTCAGTTATCTCTAATTAAAAAAGTTAACATTATTTTTATTATACATTATTATAACAGTATAACATTATTAACACTAAAAGTCAACTAGTAATTAATAAGTGCAATCATTATTACCTTCCTAAATTTTTATAATAATTAATCAGAATAAGGTCCACCAATTCGCAATGGCCAGCGCGGTGGACTATGGCCTAAACTCTCTCATTCTGAGAGAAGACCCGTGCCCAGCAGTGGGCCAATAATGGGTTGATGGAAATCAGAATAAGAGATCTTATTATTTAATCAGTGATAAAACGGCTAATAATATAATTATTATTACCAACCCTAGTATTATTCATAATCAAAATAATGGCTCTGTTATTAGATAACCACAGTAACCATAACCTAAATTATTATCTAACAATCTGGGTTATTTTATAAACTCATATTCGCCACGAAAGTAGGATAAAGGAATCTATCACAATCAAATAGATGGGCGTGTTGCAAATAGGAGATGACACTCGGACAATCCCAGAGGAAACGTAGACCTTTATCTTCTAAAGTACGAGCCCAAGTGTTTCAACTTTTCTCTTTACGGACGATAGTAAAAATAATGAGGTAGACGTTGCATAAATTGAAAGGATTCGTCCTTCTATCTGTACCACAAGCGATAAAACGATACTTTTAAACAATTAATAATCCTATCAAAAACAGTTTCACTGTAAAAATAGCACCAAATTCAAAGTCATAAAATTGTTGAAAAACAATCAAAAATTTTACAAAAAGTTATGAAATACAAGCACAAAAAACCCAAGTTATGATTTTTTGATAATTTAATATTGAAAAAGTTTTGTTGCAACCTTAAAACTTAACAAAAATCGAACTTGGCGTGCGTCCTTCAGTACCGCAAATTTGCTTGGATGTATTGCAAGTAATTTCTCAATACCGTTCTTATTCCTTTACTTTCATTTTATTTATCTTCGTGGGAAGTGCGAGATAATTTTCATCTGAGTCAGTAGATACGCTGCATTCTTACAAGTAGAACATACTGAACACAGAAAAATTTATTCCAACATATTTTCAGCTTCATCTAACTCAAATCGTATCCATTCAGTTTTCGATACTATTATGTAATATTGACGTGATAATTATACATAAGTAAGTTATACTGCTCAGTTACTGCCCAGGAATCCGCATCTGCTCACTCCATGTATTTGTATATCTATATTCACAAATGCATAAATACAAATACATGGAGTGAGCAGGTAGGTACTAGTTCCTAAACAGTTACAGTGTATTTAACCTTACCATTAAAGTATTATGAATGAATCCTAAAAAATGAAGTTCTCAAGGACGCACACCAAGTTCGATTTTTGTTAAGTTTTAAGTTTGCAACAAAACTTTTTCAATATTAAATTATCAAAAAATCATAACTTGGGTTTTTTGTGCTTGTATTTCATAACTTTTTGTAAAATTTTTGATTGTTTTTCAACAATTTTATGACTTTGAATTTGGTGCTATTTTTACAGTGAAACTGTTTTTGATAGGATTTTACATCTTTTTGTAAAGATTTTTTGACTTGTTGATAAGATAATTAAAAATTGTGGATAGTCAGGAAGTTATTGGTTTTACCCCGTTTTACATAAATCGAGTTTCCAATCGAATTTCGATGTTTAGACGTCCGAGGAAGGTTCTCCTATGATTTTTTTATGATGTTGTGTTTATGTCTGTATGTACTTATATATATAAATATGTAATACCTCTCATAACTTTGCCCAATTTCATCGCGATTAGCACTATTCGAGAAGGCTTGTCTGAACTTAGATTTTAAAGTATATATGAATAAATTACCAAAATATATATAATAAATAAGTGACTTAATATAACTCCTACCTACCAACAGTATAGAAAGAAATCATTTATATTAAATTTACACAAACAAACTTTACACAAAAATTATTAGTAATTATGGGCATATTAAGTATATGAACTACTACATATAGGTTTTTAAACAACATATTACTGATTGTCAAATGGGCCAAAACGTAGGAATCCATAGATCGTTCTAAAGTTAATTTGACAGATGTTAGTTTAAAAAAATAAAACGTACAAAATTGTAAATTATTGTTTTCTTTGTTTAAATAAACATTGATATCGAAGATATGTAAACTACCGCGCTTACAACACAAGTAAAGAAATACAACATAAAGATTCTTGACTGGACAGGAACTGAAAATAATAGCACTATATGACATAAAAACGACAAAAGATACCTACTGGTGATAAAGTCTGAGGAAAAAATAATGTAATATTTATGAGACAGAAAACACAGAAGGAAGTCACATAACAGCCATATCACTTATACATTGATATTATCGTTTGGTGTGAGTAACTTCTTTTCCATCGTGGGCTTTACTAGCGCTTGGAGCTGTCTGCAACGAAGAGGCAGGTACCGGCGCACTAGGGATAGCATCAAGCTTCGCCACCTGGTTGTGCGAGCCATCCAGTGCTAATGATGACCCATCTCGGCCCAGCAATTAGTGACTCCAAACAACTGTCTAGCCCGCATGAAAACACTGTGGCGGCTCTTCGCCAGGAACTCGGATTGTGTAACACCTGAACCTTTTAAATATGATAGTCATTGTCACTATGGAAACATAAAATACAATTTGTTGTGATTTTAATAGATTCTAAATTAATATTTCATTAAATATTTCAGTACCTAAGAGATGGATATTTGTCACACATTTTTTTTGCTAATAAGAGGAACTGGCAACAAATATTTAATGGGCCACCTCATGGTATGCCCTAATTATACCAAGAAGGAGGAAAATGAGGTATCATATTATTGTATCTGAGAATCCACTATGATTGAATTTAACTTCTACTGCAATATTTCTGCTAACAGTTAATTTGAATCGCCAGATTTAGTATTTATATTATTTTTTACAATAACTATTAAAGTATAAAACGAGCAGTAAAAAGTCCAGTGGTAAGTGGCCACTGCCTCTAATGGACATCGGCTATTAATCTCTCATAAAAATGTTTTAGGTTATAAGAACCAAGTATATTTGCCATTCCTGCTGGGTGAGGTCTGGTTGAATGTTGTGTATACTTAGAATCTAGTCAACATTTGGAGAACATGCAGCACAAAGAAAATGTACAGAATGATGACAACATACAGTATGAACACACAATTTTACTAAGCGTGCCAGATATTCCTAATTCTGCATGCAGCACTTGCCCCACAATTATACACAAATAATGTTACCAAATCAAAGCGAGTTCCATATAATTCTTCTCATTGCATATTTACCAGATGTGATAATAGTTATTTTTTTTTAATCCCCAGCTATATTAAAAGAATTCTATTAAATGATGAAAGTAATAACATACCTTGTAGCGTTGTGTGGGAATTGAATCTTGATTCAAATGAGTGGGATTTATTGGCCCATGAAAAAAGTTGAATTCATTACATATTACTGTTTTATTTTTACAGGTGTAGAATAATAAGTGTAAGAATAACTTCGCTACTTAAAAAAGGATACTTTATTATTATTTAACTTTGTATTTTAGATTGCAGATTGATGTTAAGAACAAAACAAGTATCCTTGAATAGGTAGTTATATTCTAAATGATGGGTTTATAACTGCGATAAGACTATTAGATCCGTTAATTAAAAAGTGAAATGCAAAGACGAGAGAAAATTGGTTATTAACGACAATATTTTTAGTTTCAAGTTTAAAGATTTATAATTATGCTTAAAGTCAATTTGAACTTAAATACCATACCATAAAATATAAATGTTAGTAATGGTATTAGTGTCTGGATTTATCTAAAAACAAAAATAAGCTTGACAATTTTGTATTCATTTTAAAATCTGTCCATTCTCTGGCGAAACGCAGTTTGCCAGTCAGCTAGTAATCTATATTTTCATATAATATCATATTATTTAAAATAAGAATTGATTGTTTGCTCTGCTGGATGAGGTCTAATTGGCAATATGTTCATCTCCGTTATGTCAACCTTCCGTCAGGCAACATGTAGTATGAAAATAATATACAGCATAAATAAAATATACCTACAGCATGAAGACAACCATAGAAGAAGCAGGAACTCGCAATTTTACTAGTAACTTGGGAGTTCAACATAAATAATAATCTTTTTCAGAATAATTTCATATTAAATAAAGATATTCTTGAATGGCTTTCATTTGTAGTACACCCTTCAAATCAGCATTTAGAGAATTTGCGAATAAGTTTATATACTTATAATCTTTTGACCGCCCGGCTTTATATTCAGTAGTCATGCTCCTAGTGCCCGGCATAGTGAATCAAAAAATGAATACCTACAACAAATCTTTTTGACAAATTAATTGCTTATCCCTCGCTAAGCAATTAATTTGTCTATTTTTTTTTATGATAGGTACAAATGATATTTGCTTGTTGGGTTAATTAATTACTAAATAGCTACAGTTTATGCTACTTCGCTCAAAATACAATCAGTGTTAAAATATACGTTGCCATTTTTATTTTTTAGTAGTCCAGACATTTTTTATTATTATTATGTCTACTTGCAACGATAAACGTAAAATTGTAATAGCTGTGTTGATTCTAAAATGATGACAAAATAACTGAAGAGAAATAAAATATACATAGCGATAAACACCTTTGTAAATAAGGCAAGACTAGAAAGCTCATTCTTATCAAACTGGACTACAAAAACCAAATAGTACGATATGAGCAAGCACAAACTATTAAAGTATTAAAGTAAAAGTAAAAAACTATTAAAGTAAAGCACGCTTTCGCTTCGTCTCTTCGTATACTTTCCTACTATGGTATCTATCATACTACGCATTCAATTAAACGATGTACTTAATAAAAAAAGTTCCAACATATTCCATTCAAGTTCCTACGCACATCTCTTCCTTTGATACGAGTATAAATTCTTCTAATTCGTCACCATTTGAATTATTATAATTCTTAACTTCATTACGTTTATTAATTTATATAATGTTTACCTATGAAAAAATCTTTTTGGTAGTAAATGTAATGGTTTGAGATTCACTAAATGTCAAGCGATGTGTAAACGACTTTGACGTTCACTGGATGTCAGGTTTTCATCGCGCGAAAGCGAAAAGTCTAAGAATTGGGGGCACTATGGTTTGTGCTATCGAAATTTATTAATTTCAAATGTAATTCATTACAAAGTCAATTGTAATTAATTGATATCACATATATGAATTATAATCTACTATTATAAAATATTATTTGAGGATAATACGCTGTGTGTAAGTAATAAAATTTCATAACCTACAAATAACTGCTCCTATTACAGTAAAGACATACTCGGCTTGTCTGACTTTGAACTTTGGTGTCAGACTCGACCGAGTCTGTGAATTTTTATTATGCACTACATAGGTTTTAGATTTGATTGTCACACATATATGTAAATAAAGTATTCTGTATCGCATCAGATCTGGGCATTGGTATTGTTGTTATTGTTGTTGGAATGACGCGAGGACCCAAAGTGAGCCTTGGCCTCCGACACTAAGAGTCTCCATTTCGGTCTGTCCTGCGCCATCTCCAGCCAGTCATCCGCCTGGAGGTCACACAGATCCTTCTCTACTTCACTCTTCCATCTGTACCTGGGACGACCGACAGGACGGCGGCGCAAGTACGCTCGCTTCACAGCACGATCCTCATTGGATCATTATCCTCCAGGGCATTGGTATTGGATAAGAATTTAGTGCTTGGCAATAATTAATGTAACTCTTTTAAATCGTTGTGACATAATAAAATGTAAGTAAAGTGTAAGTAGTTTCTCCAGGCCATCGTAGTTCCGTAACCACGATCTATGCAGTTGGGTTGAATCTACAAAAAAGATCAGATAAAGCTATTAAAAATTAAGGCATTTATGCTTCAATTTATTGATTACTACACTATCAATTACAAAAATTATACAAAAAACGATTAAAAACTACGCCTGTCACCCTATAATATTAGATATATTATAGGGTGACAGGCGTAGTTAAGCTATTGCATAGCTTTAAACGCGCGCTTTGAGCGCGGCGACCGAATTAAGAAATTCCGTAACGAAAAAACCTAACACACAGTACGAAGCTCGCACCGATCGAGCTGCTCGGAAATCGGACGAATATGTAAGCAGTTGTTTGTAAGAAAGTATATAGTATTAAAGATAAAAACTTGAATTAATATCAAAGAAAAAATACTGCATAAATAAATAAATAATTATAATTGATATAAAATTACCGCGGCTGTCGCTGAGTGCCGCAGGTTTTTTAATAAAATATTATAATTAATTGAAGGTAGTCATATTTTAGTTTTGAAAACAATGTGTTTAATAAACGTACTTTTATCCGACACGGTAGTTTTTATATTTCCTATTTCTAAACGTGCCACATACATCAACTGTAGACAAAAGCTCTCGTTATTCTCACTTTATATTCTCTAGTAAAAGAAGAGACAACATCCTTACAGTTAACTCGCATTTATGGCAAAGGATTCAAGGCTTACAAAGTTTAAACGAAGGTTCGGTTTGTTAAACGTTGTTTTGAACGAGCATACGTTTCCTCTGTACACGATAAGACAATGTTGTTGCAATGTAATTGTTGTTTTATTTACCTACAAACCATTCTATTGTTATTATGTTACTGACAGGGAGTTATTATACTATTTAAGGGAATCAAATTAAGTTGAAACACTATTCACCGAGTGTAATAATATGTTGTAATTATCGTAATATTAATAAATGTATCACAATATTATTAACGTGCAAGGAATTAATTAGTATATTTCAATTGTTTTAAAAATAATCCAGACTATACACGTGGGTATTTTACGGGATAACATAAATGTCCTACAAAGTTTTGCAAAAAGGGTTGCGATGAAATACGTGTAACATAACACGTTTTCAAAGACCACATATGCTAATTCATGATTATTTTATTTTTCTGTTAAAAATAAAACAATAATGAGGTATGTACACATATTTACATATATTTATAATGAGGTACTTATTCGCTCTTCACTATAATTATAATTCAATACTCATTTAACTTTAGAAATCATGTAAGGTTCAAACACGCTAAAAACTGACCAAAACTCATACAACTACGCTATCGACTTTTGCTCCAACTCTTTTGTAACTATTGGTAACTGTTCAATATTTTTGGCTCCAAAACCACCTCAAGCGTGAACACACTACGAACAATTTGCTTTGCAAGCAATCATAACTTGCCTTTCATTTAACTTATCGGCAAGCCGTGACTATTGGAAACGCCGACACCACGCAAATTGGTTTACGCTTCCCCTTGTTGCTTTATTTTCGTAACAGTACACGAAAAAATATTGTATGTGTACAGTGTTTAATACATTGGCTTCATAAAAACAACAACACAACTTTAAATCGAATTTTACAAATTTACATTTAAGAGTTTAGCTTGCTTATAGGTAATTAAAAATGACAATTAAATATTCTTCTTATTTTAATAGTTGATCCGGCGAACTTCGTTGCGCCTAAAATTACGACATCACATTACAAAAAATACTGTTTTTCTATTATATTATACATGTATTATACTTAAAAACCTTTTTCTTGACTCAATTTATCTACTAAAAAAAACTATAAAATCGGTAGGCTAGTTTTAAAGATCTAAGCATACATAGGGACAGACAGCGCGAAGCGACTTTGTTTTATACTATGTAGTGATACTTATAGATTATATATATTATAATAAGGGACTCCACTAAACAAATGAATTCGACTAATCTTTTTACGTTTTAATAATGTGTTTTGTTTTATTTTTTTACTTACATTATTTGAACAATGAATTATTGCATCTACATATTAATTACGCTAGCAGTATTTATACAAACGAAACATTATATCCAATAAATATATTTTATCCGCCCAAAAATCTGTTAACCCTGTAGATAGGATATTCGTGTCACATGTCCAATCTCGTAACGAAGCCTGCTAATATTAAACGCGTCAACACCAGCTTCACTGTAGTGTAAAATGACACACCTCTGAAATTTGCCGTGTAGCCTGAGCTACACGTCATCGTTAGTTTTTTGCTTCAATCCGGGTCAAAGCTTTTACCGCTTAGACACTGTAAATACAGTGCGGGATACGTTACAAATGGGACATGCAATTTTAAGCCTAGATTTCGTGTTCCGACTGAATTGAGTACATGATTTGGGACCGCGATCAGTTTAAAATTCTTTTCTGTTCGAATCTCGTTTGAATCAGTCATTAAACATTCATGTGGTAACATTAAAATGCATTGTCGTGATTATTTTTACCCCACTGTGTCAGAAGAAGGGTGAAGTTGTTTTAGCGTATGTATGTTTGTACGTCGATTTCCTTGGAACGCGTTACAGCCAAGGCTTGACGATTGTAGTACTTATTATATATGACATATCATTGAATCCTCCCAGGTGTGAGAGCGACATAAGCTATTAATAACTAAGGTACATAATATTTAAATATGGAGTTAGTGAACCAAAGAAAGAGAGAAGCGATGATTATTTTTAGTTTCAGAACAATATGAGTATTCAATGAAAACTAATAAGTAGATCATTACATAATTATAAATCATTTTTATATTATACTTCAATGTTATTATTTAAATAAATGTCCCTCAATCTGCATGTTCGCTGTCTATTACGTCTTCCTAAAAATGCGTTCTAAAAAAAACCTTTTAGAAAATATAAACCAACTGTGAGCCGTCTCACATCGTTCCATAAAAAACCTTTTTGAAAACATACACCGACTGTGAGCCGGCGAGTCTCAGGTCTCCACATTCACTTTACGCCGAGGACCGGTGTTGACGGGAGATTAAACGGGAACGAGCATCGGACATTCCGCTTTGCGTCATGTGAACGAACAGTACTAGTGGTTTACGGTTGTGTAACAGATTGCACTAAAAGTTATGTTACGCTTCAAAGGTATTTTATACGAGTAAATCAGAAGAAGCATCTTCCTTTTAGCTATAGCATTTATGTATGTGTGTCTATTTATTTGGCACGTACCATAGCCCAAAAAGGTTGACAGTTTTAATATATGTCACATTTATGGCATCAACTGTGTTGTCGAAGGCTCAGGCTCTACAATTTATATATATTGCTCCTGCAATTAGAGAAAAAAGGGGAAAATTCGATGACTTTTAATATCATTACAGATGTCCTTGGGTGGATAGCTACTATATCTCCTGTACTACATACCTCTTAACTATACGTCTAAATTATATAAAGATAAAATACGGTATCCTAAAAATGCCTTCTAAAATGAACTTATTTTGAAAATATGCCGTGAGCTGCTAGCTGTGAGCTGTGATCCGTCTAAGGTGTTCACGTTCGCTTTGACGCCGAGAAGCGATGTTGACGGAGGATTAAATGAGCACGAACATCGGACATTCCGCTTTGCGTCATGTGAACGAACAGAACTAGTGGTTTAAGGTTGTGTAACAGATTGCACTAAAAGTTTTATATAACATTTCTAATTTTTTTTCCCCATTACGTCGGGTAGAGGGAAATATTTTCGTGAGTATATATGTATATCGATTCTTTTGGAACGCACTACAGCCCAAAGGGCTTCATGGATTACAACATACAATATATCAAACGACTCATTGTCAAAGTGATATGTGCTATATAATTTTTAAATATTGAGCCCGCTATAAGAGAAAAAAGGGAGAGAAGTAAGTTTTTTTAGTTATCGATTTAGACACCCATAGGCGGATGTAGCCACTATGTCAGTTGAATTGCATGCCCGTTAACTATCCATCTATATTTTAAATAAAGAAAAACCACGATATCCTAAAAATGCGTCCTAAAAATAACCTTTTTGAAAATATATACCAACTGAGAGCCGTCTCAGGTCTCACATTCGCTTTGACACCGCGGACCGGTGTTGACGGGAGATTAAACGGAGAACGAGCATCGGACATTCCGCTTTGCGTCATGTGAACGAACAGTACTAGTGGTTTAAGGTTGTGTAACAGATTGCACTAAAAGCTATCTAACGCTCAAAGGTATGTGTACATCATATGAAGTGTAATGCGATTGAAGTGTATGTATGTATGTATGAATATATGAATGTCAATTTATTTAACAAGAATGTATGAATATCAATTATGTTTAAGAAACGACGGAGACGAACGAATATTTCAGAAAATATACCATAGAATGCTTTTCGTGACAATTCTCAATCTAAAGGGGAGCTTTCAATCAAGTCAATCATATATGCGTTACTATTCACAAAGACTAACGATATGATGATCGCTTGATATGAAAATGAGCCGGCAGTCACATCCTTCCAGCGAAACGCAAGAACTACATCATGCTAGAAATAGATGTGGTAAAGTATCTCTTATAACACAGAAAAGCGGATGATTTTTAATATTGAGATGGTAAAAGGTCATTCTTTTTTACCAGATGTCAAATAATTACTACCGTAACTTATATCTGTACTGCCAAATTTTAAATGGGATTGTCACACGTTAGATCGTTGAACCTTGGACTTCAGAAGCTTTGCTGTCCCTAAAGCCTAACTTAGAATTCAATTGATAGCTAACCTACCCTAACTTAGATTTCAATTAGGATAGATTCGGACCTTTTTTGCGAAACACTGTAATTCAATATTCGCAAAACATCCGCACAATACTTCACATGCGATTGCGAATATTCTTAACTTAACTACTATATATCTTGCCTTTAAAATCAGAACTGTTAACATTTAGTTTGAAAAGTAAGAGGACATACAAGACGGTATTACTTATCCCTTTGGAATAGTCACTCATCTGTGGTCAAGCTCAGCTAGGATTTTGATCACACATACGTGTCCATGGACAACAGTAGCCACTTACAAATGTATGAATTATGCCGCTTGCTACTAGCGTAAAATGAAAACTTAGGACCTTGAAACTGAAATTAGACCAGGCATTGTTTTACTACCTTAACAAGCAAAAAGAAAATTGGAGATAGACTTAAGAAAATAGTGAAGGTACTAAAACTAGAAATATTTGTAATTTAACTTTGTACATACCACCGTTTCAATCTTAATTGATGTTTTCAGCTCATCATCCTATTTCGCAGGCTAGTACATTTACATAAGAAAAAAGGAAACCAATTAACTGCCGTCAGACAGATAACCGAACCGATAAATAAAAGGAAACTTATGATTGCTTCGATCCAACATTGTTTAAACCCAAAAATGTTTGTGCACCCTCGCGGCCGTATTGAAACATCCAAAAACTGGGTTCCAATCAATGCGCTCAAAGAGAAAATACCGCAAAGAAACCTTCGAACTGATTCTATTTGTTTTTAGGAACCCTTTCATACGCATCACATGTGATGTGATATTCATATGTTTTGTCAGTATTTAAATGAATTTTAATGAGAAATAGTTATTTTACTGTTACAATACATGTTAAATTTAATGCCCTGTCAGATACTGTCCTCTTACTAGTAGCTAATGCTGTATAGTAACTTATAACACGTACATAGTATGATTTTATTACAATTTTTGAGATAGGCTCAGTACATACGCGAAACAGACGCGCGAATTTTTGTTTTCTTGAAAATTATGAAGTAAGACCAGCGTACTTTCAAAAGCAGCTAAGTATGAGTTTATTACATTTCCTCAAAATTATCGACTCTGATTTCATTCATCACTGCACACATACACAAAGTGTGGCCGAAAAGGAAAAAGTAAACTTACAACCTTTTTTTAATTGAATAATCCTCATGGATACTCAGCCGCCCGGTACAGCAACTGCCCTAGCATAATGCGGTGGACTATAGTCTAAGCCTCTCGCAATATAAGAAGACCTGTTCTCAGCACTGGGATAGAAATTTACTGCCGACGACCATAACAAAGATCTACCTTGCTCCTATACTCCTGTAAACCTTTTAATCCATAAAACGTTTCAATAATAACATGTCGTAGCATGTCGTACCCAAGTCCTTGTCAAAGCTAGCGCCCAGCGGCTCAATTGAATCAGGGTCGCCCCAAAGGGTAGCGGGACTCACTTATAACTTAGTTCCTCGAATAATGGACGCCAAACCACACGCTTATGAACTTTAACTTAATGGAAACGTTATCGCCGGAATGCCCCAGCTGTGGCTTAGTTTGAATTCGCAAGCACACTATTAGGTAAAGTCTATAACTGCGTGAAATGATTGGAATCTTTTGTACTTTTAAACATACTTCTACTATTTTTTATAAGGTTAAAGTAGCAAACGAGCAAGGTAAGGAAGCATATAGAACATGGGTTCTGTTTGTCAATCACAAATGTGTTGCTACTCTTAAGGACTGAGATAGTTGCCTCATATAAAAGAGTACCGGAAACCACACCTTTCCTTCTTTCCCTCGCCTTTTTTTTTTTTTTTTTTGTTCTCGAGGGGGAAACCTTCAAAAGGTACCCGACGCCGTGGGAGCGACGCAGGGTTATGTGGGATTTTTACCGCACTAAAACCCCCCCGGTGGCCGTCCTCGGCGCTATAAAGAGGACTCCGGGAACTCGGTCCGACCGCAACCAGAATCCTCTGAGCGCGTTGCCCCATCGGGCTCCTCCCAGATGGGCGGCTGGGCCCACCACCCCGTCTAGTCTTTACGACGGTATGTGACCTCATATACCGCCGTCCCTCTCGGGATCGTCTGACCGAACGGTTCGAGCTCCCACTCTAGCCGCCTGCAACCCCGGAAGCCCCTTTTAGTCGCCTCTTACGACAGGCAGGGGATACCGTAGCCCTATTCTGATCCCGGAACTACAGGGACGTCTCCCTCGCCTAATAATTTAACTTACTCCACGTTTATAAGCTATCGCTTTTATCGTGAGCTTTTAGAGTGACGACCGAATCAAGAAATTCCGCCTACTATGTAGCGCGACCGCGCTTTCGCTTAACGTGTATGTATGTATATGATACGACAGTACGAAGCTCGCACGGATCGAGACGAGTTGCTCGGAAATCGGACGAAAATGTAAGTAGCTGTTTGTGAGAAAGTATTTAGTATTAAAGAAAAAAACTTACATTAATATCAAAAATAAAAAAATACTGCATAAATAAATAGATAAATATAATTGCATAACTTGATAAAAAAAATGCTATGCAATAGCTTTACCGCGGCAGTCCCCGAGTGCCGCACGTTTTTTTAATGAAACCTAATAAACTGGTTAGTGATAATTTAGAACCAATTTTCGCTGTTAGATTGAACAATATTAACACAATACTCTAACATTTCGCAATAAAAGCTTTTACCATGAACGCAAACTCATGTCTCTTAATATTCTCAAAGACTTACCCGTAGATATCTAATATTTGTTCTAGACATTTCTAATTTCATGCGAGAACTGAAATTCATTTCTATCTATCCGCGACACAATTTCTATGAATATATTATTTACTTAACATTGCTTCTACGAGTTTTTTTATAGTACTTCGTTAAAGCTCTCCTGAGAATCCGTATCATAATACCTTTATTAACTATAATATTATTATTTAAGTAGATATTACATCTTAATATGTTGTTCTTTTTAAAAATATGAAATACAAAAAGTTTAAGCATTTGTGCTACCAAATCTTAAAGTACTCATAATGGTGGTAGTAACATTATAGGAGATACCACACTTATTTTTAACGTCAAACAGTTCTTACATTTTGTTTGAAGGGGTCACTTATGATTATTATTACATAAAACAGCTGCCGTAGAGTATCCAAAGTCCACAGAAAAATATATTCAGATATTATTATTATGACGAAGACATTATAAAAAATCTGAATATATCTATATATATAAAAGCGAAGGGTCACTCACTCACTCATAACGAAATCTCAGAAACTACAAGTGCTAGGAGTTTCAAATTTTGCATGCGGGTTCTTTTAAGGACGTAAGTGCTCACAAAGAAGGGATTTTATGAAATTCAACCTAAGATGGTGAAATGGGGAAAACTTTGTAATACATTGATTTGAAGATAAAGATTAGATTATAACGTGTATTTTTAATTTCTAATTTCCAGCAACCACTGTAACGAGATAGCTAATATTATATTCTCTATTATTACTCGACTTCTTTTTACACGAGCAGCCTTTGGTCCAACTACACCCAAAAAACTTACAATGCTCTTCGTATTCAATTTAATAATGGATTTAGGATGCTGATGGGGCTACCGAGATACTGTAGTGCATCAGGGATGTTTGCAAAAGCACGTGTCAATTGTTTTTACACTATAATTCGCAAAAAATGCAGCTCTCTGATGCACCGTGTCCGGGAAAGCTCCAACAGTATCCTGAAAATGATCAGTAATCGATTAGATTGTCAGTATATTAATCACTGTATCAGTAAACATATGACAAAATGATGTAAATGTAAATTGAGTCCAGTTACTTGAATAAATAAATTATTATATTATTATATTATTATATTCTACATACTGTATTCGCTACCGATATCAGCTGCTCGATATCGTTGATTCGTATTTAATCCCCGCGCAACAACGCGCGCGGTATCAGATTGTTCTGTTTGTTTTGCCGTATTGGATATGATGTTTGTGTTCGATCCTTTCCTAAATAGAATAGGATAGACAGACTATTTGTTTATTATTATCTGAAACGTCTACCAATCTTCATTGGTGAAGTAGAGTAGATATCCTCCAAGCGTCTCATAGTCGAAGGATTAGATGAGCGCAAAGCAGAATTTACCACTATACCTATAAAAGATAAGATAAGTAAGTCAGCCATAATTTAGCATTATGTTTACCTTTTTTTACATGCCATTATGGGTCTTCATAAAATAGATTTCTGAAGTTATTATATCACTTCTTAGCTGAAAGATAAAAGTTACTTTAAAAATTCCAGCGAACAGCAAAGTAATTCTGTTACTTTGCTGTTATATTCTCCACATATTGTATTCACTACCGATACCAGCTGCTCGATATCGTTGATTCGTATTTAATCCCCGGACAACAACGCGCGCGGTATCAGATTGTTCTGTTTGTTTTGCCGTATTGGATATGGTGTTTGTGTTCGATCCTTTCCTAAATAGAATAGGATAGACAGACTATTTGTTTATTATTATCTGAAACGTCTACTAATCTTCATTGGTGAAGTAGATTAGATATCCTCCAAGCGTCTCATAGTCGAAGGATTAGATGAGCGCAAAGCAGAATTTACCACTATACCTATAAAAGATAAGATAAGTAAGTCAGCCATAATTTAGCATTATGTTTACCTTTTTTTACATGCCATTATGGGTCTTCATAAAATAGATTTCTGAAATTATTATATCACTTCTTAGCTGAAAGATAAAAGTTACTTTAAAAATTCCAGCGAACAGCAAAGTAATTCTGTTACTTTGCTGTTATATTCTCCACATATTGTATTCACTACCGATACCAGCTGCTCGATATCGTTGATTCGTATTTAATCCCCGCGCAACAACGCGCGCGGTATCAGATTGTTCTGTTTGTTTTGCCGTATTGGATATGGTGTTTGTGTTCGATCCTTTTGCAAATTAAAATCGAATAGGATAGACAGACAATCTGTTTATTATTATCAAACACGTCTACCAATATTCATTGGTGAAGTAGAGTAGAAATCCTCCAAGCGTCTCACAGTCGAAGGATGAGATGAGCGTAAAACAGCGTTTACCACTATAACTTTAATGAGACAGTAAATCAGCCATAATTTAGCATTATGTTAACCTTCATTATACATGTCTTTATGGGTCTTCATAAAAATAGATTTCGGAGTAAGTATATCACATCTTAGCTTAAAGATAAAAGTTACTTACTTTAAAAATTCCAGCGAACAGCAAAGTAATTCATATCATATTCTCCACATACTGTATTCGCTATCGATACCAGCTGTTCGATATCGTTGATTCGTATTTAATCCCCGGACAACAACGCGGGCGGTATCCGATTGCTCGTTTGTTTTGCCGTATTGGATATGATGTTTGTGTTCGATCCTTTCCAAATTAAAATAGGATACAATAGACCGACAAATAATGTCTATATTTATTATCATCAAAAATCTTCTACTAATCTCCATTAGGGAAACATAATGGCGCATTCTGCAAGTCTCATATAGTAGCGAAATGAGATGTAGGTACTCATATGTCCTACAAAACTTAAGGCTCTAATTATTATAATACTGTAAATTAAAGTTATTGATTATTATAAATTATAATATGAAAGAAAATTAATTCTAATTTGATATTATTTAATTTTTTTACTAACATTACTTTATGTGATTACATAACAGATTTGTGAAGTTATGAGTGAGTAAATCCTTATTGGTTGGTTTGAATAGAATATGATAGATAGACTATCTGTTTATTATTATCAAAACCGTGTACCAATATTCATTGGTGAAGTAGAGTAGAAATCCTCCAAGCGTCTCACAGTCGAAGGATGAGATGGGCGTAAAGCAGCGTTTACCACTATAATTATAATAAGACAGTTAATTAGCCATAATTAAGCATTATGTTAACCTTTTCTTTACATGCCTTTATGGGTCTTCATAAAATAGATTTCTGAAGTTAGTATATTACATCTTAGCTGAAAGATAAAAGTTATTTACTTTAAAAATTCCAGCGAACAGCAAAGTAATTCATATTATATTCTCCACATATTGTATTCGCTACCGATACCAGCTGCTCGATATCGTTGATTCGTATTTAATCCCCGGACAACAACGCGCGCGGTATCCGATTGTTCTGTTTGTTTTGCAATATTGGATATGATGTTTGTGTTCGATCCTTTCCAAATTAAAATAGAATAGGATAGACAGACTATCTGTTTATTATTATCAAACACGTCTACCAATATTCATTGGTGAAGTAGAGTAGAAATCCTCCAAGCGTCTCACAGTCGAAGGATGAGATGGGCGTAAAGCAGCGGTTACCACTATAATTATAATAAGACAGTTAATTAGCCATAATTAAGCATTATGTTAACCTTTTCTTTACATGCCTTTATGGGTCTTCATAAAATAGATTTCTGAAGTTAGTATATTACATCTTAGCTTAAAGATTAAAAGTTACTTATTTTAATAATTGCAGCGAACAGCAAAGTAATTCATATTATATTCTCCTAGCTATAATTAAGCATTATGTTAACCTTTATTTTACATGCCTTTATGGGTCTTCATAAAATAGATTTCTGAAGTTATTATATCACTTCTTAGCTGAAAGATAAAAGTTACCTACTTTAAAAATTCCAGCGAACAGCAAAGTAATTCATATTATATTCTCCACATATTTTATTCACTACCGATACCAGCTGCTCGATATCGTTGATTCGTATATAATCCCCGGACAACAACGCGCGCGGTATCAGATTGTTCTGTTTGTTTTGCCGTATTGGATATGAGGTTTGTGTTCGATCCTTTCCAAATGAACTGTAAAATTAGAATAGGTAAAACAACTACTTATTTGTTTTTTATAAAACTGTCTACCACTTAAAAGAGGTAGGTGTAGACATAAGACAGCTATGGATTCACATAGGTATATACTGAGATTTTTTCATACTTAAATAAAATTAAATTCCCGTCATTCCGTAAATTACAATATATTTTCAAAAAATGTTTGTATTAATAACCGTTTTTTTTATAATTTTCAGTATATATCTGTCTCTTTGTCTCGCGTGCTTGCATCAGACAAACATTGCTAACTTCTTATTGACAACTTATACTACAGGTTCAAAACTGATAAATTATTTTTTTGGTATTGGGTCTGAATAATATGTATAATATCTGTCTGTTACGATTTTGTTTCGCGTGTACTATACACGCGAAACAAAATCGTTGTGTGGGACTATAAGGTCCCACACAACAATATTTAGAATACGTTATTTTGTTAAACCCGCCCATGCGCTCGAATAACAGGGCCTACAAATATTTTTGAGGTAAAAATGAAAGTATGCTAAAATCCCGAAGTATGTAAATATTCGTATTTTTATAGTAGAACCGAACTAACTTATGCCAAAATATTTTCATACAAAGTGGGTTTATTATAAAGCGTTAATTGTCTAGTTGTCCGACTGCGTCAGATTAAAGAAATGTTTTTCGTGTGTATGTATTTCCATTTGTTTAAAATGGAAATACATACACACGAAAAACAAAACGTAAATGGCATTACAAATTATAACAAATGACATATCATTGGAATCAACTCAATTGTACATTGTCATCATACTAATATTATAAAGGCGAAAGTTTGTGAGTGTATGTTTGTTACTTCTTTACTTCTAAACGGCTGAAGCCATTTTCATGTAATTTTGTAGGGAGAAAATCTTGTTCCTACGAGACAATCGATACATCGTTATTTAATGCGGTCGAAGCTGCGAGGTTCAGCTAGTAGGCTATATAATGTTTAATAATGCCGCTTGTAATATAAAAATATTTTAATGTAATGTAACTATTTTAATACAAAATCAAATAAGCATTTGGTTTCAAAAATAACGCGAAAACTTATTTCTAATTAAAGCAGCAAAGGAGCACGCATTACACCTGATGGCTTACCACAGATTTTCAGATTAAGTGTGGCATTCATGGGCGACAGTAACCACTTACGGTTACTGCCGCCCATGGATTTCTGTAAACAACTTCATATAGAATAAAGGTTTTCTCTGAAGTCCATCACAGATCCGTTGCTACTAACGAGGACTGAGACAATCGCTTCACCTGAATTTATACCAGGTGGTAGAACCAGTGTAGTTCGACCCAGGAAGTGCCACTGTCACACCTATTTCTTGCGTGAAGTATTTTTTGCGTTTAGATGGAAAGGTGTGGTTGCCGGCGCATTTTTATAAGAGGCGACCATCCTAGTCCTCGGGACTAGCAACGCGTCTGCGATCGGCTTCAGATAGAACCCATGTTCTATTTGAAGTTGCTTACAGATGTCCATGGGCGGCAGAGACCACTTACCATCAGGTAGACTGCATGCTCGTTTGCTACTTCAATCAGATAAAAAAATGGACTTCCCAGTCCTCACCCGTGCAACTGTTTCATGCTAAAAAGGCGTGGTGGTGATACGTCCCCGGTCGTATCATATAGGGATGTCCTACTACACACTTCGCAAGTTATATACTCTTCAAACCGAAAAACACCAGCATTTTACACTGTTATTGCTGGCAGAAACAGGTGTAGGGTTCATGCCTCCAGGTTGAACTGAAAAAGGTTCTGCCTTGAAATTACCGGCAGAAAACGTAAAATGCATGAATCACATCAGTTCCTGCCTCCAAATATAATATAATATGGTTCTATAAATAACCTAATCCTCTTATGTAAGGAACCTTCAAACATAACTGAAATCTCAAACATTACTCCCGTAATTTAACATTATGAAATCTTAATATTTAGCAAAGGGATATGAGCGAGTAATGTGTGCTCAGTCGTCCTTGAAAACACAATAAAGGTGACGGAACCCTTTATGATGTGAGAGCGATGGCATCTCTGTCACATCGATTTCCGTGTCAATTTAATGTCTGTGCTCCTAGTGAAAACAGTTACAGTCTGGTTTTTACCCAAAATACCTATTGTACCAAAATTATTAAAAATACATTGATCAATAGATGGATTTTGTTTCAGAAAACAGAGAAGAAGTCTGTTAAAACTAAGTAAATATCGACTTAAATACCGTTTTCACTAGGGTAAACGGTAGACACTTATCATCAAGTGAATTCCCCTTTACTACTTCAGTAATATAAAAACAAGGCTCAAAAGCACTTTTCGGTTAATAAATCTATTGAAAAGTGATAATTAGCAGCAGCAATCGCAAAAAATATAATAATAATCTAGGTTCTAACAAAGACTTACACTAAGAAAAGTACTTCATACTATTTAAGCTTAGTTTACCTCAAATTACCATACGCCTAGTGTGTGTTCCGAAGTAGTTCACCTCATTTGCACTGCTAAAAGGTATTTTCATATAGTCGTCAGGCAAAATGCACCTGCGGTCTTAATATCCCGGATTTGTATTTGACTGTTACCCAATGTACAATAAATATAATATAATTGTCATGACAGATTACCTAAGTAAAAGAAGTAAAGCTGCTATATCATTTATTAAAGGAAAATCCCCGACCGTTTTAGAAGACTGGTTGCTTTCAGTTTATTGTTTTCATACAAAGGGGTTTTCTGTTTTCATCAATAATTTATTTAATTTATCCCTTCTTTGGATTTTGCGCCAAAACTTTAGTATGTGGCCTATTCACTCATAAGGCAACATAAGGTATATAACAGAAATTGGTGAAACAGTGGTGCGATTAGAGTTAAACTATAAAAGGTTATAAATCTATGACTTCCAATATTTTTTACGACCAGTGTTTTTTATAATTTTTTCATGTATTCTCACCTATTAATCCGTAATACGTCAATATATTAAACGATTCAAAAGACCTTATTATTCCCACGTACTTTTTTTCCAGCCAGATGGTGATTGGTGAATAGTCTTTGGGAAGCAGTACTTAAGCGAAATATACATTTATTCAATTAGCATAAAACAATATTTAAACCTATTAACAATTAAAAGTAAGTTATATACACGAGAAGACAAAAATTAATAAAATTTTACAAAAAAGAATTACAAAAAATATATAAACAAAACACTACCACAAAAAAATATCGGCAACACTGTCTCTGGACAAGATTCCCAAGAAGCTGCCAGCGTTTCCTCGTTGAATGGGTATGCCAATTCGTTGAGCGAAATGCGTGCCAGCTCTTGCATCTCCAGAAACGTCGACCAAACAACTTGACAGTAACAAGTTAGTAACAAGATAGTTTAAAACTGCCAAGCATCTGGACCCCATGGTCCCAGAATTTTAACGCCACATTTTTTTTATAATTTATATTTAGATGATGCGGTCGAAGATGTAGCATGCCTGCCTTTTTTTTTGTTTTCGAGGGGGAAACCTTCAAAAAGTACCCGACGTCGTAGGAGTGACGCGGGTTATGTGGGATTCTTACCGCATTAAAACCCCCCCGGTGGCCGACCTCGACGCTGCGAAGAGGACTCCGGGAACTCCGATTGACCGCCGCCGGTGTCCTCAGCGTGTGCCCCATCGGCCTCTTCCCTGGTGGGCGTGAACTGCTCACCGCACCTACTGGTTTTTACGGCAGCATGCAACCACACATGCCACCGTCCTTCCCGGGGTCGCTTGGCCGGACGGTTCGAGCTCCCACTCTTCCCGCCCGCAAGCCTATTTTAGTCGCCTCTTACGACAGGCAGAGGGTACCGTAGTCCTATTCTGGTCCCGAAACTACAGGGACAAGCATGCCTGCCCCCGAGCCAGACGATGTCGCCTGACTTGGGGGCGGCGACGGCTCCCCACGTATGTGAAAAGTTAAGGCATTTGACGGTACTTAGATTAATAGAACAATACACTTATAACAAATAACCAACCACGAACAAATTACTTAATACGTCACAGGTAGGTAATAAATCAGCGAAATGAAAATGTACGTGTCTTACACGAAAGGTGATCACAATGATCGCAGGTAAGAGGCATTATTAATATTTCCTTACGAGTGCGTCGTGTGACGGTCGACAGCGCCACTTCGAATAATGGAAACTACCATTATAAATTTCCACCGCTAAGAGCTTGTCACTTCGAAGACAAGAGCTCATTGATATTTTCTAAAAGCTCTGAGTATTTATTGAATCGTTCTTTTATCAGGTAAAGGCTCTTACGAAAAGTTCTCGTTATTACAGTGTTGTTATATTACTGTGTGTGAGTACATGTCTTTGTGTGAGTTTTTTATAGTGGAAAACGAGCCTAGAGTCTATCTGATTTTTTATAAGTCTGAACTAGCAAACGATCATACGTTCTACCTGATGGTTGTGGTCACTAACACCCAAAGACATCTGTAAGCAACTACATAACAAGGATTATATCTGAACTGAAGTCACAGATACGCTGCTTCTCTCTATGACTAGTGTTGTCACCTCATATCAAAGTGAGTTTTGTGCCAACCCATTATTGTCCCATTGCTGGGCACGGGTCTTCTCTAAGAATGAAAGAGTTTTAGGCCGTAGTCCACTACGCTGGCCAAGTGCGAATTGATGGACTTCACACACCTCCGAGATCTTTTTTTAACTCGGGTGTGCAGGTTTTCTCACGGTGTTTTCCTTCACCGAAAAGCAGTAATAATTAATTTCTAATACGCACATAATTTAGAAAAATCAGTGGTCCGTGTCTGGATTTGAACCTCGTACCTCGCGATCGAGAGGGCAAGTTTCAACCATTAGGCTATCACTGCTCGTTTACATACGTTGCGTGGGTATATGTAGGTATATATCTTAAATAAACAATTAATATAAAAGAAAGCAAATATATTCATAAATATTTGTCTTGTCTGTTTAATTTAAGTTGTTGTTTTTACGAATACCTAATACATAAATAACTATAAGTATTAACTTAACAATAACAAGACATAATATTTGGAACGACACAACAGTAATATATTCATAAACGTTTAATGTCCCCGTTTTGCTGGAATACACAAAAAATGAAATCTCGGGTGTATACAGAATTGAATTTGCTTTGAGTCTAGACATCAAAAGCGAGTACTTTTGAGTAACTATAAACGTATTTATCTCATGGTTATGTAAACTTAAAGGTAAATTGAATATTATTATTGTACTGAAATTTTGTAGATATATAAGATACTAGCAGTTCCCGCGGTTTCACTCGCGTTTATAATACATATATATATAGCCTAAAGCCTTCCTCGATAAATGGTCTATTCAATATAAAAATAACTTTTCAATTCGAGCCAGTAGTTCCTGAGATTAGCGCGTTCAAACAAACAAACAAACAAACTCTTCAGCTTTATAATATTAGTATAGATTGTTATAATCATTTTGTTAATAAGTTTAAAGACAAATCCAACAAATTAAGAATCATAAAAAATCGATTGAGTCTTACTTACTTAGTACTTATAGATTTTGTCCGCGATCCTATTATTTTATAAATTATTATGATTACGTTTAAATATTCCTAAACATTGCTTTAAAATTTTCACACTTTGTTTTCACATTAGACCCTCTTCTGCCTCCCTTATTTGTGACGCTTATATCCCACACAATTTCCACCCTTCTAGGGGAGGAACCGCGGAACATTTTAAATTATGCTTAGGAGATATTTCGTTCTTATAAACGAGCCTTACTGAGAAATTTTGTGAAAATATCAACATTTTTTATGATTTGAGAGTAATGTGCCGCCACGATTTATTTCATCAAATATAATGTGATTATAGCAGTCCATAGATTGTTACAAATGCATCATAGTCAAAATCGTTAAATAGTCGGCAAACTTGGAACATGTCACATGAACCATAATTTATCTTACGTTACAAAATACTCTATACATAGTTTCAATTATAGTAGTTTAATTGAAGGTGGTAGAACCAGTGTAGTTCGACCGGGGAAGTACCACCGCCACATCTATTTCTAGCGTGAAGCATTTCTTGCGTTTCGATAGAAAGATGTGGTTGCCGGCACACTTTCACATGAGGCGACCATCATAGTCCTCGGGATTAGCAACGCATCTATGATTGACTTCAGATGGAACCCATGTTCTGTATGTAGTTGAATACAGATGTCCATGGGCGGCAGTCACCACTTACCATCAGGTGGACTGCAGGCTCTTTTGCTATTTCAGTCAGATACAAAAAAAATATTTTAAAAATTTCAGATAATTTTGCTACAATGTGCCGCGCAAAATTGTGACACAGCTAAAGACGCTTGAAGCGGATGTTTTGTGGCCTTTGGGTTAGCCTAATTCTGTAGCCAGAATATAAGACTCTCTGTTATTACAACCTTATTATTAAAAAATATATATAATGGTCATGGCACTGCCGCTAACCCATAAATACTTCAATTATTCTATTGTATTTATCATGTCTATAGAATCTTATTCTTTATATAATGTATTTACTATCTAGCACATAGTATTTATTTCGTATACACTATAATGTAAAGAGACTCTTCTAAAGTGTCTGTTAACTTACTTTAATGGACACTATTTCGTAATGCGTAGGACTCTATCCTCGCATCGACATGCGTAACGCCCACTCGGTATCGGCATATCAGACGAAATTCAAAATTATTACTATTCATTTTAGCTTTTGTTGAAATTCCTCTTTCAGGATATATACAGTCTTTACTAGAAGGTTTTTAATCTAAAAAATGTGTCACACGCTTTATTTTATAGTTTGTAACATTGTATTACAATATTTTTAAAGAGGTCTAATATTGTTAAAAGTAAAACTTTAATTTTCGACATGGTTGCATAAACATTAACTGCGGCAAAAAAGTGACGTACCATATTTTTTTATGTATTTGGTATCCAAAACTATTTCTGTTATCCAAAAATAGCAATGTTTTAATAATCTAATCTTATCGAACGTGCTGTAGGAGGCCAAACCATATTTTTCTGAACAATATTTTGACGTGTATAGTCCTTGCCTGCGCATAGTGTCGCTGTATATTCACTTTACTACACTTTTTATATACAAAAATACATTTTGACTGCCACGACACGCATCTGCCACGTTATAAGCTAAAACAGCAACATTGCCATAATCCGCTATAAGCAGAAAATGCAATATTGTTCTTTTCCACAGCAACACGACTGCCCGCGGTGTTTGAATATTACAATCGCGCGCAACGAGCCCGGGATAGAAATAGTGTCCAAAGATATACAAGAACAATAAATGTTTATTCTCCAGCTTGTTGGTGTTACAAAATATATGTGACACGTACACATTGTTTAAACAATAACATTTTGTGTGCCACGGCACGCATCTGCTGTGTTCAAAGCCTGTACAAAAACTGGGCTTAATTCCTCTATCTATAAGTGAAACAAAGCAACATCGCCGTAATCCGTTATAAGCAGATGAGGCAACATTGTCGCTATCTGCTGCAACATGACCGCCCGCAGTGTTTTCATACCACAATCGCGCGAAGCGGGACCGAGAATTAAAATAGTGCCCAAAGATATATGTGATACATACACATTGTTTAAAGACTAACATTCTGCCTGCCACGGCACGCGTCTACCACGTTTGACGCTTGTGCGAAAACGGGGCTCAATTCTTCGAGCTATTAGTCAAACAAAGCAACATCGCTGTAATCCGCTATAAGCAGAATATGCAACATTGTTCTTATCCGCTGCAACATGACCGCCCGCGGTGTTTTCATATCACAATCGCGCGCAGCGGGACCGAGAATTGAAATAGTGCCCAAAGATATTGAAACAAGAACAATGTGTGCTCCAGCCTGTGGTGTTACAGAAATGTGATTATCTTTATTTGAGACATCTCAAAAAGTAAAACACTGAGAATAATTCAAATTGATTAGGATAAGCTTAGAGCAGGAGCTCGAAATCATTATTCGGATATCTAACCAGGGATGAAACCCGGAACCTACTGCGTTCCAAACCGCTATGGTAATCACTCCGCAACACGAATCGTTATTTTTTGTCACTTTTTTACAAAAGAGCGAGCGTCTGCCGGTATAAAAAGATTCTTGTTCAACCGTCAAAGCGATCGGACCTCCTCAACTTTGAATAAATCGAAGAAAAATAACTCGTGCGTTTTACTTGAAATCCCCTGACGAGCAGTGATTAAATAAAACCGCTATGAAACAAACTTAAACCTTAAACAAAGTTAAATGTTAGCAACAAGATAATATAATCTATGTCAAATAGGGTCTCCAAGCACCCGTAACACTTAACCTACTGATCTAAAACGTTAAAACTAGGTTGATATTAAATGTACACGTCAAATGTTTAAGTAATTTGTATGAAGTGATCTCAAACGTATGTTTTTAGTCGTGACAATTTTAAAGTGGTGCCATTTTTTTGCTTAATTAACTCGTCGTGGTAGAATACTTAAATCCGTATACATTTCATATCTTTATAATGAAAATAAATAATGTCAAAATGCATATTAAATACTTTGTAAAACCTACTTCTAGCGTTTCTTACGTTTCGATGGAAGGGTGTGATTGCCGGCACACTTTTATATGAAGTGGCAACGCATCTGTGATTGACTTTAGATAGAAACCATGTTCTGTATGAAGTTGATTACAGATATCCATGATGGGCAGTGACACTTACCATCAGGTGGACTGCATGCTCGTTTGCTACTTCAGTCAGATAAAAAAGAAACATTGCAGAAGTGGTGGAAGTATGTATATTTTTAATATTTGACTATATTTTTGTATTTGAAGTCAACTGAAATCTAAAAGGTCGTGGCTACTTACTATTGGATAGACTACAAGCTAGCATGCTACTTATATTATACAAATAAATTACTCTGAGATGATAACTATAAACACATCTTTCGTTTATTACTTATTTATTTTTTTAACTTATCAGTTCTTGCGTTTCGATGGAAGGGTGTGGTTGCCAGCACACTTTTATAGTCCTCGAGAGTAGCAACGCATCTGTACTTGACTTTAGATAGAACTTCATGTTCTAGATGAAGTTGCTTACAGGACTATGGAGTCCCGCCCATGGGGGCGGCTACTGAAAGAGACCACTTACCATCAAGTGGACAGCATGCTCGTTTGCTACTTCAAACTTATAAAAAAAACATATGTGTACTTTGCCTGAGAGAACTCTCAGGTTATTTTCTTTGTGATGGTTTTCTTCAGTACGTACATATTATGAACAATTGTCCAGAAGATTTATTCAATCAAAACATGATTCAAAAGAATCAAGCCCACTTTAATTTTACTACCAATGTCAATAAAATAATGTGAGATAAAATGTATATAAGCTTTTGTGTTCTCAAGCATTAAATAGGACCTTCGAGTACGTTCTACTTCTCTCCCCTACGTCTGGGGTTAATGTGGGAGGAAAATTTATTGAAATCTTGATTAATCTTATCATCCTTCTACTGCCTTTACTTGGTTTGGTACTGAAAGCCTTTATCGAAACATCTTACGTATTATGGTTTGTTTACTTTTAGTAAGGAAGTAACTTAGAGTAAGTCCAAAACTTTGGTATAACATGAGAATAAATTTTGTATCTGGGTATACGATAATGTATGAAATATGATGATCATATAACTCTTTATTTTTACTATTTACTTAGTTTCTATATATTAATACGTGAAGCAAAAAATTGTGATTCGTTTTTAAGATACTTGCCGCAGGCAAAGGAATATGAAATTACGCACGGTTATAGTTGATGTAGAGAAGGATTGCGCAATGCTAATATTTTTTTCAAATAATGCATAAAACACAAAATCAACTAAAACACATTACAGTCACTACCTCGCATTTGACACAAACACATACATAATAAACAAAATAGAACATTCAATGTCTTACTATGAAAACACATAGCGTCAAAAATATCACATGTTTTTGTCAAAATACCCGCTATTGCTTTTAATTGCAGCTTAGATAATAAACCTTTTTTTAACCTTTAACGGGTGCGTTCAAAATAAAATGCGTTGTAAATTATTAGAATTTATTTAAATTAGAGACATATTGATGCTACTTTGGACAATATGAAGTTTAGTTTTTTAATTTAAATTACGGTCGAATTTCGACCGTTGCGACGAGTGACTAGTAGATACAAATAAGTCGTATAGATATTTTTGCAACTGTTAAAATAGCCTTTAAAACATACCTACTTTAAAACACTTGTTCTAGAACCATTTTAGTACTTACTAAAACGACACCTCTTGAGTATTGATTTAGATACTAAAGTAGATTATATTATATAATATTAATATAGGTATTGATTACGATAATGTATGTAACTTTATGGCTGTTTTTATACGAAAATAAAAATGCTACAAAAAAAACAGATATATAATTTACGAGATACTTTCTATTGTAAAGATTTTGCAGATATTTGACGGGCCGATGTGAAAATTGAAACCCATGTTTTATGAACGAAAACTTGTTATTAACAATATCCTATATATTTATAAGTATTTTAAAATTGATTTTGCGAAAATATTGTAGCAAGCAATAACATATCAGTTACTTTAAGTATCATAATAGTCAAACTTTGGTTAGACTCTTCATAATCTCAAAGTAAAAGGCTTCGATGCTTCGTTAAATTTCCAACGCAAGAAATGCTGATTTGCCATTAAACCAAGCATAGAACAAAATGTGAACAATGTACGGTACCCACGCTTACAGGCTCGAGATCCCACGTTAGAGGAAAACAAGGAAGGCCTGCCTTGAATGATAATGGCCTGATTAAGAAAGGTCACGTCCTATATTATGTATTGTTATGTCTGTTTTAGAAAAAGCTGAGAAAATACGGAGATAACGGATATAACCCGACTCCCTAATAGTGCTATTTTACATGAAATTTGACGACTCATTTACGCCTGTTATTATGCTACATTACATGATTTTTGACATCATGTCAAACATGTGGGTTGTAACAGTAAAAATTTTGTTTATCTCTTAGTCCTATTCAATTCTAATATAATATTATAAATGCGGAAGTTCTTTCCAAACTTACCGTATGTTACTACTTTTAACTCCTTTCCAGAGTTAACAGTAGTAACATACGGTATATTCATAAAAATAAGAAGAAATAAGCTAGTATGTGAAGTATAGCGATTACAAAATTAACCGAATATAAATGAAGTCTGACCCGTGGTCCTGAATCGTTGCAACTCGCGGGGACTAAGTTAGAACAAGAACATAGTTCTAGACTTGCAAATTTGACACAGCTCTTAGGAGCCAGAAATCTAACATACACACACACAAGTACGCACACACACACAAGCACACACACACACACACACACACACACACACACACGCACAGACATGTATATAGATTATTTGTTAGTTTTTCGTGGAAGTTAGTTTTAGTAGTAGTGAAAGAGAGTTAATTAGTTTATATTATATTATACGTTAAGTCCAATGATATTTAGAAAAGCGAGGCCTGCCTAACACAAGCATAATATATTATTGCTTAACAGGTGGACCCCAACGCTTATATAAAATGTACATTTTGTCTACAAATAAATAAAATTTTGAATTGATTTGAAGTGTTTGAGTAGTGCCATTGAAGTCAAGCCAGACCAATTCTACCATTAACATCGTCTATATTTAAAATAAAACCTAAAGCAATAATTTCTAATTATATAAACTGGGGCCGTTAACACATAATAGAAAAACAATTAGCATAAAACATTCAACACTTAAGCACTAATTAAAAACGCTAAAAAGGCGTCGTTAATTCATCGCTAAGTACGGCGTGAATTATTAGAAATGTACTTGATTTATTGCGGAATTTAATTAATAAAAATCTTTCAGCCGCACCGTGCCCGCGGACACTCCTTCGGTTTTACCAGAATTTACGACCATTTACATCCTTACGACACGACACGACTCGCTGCTATCCATAAATATAATAAAATGAAAGTTTTAAAGGCGGTAGAACCAGTGTAGTTCGACCTAGTATTTCTAGTAGTAGTAGTATTTCGTGCGTGAAGCATTTCTTGCTTTTCGATGGAACGGTGTGGTTGCCGGCACACTTTCACATGAGGCGACCATCATAGTTCTCGGGAGTAGCAACGCATCTGTGATTGACTTCAGATGGAAGCCATGTTCTGTATGAAGTTGATTACAGATGTCCATGGGTGGCAGTGATCACTTACCAGTAGGTGGACTGAATGCTCGTTTGCTACTTCAGTCGGATATAAAAAAAAAATGCAAAAATGAAAGTTCAGATGAAAAAATACTTAGAAGGGCTCAATGTACGTAAAAAACTCCTATAGCTTTTTAATTTATTGTGTTTGGTTATTTTGAACTGTGTCTAATGTGAATAAATTAAAACAAAGCTACTTGCTTCATTTTAATTTATAAGAATACTTTTTTAAGTATTTTACAGATACATGAGTGAAATTACTAGGCTAGTTCCTTATAAATAGTTATTGAAGTTACTCTTACAAATCGGCGTTATATGCGACGATAACGGAGGAGGCCCCTAGGATATTCACCTCTGACTAGTTAACTGAGAGTCCGAACTAATAAAGCTGGAACGATGATATTTGGATAATAAGTGCGTTTTATGATGAAGACGTGTCCCAATTCGGCATTAAAATATCAATTCCGTTGCAAAATCTGTTATTAGTAAGAAATATGACCTTTTAATTTATAGCGTTGTTGAGATTTATGACTTTAATGTAAGATAAGTAGTTTATTAAAAGGTATAAAGGTTGTTTCATTAACTTTTTGATATCTACTGCTGGACATGGGTGTTACATAATGATGCTTTTTGGTAATAGTCACTACTTGATTACAAGTAAATAAATCGGAAGCTAAGAATGAGTATATCTATATATTAATATGTGCAGCATAAACTTCTGATCCGTTTTTAAGATACTTTCCGCAGACGAAGGAGTATGAAATTGCGCAAGGTTATAGATGATGTAGAAAAGGATTACGCAATGTTAATATTTTATCAAATAATGCATAACACATATACATAAAGTCAACTAAAAATACGTAATAAACGAAATTGAACATTCAATGTCTTACTATGAAAACACATAGTCACATGTCAGATGTCCTTGTCAAAATATCCGCTGTTGCTTTTATATGCAGCTTAGCTAATTATACCTCTTTTTACTTTTAACGGGTGCATTCAAAATAACTTGAAAATTGTTGCAATTTATCCAAATTTGAGAAATATTCGTTCTACTTTGGGCAATATGAAGTTTTTTTTTTTAATTTTAATTACGGTCGCATTTCGACCGTTGCGACGGGTGACTAGTACAAAATAAGGTAATCCGTATGTTTTTCATCATGTAGATATTTAAATACCAGATTTTATAAAGTTCGTGTCGTCCCAATATTGTAAGGGTGTAAACAGACTGCAGTAATTACGACGAACACCGCTTTCTGCAACGTCACGTCATGGTGTTTTCATTAGCTGTGTAAACAATTTTAATCGCCCGCCACAATATGGGCGCACCCTAAAGACGGCACACGAGTAGGTAGGTATCATATCTTTTAATTAAATTTTTGAGGCAACATTTTAATATAAAATATTACTTTCACATTTTTTATTTATAATGACTTGTAGCTAAAAAGGTTTTTAATACTTTGTGCTAAGTATTCATTCGATTATTTATCTACTTAGTCTGTTACTATGTCTATATTATATTTATGTCATAAGTAGACATCGGATTATATGCACTATCAAAATGCCAAAGTATGCACGCAAAATGCACCATAAAAGGCTGAAATATGCACTTAGATGGTTAAATAACCATTTATTTGATTTTTGGTCGACAAAGTTAAATAAGAATACATTTGACGACCTTTTTTTCAAGCTTGAAGCAGGAATTAGCAAACTAAAAGAGCGAATTGTGATCTATTATGTCCAATATTAATGAAAAAGTACGAAAATATGCAATAACGCTATAAAACTGCCATTGTCACATGTCTAGCATACTTTAAATATTTTTCCAATTTAGAGCAAAGTATAATAAATACCTATGTATGTATAACACTTGTCCTTTCATAGTTCTGTTCTGTTCTATCCAAGTCAATCAACCACTTTCTAAAAAACCGTACAGTGTACAAACCAAAAATGTAAAAATCTTTTTTATTTTTTGGATATTCATAAATGTAAGGCTAAAAATAGTAGTTTTCTTAATGTCAGACCATTTTTTTTTTGTTTTCGAGGGGGAAACTTTCAAAAAGTACCCGACGTCGTGGGAGCGACGCGGGTTATGTGGGATTCTTACCGCACCAAAATCCTCACGGTGGCCGACCTCGACGCAGCGAAGAGGACTCCGGGAACTCCAGTTGACCGCCGCCGGTGTCCTCAGCGTGTGCCCCATCGGGCTCTTCTCTGGTGGGCGTGAACTGCTCACCGCACCTTCTGGTTTTTACGGCAACATGGAACCACACATGCCGCCGTCCTTCCCGGGGTCACTTGACCGGACGGTTCGAGCTCCCACTCTTCCCGCCCGCAACCCCGGAAGCCTCTTTTAGTCGCCTTTTACGACATGCAGAGGGTAGTCCTATTCTGGTCCCGGAACTACAGGGACACTTAATGTCAGACCAACACTTCACTTCCATTTACGTATTCCACTGTGTGGACTACTAGCTTTTGCCCGCGGCTCTACCTGCTTCAGTCATTTACCACGATAAGAGTATCCTATGTTAACACGGAGGACACTCTTATTATTAACATTATTAACATCCTGGTCATTGCATGTGCATGCTTAATTTCAGCCAAATCAAATGAGTATTTTTTACAAACATACATCGTATTTCGTATTTATAATCTTAATATAAAGACGAATTATCTATGAAGAAATAATATTTTATTAATATATTTCAATCGATGTAAGGTACTTGAACGATATTTGTTTTGGAGATCTCTAATAAAATTGATTGTACTTATGTTTCACAAACATTTAATAACATTTTATTAGGTACTTGTTTATATTGTAAATATTTTCTGGAAATAATAATTATGTTTATCGCAATAATAATATTCTTTTTTATAGTTGTACCCAACGGTAAAGCAGATGGGCCACCCAATGGAAAGCAGTCACCGTCGCCTATGGACGATTGCAACACCAGAGGAGTTGTCAATGCTTTGAAGGAAAGCTCTTTTTACTCCTTTCATGAAGAGCCCCATGTCATAGCGCTCTGGAAATACCTCAGGAGAAAAGTCATTCCACATCTTGCACGTCTGAGGTATGAAGTAACCCATGTTGCGCCTGGCATACGCGTTGATGACCACAATGAGTTTATTTTATAGTTACAAAAGACGACGCTGCTACTCATCTCCGAGATTTTGTCCCTTAGTCGCCTTTTATGACATCCATTAGAGAGAAAAGTGGTGTACTCATTTTCTTGTCAACCTATTATTGTCCCACTGCTAGTCATGGATCTTTTCTCAGAATGAGAGTCCCTGAGGCCATAGTCCACCGCGCTGGCCAAGTGCGAAATGGTGGACTTCACGCACCTCCGAGAACTTTTTTTTAAAGAACTCTCGGGTGGTTAGGTTTCCTCACTATGTGTGTAGGTTTACTTACCAAAAAGCAGTGATAATTAATCTAATACGCACACAATTTTAGAAAAATCAGTGGCGCGTGCTTCAGTTTGAACCTTGGACCTCCCGATCGAGAGGGGAAGGTTCAATCATTAAGCTATCACTGCTGGTGTACTCAATTTGTATTTTATATAAAAAATGGTCTAAATAGAAATCAAAAATGAATATTTAACGTAAACTTATATGTATCTTTTAGTCCATTTCCAATTCAACAATAAAAAGATTGAAATGTTGTGTTATAAAAGCGTAAAATGCAAATTCGATTCCATTTTAACGGCCGCATATTAAACGCATCAACTGCACATTTGTCATCATATGCCAACTTGTTCGAGGATATCTGACCCCGAATTTGCATTTAGCACGTACCGAGAATCCAGACGACATAACACAACTTATTTATTACTTAAATCACAGTAATGGTATTTACAGTATTCTAACTTCTTACAAACGCACCAAACGCAAGTTGCTACGCGCCTCGATTTCGGTATGCACTCGGAATGCAACAGCCAACGAATGTGCCGTAGTGACGAGGGGACGGTGTGACGTTTTTTAAGCAGTGGATCTTTTTATTCAAATAATAAAGTAGCGAAGAGCAGCTGTAAACTATATTAGGCTGTTTTTAATTGTGCATAAACATGTCCAGTGTAAATATTTTTTATTTTGGTTGGAAAAATATTATTCACTGTGAAATTTATAACTGTTATTTGTGTACGATTTGTTATTCTCTCAAGTATTAAAAGAACGCGTTGTTTCATACCTTAATCTACTGAATAAAATACATAATAAGTAATAAAGAAAATATTCAGATGTAATTAATATACTTTAGACGGGTAGCCCTAACGCTTACTCTCGTCCAGCGCGTTTGTAGGTATAAAATTTAAGTACAGGGCAGAGTTAGATTACTGTAAGATACTAGTACTTACTCAAATCATCCCACTCGCGCATATTAATGAAGATATACACCACAAGGGGGCGTACATGTTGGTATTGCAAATGATATCGCATAAATCAATACGAGAATTATAATAAACCAAAGTCAATATACGCCTAATGAGATGCCCTGGGGTCTGATCTGTTAGTACAATAAATAGGACAGCGTTGCTCAAATTTAAGATAGGGTTAATGTTCTTCTAGAAAATTAAATGTCAAAATTTTTAATGAGTTCGTATTGTTTGTTGAATTTGAATTTGAATTTTAAACTTGGTAATTGCAGCTCTGTTTAGCAAATTATAAGATGTTTTTGGTATAAAGATTATATAAACACGCAATAAACATAGAAATTCATATTTGAAGGTGGTAGAACCAGCGTAGTTCGACCGGGGAAGTACCACCGTCACACCTATTTCTAGCGTGAACCATTCCTTGCGTTTCGATAGAAGGGTTTGGTTGCCGGCACACTTTTACATGAGCCGACCATCATAGTCCTCGGGAGTAGCAACGCATCTGTGTTTGACTTCAGATAGAACCCATGTTCTGTATGAAGTTGATTACAGATGTCCCTGAGCGGCAGTGACCACTTACCATCAGGTGGACTGCATGCTCGTTTGCTACTTCAGCCAAATAAAAAAAAAAAAATAATAATTCGATGTTGTGTAGAAATGTGTTACTAATACATCGACTATAAAGTTTACGGGTAGGCGAAATACAAATATGGTGTTACCTACTATATACATAAACATTATTCCTATGGATTTAAATCTATTTTTCGACGGAGATACTTGTCTCTTTGAGAATAAAACACACACACAATAGACCTAGATTTATTTATGTCACTCAACTTTTATTCCGATATGAGTCCATATACGTGAATATTCATGATAAAATGTGTTAGTTCAGAGTTTGAGAAACGTTTTATGACCTAAGAGCTCGCAAATGCTCGGAGATGCAAATTGGGAAATGGCATCGTCATTGATGCTACAAAACAGGTCTGATAGAACTATCAAGCTTATATCCCGTTAGTGAGGTAATTGTGAACTGTAAACTAATCAATGACTGTATTAGCTGTATGCTGACCGGCTAACAGCACCTCTGGAAAAACACTGTACGCCAAACTGACCTTTGTTTTCCTCACTTCACTTCCCTACAATAAACCAAAGCAGCGTGAATTCAAAATGGCGCTTGGGACGTTTTAGGGTTGTGTACACAAATTCAATGTTTTGCTTTCAGGCTTCAACGAAAAATTAGTCGTGTTTATAGCTAACTGAGTTGCTTTCGTATCTGTCGCTCGTATAATCTGCTCATTAGCTGAACAACTTTGCAAGTAGAACTAATTACGGTTGCCAGATGTTTATTTGTTCTGATTTTGATGGAATCTTTCCATTAAATGAGAGTAAAATGTAATTTAAAAGTAAACCGGCTTGCTTTATAAATTGTCGTCAACCCATTTCCACTGCTAGGCAGGAGCCATTTTTTAAATGGGACGGGTATAGGTTATAGATAACTGCGCTAGGCAAATGCGGATTGGTACACTTTACACGGTCGTAAGATGTTCTTTTTATATTTTGTGCAAAAACAAACGTGAATGTAGTTGATGGTAAGTGACCACGGTGACGTGAATACCTATAATTACATCTAATTACATAAGGAACTTAAAAACCCTGAAAACTATCTTGGGTTGCCTCGAATAAGCTTACACTCTTACTACACCCCTTAAACTAGAGCACACCAGCACTCAACTTTTTTTTATCCGACTGAAATAGCAAACGAGCAGTCGACCTAATCGTTTCTGCCTATGGACATCTGTAAGCAACTTCGTGTAGAATAGTGGTTCCACCTAAAGTCAACAACAGTTGCTACTTCTGAGGACTAAGTTGGCCATATAAATCAGCCGGCAATCACACCGTTTCACGGAAAATAAAGAACTGCTTCACGCTAGTGATAAGTGTGGTGGTTGTGCCTCACTAGTCAAACTACACTAGTTCTTGTGTATAGTTCTACCACCTGGTTGAACCAATTAAAACTGTTATTGACCCTAAACAGGGAGTCGAACCCAAAAATGGTCTACCACCTTTAAAATTTTCATTCGTTCGTTTCAGGTTTATATTGTCTTAATTATTATAATTAACGTTATCTGATTACAATTAAAACTTAGTTACGAGGACATATCATTTATGATAATAAAGTTACTTTAATATCTTTAATTGTATTTAGGTATCCAGCTATTGGATAGATAATCTATGATTATATAGTAGGTCCAATCCGCTTGATTGAGTCGTAATACTCAATCAAGCGGATTGGACGCTAATTTCATAAGCATTCTGTATCTATCGATTTCATCCAACTGGACGCGCACGATGCTCGTCTAGCATGCAAACAGCACATACACACACACAGTGACACACTCACACACAAACACACACTCACACACATACACATCCACATAGAGTGAGAGAGAGAGGGACATACATATATGTATATGGGCGCTTATTTGAATCATGCGATCTATCTATACAAATTTGAACGACTAAATTGTAAGAAATAGTTAATGAATAATAAGTCTATAACTTTTCTCAAATTTTACTATAGTAATTCAATAATTATGATTTATATTATTTAAAACAATAACATTTTATTAGCTTTCGGCTCTCTATGATAAAATTTTTGCGATCTTTTATCAAACGTTTACTAAAATTGATATGGAGGCCACATGGAAAACTGCACACGTTTCATTTACATAAAAAGGCTTAATCGTTAAAAATTACATACAAAATCATCGATCATTAACATATGAACCAAAATTATGATCTCATCCAAGCGGGCTTAATTTATGTGTCGCCAAAACTTTGATATGAGCTGTTAGTATTTTATGACTTAATTATCCGTGTATGACAAACATGCTATTCGAAGTTTATGATATACGGACAAAAACACTCCATTCGGTGTGTTCCCACACTCCAATGACTAGAGTGTTTAGGGTTGTTTTTGAGTAACATGCTTACTCTGATCTATTGCTGTTTCGAAGTTATGCAACCCTTAAGTAATTGGATTTTGTATTGGTGTGTAGAGAGTAACTATGGTATTATAAAATTGTCGTTATTATTTCGGTTGTAAATGAACTAAATTATACTTAATTAAATTGTATTGGATCAGGTTCGAATCCAGCGTGATAGCCATGAGCAGTGATAGCCTAATGGTTGAAACTTGCCCTCTCGATCGGGAGGTCCGAGGTTGAAACCCAGGCAAGCACTACTGATTTATGTGCGTATTAGAAATTAATTATTACTGCTTTTCGGTGAAGGAAAACATCGCGAGGAAACCTACACACCCGAGAGTTCGTTAAAAAAAACGTTCTCGGAGGTATGTGAAGTCCACCAATTTGCACTTGGCCAGCGCGGTGGACTATGGCCTATAACTATCTCATTCCGAGAGAAGACCCTCGCCCAGTAGTGGGACAATAATGGGTTGACGACGAGGTTCAAATCCTTGACTCTCATCTCATTTTTGATTTTCGATTTTCACTCGACTGCGTCAGAAGGAGGGCAATTTAAAATATAAATAGAGGTATAAAATAGATTTAATCTTTTTAGGTCACTTCTAGGCACTGTTTTGCTCACACAGATAATTGAAGCCTGGATTTTAGGTACTGAACCACGCTACTAAAAAGCAGATTGACATTTGGTTGTCCATTGCATTAACGAGAATTGGAGATAAAGTAAGGAGTAATGGTTACTTATTCTAGGAGGGAGACATTATTTTAGAGGCATTTTACTTAATCCTAAGAAGTAGCAAAAAAACTGAGGCGAATCTCAGGTCTCATAATCTTATCTAAGATTGCTTTCAGATGCCCATGGATGGCAGTAACTACTTATCATTAGGTAGGCAACGACCGAAAGTTTGCAATTTCTATATTAAAAAAACATTGACTATGACGATTGGCTATTATTTAATCCTTCGTATTTACTTGACAAACATTGTGTTGGGGTACAACCCATTAGTGTCCCACTGCTGGGCACGGGTCTTCTCTCAGAATGAGACAGTTTTTAGGTCATAGTCCACCGCGCTGGCCAAGTGCGAATTGGTGGACTTCATACACTTCCGAGAACTTTTTTAAAGAACTCTCGGGTGTGTAGATTTCCTCGATGCTTTCAGCAAAAAGCAGTGATAATAATTAATTTCTAATACGCACATAATTTTAGTAAAACTCAGTGGTGCGTGCCCTGGTTTGAACTTCGGACCTCTCGATCGAGAGGGCAAATTTCAACCAATAGGCTATCACTGCTCTTTATAGAATAGAGAATACATTAGTCATAGGTAAATAAGTAGTACTCCGTGTCAAACAAAGGTAATAACAAGCATTATTCGTAACTTTTATCTGTTCTATTTTACTATCAAACCAATAATACACCTCAAATACCTACATAAAAATAGATTAAACTCTCGTATATCTTATCAGTTATTCCAGTGTACTCTAGTTTCAAGATGTCTCCGTCCATTACGGAGGCACCGTGAAGGCTATTTACGGCCGACACAGGGCAGACACAACAAAAGTCCATTAGTGTCCAGCTCACCATTTGGCAACGGATTAATTAATTCACACGGATTGAACGGCCTACGTTTTGTCTCTTGAAAGACTAATTATTATGTAGGCTCAATTTGAATAGGGAATGATTGGTAATCGTATTTTTGTTTGTTTGTTATGGCATTCAAATCATATGATAATAGGACTAGAGGCATTGAAGTTAACACGTTTTTTATCTGATTTAAGTAGCAAATAAGCAGGCAGTCTGCCTGGTGGGAAGTGGTCACTGCCGCTCATGAGCATCTGTAAGCCACTTCAAATATTAGAACAAGAGTTCCATCTGAAGTCAATCACAGGACGGTCACCTTATACAAAAAGTGCAAGAAATGCTTCACGCTAGAAATAGGCGTGGCGCTGGTACTTCCTCGGTCGAACTACACTGGTGTTACCTCCTGTAAAACGTTCCACTATGTTATTCAAATTGTGATCAATTTCCTAGCAGCGGTCAATAACCTCCGGCCCAGTGTTTCCCTAGAATTCTCTCTTGAGACCCACAGGCACTCCTAGAACCCTTTCTTGAAGGTCGTTTTCTTTTCTTATTTTCCTAACAATCCTTTTTGTCGACTGAAATCAGGTTTACTTGTTAGCTAAACAGTTGCCCACCATTGCTCTAGAATCTAGGTTGATGTGGAGAGTGGTGCGATGACATAGTAACTGCCCACTATTTTTTAGCTTTAAGAAAATAGTAATAATATACAAGCAGTAATGTTATTTACAATAAAGCCGTTGAACTATAAATTCTATTCTTTTCATAATAATGATAAGTGGTCATTGCCACCCATAAGCATCTGTAAGCAACTTTATATATAACTAGAGTTCCGTCTGAAGTCAATCACAGATGCGTAGCTACTCCCGAGGACTAAGATGGTGACCTCATATAAAAGTGTGCCGGCAACTTCACGCTAGAAATAGCTATTTCTTTTTAAACACAGGTACGTACATACGTAGACAATTACGAAATAAATACAAAACACATAATAGTTTCAGTATTTATTTCGTAAATCACGCTACTTCTAATATATGCTTAACTATGTATATATATTAACACTAAATAAATTAATAGTAACGTATAAATCATGGTTAAGATGGGCAATCTAATTTATGTAATGGTATACTGACAGCTACTAACCATTTCAGTTATCGATGAGCAGTAAGCAAAATTATGTTTAACATGATTCATATATAATAATTACTAGCGTTATTAGCATTTACATTGGAAGGTTCGTCGTTCATTATACATGGAGATTATACATTATACATAATATCAAAGCTTACACCCACATACATTTCTATACGAGTATCTCTACACAGCTTCGTTTGTGTTTTTAGGTTTTTAAGTAACAATCCTTATGTTAACTACATGTCAGAAGGCTAATGAGTATAACATAAGTTTTAAAAATTACACCTGAAGAGAAGATTACGATTTTTTTGATAGAATAATATGAGCATCTAATGAAAGCTATGTAGGGTTGGTAGTTCGTATCAATTATTTTTTAATGAAACACATTAGGATCGGCTTATTGGTTCCTAAGATACGATAAACAGACACAACAGAGGGATAAAATTAAGTACATAAGATTTTGATATTTTATATACTTCAAAAACAGAGGGTTTCCATTTTTTGTAGCTTTATAGGTGTATTGTTTAATCTATGTATTATACTCTTATCTATTATTTCTACAAGGTTATAAATCCTTGAGGATTCGAATGCTACAAAATTATCTAATATATAAAATTCTCGTGTCACAATGTTCGTTCCCATACTCCTCCAAAACGGCTCGACCGATTCTCATGAAATTTTGTGAGCCGGTTTGTTGGCCGATTCTCAGACCTACTCAATATGGTCTGAGAATCCGCCAACATCTATTTTTCATACTCCTTAGTGATAAGGGTTGTCCTCCCTTAACATTTTTATTTTTATATGGCGAAACAACGTTTGCCGGGTCAGCTAGTAATAATATTTTTTTTGTCAATATTCCACCCGACTAATAACTTAGTTTCTAATAGAAATAAGCGGAGGGTGATATAACAGCAGTTAATTATAGTTAATTAGAGACACCCTACCCTTAGTACATTAAAAGTTATCCAGAGTTTTGAAAAGTTGTGCAAAAAAATTCAGATTTCAACTTCCCTTCATCTCACATGCAAGTGCCATTGATAACACAATTCTATAGGTTACGTTCATAAAGACGATCTAGATACGAGCTAAGCGAATCTATCTTGGGATCTGCCGCCAATTACAGAATACACATTCTATGAATCCGCTGCTAACCTACAAACACTTTCCGTAGGGATTTGGTTCACCACTGTGTGATGTGCGAGTTGAGCGAGGATATAATTTTAAGGTGCTAGAAGAATATTTCGACCTGAAAGGTACCACTAACGATACATAAAAAAAAACACGCTTTCTACACTCATGGCCCCACACTAGAATTTTCTCCTGTGTCGTGAGTATCATGGATACACCCAAGACGAATACACAAATACCCAGACCCAGAACATGAATCTAAACTCATCATTCAGATACCTGTCTGGCCGGGAATCGAACCCGGGACCCATTGCGAGTCAGACCGGTATGGTAACCGCTCCGCCATGCGGGTATACACGAATCTCAGAAAGGCTTCAGGCCCATACGGAATTACGTTTCACCACCTTAATGGTGGTGAAACGTTCCTCCGTTCATGTTAGGGTTTTTGGTAACAATAATTAACGACTTCCATACAACTGCTCATTTCATTGGAAGGCAGCGGATGTTTTAGGAATCCCTAAACCCGGCAAACCGAGGACGCTGCGTTCGAGCTACCGTCCTATTTATTATCCTTTGAACACGTTTATATTACAAAAAATATTTTTGACTAACAGCGGTCGTGTAGTCTAAAATCTATTATTGGATGAGCAGTTTGGCTTTAGAGCCAAGCACTCCTGCGTACAGCTGGTGCGCGGTACACCTCTTGCGGAACACATCCTAGGGTTAAATAGATTAAGATATATTGGCACGGATGCTCTCTTCTTGTACTTAAGGCGTTTGATAAAGTCTGATACAAAGGCTTTCTCTTTAAGCTCCATTTCGGAGTCACGTGTCAGTGTAAGCACGTTATTTATGAGAAAACCTATAATCAAACTTAGGTTTTATTATTTTGAGTTGGGTCATTTAATGGCAGACAGATTTCCAAATATTATGTGTTAGAAAACTACGTTATAGATATTAGGTTTACCTGGAAATAAAATTAATTTAACATAAATACGTGTGAAAATGGTGCATCTTTTTCCATACATCCTTAAAGTCTTTAAAGACATCCATTCGTCGCTTGTCGCTTACAGGTATGAATCAGACAACTGGGATGCGTACTGAGTTTCTGAAAGGCACTTCAGTTTCTAAGGTAACGTCCAGCGAAGTTGTTTACAGAAACTAGGCCGCAAGAGATATGGCATGCAAACTCATCACAACCTCCATTGAAATAGTTTTCATTCAATATTTTTTAATTTAATTTCTTGGCTAATATAATTAACACCTGTTATTTAAAACGCACATCTTTCTTAGCTTATTTTCAGGTGAAAAGTGATACATAAAATATAGTTCAGTTGAGGTGTAAGGTATAACCTGTATTATGGCGACCCGCGTGGCGGAGTGGTTACCATACCGGTCTGACGCGCAATGGGTCCCGGGTTCGATTCCCGGCCAAACAGGTATCTGAATGATAAGTTTAGATTCATGTTCTGGGTCTGGGTGTCTGTGTATTCGTCTTGTGTGTACCCACGACACATGACAAAATCATAGTGTGGGGCTATGACTTTAGAAAGTGTGTTTTAAAGCGTTTATGTTTATTAGCAAGAAATAGTATTTACGTTTTTGCGTGACGGTGTAGATGCTTGTTTGTATATGAGGCGACTATTTTAGTCGTCAGGAAGAGCAACGTATCTGTGATTAAGTCTAGATAAAATTCTTGTTTTATATGAAGTTGATTACATATGTACATGAGCGACCATGACCACTTACTACCAGTTGAACTGATGATGCATGATCATTTTCTCTGTTACATACAAATGTATTTTTTAATTTTTCTATCTACTTGGAGATATCTATAGACCTTGCAAGCAATGATTTTAAAAGTATGGACTAGCTTAGTAGTAACGTCAGAATATGGTAGAATAGAAAAATGTCGCCGCATTAATATCAAATCATAAACTAAAATATTTACTAAAAGTCTTGAGACACCGCAAAAACAAATTAAAAACACCTTAAGACAGAACTTAGGTAATTACTGTACCGTAAGCCTAAAAAACTAAGTTTACTAATCAAACATTCCCTGAAGGTAGAAAAGTAGGATTTATCTGGGGACTCCGACGTTAAAAAGGTATTAAGCAGTGTATAGAATGTGACCTGGAAAGCGAATGAATCAGGCCCTAGGACATCATGAAAAGCTAGAGATAGGCCATTTCAAATGTACCGATGTGAACACATTTCAGAGACCTCGTTCAGGGATTTCTCGTAGAAAAGTGTGAATCTATTCAACTCGGCTTACTTTTGCAAGTAGATACCTACAAGCATGTCAATACACAATTATCTGTCGACGAACCAAGTTAAAAAAATCGGTTGTCTTTAAAGTCGGTTTACTGACGATAGTCGAACGTGACAATGTCATAAGAAAATACTGATGCAATGCAATGATTGCATTTTTGGATAGCTTTCTATACCACGCGGACGCATCGCTCACTCAAGTAAAGAGACAGATGCCGAACGCGGAGCGCGCGCTCGTTCCGCGCTCTCGCTTGCACTTCAAGCCTTAAATAGAACGCCTCGGAGCGAGGTAACGCCGCATGTGTCATGCTGTCAAGGCAAAAATAATGTTTTTTACTTCCTTAAAAGGTATCAATAGAGTGCCAAAATAAATATATTTTTACTACTAATAATGTGATGGGTGTGTTTGATTGTTGTCACAAGTGGAAAATGGAGTCCACTGTAGGAATAATTTTGTATTTGTATTACGTAAATCTTGTCGCGAACCCCTTGCCATCGAATGGCGAACCTCTAGGGATTCTCGAACCCCACTTTGCGAAACCCTGATCTAGGTTATAACTCTGTACATACCAAATTTTAGCGAAATTCGACATGTAGTTTTTGCGTGACAGAGTAACAAAGACACATACACCCTGACAAATTATATTAATTAAAAATAAAATAAATACATTTTCCTTTTTTTGTTTTGAAGGTAGTAAAACATTTTGTGTTTTACTTCGAAGGCATAATGTATTTCCGTCTAATATAGTGCATAGTGAAGCACAATCGTGATCTGTTAAAAAGGTCCTAACTTAGTCGACAGAAATGCACGCTTTGACGTCCCAAAGCGTGCGTTTCTAATCCGGCAGACCTTAAATGTTACCTAAGGTTGATCACGGATGACCATTGGGTCATCCAATGACCACCATCGAGCTTACTCGACGGTTACGTTTACGTATACTATAAAAATAAACTTCAAAATAGTCAAAATTTCCTCTTAAAAGATATATGTGTTAATTTTCTGTGGTCACTACTGTGTTCTGTGAAGCAATATTATGTTACTGATTCGCTTTAATTATCATAAAGTTCACTTACCGTAAATGTTTATACGTTGCGGTTCGTTTTGCGGAATTCAGGAGTCTGAAAGTTGCACGAAGCATTTTATTACTGTGTCGTTTTGAACTGTATGTAATTAATTCAGTCTTTATAGACCAATATACCTACATATATTTAGGTATAAGACTTATTAACTAATTGAGTTGACTTACATACTGCATTTATATTGATATACGTTTAAAATAATAATAAGAATACTGAATTTACATAGTTATATAAATACATATATGATAAGGAAGAGCGGAACCTCGGGATGGTCGCAGCCACTAATAGTTTAAGTTTTCTTGTTTGTTTGGAAATTTAAAATTACTAAACTGTTTAAGTGTTGATTTAACAGCTTAAAAACTCAAAGAAGAATAAAGTAAAAATTTTGTAGTATCGCCGTCTTAACTTAAGCAGTCGTAAGCTAACCTCACCCAACCTAATCTAATATATAATATCTTAATTACATCTTTATAAGTAGTGAATGGTTTTAAACCTTTTATTTTATCTAACTGAAATAGCAAACGAGCATGCAGTATCAACTTATGGTAAACGGTCACTGCCGCCCATGGACGTCTGTAATCGACTTCATACAGATCATGGGTTTCATCTGAAGTCAATCACAGATGCATTGCTACTCCCGAGGAATATGATGGTCGCCTCATGTGAAAGAGTGACGGCAATCACACCCTTTCATCGAAACGCAAGAAATGCTTAACGCTAGAAATAGGTATGGCGGTGGTACTTCCGCGTCGAACTACACTGGTTCTACCTCCTTCAAAAAAGTTTTATTCAAATCTCAATTATATTTTGTATATAATAAATGGTTTCATGATATTATTATGATAACATATGTAGATGTATTGGTAGATACCACCTAACGCTTTTAATTTTAATATTGCTTTCAGACTAAGTCAGTCTAAACCAATATTTGCGTTTACATTTGGATAGTCACAAGTAATAAAACATCTACTTTAGTTTATGTTGGGTTCCAGAAACTTAATTAAATAAATTCGGTCCTAATGGTAGTCCACCCACATATGAGCCCACATGAAAATTACATTATTAAGTCAGCCCAGACAGTATTGTAAAAATTGAAAATTACCGTAGTACATATTAAAAATTATAGTGCACATCAAACGGATTATAAGTATTATGAGGTTAATATGAAGAAAAAACAATACGTGCAACTTTGTAAAATTAATAAAACAAAAAAACCTGACTGCGACAGCTTCATTTGATTTTTTGTATAATAATTTATGTAATTTATTCACAAGATACCCATATTGTAATGATAATAAAAGAAAACTCCATTCCGACCTCCTCTTTTTTCCCTGATCATATCTCTATACCACATTTAAAAATTATACTACTACTGAATCAATTCGAATGATATGTCATATGTTACAATCCGACAAACTAAGTCAAAGATATACATAACAAAGATGTACATTCATACGCTCGAAAAACATTATCCTCCTTCTAAAGCACCCGGAACTACAGGGACGAGTTTCCTTAGCAGCATAAAATTTTTGATTACAGAAATCACCGAGTCCAGAGCTCAGCGGTCGAACTACACTGGTTCTACTACCTACAACGTAGTATAATAGTTAAAAAGCAATAATAAATTATAAAACCTACACTTTACAATACACTGCAGTAAATAGTTACAAATCATTAAAATAACATTATATATAAATTTTTACCGCTTTGTAACTAAGGGTTACATGAACTAACTGCAATGCATAGTTTCGAAATTTCTCCGCCAAATATTCTTATTGTAACATCAGCTTTGTATTTGCACTTCGGCGTTTTGACCGAAACAATGATACGTTCGTGAAACTTCCGACCAAGTAAAAGCCGCGAAACAGGCATTTACATTAGCGAAGCAGTAATTATACTGAACCGAAAGGCGAGGCTCACCAACATACCGGTAATTTTATTATATCGCTATGCAATTTTACTTTATTATTACGAGCTTTATATAGCTTGATGTTAGGTTAATTAGTACATATTTTGCAAGGTGATAGAAGGATTTTTTTCTGATAGAGAGCAGCAAATGAGCATGTAGTACACCTGATGCTAAGTAATCACTGCTGCCCATGCACATCCGTAAGCAACTTCATATAGAACATAGGTTCCATCTGAAGTCAACCACACTCTGCTATCAAAACGCAAGAACTGCGACACGTTAGAAATAAGTGTGGCGGTGGTACCTCTCCAAACAAACTACAGTGGTTTTACCACCTTAAGAAATGGTTACAAAGCAGTAATAATTTACAATAACTACTAGTTTACAACACATTGCAGTGAATAGTTTAGAAATTTCTCCGCCAAATATTCTTATTGTAACATCAGCTTTGTATTTGCACTTCGGCGTTTTGACCGAAACAATGAGAATACGTTCGTGAAACTTCCGACCGAGTAAAAGCCGCGAAACAGGCATTTACTCGTACATTAGCGAAGCAGTAATTATACTGAACCGAAAGGCGAGGCTAACCAAAATACCGGTAATTTTATTATATCGCTATGCAATTTTACTTTATTATTACGAGCTTTATATAGCTTTATATAGCTGTTAGGTTAATTAGTACATACTTTGCAAGATGATAGAAGGTATTTTATATCTGATTAAAGCAGCGAACGAGCATGTAGTTCACCTGATAGTAAGTGAACACTGCCGCCCATGGACATCTGTAAGCAACTTAATTGATATTGTTTTATTTTAGGTTTGTGTATATTGTCATTGATGAGAATTACACAAGCAAATAGGAAATGAGAAAATCTTTGGCTAGTGTACATTCTGTCTGTCAGTACGTAAGTAATAATTTATTGGCTCTAAAAGGACACAGGAGTAATTCGTGCTGGCGTTGCCAATTGGTGCCTGAGTGCTCTGGTCGGACTAATTTGTGGTTTATTCTCTGTAGTGTAATTTACTGAAACTGCACTAGACACGGAATTGCAGAGACCCCGTCGGTTTTGGTGGAAGGTACCTCTGATTGTACATTTTCCTGTAACGACATGTTTGAGCTAGTACTAGTGTATCAAAGATGTAGAGAATAAAAGGTTTAAAAGTACTAAGAACATTTGCCATCCTTCCTTGGCAAAATTAGGACTTGCTTTTAATATGTACAGTTTTGTAGAGTGATATCATCGCGAAATTGATATGTTTAAACAAGTTTATGGATATCACAAACAGTGAAAAGTTTGTTGGTAACAGTACTATAGTATATTGCGATATGAAACCTAAAAAGAAAAACGAACTAGACGTAAGGTGAGGTCAATAATCTACGTCTTTTTGTCAACGGTCTCCTCATCGCCTCTGTTTCACCTTGACCACACTCATTATAACTGGGTTGAAAAATATCCAAAAATAATAAACAAAACGCATTTCGTTGATAGGTACTCACTACATATAAAATTAATTTAAATATACTAATGCTGTCGCTAACACACTAATTGTCACCATTGACTAAGACCGGTTAACAAATTGCTTTAATGACCTAGCAATGGACCTTCGAAATATAAAAGTAGCCACATAAGTAACCGCCATAAAAGGAGTTAGTGATATTAACTTTATTAGAATCTATGTTAATTGTACCTCCACATTACAAGTAATGTGGGATAAAATTTGGGCCTGTAGTGAAAACGGGTAAAAGTCAGATTTTTTTCAAATTGTCTTTGATTTATTCTCTGTTTTTCTAAAAAAAATCATTTGGTCAATTATCAGACTATTTATCGACACAAGGTGAGCTCTGCGATTTCACCCGCGTTTGATAAACGTAACACAGCTTTAAATTGTAATAAATGTTGATTCAGTAGATGAACATAAAGACTAAATGTTCGCTCAAGATATAGAATAGGTTTACATTTATCAATCTTTATATAAAGTTCAGTATTTCACCCGCCTTCTTCCCTGTAGCTCCGGGGTCAGAATAGAGCTACGGCATCCCCTGCCTGTCGTAAGAGGCGACTAAAAGGGGCTTTCGGGGTTGCAGACGGCTAGAGTGGGAGCTCAAACCGTTCGGTCAGGTAATCCCGGAAAGAACGGCGGTATGTGTGGTCGCATACCGTCGACTAGTCGGAGCGGTGGGCCCAGCCGCCCATCTGGGAGGAGCCCGATGGGGCAGCGCGCTCGGAGGATTCCGGTTGAAGTCGTTTCGAGATCCCGGAGTCCTTTTTAGCACCGAGAACGGCCACCGGGGGGGTTTTAGTGCGGTAAAAATCCCACATAACCCTGCGTCGCTCCCACGGCGTCGGGTACCTTTTGAAGGCTTCCCCTTGACAACAAAAAAAAAAAAAGAAAAAGTATTTCACCCGCCTTTGATAAAAGTAACATAACTTTAAATTGTAATAAGTGTTGATAAAGTAAGTTTAATAATATAAATAATAAATATTGCGGTAAGATAGGGATTAGGTGTACGTTTATCAATCTTTATCCAAAATATTTAAACTTTGGTTTGATAAGATTTTAAACCGATTTCAATCTCATAACAACAGACAGACATAAATGGTTGCCGGCACACTTTTATATTAGGCGACCATCATAGTCCTCGGGAGTAGCAACGCATCTGTGATTGACTTCAGGAACCCATGTTCTGTATGAAGTTGATTGCAGATGTCTATGAGCGGCAGTACCATTAGGCGGACTACATGCTCGTTTGCTACTTCAGTCAGATAAAAAAAAATAGAAAGTTTTCGATATTATTTCATGTACAGTCAATTTGGGTAACATTGAACTGCGGTGTAACTTTGAACAAAGTTGTGAAAAAAATATATTAATTTATTACATGGAAACTTCTTGTTGTTTCAATATCGTACCTGCGTAAAATGGATTGCCAAAATGTTGTAATAGCAATGTAAGTAAAAAAAGGTACCTGTCAATATCATAATTTTAAAAAATACTGCCTTTTCCGTAGTGAAGTTGTTGCAAGTGTTTGATGCTCCGTTTTGAAATAGCAATTATAATATAAAACTTACCGTTAACAGGTATGTTTTGGTATTTATCTTTAAAATGTATATTGTATATTATTATTTTGAAACTGTACTATCCGTATCCCATGTTGAATATTGCGTAAAACTGTTAAACTTTTGACGACGTCGAAATTGGATGTTATATGGGTAACTTTGAACGGTTCAAAGTTACCTGTATCATAAAAAAATATTTTTTTCGGAGGCTCAGGGTCGCTCAGCGTGCTATGGAGAGGGTTATGCTCGGAATTTCGCTACGAGACATGATTCGCAACGATGAAATCCGTAGACGAACGAAGCTTACCGACATAGCTCTCAAAATTAGCAGGCTGAAGTAGCAATGGGCCGCCACATCGCTCGTAGGACCGATAACCGATGGGGTAGAAAGGTCCTCGAGTGGCGACCATGTTTAGGCAAAAGGAGTACCGGTCGCCCCCCTACCAGATGGACCGGTGACCTGAAGAAGACAGCGGGAAACCGTTGGATTCAGAGGACACAGGACCGGTTGGAGTGGCGCCATTTAGGGGAGGCCTATGTTATGTCCATGTTCCGTCCATCCTTTTTTTTTTTTTGTTTTCGAGGGGGAAACCTTCCAAAGGTACCCGATGTTCCGTCCATCCTATGGATGGATGGAATAAATAATCAAAAAAAAACTAGTATCTTATTTTACCACCAAATTGATCGACCTTGATTCATATGGCAAGACCAAGTTGTCTATTGTATTTATATATCAAAATAAATGCATTTTTTATAGATTTGGTTTTAATTAACAAAAATATGTTAATTAATTTTACCCAGACCTTAAAATATTCGATTAATGACGGATTTTATATCCTCAAAAAATTATATTCAAAGTTACCCAAAACTAAGGATAACTTTGAATTTGAGTTTTAGGGGTAATTGTGGATAGTTTAATTGTTTTCTCCGTAAATTTATTATGTTAGATTAATAAACCAGCTAAAAAGGACACTATTCATTTAATAAAAACAAGGTGCAATAAATATAAAACAGATTATAATATCACAAATATTGTAAAAAATGTTCAAAGTTACCCAAATCGAGTTTACAGCATACGAATTTTTATTTTTATTATTATATAATTGTAGATAATCATTTTTATCCAACACCTGTATCTTCAATTCTACGAATTAAAAGGATAGGTATCTAGAAATACAATAAACTAAACCACCAATTCGCACTTGGCCAGCACGGTGGTCTATGGCCTTAACTCTCTTATTCTGAGAGAAGACCCGTGCCCAGCAGTGGGACAATAATGGGTTGACGAGAAAACCTGGTTAAAATAATTCGCATTTTCACATAGAACAACTAAGCACATAAAATTTTATTATATAACTTCGCAAATTTTGAAATAACACGACCGGAATGAACCCGAAACTTTTATCAATCCCTCCTTAACTGCGAGACCATAAACGGGAACTTCGTTTTGCTTTACCTTCTCCTACTGATATTTTGAATTGCCGGCGTATGAATTTTATAATCTGGAAACGGATATTATACACGTGATGAATCGATAAACTCTTTACTTTAGAGAGGTGGTTAAAAATTAAAGGCTATTAACTTGAGTGTAAAGATTTCAATAAGTAGTGAACTGTTTCGTAATTCATTTGGAACGTGCTTGTAAGTGTTTATTGCCCTAAGCCGGCGGTCAGCAACAGGCAGCCCATGATCCGCGTCCGTCGGAAGAACAAATCTAGGATCGCTATGTTATCTCTGATATACCTAGTACCTACTTACATAACTTCACAACAACAATAATCACACTTATGTTTAACGATTAGTTTGTTAAATAATTTGAAAGCAAAATAAACTTATCACTATCAGGTTTTTTTGGACCTTTTCTTTTTTAAGTGGGTAATCCTCATGGATACCCAGCCGTCCGGGGCAGCAGCTGGGTTATGCCGGACTCTTACCGGCTAAACCCCCACTGTGTTTTCACCTCCGCACCGTTTGGCGGGAACACGGGCGCGCTTTCACATTCATCCGCGAACCCGCCGGTGCCTGGTCGCTTCCGCAACCCCTTCCCGCGTGGAGCATGGAGCTCCCCTCCAACAGGAAGGCGCGCCAGAAAACACAAAGGCGCGCCTTACCTCCAAGGCTCCCATCCGCAGGGCGACGGACCAACCCCAAGACCGCCACCCAGGAGCCGTGGGCATGGGCAAGCCGACACCCGCAAAGGCACCGACCTCCCACACCCAGCGGCGGATCCGATCCCTGGTTCCGCCGCAAACCACCAAACGGCCGCAGAGGACAGGGAGGACGGCAACGACACACCGCATCTCCTCTTCCTCTGCGGCCCCACCGAAAACGCAACTGACGGTGCGCCCCCGTTTGGTCGCGGGAGACAGGGTGCACGGCAACGACACACCGAGACACCTCTCCTCCCGCGACCCCTCCTGGCTGCGGAGGACAGAAAACACCGTCCCCCGCAGCACCCTCGGATGCATCCGGAGCGGGTCTCTAGCTAAGCCCACTCGGAGCGTCCCCTCCCTGGAATCCCAAGAGGTTTTTTTTGGACCTAGGTTAAACTTTTCAACAGTATCCGGATTCTACTCATAAATATATGGCGACCAATGCACTAACCCTTTAATCATCTAATTACTACGTTCTAGCGTTTCGTTGAAAGGATGTAGTTTCCGTCTCGCTTTATATAAGGCGACCATCTTAGTCCTCCGAAGTAGTAACACATTTGTCTGCATTTGACTTCAGTTGCATATTCTAATTTATGTGAGCTGGTTGCATATATTATGTCCATGGGCGGTAGTGAGCACTTACCATCAAAATAGGCTACACGCTCGTTTACTACTTCGAAATCATAAAAAGAATAAGTAAAAATGGTTTCCACTAGGTTCAAATGATGAAAAAAATCGCTATTTTAAAAATGTCAGCCACAACTTAAATTAGATGTCTCTAACAAACCAAACAAACAACCTTGACATCAATTAAGCTCCTTTAAATAAGACAAGAAAACACTAAGAACTAATTTCGCGAAATTACAGAACAAAAACTTCACACAATCAAGACTGACTTACAATAAGGCTTATTTAGCGAGCAGTTTGTGTGAGCTTAGTTTGTTTAATGTTAAGGAGCTATACTTTCAAGAATTATTCAAGACAGCGGCCATTTTTTGCGTCGCGTGCTCCGCTGGGGTGTTTAGTAAAGCCTTACTGATAACGGTATTATATTGTACTTACGGTAAAGAACGCTCCCGAAGTAAGACTGGTTCTTTTGTTCTAGAATGAAACTTGGAGCGTTATTTTAGCTGCTTTGTTTTATACGAAGACAGGATTTTACATGTTTTGTTGTACAAATCCATATCTATTCATACTAATATTATAAATTTGAAAGTGTGTTTGTTTGCGAAAGAAATGTGTCATGTATGTTAAACTCATTCTTAATTCCCTCAGACCATGCCGGCGAAGCCGCCGGTAAGAGTTAGTTGAATATATGGCTCTTTTGTTATTAATATCATTATAATAATTGTTAAAAAGCTGTTATTAATAACTATATAATATCTGGCAGAAGTTAATAAAATTATAGAACTCACAACACAAATGTTTGTATTATGAAGACGTCACCGTCGTCACAACAAATGTGTTACGTATCTCACTAGGAACACAAATTTGTTGTGACGGTACTTTATATTAGTGACTAGCTGAATCCCGCAGCTTCGCCCGCGGTAACAATAGTCGAATATCCCGTGGGAATAAAATATTTTCCCACAGTAAAAGTAGGCTATATGTTAAATCAGATTATCAGCAAACTTCCTACCAAAGCAAATTTACAGCAAATTTTATGAAAATCGCTCAAGCCATTTACACCTGAAGAAGTAACAAACACACTTACAAACTTTCGCCTTTATAATATTAGTATAAAATAGTATGATTCAAATCTCAGGCACGAATCACTAATAACACTGTTATTAGTGATTCGTGCCTGATATTTGAACCTCGGACCTGCCGATGGTGAAAGCTAGTTTCAACCATTAGACTATCACTACTCACCTTTTATGTATTTTGGATTAATTACATATATTCATTGGCAATTTGCAATTTTCCATCAGATATACTGCACGCTCGTTTGGTACTTCTCTATACAAAAGACCTATTGGGAGTTTTTCTTGATATCTCTTTTACAAGTGGTATATTCTTGCTCTTATGCCGTCTAGCCCACCCTTATATTTCGTTGTCACGAGTGGCTTCTCAAAAGTGTAATAACTCCGCGCCTTTTCACGTAATAGGGCCCAAAATGCTGTCCATTCAACCTCAACAACCCATAAAACTCAACCCCAGAAATAACAATAAAATATACATATTTCAATCTCAAGATCGGCGCGGAATGACACTGTTATGTACACAGCCTTTAGGTGTACAGTCGATAGAATAAATACAAAACATAAAACATAAAACATGAAATAATAAAAGGTATAAGTCAATAATTTGTATACATTTCTTCATGCGCATATTAAATGTTTGTGAGCTATTTTATAAAACCGAAATGAATAATCTGCTTTTAAATGTATGGCAAAAAGGTAAACTTGTACAACGTGTGAAAGTTTATACTGATGTTATAACCATAATAAGTGATGAGAAACTATATATATTATTACTCTGAAAACTAGCAGTACTATAAAATGTATAAAGTGAATCTAATTTCAGCTTAAAAATCTGCCTATATAAATTGTATAATATTGTTAGGTAGGTATTGAGATAAAATACATAAAACTTAAAACTCTACATAAACGTCGTGACTTACAGTATAAGACAAACATTCTATGACTCTTCCAATATTTAATGTACCAGAACCTTAACATATTATACGAGGCGTTCCATCTTTGGGTTAAAAGGAAAAACGCCTGTATAATTAAAAACTGTGGTCAACCTCAAAAAAACGACGAAAATCTAAACGACGACCCGCGTTGCGGAGCGGTTACCATACCGGTCTGACGCGCAATGGGTCCCGGGTTCGATTCCCGGCCAGACAGGTATCTGAATGAAAGGTTTAGATTCGTGTTCTGGGTCTGGGTCTGGGTGTTTGTGCTTCTTGTGAGTGTCCACGGTACGCACGACACGGGAAAATCCTACTGTGGGGCTATAAATGTAGAAAGCGTGTTTATTAAAAAAATAAATAAATGAAAATAAAGAGAAACTATCTTGTTGTAGGACCGACAATTGCTTTCGTAATGCATTTTCATTTCATTCAGTTTGACATCACAACAATTCTAAAGAAATTATCTACAAAAATTCATGTTTCAAATATCTACTTTCATCAGAAATATATAACAGATCGGCTTTCAAAGATTTATGCATCCGTATGTACTCATCGTTACCGAGGGGAGCTCGTATCGCGGTTGTCCTGCCCCTTTGTGACTTACTGATACCCAATTTGTGATTCTCATGTCAGTGAATAGTTGATTATACGTACGTGTAAACAGCTGTTATGTTCTGGAAGAAATTTTCTACTATTTATTAAATATTCTAGGGTATTACGGTATTAAGAGCAGTGTATATAATTATGTAGTACGCTATTTTTTAATGTATGTAATAGATACGTTATACAAACTAATATTGCTTGTTTATAATACATGTGTGTTACAAGTAGAAAGAACATTTTGGTCTATGTGAGACTGCAACGCACAATACAATTGATAGTAGAGTCGTTTTTTTATCTAACTGAAGTAGAAACGAGCATGCAGTCCACCTGATGGTAAGTGGACACTGCCGCCCATGGAAATCTGTAATCAACTTCATACAGACCAAGGGTTCCATCTGAAGTCAATAAAAGATACGTTGCTACTCCCAAGGACTATGATGGTCGCCTCATGTGAAAGTGTGCCGGCAACCACACCTTTCTATCGAAACTCAAGAAATGCTTCACGCTAGAAATAGGTGTGGCGGTGGTACTTCCCTGATCGAACTACACTGGTTCTACCACTCTTTTAAGCATCAATCAAGGTATAGCAATATATAAATAATGCGAAGCAATAGGTACCTACATAGGATCTGTGAGGGTGGAGTGGTCACCATACTAATCTGAAATATCTGAGAGAATAATTTAATATTTTTGTGTATATATGGCACCCACAATACTATAGGTTCTAGTGTGACGCTAGGAATGCAAAAAGCACCATATCTAATTTTGCATACGTACATATATATCCACACACACATACCTACTAATGCAAGCAAATTTTAATATATACCTCACCGTTGCCAGTCGTCCCGATTTGGTGGAACGTCTCGATTTTTAAGTCAATTAAATATCCCGCTTTTCAGGAGAGACTGGACTTTTGCAAAAAAAAGGTCACCAAATCTATATAACTATAAGTCAAATTGCAGTTTGTCGACCAAAAAAAGGTTGCCAAATCTATACAACTTGTAAGTCAAACTGCAGATTGTCGACCAAAAAAAGGTCGCCAAATCTATACAACTTTAAGTCGAACTGCAGTTTGTCGACCAAAAAAAGGTCACCAAATCTATATAACTATAAATCGAATTGCAGTTTGTTGACCAAAAAAAGGTCGCCAAATCTATATAACTTTAAGTCGAACTGCAGTTAGATGACCATAAAAAGGTCACCAAATCTATACAACTGTAGATTATCCAGTCTTTTATCTATTAACTTTTTTTTTCAACCTTAATTTTTAAAATTTTTCTTTATGACGCAGAAACGTGGACGTTAAGAAAAGCCGATCGTATGCGAATTGATGCCTTCGAAATGTGGTGTTGGAGGAAAATGCTAAAAATACCATGGACAGCTCACAGAACCAACGCCTCTATTCTCAAAGACCTTAAAATAACATGTAGACTGTCAACCATGTATCTGCCTCCGTAGGATCTTTGAGTTTTTCGGTCACATTGCTAGAAGAAAAGGAGACAACATGGGAAAACTTCTGGTAACCGGAAAAATACCGGGCAAGAGGCCACGGGGGCGCAGTCCAATGCGTTGGTCTGATCAAATCCGCACCAATCTCGACACCACCATACATCATATCCTACACACAGCTGAAAGCAGAGTCTGTTGGAAAAACATTATCGAAACAAAGGTGACAAATAGAGACCACGACCCTCAGCATTGAGAATCACGAATCCAGTAGGAGGATCTATTAACTTTTATTTAATTTTAGATAATATACTATTTGTTGTGTAAACCTATAGAGCATCCTAACACACGCCAATAACTTTCGAGTAACTCCACAATCGAATAGTAAGTATCAACGAGTAGTAATAACAGTCAACGCCTACGCACTTCTTAAATATACATTCAATGCAAGTGCTGAATGCATCTATGAGATAAGAGATAACTCGTCAAAAACTCGGTAACCAAAGATACATGAAACATTAAGACGCATGATAACGACAAGTCAATTGGAGTAGTCGTCATGCCTTATCTGCGTTTGAATGGTGATTACCCGCCCTTAAATGAACTAAAACGACTTGGTGTCGTGGATAGACACATAGTTCAATAATATTAGTAGGTTAACAACTTCATCGTGCATCAATAAAGCGAGTCAAATAATTGTCGGTCTTGTTTAAAAAGTGGGTTACGAGACTTCTGTGTTTGACTGTGTATTTATGAATAACTTCGTAGACTTCTTTTCAGATTGGCTATTGAATCTAATCATCATTTCTTACAATATTTGCAGGGACAAGATGTGACTGAAATGATATTAAGCAATTAAAACATTACACATTAAAGCAATGCTCTAAGTCACAAAAATATATAACTTCACTTAAAGAGACGTCACATTCGTTATTACGACGTGACAACGTCTTATAATTTGATGGAGCCAACTGCACGCACCAAAAAACAAACATGACTCATGCGGCGTTACCTCGCTCTGAGGCGTTCCATTTAAGGCTTAAAGTGCAAGCGAGAGCGCGGAACGAGCAACAAAGAGGCACAATCAGTAGCGTTCGACATCTGTCTCTCTCTTACTTGAGTGAGCGATGCGTCCGCGTGGACAGCTGCTATACGAAAATGCAACCATTCCATCAGTATTTTCTTATGACGTTGTCACGCTCAACTATCGACATTAAGTCGACTTTACAGTCAACAGATTTTTTTATAGATACACTTTTACCTGCACTAGATTTTCCTAAGTCGCTAGCACAGACACAAAACAGAATACCAAAAAAAAAAAATATTTAGATGTCTGATTGGCGGGGACTGAACCTGGAACTGTCCGCGTATAAACCCGGTTTGCTGACCACTCCAAGTCCATCGTTATCATACTACTCTTCTTGTACCTCTCCAGATCGTCATTAGTTAATGCGGCGGGCAGTTCCTCCGGAGATGTAATCTCCGAACTGTGTCCCTCGCGCCGATCTTATCGCACGTTCCCGCACCGATACCGCCCTTTGACATGTCAGATTACAACTCTATTACCGTAGATTTTTATGCCCACTTTCGATTAAAATATCTAAGGTTTTTTCGGCTAATAGTATCAGGGGTCCATTGGCGTATTCAGGATTTTGGTTCGAGGGTTGCTTGAAATCAGCTTAGTTGGCTTAAAGTTGATGGCGAAAGAAAAGCTTCTGTGGTTTCAATGGAGGGAAGGGCTTCTTAATTATGTAGTTTTATTGTGCAAAGAATAGACACCAGTACTTGAATAGACTTATAGTTAAAATAAATAGACTTGAATAGACTTGAGGCGATTCCTGAAATGAAAAACGTATAATAATACTTAATACAAGTATGTTATATAGTAAATGAACCCTTAAACAATTTTCAATCGGATAAAAGTACGTATCATACGTTTAATAACTCGTTATTATTTAAACCTGATAGAAAAACACCTTCCACTACTCAAATTCCATTAATATTATTATTAATATTATTTTATTTATATGGTGTCGCTACAGTTAAATACTTATTTAACTAATATTTCAGTGAAACAGGAAATTCAATGAGAATAAAATCGATTTAACAAATAAAGACGAAACCGCAGTAGGAATGATTGTAAATAATCTGTGAAGCCATTTTTTACCGATTAATTCGCTGCACTGCGCTTTAGTAATGAAATTCCGATACCAAATAAAATACGAAATGCGCCTGAAATCCAATTCTATTACACGGTCAATCAAGAGCATATCAGTGTTACGTAGCCGCAAATTAACACATAGCACTCAGAGTGATGATTAGCATAGAGTGCGCAAAGCTGCTAGTATATCGTTTCTTATTAATATAATAGTCACATGTCGCAACAGTCGAAATTTAACCTTAATTCAACTCAATAACCTAAGCTTGACATTGTCCAAAGTAGCTCAAATATTTGTCAAATTTCATTAAATTGTATGAAATCTAAGTTAGTTCAAAGTAAAAAAGGTTTAGTTGACTAATCTACATTAAAAATAAATAACGGGTATTTTGATAGAGACGTATGACATTTTTGATAACATGTGTTTCCATAGTGACAATAAAAGTTTTATTTCGTTTATTATATGCGTTTTTAGGTGTATTATGTATGTTTTATGCATTATTTATAAAAAAATATTAGCATCCCGTAATCCTTCTCTACCTCGACTATAACCGTGCGTAATTCTTTTGATACTCCTCTGTCTGCGGCAAGTACCTTAAAAACGAAGCGCAAGTTTTTGCTTCACGTATAGATACTTATTAAGAGGTATTACATATCAGAGACTCATATTTGATTTGGGCCGTAAATTCGTTCCTAGCTATGAGGACTAAAATGTCACGCTTTGAGCAAGTTGGCTCACATTTCACTTATTACTCATAATACCTACCCTTTAAACCAGAATACAACATGACCATAAAAACAGAAATAAGAATAATTATAAGTGTGAACCACAGAATAGGGATACTAATGACATTTCTGTACATTTAAATTACCTTCTACCTTTTTCAAATCTCGCTACGAATTATTGGTAGATTTACTTATTATAACTTAAATATTGATACACTAGTCGGACTTAATGTTCGAAGCATTTTTTAAAAGTCAACCTTTAGATTTAAGAAGAAACATACAAGGCGGTAGATGTGCTATAGCTGCTTAAAAGTACCTTAATAATGGAATTTTACATATTTACTACTCATTTTCATAACACATTTCACTATCATTACAGTAGTTTTTAATAAACCATCTAACTATTATCTTCATATCGAGGTATATGTTCTAAGCTGTGCTTGATGTTCTTACCCAAGTACTCGCTCTATACATTATATAGCTCTGGTGCCAAACTTGAATGAAATTCCGTTCCATGAATGGTTTAAATTACCACTGCACATTACATGGAAAGTATTTGGGAACATTTGAAAACAAGGGGTCTGGGGTCGAAACCCCTTACAACGGAAATAGTTTTCGGCCCGTCGAGGCATTACGATCGACCCCCGGGTCACGGGAATGAATTTTGATTTTGCTTTTTCTATAGAACGGCTTCGAAATACTGTCCATGCCAGAAACTTGGTTATGCAAACTACCTAACAATTTTGAATACACAAGAAATACTGCTATTTCGTCCGTTAAATATGCAATGTCGCATCGTTTTAAGAGAAAAAAATGATGACCTTTCAACACAGAATTAATTTGGAGGAATAGTAAAACGGTAGTACTACGTATAAAAACGTATAAAAAGTATAAGAACATTTAAAAAAAGCACTGGCGCACGTTATAAATAATATAACAATTTAAGAAAGTAAATAAACTACAAAATTCAAATGTCCATACTTACATAATATAATACTTTAATATGAAATAATAATAATAATGGTTTATTGTCTCAAAATGCATTACAAATGAAACGTAACAATTAATGTAGGTTAGCTAAATAACATTGTTGAGAGCAAAAGGAAGTGACTCAGCTAATGCAGAACCAGGATCTAAGTCCTGAGCTGCGCTGATTTTCAGTCACCCCTAATACATTTAGATTTCCAGCATGCCTACCTACTGTGTTTTATTATATGTTAACATAAGTTTTGTCGTGTAAGTGAAATTTATGTAATTTCTTTAGACAATAAAGTTATTTAAACCGATGTATTATTATTACTTAGAAATTTTCATTTATAAGTAGTGGACTCCTTAGGCACACTTTTTTTACTTTATTGGGGTCAATAAACAGTTAACAACATGGTTTACTTAATTATTAACAAAAAAAAGTCTTATTATATACAGCACCGTAGAGTTATCAGTCCTTATAGGCAAAATTATTTACAAACAAAAAACTACAATGAGACTGAGAGTTTAATTAGAATATCATCATTTTAACTTACCCAGTTTTATCGACAAACGTACACACACACACACACACTCTAAACATAGCTATATAATTACTTGTTTTTCACTAAACATAAATATATTTTATATTAAGGTGCAGCATGATATATTACATTTTAAACGCTAAGAACAATTGTTTTAACTGTTCTAACACAGTGCAACCGTTCAAATGTATTTGTCGAAAACTGGTATCCATAACACAAGTTTAATCTTAAAATGGATACCAGGGATCAAAAATCATTATTTAAGATTCATATAACTGTGTTTCCTATTTTAAATACCTATCAAATGTAAAACTGCTTTGAGAAATAAATATTATTATTATTAAAAAAAAATAGGCAAAATCAACGACAGCAGGAAAAACAACAAGCAAATATGATAAAAATTAGAAACACGTAACCTTTCCTTTAGGAAGTCAGTTAAAATGTATTACTGATCAAATGTAATACTTAAAAGTCGTATATAACTGCCTTACAAACCAGAATACAGCGTGAATATTGCTGCTAAAAACGCAGAGGTGTGCGGCAAAGCTTTCATATTTTCACAATTTCACGACATTGAGAACTGGATATGAAATTTGACGGCACTTTTCAGCGCTTTCGATCCATAATATGTTCATTCGTCATGAATGCATTTAGAGATTTAATATATAATATTGCGTTTGCCTCATACTTGCACTTAGATGTTTACAATATACGCCGATCTTTACTTTCGAGTTATTTTTTTATAGTTAAACCTGATAAGGCAGGTGGGCTACCTGACGGAAAGTAGTCACTGTCGCCTACGGACATTCGCAACACCAGAGGAGTCACCAATGCATCTCCAGGTTTGAATGAGATCTATTTTCGAAGCTTTTTGAAGAGCCTCAACTTTTTTGACTCAAGTAGCAAGCGAGCATGCAGTCCACCTGATGGTAGGTGGTCACTGATATCTATGGACAGAGGAGCAAGAGATGGCGCCATTACATTCTGAATCACGCAATTTATTTTTTTTAGCAACATATTGCATATATCATAAAAAAGTATTAATATATTATTTTTATTTGTCACCTAATTCCTACTTGAACGCTAACGAAGTGCAGGCCAATTTGTTTATACGGTAGTTGTAATAAATTTATTTTGGTACGGATAAAAAATTTCGTTGGCGGATTTACAAACTAGATCTCCATGTATAATCTGTACGTCATCCGTAATATTACACTGTCGCGGTAACACAAGTGCAGAATAAAACACAAACATCATTTGTCCCTGTTTGGTAAAGAGTTGGCTCGTAAACAAACAATAAACGGTTTGTATTTCACTCCGAAAGGGCAGCACTAGGGAAGGTAAACATTATGAATAACTCGAATAATCACAGCGACCATACAACATATTAATCCGCTTTTTTGTTATGCGATTGAAATCGCAAACGATCAACCCACCATAGTAAATGATTACTGCCGCTCATGGACATCTGAAAGCAACTTCAAAAAGAACAGGGGTCCTATCTGAAGTATGAAGTAATTCACAAATGCGTTGCTAGATCGAGATACATAATTAATTTAGTATTTTTGGTTTAATTTTGCTTCAAAATAATAACATTAAATCTAATTATACAATTCTCGTTTCACAATGTTCGTTCCCGTACTCCACCGAAACGGCTTGACCGATACTCATGAAATTTTGTGAGCATATTGAGTAGATCGGAGAATCGGCCAACATCTATTTTTCATACCCCTTAGTTATAAGGGTTGTCCACCCTTAACATTTTTTTAAATTTTTATATGGCAAAACAACGTCTGCCGTGTCAGCTAGGAAAATATATTTTTCTAATGCTCTTACAATACATACATGCAATGTTACTCTTGCAACTGAGTCGACTTAAAAGACATGTCATATGTTACAAGCCGGTCAATCCGTTTGGGACGTAGCGCGTGGCAAAGAAATTGATGCACATTATATCGTCAACCCATTATAGTTTTACTGCTGGGCACGGGTCCTGTCTCAGAATGAGAGACTTTTAGGCCATAGTCCACCGCGCTGGCCAAGCGCGAATAGGACTTCACACACATCCGAGTACTTTTTTTTAAAGAACTCTCGGGTGTCCAGGTTTTCACATGATGTTTTCCTTCACTGAAAAGCAGTGATAATTAATTTCTAATTCGCACATAAATCAGTGGTACTTGCTTATGTTTGAACCTCGGACCTCCCGATTGAGGGGGCAAGTTTCACATACTTACACACACACATATGCTTGAAAAACATTACCCTCTTTCTGACGTAGTCGGGTAAAAACAAAATTTGTAATGTTTGTTCCACCCATCTCTTGCAGTAATTGCTTCATCGTGACTAGTATATTCGCCTGTAAAAATTCCCAACCCTGCTTGTTTATTGTTTCCGGTTAATTGTTAAATTCCCATGTTTATGTATGCAGTCGTGACATTTTTGTGATACTACTGCTAGTTTTTATTGCGGTTTCGAGCACTGAATTTGTTAACCCAAATATAAGTCAGTCCTAAATTAGTAGCTACATTTTGATTTGCAACTACTAGTGTTTTGTTTGAATAAAAAGTTTAGTTCACATTATAATTTTCGTATGGATATCGATCATCAAATCCCAGTAAAAGGACGATATACGACAATTCGGGTCAATAATAATCGCTGGATGTTGCAGATTAGATCGAACTTTTCGTATAAGAAAGCGACATTTTCTATGTAAACGACATTTTCAACCGTCGTTTACAAGCGCGACTGTTATAGTCGCAATCGACGACCGACGATCGTCATATGAAATGTCGCTCATGTTTTACCGTCCTAAAGCATATCGCATCGCATCAACCCATTATTGTCCCACTGCTGGGCACGGGTCTTCTCTCAGAATGAGAGAGTTTTAGGCCATAGTCCACCGCGCTGGCCAAGTGCGAATTGGTGGACTTCACACACCTCCGAGAACTTTTTTTTTTTTAAGAACTCTCGGGTGCGTAGGTTTCCTCACGATCGTCCCTGTAGCCTCGGGGTCAGAACAGGGCTACGGTATCCCCTGCCTGTCGTAAGAGGCGACTAAAAGGGGCTTCCGGGGCTGCAGACGGCTAGAGTGGGAGCTCGAACCGTTCGGTCAGGCAATCCCGGGAAGGACGGCGGTATGTGTGGTCGCATACCGTTGTAAAGATTAGACGGAGCGGTGGGCCCAGCCGCCCATCTGGGAGGAGCCCGATGGTGCAACGCGCTTGAGGATTCCGGTTGAAGTCGTTTCGAGATCCCGGAGTCCTCCTTTTCAGCGCCGAGGACGGCCACCGGGGGGGTTTTAGTGCGGTAAAAATCCCACATAACCCTGCGTCGCTCCCACGGCGTCGGGTACCTTTGGAAGGTTTCCCCCTCGAAAACAAAAAAAAAAAAAATTCCATTTCCTCACGATGTTTTCCTTCACCGAAAAGCAGTGATAATTAATTTCTAATACGCACAGCCTAGGTTTGAACCTCGGACCTCCCGATCGAGAGGGCAAGTTTCAACCATTAGGCTATCACTAAAGCATACCTTACTTTAGAAACTTTACTTTCTTTTAAATTTGAATTTCTGTCACTATCAGGAATCGATGTGTGAAAAATATGACTTCTGATATAATTCATTCGTAAAGAAGAATAATTAAATAATTTGCATAGATATTTATAGTTGGAAATAATTATTGTAGTTTCTCTATTTTCCAGGTACGAGTGTTCCTAACTTTTAAAAGTTTTTCCTTATAATATAAGTTGCATGTCAACGACAATATAAAATATCTATCTCGCAACGCGTCGTTTAATTTCCAGTATTTATCTTATATACACACCCCACCTGATTACAAAAAATACAGAACTCTAACCACTACCATACCATACCTACCATAAATATGTCGACGACCCGCGTGGCGGAGCGGTTACCATACCGGTCGGTCGCGCAATGGGTCCCGGGTTCGATACCCGGCCGGACAGGTATCTGAATGATGAGTTTAGATTCTTGATTCTTGTTCAGGGTCTGGGTGTTTGTGTATTCGTCTTGTATGTGTCCTTAGTACCCACGACGCAAGAGAAAATCCTACTGTGGGGCTATGAGTGTAGAAGAAATGTTTTTTTTTTTAATGTCGTCGTCGTCAACTCATTATTGTCGGGTCTTCTCTCGTAATGGAAGAGTTAATTTTTTTAATGTATTCACCGTAAAACCTCAATAACAACTTCAAGTTTTGCTTCGTACTGTATGCGTCGGTTGACGTTCAAAGCAATATAAAGTCAGTCAACATAACATCATAACAAACTAAATCATTGGGTAAATTCGGTAGTTCGCAAACAAATGCTAGCACAGAATTTACCTTGCAACTGTCGCTGCAAACTAGTTGAAATTGCAAATGAAATTCCATTTCGAACATTTGTTTGCTATTCACTCAGTACTAAGCGTTTGTATCCAAATGCGTCTTATCCATTGTATATGACTTATTAGTCGAATTATTTTGAGGACTAACTAATTTATACATTAACGTGAAACAAAAACCAACCTATTAAAGAATATTACTCGGACTACGAAATTTGGCGCGATTATAGTTGATAATAAATTATTTCAATTAAACCTGTTATTCCCTCTAATGGGTGTTTTAAAAATAACACAAAAATTAATACACAGTCGCAAAATACATTTCACAAAAAAAAATTCAATACACAAAATTGTATTGAATTATAATGTCATTGTAATTGAGAACTATATATTCTACTTTGGACAGTAGGTATCAACTTTAGTTATTGATTTGAATTACGGTCGAGTTGCGATGAATGACTTGATTTATTTGGTCGTTAAGTTAATAACTAAAATGAATCTGTGCAAAGATGTTTATATTATTTGACAAGACTGAAAAAGCAAGCGAGCATGCAGTCACCTGACTGGAAGTGATCACTGCGGCCCACGGACATATGTCAGCAAATTCATATATAAAACTTTTATATGAAGTCAAACACAGACGCATTTATACTCTGAAAGACTAATATGGTCGCCTCATATATAAATTAACGGACAACCACACCTTTCAAATGAAACGCAAAAACTACTTCACGCTAGAAATAAGAGTGGCGGTGGTACCTCCCCGGTCAAGATACATTGGTTTATCATAAATTTTCTTATTATCAAAAATTTGCGACATGCAGAATTTTGAAGTTGGTGAAACCTTTAGTCACGACAGCGGCGATAACACCTTTCAAATGAAACGCAAAAACTACTTCACGCTAGAAATAAGAGTGGCGGTGGTACCTCCCCGGTCGAGATACATTGGTTTATCATAAATTTTCTTATTATCAAGAATTTGTGACATGCAGAATTTTGAAGTTGGTGAAACCTTGTGTTCCGACAGCGGCGATAACATATCTATACTTTTTCTGACTTATAGCGATGGTCGTATATAAGGGAGTTTACAATGTATATACTTCCGACGACCTTAGCTGACGCGAGAAAAGCAAATTGTTAAACCTGGGGGAGTTTTTTGTTTTTTAATCGACAGATTTCGGCGTCTATTTATTCTGGACTCTCTTTCCCCCTTAGCATAGGGTGAGATTTTTTTATTTTACTTTTACCTTCATTCTTATAGCAGCACATTATCATTCAATATTGGCAATAATACATATCAATATTGATGCCCAGTAGACCAGTTGTGGGAATCAAAAGGACTACAGTCAAATAAGGCAAATGTAATAAAAAGATTCGAAATGTACATAGACATAAAAAACTTTGTCATATGTTCGACGTTCTATTTCCATAAAACCTAGGCAGTCCTAACAAAGTATGGTAAAACTATAAAAGTCAATCGTTATTCACGTTAGGATAAGAACAATACCTAGCATGATGAAACATAAAAATGTTTACGATTTCTGCTCGCCGCCATGAGTGCGATAGAGCAATTTTTATTTACCCATCAACAAAGGAGAAGTTGTGAAAAAATTCTAGGAGGGGTCCTATTCGAAGACATTGATTTAAATAATGCCTAAAATTAAATTAATACTGGATTGCAATATCAACAATAGATTTTAAATTATGTACGGATAATGCCATCTGCTCCGGTTTTGTATATATATCCACAATGGATTTTATTGCATACGTGAGAAATTAAATAATAAAATGAAATATAATCGGTAAGTGAAGTATATTCGGGCAGTGGTCACTTACCATAATGACTGCGAGCTCTTTTGCTACTTCAATATAAAAAAAGATTATTTAAATACTTTTAAATATTGGTATATCGAGTTAATTTATTGTATTGACTGTCTTTGTTTTTTTTTAATATTATAGTTATTTTATTGATTTGATTGTTTTAATTGACTTGTCCAGAATATACATAAAAATATACAAAAACATTGAAAAACTCAACAGAAACAATAATATGATATCATGTTTTTCAATATTTCCAACTAACTTGTGAACTGAAACGGTTCGATTATACGAGGTAAACTTACATAGACCTCATAAATCTGACTAAATCGCCAATATCAACATCCTAATAGACACACGAAAATTAAACTTTAACCGAACCCTACCCAAGATTTATCTACCGAAGCCGGAAGGCAAACATCCTGTATAGTATAGCACGCCCCGTATCGAGTGGTTTGAAAATTACACTCTCGTATTTTTTACGAAATTTAACATACAGTTACGAAAACTTATACGAGTATATTCAAATCTACATCTTATTATATAACTTTAACTAACTTTTCCCACGCGGTTAATTGCGTTAAAATTATAAAATAACGTTAAAGTTCAAGACTGGTTTATTAAAATAATAAAAAAACCGACAAGTGAGAGTTGGACTCGAACACGAAGTGTACCGTACATTATCTATAAAAAACGACAAAAAATCACGTTAATATTTGTTTTCTTACGGTTTCGGTTATATTTGTTATAGCGGCTACAGAAATACATTATCTGTGAAAATTTTAGGTATCACGAGTCATGAGATAAAGCCTGGTGAAAGACAGACAGACAAACGGACGGACGGACTGCGGAGTCTTAATAATAGGGTCCCGTTTTTAGCCTTTGTGTACGGAACCCTAAACATTACATACGCAAGAATAAAATTATATATTATGCGCATAATAGTATAACGTAGTCTTTCTTGTTTGTATGTTTATATTTTCATGAAATGATAAATATTTTTACCTACGTCGTTTCTCACGTTTGCTGCCATCTCATTTCACGTAGACTTATCTATTGAAGCCGGAAAGCAAACATCCTGTATAACACCCCTCCGTCCTCGTAGCGAACGATCTGAGAATAGTCCCCCACACTTTTTATGTTTCCGCAGACAGTTATTCGCTCAAGTGTAGAGTTTTTCTCATATTTTTATTGCGCGTAAAAATCACGATCGAAAGTTACGCCGGATACCTCTGAAAGGTTTAAGGTCCCGTAGTGGTAGTTAAATGTAAGATAGGGTGAATATTTGGAACGTTCCCCCATATATTTGTGTGATGTTTGCTAAGATACAATCATGCATTTTATTTCGTGCGTGTATTTGCCGTGAGTTGTTGTAACTTTTCCGCCAGCCACATGAATTATATGTTGATAGGAAAATTAGAACTTGCAAAATGAGTTTCCTTGTGACTACCATGTTTGTAGGACTACACAGATTCACATACACACACGCGCGTACTCCCACGCATGCACGCATAATATTGATTTATGTAATTGATATATAGGTATGTGATATATCCAAAGTCTAATTAGACATCACCGTTGTTTTTGAAGGGTGTGCTAAGAAAAGAATAAGGAAATAAGGAAGTATCTGTTCCTAAGAAATAGATACTTTTAAGATACGTTTTAACTAAATCTTTATTACTCGCATCTCTTAAAGGCTGATCTCATTTAGGGCTTGAAATATATCGTTGGATGTACACTGAAGTCCATGAGAGGTAGTGGCCACTTTTCATCTGGTATTTATTATACTGTCTTGTTTAGTACGTCCATTAACCTTATAAAGGTCCGAAGCTGGAGGTAAACCTCTCCGCAGAGGTTTTACGGATTAGCATAGGTGCTGGTGATGCCAGTGTTATACAAGAAAATGCTGCTGCTCCATTTCTCGTAGTTTGTTCCTTATATGTCTAATGCGACATCCGAAACGTGACGTGGACACGTGTAACTAGTGTTAGAAGGAGTGGAGTGGTGGTAACGGTACTTTCAATATCAACACCAAATGGTACAATACTTAAAACGCATATATTACATAGTATAAAACAAAGTCGCTATTCGCTGTCTGTCCAAGTTTCAAGAGAAAGGTTTCTATGTATAATAAATGTATAATACAGTGAACAAAACAATTATGATTTCAGATTTTTAACTTTTAGTTGGAACGAAGTTCGTTGGGTCATCTATTATATTATAATTTAGGGTTACAATAATTTTGATTACATAAGATGATTAAAAAGCTGTCCTAAATGTATAGCACTCACATACTCGTATTTATCAGTAAAAGACCTAGACAAAAGCAAATGTGACAAGGCCTCCGAATATTGGTAAAAAATCCAGTTGATAAATATATCTTTATTACTTTTGCTTATTTTGATACTCCCTGCCTACAACATATAGGCAGGAAGCCACCCTACCCAATTAATTTGTTTACTCCCGATAAAACAAAAAAGAAATATCCTCTTTCCTAATTCGTATGTATAAGGGTGAGTAATATAATATTACACTCACCAAACGGGTCGTATTAACTCAATTATCCATTAATAGGATATCGTATAAAAACATTTCCTGTAGTTTGTTAGGGAGAATGTCCAAATAGAGCAGGTGCGCCTATTCAGACAGTACTAGGTTATTTTTATTTATTATTCTTTATTTATAAATTTCAAAGTTAGCTTAATTCATTCCGTACAAAGGTTGTTAGGTTCTACAAATATTTAATTTTAGGTTTAGGTTTAATGAATTTAATCTCAAAAAGATACAGTGTCACTTACTTGAGAAAAATAGTTTCATAAAAGTTTTACAAATTGTCGTTCGTTACAATTATAGTTACAAGACAAAAAATATAGATGAATAGATAAGATTATCTGTAATGTATTGGGCAAGTTGTTTTTTGAATTGTTTAGGTGAAGTATTATTTTTAATGATGAGGGTAATTTGTTATAAAGCCGTGCGCTTTCGTTACTTATTCGTAACTTATTCGTACTTCGTAATTTTGGCTAAATAAAATATAATAAATCTTTAGAAAGTAGTTTAACTTACATTAACACCCCGCAAAGTGTTCTTATATCGCAGGAGCTATGAACATACATAAATACCAGTTAACAATTATTAAGAAATAATATTCGTAACAAAACAGAAAATGCACTCTGTATTCTTTACTTGTAGGTATTTAAATATAACAAGGTGTTGCCAATTATTATAAAGTGTGATGGATACTAACGATAAGTGCATTTTTAATTTTTTTGCCGATATTTGATCTCAGTTACATGAAACATGGACACGGCTAAAAAGTTTCACCATTTCAGACATGTATCTGTCTCGTCAACCCATTATCATCCCAATGCTGGGTACAGATCTTCTCTCAAAACTAAAGAGTTTAGGCCATAGTCCACCGCGCTGGCCAAGTGGTGGACATCACACACCTCCGAGAACTTAATAATATCTAATATTGATTACTCTCTCATTCCGAGAGAAGACCCGTGCCCAGCAGTGGGACAATAATGGGTTGACGACGACACACATAATTTTAGATAAATCAGTAGTGCGTGGCTGGATTCGAACCTCGGAGTCGCGACTGAGAGGGCAAGTTTCAACCACTGCTTTGCACTGTAGGCAATCACTGCTATGTCCAGACATATAACTGTGTCGACGAATTACAAACCACTTATTGTACCCGTCACATATTAAATGTATTCACTCCGAGAAAATATTATTCAAAAATCATTTCATAATGAACATGTATTCACTCCGAGAAAATATTAGTCAAAAATCATTTCATAATGAACTGACTCTTGAATACCGACACCCTATATCTTCCCTCTAAACGCCACCCTCGATTTCGAGCCGAACAAGACTCGGCACGTGACCGGAAATGAATTTTCCGGACGCACCAATATACTTTCAACAAACTAGGAGTAGAAAATTCAATTTACTTCATACAATATGTATTTCACATAAAATATATTGCTACTATGCTTTCTGAATGCCAGTGACTTCGATTACTCACTTAGGTCAGGATTGGAGATTTTTCAAACATTTGACAATGTAAGAGAATTAATGTTATGTTTGTTTATATGTCATATATGAATATGAAAAAATGAAAGTTTCGCATGTTTTATATATTCAAAAAATGTCGAAGGATTGACAATAAATAACACCTAATTAAAAATAAAATTATTCTATTTTTAGAATTTGTGTCTGTCTTTTGGTATCTTTAAAACCGCACCAAAATGAAACTACTTAACAAATGCATTGTAATTTAAAGCTCATATCTGCAGATAACATTTAATCTTTATTTCAATAATATTGACTTATAACTATAACTAATAAAAGTTATTAAGATTTAATGCTATATTACATTTACGGGGATAATGCCAAAAGACACACAAATGTCTAATAAGAAAGTGGGTTGTGTACAGTCAGCAGCATATAGTTAGTGGCGTTCAAAGTGTCCATATTGTTAGATACAATCAAAGTGTTCAATAATATTGGCACAACCTACGTGTTCTAATTGTTGACAACACATTAAACTCCCAAATGTCAGGACGTTCATAAACTCATAATGTTAATACCACCCAAATTGTCACAAATGTTCCGGCGTCAGTGGTAACCTAGCAACGAGACTGTTTGTAAATATAGGTAAATTTTAAAATATTAAACTTTATGTTGCGAATATATTGCAAGGATCACTTACTGTGCGAGCAATTATAATATTGACATATGTTTATCTCATTTAAGGTTTTAAAATTTAATGAAGATACTTTTCATCAGTTTAAAAATGAGAAAACCGTAGAGGTAACAGAAAAACTATTATATTTTAGCTAAAATATATTGTTTGTAAAAAATATACATCGGTCTTTAATTTTTTTTAATATACATCCTTTGAAACCCTTTGAACATCCTTGCTAGTTACGATCGAATAACTTTAAGCTCGTATGTGAAAACGAATTTCTGAGGAACTTCTTTTTTGCACGTCAAATAATTGTGAACAATGTTGTTGTGGTGAATCAGCATCAGATAGTGTCACTGGCAAACGTTTATTTCCGGAGAGAACAGGAAGAAGAATCAATCGACTGGACTTGTTCTTTTTCAAGTATGTTATGAACGGACTTAGGCCTTCTTTTTCTTGACGAGGGTAGGTTTGTAGAACTTGACGTGGTAAGTATTTCAGGTGCAATATATGGGTATGTTTCCATATACTGAACATTAACAACACTTGACGCAATTGAGCCCGGATGAGATACTCTGTCGATGGAATTATTAGAATGCAATATAATGGTGTATCCCATTGTGCCCCGTGACATTTCGCATCTTGCCTCAATTACTATGTTAAAAGAAAATATAAAATAACGGTAAGACTAAAGCAGTGTTAAAATTGCCCATCAACTTCAAGGAAAACGTAAAATAAAGGAGAAAATAATCATCAATTCAATACTATTTCTTACTTGATTCTGTAGTTATTAAGGATAAAAAAATATTATATCAATTATGCACTTAAACTAAATTTGATTGTAAATCAACTGTCATGGCCTATTGAGTATTGTTTGAAAGCAGCTTCTGATGGGCTGCAGCACCATCTCGCAAAAGCGTTTAGTTTCTGGTATGTGGGCATGACCCGTCTTACTCGTCCGTCCTCTCGTCTTGTCTTATCATGCCTCTTGTTCCTCTAGACCGATTCTATGACAATGACAGTCAATAACGTCATTGCAAGATATGAAAAGGATAGTTGTTAATATAAAAAAGAGAGAAGAGAAGAGTCATTGTTACCATGTCTTATACGGTAAGTGATCAGGAACCTTATATCCGCAACATAAGGTATAATATTATAAAATGTACCTGTATTTACGAAAAGTCTCGTTGCTAGGTTACCGCTGGTGTCGTAACAGATGCTTTAATTGTGACAATTTGACTGGTTCATTATGAATTTAAGAATGTTCTGTCATTTGGAAGTTTATGACGTTGTGAACAATTAGAACACGTAGATTGTGCCGATATTATTGAGCACTTTGGTTGTATCTAACAATGTGGATAGTTTGAATGCCTCTAACTATTTGCTGCTGACTGTACTATACTGTTTTTATAAATTTGTTATAAACAAAGACCTGTTAAATATTTTAATAATAAAAAGACACGCTTTCTACACTTATAGCCCCACACTAGGATTTTCTCCTGTGTCGTGGGTACCATAGACAAACACGAGACGAATACAATAACACCCAGACCCAGAACATGAATCTAAACTCATCATTCAGATACCTGTCTAGCCGGGAATCGAACCCGGGACCCATTGCGCGTCAGACTGGTTAGGTACCGCTCCGCCACGCGGGTCGTCAAAATAAATAGTTTTTATTCTTCACTTTAGATTTTTATACAAAAATATCATATAGTTCAAGTAAATTATTCGTAAAAAGCAACATACTAATGCATTAATTAAACGAAAATAAATATAATATTGTTCCAAGCAAACAAGATTTCATGCTCAAAATTATGGGTCTTAATTAAACCTTTTTGAACTCGGCAAAAAATGTCAACCGCTGAAGTCATAAGAGATATAAACTGATATAAATATGAGATGACCCAATTTAAGCTGTTTTAATTTACAAGTAATCACGTTAACTTCGCTCTTTATAACGTATAACTCATCAAGCCGCCATATTTTATCATTAAAGGGAGCATCACTTCGAGCATTTATATTTACTAGTTGATCTCGAACGATTATCACTTTAAAATTTAATGTGAGAATTTTTCATAATTCAAGCACTGGTTAGTAACTGACCGTATAAGTCCTCAACCTAACTAATACTAAACTAATCAAAACCTCCTCAATTTAATGACACAATCAATTGTATATGGACTCATGAAAAGATCTTAATATTGTTATACTTTATTGCACGGCTCTAACTCAAAGCGTTTGAAATAGTGCTTTACTCTCGCCTCGTCAATGTCTTGCATTTTATATTTCTTTAATATAGTGAAAATAATAATAGTAAATAGAAATACAGTGACATCAAATCATAAGTGAAGTAAAGATCGTACTTCAATTCCTTTTTTTTTTCTGACTGAAGTGGCAAACGAGTATGCAGTTCACCTGATGGTAAGTGGTCACTGCCGCCCATGGACTCAACTGGACATGGACATGGACTGTAATCAACTACATACAGAACATGGGTTTCACCTGAAGTAAATCACAGATGCGTTGCTACTCCGTAGGACTATGATGGTCGCCACATGTGAAAGCCGGCAACCGGGTGTGGTTGCCGGCTATCGTTCTATCGAAACGCAAGTAATGCTTCACGCTAGAAATAGGTGCGGCGGTGGTACTTCTCCGGTCGAACTACGCTGGTTCTACCACCTTGATACCGTACACCGTACACCGTATACATAGTCTGTACATAGTATCCGATTAAAAATATGATTATCTTGAATCACATGGTAGAGGGTGTACATTTATTACAACGTTATCGTAATGAAATATCATTTCCTCGTGAAGTATATGGGTAATAAAGTTATGGTCTGAACTTTCCCGTGCAATTAAAATTTCAGCTCCGGTACCGAGAAAAAAGAAGCAAAAAGTTCCTTAACGATCGTATATTCTTGATAATATCTTAAGTTCGTTTTAGTAGCTTTCTGCTAGTAATTCTTAATACTTTACTTTAGATTTGTATTTTAAAAGACACAATGTGGTTCAATTCCGGTAGTTACACAAGACTTATTTCAATCAAATGTATCTAAATAAAACTCAATGTTTTTTCTCTATGCGTTCTCAAATTGTAATGAAATTTTTGTAGACTATTCTGGGAACTTCCATGAAATTTTTGGCCGAAAACTTGTCGCATAAAAAATAACGTACTGTTGTCTGATTGAACTTGGTAGCGAGTAAAAAAAGACGTGGATTTATGACATCAGTTGTTCTTCATACTTATCATTGCATCTTAAAACACAGTGTAAACATAAATGTGTTTTATTTGTAAGGTGTGCTGAGATAGCGACTCGTGTCCTAGGACCACCGTTGGACTCGTCAATTCGAATGGCACTCGCACCTCTCAATGGAAGAAAGTAAGATTAGTGATTTTTACGAGCACTTTAGAGCAGTGGTAGTCTAATTGTTCAAACTTGTCCTGTCAAGGGAAAAAATAACTCCTGTACTATGTAAATAATGTCAGCAATTTTATTTATATAGTACAGGACTTACCTATTGTCCAATATGGATACATTGCTACTCTCGAGGGCTTAGATGATTACCCCAAATGAAAGTGATATGTTGAAGTTTACATAAGTAGCTAGAAGTGTTAATTTTTTCCAAGTATTTAAGCCAGATACATTGACTCTCGTCAATGTATCTGGCTTAAATACTTGGAAAAAATTAACAACTAATCCAACCTAGCCCTGAAGAATATAACATATCCATGGCTAATTACAAACTTGACAATTATATGAATAAAAAAACGGTGAAGTGTGAGTCGGACTAGCGCGCGAATCGTTCCGTATATTTTATTATCTATAAGAAACGCCAAAATTGTCACGTTTGTTAGTACCGGAACCGCCCCTTCTCACGTTTAATATTAAATTAATTCTGTTTTTATTTTATTCTGTATCTGTTGTTAAAACCGTAATAAAAAAAATACTATCTGTTAAAATTTCAACTGTCTATCTATCACGGTTCATGCAATACAGCTCCGTGACAAACAAACGTACTGAGAAATAGAGTAATTAAGTAATGAAACCCTAAAACTGTTATAGTAACAAAAACCTAAATGAATTTATGGCTACAATAGAAACGAAATGGGTGTGTTTACTTGAGATTTACAGTTCCTTCCTTATTTCAATTTACATTCAAGTTTGCTACAATGTAACAAAAACTTATGCATGACTAACCAAGCCTAAGGGTTTTTATGTTTGTAGTCGGTTTATAGCTTGATATACAAGCTTGCATGCATAACTTTGCTCTACGATATAATTTTACTTCATTATGACTATTATACTATTATAGCTACCAAAAGTAATAGGTACCTTTTTTACTTGAATGACGCAGCAAACAAGCATGCAGTTCACTTGATGGTAAGTGGTCCCTGCCGCCCGTAAGTAACTTCATATATAATATGGCTCCTATCTGAAGTCAATCATAGATGCGTTGCTACTCCTGAGCATTACCATGGTCGCCTCATACACAGGTGTGCCGGTAACCACACCTTTCCAACGAAACGCAAGAAATGTTTCATGGTAGAAATAGGTGTGGCGGTGGTTACCTCCCCGGTCGAACTACACTGGTTCTACCACCTTTAGAACAACCGTAAATGAAATTACGGAACACATAAGCGAAAACCGAACGAATAACCGCAGAGAATAGTACTTAACATTGCAACCATTGTATTGTTTTAATTGAAGATACGACGTTTTCCAATTTAAACAGTAGTGAATTTCAGTTTACAATTCCAAGCTCTATTTCAGTTTTTATAAATTATCGAAGTGGCAAACTAATATGCAATGCTTGAAGATAAATGCTTTTTACTACTCTGGGACCTCTATCAACGAGCTCAGGTAATAAAATAATCCTACCTGAGGTCTCTGTTCTCTAGGCAAGATACTGGAACTAACTTTCATTACCATGTAAAAAACATGATTGTAATTATATTAAAAAAATACATATAAATAACAAAAAAGATACACCCGCTAAGTTCCTTGCCGGATTTTTTCAGTTGAGGTCGTGTTCAGATCCGGTGGTAGTGTAAGAAAAAAGAATGTAACAGTCAATGAGTAAGTGCCTCCGTAGGCTTATACAAAATAAAGAAATTTCATTTAATTTCTAAGTTAAAACTTCTCCGATTAGTATAACTCTTTTACTACACTACTACCCTTCAGCCAGAACAAAGTAGCTCTTAACAATGCATAACGGTAATGCATCCGTTTTTATTCTACTCTTACGTGATACTAATTGTAATACATTTTATAATCCTTTGATTTTATTCTCCTTTACAAAACCAAGAACACAAGAGACGTTGTGAACCTAACAAAATTGGACCCGCAAGAAGGGCACGTTTTTTAGGAATATTTTCAGCTTACATTTTTTCAAAAGGAAACCTAATTGAAATTATGTCGGAGCGGAGGTAAGTAAAATAGCGCCACAAGACTTCCAAGAACTTTAGAAGTCTGCTGCAGTCGAAGAGGTTTTATTATTTTAACGAGCTTGTCTACCCGACGCCGCTTGCGTGTGCACTCTCGTACCTTTTTGGATAAAATTAAATTTTGACTACCTTTAATTAAATTCCTTATCACTTGGTGAAATTTCCATTCAAATCCGTTCAGACATTTCCGAGATTTCAGACAAACAAAATCACCGTTAATATTTTTAAAACTCTTGCTCTAGGCGTATTAATTTCTAGTCACCCGTCGCACCGACCGAAATTCGCCCGTAATTTAACTCAAAAAATTAATTTGATATTGTCCTAAGTAGCATGAATATTTCTCAAATTCAATAAAATTGTATCAAATTTCAAGTTATCTTGGACACACCCGTTAAAGGTAAAAATAGGTTCAATTAACTCAGCTTATTAAAGCAATAGCGGGTATTTTGACAAAGACATCTGACATTTTGACCTTATGTGTATTTACAGTAAGACATTGAATGTTTTATTTCGTTTATTATGTATGTGTTCGTGTCAAATGCACGCTAGTGTGTGTAATGTGTTTTTAGTTAATTTTATGTATGTTAAATACATTATTTGAAAAAAAAATGCATTCCGTAGTCCTTCTCTACATCAACTATAACCGTGCGTAATTTCATACTCCTCCGCCCGCGGCAAGTATGTTAAAAACGGACCACAAGTTTTTGCTTCACGTATTAATTTATAGATGATAACTGTTTAGGACCTTTCAAGATTAGCGCACACAAATAAATTAAAAACTCTCTTTATTTATATTCTTTTGCAAATCCGGGGTTGCAGACAGCTAGAGTGGGTGCTCGTTCGGTCAGGCAATCCCGGGAAGGACGGCGGTATGTGTGGTCGCATACCGTCGTAAAGACCATATGGAGCGGTGGGCCCAGCCGCCCATCTGGGAGTTAAAGTCGTTTCGAGATCCCGAAGTCCTCCTTTTTAGTGCCGAGGACGGCCACCTGGGGGGTTCTAGTGCGGTAAAAATCCCACATAGCCCTGCGTCGCTCCCACGGCGTCGGGTACCTTTTGAAGGTTTCCCCCTCGAGAACGAAAAAAGGCATATATAAGTAATTTGCACCAACAGACACACTTGACATATATGTATATAGATAAACGCGCTGGAGAAACTTCAGTTTTTACTGCAATATTTTGTTGGTGTTGCTCGAGTGTCCCTATGACTCAAGTTTGGTAATTAAAAGTTCACCTTGTTACGTTTTCGGAGCCAATTTGTGCGACGTGTGATGAAATGTTTTAATGTTCATCTCGTATGTACGAAATTATTTCTTGTTATGTTATGTATACTGTATGATTTGTTACTTTTTCACGTTTAATTTCGTCTTGCGTAAATTATACTGTCGTCAACCCATTATTGTCCCACTGCTGGGCACGGGTCTTCTCTCGGTATAAGAGAGTTTTTAGGCCATAGTCCACCGCGCTGGCCAAGTGCGAATTGGTGGACTTCACACCTCCGAGAACTTTTTTTTAAGAACTCTCGGGTGTGTAGGTTTCCCCGCGATGTTTTCCTTCACCGAAAAGCAGTAATAATTAATTTTTAATATGCACATAATTTTAGAAAAATCAACTATTAGGCTATCACTGCTCTACAAATTATACTACTAGATACACGAAAAAAGATAAAAATATAAAGGTATATTCATATACCTATATATATTATTTTAGTTGCAATAGAGTACATACTATTTTTTTTTTATCTGACTGAAGTAGCAAACGAACATGCAGTAAGTGGTCACTGCCGCCCATTGACATCTGTAACCAACTACATACAGAACATGGGTTCCATCTGAAGTCAATCACAGATGCGTTGCTACTCTCGAGGACTATGATAGTCGGCTTGTGTGAAAATGTGCCGGAAACCACACCCTTCTATCGAAACGCAAGAAATGCTTCTCGCTAGAAATAGGTGTGCCGGTAGTACTTCTACGGTCGAACTACACTGGCTCTACCACCATGCGATTTATCTAATACTTAATAATGTGAAAATTAAAAATGTGTGCGTGTACTAGCGTACACTCGTAAGAAGTGAAACTTCTTTATGACGTTATTTTTCAAAAAATAATTTACTATATGCAACTTTACAGAAATTGGTTAAATAAAGTTAAATTAGATAAAGTTTTATAAAAGGCTTTTATTAAACTTTATCTAATAATCTAATCTATAATAATCTATCTAATATCACGCGTGGTAGGGATAAGAAAAAGATGGCGCGTAACGGAAAAAAAGATGGCGCGTAACAGAAAAAGATGGCGCGTAACGAAAAAATGTTACACAATTTTTTTTTCCAACTCCGATAAAGAAGTTTCTCTTTTGTTTTCCAACCCCGATAAAGAAGTTTCACTTCAATACCAAAATATTAACTAATTAATTTTACAATTACGGGAATATACAAATAAATAATTTATCAAATTAAAATATCTAAATCACTTAAACGTACTAAATACGATATATATAATATCATAATAAAATTGTAAGTTGAAATATAAACGTAAAAATATATAAAGATGAAAATTCAATTTTAAAATTCAAAATCTAAAACTCATAAATCTCCATCATAAGCTAGCTTATTCCAAGTGCCACTGACTATCATAGCTCTCGACCGAAACAATAAAAGCGTTCGACGGGAAAGTTTCCAAGTTTTTGTCAAGTCACATAAGCTAAAACAGCACTTAACCTTAATAGGAAAATCCATTAATTTCCCGCGAGATGCCTAAATGCTTTTGTCACTGAAAACGGCTCAATAGGTAGCGGTCGTTGGAGTCACAAGTTTTTATTAATTCTATTATATATACGCGGCCATTTTTAGGTTCCGTGTCCAAAAGTAAAAACGGGACCATATGACTATGTCTCCGTTGTCTGTGTCTGTCTGTTGTGTTGTCTGTCTGTCTCAAGGCTCCATGAACTGTAGATTAGAAATTTAAAATTTTCATATCTAATCAAATCAAAAATAAAAAAGTCAAATCAAAAATTTAAAAAAAAAATCACAAACGATTTCATTTTATTGCTTCTAAAAGTAAATACTAAATCAGAATAAATTTGATATTTAAGGATTCAATGGCAAACGTGATTTTTTACCGTTTTTTATAGATAATGGTACGGAACCCTTCATACGCGAGTCTGACTCTCACTTAGCCAGTTTTTTCAATGCGATACAAAATACGCCCCACATATTAAACCACTTCTATATTATATCTATAGCTATGAGTAGGACTTATATCATACTTCATAATAGAAAGTATAATAATAAAACGCCCCTTTATTATGAAAAATCTTTAGGGCGACATTACTTAAGGACAGGGAGGAAATTGGGGTATGAAGAAAGGCAAAACACATCTGGAAGGTTAACTAATAATCAACCAAAGCTTGGTAGCATTAGTAAGTAAGTAAATATAAGTCTTCAAACTAGGATTGAGTAAAGTACAGACAAGGGGAAGTATAATATTGCGAAGTTATTACTTTGCAATATTGTATATATACTACTGCTATTGTAAAAAAGTTAAAATTCCTCACATGTTAGGTATGGAAACCCCACTAACTTATTTCTAGCAAAAAACAGTTCTTGAGTTTCGATGGAAGGGCGTGTTTGGGTACACTTTTATAAGAGGCGACCATCTTATTTCTCGGAAGTAGGAACGCGTCTGTGATTGACTTCAGTTAGAAACCATGTGAAGTATGTAAGCTCACAGATGTCCATGGACGGCAGTGTTCGCTTAGTATCAGATGGACTGCTTGCTCGTTTACTACTTCAAGCTTATAAAAAATATTAGAACAAAATGGTTATTCCTGATATGTTAGGTATGAAGTAAGAATAAATATAATAATAGAAGTAATATAAAAAATAACAAGGTTGGTTTCATAAATGCTGATTTTACGGTATCCGTGCAGAGAATGCTGTTTCCTGCTGAGGATATCGCAGCTACTCAATTGGAAAATTATTCATCAAATCAATTCCAAGGAGCCACGAACGAATCCCGGTAATTGGCCCTTCTGATAAAGAAATAACAAACGCCGACCCCGGGAAATTGAATTTTTCATGCCTGTTAACTAATTTATTGTTTTCTTGCTTTTGTTTTACCTTAATCCAAAGTTATTGTGTTGCGTTTCACGGTGTCTAAATACGATAATGTAATTATTTAGGTTCTGTAGCGATAAGTCCACTTTCTATACGTATTCTTGTGTTATAACTACTTGTTGCTTGTGATACTTTATTATGTAATAGAAATAGGTAATTAGCAAAGGATTGTGTGTCGTCAACCCATTAATGTTCCACTGATGGACTTCTCTCAGAATGATAGAATATTAGGCCATAGTCCACCACGCTAGCCAAGTGGAATTGGTGGACTTCACACACCTCCGAGACCTTTTTTTTTTAAAGAACTCTCGATTGTGTAGGTTTCCTCATGATGTTTTTGTTCAACGAAAATCAGTGATAATTAATTTCTAATCTATACTATAATAAATCTGTAAGAGGTCGCTGTCTGTACATGGAATAAATTTAGGTGAAAACCATTTCTAGAGGTCTTTAATACGATATAGAACCTAAAATAATGGTTTTTAGAAATCTTGTCTGTTTGTCTGTTTGTCTGTTTGTCTGTGTGTTTGAAAACGCTAATCTCAGAAACGGCTTATCCAATTTGAAAATAATTTTCACCGCTGTGTTGTGGGAAACTTCACTTAACATTTAGTGTTTATTTTATGTAAATCGGTTTATAAATAAAAAAGTTATGTCAATTTTAAACTACGCAGTATTTATTCTGTGTTCGATAAGTGTTAATAAGATAAGTAACTGCATAGTTGAATTGGTTGAAACTAAACATGTTATGGTCGTTAAAATGTATTCTTTGTTATGTATTTTTATTGGTTATGTATGTACCTATGTTGTTTGATACTATACACATCTATATCTCTATATCTATATATACTTAATATAAAAACGAAAGGATGCTCTCTCACTCATCTATTGAATAAACATCGTAGAGCCTAAACTGCTAAAGATATGAATATGATTTTTACTAGGGGTCCTTTTTATGACGTAGACGTCAATTATGAATGAATTTTCTATCCCCCCCCCCCTAATTTAACACAAATAGGAGATGTAAGTTTGTATGAAAGTCAGTCAATTTTGAGGCCACCTCAATAAAATTTAGTATTACGCTTTGATTTTTATGTTAAAACAGTTTTAAACCGACTTTCAAAAAGGAGAAGATTATCAATTCGTCTGTATTTTTTTTTTTAATTTTATATTTGTTACTCGATTTCTCCGCACTGGGTGAACGGATTTGGATGATTTTTTTTTTCATTTGAAAGGTAGTGCGTGTCATGGGGTCCCATTAATTTTTAGTTCACTTTTGACAGTGGCATCCATAAGAAAAGCGCATAAGTCTGATATTTGCATTAACGATGTGCGCGATAAATAGATGAATAACTCAATTTCCCGCCAACCGATTTTGATGATTTTTCTTTTATTTGAAAGAATGTACTTCAAGGGTACTCTGATAAGTTTGATACGGTTCTGATCATAGGATCCATTTCTTTGAAGCAAATTAACGAAATTAGCGATACTCGGCCAAACCTAAGCTGTAGGAGTCCAATTGGGTCGAATGTAGAATGAGATTACTTAGCAGATATTGCCTAAAAAAATTGACCTTCAACTCTTCAATCCTGATGATGCAGGAGTAATGCTAGCCTGAACCGTAGAAGTAAGTCAATTTGTTTTTATGGATATATAATAAGATTGTTAAACAAATTCATGGGACAAAAATTTGATCTTCAACTCCTCAACCCTGATGATGTAAGGGTATTTCAAGACTAAACCGTAAGAGTTGGCTATTTGGTACTTACGGTTATGTAATAAAAATACCAAGCAAAGATACACGGTAAAAATGTTGACCTTCAACTCCTCAACCTTGATGATGCAGGGGTACTTCAAGCCTAAGCCATAGAAGTTAGCTATTTAGTGCTTTCAGGTATGTAATATAATTACTAAGCAAAGACACATGATGCAAATTTTGACCTTTAACTGCTCAACCCTGATGATGCAGTGGTGCTTCAAGCCTAAGCCATTGAAGTTAGCTATTTAGTGCTTTCGGGTATGTAATATAATTACTAAGCAAAGACACAAGATGAAAATTTCGATCTTCAACTCCTCAAGCCTGATGATGCAGGGTACTGCAAGCCTAAGCCATAGGAGTTGGCCATTTAATGCTTTCGGGTATGTAATATAATTACTCAGCAAAGACACATGATGAAAATTTCGATCTTAAACTCCTCAGCCCTGATGATGCAGGGTACTGCAAGCCCAAGCTATAGAAGTTGACTCGCAAGTGCTTACGTATAAGTAATAAGAATACTAAGCAAAGACACGGGATATTTTTTTTTACCTTCAACTCCTCCCTGATGATGCGGGATAGTGCAAGCCTAAATTATAAAAGGTAGTCACATAATGCTTATGGTTGTTTTTAGTATATATTATAAGTTTAATGACAGCTCATTAAACTGAAATGTGATTAATAAATTAAACTTCAATTCATCAACCCTGATAATCTAAGTACACAACCTACTTAAGCCGTATGAGTTTGGTACTTATTGATTACAATACATTACAACCCGTTCCTGAGAGACCATTATGATGAAAAGTGTCTTTTTGAATCCTAAAAATGCAGGAGTATTGTCATGTTATTGTTAAGAGTTGGATTTAGCTGTAGCTTTTTAAACAGGATGGGTTAGGTTAGGTTGGAACATAAAAGAAAACATAAAAAATAAGTGAGCAGGGTGCGGTAGCGCCCTGCGAGCGGGTGCGCCCTGTTCGTATGAATTGTAAAAGTGTTTTGATTATGTCTTCTGCTTTACAAAGAACAATGCGGGATTTATGCACACAAATAGCCCGATACACCTCTTAAAAGATCTTATCTCTGGCCACATGAAACAAAATATGAACTAAGAATATATGTCGCTGTTCATTGATATTCCAATTTTCTAATGATTTACTTCAAGTAGATAATAGTGCAACAAAGCACTATTATCCGGAAAAGTTAAAATCAATCTTTATATCGATACGTCTTCGTTTAAATGTGGAGGAGTTGGTTGAAAAAGTATATCCCAATATTGTTAATACAACCAATAGCACTATAAATTGGTTCCAAAAGACGGCTATATACCCACCCACGAAAGGAACGTGTCGATAAAATAAATGATTTATTTTTTTTCAAAATTTAAAGCAGCGTCACCGATCTACTATTCGGTAGACACAGTCATTGAGATGGAGGAAGCAGTACATTATCCAACAGAATTTTTGAATTCCTTAATGCCTTCCGGAACTCCTGAACACAAATTAATAATAAAAGTAGGTTTACCTATAATCTTACTTAGAAATTTGAATCCGCCAAAATTACTTCAAATAGTATTTTCCAATTCGGAAAAGTTCAAATCAATCTTTATAATCGATACGTTTTGGTTGTATCTTTATAATCGATACGTTAAATGTGGAGGAGTTGATTGAAAAAAAGTATCCCGATATTGTGAATCAGACCACTAAGAATGTAAATTGGTTCAAAAAAGCGGTTTACAACATTAGAATTCGTCTAATTTAAAAAAAAATACATAACAATACGTTCCTACCCACAAATACACACTTTAAATTCGTTTTTTCACTCTGTGTTTGACCAGATAATCCTTGAGCGGCCAAACCGATTTTAATGTTACTACTTTTTATCATAGAATTCCCACGGTGTCGAGATGTGCGCGGGAAAAACTTTGTGACACGTTGATTTGCACGCGGGCAAAGCCGCGGGTACAGCTAGTACGCACATAATTTTAGAAAAATCAGTGGTGCAGACCGGGGTTTGAACCTCGGACCTCCCGATCGAGAGGGCAAGTTTCAAACATTAGGCTATCACAGCTCTGGATTGTGTATGTATCGCTAACTCCACTCAAGTCTATTAAGAAGAGGCGAATAACCAGGGCTCGGCAATAGCTGAATCCGCAGCCATTCCTCTAGCGAAGGCAGGAAGATCTTGAAACTCGACAACGGGGTCCTGAACAATTCCTTTCTCTTAGTTCAAAATATTCTTGTTCCGTCTGACCTTTAGGCTCGCTAATAAAACCCGTCAAAGCTATGAAGGGCAATAGTAATAAGTTTATGATTGGAAAAATATAAAACGCATGCAGGACAGAATCGAACATTTTAAGCAAAACTTTCATGAAGCCTCTTAAAGCATCATGTATATTTATTTACAATATATAATAGCGTCAAGCTTCTGTACTCTGATTTCGTTGTGATAAGGTAGATACATTTTGGCGTCTAACTTAGTCCTCAGAACCAACAAGTCAACAACATAATAAACTAGTACCAATAGTACGAGTTCTAGTTTATTATGTTTCTTCAAAACAATTAATGCTTGCGTTTTCGTCCATATATTACAATATTTGCTTTTGAGCCATAACTTGCTATGTAAATTGCAATGATTTGCAGGAATCCAAACAACGATTGATCTAAGGAAAAATAATAAACTTGTGCTAAGGGCATTGATTGAACGTGTTCACCCATGATTCAAGCCAATTTGGGGTGATGTTAGGCGTTTATGAGCTGATGAATAAATGATCGACCATCCTAATTCGATCTATTAATAAATTGTGTATGTCATACATAATTCACTTCAATTGTCATTATTTACTCTGGTGGATGAGCGGGATACCCTGTAACACAGGTTTTCCACCTAGGGTCCTAGGTTTCCACCGCGACTTATTTATTCTAACTTTGAGATGAATAAAGAATTTTGAATTTAGAATTTTAGAATTTTGAAATAATGTTTGTTACTTTTACTATCTTCATATCATTAAACCGCCAATCGAATTTAAATCCTATTTAGACAGAATGATAGAGGAAGCATTTTATTCTAGTGAATGGAGGTAGATTACGATTAATGAAGATGGAAATCACTGGTTCATCATTTCTTAGTAATGAATTCTTTTCTGACTGATTCCTTCAATATTCACTAGTTACGGAGATTTGTACTATTTTTGAATGAACAAAGAATGACGTTTCTTTTCAGTTAATATAACACTAAGTAAATAACATGGTTACTTCTCATGCATTTCATTCAATATACTCTTATTTCACCTTGAGCAATAAAATCGTAAAAGTTTGAAAAAAACATAACATAATAATAACCCTAAAAACTCTTTGTACTAATAGCCCCACATCCTCTCCTATATCGTGGGTGCCACGAACACACATGAAGACGAATATACAAAATCCTGGGTTTTTTTATATGGGTCTGGCCCATAACAAGAATCTATATTCCAACCGGGGATCGAACCCACTCAGGCCGGTAAGTTGACCGCTCCGCCTCGCATATCATCATAAGTATTTGCTTTATTTTATATCGAATAAGCGTACTATTATAACTTTCGTAAATTATACGATTTTTCTAAATCATGACCTATTTCTGGTAATAAAAGTCCCAAAAAGTCTACAATCGACGGTCGGTAATTAGGCCGTTCGTTAGCGGAACTCGGTTAGCCGCTGGCTCACTGATTGTCCAAACTGATGTAAACTTAATTGTAAAGATTCAAAATATACCACAGACGAAAAATGTTAACTATTTTATAAATATGTTAGCACAGAAATTCAAAGCAAGCCTTCCGGAAATTAGTATTGAGGTTCAATTATCTTCATGCGAGATATGCAGCAAACTAGCATGCAGTCCATTTAATGACAACTCCCGCCCAAGGATATCTGCAACTTTATACCGAACTAGGGTTCTATCTGGACTCAATCATAAATGCGTTGCTACTCCAGAGGACTAATATGATCGCCTCATATTAAAGTGAGCCGGCAACCAGACCATTCCGTCGAATTACGAGAACGGCTTCACTATTGGAAAGGATTTAGCGATGTTACCTCCCCGTAGAATGTACTTAAATCATACTAAATGACAGAATGAACTTCGTTCCGCCTAAAAGTCAAAAATTATCAGTGTTTCCACTATATAAAAACCTTCCTCTAGAATCATTCTATTTATTAAAAAATCTGCATTAAAATTTAGCGTAATGTAGCGTAATTTTAAAGATCTAAGCATACATAGGGACAGACAGCGAGAAGCGATTTTGCTTTATACTATGTAGTGATACGTGCTACGATTTGTGGGATATTGTTTTTTTCAGAACATTAAAATAGCAAACCTGCATATAGACCTATTGATTGTACTTGGTCACCGCCGCCAATCTACGTAGCACAGAGGTTCTGCTCAAAGCCGAGCAGTAACATATTGTCATACATGTCCCATCATTACAGTGTTTAGACATGAAAACTATATATTATGTACGAGTAAGATGTAGAGAGAGCCGTAATGTACAATGTGACACCTAAATGCAAGAACTAGTTCACGGTCAAAATGTTTGACTATAGTATCTCCCAGGTTCAATCATGCCGATTTTCAAAATTTTACAACACTTTTCAAGATTTCACGTGATTTTGTGAATTTCAAATGTATATGTCACGGTCATTGTCTTTTTTGCATTCAAAAAAGTAGTACGTTGCCACAAATAAACTCAAATTTGAAGAATTCCGTATTCAAGAGACTAGTCCATCACTTCGTTATGTCCATCCACAAGTCCGTCAATCTGTCTGTCGGTTAAAGCCTCGAAGTCTACATTTTCGATGCTACGTGCATGAAATTTTTCGCGGAACCTGAACTCAAACTGAGTTATAAGTAACTAAGTTTGACTCTATCGGTTCTATTTTCTGGTAAAATAAAGTTTTATACAATGCAATACGATACAATAAGCGAACGCTCGTCCGCGCTACATGGTAGGCGGAGTGGGGGGTGTTAGGTTTTTTCGTTACGGAATTTCTTGATTCGGTCGCCGCGCTTAAAGGCAGCAATAAAAGCTATGCAATAGCTTAATAAAAATGTTTTACTTAAGAGTATTATGGTAATTATCTCGAAGAAAAATGCGGATCAAATGTCGCATTGTAATTTCTGAGATAATTTTTGTCCGTAATTTTTCAACCGTGCTTAAATTACATTCGCAAAATGAGTAGGGTTAAGACTGTAATCCACCGAACTGTCCAAGTGCAGATTATGTGTGCATATACATATATACGCACACACTCACACATCATACTCTATTAACAACATTAAGAAAATGGTTTAATTGTAAACCCCTTATACATCTTATTTTAAGTTTCATTATGATGTTTTTATTTGTTCTCAGAAAAATAATAAATTTAGTAGTAGTAAAAGGAGGTAGTTAGAGGTCCAAGTTAGAGAGAGAAACCTGAAACTAATTATATAATTTAACGATTTATGTTCTGCGTATTCATCTGTATTGATACAATTTATTAAATTAAATTTTGATAAAATAAATATATTTTAGTGAAGTTAAGACTAAAGGTCATATAGAAAATAATTATAATATTATATTTTCTCTATTAACTAAATATATTTTTTCTGATGTCATTACAAACACACATACACCAATTCTAAAAATATTAGTATTTTCGATTGTTACGTACATCATCCCCTAAATATTTTTTTCCTGTAAATATGCGATGTGCAGATATTTTGACCTTTCATTTCATTTCATTTATTCTCTTTCCTGGGTACACGTGTACTTCGCTCCAAAATTTTTCCCAAATATGATGTGTAACATTTTTCGTGGTCTCACCTGACTAATGGGGTCGCCGTATTAAATTTCTATTTAAGGACGTAAAAATCTTTGATTTCTTGTTTACCACTACTACAGAGAAATATTTTTTCAAAGTCTGCTCTGAGATTTCTATTACAGACTATTTACTGTTATAATTTGCAACGGTAATAATAACAGTGAAAGGTATATAATTTTATTTTAAAAGACAAAGGGAATAAAATGTTTTCTGGCGTATTAATCGTACAAAAGCTAGGCTTACCTACTTACGTACGTACTTTTCTTGAAAATACTAATTTAAATATTTCTAGAAACGCCTCTACAGGTTGCTCAGTATTCATCTTATAGTGTCCGAAATAGAAAATTATAATCAAAAATTTAAAATGTAGCTTATGCCCGTTAAAAATATTTCTAAGTTACCTAGTACAGTGTACCGTCAACCTATTATTGTCCTACGGCTGCGCGCGGATCTCTTTTAAGGGAGAGAAGGTTTTAAGATCTTGCTAGCTAAGACCAATGGTAGACTTTACACACCTTTGAATTTCTTTTTAAAGAACTCTCAAGCATGTAGTTTTCTCACAATGTTTTCTGTTCCCATAAATAATGATCAATTTCTAATATGCACACCATTTTTAGAAAAATCTGAGTGCGCAAGGATTGAACCTCGGACTACTGATTGGAGGAGCGAGGTTTGATCATTAGGCGCACTGCTCACGTCCCTGTAGCCTCGGGGTCAGAATAGGGCTACGGTATCCCCTGCCTGTCGTAAGAGGCGACTAAAAGGGGCTTCCGGGGTTGCAGACGGCTAGAGTAGGAGCTCGAACCGTTTGGTCAGGCAATCCCGGGAAGGACGGCGGTATGTGTGGTCGCATACCGTCGTAAAGACTAGACGGAGCGGTGGGCCCAGCCGCCCATCTGGGAGGAGCCCGATGGGGCAGCGCGCTCGGAGGATTCCGGTTGAAGTCGTTTCGAGATCCCGGAGTCCCCCTTTTCATCCCACATAACCCTGCGTCGCTCCCACGGCGTCGGGTACCTTTGGAAGGTTTCCCCCTCGAAAACAAAAAAAAAAAAAAGGCGCACTGCTCAACTTGTATACGTATAAATATGACGATTTCTATACCAACGCTGTAAAATTTACCCAAGGAGCCATTAAACGTTACGCTGTAAGAATCAGCGTAAAGCGTTAAGGTGGGCATTCACGTTACGACGGTCGCACGAACTGTCCCACGAACTACGGTCGTATGGGACAAGTTCGGTCATGAATGCCTTGGTTCTAAGGCGGACTGTACAACCAAGATCATGTCGCAGGTCAGTGAGATATTCAACTCGAACAGCTGTCATTGCGACAGTCCATGCGACCGTTGTAATGTGAACGCTTAGAAATAAATGTCACATAATTATATTCGATTTATTGGGGCCACGAAATTTCGCTACAAATTATAGCGATATTTGCTGAGTTTTACTCAACACTGATGCTTTCAACTCTAACCCAATATTTCATAAATAAATAAATATTAGCTTGCCATACCTAGCCTCACACCAGGTCACACACATCTCCTGTATCGTGGGAGCCATGGACATACACACAAGGACAAATCTACAAACACCCAGAACTAGAGTTAGAATGAATTTATCATTCAGATACCTGTCAGGCCGAGAATCAAACCCGGAATACACTGCTTGTCAAACCGGTATGTTAACCGCTTCGCCATACGGGTCGTCATTTCCTAGCCCTTGGGTTTCTGTAAGACATTTCCGCTTTACAAAACAATACACTACATAATTGCTATCACAATAACATCCTGACACAAGCTATATGTGAACAGTTTCAAGGAAGGGTTCAGCTTGACAGATGAGTAATGCCGTCCATTCTCGCCGTTGTATTTACTTTCAATACGACTTTGACTAATAGTGACTATTTGTGTGCGGTCAGCACTCGCCTCGCTCATAGATTAAAACTAGACGCAGTAAGCGTATTGTGTATAAAAAGAAATCGACTGCATTTAAAAGGAATTTTCATTAGACAATGTGGTGCAATGAGTGTGGATCGACCGCCACTCCTTTTACTAACTCAAACCATTATTTCATTTCGATGGAAGGATATGGTTGCCAGCTCGCTAATAAATGAGGCAACGATCTTAGTCCTAGAAAGTAGCAACGCATATATGTATGATTGACTTCACATAGATGTCCAAGGGCAGTAGTGACCACTTATCATCCAATGGATTCCATTATTATTTGTTATTTATTGTTTTATTATGTTTCAAACGGTTACACCAATTACATTAATTATAGACACTGCCTTTTATGCTTCTCGCTTGCAGAACTTTATGCATAATGACAATATTTCCGCCCATACATCTGCAAACAAATTACATGGTATTCACCCAGAAGAGCGTTATGTTCGGTAAGAACGCGGGGAATAGGCGAGTTCGCTCTCGCGACCGTGTGCGCCGCAGGTGCAGCGAAGAGTTTAAGTTTGCGCGATCGGAAGTAGCAAATAGGCACAAAGAATCGACACAACTCGTCGCTGAGGTCTGGAGAAACTATCCTACCATGGAAATCCTTTCAAGCTCGTTTGATACTTTAATCTTGCAAAATACATGATGGTAGTACCAGTGTGTTTCGATTGTAGCAATACCACACCTATTTTTAGCCTAAAAGAGTTTTCAGTTTCGGTGTAATGTGGCGGGTGTGGTTGCAAGTGTGCGTGCTTGATTACTACTTCAATCTAATAAAAAATCATTCACGTACTTCAACCTCTGTCATCACAATCTCTATGAGGTATCGTTGTTCAAAAAGCAGTCTTTACCCGATCAGTTGTTTCGATAGAACAGACTGAAAAGCCGAACAAGCTATCTGTTTTCAGCACGGAAATGGAAAAATTCCAAAATCCAATGAACATTGCATTACAATACGGGGAAAGCGGAAACCGTTTTGTGTCGAAACGATGTTTGTTTCGTTTCATCGATGCATTATTATGAAGGCTATGTTTGGACGAAGTATATTAAACCTTGTTTCTTTATTAAACAGAATGCAAACAAAGCAAGTGCTTTATAACTTTTTGTTTTATTGACGACCCGCGTGGCGGACCAGTGAACATGCTGGTATGACACACCATGGGTTCTGGATTCGATGCCCGGCCAGACAAGTATGTAATTGATGAATTTTGATTCTTGTTATAGGTTTTTGTGTAGTCGTCTTTGTGTGTGTCAATGGCACCCACGACACAGGAGAAAATCCTAGCGCTTATTTATTGAATACTTGGATTAATTAATAAGTATAATATAACTTTATGATAAATGTATGTTAGCTTAATCCTAGTATGGGGCTTTGAGTGTAGAAAGTGTTATAGTTTCTTCGCCGCCGTTTCGTCTTTATAAATAGACTTTGTAAAGTGAAGTTTGTGATAAGTATGCTTTAAATTTTTACCGTAAATAAATAAAATTGAAAATATTTACCTACTAACTAATATAGTTGTACCAATAAATAGATGAATTAAGTTTTTCAAGATTGAAGTAGCAATCAAACATCTCCATCGTCCATGTAATAAGAATTCACTGCAACCAATAAATCATCTGTGAACAATTTTATCTAACACAGAGATTTTATCTAAAGTTAATCACAGATGCGTTACAGCTCGTTGTTTTTATAAGTAACTAGTTGAATACCGCAGCTTCGCCCGCGTTAACAAAAATGTATTGTCCCGTGGGAAAAAGATATTTTGTCACAATGAAAACTAGCCTATATGTTAATCCAGAGTATCAGCTAACTTCCTACCAAATTTCATGAAAATCACTCCAGCCGTTTACACGTGAAGAAGTAACAAACATACACACTCACAAACTTTCGCCTATATAATATTGATATGATGTATTTTCACAATATGAAGCATTAGAACAATATGAATTATTAGAAGGTGCCGATATAGTAACGGGTGACTTCTTACCCTACCTAGCCACATATACGACGGCTTTGTCAGCGGTATAGGGGGGGGGGATAAGGATTATTCGGGTCTAGAGGGTTCTCCTCTTTACCCGGGCAGTTCTCAAGGGGGGATTGTACCCCTCGGTACAATAATATCGCTTCACAACAATGCAATATTAATTAAAATATTGCAATGTTGAGAAGCGGTATTAATGTAATACCATCCCCACTGTTTAGTGGGTGGTGCGGTCAATGTGCCGATATATATACATCAATCATAATCACGGTAAATGGCACAGCCTTACAGAGAGACTTGTATAAACAATATAAATTAAGCGCCTGTTTGTCAATATACGGAGTAAATATTTTTATTGTTGTGCCAAGAGCAGGCAAGAGTATCCGAAGGCATTCATCAATCATAATTTATTACCCCATTATTATCATGCCCCCGAATAATCGCTCATATCCGAAACACCTAGATAAAGGCGTATACATAATAAACTCTACTCTAGGAAGGTTCCGATCCATCTGAAAATACATCTTAATAATTTAATATATTTATGGTGTTCACCAATTCGCACTTGGCCAGTGCGGTGGACTATGGCCTAAAAGTCTCTCATTCTGTGAGAAGACCCGTGCCCAGCAGTGGAACAATAATGGGTTGTACCCAATATATTTCTGTTATAAATAAGAAATATTTTAAAGGTGGTAGAACCCGTGTAGTTCGAGCGGGGAAGTACCACCGGCACACCTATTTCTAGCGTGAAGCATTTTTTGCGCTTCGGTGGAAGGGTGTGGTTGCCAGCTCACTTTGACCTTATATGAGATATCCATCTTAGTCATCGGGAGTGGCAACGCATCTGTGGTTAACTCTGAGTAGAGCCTCTGAATTTATAGTTAGGCCAAAAGGATTTGTCAATAAGACTATTCAAACCAAGTATTTGGAAACGACACAAAAACTATCTTGGTAGTCGAGTATATTACAGAGTATAACATCCCTGAGTAACAGTAACTAATTACATTATGTGAAATGTATGTATTTTTTTATATGTAATCCTATATTGAAAATAAATATCGAAAGCAAATCAATGACACAATCATGACAATTATACATTTTATATGAAACCTTATTTAAAATAAAGAAAATATATATAAATTTTATTTGAAGTATTTAATTCATATACACTATTAAGTAATATTTATTGTACAGAAAGTTAAATATGCAAGAAAAACCTATATATTTAAAATGAGATAAATACAGCCCAGGTGTTCGTACTGCAACGTGAAAATCATTGCACTAAATCAATAAATGTAAAAAGCTTTGAAATCCAATTCAAAAGTAATAAAATACGCTCCATTGTGACGCCGGCATTAGGCGCCTTTCGTCCCTTCGTAATGCAAGCAAAGGAAATTGGATTTTTCTCTATTCTCGCGTAACTTGATATTGTGTGAATTATGAAAATTGCGATGCTAAATTGTTGATTTATTGCCGTGATCTATGTGATTGGTTCGCGCCGAAACGTGCCCTGCCCTTTGTTTTTATGATTATGTTTGTGTGTCATATTTTATTAACTTTTTATATTGATTTGGTGTGTCAGTTGAGATTGATTGCTTTTGATTTTAAGTTACACGATCCAATATTCCATTATTATTTAGAAATATATTTTAAATACAGGCTCAATAAAATGAGGATTGTCGTAACATCACAATTAGCTGTAAGTTTATCCCCGATAATGAAAAAAGCGCAATTATTTTTCTTCAAAATCCGAGGTATACCTATATTAATAGATTTTTTCCAATATTTGTTTATTAATCTATGTCGCGTTACAGCAACTTTAACATATCTAACTGTTAATTAGTTATATTTCATAACATTCCTTCCATTTTTACTTAAAATGACAACATTTTTTTAATAGGTATTTATCAATTAAATAATTAAAAAATATAATTTAATGGTAACGTATTGAAAAGTATTATAGTTAATGTAACGAGTCACATGTCGCAACGATCGAAATTCAACCATAATTTAAATTAAAAAACTTCATATTGTCCAAAGCAGCACGAATATTCCTCAATGCAAATAAATTGTAATAATTTTCAAGTTTTTGGTTCAAGTATTAATATATGGAGTATTAATCTATTTACTTTATTATTTTGTTTAACTCAAGAGTTTGAACTTTGATTTATTCAAACATGTCTGTTTCCGATTTGACTTCTTGTGACTTTTTGACTACTTGTATCTTTTGTCTGCAGCAGAATTGAAGACAGAAGATATGTAACGCTTCCTACCCTCTGTATTAAGCAAGGATTTCTTAATGAATTCCATAAACCTAAATGCAATGCTTTAAAAACAAATACCCATAACCGGAATAGTAATATAATTTATCAATTAGATTTTCATTTCAATTGTAATCGAACGCGGAATCCTTTTCTTTGAGACATTTTTTTCTTTTCTTTGAGATAAATTCCACTCATTATTATCAATGATGAAAAATGCTATGACGATATGAGACTGCTAATTTATTACTAATATCAGTTACGGGGTACAACCCATTATTGTCCCACTGCTGGGCACGGGTCTTCTCTCTGAATGAGAGAGTTTTAGGCCATAGTCCACCGCGCTGGCCAAGTGCGAATTGGTGGACTTCACACACCTCCGGGAACTTTCTTTTTAAAGAACTCTCGGGTGTGTAGGTTTCCTCACGATGTTTTCCTTCACCGAAAAGCAGTGATAATTAATTTCTAATACGCACATAAATTAGTGGTGCGTGCCTGGGTTTAAACCTCGGACCTCCCGATTAAGAGGGCAAGTTTCAACCATGAGCTATCACTGCTCTAATATCAGTTATAATATACAAATTTCAATCCAAGTAGGTTAACTACTTCAAACAAACTATCCAATAACGCCTCCGCAGACTATAATTAGACTGGCGACACAGACACTTTCACTTTAACCGAATCGATCCATTTATTACCCTCACTGTTTACCACAAACTTACTTAGTCTTGTCTAGTAGATTTATAAAAGCGGCATTACATTTAACTGTAACGCAAAGGTCTAACGTCTATTATGTTAATTCTCTTAAAATTATGAACGTTTATTTCGTGGAAAGAGAAGTGTAGTGCGAGGATATGAGTATAGTAAAAGCAACGACTGGCCTGCAAGAGTCAGCATTGAGTACTAAAAACAAATGTATGACTGAACTCGTGAGGCCACGAAATTGTAGAGAAAGTTTCCAAAATTCGCTTAACAATGACTCTTGCAATTTTAAGAAATTGTTCCGTCACCAAGCGGTTACAGAAAATTTTCTTGGCCCTCAGTTAAATTATAAAAGTTCATTATATTCAATGCGCGAAATAAAAGTTGCCTACACAGTAATCGATCCATTTTGGTAGTCAGTTGTTAAGATGCAACTCGAAAGGGTCAGTCGACATTGAATACATTTAAAAATTCTACTGTTGCAGGCGGAGATCGACATCATCGATAATAAATTGCTCTGTCTATAAAATACATAGTGTGTACAAATGTACACACTATGATTTTCCTTGTGTTAATACACAGAGAGAGACACCGGCACACGCAGACAGATCAGAAATATAAATTCACTCACATATATAAATTTGCCTGCCTGGGAATTAAACCCAGAATCCAGTGCGTGTTTAACCAATGTGGAGATAGCACCGCCACACTCTCAACTAAAATCGATTAATCATTATTTGAGTTTCATTGGTAAAGTACAAGTATCAAACAAAACGATCAACGTCAATGTCTACAACGGTATCGATGCAGATGGATTGATTATAATTAGGGTCTGAACATTTTCATTGAATATCTATTATCTATACTTATAATAAAGTTGTAGAGATGTCAATTCTGTACATGAAATATTTTTCCAAAATAACTATCAGGGCGTGATTAGGGATCGATACTGATGCCAAAAATGCAATCAGTAAAATTTTTGTCTGTCTGTCTGTCTGTCTGTCTGTCTGTCTGTCTGTCTGTCTGTCTGTCTGTCTGTCTGTATAACCGTTATAGAAACAAAAACTACTCAGTGGATTTTAACGAAACTTGGTACGATTATTCTTTATACTCCTGGGCTGGTTATAGTATACTTTTCATCCCGCTACAATCAATAGGAGCAGAGCAGTAAAGGGAAATGTTGGGAAAACGGGAGAAGTTACTTTTTTAAGCTTCTGTCGCCTGTGCAACCTTAATGGTTAAAGCTACACAGAAATCATGTATGAGGGAAATATTTTCCTTAAAATTATCTAAAAAATATCCTACGACAGCATATGTCTATCTTTTATGGTTGACTCACAATAACACGTGTAACTCCCGATAGCTTAGCAGTTCAAAGCTTTCTGATTATATTTGACTACTCTTACGTTTATAACTCAGTCATCTATCTGTACGAAAATGAACATGAAAATGAAAAATGAAAAATGAAAAATGAAAAATGAAAAATGAAAAATGAAAAATGAAAAATGAAAAATGAAAAATGAAAAATGAAAAATGAAAAATGAAAAATGAAAAATGAAAAATGAAAAATGAAAAATGAAAAATGAAAAATGAAAAATGAAAAATGAAAAATGAAAAATGAAAAATGAAAAATGAAAAATGAAAAATGAAAAATGAAAAATGAAAAATGAAAAATGAAAAATGAAAAATGAAAAATGAAAAATGAAAAATGAAAAATGAAAAATGAAAAATGAAAAATGAAAAATGAAAAATGAAAAATGAAAAATGAAAATTGAAAAATGAAAAATGAAATTTTTAAAAATGATAAATGAAAAATGGGCGGTATCACGGTTTTATTTTGTGGTGATTTTCGACAAACTTTACCGGTAATACCACGCGGAACCCGAGCTGATGAGGTTAGGGCTTGCCTGAAAAGTTCTTATTTGTGGCGTGATATACAATCGGTGCATTTAACTATAAACATGCGAGTGAGAACTGGAGATAACCCGGATGATCGTCAATTTTCTGATACACTGTTAAAGATTGGCGAAGGTACCTATCCACAACTACACCAAGGAAAAGTTATTCTGACGCCTGAGTTATGTTGTATAGTGCAATCCCAACTACATCTTATATCGTCGGTTTACGGTGACGTAACAAATATATATTAAATAGGGACAATTCTTGGCTATGCGAAAGATCCATCTTAACTCCTCGCAATGACCAGGCATTTGAGATTAATAATAAAATACTGTCGAATATACAAGGGGAAAGCAAAGTTTATAGTTCAATAAATAGAATGGTCGATGAACAAGACGCCACTAACTACCCGATAGAATTTTTAAATTCTTTAAATATGCCCGGACTTCCTTCTCATGAAATTTGTTTAAAAATTGGCATTCCGATTATTCTGCTCTGAAATTTAAGACCACCACAACTTTGCAATGGAACTCGGCTAAAAGTAACCCGGTTGCAACAAAATATAATCGAGGCTCAAGTTTTAACAGGTTGCGGTGCAGGAGAAACCGTCTTTATTCCCAGAATTCCCTTAGTACCTAATAATTTTCCATTCCAATTTAAAAGAACGCAATTCTCAGTATCGGTGTGTTATGCAATGACAATTAATAAGGCTCAAGGGCAGACTTTTCGTGTTGCTGGAGTAGATCTCGGTGTCAGTTGTTTCTCGCATGGTCAGTTGTACGTCGCTCTTTCCCGGGTCAGTAGTTCCAAAAATCTTTACGTTCACGTGCCGGATGGATCAACATTCAACATAGTTTACCCGGAAGCTTTGCATTGAAGTATTTTCGTTATATAAGTACTTAAGCCTTCGGCAGGATCAGAATAGGGCTACGGTATCCCTGCCTGTCGTAAGAGGCGACTAAAAGGGGCTTCCGGGGTTGCGGGCGGCTAGAGTGGGAGCTTGAACCGTCCAGCCAGGCGATACCGGGAAGGTGGCGATATGTGTGGTCGCATACCGCCGTAAAGACTAGATTGGGTGGTGGGCCCATCCGCCCATCTGGGAGGAGCCCGAGTCCTCTTTATAGCACCGAAGACGGCCACCGGGGGGGGTTTTAGTGCGGTAAAAATTCCACATAACTCTGCGTCGCTCCCACGGCGTCGGGTACCTTTTGAAGGTTTCCCCCTCGAAAACAAAAATAAAAAAGGTTCTTAAGCCTCATGTGAACGTGATCTAAACAATATTACCAATACATTAACTCAATAACACACAAGGAGTTACTCGCTGGCGGAGTCGCGGGCAAAGCTATTAACAATAATATTGTGCGGTTCCGTATTGCGATATTTTTCAACAGTATTGTAGATATGACATATTATATTTCCCTACTAAAATACGAAAGTTAATCTGTCTGTTACATCAAAACCACTGAACCGTGAGGAAGGACATAGGCTACTTTTTTTTTACGAAAAACAACGGAAACGCGGACGAAGTCGCGGGCAACAGCTAGTATGTAATAAAGTTTTCCAATGCACTCATTTTAAATTGTAATACAACTATGTTTAAAAGTAATAATAATAAAAAACGAAACCAAAAAAGTCTTTACGAATTGATCACCTCTTTTGCTTTGCTTTTCTTTCGATCACCTTTGCTTCGGACAGTCGGTTAAAAATATAGTACAAGCTACGTAACGTGAACGTAGTAGAGGTCAAAAAGCTAATCTAGCTTAACGCGATCATTTACCTAACATAACAATTAAAACTAAATGACTCCATCCATCACGAGATAATTCAGTGCTATCACACAGTTGTACACAAACTGCCGGCTTGTTGGCGATCGAATTACCTTTATTTATGATAGCTCCGACTATGTCGTTAGCACTTACGCTAGATAGCTTAGCGCACTAAGAAAAATCGTGCTATTTATTGTCGGTTATTAATATCAAATGTATTTTTTTTCGATACTGAGGCTTTTCAATAATATGCTTAAGTCGCACATGTTAATGTTAGCGAATAGGCGGATATCACTAGATTATTTGTATAATTTTAACGAAAACACTATCTTATAGAAAATGACGGAGTTTGAACTTAAACAACTATTATACTAATACCGAAATGACTTAATCCTGTAGTTTATCACGAGATAATTCAGTGTTATCACACCGCTGTACACTAACTGCCGGCTTGTTGGCGATCGAATTACCTTTATTTACGATCGCTCCGACTGCGTCGTTAGCACTTGCGCTAGATAGCTTAGCGCGCTAAGACAAATTGCCGTGTTTATCAACTGTTATTGGTGTCGATATTACTGGGACGTAACCTGGTCAAGGTTTATACAGTTAAACGTAATTCGAAGGAAATAAAATAATAGCTAACTTCGGAGTGTTGCTACTTCCTAGGCCTTAGACGGTCACCATGCTGGCAACCAAAAACACCCACAAAAATGCGAGAACTGCTTCACAATAGACATGAAAGTGGAGTGGAGAGTGGCGGTGGTACCTTCCCGATCGATCAATATTCATTGTATCATATTTCACTTACTCTATTTGTTTCTTGCGCATGTATTTTTATTACATTGAAGTGGCAAACGAGCATACAGTCCACGTGATGGTTTGGGGGCACTGTCGTCCATAGACAGCTATAGATTAATATACAAACAGGGATTCTATATAAAGTGAATCACAGATGCGTTGCTACTCCCGAGGACTATGATAGGCGCCTCATAGAAAAATGTGTCGGCCACCACATACTTCCATCGACATGCAAGAACAGCTTCACCCTAGAAATTAGTGTGGTACCCTTCCGGACGATCTACATACGTTCTACTACCTAGTTAAATAAGGTAAATACAAGAAGTATATCCACCAAATCGCACTCGGCAAGCGCAGTGAACTATGGCCTAAACTCTCTCATTCTAAGAGAAGACCCGTGCCCAGCAGTGGGACAATAATGGGTTGAAGACACACGAAGTATATCTAGTGTAAACTATTTTATTGTTCGTGTATCGTCTTGAACAACTGTATGCTCACTTTATCTGTATAAGTAGTGCAAAGCGTGCGTGCCCCTATTTCAGAAAGCGGCTTATCTGAGGGCGCGACTTGACTCCAAATTGTTCCGTCACTCCACACCTTCTGCGAATTCTCTAGTTACGTAGCCATGTAGTGTATAAAGTTGTCAGTTTCACACGTTCAAATATCTTTATGCGAAATTTCAATATTAACAATTAGTAGTTTGTTAAATAACTCTACTAATTCGAATTATTCTCGTTACTAAATGTATCGAATAACATTAAAACATCCGAAAATCATACATGAAATAAGTATAACAAGTTATTACAGACACATTAATTTCAAAGAGCTATTTCTATTTCTTTTCAAAAGAAATATGTATAACCCTGTTCTTTGTCATATGTCTTAAAACAAATAAATCCTTTGAGAAATCCAATTCGATAGTCGTCATATAATAATTAATTTTATTTTTACAAAATATTACAACTATACCTATTTATATAACATCAATAATATTTAATATGAGAAAATGATTGCAAAATTGGACAACTTATCTAAATTTACTAATCTTATTAAGTTTGTGAAGATGTGCGTATGTTTGTTATTCTTTAAACAGAAAACCTTCGGAATATGGTGATATTTGTACTCACGTAGTTTAGGTCTTAAGTTAGCACATAAAATCTCTTTACCGTGAAAGCTCTTTACCGTGGTAGACGTGACCAAAACGGACAAAGCTGCAAAAATAACCTAGTTTAATATACCACTATTCTATTGCACTGTTAAGCACGGGAGTCAAAACAAAGGCTCAAAACTAAGGCCTCAAGTCCAGCTTGCTTATCAAATGCATCCGGTAGACATTTAAACTTTTGAGAACCTTGTAGAGAACTTTAAGGCAAAAAAAAATCATAATTTTACTACAAGTTAAAAATTACTGCTTTAATGTAACTTACTGCTTAACAGTGAGCAACACTGTTTATCACATTAAACCAGTAATCTTTATCTTTTAGTAAAAATATGTTTTTTTTTTATCAAAAAGTTTCATGACATAGAAATTTTAAAATCGATGGATATAAAATCTGTGATGGACATGACAGCAAACATGGTCGTTTGACAAACATAAGAATCCGAGGTTATTACTCAACCAAGGAAACATACAGGCACTCTTTTGTATGAGGCGACGATGATTGACTTCAGATAGAACCCATATTCTATTTGAAATGGCTTATAGACGTGTGGTCTATGGTCGGTAGTAACCACTTACCATCAGGTGGACTATAATAATAATAATAATAATAATAATAAACGTTTATTGCCAAAAACTGTTGAAATAATACAAAAAAATAATACATTTATATATATAGAATTGACATGGCAAAAGGAATCGACTCAGCCTTGCTAACTCGGAATCGGTGATTCGAGTAGCGCTGTTTTTCAGCCGCTCCATTAATCCCTGAGGTGTTAGGCGGGGTAGGAGAGTCGCCAGCCGCTGAGGTTTCATCTGGGGCATGAGATCCGAGTGTGTGTGTGTGTGTGTGTGTTAGTGTGTCGGTGGGTGGGTGTGCGTTTGTATGTGTCTCTGTGTGTGTGTATGTGTGACTGTACGAGCATATAAAAGGGTATAAGGCTTAAAATAGGTAACTGTCATTACTTAACAGTAAAAAACTCCTTCAATTGTAAATATTGCACATAGGCGAGTTTCAAATTTTCAGCAGCAAGTATATATGCTCGTTTGCTACTTCAATCAGATAAAAAAATACCGCAGATAGCTTTAGTTTTCTGTTTTTAGTTCTCTCTGTTGTTTTTATAACTCTATTTTTTTTCTTTAATCTATTGGTTCATGGTAAATGACTATGTATAAAAAACGCTATAGCATCACGTGCCTATTTAACCTATTTAAAAAATGGAATATTTTTACACAGTTGTTTTAAATCCAAAAAGTAGGATTTTCACACGTAGTTCAAATACGTAGTATTTATTTTCGATGAACGCTAAAATTGTAACAGGTTATCTTGGCAGCGATTTAAAAAGTACCTATTATATTACCTATAGTCGGACTGCTCCCTTACTTTAATCCCATTGGGAGACCATCATTCTGACACAAGCTTGTAAAGTCGTGCCAAAGGAACATAAAATTAACAGACACGTGTCGATTACTCGTAAATTAATACTAACATTTTAAGTTACATTCACTAATTAAGTAATTGGACTACGGCAAGCGAATACATACATAATCTATGAATGTATTGCTACGTTGCTACGAGGTGCTACGAAGTCATAGATATGACTAAATAGATATAATTATCGCGCAAAGAAAAACTTGTGTATGATCAACCACTTTAATTTGTAACACGTATTTACGATATGCGGATTATTCATCTCTTTATCCAACGGTTTCCCGCAGTCTTCTTCAGGTCATCGGTCCGCCTGGTGAAAACTGCGGAAACCGTTGGATTTAGAAGGCACGGGACCGATTTGAGTGGCGTCATTTAGGCGAGGCCTATGTCCAATAGTGGACCTCAAAAGGCTGATGGATGGATGGAATTTTTTTATTGCTGATATTTCAACCCAATTGCACGGATCATAATCTCCAAATCACCGAGCACTAAGTTGCCTTGAATATTTTCTTCGTTACCAGGTCCTTCAATTTAAAATACTGCAGCAGTACAGTACTGTTATTATAAGTAAATGTAACGATAGTGCCTGTGAAATCGAACCCCAAACGTTTCTGTCTCCTTCATACTTAACATTATAATAACACAAACTATAAAATTAAGAATTTTAAATGAGACGATCATCATAGTCCTCGGGAGTAGCAAGCATCTGTGATTGATTTCAGAGAGAATCCATATTCTATTTGAAGTTTCTTACAGATGTCCATGGGCGGTGACCACATATCATCAGGGCGACTGCATGCTCGTTTGCTACTTCAATCAGATAAAAAAATAACTTTATAATTCAACTAGACCTTTAACTAAGAATTGACTATTAATTCGATTTAACTAATGTAAAGCTGAAATAGGTATGATCTAGACCGCCTATTTTTGCCTTATCATAGTCAAGACAAGAGATACTTTATATGAAAGGAGACATACACAAGGCTTTCCAACTTAGTTCTTTATTCCACTCTTCAATTTCCACTTCAGATTTCCGATGAGAATTAAACATGTTTGGTTGATACCGATGTCTATGTACGGCAGTAAACCTTTATCTTATTCTTTACTTGCTCGTTTGCATATTGAATGGAAATATATTTGTTTCATATATGTATGTTATTTTTAGGATTCCGTAGCTAAATAGCAAAAATCGGAACCCTTATTATATAGATTTTAACTACCCAAATTTAGAACAATGAAATTATAAACAAACAAACACATAACCATGTCGTTTTAAGTATTTTATGTGTATTACTAAATAGGAGGTACACATTGTCAAATCTAATTGCGCAGCGAGACTGGGATTGCTTATTACGAATGCAAATAGGTTTACGAGTTTAGATTAGTGAATTACCTATGATATTTACGTGTATGTATTATACTAATGCTACTTATACATTTGAATGTCACGAAAATTATAATAAAAGTTATTTGGCTTGTATAACAAGAACATAATAATATAAACATAAAACGCTCATTAAGAAGTTGAATTTAAAGATATATTATAAAATGAATATACACTAAAACTAGAAAAATATATTTAAATTTAAGTTTTCAACTTACATTTTTATGAAAAAAGACGTTTACTTACATGGCACAAACATTTATTTTTCTGTCCTAGTATGTTTGTATATATAATCATCTAATTAATTAATTACCGTTATCCAAAGGTGACAATTGTCTTTGTGAAAAGTATCATTTTTATGAGAGTAAAGTAACAAATGAGCTTGTAATCGACCACTTTGTAAAAGGTTTCTGACGCCCATAAACATGTGAAAGCGGCTACAAATATGTAGACAAGCGATCTACCTAACGTCAAACCTGAAGACTAGGATGTTCACCTCACATAAGAATGTAACCGAGTTACCAAAAAATCTTAATCCTTATGTTTCATTGAATACCAAATATCATATCTTTATTTTTTTATCTGATTGAAGTAGCAAACGAGCATGCAGTCCACCTGATGGTCAGTGGTCACTGCCGCCCATGGACATCGGTGAGCAACTTCAAATAGAACATGTGTTCTATCTGAAGTCAATCACAGACGTGTTGCTATTCCTGAGGACTATGATAGTCGCCTCATATAACAGTGTGCCTATATATTTTAATACCAAAACTCGTCCACTTAGGACCACCATACTAGGTTTCTCTTACATGAAATAGTATATAGATAGCACGAATTTGAACATAAATTATTGTATTGAATCGATGAGTAGACGAATAAAACATTTTATATTCCAAAAACAATTTTTCATCACAACAGATCTCTTGTTAAAATCTAATACTTGATTAACTATTATATAAAACACTTGGTACATCTTATAACTCTTCACTCAATCAGGACAAGTCACTTCAAAGGTTCTTGAGCTCATCGTTAGCTCCACAGCCCGCCTATTTTTGTTAAGGTCAAATTCAAAGTACTTTTGTTTTGAAATCCCCTTCAATCTTCAGTCTTGTTATTCATATTTTATTCAGAAGTTAGGAATAAGTATAAGTGTGCCTACTTCCATTGAAAACGGGATTAATTAAGTTTTATTAATCGACTTGTAATACAAATTATAAATGCGAAAGCTTATTACGGTGTACGGTTTTGTTAATTTATTAACAATTATGTTACTAAGATAATTGGACTAAAATCTAACTTGAAAAACCTGTAAAAATATATTAACAAAACGTAAATAAAAAGTAATTACTCTTTACAAAATGTTCTAAAATAAATTAGTTGATTTCTTTTACCTCTACATTAAAGAAGTATTGACTCACAATCTAATCAAGAAAAAAACAGAAAAATAATTAGTACTTAGAATCTTTGCTTTAGATAGCCGCCATGATATCGCACCCCCGGTGCAACACTGTCACTTGTGCAAAAATGTAGTTTTTCAGGAGAAGCATTTAAAACTTTGACACCTCACAAAACAGTGACTTTAGAAGATATAAATGGGATTAATAGCTTATACTACAACGTCAACTGTTAACTTCACTTTTGCATAAATAATGATCACATAATGTTGTAAAAATAAACAATGTCATTATTTAAACCTTCCAACCCCCCTCAGAAGTGACGTTGTGGCTCTAATGAAAAATGATAACTGCAGTTATGTCACATTATTGTCGAAAGAAATAAAAATAAGTCAAAACTCTTCAAAATAAACATAACAAACATTGTACTTCTTAACATTTCTACATTAGTGTAGTACAAAAATAATAAAAAGGATCAAGAAATGAAAAGTAAATAGTTTAAAAAAACCCTTAATCAACAATCTCATTAGGACAAAACGGGAATTTTAAATATGTACCCCATTTTTATCATAAAGTCGGTTAGAATTTAAGTTAATATTTACTTAAATTTACTTTAAATGAAATGGTACATTGCAAATACTTTAAATTCTTCAAATTTAGAAATAGGTTGACTGTTGGTGATGAAAGAGACATTTTTTTTATTGCTATTGAAAAGACTCAAATTTACCGAGTAACTACTTGTCTTTGACGTCTACTAGTCTTTGACGTTTTAAGTTCTGAGTTAGAAGACTATATATTTAATCAAACTCTTTTGCCTTTAAGACTGATTCGTATTTTTATGAGACTTAAAAAACTTAATTTCTCATCATTATCCAGAGTCAAGTTGTTAGTTGGAGAGAGATCCAAAAGCAATCAAAGGATGAGTATACGACATTGGATAATCGGTTTGTTCATTATAGATAGTTTTACCTACAAATATGTATATTATTGTTAGGAACTATTTGAGGATAAAGACGTAGTTGGTGGGGGCTTGAAAACATCACCAGAATCTGTACCAGAGAAGTCACCAGTTGGACATTCAGAAACCTGTTTTTGTAATAAATTTTCATCGTCAATAACAGTATTACTAGATGGGAGTTTGGAGTTGGTAAAATAGAGTTACTGCCATCTTGATTGTCATCAGGAAGTGGGACTGAAGATTCGATAGGTCCATTTCTTTAAATGGGTGATGTTGAGTGTGCCAGTAATACCATTTTTTTTCCTCGGGACAGCATTTTACTTCATTCAAGAAACAACTGAAAATAGGTAAAATTAATTAAAATAAATAAGTTTGTTTCTACAATCACCACAATTAGCGCAAAACTAGTTCGAGCTTCAGTAAATAAATATCCGACACTATTATAAGCAATACGGCCTATTTGGCATAATGGGTCTCATAGTACAAAGGTGTGAATTGCGTGGCACATTTATTTAAAAACGCAAGGACTGGAGAAACAAAGTCACTTATCCACAAAAGTGACTGTAGTACAAAACCAAATTTTCAAAGATATTTAAATATTTGGAAAATAATGTTACAACTGTATCTTAGGTCATTACTGCTCCAGAATCAAAAAAAAAATATTATGTCACAATTACCTTAGTAACAGTATAGCTCCAAGAATCATTTGCACTGGCGGGGGACCACGCACAACTGACCAATAAAACGATGTTGCTCCAACCGTCGCCGTGTTTCGCCCCAAAACGACAACGACACTCACGATTTCATACGGAAACTATGCGTACTACAGAAGTAACGTTATCGCACCAAGTAAAGGGGTGCTGTAGGACAATTACTGCATATTTAACTCATTTTTGCATTTTTTGCAAAAGTGACAGTCTTGCACCGGAGGTGCGATATAGCTATTTCCCAACCAAATGTTTGTTTTTACCGGCACTTCAAAGAAAAACGGTTATCTATTCGTCTTGTATACAAATACCGGGTTTTATGTAACAAAAAAGATAAATAATTTAATTAAGTGTTAGGTTAATACATAGTTCCGGCTCAGCGGAAACAGACGTTGCTATCGACAACTATTGTGTGGAGGATAATGTCTGTCCTAACAAGATATATTATGTAGTTATAAGATAGTAGTTCCGGGAATAGTCTACTATAGTCTGCCTGTTATAAGGGTTAAGTCAAGCAACCCTGGGAGGCACGGCGATATGTGTGGTCACACGGGTCAAGTTAAGCGACCCTGGGAGGGAAAGGGGTATGTGTGGTCATATGCTGTCACATAACTAGACAGAGCGGTATATCCAATCGCTCACCTGGGTGAAGTCGATGAGGCAACTCGCAAGTGAACTCCAGTTGCGTTCCGCTGGAGATCCCAGGGTCCACTTCGAAGGCCACCAAGAGGTTTTAGTGTGGTAAAAATCCCGCATAACCTATAATTTTTACGGTGTCGGGTATTTAAGGTTCTACTCGAGAACAAAAACGGCTCGTAGTTACATTACATAAACTTCATAGACAGAGAAGCGTGTATTTTTTATAATTTAAATGTAAAACTCATATTTTCTATATAAGTAAGTATTAACTTGTATTACTCTCTATTTCCCTTATCAAACCTCCTCTACCGAAATTTCCTAAACGCTAACGTTTACAGCGGCAAGGGAATAAAATATTAATTATGTCTTAAACACAAGTAACTACTAAACACCGCTTATTAGCATCTGTTCGCAACAAGCTCACTTCATTCACAGCAAGTCTTAGGCCACACAACGTCAAAAACATCCAAAAGTTACGTGAACTAACCCGAAAGTTCGTTCAAGAGCGAACCAAGATTATTTCAACTCGGTAACACTAGCATCAGGAAGGAAGACTTATGACGACCCTCATCATAGTACTGTCACTCGCCGGCAACACGGGAAACGTTTTACTTGCAGCATTTTATTGGTTTCGATTTCACAGCGTCGAGGATAATACGGCAGCGATTCCGCCGTAAAGCTGTTCATCTATTAGTGCGCTTGTCGAATCCCTCGAGTATTGTCGCGTCATCACTCGCGCTCTTATTGAAATTGATATCTAAATAAGGCGATGACTTATTTCTAAGACGTCATTTGTTATATTTTTGCAGCTGATTTGATTATCCTTTTATAGTAGTATAATGTCGATCCTCATCAAAATACTGTCACTCACCGGCAACACGGGAAACGTTTTCCTTGTAGCATTTTATTGGTTTCGATTTCACAGTGTCCAGGATAATACGGCAGCGATTCCCCCGTAAAGCCGTTCATCTATTAGTGCGCTTGTCGAATCCCTCGAGTATTGTCGCGTCATCACTCGCGCTCTTATTGAAATTGATATATAAATAAGACGATGACTCCTTTCTAAGAAGTCATATGTATCTTTGTATATTTGCAACTGATTTGATCATATTTGTAGTACCTTGCATGTATTTTTTTTACGACTGCAGATTTCTCTCATGTTCATTATCTGTATCATGACATGTTGCTTCAGGAATGTTAATACCAATTCTATTTACTGATACGAATACACCGTATACATATACAGCGAATTCCAAAGAAACATTTAAAATGTAATGGCACTGAAATATTTTTAAAATTTTGTTATACGTAAACGAATTCAATTTAATAACCTTAAAGTCGTTTAGAGTCAATGAGAGAGAAGCTTCGAATAGACATAATTATTTTGTTAATAACAATAATGCTACTAAACAATAATTTGATATCAAATGTTGTCATTCCTTATCATTAAAAAATTTAAATGTTATCAAACGCTCCCAATAATTTCCAATTTGCTATGAATCTTATTAGTTTTTGTAAAAAGCCCCAAACTCGCATTTTCCTTAATCTTCATTAAAATTAATCTCGCTAAAAGTCATAATAATCTTTTGGAGGAAAAATAAAAATCGGCAGTAATCGACTCATTTTTCCGGTCCAAAGTTTTCCTAATGGCCAGTTTCCACTCAGCGTCAGTATTATTGAACTTATTACGAATTGTTAGGGATCATTAGATAAAATTTATAAAATACGTATAAACCACCTTAGAAAGTTTTTCCAATAATCATTACGTCTAGCAAGCGTGTTGGTGACCACACTGCGTGGTGATGTGACTTAGAACGCTGCTGACCATCTCCTGGATTTTATATCTTAGAATATTCACGAGAAGAGAGGTACTTTATTATAACTAAAATGATAAATACAACCCATTATTGTCCCACTGCTGGGCACGGGTCTTCTCTCAGAATGAGAGAGTTTTAGGCCATATTCCACCGCGCTGGCCAAGTGCGAGTTGGTAACTAAGATAATAATGATCAAATTGAATTATGCGAATTAGCCATCATCAAATCAAATTGAATTATGCGAATTAGTCTCCATAATATTATTATAAATAATAACAAATTTTCAATCAAAAAATCTCATTATTATTTACTTGTTATTAATTTAAAAGCCTATAAAGCAACCGTCACTAAGCGACAGATATGTAAAAAACTCAAAGATGAAAGTAGTCTAAAATGAATGACAAACGCGATAAAGTCCTAAACAATTTTTTGAAATAAGTTTGTAGTAATGCTACTCTCTTAAACTGAGACAGTATGAACGAAATCCAATACGTGTTTTTATGATAAAATCACTATTCTGATCGTTAGCCCTGTATTTAAAATAAAGACAAATATCACAGATATTAAACATATTCTTATTCATATTCTGTTTTTATTGATATTATTATTTCACACCTATTTCTAGCGTGAAGCAGTTCTTGCGTTTCGATAGAAGGGTGTGGTTGCGGGAAAACTTTCACAAGAGGAGACCATCATAGTCCTCGGAAGTAGCAACGCATCTGTGGTTGACTTCAGATGGAACCCATGTTCTGTATGAAGTTGATTACAGATGTCCATGGGCGGCAGTGACCACTTACCATCAGGTGCTTGCTCGTTTTCTACTTCAATCAAATAAAAAATAATAATAAAAAAAATGAGTTGGTGAGAAGGTTTTTATGTACTAATTAACATTTGTTAATATTTAACATAAAAACTTCTGATCGGATTTAAATAAAATTTAGCACACAGATACACAAAGCTAGCTAAAATTATAAATAAACACACGCAATCTATGAAAAGTCAAGCCAACCATTAAAATCTTAATGAAGCTACAGAATAATTGGACATCCCATGCGAGGCTACATTGCATCATAATACTTTTCCTATGCGAAATCAAACTATATTCGCAGTAAAATATAAAACATGAAGAGTTTGAAAAACTGAGTGCGATCTGAGCCCGAGGCGGAGTGCGGAGTGTAAAGTTCATTACGTTGAAACTTAGTTAAATGAAGCTAAAAGGAAATAAACCCCTGCACCTTTTATATTCCATAAGATTCGAGCTACGTTCAATGTCTTCATTTACTGTGGAATTTCAGTAGCAAATATTATCGCAGAATCGATCTATTTTCGAATCTTGACGACCCGCGTGGCGGAGTGGTCACCGTACGGGTCAGACATGCAGTGGGTTCTGGGTTCGATTTCCGGCTAGACAGGTACCCGAATGATGACATTTAGTGTGTGTGTATACTTTCATGTGTGTGTCGTCAACCCATTAGTGTCTCTCTCAGAATGAGAGACTTATAGGCCATAGTCTACCGCGCCGGCCAAATGCGAATTGGTGGACATCACATATCTCCGAGAACGTTTTTTTTAAAGAACTCTCGGGTGTGTAGGTTTCCTCACGATGTTTTACTTCACCGAAAAGCAGTCAATAATTAATTTCTAATATGCACATAATTTTATAAAAATCAGTGGTGCGTGCCTGGGTTTGAACCTCGAACCTCCCGATCGAGATGGCAAGTTTCAACCATTAGGCTACCACTGCTCTAATGTGTAACCGTACATAAATCACATATATAAAGTTTGGTGTGTAATGCTACAGTTAATGTTGTTTGTCGCAACTTGGTACCTAAATGTACCTACTTGGCATAAGGTTTGTAATCAACAATAAATTGAATTAAAGTGTTAGGTACTTGAGGTCGGGGATTAAAGTGTTACTTTAGGTCGGGGGTAGATTAGTTGCAGGCCCAAAGGACTTCGTTATTACTCAATTGTACGTGCCGATGAGGCATATGTGATTAACTTAAATCATAACCTTTGTTCTGTATGAAATTGCGTATAGATGTCAATGAGCGGCAGTGACTACTGGTTTGATGGTCATCAGGTGTATTGCATGCTTGTTTGCTACTTTAATGTTATTTAAACAAAACCGGTTGCGTTTCCTTGGTGATCCCGGAGTCCTCTTTAGAGTACTGAAAATAATTACCGGGAGATTTTAGTGCATAAAAATAGCCTCGAACCCGGGATAACTTCTACGATGACGGGTACCTTTTACAGGTTTCATTCGAAAAAAACATTGATAGCTTATAGATAAATAACAAAAAATATATTTCTCTTAAAATGAATAGGTACATTGTCTTTCTTTATTTCCCAAATTAATTTAATTGCAAACACACAAAAAAGATAACCTAAACTAAATAAATACATTAAATTAAAAAACATGATTATTAAAGACACGATCTTTGATGGGAGAACCTAAGCCATTTTCTTGCAAGTCTACAAAGACTTTCAACACCAAAGAGTAACAGAAATTTAATTTCTCCTCAAATTCCAGTGCAATACGACTAAAAGGCTTTTTTTAAGTCCGTCTGAAATGGAAGGGATATAAAGCACGATTCAATTTCCTGGCTAATCTCTTTATCTCAACGAGAGTACAATTGCTCGATTCTTATAAGTACAATGAGTATATTTTATTGTTCAGGAGCAAACGGGAATGTAATTAAATGGATAAAGAATTAACCCCTGTAAATTAGTAGACAAAAATCCCCATAGAGACTACAAAAAGGGACTAAAATACTCCATCAGTTGTAATATAGTCCGTTGTTTTTTTATTTTATTTTGTAAAATTTAAGTAGCAAATGAACATGCGGTACACCTTGTTTTGTGACGGGAGGAAACCTTCTAAAGGTACACCGAAGCCTTGGGAGAGACTCCGGGTTGTGTGGGATTTTTATCCACTAAAACCTCCTCGGTGTCCTTCCTCTAGGTAGTGGACCCCGGGATCTCCAATGGAACGCACCAGTGTCCCCTAGCGCACCGCCCCACACAGGCTCATCTCTTGGCGGACGTGTACCATATCCCTTCACCATCCAGTACTTTCGGCAGCAGCCATACACCTGATGGTATGTGGTTGCTGCCCAATAGTATTTGTAAACAGCTTCATATAGAAAAGAGCTTCAGTCTGAAGTCAATCGCAGTTGCGATGCCACTCCCGAGGACTAAGATGGTCGCCTCATATGGATGAGAGCCGGTAGCCAACCTTTTTTTATTTGATTGGAGTGGCAAACGAGGACGCGGTCCCCCAGATGATAAGTCTTCACTGCCGCCCATGGACATCTGTAAGCAACTTCATGTAGAAAGTAGATTCTATCTGACGTCAATCCTGTGATTAATCGGGAGTAGCAACGCATAGGACTAAGGTGTCGCCTCATATGAAAGTGTGCTGGCAACCGCACCTTTCCAACAAAACGGAAACAATACTCCACGGTAGAAATAGGTGTGTGGTGGTACTTCCCCAGTCGAACTACACTGGTTCTACTAGTGGACGCTAGAAATAGGTGAGGAGGAACCTCATTCACCAAAAGGAGGGAGGTAAATTAAATCGTTCCAAAATCAAAGCCTACTTGATCTAAAGGTACACGTTTTACAACACCATAAAATATTCATAAGCTATCGACTGCTTATTGACAAGAAAAGGGAAATGTTACTGAATTAGCTGACCCGGTGAATTTCATTCCGCCTAAAAGTCACAAATCTAAAATTATCCGTGTTCCTCCACTACATACGTATTAACCATAGAAACGTTCCTTTTGACTCAATCTATCTATTTAGAAAACTTCATTAAAATCTGTAGCGTTAAAGATCTAAGAATACATAGGGACAGACAGCGGGCAGCGAATTTGTTTTATACTATGCAGTGATAATCACCAGTAGTACACTGTTAATTAAAGCCGATTAATAATCGATCTTAGAACTACCGTCTAGCCGTTCCCACATCAATTCAATACATTGCTTATAATATATTTTATTGGTACTTTACTACATTTAGCGAGGATAAGGGGAAATAAGTTATAATAGAGTTAGTCCGACCTAAATCGACCTACGTAAAACGCTTGAAAAAGAAATCTTTATTTTAATACTAGGGTAAGGCTTAGGATTTGAAGAGCGTGACCCATATGGCGCGTTTACCGTAAGTGTTACGAGTAAACTAGTTACCGTGAGCAAATCACATTTCTAGAAAGTTTCTTTTATTATATCAAAGTAAGAAGGTTATATTATAAAAATGAATTAAAATTCTCCTTACATATAACTGATCCGTCAACCATATTTTTTCACCAAACTTAGGGTTACCTAGAAACTTCCCCGATTTATAATACTTTAATGCCTGAAAATTTTCATTTAATTTATTAAGCTGTCGACCACTGATTACTAGATGGCAAAAATGTGAAATATTACTGCCTGGTTACCAATACGTTGTTAATTAAACTCGGTTAATCGATTTTATAACTCCAGTCAACTAGCCGTTTCTACATCAATCCAAATCGATTGCTTAGTAATCGATTCACCTAATCGATTTAATTAACATTGTACATTTGGCGAAGATGAGGGCAAATATATAAAATACTTAATCTGACCTAAATCGAAGTACGTTAAACGTATGAAAAAGAAATCTTTATTTGAATACTAAGGTAAGGCTTTACCTTGGGCTTAGAGGATTTGAAGAGCGTGACCCACATGGCACGTCCACCGTAAGCGTTACGAGTAAACCAGTTACAGAGAGTAAATCACATTTCTAGAAAGTTTCTTTTGTTTTATCAAAGTCAGTAGGTTATCATGAGAGGGATACTAACAGAAGACATTGAAAAATCATTATTTGACTAAATTATTACAGAAATGTAATACCTGGTTGCATAAATCAATTAACTGAAAAGAGTTGTAGTTCTTGTACTAGGATCAAGAACTATCCGTCCCTGTAGTTCCGGGATCAGAATAGGGCTACGGTACCCCCTGCCTGTCGTAAGAGGCGACTAAGAGCTCTAACCGTTCAGTCAGGCGACCTCGGGGAAGATGGCGGCATGCGTGGTCGCATATCGTCGTAAAGACTAGACGGAGTGGTGAGCTCAGCCACTCACCGGGGAACACCTCCAAACGCGTTGCCCGATCGGACAACGCGTTCAGAGAACCCTTCGTCACTCCCACGACGTCAGCTACCTTTTGAAAGTTTCCCCCTCCAAAAAAGGGATCAAGAACCATTTTACAGGGTATAGGAACCAGTAGTTCGACCGGAAAGGTACCTCCGACAAATACCTCTGACACCTTTTTTTTTTTTATACGTAAACCTAACGATAAGGCAGACGGGCTACCTGATGGAAAGTAGTCACCGTCGCCTATGGACACTTGCGACACCAGAGGAGTCGCCAATGCATCGCCGGCTTTGAAGGAGAGCTCTTTTCGCACCTTTTTTGAAGAGCCCCATGTCATAACGCCCCGGGAATACCTCAGAAGGAAGCTCGTTCCACATCTTGCACGTCCGTGGCAGAAACGAGCGTGCAAACCGAACCGTGGAGGACCGCCACGGGTCCAGTTGATGTGGATGGAACCTCATCCTTCGGCGAGTGGTGCGGTGGAGGAAAGGTGACGTAGGCACCAGGTCAAAAAGTTCCTTGGAGCACTCACCATTATAAAGCCGGTAGAACACGCAGAGGGAGCCTATGTCCCTCCGTAGACTCAAGGGTTCTAACCGTTCGGTGATCCGTGGGTCGTTGACGATTCGGATCGCGCGTTTCTGGACGGAGTCAAATGGGTTAAGTTGGTATTGGGGCGCCCCTGCCCAGAGATGCGAGCAGTACTCCATGTGGGGTCTCACTTGTGCTTTATAAAGCAGGAGGAGATGCTCCGCAGTGAAGTACCGCTTGGCCCTGTTCAGAACGCCCAACTTTTTGGATGCCAACTTGGCTTTGCCTTCCAAATGACTCCGAAACTGCACATCACACGAGATGTCAACGCCCAGGATCCCCACGCTTTTGTCAACGGTGAGAACCTTGACCCTTGGAACTTTGGCGCCATGACAAATGGGGCTTTTTTAGCGGTAAACGCGCAGACTTGTGTCTTCGTGGAGTTGAACTCAACTAAGTTAAGTCGACCCCATTCTGAGACCCGCTCCAGAGAGTGCTCGATTTCAGACACAAGTCGGATTCTGCTTTCCTGCACGAGTATCCGAGAGGTGTTTGCACGGCCTGTGTACAAAGCGTCCCCTGTGCTGTCATCCGCATAGCAATGCATGCTACCGATTTGTTGCAACATATAATTGATATGCAGAATGAACAGCGTGGGGGAAATAACAGACCCTTGAGGGACACCAGCATTGATGGAGTTCGTGTCCGAGCAGCAACCATCAACCACGACCTTGATTTGCCGCTCAGACAAGAAACTGGTAATCCAATTACACAGCCTCTCGGGAAGACCGTATGATGGAAGCTTCGCGAGAAGGGCCCTATGCCAAACCCGGTCAAAGGCCTTCGCAATATCAAGGCTTACAGCCAACGCCTCTCCATTGCTCTCAATGGCTTGTGCCCATCGGTGAGTAAGGTACACCAGAAGATCACCAGCTGACCGGCCCTGGCGAAAACCACATTGGTGATCGCTGATCAGCTGGTGCTCCTCGAGGTACTTGAGCAACTGTGAGTTAACAACTCGTTCCATTACCTTTGAGAGCAGGGAGGTTATTGCGATAGGCCTGTAGTTGGCCGGGTCGCTGCGGTCACCCTTTTTTGGGATCGGGTGAACGAGGGCTACCTTCCACGAAGACGGTACTTCTCCCGCCGCGTAGGAAACCGAGAATAGGCGCGTTAAGATGGGAGTCAGCTCGGGAGTGCACGTCCTTAACACCAATGCGGGGATTTCATCTGGCCCGCTCGACTTTTTGACATCGAGGGACAATAGAGCACGCCTTACAGCCTTTTGTGTAAACCGTATATTAGGCATGGAGCTCTCACACCGCGGGATGGTAGACGGTGTGGCCCCCCGATCGTCAAGAGTCGAGTTTGAGGCAAAAAGGGTACCAAGAAGGTCGGCTTTCCCTTTTGCCGTATGGGCCAGAGAACCTATTCCTAAAGTCAAAAAATTCTTATGTTTTAACGGAAGGGTAGGATTACCGGCTCCCTTTCATTTAAGGCGACCATGTTATTTCTCATGAGAAATAATTGTTCCGTAAATGAACTGCAGTTTCTTACAGATTTCCGTGGGTGGTAGTGACACCCATGTTGTAACTTCAACAAAGGATGTAACCTAAATCTCAAAAGCAGAATGAAACGCGAAAAAATAAAACGCAAATCCTGAATAAAAAATAATAGGGGAAAGTCCTACGTGGAAATGATCTAAGTTAGTTACGTGTGAATACTTGACACACATACGTGCGCGTTCCGTGTGGGTGTTAACGTCGCGGCTTTAAACTAGGATTGTGGGGTTCTGTGAATGAAGATTTATAAAACGCTCTCCACATAAGCTACACCAAGTTTTTTACTCGAACATGAAATTCGGTAGGTTTAAAGGCTTTCCTTTCCTACCAGTATAATTGACCGGATATGTACCACTTAATTTATTTTTAAGCTGTTTATACGTTTCGTTGGAATAGTATGAATGTCGACCCATACACATATGTCGTGATCATCTTAGTCTTCAACAGTGACAAATCTCTAAAGTAGAATGATACAGAAATCCTGAATAAGAAATAATAGAGGAAATCCTACGCGGAAATGATCCCTAAGTTAGTTACGTGTGAATACTTGACACACATACGAGAGCGCGTTCCGTGGGGGCGTTAACGTCGCGGCTTTAAACTAGGATTGTGGGGTTCTGTGAATGTTATTGTTAGTTTTGAATGATTCTAGGTTGTTTTTATAGCGTAATAGTGGCAAGAAATCGATTTTTCACACTGCTTCTCGGGGATGCCTACTTCTCTAACTTTTCGTAGTTATTCGTTAAAGTGTCCATCCATCCATCCATCCATCCATCAGCCTTTTGATGTCCACTGCTGAACATAGGCCTCCCCTAAATGGCGCCACTCCAACCGGTCCTGTGCCCTCTGAATCCAACGGTTTCCCGCTGTCTTCTTCAGGTCATCGGTCCACCTGGTAGGGGGGCGACCTGTACTCCTTTTGCCTAAACGTGGTCGCCACTCGAGGACCTTCCTTCCCCATCGGTTATCGGTCCTGCGAGCGATGTGGCCGGCCCATTGCCACTTCAGCCTACTAATTTTGAGAGCTATGTCGGTAAGCTTCGTTCGTCTACGGATTTCATCGTTGCGAATCATGTCTCGTAGCGAAATTCCGAGCATAACCCTCTCCATAGCACGCTGAGCGACCCTGAGTCTCCGAATGAGGCCTACAGTGAAGGACCACGTTTCGGCGCCGTAGGTCATCACTGGCAACACACATTGCTCGAATAGTTTCGACTTCAGGCACTGAGGAATTGTGGACGAGAAGATACTACGAAATTTCCCGAACGCAGCCCAGCCGAGTTGGATTCTTCGAGTGACCTCCCTCTCAAAGTTGGACTTACCCATCCGGATCGTTTGTCCCAGGTAAATGTACTCGTCGACAACTTCGAGAGGAGTGCCGTCAACAACTACCGGTACGGGTGTGACATGGACGTTAGACATGATTTTCGTCTTGTCCATGTTCATCTTAAGACCCACCCGTTGTGAGGCACTGTTGAGGTCGCCTAGCATTGTGTTGAGGTCCGTCAGCGAATCTGCCAAGATGACTATATCATCGGCAAATCGAAGGTGCGTGATGTGTTCGCCATTGATGTTAATGCCAAGACCTTTCCACTCCATCAGCTTGAACAAATCTTCCAACGCAGCGGTGAACAGTTTCGGCGATATAACATCACCTTGTCTGACTCCCCGCTGCAGTTGGATTGGATTTGTGCTTCTGTCGTGTACTCGGACTGACATGGTGGCGGCAGTGTATACACACTTCAGCACCTCGATGTACCTATAGTCGATCTGGCATCGCTGAAGGGACTCCAGCACCGCCCAGGTCTCGATAGAATCGAAGGCTTTCTCATAGTCCACATAAGCAACACATAACGGCAGATTATACTCCTCGGTCTTCTGTATAATCTGCCGCAGCGTGTGAATGTGGTCTATGGTGCTGTAGCCTTTTCGGAAACCGGCTTGTTCGGGAGGCTGGAAGTCGTCTAGCCTGCGTGCAATGCGGTTAGAGAGGACTCTCGAAAACAGCTTATACACGTGGCTCAGAAGCGCAATGGGCCTGTAGTTCTTCAAAAGAGTTTTGTCGCCCTTTTTGAAGAACAGCACCACTACGCTTCTGCTCCACGCTTCCGGGGTTGTCCCGCTAGTAATGACGGAATCGAACAACTTTTGGAGCGCCACTAGTACGGGTTTACCGCCAGCTTTTAGCAGCTCTGTTGTGATTCCGTCATCGCCCGGTGCCTTGTTGTTTTTCAGCTGTTTGAGAGCCTCTCTAATCTCGTACAGGCTGACGTCCGGGAGGTCCTCAGTATAGTGTCGGGTCAGTTTGGCACGTTTGTCGTCCGCCTTGTTACGGGCGGGAGCTCGTGCGGAAGCATACAACTGTCCGTAGTATTTCTCAATTTCCCTCAGAACATCGGAGTTAGACGAAACCATGGTGCCCGATTCGGTCTTCAACCTCGTCAGCAGGCTCTGCCCAACGCACAGATCCCTGGCGAACACTCTCGAGCCCTGGTTTCGCTCAATAGTGTCTTTTACGCGATGGGTGTTATGAGCACGCCAATCGCGTCGCCTACTCTGAGAGATCTGTTTATTGAGCAGTCTGTATTTCGACATTGAGGCTGGAGACTGCACACATAGTTCTCGCCTCTCCCTCATGAGACCGAGAGTATGTTCTGAGAAAATCCGAGACCTACCACTGGAGTGGGTCTTAAAGTACTTAGACCCCACCTCGTGGACAGTTGTTACTACCTTGGTGTTAATTTCGTCCACAGAAACGAAAGAATCGAGACACGCGAAACGATTTCGTAGCTGAAGTTGAAACTCTTCGGAGCCCTGGATTTGGACAGGTGTTGGTCGGAGCGTAGACTTCATTAGGCGTGACCGTTCCAGCTTTACGTTGATATTTAATGTGCCTCTTACCATCCGGTGATCACTTCCGGTTTTCACCCTGTTGATCACAGAGACATCATTAAATATGTGCCGTTTGTCTGCCAAAATGAAGTCTATCTCGTTTTTAGATGAACCATCAGGACTTATCCAAGTCCACTTTCGCTGTGCCTTCTTCCTGAAGAAAGAGTTCATCATAAAGAGGCCTTCCCTCTCCAAGAAGTTGGCAAGCAAGTGGCCTCGGTGGTTCCGTTGTCCAATTCCAAAGGGCCCCACCCTCCGCTCGCCATCGTTCCGCGTGCCTAGTCTTGCGTTAAAATCCCCCATAACAACGGTAAAGTGGGTCTTTGAGGTATGTATGGCTCTACTTACGTCCTCATACATAACCTCGACCTCATCGTCTGGGTGTGTCGAAGTCGGCGCATATACCTGTATGACCTTCAGCGAATACCGTTTAGATATTCTGAGTATAAGGTACGCTACCCTTGACGACACACTGTCGACTGTTACCACGTTGTTGACGAGGGATTTGTGGACGAGGAACCCGACACCACCCTGAGACAGGTGGTCGCCCTCCCGGTGATAGAACAAGTTGCCCGATTTGAGGATTATCGTGTCCTCACCCTGTCTTCGGACTTCAGACAATCCCAAAACACTCCAGTTCAACTTGTCTATCTCTTCTTCCAGCTCCTGTATCTTCTCGTTAGTCCTCAGTGTCCTGGTGTTGTATGTTGCCAGGTGCAGAAGTCGTCGGTTGCGGTAGCCGGATCTCTGCCGGAGATTCTTAGCACCCCCTGCCCCGCCGTTACCTAGGCCGCTACCGTAGCCTGGAATAGCGGGGCTGCCGGGGACTGGGGGCCGGGGTTCTTCTGCACCTTCCATTGGGGGTTTTTGCCGATAGTCACCGCGCCTGGCAAGCGTGTTGGTGACCGCAGTAGGTGTAAGTTACACAAGGAGATGCTGCTGCCCATCTCTTGGATTTATGTCCCTTAGTCGCCTCGTACGACATCCACGGGAAGAGAGGGAGTGGTGCTATTCTAGAAGGCCGACACCACACGGCCAGGCTTTGGGCTAAACCATAATGACTCTCAGTTTTAAAAAAAATATCTTTTCAACCAGTTTTGACATATTTATATATCGACAAAGTAGTATTAAATAAACAATTGAGTCCCTAAAATAGTAAATAATTTTAATTATTTTCTAGCAGTATGTAGTATAAAGGGTGTTTTAGTTATAATATATATGTAAGAGCTGGGGAGACATTCCAGGCTCTTAAATGAGGTACTCAGTTTCAGAATTTGCAAGAGTAGCAAATTTTTGTAATAATGAAGTAGCAAACTAGCATGCAGTCCACCTGATGGTAAGTGGTCACTGCCGCCCATGGACATCGCTAAGCAACTTCATATAGAACATATGTTCTATCTGAAGTCAATCACAGATGCGTTGCTACTCTTGAGGACTAGGATGGTCGCCTCATATAAAAGTGTGCCGTCAACCGCACCCTTCCATCGAACGCAATGAATGCTTCAGGTTGGAAAAAGGTGGACTTTTCGAGCGCTACTCATTTAAGATTCGTGTTTTAAAGGCAGAAGAGAATTTTAGAGGCAATTATTATATAAAGAATAGAATAGCGTCAAACATGGGAGTTATTGATTAATTTTATCATCTGATCTGAATTAGCCTTGACATTTTATACCATAATAGTCTACGCTACTTATAAATTAATCGACGTGAAGCATGATACGTTAGCTCACGTTTTATTAAATATTTATCGGTCTTTAAGCTTTGTATCGTACTATCATTTGATGACCCGCGTGGCGGAGTGGTTATCATACCGATCTGACGTACAATGGGTACCGGGTTCGATTCCCGGCCAGATAGGTATCTGAAGTGTTTAGATTATGTTTTGGGTCTGGCTGTTTGTGTGTGTCCATGATACCCACGACACACGAGAAAATCGTAGTGTGGGGCTATGAGCGTAGAAAGCGTGTCTATCATATTTCAACGACCTCCGTGGAGCGGTCACCATACCAGTCTGACACGCAATGGGATCCAGGTGTCGAATCCGATCAGACAGATATCTGCATAACGATTTAGAACCCTATTCTGGGTCTGAGTGCTTACATTTCGTTTTGGTGTTCATGGCACGAACGGCATAGGAAAAAATCCTAGTGGGGGCTATTAGTGACAAAAGGGTTATGTTACACTAGTTGACCCGGCGAACTTCGTTACGCCTAAAAGTAAAAGTCTAAAATTATCAGTGTTCCACCCCTATATTGTGTGTGTTTTATACATAAAAATCGACCTCTTGAGTCACTCTATCTATTAAAAAAATCTATCTATCATTGAAATTCATAGCGTAGTTTTAATAATCTGAGCATACATAGAGACAGACAGTGGGAAGCGACTTTTTATACCATGTAGTGAGAAGACATACAAATTAATCCTCAGGAGCAACACCTAACATCGCATTTTTATAAGATCGAAGTAGCTAACGAACTTGCAGTCCACCTGATGGTAACCACTTACCATTTTGTAAGTAACATCCTGTGAGGCAAGATATTGGAGAAGTTTTATTATCATGTAAAAACATAATTGTAAGTTTATAAAAAAATGAGATATATAATAACAAAAAAGACAAACCCGCTGAGTTTCTTGTCTGATCTTCTCAGTTGAGGTCGTCTTCCGATCCGGTGGTAGTGTAAAAAAAAATGTAACAATTTGTAAGTGCCCCCGTAGGCCTATATTTTGTTTTATAAGATTGAACTAGCAAACGAGCATGCCATCGACCTGATGGTAAGTGATCACTGCTACCCATGGACATCTGTAAGCAACTTCATGCAGAACATGGGGTTCTATCTGAAGTCAATCACAGATGCGTTGCTACTCCCGAGGACTATGCTGGTCGCCTCATATAAAAGGTGAACGCTAGAAACAGGTGCGGCGGTGGCACCTCCACGGGCGAACTACACTGGTTCTACCACCTATACAAAATAAAGATATTTCATCTCAGGTGGACTGCGTGATTTAGTTCACTGCCTTTCATAGACATATGTAAGCAACTTCACATAGAATATGGGTTCTATCTGAAGTCAATCACAGATGCATAGCTACTCTCGAGGACTAACATGGTTATTAAAACCACACAACCACAAATCAGCGTAGCAGTGGTACATCTCCAATCAAACTACACTAGTTCTACCACCTAGTGAATACTATTATACCATTCAAACATTTTTAATTTTAACATTGCAAACCATAAAATAAAATAAAAAAACACGCTACCTACACTCATAGCCCCACAGGATTTTCTCCTGTGTCGTGGGTACCATTGACACACACCAGACAAATACACATACACCTAGACCCAGAACACGAATCTAATCTCATCATACAGATACCTGTCTGGCCGGGAATCGAACCCGGGACTGATTGCGCGTCAGACCGGTATGGTAACCGCTCCGCCACGCAGGTCGTCAATCCCAACAAAATAACATCCAAATATTCTTGACGTTGCACGTACAGTATATATACAAGTTGAAATGATTACAAACTGATCTACAATTCTTACTCAACACACATAAGATACAGACAGTTCACACGTTCCGGGGATATCTAGCGGCGTTCGTATAACGAGATCTTTTATACAATATATATGAAAAGCACGGTGGAAATCTTTTCCGTAACTATTTTATACATGTTCCTATATGACTGCGATTCTGTGTAGGTTTGTTTGAGAAATATCGGAACTGGAGTAAAACCGTACTTCATGTAAAATGTTATTTCAATTAATCTTTGTACTTTGACTACTATTTTTAAATGTGGTAGAACTAGTTGTGATTTGATTCCGTGGTGCTTCCACCGCCACACCTTTTCCTGCCTTATGATATCAGTGTGCAGAGAGCAGTGCTAGCCTAATGGTTGAAACTTGCCCTCTCGATCGGGAGGTTCGAGGTTCAAACCCAGGCACGCACCACTGATTCATGTGCGTATTATAAATTAATTATCACTGCTTTTCGGTGAAGGAAAACATCGTGAGGAAACCATTATTGTCCCACTGCTAGGCTCGGGTTTTCTTTCAGAATGAGAGAGTTTAGGTCATAGTCCACCGCGCTGGCCAAGTGCAAATTGATGGACTTCACACACCTCAGAGAACTATGTTGTAAAGAACTCTCGGGTGTGTAGGTTTCGTCACGATGTCTTCCTTCACCGAAAAGCAGTGATAATTAATTTCTAATATGCACATAATTTTAAAATCAGTGGTACGTGCCTGGGTACCTCGGACCTCCCGATCTAGAGGGCAAGTTTCAACCATTAGGCTATCTGTTCTTTTTTTTATCTGACTGAAGTAGCAAAGAAGCATGCAGTCCAAGTATTCACTGCCGCTCATGGACATCTGTAATCAACTTCATACAGAACATAGGTTTTATCTGAAGTCAATCACAGATGCGATGCCACTCCCGAGGACTATAATGGTCGCCTCATATAAAAGTGTGCCGGCAACAACACCCTTCCATCGAAACGCAAGAAATGCTTCACGATAGACATAGGCTTCGCGGCGGTTCTTCCCCGTTCGAACTACACTGGTTCTACCAACTTCAAAGTATACTACTATTATTACTATTAACATTAATATAATCTTCAAACTAAACCGTGCGTAACCTTTCGTTCACATGGATGCACTTTATAAAGTTCTCCTCCAAAGTACAATTCACGTGCTGGCAATAATATGTAAAGGGTGCTAAAGCGCTTGACTAAGTCTCGAGCTCTCACGGGGGTAACTTTTGAAACAAGACTTAGAACTGAAACGACTATTTGAAATCAACTTTCAAACTTCAAACTAGATAAAAAGTTTCTGACACTGCTTAGAAGTATAGAATTCAAAGTATTTCTAAATAATTAAGCTTAATTTTGATTTTTTTATGATTGAAGTAGAAATGGAACATGCAGTCTACCTGATGGTAAGTGGCCACTGCAGCCCATACATTTATTAGCGACTCCATACAGAACGTGGGTACTATTGGAGTCAATCACAGATGCGTTGGTACTTCCGAGGAGTAAGATGGTCGTCTGATATAAAAGTTAGCCGACAACCACACCTATGGATAAAACGATAGGAGTAATTACAAGTAGTTACTCTGTAATCGTACACCTATTCGCACTTGGCCAGCGCGGTGGACTATGGCCTAAAACTCTCTCATTCTGAGAGAAGACCTGTGCCCAGCAGTGGGACAATAATGGATTGTGCCCACTCTACAATCTCCTAATACTAATTACTTTTGTATCGATACTTTGAAAGTAATTATCGAGCACATATCGAGTTTGTTACGATCAAAACTACCTGCAAAACGTACTAGTGTATATTATATATAATGCAAGTAGATGGTTTGGACCAATACCTACCTTATGTCATCACATAAATTGTTGGTACCACTGTACCGTTGCAGCGACCTAATTTTGTACATACTTTTTACTCTTATAGAAAACTATTTTGATTTTATATAATTATCTATACGAATTTAGAATTCTATTATTTTATACATGTAAAACGATGATTATTATTGTTTTAGTGTTATTGAGAGGATGCAATGTTTTGAGTTTGCTTTATTATCTTGTAAACACATTTATAGTTATAAATATATGTCGGCGCGACACCGCGTATTTATGAAAAACACGTCGCCGAAAATAATTATTTTAGTTTTTAAAGATCGAAAATAGTTTGTTTATTGAATTAGTAACATTTAATGATTTTTAGAATTGTAATTTAGTTTACCCTCCATAAATTTGTTATTGTCACACCAACAAACATTGTTATAAAAAGGTGAGCGAACGCCGGTAGAAAGATATTCTTGTTTAACCGTCGAAGCGATCACACCTCCGCAATTGTGAATAAATCCAAGAAGTTCACTGCTGTGTTTTACTTCAAACCTTCAAGTCACATTTCATCATTCACTTCGTTATATATAATATAGGTATGAATTCGGAATAAATGTTTCCTTTCTCCTTATATCGTGAAAAAGGCTATTTTCTAAAGCAGGCACAACAGTAATTGTATCCATAATCATCTAACAAGCAAACATCCGTAATAACATTCATTTGTAGCACCACAAATCAGACTTTTATTATAGAATCCTCTTAAATCTTTGCTGTAATAAATTTATTAACTGTTTTCAGGGAACAATATAGTTCTATATTTGAAATTGAAGTCGAATAGAGTGTTTTTCAACTTTTCCGCAATCGGTTCTGCAACGGAAATCGAAACCAGCTCAGAACAACATACATAGCTGCGAAAACCTTAACATTTGTTATTGAACTTTTATCGACATAACTACAAAAATAAACGAAACTTTCTGATGTATAACGATTCAGAATATAAGAAGCAAAAAACTAAAGGTTATAAATACTTCTTAGGTTGACTCGGGTATCACCACGATCGTAAGTTTTTGCATCTGTCTTACATAATATGTTTGTATTATAGTGTTTTTTTTATTTTGTATTTCAAAGTCGGATTTCTATAATTAAGATATTGTTAGACATTTCCTTTATTCTGATACTCCACAAACAAAAACAAGACACAATGACAGATGTGTTTTGTTTCAATTTTTTTTTATAATAAAAAATAAAAAAAAAATAAAGTATTTATTTCAGGCAACTTAAGACCCATATATATTTAGTAACAAATTACTTAGAAATTATGTTAGTATTATTATCATTAATTTATTTAATTATTTGTTCATTTTACATTATAATTTAGTAATTTCTTTATCATGTCGTTTTCATAAATTATCATCATTCGAATTATTATTAGGAATTTAAAAATATTTGCAATTAAAATTAAAGATTAAATGTCATCCAGGGCTATATATTACTAGTTACTACAGGCCACAAGGGCAAGGGCTCTAACATGCAGGCGTTTGAAATTAGAGATGAAGGTAGAGTCCATCCTATAATAATACTGCAATGTTTCAATAAACATTCCAGTCTAATACAGTACCCTAAGTTTTCCGTCATAAGTCTTGCTCATTTACATATATTTTTAAGATTTGTCAGTTAAGCTTAAACTTCATACTGGCATATTGGAATTTCCAAAAGCCGACATGCTCGTTCTGCATTTGAATTTAAAACTGAATTCGTTGCGAGTGTTTTTCACTGTTTCCGGGAAGCGGAAATCGAAGTTTGCGCCCCAGAACAACATCCGCTACATAGTGACTAGTGCCTCGACGTGAAAATATAGACTATAATCTATGGTCATACGTTCGTATGAGTAGATAGGATAAAAAGAATCAGTGATAAAGATTATAAATAAAAAAAACGGAAGAAAAAATTACAACAGTATCAATTCAAAGCAGAACGTATATGCTTCGATCGGGGTGGTACCAGCACCACATGTTTATAGCATTAAGTAGAACTGCTTGTCTGTGGAAAGATGTAGTTGCCGGTTCACTTTCATACGAAGCAATCATCTTAGTCCTCAAGAGTAGCAACGCATCTATAACTCAAGATGTAACGCTTAGTCTGTATGAAGTTGCCCAATGCCCAGATGTCCATTTTAGGATACTTAGTATCAGGTGGACTGCATCTACATCAATATATTAATACGTGAAGCAAAAACTTGTGACGCATTTTTAAGTAATATGCCGCGAGCGGATTAGTATGAAATTTAGTGGACGTAGAGAAAGAGTGCAGAATGTTAATATCTTTTTTAAATAATGCATGTAACATACTTTAAAACAACTAAAAACATATTACACACACCGTGCATTTGTCACAAACACATAAATAATAAACGAAATAGAACATTCAATGTCTTACTATGAAAATAGATAACGCCAGAAATGTCCAATGTCTTTGTCAAAATACCCGCAATTGCTTTTAAATGCGGTTTAGCTAATTAAACCTCTTTATAACATTTAAGGGGTGCCTTCAAAATTACTTAAAAATTATTACATTTTATTTAAATTTAAGAAATATTCGTACTACTTTGGACAATATGAAGTTTAGTTTTTGTATTTTGGAATTACGGTCGAATTTCGACCGATGCTGCGGGTGACTAGTTTGTTTAATCTTATAGAAAATATTTTGTTGTGTTTATAACTTTTACTGAATTGTCTCACTGTTGGGGTTGGACCTATTTTACAATTGAAGAGAGCCTGTACTCTACCACTCTGCATCAATGCGGATTGACAAATGAATCTAGCCCAACCAACCTTTATTTTAAACTTCTTTTAGGCCCTCCTACATGATTTAACGACTGCTACCATATAACTTCATTACTCCAATCCAGAGGAAATAATAATACTCGTATAAGGAAAACGTACAAAATACATCGAAAGTCAATAAACGGTTTTAATTACGTTAATGGCATTGATTAACATCGCAACGATGACTTATAGCGTCGACCAAGCTCGAAGCAGTCGGCTGAGTAAATTATTTTATCGGCATTATAAAGATATATGTAATGTAGGGATGATCAATATCGGAAGTACATCGATGTTGATATATCATAATCGAAAGTTCAACATCGATGTTCGATATTTATAGGCAAGATACTGGAGCTAACTTTCATTACCATGTAAAAAAAAACATGATTGTAATAACATTAAAAAAATGAATATAAATAAGAAAAAAAGACAAACCCGCTGAGTTTCTTGCCGGATCTTCTCAGTTGAAGTCGTATTCCGATCCGGTGGTAGTGTAAGAAAAAAATGTAACTGACAATCTGTAAGTGCCCCCGCAAGCCTATACAAAATAAAGACATTTCATTTCATTTCATTATCGAAAACTCAACATCGATGTTAGATAACGATGATGATTTTTGCATTTAAAATTGACAAAGAAATAAAATATAGTAAAATCGTTAGTCTATTAAGAAACAGCAGATTGTTAGCCGACAATGATTAGAGAACACACAGACAATTTTTAGTAATTATAGAAACTAGTATCAAACAATTCCAACTTCCTTCTAATTAATGTAGGGTAGTTTAACGAACCATAATTTCACTTCTTATGAATAATATAGTATGAACAAATAATAATACAGATATAGATACGTATAAAACCACCCTTATAATAAAGATTGTCGCTAAGGTGAAATTATTTCAACCTACTAAAATAATTATAGGCAATTGAGGAAAATTGACACGTATTTGAAACCGAAATGCTCATTAAATATATTCGAGAATTGACAGGAGCTTGTAGGTTACTATTATTTGCTGGTTAAACTATCACCTATTAATTAAAGTAGTACATAATTAGACATTAATTATAACTGTATAACTATAATTATTAAGTCTTTGAGTAGAGGGGTGGATGACAATTTTTAAATTTATAGTATGTACCATCGTCCTAACTCATACGAAACGATCTAAATTAATCCAAGTGTACGAAAGCATGTATGTAATTCTATTATTTTTATAAAATTGAATTAGAATAAGCATGAAGTTCACTTAACGTTGAAACTCATTGAAGCCCATTTCAATCTTATCAAAAAAACGCTTTCTACACTCATAGCCCCACAGGTGTATTCTGTGTTGTGAGTGCCATGGACACACACAAAGACGAATACACAAACACCCAGACCCAGAACAAGAATCTAAACTCATCATTCAGATACCTTTCTGGCCGAGAATCGAACCCGGAATCCATTGCGTGTCAGGCCGATATGGTAAACGCACCGCGACGGTGGTCGTCCTGAAATATTTGGCGATGGTGCTTCCGGAGTCGAAACAAAATTCTACCACCTGACGCTTATCATAATAGCGTTTCCACTAAAAACTAGGGTGGCCAAGTCAAAGTAAGTTAGCCGGCGTGTACACTCTTCCACCTTTTCCGTTCAAATGAAAACTAATAAGTTTTACAAATGGTTTATATTACTTTTTTTGTTAAGTATTTTTGGGACATATCTCTGTCGGCATGACCAACTATATATCGTAGATTAACTTGTGTATCGACAACTTTCTCTCAGAAAATAAATATATAAGTAATTGAAAACATTGTTTGTCAGTAATACGATATTCAAAGTTTTGTGTTACAGTTTTGCTTAAAAGTCCCCAACTATACATATATTTTTTTTAATCTACCTGAAGTAGCAAACGAGCATGCAGTCCACCTGACGGTAAGTGGTCACTGTCGCGCATGGACGTCTGTAATCGACTTTATACAGAACAGATACAGGTTCCAGCTGAAGTCTATCACAGATGCGTTACTACTCCCGAGGACTATGATGATCGCCTCATGTGGAAGTGTGACGGCAACCACACACTTCCATCGAAACGCAAGAAATGCCTTACTCTAGAAATAGGTGTGGCTAAAATACAATGATTGTTTAGAAATTTATGAAACGTAAATTCACATCCAGTCTCTAGAACAGTAACTGAAAAGACGTCTAAATTCCTTACGGAATAAACACATGTCCTACTCGTATGCATCCTTCAGATCCCCTTGCGTTGCTCCACTGCTCTCGACACACTTTTCTTTCCACCGGAGTGCTCTTGGAAATGCCTTCCGTGATCTTTTGCATTCCATTTCATCCAGCCATTCCATCTCGCTTCTATTCGAATCGGACTAAGCTCATTTGCTTGTCTATTCAACGTTATTCATTCGTTCAATATCGCGTTTATTGCAGAAATTCAGTTTTATGAAATTATATTAATTATGAGAAACGTTGTTCGTAAATATCACAGATTTATGTTCACATTCTGGTCTGTAAGTCCCAGGTTTGACTCCCAGTTAGATTTTGGATCTGAGTAGATTCGAAACCTAAGAAGATCTAGGATGTTCGTCATTGTGTGCCCGTAATACGGTCGAATTCTACGTTGAATAGGTATAGGAAAACTTATTTTTAAAGAGCATAATTTGCAATCACATAAATGTATTTTAATTAAAATTGCTTAATAATTAATCTGTTTTAAATATACGTTTTAATCTAAAATAAATATCTGATGGCCTCATTCGCATTCATCAGCATAAGTACGATAAAATTCTTATGTCACATATTTTTATTTGAAATAATTACAAAATATCGTTTAATTTAATTAACAAGGCCAATATGAGTAAAAACATTTCAAAAAATAATTTATAAATAAATAGCAATGTGCTATTAATTCTACGACTTTGTATAATAATCCAGTTACGAAAATAAAATTAATCAACTAAACGTCTAGAAGATTTTTATCAGAAACGGGAAGTTTATACTTTCATTTAGAAGCATGTCCAAGACTTGCATCGCATCGATCAATCACAATGTTTAATTAACAACTTAAAGTGGGATTCACGCTTAGCCGCGTCGAGTCTGGCCAAGTTTGGACAAGGCTCAAGTTAATAAAAGATAGCTCAGTTAATATTAGATAGGTCTTAAAGTAGATGAAAGTATCTTAGATGATTTAATAAACGAGATAAATTTTGTTGATAAAAGAAAATAGTCAAACATTCGTTTTTCTAATTTCGTTGATTACATTCTACTTACATTGCATACTATTAGAAATATTAGCAAGTACAGATAATAGCAAAACCGATAACAATTGAAATTATAACATTTTTTCCATATAAAGTATCTATAAGTATGTATATAAACGCCCGTCCCTGTAATTCCGGGATCAGAATAGGGCTACGGCATCCCCTGCCTGTCGTAAGAGGCGACTAAAAGGGGCTTCCAGGGTTGCAGAAGACTAGAGTGGCAACTCGAACCGTTCGGTCAGGCAATCCCGGAAAGGACGGTGGTATGTGTTGTCGCATACCTTCGTAAAGACTAGACAGAGCGGTGGGCCCAGCCGCCCATCTGGGCGATGGGCCCACCGCCGATGGGGCAACGCGCTCGGAGGATTCCGGTTGAAGTCGTTTCGAGATCCCGTAGTCCTCCTTTTTAGCGCCGAGGACGGCCGCCGGGGGGGGTTTAGTGCGGTAAAAATCCCACATAACCCTGCGTCGCTCCCACGGCGTCGGGTACCTTTTGAAGGTTTTCCCTCGAGAACAAAAAAAAATGTATATAAAAGCCATTTTTGAAAACTAATAGAAAACACAAAGGTTGTACTAACATCACTGTAATATAAATTTCAATGAAGTAGAAATGCTTTTATTTGCACGCTTTTACTTTTTCATAAATTCCACTAGCGCAGATCGTGTTTTAGAAACAAAGAAACCCTCTCAAAGCATAACAATGCAGGTATTTCAGAATGTACACATAAAAGACAGTAAATAAAGTTATGAAGCGCAAATGAACCGTCAATGTCCTATTTGCATCTGAATGTTTTAACTGAATATCAAATTCATCTCTTTACCAGGTACTCTAAAACTAGGTCGGAGAGGCTTTTCGGAGGCATATCATATTTTTATTTTCTTTCACTGAAGCCATTACGTTAATGTCCGGCGAATATGGCGCATTGAATTAGTTTTAATTTTTTTTTGAGCTTCTCAGTGAAAATTCTGTTGCAATTTTTATGTTGGAAGCCTAGTATTACCTGCAGTTTTAAACTTGAACCATCACTTACTATGAGTGGTTATAATTCTTTAAACGAGTAGCTAATAGATAAGAGAGATTTATCTCATACTAATATTATAAAGGCGAAAGTTTGTGAGTGTGTATGTTTGTTACTTCTTTACGTCTAAACGGCTGTAGCGATTGTAATCAAATTTGGTAGGAAGTTAGCTGACAATCTGGACTGACATATAGGCTACTTTTTACTGTGGAAAAATATATTATTCTCACAGGACAATCGATACATCGATTTTTGTTAACGGGGGCAAAGCTGCGGGTTTCAGCTAGTAAGTTTCATAGTAGCTTATACACAGATTATTGTATTTTTTTTCAATTTCGACAAAAGAATATCAGGATAATACAAATAACACAATGGACGTATCCTTAATGCATCCTTAAGAAATAATGTTCCACCTACCTTAGATGCAGTATATCTTATGATGTCAATGAAGCGCTGCTTACTTCATCTCGAAATAGAATGCACATAATTGTCACGACTGGAAACTTCACAGAATGGCTTTATAAGAGCGAGTAGTAAAATGTTAGTGAATAAACAATTTCTCTATGAATGCCGATCAATCTCAAGAACAATGTCCGAATCGTATCTCGAGGAAGTCTATACTAAAGAAAAATGCCTGCATGCAAAAGTAAACTAAGTAAGAAGGTAGTTTTTAAAACTCAATAAGTACGTTTGGTTATCTTTTAATTATGACTGGTTGCCGTATACTCATGTCGTTTGGTCCTCTGTGTTAAGACATAATATTATACTCGAGCTAATAAAGTTCATTTCAACAAAACTACACTTGGTTACTTTTTTTATTGTACATTTATGCACTATTGTGTATATTACATATGTAATCGATATTTGAAGGTTGATCAACGTAGATTGGGTATTTTTTTTTTCAGATTTAAAAATATTAAAAAAATAATAAGAATTAAATGTATATATTATAATTAAATTTAGTTCCACATCAATTCTTTGAACAGTTAGGCGAGCTAATGCCAAATTAAGTATTTTTCTGTTTTATTCGTCCTCCAAAATTAATTTAATGACACCTTTTTTGGTAAACTTATTAGCTATAGGTAAATATATCCCTCCATCAGACATTTACAGTTCCTGTTCGATATATACCCTACATAGATTCCTACTGTATGGGCTTTTGGCCAATGATCACCGTACTTGGTATGCGTGTTGGTGACCACGTGTGTCGATATTACACAGGAAGACCTAGCTACCCATCTCTTGAATTTTGTCCTTCAATCGCCCGCTATGATATTCAAGGGAAGAGAGGCAGTATTATTATTTAACACCGACAATACATAGCGTGAAGTAATAATAATAATTATCATAATAAATGTTTATTGACCATAAATGAGAGTATATTTGAAATGAAGAGCCTTGACTCCCAGAAAAGCGTGAGCTGTGGCCTGGGAGACAGTTTCTTCCCGATCCTATTGTTACAGTTACAGTCTTCAAATGTAGGGTTACTAATCGCCTTCATGCAAAGTTAACCAAAAAAAATAAACAGTAAATAGTTAAACAGTAGTAGCTATGTAAATTGTTTGTGTGTTTGTGTGTGTGTGTGTGTGTGTGTGTGGTGTGTGCGCGTGTGTGCGTGTGTGCGTGCATATGTAAAGAATAACCTCATTATGCTCATTCATAGATAGCACTCTATCAAAGCTACCTTGATATTACAGAACATAATTACGTGTAGTTGTGCAACATTCATCCATCTCCTCACAATATTGCACTGTGCACTTGTCAGCGATCGACGTCGCTTGAAATTGCCAATCCGGTACAAAACAAAACTTTCCGTTGCCATAAAACTCGATTCGAGTATCGCAGTTTTCGCGTCATCCATTACAGATACGCTAGTATTGTATAAATAATGCGCATAGTTCATATCCTATTACTCTTTGTTTGTGTTTCAATGATATATTTGTGCCGGATTACAATTTAGGAGCTCTGATTTTTAGAGCTACTACATTAGAGACTATTTTTTGTTTCAATAAGCTAATACATATAAACAACCACCCCAACCAAAATGGAAACAGTCTACCAATAGTAATGTAATGGCACTTTAAGCTAATCCACCTAACATTTTAAATCGCATGTAGTATTGTTTATGTAATGCACGAAGTAAATATTCTAGATAATTCTTTGTTTGTGTTTCAATGATATGTTTGTGCCGGATTCCAATTTACCTCTGATTTTGAAAGCTTGTGCGACATTAAAGATTATTCTGTATTTTAATTAGCAAATATACATAACCATCTAAATAACTGCGCATACTATGCAGTACTTTGTACTTGTACTTGTACACAGCAACCTACTCAAAACTATGTATACACTGTATATTAAACTAGCAGAACCCGGCGAACTTCGTTCTGCCTAAAAGTCAAAAATCTAAAATTATCAGTGTTCGTCCCCTACATTTTGGATGGATTACACATAAAAACCTTCCTCTTGAATCATTCTGTCTATGAAATAAAACTGCATTAAGATCCGTAACGTAGTTTTAAAGATCTAAGCATACATAGGGATAAACAGCGCTTAGCGATTGTTTTATACTATGTAGTGATTGTACCTGTACAGAACAGCTACACATAAAACTATGTGCTCACTGTATTGGAGTCATCCATCACAGCGCAGTGAGGCGAAACGAATCGACAAGGATGAGGGATGTTAGCGGGAGAGATAAGTCACGTAGGCCGCTACCATCTGTTTACATTCCACGGACTTATAGATAATTTTGTCATTTTATTTTAACTTGTTTAAGCCATTCTGTCTCTTCAGCTACTCCTTCCTTTGCCTTTTGTTTCGTACGAGAATCAAGCATAAGTAAAAATAGTAAAATTATCTTGTACCTATATGCAATTTGGCTTTTTCAGTGTTTTTTTTTTCTTTGTTTATTGTTTCATACTGGAATCAAGCATGAGCAAAATATGAGACATTTCAAATGCATTTACTTAGTGGTAGAACTTTTCAAGTGGCTCAAAATAATTTAGTAGGAGTGATATTTGTAATTGACATCATGATAACGGTATCCTCGTTTCTTACACCTGTCACATAAGCAGTCACAGAGCATAAGAAATTAATTTAAGCATTTTGACAAACATACTTCAAGAACAATTATGTATGAGTTGAAGTCTAGTCACACATCATTATTGTTATGCTCCCTTACGGTAAAAAACACGCTGTCTACGCAATTTTTTAAGTGAAACTTCTTTAGGCGCATGAGGGTAAATTTTTTTACAGATGAAACGTCACGCCGGTATGCAACGGAAGTGTCGGTAAAGAGAGAGAGAGTGATCGAGACCGATTAAGAGAGAGTAAGACAGGGCGAACGTAGCATGAGCAACTAGCCGTGGAGTGAGAGTAGGGAGCAAGCGAGTGAGAAAGATTGAGAGAAAAAGTGAGACAGAGCGAACGTTGTATCACGCCTTTTTCCCTTCCTCTTAATCTTGGAAATTTAAAGTTTTAGATTTGTATAAATATAAACAAGATTTATAAATTAGTTCGCCAAAGAAGTTTCACTTGTGTACTTTGTACGCACGCATGTTTTTTTTGTTTGTTTTTTTTATCTGACTGAAGTAGCAAAAGAACACGCAGTCCACCTGATGGTTAACGGTCACTGCTGCCCATTGAAATCTGTAATCAACTACATACAGAACATGGGTTCCACCTGAAGTCGTTCACAGATGCGTTGCTACTCCCGAGGACTATGATGGTCGCCTCATGTGAAAGTGTGTCGGCAACCACACCCTTCTATCGAAACGAAATTCACATGTCACTTCGAAGATTACTCATCTGTCATACAAATTCATAGTAAGGGTAACTGACGACAGTTTACGATACCATATCATATCGCTAATGTAGTGAGCGGGAAGCAATCTGAGTTTCGGCTTCGATTTTGTCGAGTCGATTGTGTAAGCTCTCTGTTTTGTTCGAACCATTACTTGCTTGTCGGGAATTCTCTTCACATAATCTTTATTTATTTGAAACTAGCTGAATTACTTTGATTGATTCGTTACGGTACATAAATGTCACGGAAATAGTCACCATCTTTAAGTAGTTCAAATTTCAAAATCAAAAGTAGTTTAGTGACCAGATAAATAAGCAACATCCATACAAAATTTGATGAAAATCTTACCAGTGGTTCCCGAGTGATTAAATTACAAACAAACATACCGTCCATTTTTAGAGTTCCGTAGCCGAATGTCTATCTGTCCGTCTGTCCGTATATCACAGGCATTTTATTCCGAAACTATTAAGACTACAGAGGCAAAACTTGGTAGATAAGTATATTCTCTAAACCGCTTCCTGAATTATGTACAAAAATTAAAATTTATTAAATTTTGAACGGGCTCCCGATACATGGAACTGAACTAAAAAAAAATTGTTCATCTTATTTACACGTGTGTGTGTGTCTATAGAACCCCCCCTCTAACTTTTAAACTAAGAGCGTGAAAAATCTGGATAAAATGTATATTGTAGATATCAAAGAAAACGTTCAAAGAAAATTGATTCAAACATACGATTGACAATTTTTGAGATATAGCACTTTTTCAAAAACCGAATTACATAACTTTGGAATTCCTTCAAACATTATGAAAACAAAGCTTATGTTGCTAGTTGGAAAACTTTTTAACTTTATGTATTATATGTAGTGCGAAATGATACGGAACCCTCCATGCGCAAGTCCGACTCGTAGTTGGCCTATTTCATACATTAGTATGGATTAAGAGGCGAAGTTGTTTGCTAGCGTCGTTATAAGACGGAATGTTTTGTTATTGATTCGGGATCTGTTTACTCAAATAGGACTAATTGGATGTAAATGGAGACGCTCAATCAATTTTGATCAGTTTGTTGCTATCCTCGGATTGATGACAAGAAGTTATTTTGTTTGTAATTGTTTTGATTAAACCGTTGAGTATTCATCATCCAATTAGTGTGTAGAAATTTGTTTTTGTTTCATTTATATGAGCTATGTTCATTTTTTGGAGTTTTAACCACTATTTATACGTAACTAGCTGTACCCTGCGCGCGTTGCTACGCCATCACAAAAAAAATACACCTGTACCCTTCGTGAGCTCATGTATAACAAATTTGCTAAAGATCATCACATGATCAAATGAATAGTTTACAATTCTATAGAGAACATACAGACAAACATTCATTTTTACAACTAATAAAACGATATGTTATGAAGTTCTGTATGTAATTTTTAATTACTATAGTCTTCAGGTGTGACAATGCATTTGCGAGTTATCAGGTCCGTAGGCAACATAAACCATTTACCGTCAAGACGACTGCATGATCGTTTACTACTTAAATTTTGAATATTTATTTATTTATTTATTACATGCCAACAGCGATTACACACTATACATACACATTTTAAAATAAATACAGATTCTGGTACGTACACCAATTCTAGGCATGACAACATTGGTCGGACAATACTTAGGTACTAACTAATGCAGTTGGTGAGGTATTAAAGTAAAACTAATTAACGAATATCATCAAGCTGCAAGAATTTTTAACTTAATTGATGTAAAGGTTCTTGAAGTAAATAATTTAAAAAATCCCAAACGACTATTATAATTATATTATTATAGTCGTTTGGGGTTTTTTAAAATTATATCCTATATATTTTGTCTCAAATGAAAATCATGGACTCATCTAACTTAATAAATTAACGCATTTTATTATATTACGTATTAAATATAATTGAGGAATATTACGAAAAAATATGATTCACGAAAAACATCGTACACTTGAGCTAGTAAAGACAGGAATAGATAAATGTTATTGCTTATCCCACGGATCATTTCAGACCACCCATTGGATGTGAGTCATGAGCGAAATTCCTTCGCACCTTCTCGCCTAGTATATTTCCACAACGAAATTATTTTCAACTATTTTCTCGTATATTTAGCGTTGAGCAGTGATAGTATAATAGTTGAAACTTACACTCTCGATCGTGAGGTCTGAGGTTCAAATCCCAGGCATGCACGCACCACTGATTTTTCTACAAATATGTGCATATTAGAAATTAATTATCACTGCTTAACGGAAGGAAAACATGGTGAAGAAACCTACACACATGAGAGGTTTAAATTAATTTCAAAAGGTTCTGGGACGTGTGTCAAGCCTTCCAATACGCCAGCGCGGTAGACTATGGACTAAATAACTCTCTAATTCTGAGAGAAGACCTGTGCCCAGCAGTGGGACAATAATGGGTTGACGACGATATTTAACGTTAGAACGCTTGCATTCTTCATTTGTATGTTTACCCTTTAAAATACTTATATTAAATAAATTCGATTATTCATCTTTCTATTAATACTTTATACCTTTTTTTCTTTTTCACATCTCATATTTCATGTTTAGACTGTGTGTGGATTGATATTTACAACTACTTTTATTACAAACCAAGTTATTGAAAAGGACATGCTTGTTATTTATTTTATCCTAAGTATTACTATTATTAGTAACCAATCTAATATTAAACACAACACACGAGTTGTCTCAATTAATTGACACCCACTCGTCCACGGCTACGCAACTCATAGTTCAATATAGTTTATGCTGTTTTATTGTTTTAGCCGAGAATCATCCCGCATCACACCCCAATCTTATCACCATTAACTATCATTTATAGCTAACTAGTTGACCCGCTGAACTTCATTCCGCCTAAAAGTCAAAAATCTAAGATTATCAATTTTCCTCCATCATTAAATGCATTTATCATTCATAAAAAAAAAACTCCTCTTGAATCACTCTATCTATTAAACTAAACTGCATTAAAATCGGTAGCGTATTTTTAAGATTTAAGGATAGGTACATAGGGAAAGACAACTGGAAGGAACTTTGTTTTATACTATGTAATGATGAACGTTTGATTAATTAGATTATTATTCCGGTTCCAGTCGTTTCGGTAATAAGGAACACCACCTCTACCATTGCAAAAAGTATCTTACTATAGGTGTAATCTAGCTTTACAATCTGTGCGCTAAATTCCAGAGAAATCCATTTCCGTAAAAGATTAACAAACACACATACATATAAACTTTCGCATTTATAATATTAATGAGATAGCAACGTCAAAATTTCCATCAATTTCAAAGACTTCGCTATTCTCGCGTATAAAGCGTCTATGTCATACACGCGTACGTATTTCAGGGAACCGTGAACCTTTCACGAGTTCAATGTGCACCTCAGATAAGGAGCCATCAATCACACTTTGCGTTACAAACAGAACATAGGAACCCTCGGTGGGAATTACTCCAAAAGCGATATTTCATGCCCGTCTAAGTTTATAATCATTGTTTGGTGTTGGGGTTACTTGTTTTCATAGACCATTTGAGGGGTGCGGATAAGCGGAGCATAAGTGGCGTTATCTTTTGATGGAAGTATCTACACGTGCTTTCTACGCGTTTGAAGAGTTTATTTATAGTTCCTGTTTCCAATTAAGTGTTCCTTTTAATTCTAATGCATTCTACACTTATTGGCCCATTGGTTTTTTCCTGTGTCGTCGGTGCCATATACACACAAATCCATCTAAATACACCGAGACACAGAACAGAATTTTGACGACCCGCGTGACGGAGCGGTTACCATATCGGTCTGACGCGCAATGGTTCCCGGATTCGATTCCGAATTCGGATGTTGTGGGTCTGGATGTTTGTGTATTCGTCTTGTGAGTGTCCATGGTACCCACGACACAGGAAAAAAATCTAGTGGGGGGCTATGAGTATTGAAAGCGTAAAAAAGCGTAAAAAATAATTCTAATTCGTCATTTAGAGCAAATTCTCTAAAAATCAGATGTGTTAATATGAACCTCGTACCCTGTGATTTATATGCTATGTCTTAAACTATTACTGCTTCAAGTTATAATTAATTACTATTATGTTAATCTTTCACTAATGTTTAAAACTTTTTATAGTTACGGGTTGCTTTATTCAATGACATGTCAAAACTTAAATTTTATTATAAAGGACCACGATAGGCGCGTAAAAACCTGTAATTTACTGATACACTCTCAAATTCCTGTAAAATTAAATTTTCAGTTTAATTTAATAAATTCTCTGCCACAGGCTGGCGTGTTTCAGTACCAGACAGTTTGAACTCGTAACAACTGAGACTGTCACTTGCAGTACAATAGAAGTTTCAGTATTACCTACATATCAGAGGTACCTACTACTATATTCTAATAAGTAAGATACAGCAATTATACATTACTTACGATTTAAACAAGTAATATTGTTTTATTATAAAATCCCTATTTAAAAACAATTAATTGACTTTGTTTTAGTTACTTTGTAAGCAACCGGATTTTGTAAATGATTTATTTGATTGAATTATTTTTTAGTTGATTGAGAATTAGTAGTATTAGACATTTCTATATTGCTTAGAATTTTTATATGTCTGTTTGTCTATATGCTTGTGAATCATATGAAACCGACTGTAGATTTCTACATTATACGATATATTTCAAATCTAAAACCAGACATTTATTCTGAGGCCAAATATTTTTTGATTTTATTCAATGAATGAAATAGATATCAGGTTTGTTTTAAAATAAGGCTTATGTACTTTTATCACTCAACTTGTATGTTACGTAAAAAATAAACGAGTAAATTGAAGTGGCTTTTAAATTACTATCAACATTAAATTAAATTACACCTACGTATTACAAATATTTCACTCAATTTGCGTTAATCCGTGCATTAAGTCCACTTCATTATGGCAACCCAGCTGAATTTCTACTAAATTAAACTGAAGTATGGACGCCGTTTAAATTCTATTCGATAGCGTAGATCGGATAAACGTCAAATAATAGAGCCAGTTAAATGTGATTCTGAGTCCCGAACGAGTAGCTCCGAATGCGATTATAGTTTGTCATTTATCAGATATACTAATGAAGGAATGATAAATGGTCTCGATCATTCTATCCGTTTCAGCCTTACGAATGTATTATTATAATTTACGAGTATTATTATTATAGTTCATTGCCTTTCCATTTATTTTAAAATTGAAATATCAATCCATCCATCCATCAGCCCTTTGATGTCCACTACTGGACGTAGGCCTCCCCTAAATAGCGCCACTTCAACCGGTCCTGCGTCCTCTGAATCCTACGGTTTCCCACTGTCTTCTTCAGGTCATCGGTCCACCTGGTGGGGGAGCGACCTTTACTCCTTTTGCCTAAACGCGGTCGCCATTCGAGAACCTTTCTTCCCCATCGGTTATCGGTCCTTCGAGTGATGTGGCCGGCCACAGTGGCATTGCTAGAGTGGAGGTAGAGTCAAAAAAATAAAATAGGCATGGCGGTGTGTATGTATGCGGCTTCATGGACGTATACTATATGCGTACCATATGGCGGTGGTAGTTAGGCGCGAGGGCTTAAAAGTACTCGACCATACTGCTCCAAGATTAGTCGCCTTCCGCCTATTCATAATAAAGTGTATGTCCAATTGTGGCCAACTCGTATTTATTTTTCAAACCGATCATGACCTTGGATAAAGTTTAACAAGTGTAATTCTGATAACAAGCGAGGTTGAACGTGCCTTCCAAAGCGCGGAAGTGAGTGATACTAATAAAGGATTGTTTATATCTACAGACATTGAAGGTACAAGATGTAGGGGGCATGAAATAATAAAACGAAACTTTACTTAGGCTATTAAGTCATGATTTGGTATTTTCTTAAATTCTTCAATTTTAATTTATAGAAAGTGGATCCATTATTTCGTATATTATTTAACAACTGGAAACTTGGTCGTCTAACTCCGCAGTTTTAGCCATTGAATATTTATTATCTCTACTTGATCCATTACAAAAAAAAAGTTTTTTTTTACTTCCCTCTCATTCATTCAATTCACAAATAACGTACATTTATGTTATCCATGCAAACCAGTTATGTTTTTTTATCGAAGTGAAGTAGCAAGCGAGCATGCAGTCCACCTGATTGTAAGTGGTCACTGCCGCCCATGAAGATCTGTAACAAACGTCATACAGAACATGGGTTCCATCTAAAGTCAATCACAAATGCGTTGCTACTCCCGAGGATTATGATGGTCGCCTCATGTGAAAGTATGCCGGCAACCTAAAATGTATGCATAGAAATGTATGCGCATATTACAATATTCCAGACTCCAAATTGTATGACTGTAGACGTTTCTACGTCGACATTTGAATTTAAGCGGCCGTCATACCCCGATAGCGTATTAGGGAAGCACGGATAACCGAGATATAATACTCGGAATGCCGTCAGTTTGAAGGAAGACACGCCACGCACACAAGGGCAGAATACTGAACGTTTATGTGTAAAGGGATTTGTGCTTTGGGAATTTAAGGAATTTAGCGGTTATATTCCGTTTGCTTGGGAATTTTATCGCTAGACTTTGAGATTATTTATAACTTAAGTATAAGGAGTTGGACTATTGTAACGTCAGTTATTAAATAAGTCGCGTTCGCTCGAGACAATGCCACGTTTTTGTATAGAGTTATTTTAAAACTCAAAAGTACTTAAATAATAACTAAGTACTTATTTACATTACGTTATACTTTCGTACCATTCATATGTACTAATCATGTAGTAGTATATATACTAGTCATACTAGTCACCCGTCGCAACGGTCGAAAGTCGACCGTAATTCAACTCAAAAATTAAACTTCATATTGTCCAAAGTATTTCCCAAATTCAATTAAATTTTATGAATTTTCAATTTTTCAATACACCCGAAAGGTAATGAAAGGTAAGGTAAGGAAGAGGTTTAATGGACAACGCAACATTTAAAAGCAATAACGGGTATTTTGACAAAATCATCTAACATTTTTGACATTCTGTGTTTTCGTACTAAGAGATTGAATGTTTTATTTCGTTTATTATTTTAGTGTGTGACAAATGCACGGTATTGTGTGTAATGTCTTTGTAGTTGATTATATGTATGTTATGTGAATTGTTGGAATAAAAATAGTAGCATTTCATACTCCTTCTCTACGTCAACTATAACCGTACAAAATTTCATACTCCTCCGTCCGCGGCAAGTATGTTAAAAACGTACCCCAATTTTTGCTTCACGTATTAATATGTATGTATGTGTGTATACTTTTTATTATTAATATAATAGTTCATTTTTGAAAGTAAAACGTATATGGTTCGATAAAGGCTGTACATACCGCCGCAACTATTTCTTACGCATTTATTGCACTTCTGTTGAAGTGTGTGGTTGCTGCTCACTTTTATATAAAGCTACATCTTAGTTCTCGTGAGTACCAACGCATTTGTGATTGATTTCAGATAGAATCCTTATTCTGTATAATATTGCTTGCGTATGCGCAGCATGTACATGCGCAGCAGTGACCATTTACCACTAGGTGGACTGCAAGCTCGTTTGTACTTTGACTTTAGGAATATTTATAATAATATTAATTTTCTACGCTAATAATTAGTAAGATATGATTGATTTCTCATCTATTTGCTTGTAGGACTTAATTAATTAGTAATTAAATTCCTCAAACTTACATGGAATCTGTACCCCTTATAGATTTCATGTAAGTTAAATAATTATATGAATGTATACAGATGCAACTACAACTACTAGCCACTAGAGTTTCCAGATTATTTATTGCTAAATATGACTGTATAAACAGCTTTATATGTCCGTCCCAATTTCAAGTTATTAAAAAGCTTTTATCCATCGACTGGAATCACAAAACGACGAGTAGAACAGTTTGAAATATTGAAGAGTTTATTCTAAAATGATAGTCGAAATTCAGACCGAGATGGAGCATGACAGTCTATATCGACGATGATCGACATTCCGCATTCCACAAGATTAACGTCCGAGTGAAACTTCGCCATTCGCCTTCCGCCAATTCCTCGTCTTGCCATTCCAGTATTCGCCATTACGGTATTCGCCATTCATGTTTCATCCTTCAGAATTTCCCGTTATTATTAGAAATGCCAGCTACGAAAGTGTAGGTACGAAGCACAATATTTATTCAGATTAATACATCGAAATAGATGAAGATTCCGTCGGAGTTATTCAGAGCTGAGGCTCTTCAATTTAAAAAGAGCTCTACAATAGACACATTGGTGTCTCTTCGGAAGCGAAGTAGTTTTCTAAGTAGGTTTCACTAGGTTTAATAGAAAGTCCCTGTAGCTCCGGGATCAGAATAGGGCCACGGCATCCCCTGCCTGTCGTAACAGGCGACTAAAAGGGGCTTCCGGGGTTGCAGACGGCTAGAGTGAAGGCTCGAACCGCTCGGTCAGGCAATCCCGGGAAGGGCGGCGGTATGTGTGGTCGCATACCGTCGTAAAGACTAGACGGAGCGGTGAGCCCAGCCGCCCATCTCGGAGGAACCCGATGGGGCAACGCGCTCGGAGGATTCCGGTTGAAGTTGTTTCGAAATCCCGGACTCCTCCTTTTTAGCCACGAGGACGGCCACCGGGGAGGTTTTAGTGCGGTAAAAATCCCACATAACCCTGCGTCGCTCCCACGGCGTCGAGTACCTTTTGAAGGTTTCCCCCTCGAGAACTAAAAAAAAGGTTTAATAGAAAAATAAGACGAATTTATATAAAGCTTCTTTATTTAACGTCATGTTTGCAAAATAGACAAATATACATCATTTATAATCATCGTTCCACTTAAAAATTCCGCATCAAGATTTAACAGTTATATTACATACATACACACAGCATTCGCTACTTATAACATTTACAATTAAATTAATTTATTTTACATTCATTTATTATCTTTACATTGAATATGGTATAACATAAGATTCTAATACATTTATGTAAGAACGAACGCAGGTTAATGGGGAAAATTAGTAAGCTAGCAACACTTTACAGCTATAATTCTAATTATTGTCGTGGATCCCTAAATTTTGATTACATTCCACTTTTAAAAATAAAATAAAATAACCGTTATATTAAATTAGGACAATAAAATAGTAATATTGTTAAACATGATGAAGTCTAGAGAAGTTTTACATTTAATATTCATACATTTAATTTACATTAGTAACGTATACGAATAGTACGTCAATTAATTATGTAACAATTTACAATTTACAAAATTTAATCGTTATTATTAGTCAATATATTGGGACGAGAATAAAATGTTTACTTTTTTACAATTGTGCATTGTTAATTTAGTGCATTTTAATTTGTTTAAAAAAATATAAATAATGTCACCGTAAACTCATTTCTTTCAACCTTTTTCACTGATGATACGGATTGAGTGACCCCGTTTTTTCAAAATAGTCTGCAAATGCAGATAATATACTGTTATCGTTGTTTGTTAATGAAAAACAACAAAATATTAAAATAGAACACAAAATTAATTTAAAAAATGCATGTCGCTGAATTATCAATCATTTTCTTATGCGTGGAAATCAGCAAAGAAATCAGCAGTGGACATAATTAAATGTAATTGACAATAATAAATAAGTATTACAGGAAAAAATATTTGATTATGCTGTCAAAAATTTAACTTTTCTTTTTCTATTTATAGAATAATGGATGGTAATCAGGAAATGCAATCAGCAAGTAAATGCAGAAAATTATAATATGTATATTTCTTTATTAATCATTGATTGAATTAATTCGAATAACCTAACTTACAGCTAAGACTCAAATATTTATTTCGAATAAATGAACTTATTAAATGAAGTAATAATGATATAGTACAATAACTCGTCCACTTTTTATAATTTCGATTTATCGGAACAAAACGTAATTAAGTGCAGTCTGCTAAAGCCTCAAAATTATTGTTAATTATTTTAACAATTAGGTAAATTTTACATTTATATACAAGTGTAAAACATTACGTATTAATGTTTGAATACATTACCCCCAGTCCCTTTTCGTTCAAACGTTGTTCTTTATTCTATAATCTTTGCCAATTTATGCTCGTAAAAAAACTACATGAACTATTTAATATATTTTTAACGGGTGTTGTAAACTCATCGTTTATTTTTCTTCAAATACTAAACTTAATTGCCAGATACTTCGTTATTGATATATTTATAAACCTATCAATATTTGATCTTGAACTTGTAGAACATATGTTCACTCTCTTATGTATAAAACATTAGCTTTAGTTATATAAGATCTGCAATAAAATACGTAAAATGAACTACACTGACAAAACATAACTGTGGATTACAATACATAAAGTAAAAATGTTTTTTATTCAACAGCTATGAACAATTCGTTAACAATTCGTCACAAGGTTGGGTACAACCCATTACTGTCCCACTGCTGGGCACGGGTCTTCTCTCAGAATGAAAGAGTTTTAAATCATAGTCCACCGCGCTGGCTAGGTGCGAAATGGTGGATCGTTACGTTACAAGATTATTATTAGGATAAATACAAAAAATATATTGAAATTGGTTGGTTATTTATTGGTCTTATTTGAAACACATAGCGAAAACTTATTTAAGTAAAGAGGCTAGTTTAGACTGTTTAACCGACAAAATTCTTAATGAACAGAAGTATTAAAGTCCAATAAATTAGTTATAATGGAGTTGCTTAGGCCTCTTCATTTTTGTAGTGAAACACTTTCAGAAGCAATGGTTGATTGTGATGTTTGAAAAGAGTTTCTTGTAATTTAATTTTGCATAAATGAAATTGGAATACGATGTTCCAATAACTTAAATTGCATTTGACAAAAGCTACTTATTTTCAAAATTATTTTAACAACTAACGATACCTAACATTAGAATAATCCTACAAATTCAAATAAATAACCTATGTTTTGCTTATAACGCGTACATACATATTACTGACTAGTTTTCGTAAAAAAAATGCACCATCATGTTTAGTATCGATATAGTTATGGCACTACACATCTTGTATACCAAGTACTCGAATTTTAGATGTTAATAACCATTAAAACGTTGGTCACATGTCGCTACTTTAAAACAAAAGGGCCACAAATCAAAAATATTCAAAATCCTTTTTATTGTAAAAATTCAAATGTTGTCGGTTATATTTTCATAATTTAAAAAGATTCCCATGAATTTTACACTTTAAGCAATAAAAACACTACTGACGTCTTTTTTGTATTTTCGAATTTACGCTGCAACATCTGTGCAAAGCCGCATATTTATATACAAAAGAGACTTATCTGCTCATAACTTTTTTTTAGAAAAAAATAACCATATCCAAATTAACCATTAAAAGAAGAATAAAAATACCTTTCTAACAGTGTATAACACATATTTATCTGTTTTAAAATTACAGAGCAATTATACAAGAACTGATTTTCAAAACTTTAAATGGCTCTCCTGTAAAAGTAGGTCTATTTGAGTTGCGGCCGTTTTGTTTTGAAGTAGCGATGTATTCTTATGATATAAAAATATTGTGTTGTTGGTTTCTTATGCTAAATATTAACAACCATTCTACATTACAATGAATGAAACGGTAACGAAAATGAAATGTTTTGGGATGGATAAGAGTTAGAAATTGTTGTGCTGATTACAGCTTTATTATAACACAAATTTATTATACTTAGGTAACATTATGGTCGCTCAAATATTGCTACTACAATAGACACAGTGTAGATTTTACTGGGAGGAGCATGGGTTAAAACGGGCCTTATGGGAAAAGAAAATAGTGGTACAGAAGCACCTAAGGAGGAATGACCACCTATGCTTAGTGGGGTACAACCCATTATTATACACTGCTGGGCACGGGTCTTTTCTCAGATTGAGAGGGTTTTAGGCCATAGTCCACCGCGCTGACCAAGTGCGAATTGGTGGATTTCACACACCTCTGAGAACTTTTTGTTTAAAGAATTCTTGAATTAATTTCTAATATGCACATTATTCAGTAGTGCGTGCCTGGGATTTAACCTCAGACCTCCCGATTGAGAGGGCAAGTTTCAACCATTAGGCTATGACTGCTCTAAGCTTAGTACGAGTTTATTATTACTTCAAAACACTCATTGTTTATATTTTTGACCGTTATTTAATATATGCAAGTTAACGTTTTCGTCTTCGGTCATATCTTGCCATTTACTTTGCAATAATGCGCGATAACTTCAAGAACGTTTTCGTTTTTTAGAAACTGCAGAAGGCCATGAGATAGCGTTGGCTTTAGGAGGCACAAGACTGATTGAAATGACGCCAAATATACGTGAAGCAGCAGATCTCACGAAAGTGATTAAAGAAAACACACACGCTTTATACACTCACAGCCCCACAGTAGGATTTTCTCCTGTGTCGTGGGTACCATGGACACACACAAGGCGAACACACAAACACAGAACAGGAATCTAAACTCATCATTCAGATACCTGTCTGGCCGGGAATCGAACCCGGGACCCATTGCGGGTCAGACCAGTATAGTAACCGCTGCGCCACGCGGATCGTCAATTATTAATAAAAGTTAATTATTAATGAAAGAACCTATAATTGTTTCAATATTGGACGCGACAAATGTCTATCTACTGTGTCCCATTTAAAAATATTCAGAGCGATCATAATGTTGACCCAAATTAGGTAAATAGACTATTTCTAAACATGTTAGTCTTAAAGTATTTTTTCAGTAATAAGTAACAAATCTAAGTAGGCACGTATTTTACAAGAACTAAATAAGTTAACAAAATCATGAACAAACAAAATAATACTTATAATTATACAATAAACATTAACAAAACCCAAAAAAATTTTTTTTTTGAAAATAAGAAATGCCAGCGTTGACCATATGGACCCACTTTAAATACATATATAATCTAATTTTCAGTACCTCAAATTTCTGCACTGAATTATATTTACAATTTTATAAATATATAATAGTATGTGAATATTTACATTAAATGATTTATGAATATGTTATTATAATTACAAGTAAAAGCACTATTACATTAAAAATAATCTGAACTGATAAAAATAGGTCCTTTATGCAAGTTCATTAGTAAAAATTTAATTATTTCATAGATACGTATTTCGTTTACTAATTAATAAAAAAAGTACACCTATATTTTGGGCAATTGATTATAGCATTTTTTTCTATTAATCGGCTAAAGAACACATGGGTTATGACATAAAAAAAATTCAAAGACCTAACATTTGGACTGCTTTCTGCAACCTAGAATTACATAAACAATATGTCTATAATTTAGTCAATAGAAGAAATATGTATGTTATAGTGAAAAAATAATAAATAAATGTAAAGGTTTATAAGGAATTCTAAGAAAAGTAATAAAATAAGTAAAGTAGCAAGAGAGTGTTAATTACGATAAGGCATTATCACAGGAATTAAATGATAGATATTTTTAAACACATTTAATCTTACGCTAAATTCTGTAATCTGAGTTTTAATACCAAATGCAGATTTTAAACTATTACACAATAAGAAAGAAAGTTCATAAGTAAGAAAAGACAATACAGGATACGAAAAATTGTTATTTACACTATTTAAATAATCGAAGCGTAGGCCTAACGAACGTGTTAAAAAATCTTTTTATTTTGATCTCTAAAAGTAAAGTAATTTCCATTATAATATACATGAAACAACATGTCAACGTAACCTAAATCTATGAAAAATATGTATGGATGTCGGAAAGCGATCTTGATGTAGGTATCTCGTAAATAAACTCCGGAAATATTCCGTCTTAAACTTTAATTAGTTTTAGTTTAGGAACCCACACGTAACATATTTACAACGTTTATGTACATATTTTAATAAACAATAGGTATTACAGTTTCATTATGAGGTAATATAGAGGAAAGAGTATTAATAGTTAAGGACGAGAATGTTTAAAACGGGATATTTCTAGAGTCTGAACGAAGGTCGAACGGCAGAAGCCGTTTCAGCTAGTACTACAATCTTGGGCCGAAACTGCAGAACCGAAGCCGAAGGCTTGAAAATTGCGAGAAAAGAAAACAGGGCTGATTACAATTACTTTACCACTTTCCAAAAACGATAACATTTGAAAATAGTGTGAATTTCGAAAAAAACTTGCAAATCAAGCCCGAGTGCTTACCCCAGCGTATCACTATTTCCAGCGTTTGCCAAAGCGGGCTGAAGCCGAAGGTTTTGCCTAAGGTGGATTTTTCGGCTAAAGGTGGCCATCGCCACGTATTACGAATATGTGGCGTTGGCCACATTTTACAAAAGGTAAAAAATATAAAGGATATATTTTCATACATTACTTGTAAACGTGCATTCTTCATTAAAATCATGTTACAAAAAAATCTAAGAACATACACCAAGATGCAGGTATTACAATAGAAATAGTACCGTTCATTACTACGCTTGTATTGACAATTTCGAGTTCATGTAAAGAAATATACATTCTTGTAATACAAAATCTGCATTTGACACATCACTCACAATCAAACCATTTGGTAATACTGTTACTATTATCAGTCTCGAGCGTCGTTCATTTGATTTAATTCATACGTATTAGCTAACACCACTGTATACAGTCCAATTTAAGATTCGCACTACACATAATCCCGTCGTCCAGGGCCGCAGTCAATACTGTTTCGTTGACTGACCACTGACACTTCGGATCCATCCTTTTTCCTTCTGCAGAGGAGTTTGGAGGACTGTTGAAGAAAAACATTTTATTAACACGAATTAAAAAATTTAATTCTTCTTTTAAACTTATTGTCTTGAGCGGCGGTCAGCAACAGGCGGACCGCGTCCGGACCGCAGCGCGCGAGATGACGAATTTAGCACCGCCAAGTTTTCTCTGGTATACTTAATGCTCTGATATAAGCAATTGGCTATGAATCTGGTCACTATGTTTGGTTTGACATATGTTTGCGAATCGTCATTTTCAAACATGAATTTCTTAAAGAACAAATAGATACGGTTTGGTCTTACCGATACCGTAGGGTTCCTAACTTGTGGGTAATTACCCCTGCGGGGGTAAATTATATGTTTTTGAGGGTTATTTTAACAAGGGATAGGGATAAGAAGGGATATTTTAATAAAGATAAATACCAATGGTTTTTTTAGACGCCAATATAGATGCCGCTATAGGAGTGATGTAGCAGACAGTAAAATGTAAATTTTGCGACCTTTCTTGTATTTTTTTATCATCAAGCTTAAATTTGTACAGATTTAACGACCTTTTCTTCATCGTCAAACAGCAGTCATTCAATTCTACATTCATAATTCTTGCGAGTGAGAATATTTAAAACATTGCGAATGAAAATATTTGTTGGTAAAATGTAAAATTTTTAAAGGCAATTTAAATTAGCTTTCCTCTAGGTCACAGGAGTAACCAACCATATTGAAAAGGTTAGGAATCACTGATCTATAGAATTCTTGTACCGAACTAGCTAATTAATATTTGCTCTGTCACACAAATAGACTTTGATCACTACATCAAACCAATTCTAGGCGATAAAATATGCTACGTATCATATTTATATCATTCATTGAGAAATCTTAGGAATTCCCCGATAACACTTGCTCCATAAAATACAATACCGATAAGTTTAGTAATATTCATAATAATTCATAGTAACACATGATACGTTGGCATTTGTTTAAATTTAAAGCTAATAATAAAGGAGATTGGCTATTTAATGAAAACTAGTAATCAACGCTCATAGACATTTGCAGCAAATAAGAAATCGCCATTCACTGTCAGCTTCTAATTTATTTTTGAACCAAATATTAAGACAAATTTGTGGTAATGATAAAAATTATTATATAAATACAAACCTTGACATGTGAACGTACTGGTTGTTGTAGGACGAATATGGCGAATATGACGACACCCTGAAGAGCGTTGATGAGGTCGAACACTGACCACACTGCGGCGGCCTCGGTGCCATTGCCGGCGGCCCACGAAATCACTTCCAGGGCCCAGGATAGCCCCATGATAACAGACAACATGCAGCAGGTTCGGAATCTATTGGTAAGTAAACAAATCTGAGATAGAAATTGAATTACATCAAAAAGTTTTTGTTCGATCTCGACATAAGTACTATCTGGTCCTAAAATATATCTCGAATCATTCATACATAAAAAATATAAAAATGGATTGAACTTTTTCGGTGATAAGCCAAAATAAACGAACTCATGATTTACTTGTAGGAAGAGAAAATAATGTCAATACTTTTTTAAACGGTCTGCAAGCAACGAATACAAAGTAAATCAGTATAATTTATACCAAGCCCTATATAAACAGTGGATTCATAAATTGTTAATTTACTCATTATAACTATAAGGGACTGATTTACTACATTTATTAGAGATAACTATCACGATCAACTAAAACGTACATAAATCATTATGTCACTTACATCTTTGAATATTTCTTCAACCTTTGATTGAAGTTAATGGCTGAATCGCGAGGAGAAGATGCTCTTTCATGTACTGGTAATGGCTGTCCCAATACTGTACTAAGTCGCACCCAGTCATCAGATGTACTAAAATCTGAACTCGTCAATTCTAATGCTGTTGGTATAAAATAATTAAACATGACATATATTTTTCGTCTCTAACATAAAAATAACAATAACAATACAATTAAAATGCGTGCAAAAACAGAACAAAATATTATTGAAATAAAAGTGATACGTATACGTTTTGACATATATAATCATAAATAAATTCTCGAATCTTTTATATCCAAAAGCAATAAGATAGAGAATATAATAGTACTCACGTGTAATATCTTTGAGCTTATCATAATGTAAAGTAAAGGCGCGAGAAGTAAAGAAAAATATAATAATGTTGCAAATAAGAATAACTGCCACTGGTCCGTAAAAGTATGGCAAGGCCGCCTGATCCGCTGTTAAAAACAAAAAAAAATATTATATAGACAATAGGCAAAGTTTTTTAATTAATAAAAATGTGATTAAACCATTACTTAGTTTTGGTACAATAGGAATTGAAAAATGTCAAGTTCGCGAGATTCACCATGAGAGCTTTATATTTTTAAAATATGGACATTTTATACTTGAGGTAAAACTAAATTCAAGTTTTTGAAATAAAGAGGAACTAAATTTCCACCAGATGATCATGAACTCTAAAATACTTTAATTCTTACTTTTAAACCAACAGCCTTTAACACCAAAATTTGGTTTCAGATACGTGCTCGGTACTGCAGGTGACAAATCCATAATAATCGTCACTCCAAGTAAAATCACCGGCAAAAGTATTGCATACGCGCAATACCAAGCGAATCTTCTTCTCATACTTCGCCTACTGACTGATGAATTTATATACCTCCTGCAAAACAATATTTGATAAAGCCATCAAAAGAGTAACAAATGATGTGAATAAATATTTATTTTTTATCGTTATCTTACCTAACGTTTAAGTAAATATCGAAGCACATGACATTTAACCAGAAGAAACAGGATACAAAGGAGAACTGGATGAGATAAGCTGTAACAAAAGACTATAATATTGATAATAATTTTACAATATATAATACTATATGAAATTTACGAAAATTCTTACCCATAGTAGTACAAACTGCTTTGGAGAAAGTATGTCCAGCTAATTGAGTGGAGGCTAAACAAGAAAATGCTAAAGCCAAGCAAATAGCATGACAAGACAACGCTTTGCCGTGGGTATCTCTTAATTCCGTTATAAATGTATATACATATGCTGTTGCCAAAAGAAATGGTACAGATATGATGAGCCCTGGAACAAATTATATTATGAGATATGATGAATAATATGATGAATGATAAGACATACAAGAAAAATGAAATTTGAGAATATTTAAGAAAATAAAAATTAATCGATAATAATTAATATCTGAAAGTGGTAGAACCATTGTAGTTCGACCGGGGAAGTACCACCGCCACGCCTATTTCTAGCGTGAAGCATTTTTTTGCGTTTCGATGGAAGGATGTGGTAGCCGGCACACTTTTCTACGAGGCGACCATCATAGTCCTCGAGAGTAGCAACGCATCTATGATTGACTTCAGATAGAACCCATGTTCTGTATGAAGTTGCTCGCAGATATCCATAGGCGGCAGTGGCCGCTTACCATCAGGTGGACTGCATGCTCGTTTGCTGCTTCAGTCAGATAAAAAAATATATATTATTAATAATTACTCACCAGTGGCATACACTATTAAAGTAATCGATGTTTTAGCTTCTTCCGTTTGTGCTGGGAAACAAACTAGTGGAACAGTCACTCCTGCAGGATCAGATTCATTGTAAAACGTTTCCATACAAAAGTCTCTCGTTCCTAATAACGACTGTTTGGCGAAGGGCGTGAATAGTGACCCGTTAAACAGTAGATAGAACTCATCCCTGCTAAAATGGTCAGGCTCTAATTTATACCTGCAGAGAACGAAAACAATTTAATATATATTTAATGATATATAAAACATGATAATTTAATTATCAAAAATCTTTAATATCTCCGAATAGTCAAAGAAGAAATGAAACTAGCATTTTATTTTACTATGAAGATATTCATAAATCTTCTTAGTAAAATAAATCTCAAAAAGTAACAGTCAGCGTACCAAAACACACTACCAAATTTTTATTTACATCACAGGTTTCTCAAAAATCGTGGGATCATCTACTTTTCTCACGTAGATACAAATAACGTTTATGGCTAAAAGTCACCAACAACTTCAAACGAACCTGCCGTAAACGCAGGGGTTTCCCACGATGGTCTCGAACACGTTAGTATCGTACTTCCAGATGTGGGTGTCGTTTGCTTTATGGAAGATAGGTTGAAAGGTCAACATCGACCGAGAGCACGAGCCAGTCGTCTTGTATCTACCGTCTTCGAACGTTACGGAGAGGTTTTGACCACTAGCACAGCATTTCGGAACCACTGGTAGTTGCTTTTTTACTTCTTCTTCCTGAGAACAAAAAAATATAAGGAATGAGAAATAAAAAAAAATAAGGTTACATATAATATAGTCGATCTTGCATTGTGTAATAAAACCGTTATTGTTAAGGAGGGTATAAAACATTTTGCGTTAACAACGATAAATCTTGACGTAAGCTTTACAATTCTTTTAACCACGCTAATAAATGATTGTCAACTCAACGTGCTCGTTTTACAAATAGCGAGAGTTTTTACCCAAGACAAGAATGATCTGAGTCAGAACGGGAAAATCTCTTCAAATCTTTAACAATTTGAAAACTTTGCGACGCAAGTAGCAAATTGGGTCATCGCATATACAAATAATGAGACAAGGGCAAGTTAATTTGGTTGTCATTTCAACAATGATAAATTGTGCGGATCATATGACAAGCCTAATCAGAATTCAAAACGAGTATCTGAACTTTGATGTATTCATGAAAGAAATTAGACCGCGGTTGGCTCACGCAACGTTTTTGTTTAAAATTGGTCACGTACTCGTCGAAAATCAAATCTGGTGGCTTGAGGATATTATGTCTATTTTGAACTTTTTCAAAGTATTCCTCTCAAAAATAAAAATGTCGTCTGAGATTTCTTGTTTTTGGTAATTTGTTTTGAAAATCTTATCTCTTCGTTATAAATATTGACGCCATTCTTATTCAAAGGAGTGCGCGATAACTTTATAAAGTTTGGAATTATAAGTACATCAGAAGATCAATTATAGTAGTTTTATCTAGATCTAGTTTATTTCAATACTCAGTGGTAGTCAGTAGGTCTTGTGTTTGAAAAATTTAGTAACTTTTTAAAAATTTAAATATAAAAAAATGTATCTACTGCCGGATTACAACTACTTATATGAAAACAAGTTGTAGAATTCTTGCGAATTTTACTTCAAAAACGTGTATGAAAGGAGAGATTTTGCGCCAATCGAATAATAAGCTCGTTCGATACGAATCTGTGCTATCGTTGCAAATTCAGCTTTACGTAAGACCAGGCAATAAGCGTTGATAACTTCGATATTGGAAGCACCGTGTTCACGATACATAGAAACAGAAACGTTAACCCAATATCCGATAGATACTTGTATGTACTAAGATTTATCATACTATGACCGATACTATCGCCTCTATAGAGACAACTTAGCTTTAAGTGTACCGTCATATATTTGAACGAAAAGGTGTTTCCGTTGAAAAGTTTATAAATAATAGGTATCTCAGAAAACCAAATTAACGTTTTATTCTGTCACATACATGGAATAAATATTCAATGTTTATTTAAAATTTAGGAGACTATTTTATACTTAATTTTTTTTTCATTACATATTTTGGAACTAAAGTAAGTATTAATACGATGCTTTAACAGTCTTCAACTATTATTGTACTACTGGTGGTCACGAGTCTTCTATCAGAATGAGAGAGTTAAAGGCCATAGTCCACCGCGCTGGCCCAGTGCGAATTAGTGGACTTCACACACCTCCGAGAACTTTTTTGTTTAAAAAACTCTCGGGTGTGTAGGTTTCCTCACAATGTTTTCCTTCGCCAAAAAGCAATGATAATTAATTTCTAATACGCACATAATTATAGGTGGTTTAAAAAAATCATGGTGCGTGCCTGGGTTTGAACATCGGACTTCCCGTCTCGATCGAGACGACAAGTTTCAACCATTAGGCTATCACTGCTCGTATTGATACAATGCTTTAATAGTCATGGTCGTCAACCATTATTGTCCTACTGCTGGGCACGTGTCTTCTCTCAGAATGAGAGAGTTTTAGGCTATAGTTCATCCTACTGGCTAAGCGCGAATTGGTAGACTTCAAACACCATTGAGAAACTTTTTTTCAAGAACTCTCAGGTGTGTAGGTTTCCTCACGATCTTAACGATCGAGAGGGTCAGTTTCGACCATTAGATTCACTGCTCAATATTCCTTATAATATTTCAATAGACGTCAAATACTGTATGTTATAAAACAAAATACTTGTCACTTTAAAAAGGACTAAACTGTTTGTGGAACATCACGCTCTTATTTGGATTTGTCGACTAAAAGTTTAATTCAAAACCTACTTTCTACTTTCCTCTATATTTGAGTTAGTTTAACAAGTAAAGTCGTGTTTTCGTGAGCAAACGAGGTATGTATCGTGATGGTGGTTTCATGTTTACACCAACAATTTGCATTCAACGTGGATTATTTAGACTTTTAAAAGACTAACAAATGTTTAGGTATCGCGTTGTTTTGATACTTCTTACTGATGTCCTCAGTCTACTATGAAATATTTAACTGTCATATTTATTGTATAGGTTTTATACATGATTATATTTTAATTTAAATATTTAAATTAAATTAAATTAAATTTTAATTTAATTTAATTTTAATTTGTTTTATTTTATTAACTTTATTTTAAATCAAATCAAATCAAATATTTATTTGTATAAGCATAGGTACATATTAAGGTGAAATATTACAGTTTTTTATACGTATATCCAATATGCTTTGCCAGTAATGGCGTACAAATGTCTAGTCATTAAATTGTCACAATACAATTCAAACATTATAATATATGTACTTGTATTACATTATTAAAATTGTCAAATACCATGCACTATATAATAAAAAATATTAACTATGTCATATATCATTAAATTATATTATTTGAATTAAATTACATTATTAGAATTAAACACATAAATTTTATAACTCTAGGAATTCTTTAACACTGTAGAAGCACTTATCTATTAGCCACATTTTAAGTTTTTGCTTAAATAATTTGCTCGGTAAATTTATTATGCCCAAAGGTACCTTATTATATATTTTGCAACACATTGCATAGCAATTTTTAAGATACAACTTTGTTCGAGGAATATATGGCAACACAATTCTATTTTTATTTCTCGTTCCCCTAGGAAAAATTTCAGAGGCTTTTACAAATAAATTCGGATTTGTCTTTACGAAGTACGCTGCTTCAAGAACATACAGACTGGGTAGAGTAATCAATTTAAGATATTGGAAGAGCGGTTTGCAAGGCTCCCACGGTGGTTTACCGCACATAGCTCTAATGCATTTCTTTTGTGCAATAAATGCTTTGTTAACATGGCTCGAATTACCCCATATAAATATACCATAACTTAATATGGATGCTACGTAACCGTGGTAAGCAGTAAGTAAGGTACTCATTGAAGAGGTTTTGCGTAGCCTATGAAAGAGATAAACCGCTTTATTTATCTTGTCACAGACTTTATTTATATGCGTTTCCCAAGTGAAATGTTGGTCAATAGCAATACCCAGGAAGATTGTATTCTCAACCTGTTCGACCCGCTGACCATCGCGTTGAATGTTTAGTTCAATACGGGAAGATCCTAATGTTGAAAATTGCATAATTTTAGTTTTATTTATATTTATTTGCAAATTATTATTGTTAAGCCATTCTATTACTATGTCAATTGTTTTATTTATGTCAATTATAAATTTATCAATACCAATGTTCTTTCTGCATGTCATTGAAACGGAGAAAACGTCAGCAAATAAAGTACAAGGATTCAATGTCACATCCGGAAGATCATTAATATAAATTAGGAAGAGTAACGGGCCAAGAATACTTCCTTGGGGCACTCCGAGTCTATTTAAATAATATTCAGATTTGGTATATGTTTTTTCATGTTTAAAATTAATACAAGCTATTTCTACGCATTGTTCTCTATTGCAGAGGTATGTACGTAGCCATTGAAGGGCTTGGCCACGGATTCCATATTTATCCAATTTGTCTAAAAGTATATCATGCGATACATAGTCGAACGCTTTAGTCATGTCAAAGAATAGACATGCTGTGACGTTTTTAGTGTCGACAAATCTTAATAGCCGTGTAACAAGGTCGAAGCATGCCATCGATGTTGACTTTCCTTGTTGAAAACCGTATTGTTCAGATTTTAAGATATTAAATTTATTAATAAATCCCTTAAGTCTGTCACACATAACAGATTCAAAGACTTTAGATATCACTGATGTGATAGCAATAGGACGATAATTATCTATGGATTCCTTACAACCTTTCTTATGTATAGGTTTTATTATAATTTTTTTTAAAAGATTAGGAAAGCATCCATCATTAAATGACATATTTATTAAATATTGTAGGATAGAGGAAAGTTTATCAGCACAGGCCTTAATTGGTTTTATAGCAATACCATCGAATCCTTCAGCTTTTGTGTTGTTTAAGGATAAAACCACTTTTTTAATTTCACCTTGACTACATGGTCTTAAAAACATGCTTGAGGTACAGCATGAATTTAAAGTAGCGTTATTTGGTCTGGATTGTATGGTTTTATCTGTTAGGATTTTATTAAATATATTAGCAATTTCCAGTTTATCTACAATTTTTCGGCCCTCATAATTTATTACTTTAATAATGTCATCTTTATATAGATTTTTATATTCTTTTTTAATAAGATTCCAACATGCTTTGCCTTTATTTTTTTAATTCATTATAGTTTTTTGGTTATGATGCTTTTGTAAGTTTACTACACAATTTCGTAAAATTTTCGAGTAATTTTTGTATTTAGCTTTAGCAGTCTCAGTTTTGTGCTTGTACCAATTAAAACGCAGTAATCTTTTAGTTTTACAGCTTATTCTGATACCTTTACTTACCCAGTTGTTTCTAAATATTGTATTAATTTTTATACGGATTTTTGGAAAGCACAATAAATAAATTAGTTTAACCAAGTTATGGAAACAGTTATAAGCATCGTTAGTATTTTTTTGCTCATATACCTCTGAAAATGAAAGATTCCCAATACATTCTCTAAATTTTTTTATATTATCTTTACAATAATCTCTTTTAAATATATAGAACCAACTATACGAATTAATCATTTTTTCGCAAGGTATGGAAAGTAATTGTGCAGTTTCATGATCCGATAACCCAAGGCGTAATAATTCACTATTCGCATTATGAACATTGCTGATTATATGGTCTATACATGAATTCTGTCTTATGGGGCACTTATTATGTAGGGTTAAATTATAGTTTTTCGTAAAGTTAGTTAACTCAGCAGTTAGTTGATTTTTTACCAGAGTGTTAATATTTAAGTCTCCAACCAATACTATCTTTTTATTCTTTGTGATAATTTTTTGCAATATGCAATCTAGCTTTTCAAAAAATATGTAGGTGTCTGACCGAGGCACTCGATACACACAGATTACAATAAGGTTTTGGCTCGGTACTTCAACTCCACAACATTCAAAACTAGAGTCTATAGAAAATTCATCAATGAAATGTATCTTCTCTTATGCAGTTATGCGTCTAACTTAGTGCGCGCGCACCCCGCACCCCTTTAGTTAAATATAGATTTAGACATTCCTTCAAAAAGACAAGTGTACTCAGTGAGGGCTAGATATCTGTAATTGGATTAGTGGTAAGTCATAAAAATTAAAAATGACTTCGATTCCAAAAATATTTTTATTCTTTTTATTTTCACCTACTATTGCCATGCAAAAGTAGCTACTTTTACGCTTTGGTAGTTACTAAAGTTTCTTAGTACGTACTAAAAAGTTTCAGTAGTTGCTTAAAGCGATCGGATTATTAACATATACCATAAAACATCCATGAACATAAATATATGCATTTGCTATAATTATATTGTGAATTAACGCAAATTCAAGAAATATAATAACACTAAAACTTTTTGTACTCATGTAATTCATAATTATAACCTGACCTTTCCTAAAGTTAGAACTAACAAGGTCTGACCTCTGCATACTTGTCCTATAATTTCAACGCTATTTCGTAGGGTTATTATATGAAATTAGCTGTTGATTTTCCGAGGTCAGAATCGTCCACCACTTCTGAAATAATCGCGACAGGAAGCCCCGCGAATATTTACTTTTACCTTGAAACTGTAAGCAGTTAGCAATTATGGCTATTTTTAGGAACGCCGAGTTGGAATTCATGCGCTTGTGACCCTCTTAGCTTATGATTTTCAAAATTAACATTACAGAATATTCCTAATTTCTAATAATATAATAAATGTGAATGTAACGTTTGTCACGCTACAACTATTCGACCGATTATCAAGAGACTTTGCACACAAATTTTTAGAGGTATATAAAATCAAATAAGATGCTTTTTATTTAAAATTATTGTGTATTGAAAATCTAGGTTTCAACGCGAGAGAAGCCGCGGGTAAAAGCTAACTCTTTTGTAAAAGAAGTTAATCCTTGTCATTAACTATCTGTGCGTCAAATTCAACGAACGGATAGTGGAATTTTGGTCAGTAGTTGAATGAGAAACAAACACATGAAAGATCAACAACAACGATCTCACAAATAAAACACACATACGTCCTCACATAGTTTCGTATTAAAAAAAATCTCTCTCTCTCTCGTCAACCTATTATTGTCCCACTGCTGAGCACGGGTCTTCTCTGAGAATGAGAGAGTTTAAGCTATAGTCCACCGCGCTGGCCAAGTGCGAATTGGTGTACTTCATGCACCGAGAACATTTTTTTTGTTTTAAAGAACTCTCGGGTTTCCTCACGATGCTTTCCTTCACCGAAAAACAGGTATTAACTAATTTATAAAATTATTATTATTATTATTTTTATTTCATTCCTATGTATGTATGTTTTCATATTGTTTATATATTATGTTTTAATATTAATGTTTATTTATAATATAATATACTTGCATATTTATATTTAGAATCTATTTTTGCTCTTTTTTTCATTTCATTAAAATTTAGTTCAATAAAATACCGCCTTCGTTGATTTCTGCTTCACCTAAAGGTTGACTGAGAGAGAATGCCTATGGCATTAAGTCCGCCTTTGTACCACTCTAGGTATATAAGAATAAATAAATAAATAAAATAAATATTAATTATTTCTAAAAAAGATACAAATAATATTGTATGGTGTTGACGTTATACACACATTTGTTCGTACCGCGTATAATAAAACTTCTTTTTTGTCACAAGCTTTTAGAGACTATTTGACAGTGATTTACATGAAGACCATTGCAAAAATTAAGAATTGTATAGCAATGGGACTTTATTTAGCTTTCTTTTTTAAAATAGTCTAGATTATTGTATTAATGTCAAGATTAGTAAGTCAAGATTGTTGAACTTTGTTACCAGCATTCAATAGGCATTAACTTGAATGGGCGCTACTTGAATAAGATATAATGAGGATTAGGCAATATGAGGCAACTTAATGTCGTTTATGCCCAGATAACATTACATTTAAACGCCTTACCAAGATAGACGTCTCTTTAGATACTAAATATTTAAATGTGCCTATATACATGTTCATTTAGTATTTACTGTTTCAAAGTTAATTGGTAATAGAACTATTAGTAATCTCACTTTTTTGTCTGATTGAAGCAGCAAACGAGCGTGCAGTGCAGAACATTCCACAAGCTAATTTTCCAAGATCAATAAAATTTTGTTTAATCCTGACGATTATTGATTACTATTTAATTATAAAAATAGTCATAAACTGTGACACGAGATATTTACACACACTATATATTTTTTAAGAACATATTTATTTAAATTGCTTGAAATACAACTTTTAACTGACTGTAACTTTTCAAATTGAGAAATAAAGATATATATGCCTGAAAAAATTATTATTAAAAATTGACGATCCAGTAGTAAAACAATGTACAGAGTGCAACCAAAAATTTGTCATAGCTTCAATTCGTCATAAGCCACACCTACTTCTGCCTTAAAACTTGTATTGTGCGATGCTATGTTCTGAAGGGTTGTAAAAAAGACATACATATATATCCAGGCATTGCTACTTAGTTGTAGTACAACGTATCTGTAGATTACTCCAGTTGAGACTGGTCTTATCTGGGATTTATTAGCAACTAGTTGACCCGACGAACTTCGTTCCGCCTAAAATCTAAAATTGACAGTGTTTCTCTACTATATTATACATATATTATACGCACAAACCTTCCCCTTGAATCACTCTATCTATTAAAAAAACTGCATTAAAATCCGTAGCGTAGTTTTAAAGATCTGAGCATACACAGGGACAGACAGCGAGAAGCGATTTTGTTTTATACTATGTTGTGATAAGCCAACAACCAGCTCGTTTATACTTCAACATTTATAAAACGTATGTGTAGTCAAAAGACTGCAATTCTATGTAGTGTTTCACCATAAGGCAGAGTACATGCTTTCTACTTTGTTCATATAAAAACTTACGTACGTACTGTATTTTACTTTTTATCGAAAGGTCAATCACATTCGTGACGTATTAACTGCACGCACACCGGTTCTGACAAAACAATCTGACATTGAAACAATACAAATTCAAATATAACTGCATTATTTAAATGCAACATTGTTTCAAAACTCTACCTTTACAAATTGCCTTCGCATGCTTCCCACATTTTGTTGTACCATACTTTATATTCTAAAGAAATGACACCTTTTAAAATAAAAGACCGTGTTCGTAAAAGTACGTTTTCTGGAATTTCAAATGTAGAAATGACAAGCATTAAATGACAAGCAAGAAATAAAATAGTCAGCCATCATAACGGTCGAAATTCGACCGTAATTCAACTCAAAAACCTAACTTCATATTGTCCAAATTAGCACAAATAGTAATAAAATTGAATAATTTTAGGTCTAATTTTACGCAATCCAATGTATTGTATGATAAATAGCATTTATGACCTTTTTTCTATAACGAGGGGGAAACCTTCGAAAGGTACCCGACGCCGTGGGAGCAACGTCGAGTTATGTGGGATTTTTACCTCACTAAAACCCCCCCGGTGGTCATCCTAGGCCTGTGTGGAGGACACCTGGAGCTCCAACGGACCGCTGCCGGAGTCCTCCGAGCGGGATGCCCTCTTCGGGCTCTTCCCAGTGAGCATTGTACTCAGTGCGCCTCCTGGCGTTTACGATAGCATGTGGCCACACATGCCGTCGTCCTACACGGGGTCGCTTCGCAGGACGGTTCTAGCTCCCACTCTTACCGCCCGCAACCCCGGAAGTACCTTTTAGTCGCCTCTTACGACAGGCAGGGGATACCGTAGCCGCATTCCGATCTCGAAACTACAGATAAGCATTTGCGACCTGCGTCTGCATCCTACGTCACAAAAGTACGTATCCTAAAGACATTTCTTAAGTACTCAAATCACGTTTCAAGTACGAAGAAGTAAGTGTAACAAGAATCAAACATTACTGAGCAACGGAAAGTTAATAAATTCATTTACCCGGAAAGCTGAATCCAAGAATGTAACTTCTTACTTGCATGCTCCAAGTGATGCGTTAATATGTTTACGGTTTTACACTCCTAACTTTGTGAATCCAAATATATCGCTTTTAGAAGTTTCAGCTTGCTTTGAAGGTGAAGAAAGTGTCGGCGAAAGTTGTTTCGAATGGGTGCGACTTTAACAATTATAATACTTATTTACTTTGTTGTAGAAGTAATTCAATTTAACTGATATTTTATCAGAACTGATATTAATTCAATTTTACTGATTGTTAGCGGGAACAGTCTCTATCTAAGTCAACCCACTCGTAGTCTTAGCTGAAGTTGGTCATACAGGCCCTACTCCTAAGATGGAATGACTTGTAGCGTGAATCAACCTAATTTGTCCTTTAAACCAGAACATATTAGAGCTCTGCCTAACCTATAAAGTAAAAATAATAATTAATTCTTAATACTCAAAAACCTTAAAAATGAGGAGCAGCAAAAATGGCGAGCGTTGAACCCGCGTAAATTGAGATAACGAATTTAAACATCCTTCTAATGTCCACTGCTGGACACTGGCCTTTGTAAAAGTTTTCACCAATAGCCATCCCACCTGTCTATACTCTCGCTTCTTGATTCTGTCCCTATTCTGTCCCTTAGTCACCTCTCCTACCATCATCAGGAATAGAAGTTATGCTATTCAGGATAGACACCACACGCTAAATGAATTTAACACCAATGAGGCTATGACTGTTTATCATTACGGCCTCGTACAAAACGAAATATAAGTTATTTGGTAACAAAACAAGAAAATAGTAGAAAAAATTACCAATATTTAGCTTTGATCAACAACTCCTATGTTGCTTGCTATGTAAGCAGTAAAAAGATAGCTTAAGTATATATGACTGGGATGTATGTAAGCTTTTATGCTATTTTGTGATATTGAGAAGTCGATATCAATATATAACGTCGTCAAATATCTGTTTCTAGCACGGAGACCTTTCATATTTTTTTAATTTATATTATTTTTAACCGACTTCCCAAAGGAAAGAGGTTATCTATTCGTCACGTATTTTTTTTATTTATTTTTTTATAGTCATACCGGCCAACATACATACAGAGTAGGTATATACAAAAACCAAGTGTCTTACTACGATAACTTAGTAATATGCTTTCGCTACCCTTTGAGTAGGGTTCAGAAAAATATTCCTCGTAAATATCTAAAACTTAGAACAACACAGCATACAAACTATTCAAGTAACGTATTCCTTAACGGATATCCCGGTAGCAAGTAATAGAAAGTAAATATTTACCGATCCCGCTTTCTTGGAGCTGTATCAGCTCGACTAAACTTTGAACTTAAGTTTAATGTTCGCTATTTTATGTAACTATGTTTAAAATTACAGCGTAAACTACAAAAAAATCAGATAAAAATATGTTTTTTTGTTTAATTTACAAGAGGTCAAAAATCGAAATAACAAAGAGAAAAAATGCTGTCGAAATATTTGCCCATACATTTGTGATATCATAATGCTAATATTTTATCTTATTTCTTATTAATATTACACGTGTAAAAGTTTGTGAGAATGAAATGTATGTGCGTGTTACTATTATATGCAAAAACTATAGTACCTACTGATTGGATTTAGCTGAAATTTGGCACAGAAATAGTTTTAGATATACTTGGATTAATAAAAGAGATACTCGTTGTCGTGGTAAAGTTATAGTTTTAAAATAATTGACTTCATTTAACTATTTACCATACCGGTCTGATGCGCAATGGGTCCCGGGTTCGATTCCCAGCCAGACAGGTATCTGAATGATGACTTTAGATTCGTGTTCTGGGTCTGGGTGTTTGTGTATTCGTCTTGTGTGTGGGTACCATGGACACACCATGGTACCCACGACACAGGAGAAAAACCTACTGTGGGACTATGAGTATAGAAACTGTATTTAGCTGGTCAATATGAATCTCTCTCTTCAGCCGTTCACTCTTGGCAGAGTGGCATGGTTTTACGATGACGTATCCTTAGAGCTCTTACGATACACCTCCATTTGCTACGGTCTTCATTATCCCGTGCACATTGAAAAAGCAACATAGAAGTTTGTGTTGCCATTTTTATGTCTATTCAACGCGTAGGTGATCGACCGCGTCGCATTATGAATATAAAAACAATAAAGAGGACAAACCAAACTCCTTTCCGGAAACAAAAGTTCTCGTAGTGATTGTGGGTGAAGTTTGTAGATAATTCTTTGTTAAAGCACAAAAAGTTGAATAAAACTCAAACAAACGTAAGCGGAAATGCGAACTTTCTTTCCACAAAAACATCTTAAAGTTTAAAAGGTCTTGTCTGTTTAAGATTTCTTTAATTTAGGAATTATTTCTTTCATAATTTTTACAAAAGATACATTATTTTTTATCTTTATTCACAATTCAACTGCGTTTATTAGCGCTTAATTTTATATTACAGTTAAATACACACACAAGTGGTTTCAATGTTAAGTGTTAATAATATTTACTAGATCCAACATTCCAGTGAAACAAAACATTTTATCTAGGTTATTCCTGCGCATCACTGTAGTTCCGGGATCAGAATAGGGCTACGGTATACCCTGCCTGTCGTAAGGTGCGACTAAAAAGGGTTTTTGGGGTCGCAGGCGGCTAGAGTGGGAGCTCGAACCGTTCGGTCAGGCAATCCCGGAAAGGACGGCGGTATGTGTGGTCGCACACCGTCGTAAGAGCAGACGGAGGAGGACCCAGCCGCTTACCTGGGAGGAGCCCGATAGGGCAACGCGTTTAAAGGACTCCAGTTGATTTCCTTTGGGGATACCCGAGTTCTCTTTGTAGCGCTGAGAACGGCTTCGTTGGCGCTATAAAAGACTTAATGTTAATATAAATCATAAACTGGATTTTCCAAATTTAACTGAAATCCAATCGCTAGTTTTTGCATGAAAGATTTACAAACACATTCTAACAAACGTATTTATAATTTTAGGAAGGTTTGATTATTTAGACGATATCGTATAATATTAGTATCATCCTATCCTATCCTACTAATATTATAAATGCGAAAGTTTGTGAGGATGTATGTGTATTTGTTATTCTTTCACGCAAAAACTACTCAACGGATTAGGTTGAAACTTTACAGTAGTATAGGTTATACATCAGAATAACACATGGGCTATAATTTGTAATGATTTTTTTTTTTATAAGGTTATAATATAACGAGAAATATCAGGTTAGTCGGAAAAAAAGTTGTGCTCTGAGAGCTATCTTCGCGTACGCTGCCTAAACCGTTGGAGATATCGAAATATAATGTATAAAAGTCCGCGACAGCATATGTCTATATTTTATGTATAACCCACAATAACTCTTTTTATACTTTGAAAATTTTAAAACTATCAAGTTGATGTTTCCATGGGTTTTATACAAACTAAATATTAATCCTTATCAAAATAAATGATTTCAAAAAATCAAGCATCTAATAAAGATTGAATCTGCCATTTACACCATGTAAATTGGATAAGTAGTATAGAAGATATTACGAGTATAACATATTGCGTAGTCAATTGATTGACCGGCAGTACGCGCCGTGCGCCGCCGCCGTATACAACGAAGTTGTATGATATAAATATTTGAATGGTTATAAAACACGGAGCAAAATGTGAAAGGTCAATGACGTCTCTGTAGTTCCGGGAATAAGACTACGGTATCCCCTGTCTGTGGTAAGAGGCAACTAAAAGGGAGCTTTCGGGGTTGCGGGCGGCTAGACGGAGAGCTCCAAACACCCAGTCAGCAACTTCGGGAAGTCGGACTTCGGGATGTCAGCATGTGTGGTCGCATGCTATCGTGAGAGCCAGGATGGACGGAGCTTGAACCGTCCAGCCAGGCGATCCCGGGAAGGACGGTGGCATACGTGTGGTCGCATATCGTGGTAAAGACCAAATGGAGTGGTGGGCCCAACCACTCACTTGGGAGGAGCCCGATGGGGCAATGCACTCAGAGGACTCCAGTTGCGTTCCTTGGAAGATTCCGGAGTGTTGGTGCGATAAGAATACCACATAACCCTGCGTCGATCCCACGGCGTATGGTACCTACCTTTTGAAGGTTTCCCCCTCGACAAAAAAGAAAAAAAAGGTCAATGAGAATGAAACAGTAGAATAGGTTAAATATGTTACTCAGTCGTCATGGACCTTTTAATGTTACACAACTCGGCACATACTCGTATGTCAGATTAGCAGTAGTTTAGGTCGTAGTTGACCACGCTAGCCAACTGCACGTTGGTAACCGTCACGCGTTTTGAGACCCTTTCTTAAAACTTTTAATTTCAGAGTAAGCATTAATATCTGTTGCCGACAAAACTAATTCAAATTAATATACGTGCCTGTGATTTGAAATTTGAACACATTGATTTAGGCGATTAACACACGGCACCGCGCACCGCCGCGAATAGCGGTGCCCCGCGCGGTAAGGCGGTTTACGCACCTGTACGCGCGGATGGACCGATCATCAAAATAAACTTTTCGACATCGAAATGCATTTTTGCTTCAACGATGATCCGCGCGGTTAGGCGCCAGCCCGTGTGTGAGGCGCCGACCCCCCGCACTGTCGTTCGCGCGAAGACACCGTGGTGATGAGAACACCGCTGGACCGCGCGGCCAGTCGGTGTACGTTTGTGAGGCATCAACGGATTTATTAGACCCCAATACAACATGAGATCCGCTTCACCGCCTACCGTGGCAGTGAGCGGTACCGTATGTTAATCGCCTTAGGAAGTAGGGCAAGGGTTCAATCTGAAGTAAATTACAGATGCGTTGCTACTCCCGAGGACTATGATGATCGCCTCATATAAAAGTGAGCCGGCAGGCACAGGCACACTAAAGGTGGCAGACTAAATTCCACGCGAGCGAAGCCGCGGGCAAAAGCTAGTATCAAATAATATTATTAAGACGATATCATATCACTCGTTATAAATCATTTCACATACACTAAACACTTCCTGACAGCCGCACTCAGCGATATTTATGTCGGCCACATATTTTATGCTCACGCTTATATTAATCGCATCTCATTCGCGAGTATATCGCAGACTCGGGACAATCTGTATAAGTGGCCTCCGAGACCCGGCCTCATCGGGCTTTATTAGTTATTTATTCGCTCACAAGCCCGAATGTCCTTCGTCTAAATTGTATTCTCTTGCAACGATGTACAGAAAGTGGGACACATTGATCTGATTTGACTGCTTCTTAAACAACTTGCTCTAAATATTATACATGTGTAAGTAAGTGTTTATAATTCGTTTGAGTGACATGTTTTTACAGGTGGTAAAACCAGTGTAGTTCGACCGGGGAAGTACCACCGCCTCACCTATCTCTAGCGTGAAACATTTCTTGCGTTTCGATGGAAGAGTGTGGTTGCCAGCACACTTTTATATGAGGCGACCATTACAGTCCCCGAAAGTGGCAACTCATCTGTGTTTAACTTCGAGTAGAACCCATGTTTTGTTTGAAGTTGCTTACAGATGTCCATGGGCGGCAGTGACCACTTACCATCAGGTGGACTGCATGGTCGTTTGCTACTTCAGTCCGATAACAAAAATGTTATCTACATTTATAATAAAAAAGTATTTTCAGAAGGAAATATTGTTTTATAATAATCGTCTAGTTTAAATATTTCTTACTATAATAACACTAACGTTTGGAACAAGGTGTCTTACATTTCCAGAAATAATCTAATAAACGGATTTGTTTGATATTTAACACAGATATAGTTTGTAACCTGGACTACAACGTTCCATATCCTTTTCCATGGTAACCGTGACCCAAGGGAAAGCCACCAGAAAGAGCCACAGGGAAAAGCTACTTTTGAAATAGAGACTAATAAATATTGTGTCTATATTCAAAATAAATCTATGTTATAAATTCTTCTAACTTGGAAACTTAAAATTAATTTGTAATTTAAAATTTTCGAAAACCAAAAACGTATAAGTACATACGTTCATTTATTTGGGATCACATAAATATATATGCCTCTGTTAACCGAATTTCCTTTTGGAGTGAGTGTATGGAGTATGTTTAAAGCAATCTGTGTAAGTGGTCTACGATACCCAGCCTTATCTGGCTTTATTAGTTATTTATTCGAGTCTACTGAGACCCGAATGTCCTTCATGTAAATTGCATTGTTTTTCGTACACAATGTAATACAATTAAGCCAATAAAATGCCGAAACTGGCACATGCGAACTTGTCTCTAATTTCCTCTTATTTTAAGACATGTGTTGCTTAGAGGAAAATAAAGTAATGTAATAGATTGATGGTTTTGAACGAAATATATACTTTCGTATATCTACTGCAGAGGGACTGTCTCATTTCTACCTTGTAACAATAGAATTAAACGCTACATTGTTTAGGTTTTAAGGGTAAGGAAGATGGACTCGTAAGAGGAATTTATTTGAGAATGCCTTTTGTAAGACTTTACAAGATTTCAGGATTTATTTGTTTAATAATAAATCTTTTTAGGACTTATGAAAGGCACTCCAATTTAGTGAATATAAAAACACCCGTGACACAGGGCCCTGATAGGGCTCTGATAGGGCTCTGATAGGATAGGGCTACCTACAATTGATTGCAGGTATCCATGGTTGGCTTATAGTAGGAGAGCCCAAGAGGAGATTTTGGGACATACTCGAGCGCGGCAGGTTAATATGAAGTAAGATACTTTATATATTGATAAGTACCTCCAGACAGTATGTATTACCTACCAGCTACCATTACATGAGCTGCATGCTTGTTTGCTACATTCTAAAAATGAATATTTTGTATTGACCACTAAAATATAACAAGCTAAAAAACAATACCACAATAAATCAGATTTGATTATTTGATTTATTAATCTTACAAATACAATAAATCAAATATAATTGTTATGTTATTTTAAAAAGTCATAAAAAGTCACGCTACGTGCCATTAAACTTGATACTTTCGAAGTGATCTTATCAAACACTTCAATGTATTCATGATATCTCTCAATATTATGCTGAATTAAATTTCAATAATAAAAATGTATATTTACAAGAATATCACGTTGTTTGATGTTAATTTTATTGTACGTACCCGTATCATTTACTTGTACATTTGCTTGTACAATTTGTTATGAATTTTATCTAACAACCATTTTCGTAACTTGATCCATATGTATCCATGATTGTAATTGTATAAAAAAAAATAAAAAAATGGATATAAATAAGAAAAATGACAAACCCGCTGAGTTTCTTGCCGGATCTTCTCAGTTGAGGTCGTATTCCGATCCGGTGGTAGTGTAAGAAAAAAAAAACATGCGTGCGTACAAAGTACACATGTCAGAAGTGAAACTTCTTTGAAAATAATATCAAAATTGTAAATAAACAAAAAGATAAGAGATATATTACTTACTTCGAATAATTGCTTGATACAGGACAACTTACAAATTTATTCACAAAGTTTTTTCACAAAGTTTTTCACAAAGTTTTTATTTATAAAATTCACTTACTGTTTATTCACTGTAGAAGTGCCTAATAATATTGTAAATATTACGCTATGCGGCAGAAATGCCATCTAAAGTTCTAATAATTAACTAGTAAACGAATACACAACCAATAGGGCGTGTATTCTTTCTCGATATCCCGTATTCTCTCTCTCTCTTGTTCAATCTTTCTCACTATAGCTCTCTCCCACCTCACACTCCATAGCACTATGCGTGATACGACGTTCGCTCTGTCTCACTTTTTCTCTCAATCTTTCTCACTCGCTTGCTCCCTACTCTCACTCCACGGCTAGTTGCTCATGCTACGTTCGCCCTGTCTTACTCTCTCTCAATCGGTCTCGATCACTCTCTCTCTCTCTCTTTTCCGACACTTCCGTTGCATACCGGCGTGACGTTTCATCTGTAAAAATTTTACCCTCATGCGCCTAAAGAAGTTTCACTTCAAAAATGTAACTGACAATTTGTAAGTGCCCCCGTAGGCCTATACAAAATAAAGACATTTTATTTCATTTCATCCATATAGATTCATATTCTATAAATTAATAAACATATGTGAATATGTGAAAACATACAAGGTAAAGGTCACTTATAGATAGTAGTTGCAAATCAAATCCATTAAAGAAAAAGATCGTGTACCTTTTCTATCATGCATCATATTCCTGACATTTTCTTAACATTATCATGATTTTTCAAAAACTCTATATTTGCGCCCACCTACGTAAGATACTCCCACGTAAAAATATTTTTAGGCATACCGGTTTATGCTATGTATTATTAATGAGAATATTATTTTACGGGAAAAATCGATGTAGTAAAACACCAGGGAGAAAAAGATGATACTTTTTCTCCCTGACGTTTTTTACCAGGACTTACTACCAATTAACAATTGGTAAAAGGTAAAGCAATTAAAGGGTAAAAGGTAATGGATAGGTCATACCATGGATTGAACGAACGAAGTCGCGGGTTCTGCTAGATTTTACAAATTTACGTTTATCTCTCATCCGTTCAACATCAGACAAAAATGAAATGTAAGGTCTTTATTTTTATAGGCCTGGTAATACAGGCCTGGTAATTGTATTTACAGGTGGTAGAACCAGCGTAGTTCGACCGGGGAAGTACCACCTCTACACCTATTTGCGGCGTGAAGCACTTCTTGCGTTTCGATGAAAGGGTGTGGTTGCCGGCACATTTTTATATAAGGCGACCATCATTGTCCTCGGGAGTAGCAACGCGTCTGTGATTGACTTGAGATAGAACCCATGTTCTATTTGAAGTGGCTTACAGGTGTCCGTGGGCTGCAGTGACCACTTACCATTAGGTGGACTACAAGCTCGTTTACTACTTCGATCAGATAAAATAGATATAACTGGTTAGTATATCAGCTACTTTTGATTTCTATATTTAACACTATTGTAGGATGGCGACTATTTTAGTGACGTCATTACACCGTTCGTGTTCCACCGGATCGGAACACGACTCAGATGAAAAGATCCGGCAAAAACACTCACCGGGTTTGTCTTTTTTTTGTTAATATCATTAATTTAATATGCTGTCATGAATTTTTACATGATAATAAAAGCTATATATTATTACAATCATGTTTTTTTTACATGGTAATGAAAGTTAGCTCCAGTATCTTGCCTTACAGTTTACTAAAGAAGAGCCCTGTTTGGCAAGATACGCTACACTTTGACAGTTATGGAAATGAAGATGACATATATAGACAGACAACTACGTTAAACCTTAAACGAATATCGCTACCACCACGGGTTAACACGATACCGCACCGTGTCGCGATAAGCCGATACACGCTATTAAATACGCATTTTATGGCTCCTCAGATGGGTCGTAACAATGACGTCAATAGACGGGTGTGTTGAGTTATTCTATAGCTGTTAAGTTATTCCTTTACCTTCCTTTCGGAAGACGGGTGTGCTTTACGGCAGCTGACCATATAAATCCTCATAGGCGGGGATGATATTAGTAATTGATTTTAAGTAGAACCTCTATTTTACCATGTTCTTATACAGCCGTTCAGTAAACGCAAACACTCTCTATTACCTTACGTAACTTTTATTTCTAATAATTTGACTTGTATCGTAAGTATCTTACTCCTTAATATCAGACAACTACGTTAAATCACGTTAAACGAATGTCGCTACCACGGGTTAACGATACCGCACCGTGTCGCGATAAGCCGATACACGCTATTAAATACGCATTTTATGGCCCCACAGATGGGTCGTAACAATGACGTCAATAGACGAGTGTGTTGAGTTATTCTATAGCTGTTGAGTTATTCTAAGGTTGAATTATATTTGAAGTTTAGTTTTAAGTGTTAGAGCACTGACTCTAACACTTAAAACTCAACTATTGGCAACGTGAGGACGGTGGAAGAGTGTGACTGTGGGATCACCCTTTCGTGTAACGACCATTTCAATCCTTCAGCATAACAAGGCATATGTGATTTACCTTAGATAGAATACCTGTTCTGTATTGACATGTTCTTGGTTATAGATGTCCCTAAGCGGTACATAGTATTCCCCATTCGATCCATGTTATAATCGTTTGCTACTTCAATCTTAGTACTCTTGTAATAAAACAGATAGGACTGGCACTGAACACAATGAAAACATAAAGATTTCTACCAGCTTTTTAATTAAAATACATTTTTATGGCCTAAAAGGATACCCATAGAGAAACGGAACCCTATTTCTAAGACTCCGTTGTCCGTTTGTATGTTTGTCTATGACCAAGCTGTACTCATAATAAATTTCAAACCGTGAAAGCTAAAATTTTCACAGAATATGTATTTATATTCCCACTCTAATAACACATACTAAAAATAGAGTAAAATGAGTATTTATGGAAGCCTCCGATATAATAAAAGCATGTTTTTTGCTGGATCAAAATACACGATAGCATGTTGCCAAGTTGTTCAAAGAAGGATAACTCTCATGCAACGAAGGTTTGCCGTTTTTTATAGATATTTGTACGGAAAACTTCGTGCACGAGTCCGACTCGTACTTGACTGGTTTTTACAATAATCACCAACACTCACTATTGTGCCGCTGTGCCTCGTTACCTATCTATAGCCGTCAAAAGCACGTAACACGCCTACACTAAAGTTCGGAATTAATTCTGTCCCATAATTTGTAGCATACTTTCTACTGCGTATTTTAAATTTGAGATGACATGTCGAGTGGGCACTTTATCATACGTCTATTTATCGCTTCTGCTCGGATCAGCATAAAATGTTAATGTATAAAATACTAGCTCTTACCCGCGGCTTCGTGTGCACGGTCAACGGGAATTAGAATTAACATTAGCAATTGATAGCGTGATTCAGAACTTGCAAGTGAATTTTACTAACACCATCTATTAACAAGTCTGGAACTACTAAATATGTATCAAGTACTCGTAACAAAACATCGATATTCTCATGGAAATGAGAGAGCGCGGTAAAAAGTAGCCTACGTCACTCTCCGTCCTCCTAACTATCTCCCAGCATATAAACCATATCATATAATAGCTATGTGGCGACGTGTAAGAGGAACAAACAAACACACTTTCACATTTATAATATTAGTATAGTATAGTATGGAAGTATGGATATCAAGCATTAACCAGTTCCTGCGTTCTAGTGGAAGGGCATGGATGCCGACTTACATTATATTAGGCGATATCTTAGTCATTGGGAGTTACAACGTATCTGTTATAAATTTCAGATAGAACCCTTCTTCTTCTATAAGAAGTTACTTACAGATGTCGCTATTCTCTGAAACTGTTTTACCGATTTCAATGAAACTTTGTCATTGTGTTTGATTGCTTTTAGCTTGAAATACCTATAGACTAGTTTAAGATTTACAATGTGGAGCTACTGATGAAATCTTTTTTTTAGGTTAGCCAACATTTTCCCAGGCGTACTAGTTCTCCAATAAATTGGGTCAGTACGTAAATTATGTTATAGGTACGATAATAAATTCGTTAATTGAATTAAAAAAAACAGAAGCGTTCATGCCAGTACTTGCTCCAATTTCAATAAATTATCTCCATTAGAGTCTCTTATCTGATAATCTCCGACATTAATCACACTAACAGCGTTGCATTAGATTATCCGATCTATACGACAAAATAAAATAAATGTGTCTGTCTGTAGTTTTAGAATAACTGGCAAATAAACAAATTAACTAAAATTTGTATATTTTGACAGTTATTATAACAAAAAAGACGTGAATCTCTACGTACGTCAATTTAACTTACTCTTAAAAAAACAATTTTGGAAATATTTTTACTCCATAAGTACTTCACAAGAAAAGAGTAATAAAATACTACGGAGACAGTTAAGATACTGTTGTGTCGGAAAGAAATAGATTCTATCCACATGTTGTAAAAATCGCCAATTTAACCGCTTTCGAGTTTAGCTCCTTCTACATACGTCTCTTTTTTTGTTTATAAGATAAGTGCACATCAAACTATACAGCCAGGTAAAAGCTATAAGAACTCGTTAAAAATATTTTGCTTTTGATTACAATATTCAACAATATCATCATTTAATAAATATATTTTTTTAGAATCTAAACCGAGCAAACCCGCGAGCAACAATATCATAAATATTTATATTAAACGCACGTATCGGCGTGACGTTGTGTTCCGTCACTAACTGTAAATGGGCCGAGCGCTAATGGACAACGAAGTAGCCCCGCGTCTAACCGAGAACGGTTAAAATATATGTCGGCGGGACACCGCGTATTTATGAAAAACACGTTCCCGAAAATAATTATTTTAGTTAGTTTATAGATCTAAAATTGTTTGTTTATTAAATTAGCAATATTTAGTGATTTCTAAAGATGTTAATTTAGTTTACCCTCCATAAATTTGTAAGTGTCACCTCATCCAACTTTATTATAAAAAGGCAAGCGCCTGCCGGTAGAAAGAGATTCTTGTTTAACCGTCAAAGCAATTCGCGAGCGCGTTCAAATCAATGTATCACAAAGTTTTTCCCGCGCAAATCTCGACACCTTGGTAATACATACTGGTAAGTCAAGAAATGAGAAAATTTCCATACAAAATTTACTCACCCATTTTACCTCCTTAAAAGAGAATTTTATTTATGTTACCAACACTGATTATTTTTAATTGTAATCGAGAACATATTTTCATTTGTCTAAGTCTAGAATTGAAAAAAATCCATACAAACTTCACCGTCCCATTTCACCCCTTTTAGGGGTTGAATTTCATAAAATCCCTTCTTAGTGAGCACTTACGTCCTTAAAAGAACCCGCATGCAAAATTTGAAACTCCTAGCACTTGTAGTTTCTGAGATTTCTGATAAGTGAGTGAGTGAGTGTCGCTTTTATATATATAGATATCGCTCTCACAATAGAGTTATTCCAAATGATATGTCAAATAGTAATCTTGCAATCCGCCGGTTAGGCTGTAGCGCGAGCTAAATAAAACGACTTACATACAAACATACACAAATACGCTCGGAAAACATTATTACAGTCGGTTAAATTTTTTCTAAATTATACAAACAGTCGTATCGTAACCGGTTTATAAATTTGATTGCATTAGCCGAGAATAGATGGCTCTGTACCACATTCTAGAGCCCGTTAAAGTTTTTAACGCGATAATGTCAACGATAACATTTCATTATTATTTCTTACTTCGTGTTGGTTAAAGTTAAAGTGTTTGTTTTCTTTCGTGTGTATTTCTTACGATCAATTCCCGAGATTAGTAAATTACTTTTTTTCCTGCCATTACGTAATGAAATGCTTACTCCTTGAAAACTTGCCTGCTTCAAATACTCCTATGCTACAAATTATTTCATTTTTTTTTATAAAATGTGTCAAATAATTATAATTAATCACTTAATTTTGCATAGCTATAAAAGTAGTGGCTATAGATTCTATAATTATAATTTTATATCATTCCTATTCAATTCATCGTTTATTTATTTTTTTTGTTTAAAACAAGTAAATATATGTTAACTTTATGTTAATACTCTATTTATGTTCTAAATAAAACATCTTAACTTCAATTAATCTATTTTATTTACATAGAGGAAAGAATATATCCACTCTTCTATCTGACTCGGTATGACACAAGCTTGTTAGAGACCGGTCTGTTATCGTTTTCCAATGATCAAATTAGTTGACACGTTAACATCTAAAGCGCCGCATTATAGCACTACCGAGTAAAATAAAAATATGAACGAAAACGATAGTGGATGATTCAAGAATGTTGCTATAGTTAATACGAGCTTTAAATTGACCCGAGAACATATAAGGGTTCCGTGCCCAAAAGGTAAAAACGGAACCCTATTACTAAATCTCCTCTTTCCGTCTGTCTGTCACCAGGCTGTATCTGGTGAACTTTGATAGCTAGACAGTTGAAATTTTCACAGATGATGTATTTCTGTTATTGCAAACCCAGAAGCCCCATGCTTCTGGGGTTGCGAGCGGTAAGAGTGGGAGCTCGGACCGTCCAGCCAAGCGACCCCGGGAAGGACGATGGCATGTGTGGCCGCATGCCATCGTAAACACCGAAAGGCACGATAGCCAATCGGTCACCAGGGAAGGGCCCAAAAGGGGCATTGTACTCCAGCTGTGTTCCGTTGGGGATCCCGGAGTCCGCCACATAGCGCTGAGGATGAACACCGGGAGGGTTTTAGTGCGGTAAAAATCCAATATAAACCTGCGTTGCTCCCACGGTGGCGGGTACCTTTTGAAGGTTTTAATTTTAGTAACTGTTTTATAAGCATTACTAAGATGCTAACGTTAACATATAAACAAAGTAAAACATTTGAAAATTGCATTCTATATTTCATTATTATTAGTGTTAGCAAAATGCACGGTTTGTCCGAGTTAATAGAAAAATCGCGGATAAGAAACATAATACAAAACATATAATATATTATGTATATAAGTATTCAGTATACAAATAAGAACAGGTTTTACAACCTAACCAAAATATGGACAGAAATAATCAATAATTAAGATCATTCTCGTTAATATTTATAGGGTATAATTTCAATAAAACTGAATATAACATTTATGGGCTATTAATATATTATAAAATGTTACAAAATTCTGCCAAATAAAACGCAAAAAAAAAAACTAAATCGAAAGTGGTTTTGCCCGCTTTGGCTTTCACACGGTTTACCATGAAAAACTGTTTACAGTATTATATGTGTTATTTCAGGTAATAACCTATCTTTGAGCCACATTTCATCGAAATCTGATTATGAAATTTGCATAAAAAAAAACATCTATCCCAAAATTTTCCTTTATAATATTACTAATAAGTAACATAATGGTCAATAGGTATGATAAACGAAATTAAAAACTAGTGAGTACACATTACTATTAAATATGCATATTTCAATAAACGTTAATATAAATATTAATTATAATTAATATTTATTTCCAAACAATCGTGGAATGTTTTAAGTTTTCAAAAATGCATTTGTAAAAATACAAGTAAATCAAAGAATATGAGTATAACATTGAATTGTATTTACATTCGTTATCAGTTATGTTTTAAGCAAAGTCAATTACCACATAATTAAAACACAATGGAAGTACCCAAGACCCAAAAAGGAAATGTATGCAATTTATAATGACTTACAAAAATCTTCAGAAAAACCGTCAAAGTACGAGTATTCATTCCAAATAATAAACAAAATAACTTACAATGTATCCAGTACAAGAATTTCCTACGAAAATATCTGTCAGATTCCATTCAAGGGTTGTGCATTCGTACGCAAATAATGTAAAAGGGACAAGAGCCAGCCCTGGCGTAACGAGGCATATTTATAAGCTCTTCACGTCAGAGACGCAAGCAAATAAATAAACGGGAGGTTGAGATCTGCCATTTACTTCCCTCTTAGAGAATTTGGATCGCCTGATATAAAGCTGTTGTTGATGTTTATCGGATTTTTTGGAATATGTAAGTTTATACTCGTGAAGACGTATGTATGTATTCTCCAGGTGGTAGAACCAGTGAAGTTCAACCGGGGAAGTACCACCGCCACACCTGTTTCTAGCGTTAAGCAGTTCTTGCGTTTCTGGAAGGGTGTGGTTGAAGGTACACTTTGTTATGAGGCGACCATCAGTCCTTCAGAATAGCAACGCATATGTGATTGACTTCAGATAGAACCCATGTTCTGTTTGAAGTTGCCTACAGACGTCCATGAGCGGCAGTGACCACTTACCATCAGGTGGACTGCATGCTCGTTTACTACTTCAGACAGAAAAAAAATATGTATTTCCATTTCTTACTCATATTTCAAAATAGCATATTCAATATATAAGCAATTTCACTCTAGCACTGTCTACGTGGACAACAAAATATATTTCCAACCTGTCACCAAGCCTGTTTCCAATTAAGACTCGTGCCATTGTTAATATTGCTTTGTATGAACAATGCCTTTCCGTTATACGTTAATCGCAGTATATCATGGTCGCATCATAAATATCCTTCAGTTAAACTTTAACCTGGCTTGAGGCGAAACGGAACGCAACCAGGAATTCAATAAGATTATGATTGTTCCACAGATTGCTTGGACTCAGTGTGACTATCATACACCGTACAACAGGATACGAAACGAACATATAGGTAACACATAATTTATAATTTAACATCGTTATTCTTAATGGTTATTAACTGTTTATTACATGTTATTGATGTAATTTTAGATTAGTATATTTTATTACTTGGTAACAATTGAATCGATATATTAATACGTAAAGCAAAAACGTGTGATCCGTTCTTAAGATATTTGCCGCAGACGGAGGAGTGTGAAATTACGCACAGTTATAGTTGATGTTATATTACGCAATGCTAATATTTTATCCAATAATGTATAAAACATCCATAAAATCAGCTAAATCAAACACATACTTATTAAACGAAATAGAACATTCAATGTCTTACTATGAAAACACATAACGTCAAAAATGTCAAATGTCTTCGTCAAAATACCGCTTAATTTAATGAGGCTTAGCTACCTTTAACGGGTGCATTCAAAATAACTTGAAAATTATTACAATTTATTTGAATTTGAAAAGTATTGGTGTTACTTTGGACAATATGAGGTTTAGTTTTGCAATTTAAATAACGGTCGAATTTCGACCGTTGCGACGGGTGACTAGGATTATATAATTTGAAACACAAATGACAAACACAATGTTTTTCTTGTCTTTTTTATATATCCTACCTGCATACCCTAACAGATATGTAGCTCAGATCGGCACGCCATGTAGTTTCGGGATCAGAATAGGGCTACGGCATCCCCTGCCTGTCGTAAGAGGCGACTAAAAGGGGCTTCCGGGGTTGCAGACGGCTAGACAGGCAATCCCGGGAAGGACGGCGGTATGTGTGGTCGCATACCGTTGTAAAGACTAGACGGAGCGGAGGGCCCAGCCGCCCATCCGGGAGGAGCCCGATGGGGCAACGCGCTCGGAGGACTCCGGTTGAAGTCGTTTCGAGATCCCGGAGTCCTCCTTTTCAGCGTCGCGGACGGCCACCGGGGGGTTTTTAGTGCGGTAAAAATCCCACATAACCCTGCGTCCTTCCCACGGCGTCGGGTACCTTTTGAAGGTTTCCCCCTCGAAAACAAAAAAAAAAACTCAGATCGGCTTGTTATTTTTTCATAAATTAGAAAAAAATCGAGATAATACAAGAATTATTAACAGGAAAGTCCTAGAAAAGTCAAAACCGTCCACAGTCTAGTCTGCTCCCCATAGCCCAGTATCTGGAACTATCCATTTATCTAGCTAGCAACCGCCATCGGTTTTGCCGCCAGCGGTCGACATATTAATATTTTATAACTAATAACAGGTAATTTATAGATGGTCTTATATCAATAAATGTACTTTTTATGAGGAATTCTATTAAATTTTATAGCTTAATTATACTGATTGCAGCAATTAAACGTTATGTAATTCATTTGAATACCTAATGATGCTTGTTTACGTTTAAGTTTGTTGCTTTTGTATTTGCAATGTTATTAATCAGTTATAATATCGCGTCTGTATGTATTCTTGTTTATAATAAAAGGCCCAAAGGCGCAAGATTTTAACTTCATATAATATTTGCAAGGAGAGCAAGTGGTAGAACCAGTATTGTTTTTTTTCTCTGATTGGCGAAGCAAACGAGCATACAGTCCATCGGATGGTAAGTGGTCACTATCGCACATGGAAATCTGTAAGCAACTTCAAATAGAACATGTTCTATCTGAAGTCAATCACAGATGCGTTGCTGCTGAGGAATATGATGGTCGCCCCTATAAAAGTGTACCACCGCCACATCAATATGGCATGAAGCAGCCACCTTTATAGTATTGGTATGAAAGTATGAATATGATATGATGTTAATGCACAGTTTATTGTTTATCTTAAAGCACAACCAAATTTTCAGTTCTTGTGTAAGATACAGTACAAGACAGTCGTAGAATGTATATGAGTATGCGCATTTATGTTTTTTTTATTTGTTCATGATAATAATAAGCTGATATACAGACTATCATCATCAATGTATGGAATCAAATAGACATATAGACACATAAATCATATTAAATTGTACACATAAATTTATAATTAAATTTGCATTTATAAATAAACATAGTAACTAATATATCAATATTTCACATATCATTATTATAAGTTTCATTCACCTCACGTTTAAATTAATCACTTTTAATTAATTTATCTAGACTGTGAAATACTGTAAAATATATCAAAATTAAATCTTTTGCAGTTATTATATAATCGAATGTAACATACATTCGTTTACACAGTTTAAATTGTTTTATTATTGTTAAAAAATATTGTTTTAATATGTTTTAATGATCGAATAGATAATAAATATAGAGTTTTATTTACATTAATGGTTGATAAAACAATATTAAAGATAAAAATATAAGTATACGTAAATATTATAAAGCTAAACTTAAAAAAATCAAGTCATATTTTTTTCCTTTAAGTTTCGCAATTGTTGTAAGCAAAAAAACTGTCCCTTCGTTAGAGAATTCGTTTTAATAATAGTTTGTAGTTATAATTCTGTGACAAACAGACAAACAAGCAAACACAGCACACTTCAACTACGAGTATCTCGAACCAGCTTAATATTTATCGAGAGCTGTCCATCTACTATGCATTTCCTCAGTCGATACTTATGACCAATCGCAGATCGCTTACTGCGACTAGGTAATTGTAATTTATTGTGTGCCACGAACCAGACTTATTCTAGATCTAAATTAGATAGTACATCTATTAGTAGATCTTTCGAGAAGACTGACTGCAACGAGTATAATTAGCAAATTGGCAACGGGATGGAGAATTGTCAAATCGAATAATAAATATAATATGTTTTTATTAGCTTTTTATTAGCTTCACCTGTATGTTTGTATGTTTGTAACCGACTTCTTTGGGCGCGATTTTGACCCACTTTAAACGGCCAGGTTTCGTTCAAACTTTGTAGATTTATTGACGACCGATGACAATACACTAATTTGATAAAATTATTCCATTTTTTAATTTGACTAAAAAGTAGAAAATAAATAAATAAATATAATTCATAACATTACAGTAAAATACGAACTAGTAATCCACCTGATGTTTAATGGTCGTTGCTACCCATGGAGATCTGTAAGAGCTTATATCCCGAGGATTAAGATGGTATGAGCGTCTATTTGTGTAAAATGCTTTAAATTAAATCAAAAATAGAACCATCAAAGTATTTTCGGGATATAATTAAGAGACTATGAGTATCAAATCAATCTTTGTTATGTCGTCGAAATAAATATCGGTAACTTTAGGAAATACCCAAAACTATGGAGAAACCTAAAAACTACGTGATTTTAAATCTCTCTCAAAGTAGAGACATTTCACATAATTAATATCTATACTAATATTATAAAGCTGAAGAGTTTGTTTGTTTGTTTCAACGCACTAATCTCAGGAATTACTGGTCCGAATTGAAAAATTCTTTCTTTTTTGAATAGACCATTTATCGAGGAAGGCTTTAGGCTTTTTAACATCACGCTGCAACAAAATGACGCAGACAAAGTCGTGGGTAACAGCTAGAATTTATAAAGCTGAGGAGGTTGTTTGCAAAAATAAATCATGCATAAAATAACTATTCCACGCGGACAAAGTCGCGAGCACAGCTAGTCTGTAATATATTTCAAATAGTGTTGACTCTATTTAGAGATATTAACAGGTACCTACATAGTTTCTGGCACGTGCAAGATGAGAAATAAACTTTCTCCTGGGCTATTCCCGGTGCGCTATGACATAGCGCTTACCACAAAAGGTGTGAAAAGCACTCTCCTTTAAGACCGGCGATGCATTAACGACTCGTCTGATGTTGTAAATGTCCATAGGCATAATCCACCTATTGATCCTGCTCCGCCACGGTAGTCGTCATGAGAGCATCAGCTAGAACGTCGTGTCAAAGTATATTTAATTTAAACTCCATAATAGATTTGAATATGATAAGAATATTCTAATAGTTCTACTTTATAGTTTTAATAAAGTCCCATCAACCCATTATTGTCCCACTGCTGGGCACGGGTCTTCTCTCAGAATGAGAGAGTTTAGGCCATAGTCCACCGCGCTGGCCAAGCGCGAATTGGTGGACTTCACACACCTCCGAGAACTTTTTTTTTTTAAGAACTCTCGGGTGTGTAGGTTTCCTCACGATGTTTTCCTTCACCAAAAAACAGTGATAATTTATAATACGCACATAAATCAGTGGTGCGTGCCTGGGTTTGAACCTCAGACCTTCCGATCGAGAGGGCAAGTTTCAACCATTAGGCTATCACTGCTCTTTTAGTAAAGTAGAGTAGTTTTAATAAAGTAGACTATTCAAATCTATTACTCTCAGTATTGGATCGATACGATATGACCAATCACGAGAGATCGCTTACTGCGGCAAGATAATTGTAATTTATAGCGTGTCCCACGACAGAGCTCATTCCGCTCGATCTGTAGTAGATAGGACTACTGTTTAGTTAAGATCTTTCATTATTACTCGGAGATGGGTTTTTTGCGAACTCAGTGGAAAATATAATGTAACTGATTATTCTGCTAATGCTTATTGATATCTGCTCATATATTTGTGTTTTAAGTAAAGCTTAGAGAATGCTAAATTATATTGCTAACTAATGATTTTGTCCACCAATTCGCACTTGGCCAGCGCGGTGGACTATGGCCTTAAACTCTCATTCTGAGAGAACACCCGTGCCCAGCAGTGGGACAATAATGGATTGACGATACTGAATGATTTTGTGTGTATGGATAAGGCTAGATTTGCAGCCGCGATCACCTTGTTGAATTGATATTTATAAGGGTCAGATACAGGACAAGAAAATGTCTAGACGATAAAATTAAATTTATCTTCCGTCTCGTCTTTGTGTTCAAATGGCATCAAAGGAATCCTAGTATGAAACTATGAGCATTTATTTAATAGCGTATTATATTGGTATTCATTTGCAGGATAATAGAACTATAATATGTACTACGCTTTGATGGAAAACCATATAAGAAAAAATACAACAATACCAATAACATTTCTCTATTTCATAAAATAGATTCCAATACTAATGACTTTCATCGGCGGCAACGACCACACTACGCTATCTTTATATACGTATATTTTAATGGAGCCTTTTGAAAAAAAATATCTAAAATACATAGAATTGTGAAGTTGCCAGACGAACCCATCAGCATCTCAAGCACGTAAGCCGACAGCATCCGCCAGATGGCGCTCGCGAAGATAATAGAAGACAAATATTTGTCCCCAACCGAGGGTGACACTTCGGCGGCCGAGTTATTTCATTTCCCATCCGATGTTTGCATAGTCAACGTGCCCATCTCTTTATTAGAGTTCCATGGCATACAGTTTGAATTCATTATGTTTATTTATGTGTGGGTGATGAGTGTCAAAAGTTTTGACAAGTTGGATGTTGACTGTTGATGTTTTTCTAATAAATTTCATGATACCGTTTTGTTATAACAAGGTGTTTTTAACCAAAATATTTATATTACTCGTTATTATTTTTAACCAGAGGAACGTTCAAAATAGACAGGTGTTCCCTTATATCAAATAAAAAACCACATACTAAATAATTATATTGAGGTTAGATCAATATTGGCGGACTTTCATAGAAACTTCTTATCTCTATTTCACAGTCTTAAGGGCAGATGTTTCTAAAACTTCATCTTGAGAGGAGAAATAACTAAAATAATAATAATCCCTTTTTATTGTACTTACAAAAGAATTTAAATAAATCATCATTTATGATTTTTAGAACTTTGTCTATTTGTTTGTGTGTGCTTAATTTCGTAAAACCAAAACTACTGAATTAAATTTCAATAATTATTATATATCTGCAAACCATCAACTCTATTAAAAGATACGTAAGTTATAACACAATTTAACGTAACGTAACCTTTTTAAACGCAGACGAAACCGCGGGGACAAGCAAAATATGTATATACAAGCAAAATTGTATTACACTGAGAAAATACTATCTAGAATAAGGTAAAAACACTTTAATCTCCAGTTACGCCCATACTTGACAAGTGTTTACATATCATTGCCTAAGACAGCTCGTGATCGCCATGCGATCGAATTAATTGCTTTTGGCTTTTTGCTGAGCGATTTATAGTTCCAGTTTGTTAGCGGTTGCTTTATTGTAAACTCACTGTGCCCACGACTTCGTTTGCGTGGCCATTTGGATTTGTTTAGACAGGTAAAAAAGCGCTTTATCTGCTGATTGTCTTAAAATAGAATTCCTTATTTATAAGCTACGGTTGACAGACGCTAGAAATGAATTATACCAAAGACCAAAAAGACCAAAAAAGGACTGCAGCTTACAGGTCATTTAAATTGCCACTTATGCGAGTCTAAACGTCTAAGAAAAACCAAGACTGCAAAAAAAAAACATGCGTGCGTACAAAGTACACATGTCAGAAGTGAAACTTCTTTGGCGAACTAATTTATAAATCTTGTTTATATTTATACAAATCTAAAACTTTAAATTTCCAAGATTAAGAGGAAAGGAAAAAGGCGTGATAGGACGTTCGCTCTGTCTCACTTTTTCTCTCAATCTTTCTCACTCGCTTGCTCCCTACTCTCACTCCACGGCTAGTTGCTCATGCTACGTTCGCCCTGTCTTACTCTCTCTCAATCGGTCTCGATCACTCTGTCTCTCTTTTCCGACACTTCCGTTGCATACCGGCGTGACGTTTCATCTGTAAAAATTTTACCCTCATGCGCCAAAAGAAGTTTCACTTCAAAAATTACCTAACAAAAACAACAATACTAAAACTTACAATAAAAACGCATGGTGTTCGTCCAGATACTATAATAAGAACGAATATAACCTAATGACTAGTAAAAATATTCTAATTACCGGCTACGTAATTCCAAACCAAATTAATCACTTCGAGAATTTGAGATGAAAGACCAAAAAAATCCGGATTAAATCATTTAATCTAATAAAATCCTACAAACTCCATAATTTCTCCCGTTCCAGAGGGAATTCATCAATCATTAATATTTTTTGGGTTGGCACCGTTTGCTCAAAGGAGATGCTTAGTTAAGGGAGTGCTGATATTTGTCCATATAGATTCGGTTTAAAATGTATTTATAATTATCATCATAGTCCACGGCGTATGTTTACCGCAACGGATTTATAAAGTCAAAAAACTTCGGGTGTGGTCGAACAGTTGACAAGTGACTGCTAGTGGATAAATGTCATGCTGCATTTCTTGCCGCCCTTTGAATGGCACGTCATGCCATTGTCATCAAGTATTAATATTGTACACTAAACACAGACCTTCTCTTGGGCCTTATGTATAGTTTGAAGACAAGACTGACATAATTATAGCTCCAAACCATCCACAGCGGATTGAAACATATTTTCCACATGACGTGGTGAATTATGCTCTAGCCCATATACAATTATGAGAAGTAAACATTACCCCGCAAAAATTTAGGGCACAATACAAACGATAATTATTGACACAAAGCATCGATGTGCTCGTCGAAGCTATAACAATTATCTATTTGAAACACCATAATGATCGAAAATTCAAAATTCAAACTACAAAACGTTTTTAAGAAATCAACGACCAGGTTATAGGTTGTTACTAACGAATAAATATGAAAACCCCCCTACCTATACAGGCTGCAATAATCGGTACAGAAGTGAATTACCCCTTATATCGTCAGGCGTGTAGGATTAAAGACTTATGGGGGTTTTATACAAAGGGCTGTGTTTTATATGAGTAATGACCTTATTACTGTTAGGCGGATCTATATTCAGCCTTAACGATCACCTCACTTCCTGGATACATCCTTCGATTTACAGGAGCTATTTATTGTATAGGGCTATAACCTTATAATATCCTTCAGGTTATTTCTAGTAACACCAACGGGTTTTATTACGTTATGCAATTAAAATCGTGTTTTCATTATGCTTGCTCGTATGCATTTATGCTAGCCATAATATAGGCAAAGCTTTTATGATAGCCTTTTAAATGTAGCAATAATTTGAAAATTAACGAGGTAAAGGCTTGTAACCAATAAAATTCATTACTTCAAAGCAGTATGAAAAAACATGGTATCTTAAGACCACTTTTTAGTTTTTTTTTTTTAAACTTAACGGGCACTTCACGATATGCAGTTTTTGAATTCTTTAACAATTCTTTTTGAAGACGGAAAAAAGAATTCTTAAAGAATTAAAAAACCGCATATCGTGAGTATCCGTTAAGCATTAAAATGTGCCAATTCCGCGATAATACTAGTCTAAAATCATACACTTTTTAGTTAATTACAAATAAAAGAAACCGAAAGAAGAATATACATTTTGATTCTGTACAATAAAACTTTATGATTCTCCATTAAGCAAGGTGTGTAAGCAATAAAAATGATACTTAACCGCCACAAAACAAACCGAAACTTATCGGCTAATCCACTTGTTGGCTCGAGAACGTTTGCCTGAAGATATTAGCACAGATATCAGTAATATTTATGTAGATACGAGTAGGACTGATAAGTGGAAGTAGGTTACGTTACTGTTACTGATGGCGATAGCAAGTATTGTAGTGGTTTAAAATTCGTCTCAGACGGAAGGTTTTAGGTTCGAATCCCGAGGACACGCTTTTGATTTTTATTGCAACGCTATAGCTGTAAAGAAAAGTATGAAATTTATCGAGCGATGTATCAAATAATTACTAAATCGATAATCAAATAAGTACCTTAGAAAATAGTAATTACCTTACATTACCACCAATTCGCACTTGGCCAGCGCGGTGGACTGTGGCCTAAAACTCTTTCATTATGAGAGAAGACCCGTGCCCAGCAGTAGGACAATACAGTTTAGTACAATTTTATTTTTATTACTTTTGAAACAAGTAAATAAGAAAAGTAAATCGCATTCAAAGTTAATCGATTACTGCTTTCTTCACATTGACATACTTTTCAAGTCCTACCTAGCCGAGGATCGAATGCGGAAACACGCTTAATAGACTTTTTTCCAGTTAGATAGAATAATAAATGAGCATGCAGTCTTACTGACGGTAGTATTACATCTACCACAAAATAAGCTATCTGACAATTCGAGGTCAATTAGTTAATACTTGCAAATGTTGAAACGTATAGTGTGATTATCACACGATTAAACCAACAATCATATTTACTAAGCAATAATAGTTTAGAACGTACTTTTGGAATACTTCTGCGTTTCTTTAAATTATAAATAGATCCCAATTTTCTTCAATTACTGTCTAAGGCAAAGCATTGGCATTACAGTAGCTTCTTAAAGAGAGAGTTCAAAAGCGTCATTGGCAAAAAAGCGGCTAGTCTCCATTTTTCCACCTTACAATAATTGGGCTTCCGAATATACATATAAGATAGGCAGAAATGGGTCGACAAAAAACCAAAAAATTCAAAGGTCCTCCATTTCTAAATTGTTCTTCTCGCCTTTGCTGAGGGAGAGGATTATTTCCCCTGAATTCCCTATGCGTACCCCCTTGGCCTCATGGGACATAGTCTAACACTCTAGCGAAGATTAAGTACATTTCACATACATTTTAAAACAAAGTAGTTGTCCTCAGCGAATTATAATCACAAGCACAACAAGTTTCCTAGCACAAAGAACACAGACTTTCCAAATTAAATCAAAACTACGAAATCACCTGTTTATATAAATCGTATATTAATATTGCGGCAATATTGCACTATTTGGGCAATATAATCGGTAACTCGACGGCAATTACTTTATAGTAATTTTGAATTTATAGCTGCAATATTATTATTGCAGCTATAAATTACCATAAGACTAGATCTTTAACGAGCTCTTGAATAGGAAATAAATCCTGATATGAGTACGTACAGTAGTTATTTCTCAAACTGTCAATGCGAATTTAGTACATTGCGCAATAACCGTATATTTATTATATATAAATATGAATATCCACGTGTCTCTACATCGCCTAAATTTAAATATAGTTCGGAACAATGAGAATAATTCGTTCTTCACATGAGGTACACTTTCACATGAGGCGACCATCATAGTCCTCCGGAATAGCATCGCATCTGTGATTGACCTCAAATTCTGTTCATGTTCTGTATGAAGTTTCTTACAGATGTCCATGGGCGGCGGTGACCACTTATCCATCATGTGGTGTGCTCGTTTGCTATTTCAGTCAGATAAAGAAAATCTTAAGCCGTGTGCTCGTTCATTTGTCTGTTCTTTTGAAACACGTACGTATTTAAACAAAATAAATTAATTAACTTTATTTATAGATTGAATTAGTACTCTATCTTTATTTCATTAAAATTTTTCTATTCTATCAAAAGTTACCATCCTTAAAGAATAAAATATAAATATCAGTTACTTTTTGTTTTTAAAATGAGTTTGAATAAGCGGAGTATCGCTAATATTAGAATAAAACTCAGTAGTCAAACAAATTTAACTAGAAATTATAACAAAAATTAAGTTCTAATTAATTAAATATTAATTGGAAGATCTAGTGGCCGAGCCGAATGTCATTGGCGAAATAAAGGCACACAGGCTCCGCTGGCTCGGTCACGTTGAAAGAATGGGGGAGGATCGTGTGACCTCCAGGCGGATGACTGGCTGGAGATGACGCAGGACAGACCGAAATGGAGACTCTTAGTGTCGGAGGCCAAGACTCACTTTGGGTCCTAGCGTCATTCCAACAATAACAACAAAAATAATATTTCACCAAACGTCTTTAATATATAATCAATTCAACAGATATTACTATTAACAGCCAGAGTATCATATACCTTTAAGATTTTTAGTGGAATACCCATCATTAGATTAAATACTGCTCCACTAATTGAGACAACACTTCGGCTGTTTGATAAAAATCATTTGTCACTATAATCTTAACGAGACGATTAAAATCAATGAAAGGCATCATCACCATTAGATTGGATTTATAACACAATGTTTTATTACTTTCAATTTAAAAAGCATCTGTATCAATTGCATTGTTTGTCTGTGAAGCAAGTTCACTTTAATTATTGATATGACTTGCTTATTTAATGTCACGGACAAATTATGTCATATTTTGATTATAATAATAAGAACAGGACAAAAAGTTATATCATATTTTTTGTACGGACATTTTTGGCTTAATAACTCAGAAAATATATCAAAAGATAAAGATGTACACATAGAGATAAGTTTGAGTATGAGATGTATTGTTTTGAATTTTATGGATGTGAAACGTCTATTGGTGCGGGTATAAACCGAATCGTTGGCGTAGCTATGTTTGCCATGGCGACGGGTCGCCACGCTATACTAAGGTATGAATATAGTCTGTGTGGGTGGACGGTGTGGCGAGCAATTTGAAATTAATATTGAAGTTTTGTATTAAATGTAAATAATTGCTATTAAATGAAGTTACCATTTTCTGTAAAAAAATATTTTTTTTCATGATGCTATAACTAGGTCGTGTAGTCATACCGTCTTTGTTTCGTTACCGTAAAACGTAATACAAATTCTATAGATCATTGTCGATGCTCTCATCTCGCCTACTGATTGGCCACAACGGTGACGAATGACAGACAGCTGCATCTATCAAGCACGGATGTACATCATCACATGGGACGTACGAACGCAATAAATAATTATCCTTAATTCAATGTCACATTATGTCAATCCACAATCATTTAAATTTACCATCTATATATGTAATTTATCTGTTTCTGGTAACTTATTTAACGCATTACCTGATATTGCAAACAACCAAAAACAAGCATATGTTCCGTCATCAAATACTGACGCCAGGTAAACGGCCTATCAACCACATCACAACAAGACCACAAGAAACTAAATATTTTATCTTCAAAACCAACCATATCAAGAAACTCAAAAAATAACTCATTCCTAGAACATAAATGAAAGATGTCGATAACGTATATAAAATATTCATCAAACATTTGCTTAGTCGAGTTACGTATTCAAATTCGATGCTTAATGCGAAAAATAAATATCTACGAATTTCTACGAAAGACTTCAAAGGTAAGTCAACTCGTGTAATGGAAGCCGTAAACACGACTTCGTACAAAACAATGAGCATAATCAAATAATTTGGAAACACGTGTTGACTCACACATTATGCAGGAGTAATGTTGCCAGTTAAGCGAATTTGGGGTAGGGTACTTTAAACTGGCACCCTTTAACTCAATGTTATAATAAGGACTACGTTTGTTACAATATTGATAATATTTGTGTAAAATAAATAAAGAAAATGGTACAATATTAATTAATATTTTAGACACAGTAATTTGGTTGCAGTTACTTATATTTATTTTAAGATATAATTGTACACGTTTAATGTTTTGTATATACTAAGAATAATATTAAATTAAATAAGTAAATAATAATAATAACATATAAATGTGTCTTTGAATAGATAATTTTTAACTATAGCACATATTATGAGAAAAATGAAAATTTTATGTTATTTTGATGCAGCTTACAAAACACAATTGCTTAAAAATGTATAACTGAGAATTAAAAAAAATGTATCATCACCGTCAACACATATTGTCCCACTGCTGGGCACGGGTCTTCTCTCGGAATGAGCCAGTTTTAGGCCATAGTCCACCGCGCTAGCCAAGTGCGAATTGGTGGACAAAAAAAATGTATAAAAATGTTAATGTGTAAAATTGTAAACGTATAGGTATATGTAATATATAATATACGTTTCATATATATAATTGTAATACAAATCATTTATTATTCTTATTATAATTTTTAATTTAAATAGACCATCAATTAATAAATAGAATGAGCGTTTTATTCTAGCGACTCTGTCCGCTTTAATTCTTAACCAAGATTAAGAGTATCCTATGTATTAATCCAGATCATACACTATATGTATGTGTGCCTATTTTTCAGCGGAATAAGATCAGTACTTTATACCTGAAAGAGTAACAAATACATATTGGTACAACCTCTCAAACTTTCCGTGTAATATAAATATGACATTCAATTTTCTTTTTTTTTATCTGAGTGAAGTAGCAAACGAACATGCAGTCCACCTGATGGTAAGTGGCCACTGCCGCCCATGGACATCTGTAATCAACTTCATACAGAACATGGGTTCACAGATGCGTTACTACTCCCGACTATGATGGTCGCCTCATGTGAAAGTATGCCGGCAACCACACTCTTCTATCGAAATGCAAGAAGTGCTTCACGCTAGAAATAGGTGTGGCGGTGGTACTTCCCCGGACGAACTACACTGGTTCTACCACCTTGTCAATATATTCGACAACACATAAAACAAAATTTAGTATATTAAATACGTAAATAAAAAAAAATAAAAAATCCGCCACTATGCTCAGTTAAAATATCACAAGCAGTCTCTTTATGCATTGTTCCACGAAGCTTTGTCTTTCTTTTTGGTCTGTGGTTAAAATAAAATACTAATGGAATGTCCACTAAAGACTAATGACAAGACAGATACACCTACATTGAAAATTCAAAAACGAATCCATTACAACGCTTATGTCATAGTTATCTTAACGTCTGCTGTATTTAACCTAAATTAAAATCTCAAGCAATTAGTGAACATAGATAATTAAAATGTTATCATCACTATCTTTAAAGTTTTTTTATTAGTTATAAATTAATTGTGTTGATAACAACTTGTACCCTACGTTTTCGCTTTCATTAACATCTAGGCGACCTCTGTAAATACTTCGCACACCCCTACGACAAATTCCTAGGGGTATCTCAGGAGTTAAAGAAACCCTGAAAGAAGTTCCGTGCTCATATGTGTCATTTTTTTTGTGTTTCTGAAATCCCCTATCATAGATAAGGCCTTTGTTTACTTTTCATTTTGTTTTTATTTTCATTTCCGTTTTCTTTGCTTGGTTAAACCATGCTCGATCTACCTTACAAAATTATAGAATGATAAATCAATGATGCCAGGAAAGCTTTTTTTATTGTTGTTGTTGTTGTTGTTTTCAAGGGGGAAACTTTCAAAAGGTACCAGATGCCGTGAAAGCGACACAGGGTAATGTGGGATTTTTACTAAAAGGTCGGTCGTCCTCAGCGCTACAAAAAGGACTCCGGGATCTCAAAATGAACGCAACCGAAATTCTCTGAGCGCGTTGCCCCATTGGGCTCCTCCCGGATGGGTGGCTAGGCCTACCGCTCCGTCTAATCTTTACGACGGTATGCGACCATATATACTGTCGTCCTTCCCGGGATCGCCTGGCTGGACGGTTCGAACTCCCACTCTAGCCGCCAGCAACCCCGGAAGCCCCTTTTAGCCGTGTTGTGACAGGCAAGGCATACCGTAGCCCATTGTAATCCCGGAGATACAGGGACGGACAGGAAAGCCCTAATGACTTGATGATAATGACGATGGTAATTCCGATATAACCGTAGTTCCTAGCAGTGAACTAATTAAGCACTTACTTCTTCCAACGGGCTAATTACTGTTAGCACGGCGCCACGATCGCAGTATAAACACTACACGCTCTACCAGCACTATCGGGTGAAATGTTGTTTAACGCTTGATAAGGGCTTGCTTAGACCGAAGTATGAAAAGTGCCATTTTGACGATATTTTGAAAAGAAAGTTACCAAGACAGACACAAATACAAGATGAACATTAACCTAACTCTTGTGTATTTTTAGACATATAAATATATTTTCCCATAGAAAATCGGATCAAATGAAATTCTTGTCGTTTTAGAAAAGACGTCTCATCTGCAACTTATACACAAAGTGCCTAGTGCTATGTGGACCTTTCTTGAATAGCACAACTCTCCCTGAACGGAAAGCGACTAAAAGACATAAAAAAGACATGTTTTTTAATGACCAATTCGGTCATTAAAAAGCATGTCTCCCATTACCGGAAGCCTATATAATGATTGAGACGTCGCTCTGACTTGCATTCAAACCCGAAACCCTACGTAACAAACTCGTACAGTGTTCACTACGACAAACTATTTATCAACAAAAAGATAGACGAAACAATAGCGGCCAAACCTGTTTTAGTACGCGAGGTCAAAATAGCACCGAAAAGTGTCTGTTTCACAGGCATTAATAACTGTTAGCTTTGCGCTAAAACGATCGCAATACAAACATTTTCGTGCTTCCAGTGGCTAGTACATGTAGGTAATAAGGGTTTGTTTAGACCGTCACATAACGTAACATACGAACAAACAAGTCTCCATTAGCGCTAATTGTGTTACGGAGCCCACACGCGGTATGAAAGTCTGTTTTGAAAACTTCAAAACGTGTTTTCAAAGAATGATACAGTCGTTGACGAGGACGTGGTATTAATTTTTTATTCGCTTTCTAAGTTTAGACGTGTCGTCAATCAGAATTTTAAAACCTACACGGTGTATGTAGTTAGAATACGTCATATTTGTTCAAGAAAACATAAAATACTCATTTATATGCATAATAATGTATTTAAGCATTTATTTTCAATAGTAAATGAAAGAAAAATGATTGGTAATTATAAGTAACTAATTATCATTATCAAACATTTTCGATTTGATTTGACTGGAATACTTAATTTAAAAATACGTAAATGTACTGCTATGTTTTTAGGGAATACGAACATACCTAATGTATAAAGATCTTCATAGCAATTACAAATGGAGCTAAACTGATTCTGGTCACATAATAAATTGCCACCCTTAGGACTAGTTACATCATGTGTTATATACTTAAGCCCTTCCTTATGAGAGGATATATCGCTAAATAAATTTATTACCGTCAAAATAAGGGAGAACAGTAGGTATTTAATTCTCGTTTTAAACCAAATATTTACTATTTAAATCATTAATTATTCATGTAACTCCTAAAATTAAAATTGATAAAAAAACTTGTTTTCACATGGCCACTTTTCATATTTACATTCTTGAACTTTTAATGAGTATAAAACTTAAAACCAACCAATAAGTAACAGTGTGCTCGGGTCTTTAGCCGCATTATTTAAAACGCGATTTCTCATTTATTTTACACTACTGAATTCTGTCAAAAAATAAACGCAGTAGCAATGCCACATACATGTTAACTTTAGAAAAACATCCTTATTTAGACGACCCGCGTGGCGCAGCGGTTGATGGTCTGACACGCAGCAGGTCACGGGTTCGATTCCCGGCCAGACAGGTATCTGAATGATGAGTTTAGATTCTTGTTCTGGGTCTGGGCGTTTGTGTATTCGTCTTTGTGCGTATCCATGGCACTCACGATACAGGAGAAAATCCTACTGTGGGGCTATGTGTGTAGAAAGTGTTTTAAGTTTTAAGCGATTTTTATTTCTTAAGCATACCTACCGCATGCTGCAGAGTTTACAAACGACGTACCTAAGTAGTTCCATTAACGCTAATTGTATTAGCTCGCTCGAGGTGGCCCGCGTTCCTCATAGACAGGACTAGTGTTTTGAAAGTTTTGTTAATATTTCGTTACACATGAAACAAGTATCTAGTTAGATTCCACAGGAACAAGACGTGTCTCCGTACTTGGATAACGTCCTTATATCTTAAACATACCTACCGCATGCTCCAGAGTTTACAAAAGACGTAAGTAGTTCCATTAACGTTAATTGTATTAGCTCGCTCGAGGTGGTCCATACGTTCCGTAGAAAGGACTAGTGTTTTGAAAGTTTTGTCAACAATTCGTTACACTTGTAACAAGTATCTAGTTCCGTTGTACGGTACAATACATGTCTCCGTACTTGAAAGTGCTACTTTCAAGTCAGGGTGGTCGTAAAGTTAAACATTACACACTTGTTGACAACATGAAATTTTATCTCCTTTTTAAAAATCTTTCGTCTCATGTATCAAATGCTGAACTCCGTTACATCGTATTGTGTTTTTTTTGTTAGATTGATGCAATGACGACCCGCTTGTGGAACCAGTTGCCATAACGCTCTCTGAGTCTGTGACGCAGTGGGTTCTGGGTTCGATCCCCGGCCAGACAAGTATCTATCTGCATAATGAATTGAGATTGTTATTTTGTGTCCGAATATTTGTGTATTTGTCTTTGTGAGTGTATATGACACCTATTGAACAGAAGACAATCTTAATGGGGCTATAACTGTTTAAGCATTTTTTGACGTCTGTATTTCTCGAAATTGCCAACAAGTTGCTAAAAAAAGATTCGGCCTTCAGATACATTTACTTATATTCAAATTGCAACAATTAATTGATTATAATATAAATTCTATTGTAGGTATTATTTTTTGTGTTGATATACTTTTTAATATAATCGTTTTTTTTATAGGATATGAAAGATGATATCTAATTATATTTAAAATTAAAAAATATTTAGCTTATAAAATGTTACGAGTTATTTTATAATATAATGAAAATATTTTTATACCATTCAAAATAATAATTGCTATTTAAAAATCCCAACACGTAGGTACCGACACAGACAAGTAATCAAAGATAATCTAACTCAACAAAGTTTGAACTGATAAATTCTTACGATCAATTGGAACGTGTCAAACCACAAAACAAATGGAATGGACAAGACTTGAATACATCCGTGTGTTTATTGTCCAATGTTAGACATATTTGTTCACGTCATGTTTGGTTTTAACTGAGGTGGAATAGGAAGTGACACTTGTATAAATAACTTAAAACAAGTAATTAAAGATAAGTTAATTACTCGTAACGTAGAACGTACTTAAATAACGATTTTTGTTACTTTGAGAAAGAGCAGGAGGAGAGGAGAGAAGAGTAGGTCGAACCGTCCAGTCAACCGACCCCGAGTAGGACGACAGCATGTGTGGTCGCGTAAACACAAGGAGGCACGAATAAAATGTAAGACTGTTCTAATCTGTTATCTAAGCTAAGTTTATCAAGAGCAGTGGCCTTGCTATTCTCCAAAAGATTAAGTTACAACGTCACCGATGCGTATGTCTTCCTTATCACACCCTTCAACACAGAACACAGCAGTTACCACTGCTGTTAGTAAGCAGAAATAGGCGTGGCGGTGGAGCTTCCGAAGTCGAATGACAAAGAATTCTATGACCAAGTTATAACACAAGAGTAATTTATTTATTTATCTATTTATGCACACAAGAGAGAAAACAAATATAAAAAGAGAACATATAATTAACATTTACTGCAAAGGTAATTTAATTAATTTATCAATTAACATGTTTCGCGTAATCATCTCACTGCATACAGCATTTATTTAAGTTCATTTTAACCTAAGTAAATACACGCGATCGAAGTCTTTTAATTAAATATGCACGTCTTAATTAAATAAAGAGCTGAAATATCTTGGCTCCACTTATTATGCAGTTCCGTCTGCACAATCCAATTTGCGTTGATATGGATGCAAATAAATGAATGCATTAATTAGTTTGATTGAGAGGCTTGATTGAAATGATTGATTGATGGATGTGCGTGCTTGGAAGGTGCGTGATGGTATGATAATATTCAAAACATGTAAGTGATATTTTTATGCTATAGTAGTATGAGAACTCGTTTGGAAGTATATCAAATCGGTGGACATGTCTTTAATACATCGTAATTGTCTACGAATTAACAGAAGCATAGTATTTTTCAAACATGAGGAAGGCAAGTTTTGATTTCCAATTGCGGAGTCTATTTGTTTCAAAACCTCTCTTAGCATAACAGCTTAGCATAATAAGTTAATAAAAAAATTGAGTGTCTTGCCCATTTTTTTCGGCTCTCGCTACTGTTGGAACTTTTAACAAAGCTGAGGCTTCGGTTAGAACCGTTCGACTTAGATTGCTGTGGTATTACTGCGATATTTTTCACAGAATGAATAAATTTTACTAGGTCGTAGAACCAGTGTGGTTCAACCCGGGAGGTATCACCACCACCGTCCCAGTAGATTCGGGATTAGTATAGGCTATCTTCTGCCTGTAGTAAGAGGCGACTAAAAGGGGCTTCCGGGGTTTGCTCGCAGCTTAATTTGGAGCTCGAACCGTTCGTTCAGATGTCCCCTTGAAGGACGGCGGTATGTGGGGTCGTATACCGTCGTAAAGACCAGACGGAGAGGGGGGCCCAGCCGCCCATCTGTGAGGAGCCCGATGGGGCAACGCGCTCAGAGGTATCCGGTTTCGTTCTCTTGGAGTTCCCGGAGTCCTCTTGGTAGCGCCGAGGACGGCCACCAAGGGGGGGCTTTAGTGAGGTATAATCCCAACATAACCTTACGTCGCTCCCACGGCGTCGGGTACCTTTTGAAGGTTTCCCCCTAGACAGAAAAAATCACCACCACCTATTTGTAGCGTTAAAAGTTTAATTTGACGGCTCACTTTTTGTGATTTATATCAGAATCGAGCAGACAAACTGCAATCTATTTTTGTAAAGGTACACTCGTAAGTATATACAGCCACAAGAGATATCAAATACATATTTATTTGATTAGTAGGTAGTGTAGATGCCCATCAAAAATTATGATAGCTAATAATTCCGATGAGGCAATCAGACAAACTGTGATGATGAATCGAACCTAATTATGGCGGACGCTACAATAAAAACTTGGGCCGGATTCAGATTAAAGATTAACTGACTTAATCCGAATAAACTGCATACAGTTACATATATGAAACCATAGTACAGTATTTAGCATTTAGCAATTGGAACAGTAATCGGGCATGTGATTCACTTTCTGTGCAATACTAGGTAATACACGTGACTTCACCTGCTTCGGTCAAGTTTACTAGGGTAATGAGTATGTTGTGTTAATGTACCTGCTTTACTTTACCTAATTGAAGTACGAGCCTGCAATCCACCTGATGGTAAGTGGTCACTGCCGCCCATGGACATCTTCATATAAGCAACTTCATATAGAATATGGGTTCTATCTGAAGTCAATCACAGATGCGTTGCTACTGCCGAGGACTATGATGGTCGCCTCATATAAAAGTGTGCCGGCGACCTCAACCTTCCATCGAAACGCAAAATAATGCTTCACGCTAGAAATAGGTGTGGCGATGGTACTTCCACGGTCGAACTACACAGGTTCTATAGCCTGCAAAAGACCATCTGTATTAATGTCGGGACCGAGGACGAGTGTTAATAGCGAATCTATCGTCCCGAAAAAATTAAAAAATGTGTCCAGATGAACTCCGTGGGGTTTTAGCCGGTAGAAGTCCAGCATATCCTCTTAGCTACACCCGCGCAAAGAGATACCCACGAAGGGTTTCCCCACATATAAAAAAAATCATAAACGATCTTTATGTATGTCAAATCTCAGCCAAATCCGATCAGAAGTTTTACGTGATTGAGTGACAATCGCACATAAATCCTCACAAACTTTCGCATATATAATAATATTTATAATAATATTACAATCGCAAATATATTGAGATACTAGCTGTGCCCGCGGCTTTGCCCGCGTGCAAATCAACGTGCCACAAAGTTTTTCTCGCGCAAATCTCGACACCGTGGGAATTCTATGATAAAAAGTAGTAACATTAAAATCGGTTTGGCCGCTCAAGAATTACCTGGTCAAATACAGAGTGAAAAAACGAATTTAATGTTTGTATTTGTGGTTAGGAACGTATTGTTATGTATTTTTTTTTAAATTAGACGAATTCTAATATTGTAAACCGCTTTTTTGAACCAATTTACATTCTTAGTGGTCTAATTAACAATATCGGGATACTTCTTTTCAATCAACTCCTCCACATTTGAACCAAAACGTATCGATTATAAAGATTGATTTGAACTTTTCCGAATTGGAAAATACTATTTGAAGTAACTTTGACGGATTCAAATTTCTTATTAAGATTATAGGTAAACTTACTTTTAATATTAATTTGTGTTTAGGAGTTCCGGAAGGCATTAGGGAATTCAAAAATTCTGTTGGATAATGTACTGCTTCCTCCATCTCAATGACTGTGTCTACCGAATAATAGATCTGTGACGCTGCTTTAAATTTTGAAAAAAAATAAATCATTTATTTTATCGACACGCTCATTGGTGGGTGGGTATATAGCCGTCTTTTGGAACCAATGTATAGTGTTATTGGTTGTATTAACAATATCGGGATATACTTTTTTAACCAACTCCTCAACATTTAAATGAAGACGTATCGATATAAAGATTGATTTCAACTTTTCCGGATAACAAAGCACTATTATCTACTTGAAGTAAATCATTAGAAAATTGGAATATCACTGAACAGCGACATATATTCTACGTTCATATTTTGTTTCATGTGGCCAAAGATAAGATCTTTTAAGAGGTGCATCGGGCTATTTGTGTTCGTAAATCCCGCATTGTTCTTTATAAAGCAGAAGACATAATCAAAACACTTTTACAATTCACACGAACAGGACGCACCCGCTCGCAGGGCGCTCCCGCACCCTGCTCGCTTATTTTTTATGTTTTCTTTTATGTTCCAACCTAACCTAACCCATCCTGTTTAAAAAGCTACAGCTAAATCATACTCTTAACAATAACATGACAATACATTTCAGGATTTAGCATGACATACCTGCATTTTCAGGATTTAGGTATTCAAAGTGACACTTTTCATCATCATGTTCTCTCAGGAATGAGTTGTAATGTATTGTAATCAATAAGTACCAAACTTATACGGCTTAAGTAGGTGTGTATTTAGAATATCAGGGTTGATGAATTGAAGTTTAATTTATTAATCACATTTCAGTTTAATGAGCTGTCATTAAACTTATAATATATACTAAAAACAACCATAAGCATTATGTGACTAACTTTTATATTTTAAGCTTGCACTTAACTATCCCGCATCATCAGGGAGGAGTTGAAGGTAAAAAAAATATCCCGTGTCTTTGCTTAGTATTCTTATTACTTATACGTAAGCACTTGCGAGCCAACTTCTATAGCTTGGGCTTGCAGTACCCTGCATCATCAGGGCTGAGGAGCTTAAGGTCGAAATTGTCATCATGTGTCTTTGCTCAGTAATTATATTACATACCCGAAAGTATTAAATGACCAACTCCTATGGCTTAGGCTTGCAGGACCCTGCATCATCAGGATTGAGGAGTTGAAGATCGAATTTTTCATCATGTGTCTTTGCTTAGTAATTATATTACATACCCGAAAGCAATATACGGCCAACTCCTATGGTTTAGACTTGCAGTACCCTGCATCATCAGGCTTGAGGAGTTGAAGATCAAAATTTTCATCTTGTGTCTTTGCTTAGTAATTATATTACATACTCGAAAGCACTAAATAGCTAACTTCTATGGCTTAGGCTTGAAGTACCCCTGCATCATCAGGGTTGAGGAGTTAAAGGTCAAAATTTTTATCATGTGTCTTTACTTAGTAATTATATTACATACCTGAAAGCACTAAATAGCTAACTTCTATGGCTTAGGCTTGAAGTACCCCTGCATCATCAGGGTTGAGGAGTTAAAGGTCAAAATTTTCATCGTGTGTCTTTGCTTAGTAATTATATTAAATACCTGAAAGCACCAAATGTCCATCTCGTATAGTTTAGGCTAGCAGTATCCTGCATCATCAGGGGTGAGGAGTTGAAGGTCGAAATTTTCATTTTGTGTCTTTGCTTAGTAATCATATTACATACCCGAAAGCACCAAATGGCCATCTCCTATGGCTTAGGCTTGAAGTAACCCTGCATCATCAGGGTTGAGGAGTTGAAGGTCAAAATTTTTACCGTGTATCTTTGCTTGGTATTTTTATTACATAACCGTAAGTACCAAATAGCCAACTCTTACGGTTTAGTCTTGAAATACCCTTACATCATCAGGGTTGAGGAGTAGAAGATCAAATTTTTGTCCCATGAATTCGTTTAACAATCTTATGAGATATCCATAAAAACAAATTGACTTACTTCTACGGTTCAGGCTAGCAGTACCCCTACATCATCAGGATTGAAGAGTTGAAGGTCAATTTTTTTAGGAAATATCTGCTTAGTAATCTCATTCTACATTCAACCCAATTAGACTCCTACAGCTTAGGTTTGGCCGAGTATCGCTAATTTCGTTAATTTGCTTCAAAGAAATGGATTCTATGATCAGAGCCGTATCAAACTCATCAGAGTACCCTTGAAGTACATTCTTTCAAATAAAAGAAAAATCATCAAAATCGGTTGCACATCGTTAATGCAAATATCAGACTTATGCGCTTTTCTTTTGGATGCCACTGTCAAAAGTGAACTAAAAATAAATGGGACCCCATGACACGCACTACCTTTCAAATGAAAAAAAAAATCATCTCCAAATCCGTTCACCCAATGCGGAGAAATCGAGTAACAAATATAAAATTAAAAAAAAAATACAGACGAATTGATAACCTCCTCCCTTTTGAAAGTCGTTTTAAAACTATGTTTTAACATAAAAATCAAAGCGAAATACTAAATTTTATTGAGGTGGCCTCAAAATTTACTGACTTTCATACAAACTTACATCTCCTATTTGGGTTAAATTGGGGGGGGGGGGGGGGGGTCAGAAAATTCGTTCATAACTGACGTCTACGTCATAAAAGGAACCCCTAGTAAAAATCATATTCGTATGTTAAGCAGTTTAGGCTCCACGATGTTTATTCAATAGATGAGCATCCTTTCGTTTTAATATAAGTATATGTAGATGTGTATAGTATCAAATAACATAGGTACACACATAACCAATAAAAAATACATAACAAAGGAATACATTTTACAGACCATAACATGTTTAGTTTCAACCAATTCAACTATGCAGTTACTTATCTTATTAACACATATCGAACACAGAACAAATACTGCGTAGTTTTAAATTGACATAACTTTTTTATTTATAAACCGATTTACATAAAATAAACCCTAAATGTTAAGTGAAGTTTCCCACAATATATCGGTGAAAATTATATTCACATTGGATAAGCCGTTTCTGAGATTAGCGTTTTCAAACACACAGACAAACAGACAAACAGACAAACAGACAAACAGACAAACAGACAAACAGACAAACAGACAAACAGACAAACAGATAAACAGACAAACAGACAAACAGACAAACAGACAAACAGAAAAGATTTCTAAAAACCATTATTTTGGGTTCTATATCGTATTAAACACCTCTAGAAATGGTTTTCACCTAAATTTATTCCATGTACAGACAGCGACCTCTTACAGATTTATTATAGTATAGAAGAAGATAGAAGATAGAAGATAGATATTTTTGTATTATGAAATAAGCGTTACGGTAGAAATTCGGCCGCTCATTCGTCTGAGTCTGTGTTTTGAATCTCAGGCACACACCACAGATTTTTCGATAAGTATGTGCTTTTTAAAATTAATTATCACTGATTTACAGTACAAGCAAACATTGTGAGGAAACCTACAGATCTGAGAATTCTCTAAAAAGTTTTCAAAGGTGTGTGACATTTACAAGTTCACACTTGGCAGGCGCGGTGGGATTTCAGAATGAAATGAGAGGAATTAAATAATTATTTAGTCCTAGCGTTATAGGGCACGAGAACTGTGCTCAGCAGTACTCGTACCCTAAACGCTAGGACAACAAGACTATAATGGTTTGACGGCAAATTATGAGTCAAAACTATGTTAAAAGGTATTCGAGCACAGTACAAAGCATATTCAGGGGAGTCCCTACAGTAATAATCTAGGCCCAACGTCATCGGTCACAATTTATCACAATGACAATCATTCTGTCCTCAACTCTGATTCACGTACCGTAATCTTGCTCCGAGAATCCTATCGGAAGCACCAATTGAAAGGTGTAATGTCTAAGTCATACTACGATTACGATGAACATATTCCTCGTATACTCTTAAATGTTTCATTAGGGTACAGTTCCATGAAGGTGTTTGATACAGAACTTGTACCCAGGAGAATATACTTTAATATTTTTCTGTATTATGCATAGGACGTAGCGGTTTGCGATCCATTTCGCCCTAAGACAGAGATATTACTTTATTCCCACATTATAAAAAAACTCGAGTACTTAAAACGAATCAATCACTTTTTTGGTATAATATATTAAAGTTAACGCTTGTTAGGATTTTGCGACAAAATAGTATTACAATGCTTACTACTTTCATTTGATACGCATATTGATATAAAAATAAAAAAAAACATTCCCTCTCCATTCTCTGATCGCAGACGTCGTATTAAAAAAAAATAGCCACAACTGAGTTGTTGCAAATGTTGTCATATGTTATAATCTGTCAAGCCGTTTGAGATGCCCGTGCCAAATAAATGGAAAGACATACAAAGATACAATACATATATTCAAAAAACGTTACCCTCCATACCTCGTCAACCCCCGTCAACCCATTACTGTCCCACTGCTGGGCACGGGTCTTCTTTCAGAATGAGAGAGTTAAAGGCCATAGTCCACCGCGCTGGCCAAATGCGAATTGGTGGACTTCACACACCTCCGAGAACTTTTTTTTTAAAGAATTCTAGGGTGTGTAGGTTTCCTCAAGATGTTTTCCTTCACCGAAAAACAGTGATAATTAATTTGTAAAACGCACATAAATCAGTGGTGCGTGCCTGGATTTGAAACTTGGACCTCCCGATTGAGATGGCAAGTTTTAACTCTGCCTCCATAAGCAGTCGGGTAAAACAAGAGCATAGACTACGTACGACTTATTTTGTACCATTTCTCAGAATTACACTAGGATGTAGTAGTCACTCGTCTAAAATTAATGACATTTACTCATTTGCTATTCAATTACCAAACGTATGCGATTATAATGTCCTGTTATATTCTTGTTATTAGTCGTAATAAATATGCATAATTCACCCCGAAAAGATGACTAAGCGCTATAATAAGTACGACCTCGGACAAAAAAAATAAGACAAGATGCGTCGCTGAGGATTAAGTCGAAAGTGAAATATATTGTATGAAGTTTTTTTATCTGGCTGGAGTAGCCAATTAGCATGCAGTTCTATCTGAAATTAATCACAGATGCGTTGCTACTCCTGAGGCCTATGATGGTCGCCTCATATAAATGTGTGCCGGTAACCACACCCTTCCCGAAACGCAATAAATGCTTCACGCTAGAAATAGGTGTGGCGGTGGTACTTCCCCGGTCGAACTATATATACTTATTTAGAATGTATAGCTGTGTAGAAATGATTTAAATGCTTAAATTCTGGCTGAATATTTTGTTCGATAGGCTATGTCTTCGTAATTTTGTCTGAAACTCCGTTGATTTAGTTTTTACTTAGACTTAAATGGCCGCATGACTCAGTTGTCGTCACCGCTATGCCACCCAGAGCGCACGGGTTCGGCACCATTGTCACCGCATTTAACTTATATATAAATTTTAACGTTTATATTGATATTATATTTCCTTTTTAACCGACTTCCAAAAAGGAGGAGGTTATCAATTCGTCTGTATTTTTTTTTTTTTTTTTTTATATTTGTTACCTCATTTCTCCGGACTGGGTGAACCGATTTAGATGATTTTTTTTTTATTTGAAAGGTAGTGCGTGTCATAGGGTCCCATTTTTTTTTAGTATTTTTTTGACTAGGGCATCCATAAGAAAAACGCATAAGTCTTAAATTTGCATTTTCAATGTACGCGATAAATGTATGAATAACTCAATATCCCGCCAACCGATTTTGATGATTCTTTTTTTATTAGAAAGGATGTACTCCAGGGGTAGTCTGATAAGAGTTTGATAAGGTTCTAATCATAGGATCTTCAACTTTTTGGAGCAAAATAATAAAATTAGTGATAGTCGGCCGAACCTTAGCTGGAGAAGTCCAATTGAGTAAAATATAGAATAAAATTACTATGTAGGTATTTACTATGAAAAATTTGACCTTCAACTCTTCAATCCTGATGATGCAGGGGTACTGCTAGCCTGAACTATAAAAGTTGGTCGTTTGATGTTTGCGAATATATAATGAAATTGTTAAGCAAATTCATGGGACAAAAATTTGACCTTCAACTCCTCAACCCTGATGATGCAGGGGTACTTAAAGCCAAAACCATAGGAATAAGCCATTTGGTGCTTACGTATATGTTATAAGATTACTGAGCAAAAACATAAGATGAAAAATTTGACCTTCAACTCCTCAACCCTGATGATGGAGGGGTACTTCAATCCTAAACCATAGAAGTTGGCAATTTGGTGCTTACGGTTATGTAAAGAAAATACTAAGCAAAAATATAAAATCAAAAATTTGACCTTCAACTCCTCAACCCTGATGATGAAGGGGTACTTCAATCCTAAACCATAGGAGTTGGCAATTTGGTGCTCACGGTTATGTAAAAATAATACTAAGCAGAGGCACAAAATTAAAATTTTGACCTTCAACTCCTCGACCCTGATGATGAAGGGGTACTTCAATTCTAAACCATAGGAGTTGGCAATTTGGTGCTTACGGGTATGTAAAAATAATACCAAACAGAGGCACAAAATTAAAATTTTGACCTTCAACTCCTAAACCCTGATGATGCAGGGTACTGCAAGCCTGAGCCATAGAAGTTAGCCACCTGGTACTAACGTATATGTTATAAGATTACTAAGCAACAATATAAGATGAAAAATTTGACCTTCAACTCCTCAACCCTGATGATGGAGGGGTACTTCCAGAGGGGGCGCCCTGTTTGTATGAATTGTAAAAGTGTTTTATGTTTAATTTTTGTGAATATGTAGATGCACAAAGCAAACTTAGAGGCTTTATTTAAATACAAACATAAAAATATAGTCACTAAAAAGTGTAAAATAAAAACTTTTTAACAAAAAATATCTACCGACTTCCATGTCACAAAAAAGTAAAAAATAATTTAAATATATTTTGGTCTAGAACATACTCAGTACTTAGTACATAGTTCTGAAGTCGGTGCTCATATAGGATGTAGTTACCGTCGTCCAGCGAAATATGTCGAGCACCGACTTCAGGACTATGTACTAAGTACTGAGTATGTTCTAGACCAAAATATATTTAAATTATTTTTTACTTTTTTGTGACATGGAAGTCGGTAGATATTTTTTGTTAAAAAGTTTTTTTGCATATTTTTTTGCCCCAATTTCAGATTAGGAAATCATGATTTAAATTTCCGTAATAATATATCGTCGGTATAACGGAAGAACTAACTCCGATTTTGGCTAAATTGGCTTTTTACCATTTTCTTGACCCCCAAATTGTGCCGCATCTTTTGGTCTAACAAACATTCCAATATCTTAACCCAATCCAAAAAAAAGCCATTTTCGTGTTTCAGTCGTAGAAATAGCTATGGTTATTTTACCACTAATTAATTATAGAAAAAATGACTAACTCTATAAATAACTGAACAACTGTGACTTATAATTACTGGAGTATAAAATGAATTATCTAAAATGAGTTATTTAAGTCTTCCTCAAACGAAAATATTCTAACGAAACGATTCAAGTTGAAGGAAAACTAAACAACTTCAGTTATTCAATTCGGGTGGTTATGAGCATTCTTTCGTATTTAAATATGTGTACTTAGTTGACCCAAATTCGTGTATTTACATCCATCTAATGCGTGGAAAATCTGAATAACTACCAAAAAGAATTAGCTAACTACGGTATGTTTGCAATATCTCAGTGAAGCAAAATTGGATAACATAGTTTTTGATTTTTATTATTTTTTTGGTCCAGGAAATTAGTTTAATTAAACAAATAATCTAGAGCAAACATGCCTAAAGGATATAAATTTGTTGAAAGTAAAATTGTTCTCCGTTTGTTATAGATATCAAAAAATGTGTCAAAAAAACAGTAAATTGCGATTATCTCGAAACTTGTATTTTTGAGTTATTCAGTTCTTCCATTATACCGACGATATGTAGTGTGTCCCAATAAGATTATATTCTAACCGATTTCCTAAAGGAAATACATTTTCCATCTTATGCGCATATATCTAAGTTTCGCTGCTTAGATTAACGGAGGAAAAAACATAAAAAAGTTAGTTTTACAGGAGAGCCAAGTAAAAAAAAAAAACAAATAAAATAAATTCATTAATTTATAAATAAAAAAAGATCGATTGCCGAACAGAGGTCCGTATACATAGGGTACTTTTCTGACTGGTCCGACTCGAACCCGGGACTATGAAGAACTTAACCAAAAAGTATTCAGATGCATTATTGCGTTGGCGCTATGACTCCATAATTCCACTAAACCCGGCAATACTGGAACGGAATAATCGAAATCTCAAACATTCCTCACAATGTATGCAAATTTTATTCATCGTCCGAAGTCCATATGCATAATTCGTCTATATTTGTCAAGCACACAAACATACCGCGGATATATCGATACATTATTTAGCATATAAAATTGATCGATTACATCAGTAATAATAAACACATTGAAGATTTAAATTATGTATATGCAGTTGGAATCCTATTATCTTATTGTTTATATTTATGGACCAATGGTGAACAAATGAAAAAAAATAATGTTTGACTGAATGTTCTTTATAGAATCGTAAACTATGCATTATTTTATAAGAATGGAGTAGCTAACGAGCATGCAGTCCACCTGATGGTAAATGGTCACTGCCGCTCATGGACGTCTGTAATCAACTTCATACAGAACATGGGCTCTATCTGAAGTCAATCTTAGATGCGTTGCTACTTCCGATGATGGTCGCCTCATGTGAAAGTGTGCCGGCAACCACACCCTTTCATCGAAACGCAAGAATGCTTCACGCTAGAAATAGGTGTGGCGGTGGTTCGAACTACACTGATTCTACCACCTTTAAAATTCAAAATTTAGCATTTAATCACGTTATGATATTTAGAAAATTTGTTGTGCATGAGCCGACGACGGCATTTCGTTTTTTTTTTTTTGTGGAGGTGTAGGACCACGCGCTGTGTGCACCTAGACATACTAATATTATAAAGGCGAAAGTTTGTGAGTGTGTATGTTTGTTACTTCTTCACGTCTCAACGACTAGACCTATTTTCATTAAATTTGGTAGGGAGTTAGCTGACACTCTAGATTAACGTATAGGCTACTTTTTACTGGGAAAATATCTTATTCCCACGGGACAATCGAAACATCGTTTTTTTTGATGCGGGCGAAGCTGCGGGGTTCTGCTAGTAAGCTATAAAAGTAATGATCGTGCTTCGCGTGAACCATTTAGCGTATGATCGAAATGACACACGTCTAACACGGACGGACCAATTTATCAGCTCCGATTACATACAATTCCACGAACTGTTCGAATCGCATTTGTTCCGCGACTCCAATGAAACAAGGTCGCCCATGATACTCATGATGAGCGTTTGGAAGCAAACGATAATTATCGAATTTTTTTCCCACCTTGCATTTTAATTGCTGCAATACGATAATATGGTAATTTTCATCTAAATAGGATAATTTTGGGGCTGAGGTATAATCGTTGTTTGGCTATAGGTTATGAACACTGTTCGTGATTCATTACTATATGCTTTTAACTATTAAATACTTTAAAATTTGACGGCCCGCGTGGCTCAGCGGTTACAATACCAGTCTGATGCGCAATGGGTTCCGAGTTCGATTCCCGGCCAGACAGGTATCTGAATGATGAGTTTAGATTCATGTTCTGGGTCTGGGTGTTTGTGTATTCGTCTTGTGTGTGTCCATGGTACACACGAAACAGGAGAAAATCCTAGTGTGGGGGCTATGAGTGTAGAAAGCGCGTGTAAGCGTGTGCAAAACAAAGCAAAAAACACCCTGGAATATGTAGGCTAAATATGATCTTACATCTTTTCATAAAATAATTGAGCGAGGTAGTAATAATTACTTACGGAGTTTAGAATTAATTAAAGCTTTGTTAAGGGATAGATTGTAACGTGTAACAATTACGAAACTTGGGTTATATTTATTTTCTGCCAATTTTTCACGTGGATGAATAGTTGTCAGTACAAACATAAATACTACAGGTAGATAATTTATCATTTCCACAAAAATATGAGTCTAAAATCACTTAAAGGATCTTATCTACAGCGACGCCTCATTATTATGTCATTGTATTCCGCGAAGGAAATTTTATGTCAATTTAAACCACAAAAATACTTATTTGAACCGCATTGTCTGCAATTTTGGTAAATCTGGTTTACATAAGGTTGACTTCGACCGACTTTAACTGACAGCGGTGCTGGCTACCATCGCTGGTCTACGGCTGACTGTCACCGGAAGAAGTTGAACTATTTACTCGGGTGTCAAACGATAAGGTAGTTATGTCGAATTCGTAGAAGACTTCAGCTAGCAAGCGAATTCACCAGACTGTCTGGTTTAAATTAGCCTTAAATATGTATAAATCTGGGTTCATCTTAATCATCTATTTCCAAAAATATACACACTTAATATTGAACTGTTTAATTGCACTATACAAATTACGCTATTTTTATAGCGGACCGCTATCGTAATTTGTAAGTATATGTTCAATTTGTACTTAATTAACTTTTACAAAATGCTTTTAAAATATACGGAAAGTTTTCAAATTATTTAAATTTAAATCTCATCACTAAGGACTAAATTATACATGTTATTTATTAGATCTTATCATTATTATAACTTAAACTGTATCGTGGTGCACTAATTACTATCCAAGACTACCAGCACATAACAACATACTCAAAATCAATGTCAAGTTCTTGATAATAAACACTTAACTCCTTTATTACCACAGGTAATAATAATTAGCAACATATACTCGTAAAGATAAAACACAAGGATTCGATGTTAAACTGTTTTTTCCTGTAGTATTGCACAAAATTAGATAAAAAATCATGTAACAATCAATTTAATCTGAATGACTGGTAATATTTCAGTTGTTATGGAAATAAGAAATTTGTTTATCTAAAATTATCGATATCTTATCGAACATTGCTTAAAAAATTCTTTGAATTGTTGACCTAAATTGATATTCATGTTTCTTCACAACAATCAATCCTTCATACAAAATTTTGTCATCCAATTTACTTTCTCAGGGGTAGAATTTTGATAAAATGTAGTCTACGATCTTCCTCAACATTTAAATAATCCCGGTACATACCCGCTACATATCATAGTAAGTTAGTATTATGGTCGTAAATAATGAGAAAATGACATAAATACTTTTTCAATTTATTAATTTGGCATCCATTGACACGTATGTATTGTTTCTTTGTAGAAAATAGAAAAAGACAAACCCATTGAGTTTCTTGCCGGAACTTCTCAGTTGAGGTCGTATTCCGATCCCGTGTAAAAAAATATATGTAAGTAACAATTTGTAAGTGCCTCCGTAGGCCAATGCAAAATAAAGCGTCATAGACCACGATTTGATACGGTACTTAGACTCAAAACTCAAAGTATCTAATAACACTTCGCTATCTTGCATATCACGGGATATAGGTACAAAAGTAAAATTCTGGTATTCCCGCTATTACACCACTTCTGTACAATAAAGAATACAAGTATGTGTAACGTCTCACAGGGATGAAAAGTGAAAATGAAGATGTAAAATGCAATTTATTGTACCTTAGTAAGAAAAACAATATAAGTCTACTTTTAGTAACATTTAGTTTTTATTTCATTCCAATCAGCTTACTCATTCAGAAAAAATGCGAATTTAAATATTTAAAGTACTTATCCGTCTAAATGTAAGACTGGCGCGGCGCCGCGAGGGAAAAGTTGTCTGAAAGCGTCTGAAATTACCGTTGGGTAGTTTTTCTTTTAAATAATTGCAACAAGATTTAAGATTATAATATTATCTGCATTCGCTTAACTATATGTTATGACACACTATATTTTCAATAAACATAAACCAATACATAAACAAGAAATTGTCAAATTATTATAACCAAAAACCTGACTGCTAAACCACCACACCTATTTCTAGTACCGAAGCAGTTCCTGCTTTCGTGGAAGGGTGCCTCGTACTTTCATTTAAAACGACCATCGTAGTCTTAGGAAGTAACAGCGCGCCTGTGGTTGACTTCAGATAATATTCTAGTTCTGTATGAAGTTGCTTACATAATTATGTCTATGTGCGGCAGTGTCCATTTACCAACAGGTGAACTGTCGTTTGCTACTTCTATATCTATTAATTTATATATCTATGCACCTATCAAGATATGAGAGCAGACTTCATTCATTTATATTTTTGACGACCCGCAGCGGTTACCATACCGGTCTGACGCGCAATCGGTCCCGGGGTCGATTCCCGGCCAAACAGGTATCTGAATGATGAGTTTAGAATCCTGTTCTGGATCTGGGTGTTTGTGTATTCGTCTTGTGTGTGGCCATGGTACCCACGACACAGGAGAAAATCCTACTGTGGGGCTATGAGAGTAGAAAGCGTGTGTGTGTATTTATATACAAGTAAATTAACGCACACTGTATGTCCCATTAAACTAATATTAGGCATTTTTAAGGCCCTTGGAATGTCAACATGTGAACTCTATGACTGTAGAAAAACACGCAAGGTCAAAGGTGAGCAAATAGTTAAACATGCATCATCATTAATAAGCCTCGTGTAAGTTAGCCATAATGTTTTCTTTACATAACATTGTACCCATACTTAGGCAAGATTGAATAGTTTAACTTAGGCATTTTTGCTACGTTCTTTTATAAGACTGAAGCAAATCAATATTTACCGCTTCCTACAGTACACACTGTTTGCACACAAATCCATACTAATATTATAAATGTGAAAGTGTGTTTGTTTGTTCCTCTTTCACGTCGCCACATAGCTATTATATGATATGGTTTATATGCTGGGAGATAGGAGGACGGAGAGTGACGTGGCTACTTTTTACCGTCTCTCTCATTCCCATGAGAATATCGATGGTTTGTTAGTTGATACATATTTAGTAGTTTCAGACGTTGTTGGATAGATGGCGTCAGTAAAATTCATTTGCAAGTTCTGAATCACGCTATCAAGTGTTAATGTTACTTCACTTTGACCATGCGGAAAAACAGAACAGAAAATTCAGGCTGAGGATTGAGGATCAAGTGAGACTGATATGGTGACCGCCCTGACATAGGGATCGACCCAGTAGGTACCATCAGGTATCTGGAGGTAAGTGCCAATTTGTTGCGTTTCCAGACCAGAAGACTAAGATGGTCCATCTTAAGTCAGTCGATATCCAAACAGTTCAACCAAAACGGAAGAAACTCTCCACGCTAGGTGTGTAAATTGGGTAAAATACGCTTTCTCCACTCATAGCCCCACACTAGGATTTCCTCTTATGTCGTGGGTACCATGGAAACATACAACACGAATACAAAAACACCCAGACCGAGAATATGAATCTAAAGTTATCATTCAGATACCTGTCTGGCCGGGAATCGAACCCGGGACCCATTGCGCGTTAGACCGGTATGGTAACCGCTCCGTCACGCGGGTCATCAAAACATATAAGTATATAGTCATAAAATATAACAGTGTATTAAAAAATCACAGTTTGATAAAAGAAATAAATCTGTAAAGTAAGGTACACGGACTATTAAATAACTAGAATTATCTTTGACTGCATTATATATATACATACGACCATTTAATCAGCTACGTAAAGTATATAAATACCAGTAAAATTACGAATTCTTCAAAAGAAAAAATATGAAATTACCGGAAAAACATACGACTAAATACCGGAAAATCTATAAATACCGGAACAGAGTGTAGTAAACGGTTACTTTCATTAATGCTACTTATTCGAACTTATAAAAAGAACTTGTTTTATTATAAACTATTAAAAAACAGTTCACTTTTATACGTGGCGACCATCTTGTTCTCGAGAGAACCGACACATTTGTAATTGACGGGAGGAAAATAAAATAACACCGTTTTGTAATCCGAGACTTATTAATCGTTACAAAAATACATTGTTCACAAAACGAAATGACGTAGTATCTGTGAGCTATGCCTAATAAAGTTGTCGCTGAAAGGTCAAATGCAACTTTCTTACGTCACTGTAATGACTGCTTCGCGTTTCTAGACTTTTTGAGGTGACGAGTGTTAAAAAGAAATAACACGCTATGGGAATATTGCATTATCTTATTCCTTATCTTATTAACCTCATTCCTGATTAATATTATAAATGTTTAAGTACGGGTGTACATACGTCATGTGTAACAAACCCAGGTTACGTAAAAATACAGGTCGGATTGTAGTATTGCATACATAAACTCACCCGTCGCATCGGTCGAAATTTGACCGTAATTTAAATTAAAAAACTAAACTTCATGTTGTCGAAAGTAGAACGAATATTTCTCAAATTTAAATAAAATATAATAATTTTCAAGTAATTTTGAACGCACCCGTTAAATATGAAAAGAGGTTTAATTAGCTAAGCCGCATTTAAAAGTAATAGCGGATATTTTGACAAAGCACTGACATTTCTGACGTTATGTGTTTCCATTGTAAGCCATTGAATGTTCTATTTCGTTTATTATTTATATGTTGGAGACAAATGCACAGTAGTGTGTGTGATGTATTTTTAATTAATTTTAAGTATGTTACATGCATTATTTGAAAATAATATTAAAATTCTGCACTCCTTCTCTACGCCTACTATAACCATGCAAAATTTCATATTAATCCGTCCGCGGTATATTACTTAAAAATGCACCACAAGTCTTTGCTTCACGTATTAATATATAGATAGGTATAAAGAATAATGACGTTTGCAGTTACCACAATTATGTTGCTTTTTATGAAAGATATAACAAACAAGCATGTAAATGTCTATGCATAGAGAATTATGTTTCTTCAAATGTCTAAAACTATAGGTACTTTAAGCTATATCGCACACTTTTTAATGTAACTCTTGACAATACTCTGGAGATATATCTTAATTCAGCAGACAGCCTCATTAAAATTACTCATTTCAATTGAACTGTACCGTAAAGTCCAGTTTGAAATAAGCATTAAATGTTTGGTTTATTGCAGTCACATGAATCAAATTATTTATAAGAATAGTCATTGCATACGACCACGACCAGATCACGATCATTTGTTACTTCAAAATACTTTTAAAATGATACATAAGCTTTAAAATTACCGTTATTATATCTGGTTCTGAAAAACCTGAATAGGCGACACAAAATTTCCCAAATTTACCAAAATTGTTATGTTATTATTTTGTACACCCTACCTTCTCTTGAAGATGAAATATTTTTCCTTCAGCCGCATTAAGGTTGTCTGGAAGAGATCGCTATTTAAGTGATAAGACCGCCTCTTGTACCTCTCAATATGTATCTTTTATTTTTGTTCTATTGTGATTTATGGTATACAATAAAGATATTTTGTATTGTATTTTATTGTAAATTTGTACTTTCCAGTATGTAGCCCATCTACCTTGTCAGCGACAATAAAATTATTAGTGTGGTGTTACAACTCTTATAAATATATTATATGATTTTCATTATTTTGTAATTATTATTTTTTGAATATAACTTGGTCGAGAGAATTCTTACCTATGATTAGGAGGGCCTGCTTCGGTATATAAAGCTCGTTTGTAGTATGAGTTAGTGTTTTTTCTCGTGTTTATTTTACGAAAGATTACACTAATGAATGTTTTTTATCGAGTTACTTTATCTCTGTATCAAATTCTAACTACACCTGAATTTCTAACAGGAAAATACAATCACGATAATCTAATCGGTCGTGTCGTCGAGAATGAATCATGGTTACAATCCGGTCCGGTGATACGTCATCATTAGGCTGATATGATACGGACTAGCGGAACACTATCTGTTTGTATTTTGTCATACAAATTGCAATTATAATACAAATTGCTCGAATGTATATAAATAAAAGTAATGTGTCCGTTTGTCGTTTTAATAAGGCAAAGATGTATGTTTATTCCATTTTAATAAAGTTACAACATAAAACACGACTTTGAAATTCGCGCATCTCGAAGAAAGTACTCTAAATCAAAAGCAAACTAATTTATTCGCAGTTATGTTGTTTCCGAAGATTATTTGAACTACTAGCGAAAAAATACACACATGTTTTATAACATTGAAGTAATAAACGGGCACGGAAGTTCTGATAGTAAGCGGTCACTGCCATCCTCCATATGTAAGCACCTTTATATAGACTCCAGAAAAAAAGATATCCTCATATAAGTAAGTCAGCAATAGGAAGTAGAGCGGTAAAAATCCCACCTAACACTACGTGGCTCCCAGGGCGTCAGGTTTGAAGCCACCTTTTGAAGGTTTCCACCTCGAAAATAATAAAAAAGGTACCTCGTCGATCAAACTATACCTACTTATTCTACGTCTTAGCAAAGTCGTTTTCATCAGGACATTCTAGGAAGAAAAATTCTAAATTAATTTTAAGACGAACTATTAAATTACATAAACAAAGAAATTGTAGTCAAAAAGACACGTTCTGTAGATATATACTAATATAAATTTCTTTGAAAATACATAGAATCCCTCGACTTCAGTCGAAACATCGCGAAATGCGGAAGTGATGAAGAACAAAGTCGCGCGAACATATATATATAACTATCGAAACATTGATATGCCATTTTTAGTACATTCCGTACGTGTTCTTGTTTGAATTCTTATGAACGTTTGCGTCAGTGATATGGAAATCGACTTGGATTGGTTTTGAATCTAAGAAATGTATTAATGAGTAACTCGAACTCTGACGTCATTCAAACGGGTCATGCTATAAGGTGTAGTAGTTGCACCTCCTCCATCGAACTACACTCGTTCTTCTAGATCACCTATACTCAACCTGCCGCCAGCCTCCCACGTGTGGCCCGCCGTGCCATTTTGATTAGCCCAGCCGAATTTAATATTAGATATAGCGACCGTTTTTTTTGTCGACTTTTTAAGAGTAAGTAGGGTTCGCCGCCCAACACGACACGACCGGACGGCATAAATCCTCGGCACACTTTCACATGAGGCGACCATCTTAGTACTCGGGAGTAGCAACGCATCAGTGATTGACTTCAGATGGAACCCATGTTCTGTATGAAGTTGATTACATATGTCCATGGGCGGCAGTGACCACTTATCATCAGGTGGACTGCACGCTCGTTTCCTACTTCAGTCAGATAAAAAAAAAATCCCCTCACTACGCCATTGCTTGCGGCCCGGGATCACCTGGATCACTCAACTGAAACATGTTTGTGACCTCTATAAATAAAAAGGTTGAGTAACGCTGTACTAGTTGATAAAACAACTATAGTTGTCAAAGTCGTTGTCAAAGGGACATTATAAAGAAAAATATTGTGGCGCATTAAATTCAATAACATTAGTATGCTTTATTCAAACAAGATACGTGGTGGTTGCAAGGTGATAGAACGTACCTATATGGTCGGGCGAGGGAGTACTACCGTCACACCTATTTCAAACGAGCGGTTCGGTGGAAAGGTGTAGTTTCCGGCACACTTTTGTATAATGCGACTATCATAGTCCTCGGGAGTAGCAATCGTTATTTCAATCTTATATAAAAATATGTAAGCGCTTAAAGGTAATAATATTAAAGATAATTGTACAAATCTACATATATTTCACTGAAAATACATAGAATTCCTCAACATTCGTTCCAAATACCGGGAAATACGGAAGTGATCGCGAACAGAGTCGTGCAAGTATATATAACTATCGAAACATTGATATGACATTTTTCAGTACATTCCGTACGTGTTCTTTTTGAATTCTTATGAATGTTTGCGTCAGAGATATGTAAATCGACTTGAATCCGCTTCAAATCCAAGAAATGTATTAATGAATAACTAGAACTCTGAAGTCATTCAAACGGAGAATGTATGGTAGTGCATTCCTTAACTGATAAATTATCTTTATATTAATATAATAAAAATGAGATAATTGATTTCTAATATTCACATAATTTAGAAACATCAGTGGTACGTGCCTGGGTTTGAACCTGGGACCTCCTGATCAAGAGTGCCCTCTTGATCAGGAGTTTCAACCATTAGGCTATCACTGTTCTACAACCACGTATATTTAACTGCATTTCCAATAAGCAGAGTATTGAAAAAATATAAATACTTCCTTAATACCTTAATTTTTTCACACCAACGGTAAAAAATACCTGTGGTACTAGCTAGAAACAGATACGACCATAATATAACGCAACACTCAAGCACTAATATGTCCTAAAACAAGCAATCGACAAACAATACCGACTCACGACAAAGCTCTTCTGAATCCGAATCCCATCCCATATAAAAATAAACACCTGCCTTTCCAATTACCAGCACATTTCATGTTCCGATGTATCACAAAGGCCTCCATAATAATTAACGAGCCAACAGACAATTAGCGAGCTAATTAAATTCCTGCAGCGATTGAAAGACGATACACAAGGTCGGCAGATAAGGAATCACTTTCTCGCATCTCGATTATAATTTTATTAATTGTCTTGGAGTACTATGAGTCGTATACACGCTGATTCGCACCGCTCTGTGCTTCATATATAACTTACTTACTATTTACTCTCGAGCTATAGACACTGTTTTTTAAAGAACTCTCGGGTGTGTAAATTCCCTCACGATGTTTTCCTTCACCGAATCTTTGCTGTATGACGTCGTGAATAGCACCACTCTATTTGTTTCTATTGATTTTGTAAGAGATAACTAAGGGACAAGATTTAGGAGATGAGCACCGGTTTTCTTTGTATAGTGAATACTGGCCAGTACGTATGCCAGCGATGTCTATTGTCAATTCCCCCTTGGAGGGCTATATCTAGCAATACACTAATGCTCAACATTTTACACGTCAGTGTTAATATCTCGCGAAGGTCCCTTATGGAACTCCGATAAAGCCCCTTTACAGCCCGTAGGCCATTATCAGATGAAGACTTTAAGGCCTCAAAGGCCAAAGTCAAACCCTAGTGGTATTTAGTGGGTAGGCACGTAGGTCTTTCGTGAGTCCCTCATAACCAATGCGGACGGCCATATTGGTATGCATGAGCATTCACCACCACCCTCCCCGCAAGATTTTTTTAAGTAATTTTCTCTGTATTATTGTTTGACATAATTTGATAATTTGACATTCTATTTGGACCGTTACTCGTTAATAATATTTCTACTAATAATTTGATAATTTTTAATACCTAAATATTGATAAATATTAAATAATTCAACTTTAAAATGATAATTAATTAATATTAAAAGTAATTTATATATGAATACTGACACACTTGGCATTTACTAACGAATTAGGCAATCCTGTAATGTGAGGTTTATGCCTAATTATTTAATAAATAGCTAAATAAAAGATGGGTAGCCCATTTTCCAACTTTGTCTGGGCGCAAAAGAAAATCTTGCAATGGACGACAAAGGACTAATTGAATAGATGGAGAACATAGAGGTACCTACTTTAATATATAAATATGATATGATTTGAGGTAATGGCAGCCCGTATTTTGGATATTTGATAGCGATAAAAATATCCACCAATTCGCACTAGGCCAGCGCGGTGGACTATGGCCTAACACTCTCTCATCCTGAGAGAAGACCCGAGCCCAGCAGTGGGCCAATAATGGGTTGATGAGAAATAAAAATATCGTCAAGAAAATTCATAAAAAAACTCTAGGAAGCACTAGGAAGACCCGAGGGTACGTATACGCCTTGCAAACCGCTAATTAAATTATTATATTTCTACTACACCTACATATATATTGATGTATGTAAAATTATGTCAAAATTGCTTCACTATTATTTTCACAGTACTTTAAACAAAACAAAACAAACATAGTTAAAACAATTTCCTGTTGAAAGTGATTTAATTACAATATTTTTCCATCGCGATCGTTACGAGGTCAGAGATAAGAGGCCACTTTCATTTCACTACAATACAATGTTAAGTTCTGATTGCTTGTTGTCATAAGGACATGTTGATATAGATCGCATTGTTAAAATATTCCGTAATATTAGGGGGCTGACACACGACTGGCGAATCAGCGACTGACAAACGACCACGGTCGCTGACGACAGGAAATTGACAGTTGACTACAATCGTCGGCAACAGTCGGCGATTGTTGGCTATGGTCTTGTTCATAAATTTCGCTCGTGTGTAACCACTCTTATTTTTCAATCTTAATGTTATAAATTTTAATATAGAAATAGTAATCGAGCATATCTGATGGTAAGTGGCAACTACTATTGACATCTCTAATCAACTTCAAATAAGATTCGTCTTACCTGAGATTAGCAACAGATGCTTTAACTAAGTTCTACCGCCTCGAATAAGTGCATATGGTATGTCTTCCTTACACCTTTAAATGAGCAATGATAGCCTAATGGTTAAAACTTGCCCTCTCAATCAAGAGGTCGGAGGTTCAAACTTAGGCACGCACCACTGATTTATGTGCGTATTAGAAAATAATTATCACTGCTTTTCGGTGAAGGAAAACATCGTGAGGAAACCTACACACCCGAGAGTTCTTTAAAAAAAAAATTTTTGGAAGTATGTGAAGTCCACCAATTGGCGCTTGGTCAGCGCGGTGGACTACGGCCTAAAAACTCTCTTATTCTGAGAGAAGACCCGTGCCCAGCAATGGGACAATATTGGGTTGACGAGACGAGATCCTTTAAAACCATAATCAAGTACCTAGTACGACGGGTTTTACCTTTGTCTGACATTGAAGTAAAACTGACAATCGAATAGGAAATTGTTTAAAAATTCCGGTATCAACTTTATTCCGATACAAGACAGTGTGAATACTGATATTATCTGACGTTAACAAGTGACAATTATTTATTAATTTTTGTAGCGTCGAACAGAGTAGGTAGTAATTATAGTTGAGGCAGTTAAAACGACTCTCAAAGTATGAAAACCTGTAAGTAAACGTGCCTTTCTCTTTGTCTGATATTCAATCAGCACTAACGGAAATTCGCACTTGGCCCTCGCGGTGGACTATGGCCTAAAACTCTCCCAATCCGGGAGAAGACCCGTGCCCAGCAGTGGGACAATAATGGATTGACGATATAACGGAAATTAAACCTTTCTGATATTCAGTTAATCGTACCTTGACTTAGATCAACAAGGACCATAATACTATAATAATAAAAAAAACGTGCGGAACTTGCGGACTGCCGCGGTTGAGCTATTGCATAGCATTTTTTATTAACTTATGTAATTATAATTATTTATTTATTTGTGCCGTATTTTTTTCTTTCAAGTAGTTTTGTTGTAAGCGGAGTGAGGGGTGTTAGATTTTTTCGTTACGGAATTTCTTGATTCGGTCGCCACGCTCAAAGCCCGCGATGAAAGCTATGCAATAGCTTAAAAACTTAGTTAAATACATAGATCTGAATTCGGCGCACTTTAAGTGTAGTAGACTATGTACTACTACTATTATGTCACTTCAAATAATTACATTTACAAACTTTAAATCATAATTTTAAATACTAAGTGATTAAATTCGATTCCAGAAAATAACACATCGCAGCACATATCAAAATCCGTTATTTAAACAGCAGTAACCAATAGGTACATTATTTTTATTTAAATCAAAAGCGTATTTAATCTTAAATGAAGTAACAAAAGGTACTAGGTAAGCTAGGTAAAGGTAAAGTAACAAAGGTCAATTCAAATAGTTGTCACATTCCCAGATTCCTTATCAAAAACCTTATTCTTACGAATTAAGCTTTCGAGTTCGTCTCTATTCAAACATCGGTGGAAATTGTTTTCAGAAAATCTGTTCGCGCGAACTTCAAAGCGGCAAAAATGTCGAATTCCCGCGAAAATGGGCCGTGTCAAGTTAGAGTTAAGAGTTCCGATGCCCCGCAGCGCTACCACATTACAAATATGGAACAGTATGCAAACTAAGCCTAGTTCATAAAATAATTACCTATACTCTATTGAAACATTAGGGTTGTTTCTATATTATTTTTTTAATAATAGTGCTTTTAATTTGTATTTCATCATCTACTGTTCTGTAGTCATTCACTCAACCAATTAATCGAATTGTAATAATATCTACGCAGTTTACAAATAATATAAGTAGATAATCTCACGTCGTCGGTTAATCCCAGCATGACGATAATCATTATTATAGTTTTAAATACGGAAAATTGTTTAATATTGATACAATTTGTAGATTATTGTTCTTTTGTAGATCTTTAAAATGTTATTACGGCGTAATTTTTTAGCGCGAGCGTACACGAGCCTTGGCATTAGGTAGCAATTTTAAAAAGATCGTGGAAACAAATAGCAACATGAGCACTCGTCTTGATGCGATACTCTGACCCACTGAACCACTGCGAAAACCCCTTAGCGGCCTCGTCAATGCATTTGTTTATGTGAGTGTGCCCTTTTTAAACGTTTGTAGGCAGTTTCCATACCTACTGTTCCCCATATTTTTACTGTGGCGCTATTATGTAACCAAAACCTGCCGACTGCTTAGGGTTGTCTAAAACTAGAATGATTTCATCTGGTGATTGTAATCTGGTGATGGAACTAGTGTGGTTCGGTGCTTGTGGTCCATCAGATTGACTAGATGCTCGTTCGATATCACATTTTAAAAAAGGTACTAGCACCTCAACTATTCCCACCAAGGCTCATCTCGGTTGTGGTCTAGTTAGATCTCGGGCTTGAAAGGCGTGATTAATTAACCGAGGTACTTCAGCTATGTTCTCATATGGAACAACATATCTGTGGCCAACTTCAGGTAAGACATTAATTTTCTCTGAAGATAATAACAGAATTCTCAAGGTGACTAATCACAGTAAAACATATGATTTTAGACTAGTATTATCGCGGAATTGATACATTATAATACTTAACGGGTACTCACGATATGCGGTTTATGAATTCTTATAGAATTCTTTTCGCCGATATTTCGACCCAGTTGCATGGATCGTGGTCACGGCCAAACTGCGGTAGCGGGGAGAAACCGTTGACAAGCACTAGTGGTAAATTAACCTATCTACCCTACGTCTAGTTCGTTTTTCTTTTTTAGGTTCCAATTCACGACACACAACACTAACTGTATCCTTACGCACCACACTTTGCACTATTTGCGATTTACATAAACTAACCACCGGACTACCCATCGCCACACCATTAATTTGAAGAAAATATTTTTCTTCAAATTAATAGTGTGGCGATGGGTAGTCCGGTTGCCCCAGTAGTTGCTAACATATGGATGGAGTATTTTGAGAAAAAAGCCATCACTACTGGCCCTAATTGTATTAAAATTTGGAGAAGATACGTGGATGATGTTTTTGCCATATTGAAGGGAGGAAGGGGACAAGTCGAAACGTATTTATGTCACTTGAACTCGGTACGTACTAATATTAAATTTACTTATGAAATGGAAGACAACGGGAGGCTGGCATTCTTGGATGTTGCATTAAGCACTCGCCCAGATGGTACATTTAGTTATGCAGTATACCGGAAACTTACTTACACGGATAGATACCTACATGGCACTTCACACCATCATCCTCGACACCTAGCATCGGTTGCAAGGTCACTCACAAACCGTGCACACGCATTATGTGACGATGAACACCTGCCACAGGAATTAAAACACATAGATGATGTCCTGCGCCGTAATGGCCACACACCTAGGACCACACAAAAGGACAGAAAACATTACACTACCAGTAGAGTTGAGCGACATTGCGCATACTTCCCATATGTAAAAGGTGTAACGGATAAGATAGGTAGAATTTTGGATAGAAGATTTAATATAAAATCTGTATTTACGCCCTTTAAAAAACTTGCGGCCTACCTACGTACACCTAAAGACATCATCCCGTACCAATGTCCCGGGGTTTATAAGGTTGACTGTAGCTGTGGCAACTCCTACATTGGACAGACTAAACGAGCCATATCCCAACGGATTAAAGAACACATCAGCGCAGTCAAAAAGAATGACCCGAAAAAATCTGCGGTAGCTGAACACATCCATAATTCCGGCTCTAACCACTGGATCGAACTGCATAAACCTCAGGTGATCTCCGCTGAGCGTCATTACTTCCCACGTTTAGTAAGAGAAGCTATAGAGATCAAAAAACATCCTAAGAATTTTAACAGAGAAGATGGTTTTAAACTTGCACAAGCGTGGAATCCGGTGGTTAGTTTATGTAAATCGCAAATAGTGCAAAGTGTGGTGCGTAAGGATACAGTTAGTGTTGTGTGTCGTGATATGGAACCTAAAAAAGAAAAACGAACTAGACGTAGGGTAGATAGGTTAATTTACCACTAGTGCTTGTCAACGGTTTCTCCCCGCTACCGCAGATTGGCCGTGACCACGATCCATGCAACTGGGTCGAAATATCGGCAAAAAGAATTCTATAAGAATTCATAAACCGCATATCGTGAGTACCCGTTAAGTATTATAACACAGTAAAACACTCAAATACCATAACTTAGCAACTACTATAAATTAAGAATGAATGTCGGCGCTCACATGACATTTTCTGATACTACTTGATAAAACATTCCTAATAATACTAATCATAGTTTTAATCGCAATTACTTAGAAGTACAGCTCTTATCAATGTTAATTATCTAATCTACTAATCATAAGTGTAACTAGACCAGTAGTTATTTCTCATAAAATAACAATAATGTAATATCAAAAACGATAACTTATTGAACGAAATATTTCTTATAATACTTCAAGTATCAGCTTTCGTCGGCTATTGACAACACCACCGCCACACCTATTTCCAACGTTTTTGTGGAAGGATGTGGTACCTGGCTCATGTTAGTTTGATGCGTCTTAGGTCTCGAAGTAGCATCATCGCACCTATAATTGAGTACAGATAGAACCACAGATATAAATCTTATATATAAAATTCTCGTGTCACAATGTTAGTCTCCATACTCCTCCGAAACGGCTTGACCGATTCCTCTGAAATTTGGTAAGCATATTGGGTAGGTCTGAGAATCGGCCAACATCTATTTTTCATACCCCTTAAGAGTTGTCCACCCTTAACTTTTTTTTTTATTTTTTATATGGCAAAACAACGTTTGTCGGGACAGCTAGTGATGTATATATTTCAATGAATTGATTCATGGATATAATATTAAAATTAAAAATCGCAGCAGCCCTAAATCAAGGAGTGAATGAAGGCGCTATGAAATACCCTCGTCATCTGAACGAGTGGCGTGTGTACATGTGTGCGTATGACCGAGACTTACGCGTGATTCAACGATCCGAGGCGTGCTGCACTCGTAATATTCGTTTCAAACCTCGCTTTAATGTCCTAATCAGTCTTACTACTCATGTATGTCTTTTTAATTAAACTAGTCACCTGTCTCATCGGTCGAAATTCGACCGTATTTTAAATTAAAAAACTAAACTTCATATTGTCCAAATTAGTACGAATATTTCTCAAATTCAAATAAAATGTAATAATTCTCAAGTAATTTTGAACGCACTCGTTAAATATAAAAGGAGGTTTAATTGGATAAACCGCATTTAAAAGCAATAGCGGGTATTTTGACAAAGACACTTGGCATTTCTGACGTTATGTGTTATCATAGTAAGACATTGAATGTTCTATTTCGTTTATTATGTATGTGTTCGTGTGAATGCACGGTAGTGTGTGTAATGTGTTTTTAGACGATTTTATGTACGTTTAATGCAGTATTTGACAAAAATATTAACATTTTGCACTCCTTCTCTACGTCCACTATAACCGTGCAAAATTTCCTACTAATCCGTCCGCGGCATATTACTTAAAAATGCACCACAAGTTTTTGCTGCAAGTATTAATTTAATAATTAATTGTTATAAATACGAAAAAATAATGCTCGAAAACAATGAACTGTAACTAGGCAATCAATATTTTTGAGCAATTGTTTTATTAACTTCAGAATGTTACTTGTTATATTCTATTTAGCGCTTCTTTTGATTTTGTGTCAAAATACTACTTATCTTAATAATATTATCATAAGGGTATATGTTTATAGTGACACTTTGCGACTATAGATCGTTGTATCCCTATCGAAACGCTACAAAAGAGTTTCGAGATCTATAAAAAATGAGCTTAAATTTATTCATTTCATAATTATTCAAGGAAGATTCCTATACAATCAAAAAGCTGTACCCGACCCTTGTCATCTAAATGCCTAACATTTTGTGCGGCTGACCGAAACTCTTGATAACTGAACAAACGACGGCGCCATATTTTATGACGGACGTCAGCTGACAAGGAGATAGTTCATCTCTGTCACACTGAAAGCTGGCGGTTAGCATTTTTCAGATACAATATTATTTTTGCGCGTTCTGTCCATAGACACGCAGGCCATGAAATTCGCTTTGAACAGCTTTGATCAAAGGAGATGTTTCAAAATGTGGACCTTCGGCCAGGTATTTGTACACCATATAAAAAAAACTCAAATAGAGCTGTTTTATATTAACTTAACAAGCATTTTACTATAATCGACTAAGTTTATTGGTACCAAACAAGAATTTTAAGTTGGAATTGCAACATAACACATTAGAAAAATATATTGGCCGAGTAAACATAAACATTAGAAAACATCAGACAGACTGAATTAATCTAGTAAAGGAATCAGTATGACAGCTGACAGATAATGGCGATTTCAGTTTTGTCCACAGACTGTCTAAATCATTTGTTTCCCATATTGGAAAATTGTTTTTATAACAAAACTATGTTTTAATCAATTTTAAGCATTTTTACCGGATTTTTGTGCTTTTACTCGATTTTTTGAAATGGTGATGCATATTTGTTTAAACGCTCAACGCTGACGCTTGTAGCACAAAGCGACTAGTATTGAAGCGAATGGTGTATCGCCCTCGGTTTGGAGTGTTGGAAAAGTTCTACCTTTTGGCTAGGTATGCAACACCGATACTAGATCGTTTCATTGGCAGTGCTTCGAATTGTATACTAATGCTTAGCACCTACTATGTCTTTACTAATATAATAAAACCTAGTCATGTAAGAAAATTAGAATAAAAATACGTTTTTTTTTTATCTAACTGCAGTAGCAAACGAGGATGCAGTCCACCTGATGGTTAGTGGTCACTGCCGCTCATGGACATCTGTAATCATCTTCATACAGAACATGGGTTCTATCTGAAGTCAACCACAGATGCGTTGCGTGTTATGGATGGTAAACTAAATAACACGCTTAAAAATCACTAAATATTGCTAATTTAATAAACAAACAATTTTCGATTTTTAAACTATCTAAAACAATTATTTTCGGCAACGTGTTTTTCACTTAACTTAAATAGGTACGCGGTGTCCCGCCGACATATATAATTTGTTTACTAGCGTTGTTTATCATTATTTCCATCCATGTATTATTATACACTAGCTGTACCCGCGGCTTCGCCCGCGTAAAAATGAGCGTATCGCAAAGTTTTTCCCGCAAAAATCTCGACCCCGTTGAAATTATATGATAAAAAGTAGTCTATAATTATGTTATTCCACAACCTTTTCTATAGTGCAAGTCCTATCCAAATGAGTTTAGCCGCTCAGGCGATTACCCGGACATACAAAGAGTAAAGAAACGAATTTAAAGTATGTATTTGTGGTTAGGATCATAATTGTTATGTTAAAATATTTTAAAAATTAGACAAATTAGAATTAGAATTTTAAAATTAGACGATTGTGAACCGCCTTTCTTTGAATTAATTAACAATCTTAGTGGTCACACAATACCAAGAAGCACCTTGTAAACCAAATCCTGCTCCACATTTAAACCAAAACGCATCGAGATTACAAAGATTGATTTTAACTTTTCCGCAGTATGTTTAAAAATTTTCAGGGTTATGCTGCAGGGTGAAGTGCAATGTTTGTACTGGTCTAGTACAAAAAAACGCTATTCTTACAAACTTATTTATCATTCGTGTCCTACTCAACACTGGACACGCATGCACACGCATCGGCGGCCGGCATGTATTAGCATGCGCGAGCGAGACGGTTACCTACCCCTGCCGAGAGACACATCTTTATTATTTTAAATCTCTAATATCTTTAAAAGTATTTATTTGATGCATATAGTGTAAAAGCTAACGAATGCATTTATTTATATAAGGATTAATACCGAACAGAAGAAAACACACTCGAAATTATTAACGTAATATTTTTAGTTGAATTATGGAACATAAAAAAAATATTGTGACATAACCATAAGTTATAGAGATATACTATCGCGGATTGATTTTATATTTAAGGTAGCAATCCAGTGTTTCGTAGCCCTTGACGCAATTATTAGTACCTATTCAACATCAACATTTAATTTATCGATAGACTTCGTAGTTGTTTTGTAAATAACGCCACCTATCGCATTCAATGTAATTCAACATAGTAGTTCAACATAGATCAGGATAGATGGCGCAAGTATACCTAATATTTAACTCATCGGTAATTCCTCGTAATTTTATATTGTGGGTAAATTAAATCAAATTTATATCACATTTATTTGTATGATAATTAATTGTTATCGATTTATAGGTATCTATTATTTCATAATGAACTAAGGATCAGGATGACATCAGGGCAAAATGGCTAATATGGCGATAAACAAAAGTCGCGATATACCGAGTTTTACAGATATATGTTGTCGACTCAAAATCAATATTTTTTAATGTTTTATTATTGAGATAAGTTTTCAATCAAGTCTATCTTGCCCCTTGACGGAATTTTATTATCGTACCCTTTGAAGGAAGTTATTTAATTTGATATCTCTAATGACTTTAAACGTATTTATTTGATGCATACAGTGTAAAAAACAATTTTGATCTTTATTAAAATTACGAAACTAACGAATGCATTTATTTACATAAGGATTCCACAAGAAGTCCACCAATTCGCAAATAGCCAGCGTGGTGGACTATGACCTAAAACTCTCTCATTCTGAGAAAAGACCCGTGCCCAGCAGTGGGACAATAATCGGTTGACGACGACATATGGATTAATACTGAACAAAAGACAACAGACTCGAAAATAACGTATTATTTTTAGTTAAAATATGGAACATAAAAATAATTATTGTGAGTTAACCTTAAGAGATATAAATATGCTATCGTGGATTTATTTTATAATCAAGTGTGCAAACCAGTGTTTCTTAGCCCTTGACGGAATTATTAGTAATTCAACATCAACATTTAATTTATCGATATTACTTCGAAGTTGTATTGTAGATAACGCCATCTATCAAATGTTCATTCAACATAATTCAACAGAACAGTGATAGCGCAAGTATACCTAATATTTAACTCATCATTATAATCGTATCTTTCGCATTATAAATACATTTTCATATTATAAACCCATATTATGGGTAAATTAAATCAAATTTATCACATCTATTTGAATGATAATTAATTGTTACCAATTTATATGTATTATTTCTGAACGAACTCACGATGACGTCCAGGCGAAAGGGCCAATATGACGATTGTCATTTGCATTGGAATTTAACAAAATTCGCGACATACCGAGTTTTACGGATATATCTTGTCGATTCAAAATCAATATTTTTTAATGTTTAATTGTTCACATAAGTTTTTAATCAAATCTATCATACCCCTTGACGGAATTATTAGTACACCTCTATGTCAAAAGCCAATATGGAGATTGTCATTTGCATTGGAATATAACAAAATTCACGACATACCGAGTTTTACGAATATATGTTGTCGACTCAAAATCAATATTTTTTAATGTTTTATTATTCACATAAGTTTTTAATCAAATCTATGATACCCCTTGACGTAAATAATAGTACAGCTCTTAGTCAAAAACGAACTACCATGCAAACATTTATGCTCGATTTTAACATTTTCAACCCATTTTTTGAAATAAAAAGTAGCCTATAATGGATCCCAAGGTCACCACTATCTGTGTACACAATTTTATAAAAATCGGTTCAGTAGTTTTGCCGTGAAAGAGTAACAGACAGACAGACAGACAGACAGACAGAGTTACTTTCGCATTTATAATATTAGTAGGGATTACTTATAATTAATTTAAATCATACAAAAGCTTGTAGAATGCAAATAATTTAGCATTAATGTTCATAAAATTCACTGAATCGTATACAGATAAACCTTCGACCGCAGACATTGTGTTAAATACTTGACATTTAATTAACTTCCAAAGCATTTATAACTAAATGTAGCATCAAATAAATTAATTGTAGTTCAATTAGAATTGAAATCATTCGATTATTAAGGCTAAATTCACCCGAATTATGTACGAGTGGGTTATAATTGCATTGAAATGTAATTATTTAAATGAAGTGAAATAGCCATATAACATATATTTATAAAAATACCTGTTTGTTTTTAATTATTTACTATTACATACTGTACTAAGTACGTAGTGCAGTAGTAAAAAACTTCGCTATATTCTGCGATCAATATGAAATGAAATGAAATGAAATGAAATGAAATGTCTTTATTTTGTATAGGCCTGCGGGGGCACTTACAAATTGTCAGTTACATTTTTTTTTCTAAACTACCACCGGATCGGAACACGACCTCAACTGAGAAGTATGAACGAAGTTATACATGTAGTTAAAACCATGTTGTGGGTACCGCACTCCATCCCCTTGGACAGGGTTTCTTTCTTTACTAACTAATTAAATCCCCCCTCCCCCCAAAGAAAGCTATAAATTGACTGTTGAAGAAAATATTGTTTTTATTTCAGTAAAAGGTAACAATAAAGTGACAAAAGAAATGTATTTTTATTACTATTAATGTGATGGGTTTTGGAATAATTTTGTATTTTTATTACCTAAATCTTGTCGCCAACCCTTAGGGGGTTCGTGTACCCCACTTAGCGATACCCTGCCGTAGGATACCAGTGAACGCAAAATAAAATATATACTCGACTACGTCAAATAGAGGTTTATTTTTTGTGTGTATGTATGTATGTACACATGTATGTATGCTACTTGTATGGCACGCGCTGACAAAATGTAACATTAGAAATATCATTAGAATTAACATTACGTGTAATACGTTATAATATACATATTTCATGATTATAATACTAACTCAGTACTTATCCTTTTTCTATTTTTTTTTTAATTATAATAATGAAATTATTTATTGACTATGGTGGTTTACTGAAAGATCATTTTCATTTCCTGAATAGGTATATTGTATTGAACTCAAACTTACCTATAAACAAACGTAGCATTATTGTACTAGTAGACAGTAGACAAAACCGTTTTACATAAACGACATCGTATTTTGCTATAAGCGAGCTCCTAGAATTCCATTAACTTTATTAACGCTTACATGTAAAACATGAAGCTATTATAGTACTTTGTATAAGGTGCCCTTGTAGAGAAAGGCAAACGAGCCTACTAAAATATATTTTGCAAAATACTGCGCCATAAAGAATACGCCGTATAGTGTAATATGTAATGGTTTCTTGAAATACCGCCCATTGGCTACTATCGTGTAACTGTTAGGTTTAGCGATTTAGTAGCGCTTAACACAATTGTCAAAACTACTGGCAAATTGCTCGGAGACTATTTAGTACAGTAATACAGCACAGTATACTAGGGCTTTTTTATAGCAATTGTATTGTGTAGTGTGGTACTGTGGGCTGGAAGGGACAGATGGCTTTGGTCCCCGTTTCCGGGTTCCTCGACCTTCCTCCTTCGCTAGAGGGAGGGACGGTTGCGGATCCAGCTAATGCCGGAGTCCTGGCCTTCCGCCTCTGGTTAACTGGGGATTCCGGCTGACCCAAGGGCACCTCCTATGAGGTACAGTAGTACAGTACAGTATAGTTGTATTTATAAATATGTATTTATGAACACGATCGACTGTTGACAGTTTTTTCGTATAAAATCAAACAGGAATTGCTCGTGGATCGCTTAAGCAACTAATTGATCGCTCAAACGGCAGCATCTTAAGAAATTGTTCAGTAGCTTAAGCGATAAGAACTACACGTTCAAGCGATAGTACCTTTAGCTAACTAACTAATAAAATACTATTTTATTTTAATTTATTCTAATCATTTGGAACCTATTTATTAGTCGTACATAATTAGATTAAAATTTAATTATATTAAAATATTTTTTTTCAATTTTAAACCTTCTTGAAGTACGTTGTTAAATCCGGCCGCCGCCGGCTGCTACTTAACATTCATATCTTAAAATATGTTTTTTAACTAGTAAACATGTTTTACGTGAAAATACTTAACCTAGTGTCTAAACCTACCAAACAAAATGTATCAAAAGTTATAACATGTTTTATTTTAATTAGAAACACAATAAAACTAATACAACATATATTACAAATCAAAAGCTTACAGAAAACGGTACCCAAAACAATACTAATAAACAATCTAACAACGCATACCACGACTCAAAAACATTACATCCATAATAAAAGCTGGTAGTCAACTGTTGAATCGTTATCACTACTTATTTGTGAAATGACAGTAACTACACTCCGTGTAATCTGACTTCTCTCATTTTATTTTCCATATAAATCGATGACATTAGAAACTGGTGGATAGCATAGTCCAAAGCTGTCTGTAATTTATCACTTTCCATTTGCATACGTAATAAGTGTCACAGAGATTATCCTACGAGAATATTATTTATAGTGTTTATAGAAATTACGAAACCCTTGTTAGAAATATAATATTATGTTGTAATTTATCGGTCATAATATGCTTACACCTCATTATTCGGTTATGCGTGTTGGGTAAGATTAGACGTGGGTTAATTAGAGATGTTTAAGAATTATGGTACTGATATAGGAGGCTTAGTGCTAATTGGGTAATGTCAGGATTACCGCGTATCGTATATACCGGTTATATTCCGACTATGTTATTGGTAAATAGATTATAATACGTACTCGTTGTGTCGCGCTGTTTTACTCGCGTAATAATATTACATAAATTTATATTGCTATAACTTTTGTTACCAGGCTCGAGAACAGGTAGTATTGTGTTTTGACCGGGGAGGTGGCCGAAGAAACAGTTCTTGCGTTTCGGTGGAAGAGTGTGGATGCCGGATCACTTTTATATATCATACAAAATATCCTATATAGATTCTTTTTTTTTTATGTTATTGGAGTAGCGAAGGAGTAACACACGTAACACGCTTTCTACACTCATAGCCCCACACTAGGATTTTCTCCTGTGTCGTGGGTACCATGGATACAAACAAGACGAATACACAAACACCCAGACCCAGACCATGAATTTAAACTTAGATACTTGTCTGGCCTGGATTCGAACCCGGGACCCATTGCTCATCAGACCGGTATGGTGACCGCTCCGCCACGCGGGTCGTCATCGCGGTCGTCAAAAAAGTATGCAGTCCATCTGACGGTCAGTGGTCACTGCCGCCCATTGTTATGCAACTTCATTAAACAACACAGGTTCTATTCGAAATTAATCATAGATTCGTTGTTACTCCAGAGGACTAAGATAATCACCTCATATAAAAGTGAACCGACCACACTGGTGAAGCAACCACACCCTTCCATCGAAACGCAAAAACTGCTTCACGCTAGAATTACGCTAATAGAATGTACATGGCATTATAAATTGGTATATCTAAATAAATGTATGAATATTTAAAAATCAATACTACATTTTGATTCCTTTTTAAGAAAAACCCCTATATAAACACCTCTATAAATATTCAACGAAGTAACGTCAGGTCGAAGTAAAGATTTCAGAGGTGGCAGGTTATTAATATTTATAAATTCGTAAGAAGTATGAACCTACTAATAAATAATTCCTTTTACTTTTTACCTCCAGAGTGATATACTGAAGGCAAGTCATGCCAGTTATGCTATCAATTTTGTGGTATCTTGTCTTTAAATAAAATATGCCTTTCGTGGTTCGTGTATTTAAATGACATATCTACAAATATAACGGTGTAAATTAGTTTAGACTAGTATTATCGCAGAATTGATACGTTTTAATACTTAACAGCAAAAATAATTCTATAGGAATTCAAAAACCACATATCGTCAGTACCCGTTAAGTATCAAAATTACTTTACGTTACTTCAAATATTTTTTAATGTTTCTATTCATATCGCGCGGTAAGTATAGAAAAAAAAATGAAGTTGGTAGAACTGTTTTGTGCGTCAACTCCAAAGACAACACCGCTACATCTATTGCATTTTAATAAAAAAAATTTAACGTTGTTTTAGTGCAGGGATCAGCAAGTAGTTATAAGTAGAATCCGGATACTGTTGAAAAGTTTAACCGAGGTTCAAAAATACCTGATAATGATAACTTTATTTTACTTTCAAATTATTTAATAAAGTGATTGTTAAACTTAAGTGGGATTATTGTTGTTGTGAAGTTATGTAAGTAGGTACTAGGTATATCAGAGATAACTTGGCGGTCCTAGATCCGTCCTTCACCGGTCCGCGTCCTGACCGCGGTCCGCCTGTTTTAGTGTGGAGGGTGTGGTAAGGGTGACATACTTATTCATGGCGTGGTAAGTTGGTCAACAGGAGTAGCAACGCATCTGCAGCTTACCTCAGGTAAGTTAACTCATAAAATAAAATGGCCTCAAAAAATTGCATTTTGCGAAAAGAACAAAATTGTGTGTCGTAGATTTATTAAAACACCCCTATTATCGGGATGTATAATCTACTCATGTTTGCCTTTTCCTTGCATGTTTTAATTAACACATTGTAATTGGCTATATGATAGAGCAAGTAATTAGTGAAGAGGTGACCGTGTAATATTTGACACAATAGTAAAAAAACTTTGTTGCTTGTAGCCCGCTGTTCTATCGAAAGGCAATAAATAAACCTGCAGCTTAATGATAGCAGTATGTTATTAGTATGGATAATATACTGATAAAAATAAAAATGACACAATATAATAAATTCAAAGAGATCGATGTATTCGGGATTTGTTTAACGATATTTTTTGACACCACGTGTAGCACAGCGGCCATTTTGAATATGTAATTATATTGCTTTTATCTTATATCGTATCGTCAATGTATTTTCTTACAGGTCTTCTTTCAAAGTTAGAGAGGTTTCGGCCATCTGCCGCGATAGCCAAGTGCACATTGGTACATTTTTTTCCCGAGGACTATGATGGTTGCCTCATGTGAATTTGCCGGCAACCACACCCTTCCATCGAAACGCAAGATATGCTTCAAGCTAGAAGTAGGTCTGGCGGTGGTACTTACCTGGTCGAATTACACTGGTTCTACCACCTTGAACACTGGTTCTACCACCTTAAGCACTGGTTCTACCACCTTGAAAAACTTAGACTTTACATTCCTTTGAGAACTTATAATTTAGTAGGTACTCTCTTTTGGTTTCCTCGCAAAAATATTTTAAAAAGATCAGTGGTGTATTTTAGATTCACATCTCACGATTGAGAGACCGAGTTTCAACTATTAAGCTATCGCTTTTCTAATTTGCTGCTTATTAACTACTAGTTGACCTGGCGAACTTCGTTCCGCCTAACAGTAAAAAATCTAAAACTATCAGTGTTTCTCTACTATATTATACGTGTATTATACACAAAAACCTTCCTCTTGAATCACTCTATCTATTAAAAAAACTGCATTCAAATCCGTAGCATAGTTTTAAAAATCTAAGCATACATAGGGACAGACAGCGAGAAGCGCCTTTGTTTTATACTATGTAGTGATGTACTTAACGCTTACCTGAAGTAAGATACGTATGCGGATAAGTGTATAAGTAAACGTCCATTACCTGTAAAAATAAAAACCAAAATTAGTTTTTAATAAACATTTTAAACGTAATATGTAAAGGTATAACTATATCTATATTTAAAACATAAATAGGTACCTATAAAAGTCGTTCAGAAATAATTTTAATGTTTTTGTTTCGTACAAAATTAGGCAAATAAGCTTAGTAAACATAATACGTAGAATTTGTAAACGTCCGTAATTATTGGTAATGCCTCCTTAATTCAGGTCGCGTTCTCCTCGTTTAATACTGAGGAGGTGTATAATCAAAATTTACAATTAGGAATAGGAGGTCGACATCATTTGTTTGTCTGAGATTTCGAAGTCACCCACGTTATTTTCTAATTATATTTTATCACAACATAATATATATAAAACTGTCCACATGTCTGTCTTTCGATCTAAATAAACTACTATTGGAAACGGCAGAATATTTTTTTTGCGACAGTGATTTTTCTGTCATTTAATGAGTACCTATTACTCTTTCTAGACAACTAGTCTCTTCTTCTAGACAACTGATGGGGTAGAAGAGTCCTCGAATGGAGACCACGTCTGGGCAAAAGGAGTGCAGGCTGCCCCTCGACCAGGTGGACTGATGACCTGAAGAAGACAGCGGGTAACCGTTGGATTCAGATGGCTCATGACCGGTCGTAGTGGCGCAGATTAGGGGAGGCCTACGTCCAGCAGTGGACTTTCAAAGGTGGATGGATTAAGGGGGGATGGACTCTTTCTACACTTACACCCCCACACTGGGTTTTTTCCTATCTCTTCAATGCTATAGACACACACAGACAAATACAGATCAATAGGAACTCTAACGACACACACGGACCGATACTCATTTAACATGTATGAAGAATCCAGTAGTTTAATATCACACGGTTAATTTGTTCATACTACGTTCCGGTTTTAGGAGTGTAGGCGGTAACTATTTACTTTGCATAAGACATACATTTTTATGCATCCAATAAACTATGTTATTTATTATCTTTAAAAAGAAGAAAAGAAGAAAAGAAAAGAATTTATTATCTTTAAAGAAGCTACACGTTTTAGGCATTAGGCACAAACTAAGTAATACGGTGGCGTAGACATCAAAATAACCTGGATATTTTTAGTACATTGCCCTTAAGACAACTATTTTAACTGACATTGATATGCAGGTTTTTTGTATATATTAACTTTTACATTCACAACAATATACTTTGATAGTAGTTTGCATGATACATGATATTAAATAGCTTAAAGTTAAAGAAAATACATAACTTTTTAGGATTTCACGCATTTTAAAACATGTCTTGTTTTCTCAATATATTAAAATCATTTGTTCATCTAATAATATTATTCTAATTATTCAAGTTTACGTTGGCTTGTTGGATTCACAATTGTATTTGAAAGTAGTTGTGCGTCGCGGTTTCACCTGCGTAGAAAGGCTGTTACATAATTTTAAATTGTAACAACTTTAAATCGCGTGAATTGATTTTAATGAAAAAAAGGCCAAATGTACCTTATTATATCGATTATAAATATATTTGCAATCCTATTGATTACATTTTGATGACCTGAAACACAAACGTACAGTCAGAAACTCAAAACAATGTACAAGTCTGAGTACGATTTTCTTTGCAAATTTATTAGATGTGTTTATGCAACTAAAGTTTTCTTACATATGTACATTTGATTACGAATTCAATCTACTACAATAGTTCAACGCTAGCCAAACGTGACCCACGAGCCCTATCTATACGCCTTTCCAGTATTCCAGCCAGAATTTCGCCGGTTCATAATTTATGAGGCGAGGAGCTTAGCGACCCTGTTTATAGCCACAATTGTTTCATTTCACAAACGCGTTAAAGGATTAATAAGCATAAGAGCTTAAAGGTTGAAATTGCTATCGCTCTGTAAAATATCTGGTATTTTTGGTATCTTTTCTCCGTAGCAACTTTTCAATCTATCGAATCATTGAGCACTGTCCCAAATAGGAATTGAAGTGCCTCAGAATATTGAAATCTACATATGACATCTCATATACATAATTACTAAAAATATTTGAAAATAAAAGTACACCCGGGCGAAACCGGGGTGGGCTGCTAGTACCTATAATTATAAAGAGATAAGTAGTCATTTATATAAATTTCTGGTATAGATTAACAAAATTTAAGATGATGAGACTAAAAATATAAAACATTCCACAGATTATCCTAAGTACTAAGTATGGATTCTTCAAATTCGTTTCCTGTGGCAGCTAAATATACACTTTATTTTATGTAGGTGATTGACTCCTTGCTTTCCTTAACAAGAAATCCGCAGAATTTAAAAATGTCACTCGTGGGAGTGATAAAATTGCGTAACCTCTGAAATTTCAGAAATGATTCTTTCAGAAAGGTTTCTTTTATGTTTAATTTTTCTTTCAACGCGTAATAATTATTTATATCCGCAATGTAGGTATTTATTTATCCTGACTTTTACTGCTTTTAGTGTAATTTTATATATTTTCTTAGAAAATATGTTTTCCCTGTTAATAAGTAATATATTTAGCACCGAAATGTAAGTTCGTAAATAATTCGGAAATATCTTTACCACTTATTATCAAAACACAATTATCAAACATCTTTTTGATTGTCCACGAGACCGTATCGGACTGCCACGAAAAGTTCCGGATTCAAAACAAATAAGTCATTTACATTTTTTTTTCTGACTGAAATAGCAAACGAGCATGCAGGCCACCTGATGGTAAGTGGCCACTGCCGCCCAGGGAAATCTGTAATCAACTACATACAGAACATGGGTTCCATCTGAAGGCTATCATAGATGCGTTGCTACTCCCGAGGAATACGATGGTCGCCTCATATGAAAGTGTGCCGGCAACCACACCCTTATATCGAAACGCAACAAATGCTAGAAATAGCTAGAAATAGGTGTGTAATCACCTAAAATAATATTTGTTACCACGTTATTTATAAAACAAAAACTAAAAATTAACAGTAACATTACGAAACTATCTACTTAATATGACTAAATCAGAAATTTACAATTACCATATACTTTTACATTACACTATCAAAATGGCTATTTAACTTACAGATCATAGACCTCAATTACCATTCCGTAATATGAATTTATTATGAGCGCCTGGAGGTCAAAAGGGATCTTGAGAAGGGCCACCCGTGATTGAAGCAACGTGGTGGGTTCTTTGATTAGAACCTTCAACCTTCGTGCATTAGAATAAAGTTTATGTAGTTGATGATTTTTAACAGAATGTTTCAATCTGTTACTTTAATTTTGTAGTTCAACATTCGGCTATTGGAAAAAAGTTTAATTGCTATGATTTCTAATCATTTTTGTTTTATATTGTAACCATAATTTTGTTTACTAAAACAGAATAAATAGTCTATATAAAATATTTAAAATAATACGCATGTTTGTACATAGAATTACATAAAATAAAAGTTTGTAAAATTAAGAATAAGCAATTATACATGTATCTATACTAGTCACTCGTCGCATCGGTCGAAATTTGACCATAATTTAAATTAAGATACTCAACTTCATAGCATTGTCCAAAGTAGTACAAATATTTCTCAAATTCAAATAAAATGTAATAATTTTCAAGTAATTTTGGACGCACCCGTTAAATATAAAAAGAGGCATAATTAGCTAAGCCGCATTTAAAGTCAATAGCGGGTATTTTGACAAAGACACTGACATTTCTGACATTGTCTTTTCATAGTAAGACATTGAATGTTCTATTTCGTTTATTATTTATGTGTTTGTGACAAATGCACGGTAGTGTGTGTAATGTATTTTCAGTTGATTTCATGTATGTCACGTAACAAACAAACAGAAAAATTGTACCTAGCATAGTCTTATTAATACTAACTACTATGAAAGAGACTAGTCCCCACGATACAGGGAATCCTAGTGTAGGGCCTAGAGTCCTTTACAGAGAGATAACTATTAATTGTATGCGAACGCTTTGAAATTGTATAACATTTGTTATATAGGTACTGTATAAAAATATGTAATTAGGTTATACGTGTTAGTATTTGTTACTTTGTTTAACGTGTATATCCAAGTAACTCATTTTATATCAAATAAACTTCATTCATTCATCGATCAAAACGACCATCGTTTATCCTTTCGCATATTTTGTATTGACGATGCGAAAACGTAAACGGTGGTCGTTTTAAAAAGAACCTAATAAACTCGCATTGAAGGAAACCATTTTTTTGACTAAGTAGGTACTCCAGCATAGCTACAGAAATAAAACTACGAAGTAACGTCAAGTAACATTTAACGTTCAGGGAATGTCAACATTTTCCTTCTATCTTTCAGCTCCTTTATATATTAAACCACTAATTGCAGAAGTTTGTACAATTTAAAAATGGGATAAACCACTGACAGTTTAAAAGAGCGGTTCCCTTTTCTAATAAAAAGTAAAAGCGTTTCGAAATAGGTCATCGTTAGTTTTAGGTTTATTTCTGCTTTTCATCTTTTCACTACTACGTTGCCGGCTTAATAGCTAACTAAATGGCTCAGAAAGAAATATTACTTGCTAACTAACTTTGTTTAAAGAAATTCAATTAATAATATTTAAGCTACTAGGAAAGCATGAAGAAATGTTTGTGTTTATTCTCGTCAACCCATTATTCGCAAATAGTGATGCGACTCGAGTCGTATTTTTAATCGAGTCACTCGAATGAATTTGTCATACGCATACTCGGTTAAAGAAATATATCGAGTGTCTATGCACTCGAGATACCGAGTTGATTTTGTTTGTTGCTACTAGATATCTCTCGACTAGTTTGTTTTTTGTCTGTGCCGGCCGCATTTATAAATCGACCGACCTTTTATTTTGTCTCGTTTTTTAGAAAGAATTAATTTCATTTCATTTCATTAGTATTTAAAACTGTGAAGCATGCGGAGTTTTGAGTTTATTTTCCAAGTCAATACTTGGAATACGTAGTATATAATAAGAATATTAATTATTACACTTAAATTGCAAATCTGTGACTCGAGTGCCTTGAAACCTTGAATATAACTCGAGTGATGTAGTAAAATTACTCCAGTAACTCGAGTCACAAAATTATATTTGACTCCCATCACTAGCCTCTACTCAACACGGGATTCGTGAATAAGAAGGGTTTAACTTCAAACTTCTTTGAGAACTTTTTAAAGTATTTACAGGTCTTCATTCTATGGTTATGTTTCCCATCCGTATTAAAATACATCATATTTTTTATATTAGAAGGATTTTTAGTACAAGTAAGATTTAATCAATAATTAGCTGTTAATTGTTAGAGATCTAAATCACGTCAAGATCGCTATTAGCAATAATCAACAATAATAGCGATCTTAACATCTGCTGTTTTTTAGTTAGAAGATTGTGGTGGTTTAACTCAGTCCTTAAGGTAGCAATTTTTCTTTGTAGCGCCGAGGAAGGCCACCAGGAAGTCTTAGTCCGATAGGAATCCCACATAATCAGGAGTCACTACCACGGCGTTGGGTACCTTTTGAATGAATTCCGCCTCAAAAAAAAGTGCAGCAAAGTATCTGTGGCTGAATGCAGGTAGAACTTTTACGTTATCTGAAGTTTATTACAGATGAAAATTGTCAGCAGTTATCACTATTAGGTAAACGCAATGTACCTCATAGTGATAACGCTCGTTTTCTTTTTCAATAAGAATAAAAACTCTAGCCTTTGGTATTTATCTGTCAAATACTACAATCACAGTTGCCTCCACACAACACCCTGAAACTAGCAAAACATAATATTGAACAAGTAAAACAACTTACTCCTAGTAAAACTAAAACTTCGAGCGATATAAAAACAATAAGCAATCACTATTAAACTTGATATTAACATAACCCGATCATAAATAAATGAAATTGAAACTCAAAATCCTTGATATGTCCATTTCCAAACATCCAAATATCGATCATAAAGAACAAATTTATGAACGTGGTCCAACGTAGGCAAACAAACAACTCTGTTTGATCGGAAATGAAAACCACTAATTAGAATTTATAATCACCTCGCCCAAAGCTAGTTAATGTCTGTCGGTTGCGTTTAATTGAAACATTGGTGCATTTGTATGTTGACACATGACATTCTGTTATTTAACTGCCCACAAAATATAGAAATAATGGCCGTTGAAACGTATTTGGTTCGACAAATATTTTATTACGTTCTTTATTTTATTACCATCATGACCTTTGCTAATAATAACTGAGAATACGGAAGCTCTTTTACAAAATATCTACGTATAGTAATGAGTTTTTTTTGGTCTAATATTCATAGCTCACACTAATGCGACAATTAATAATAGCACTGATATGTTAATGAAATCGACATGACTCCGAGTTTGTTAGTAAACATTTGTTGGTAAATGGTTATAATAACCTAGATAAATATCTAAAGTCGATCACAGATAAGTTACTACCCGAAAAATAACCTAAACTACTTAAGCACTACATAGGAGAGCACACGAATGCTACACTTCTGCAATCACACAAGCATAGAACGGAATATCCTGCCAAATTAAAAAGTCCTCTACTACTTACTAGTACTACAAACTTAGGTCATTGACATATCTGTACATCCACGTTAACTTCCATATTGTTTATGACTGCGAATGCATCACGCTTACATACAAAGTAGTGATGTAGCGAATATTAGCATTCGCAATCGTAATTCGCGAATGGGATATTCCCATATTTTTAATCGACTTCCAAAAAGGAGGAGATTCTTAATTCGTCTGTATTTTTTTAGATAATCGCATTTGTATTTGCATGGATTATGCGAATGTTTAGCGAACATTAAATTGCAGTGCTTTTCAAAAAAAAAGTCGCCAAATCTATACAAATTTAATTCGACTGCAGTTTATCGACATAAAAAAAAGGTTGCCAAAATTTATATCCTCCCTACACCAAAAACTGAAAAAACCAACATTCATATTCGGATTCATAAATGTTGATAAGGAATATTCGCATTCGTATTCGCATTCGCAAATGTCAAATGACATTTGTTACATCACTAATACAAAGTAGCGACAAATAAATCAGTTACCAGGGAATCCAGTGGAACAAGGAGTTCAGTCGTGAATATCGCATGTTTTTAGATATTCTCATTTGCATTTGCAATTGTGCGAATATAGAATTGCAGTGCTTTGCAAAAAAGGTCGCCAAATCTATACATATTTAATTCGACTGCAATTTATCGAAATAAAATATCCTCCAGAACCCTACACCAAAAACTGAAAAAACTGTTAATAAAAATGTTGTAGTTGGTACTGTCGGTAGAAAATGTTGGTACAGAATATTCGCATTCGTATTCGCATTCGCAAATGTCAATTGACATTCGTACATCACTAATACAAAGTAGCGACAAATAAATCAGTTACCAGGGCCAGCGTCCACGGACGGCACGCAGTTCAGTCACGATTTATCAAACTTGTTTTATTGAAGAACTTCCCTAAGTTTTTTAACTCAAATTTTTTGTCCTTTCTTTTGTCCCCTCTGACTCTTATATTTGTTTTGTCAACACAAAACAAAGTCTTTTGTTTGTTTAAATATCAACAGTTTCTCTCTTTATACGACACTTAATTGCTATTTTTAACCGACTTCCAAAAAGGAGGAGGTTATCAATTCGTCTGTATTTTTTTTTTTTTTTTTTTTTTTTTTTTATATTTGTTACCTCATTTCTCCGGACTGGGTGAACCGATTTAGATGATTTTTTTTTTATTTGAAAGGTAGTGCGTGTCATAGGGTCCCATTTTTTTTTAGTATTTTTTTGACTAGGGCATCCATAAGAAAAACGCATAAGTCTTAAATTTGCATTTTCAATGTACGCGATAAATGTATGAATAACTCAATATCCCGCCAACCGATTTTGATGATTCTTTTTTTATTAGAAAGGATGTACTCCAGGGGTAGTCTGATAAGAGTTTGATAAGGTTCTAATCATAGGATCTTCAACTTTTTGGAGCAAAATAATAAAATTAGTGATAGTCGGCCGAACCTTAGCTGGAGAAGTCCAATTGAGTAAAATATAGAATAAAATTACTATGTAGGTATTTACTATGAAAAATTTGACCTTAAACTCTTCAATCCTGATGATGCAGGGGTACTGCTAGCCTGAACTATAAAAGTTGGTCGTTTGATGTTTGCGAATATATAATGAAATTGTTAAGCAAATTCATGGGACAAAAATTTGACCTTCAACTCCTCAACCCTGATGATGCAGGGGTACTTAAAGCCAAAACCATAGGAATAAGCCATTTGGTGCTTACGTATATGTTATAAGATTACTGAGCAAAAACATAAGATGAAAAATTTGACCTTCAACTCCTCAACCCTGATGATGGAGGGGTACTTCAATCCTAAACCATAGAAGTTGGCAATTTGGTGCTTACGGTTATGTAAAGAAAATACTAAGCAAAAATATAAAATCAAAAATTTGACCTTCAACTCCTCAACCCTGATGATGAAGGGGTACTTCAATCCTAAACCATAGGAGTTGGCAATTTGGTGCTTACGGTTATGTAAAAATAATACTAAGCAGAGGCACAAAATTAAAATTTTGACCTTCAACTCCTCGACCCTGATGATGAAGGGGTACTTCAATTCTAAACCATAGGAGTTGGCAATTTGGTGCTTACGGGTATGTAAAAATAATACCAAACAGAGGCACAAAATTAAAATTTTGACCTTCAACTCCTAAACCCTGATGATGCAGGGTACTGCAAGCCTGAGCCATAGAAGTTAGCCACCTGGTACTAACGTATATATTATAAGATTACTAAGCAACAATATAAGATGAAAAATTTGACCTTCAACTCCTCAACCCTGATGATGGAGGGGTACTTCCAGAGGGGGCGCCCTGTTTGTATGAATTGTAAAACTGTTTTATGTTTAATTTTTGTGAATATGTAGATGCACAAAGCAAACTTAGAGGCTTTATTTAAATACAAACATAAAAATATAGTCACTAAAAAGTGTAAAATAAAAACTTTTTAACAAAAAATATCTACCGACTTCCATGTCACAAAAAAGTAAAAAATAATTTAAATATATTTTGGTCTAGAACATACTCAGTACTTAGTACATAGTTCTGAAGTCGGTGCTCATATAGGACGTAGTTACCGTCGTCCAGCGAAATATGTCGAGCACCGACTTCAGGACTATGTACTAAGTACTGAGTATGTTCTAGACCAAAATATATTTAAATTATTTTTTACTTTTTTGTGACATGGAAGTCGGTTGATATTTTTTGTTAAAAAGTTTTTTGCCGACATTTTTCTCTATGATTTCAAAATAACTGTCTTTTAAATGCTGGTAATTTCGCGTTCACGGCTCGAAAAAATAAAAAGCGTCGCATACAAGGTGCCAGGTTAAACAAAAGACGTATACCAAAAGGAATTTGACGACCCGCGTGGCGGAGCGTTTACCATAGCGGTCTGACGCGAAATGGGCCCCAGATTCGATTCCCGGCCAGACAGGTATCTTTAAAAAAAACGCTTTCACACACATAGCCCCACAGTAGGACTTTCTTCTGTGTCGTGGGTGCCATGGACAAACACAAAGACGAATACACAAACACCCAGACCCAGAACAAGAATCTATAAGTACTCATCATTCAGATACCTGTCTGGCCGGGATTCGAACCCGGGACCCACTGCGTGTCAGACCTGTATGGTAACCGCTGCGCCACGCGGGTCGTCAAATCTGAATGATGAGTTAAGATTCCTGGTCTGGGTGTATGTCTTGTGTGTGTCCATGGTACCCATGACACAGGAAAAAATCCTACTGTGAGGCTATGAGTGTAGAAAGCGTGAAAGCGTGAATTACAGTGACCATAGTACCTATGAGTACGTTTCCTCGAAATGATCACCATTTAAATTTTCGCCCAAAAATGTAAATGTGTAATCTACATTGCAAGTTGTATACATAAACGGTGATCGTTTTGTGGAAAGGTAATTAGCTGCTACAAAAAAGTACTCGGTTTCACTCCTTAATACCAACTTAAAGAAGATACCTTTGATACGGTAATCCATTAAAATATATATTGTTGAATAGTGACCACACCCAATGTTTGGACACGAAGCAAAATAAGTAAGTCTGGCTAAAAATACATGCCGCGATTAATAAGTTAATGCACTAGAACTATACAATTCCGTCAGTAACTCTTTACAACTAATAACTAATTTGATAATACCTTTTTAAGTGTGTTAGAATAAACTATTCTGAGGTTGCAATTATATGCCCTTCTATATATCTGCCATACAGTAGCCCATTTGCTAATCTCGGCTCAGTTTCATTATGAGGCGACTATCTTTTTCCTCGGTAGTGCCCACCAATTCGCACTTGGCCAGCGCGGTGGACTATGGCCTAAAAGTCTCATATTCTGAGAGAAGACCCGTGCCCAGCAGTGGGACAATAATGGGTTGTCGAGTAGTAACGAATGTTGTACTATTACACAAATAGACAAAGCAATGTTGCACTTGAACTATAAACCCAGCACCTTTAAATAATAACCACATAACAAAAACTTGTAAAAAAATGATGTAGTTTTTGTTACGCGAGAATCAGCCAAGTAGACACATAAACATTTATCGCATAAATTAAGCGAGAAATAAGCCATTAAGTGGAAAGTGTGAGCAATAAACTCATTACGATTAGTGATGTAAAAAGTTGAACATTCGCGAATGCAAATGCGAATATCCCGTACCGAAGGTAAATAAATAAATAAATATAAGAACCAGTGTAGTTCGACTGGGGAAGTACCGCCACACTTATTTCTAGCGTGAAGCACTTCTTGCGTTTCGATGGAAGGGTGTGGTTGCCAACACACTTTTATATAAGGCGACCATCATAGTAGTAACGCAACTGTGATTGACTTCAGATGGAACCCATGTTCTGTATGAGTTTTATTACAGACGTCCATGGGCGGCAGTGACTACTTACCTTCAGGTAAACAGCTGCTCGTCTGCTAAAAATAAACAAAAAATACAATCGACTTCCCTGCCACAAAAAAGTAAAAAATGATTTAAGTACATGTTGGTTTAGAGCATACACAGTAGGTACTTAGTACATAGTCCCGAAGTCGGCGCTCACCATATTTCGGTGGATCATGACGAAACTACATGTGTCTTATATTTGGGAAGTCGGTTAAAAAACCGACCGTCCACATGGACGCCGCTATAGGAGTAGTGTAGGGGACGGTAATTTTGCGACTTTTGGTGGCCGACAAACTGCTGTTCGACTTAAACTTGTATAAATTTTACTATCAGACAACCTGCAGTTCGATTTAAATTTATCTAGATTTGACTACTTCCTTTCAGTCAAACTGCAGTTCTACATTCGCAAAAAATTCCACAAACCTTGCGAATGAGAATGCAAATGCTCGTTACATCACTAATTACGATCCACTCGATCCAGAATGCTAAGCCCGGCTTATAACCGTAAAATTTTAAATACCAACTCAATAACCCATAAGCCGATTACTTTATTGGGCGTCGTTTGAGCTTTTATCTCAAAGTTTGCGCGTTAATTCCATTTCAGCGCATACAAAACCGGTAATTTTGCGTAATGTTGAGACTGTAATCTGTAATTGCGTGACACGGGTTAGGCGGGCTACACACTACTCCTCTGACAATATAAAAATATATGTGTGTAGAAACTCTTTAAACCGCGTATTTTTTATCTGATTGAAGTAGCAAACGAGTATGCATTCCCTATGATGGTAAGTGGTCACTGCAGCCCATGGACATCGGTAAGCAACTTCAAACAGAACATGAGTTTTATCTAAAGTCAATCACAAATGCGTTACTAAGTACTCCCGAGGACTATGATGGTCGCCTCATAAAAAAATGTGCGTATTTATGCTATGCCGATTACCTAGAATATTATTCTCCATTTACTAAGTAGTTAATTATTTTGAAATTGTAAGTAACATAATAATTGTAAAACAAATAACACCTACATGAAAACTCTCACTTGTACGATTACACATTAAAATTGAAACTTTCTTCTTCACGGACTACATAATCACATTATTCCGATCCGGTGGTAGTGTAAGAAAAAATGTAACTGACAATTTGTAAGTGCCCCCGTAGGCCTATACAAAATAAAGACATTTCATTTCATTTCATTAGACTAGTTGACCCGGCGAACTTCGTTACGTCTAAAAATCAATAATCTCAAATTATCGGCGTTTCTCTACTATATTATTTATTATACATTCTCTGCAGTCGCGCGGCTGCCGCGCTGCGGCCACGCTACTTGCGACCTAGTGTGAAAGCGCTCTATGTTATCTGCGATTACATTAGGTTTTAATACTGCTGGGATAAGTTGAAAGTCAATGTCATTAGCGATTATCAAAGTCAAGACATTTCGGCAGCGGAACCAATAGTGCGATTTTTTATAACTCTGATTCTTTAAAAGGTTTTTGAACTTTTTTCATTCAGAGGTAAAATATTGGCGAAGTTACGCATATCGACGCAGGAAAGCGATCTTGTCGTATAAATAAATAACACTTATCTTAATAATTAATCAAAAATATGATTTTTAGTAGAAAATTTTATATTTTACAGGATGAGGTGCTTAGTAGATCTTTTTTATAATAATCGTTGCTCCTGTGTAAAGATGTATTTTTCGACATAGGACAAATAAGCTTTCCTGCGTCGATATTGTGCGTTTTTAAAATAAGTACTCCGCACTTTCCCTCGCGATAAAACTGCACTAACTTTAGAGATAGAATTGATGGATATTAATAAGATAACTATAAAATTTTACCTCGATATATGTACGCTAAATACTTTAGAACCTCTGATAACTGATTAAAGTCCATAGGCAACAGTGGCCACTTACAACCAGCAACAAAGTTTTCACAACACAATAACATAAATAATATCTATAATAGAATAATTTTACTTAGCGTTGATTTTGTCGGTCGGTGTTCAATATACACCCAAACCCAACAAATACACCAAGAATAGGAACTAAATGAAAAAACAATCAAATATGTCAAAACGACAAATGTCTGCTTATTTGCATCAATGCAATCTTAAAAAGAGATCGGGAACCACTTTACACTAATGCCCGCCATTTCGCAAGCGTACAGCGATCTTATAAATTCCCGATAACCAGTAATGGAAAGTAAACAGAATAAGCAGTTGTTTTCCGGCAATGTAACCACTATATTAGTTACAGTTTCGCATAATTTGCCCACGGATTATGCAACGATCATGCTGTAATTGTTCCATGTCATAACGATAGCCCTTATACCGGTGGTTCCCAAACTTAGATCGAAAAACGTTAGAACTTGAAAAAAAGCACGGACGATCAGTCTGTGGAGTTTTTGTATTATTTTAAAAAAAAGTTAGAACGTCTGCCGCCCACTTCATGACTTAATTATTTTTTACCGCCCCCCATTTATTTACCATCCAACCTCAATGTCATATTATTCTCGCCTAGAATTTAATTCAAACTATATAGTAAACGAGACTTTTCTTATCGAAGAAAGCAATGTTAATGCAACTTTACAATATGATGAGTTCATTCTACCTATTAACAATTGACCAATAAATAATCACCATTTTGCGTTCACCAATTTCTTCTAAGCCTCTTACTGCCCCCCTTTGCGCCAACAAGGGGTTTAGCGCCTAACGATAACACTGCTTATACCGAGATATAGGGTTGAGAATCAACTACGCCTAACCATGCTAATACAGTAAACGATTGTCAGTGCCCACTCGATCATTTTCCAGTTAGACATAATGGCGGAAATCAGATACGTAATAGCGAAGATAACTTTGAAATTGAATGATAAAATATGGAATATATTTACTAGGAAATAGCGAGTACGTTGACACGGCTGCGTTCATTTCAAATGCAATATTTATTTGAATACACAAACTACGCGTTTGGAACCAAGTTTAAGCATTTACAAACTTCAACTTGTGAATCCGTAATATTTTTGCCTTTAAAGTAATATCCGTTTCTATCTTATTTTAAGTGCTTATCGTAAAGTGTGATCTAATCGAATAGGCCTCTACCTAAAGTTAGTAACACATTAAAAACAGATACGGATATATACGGATGATGAGAAAAACATTGTAAAAAGTTGTTTTTTTTTTGTATAAGTAGGTATAAAATACCTATGCGATTCGTTTAATTTAAAATGTGCAATTTAATTAAACTAGATATCTAGTGAACATAGGCGTAGTTAATAAAAATGAAATAAAATATATTAATCATCGATAGGATACAAGAGCGCTTCTAAATACTCGTACAATCAGATCGGAACATGACCGCAACTGTGAACATCCAACATGTAATACATCGGATTTGTGTTTTGATATTTTTTATTAAGCTATTCATAGCTTTTATCGCGGGCTTTGAGCTCAGCGACCAAATTAAAAAATTCCGTAACGAAAAATCCTAACCCCCCAGTCCCAGGATAGTACGAAGCTCGCACGGATCGAGATGAGCTGGTGGAAAGGCTACTGGACAAAAATACTCCATAAATAAATAAATAAATAATAATAATTTCATAACTTGATAAAAATGCTATGCAATATACCGCGGCCGTCCCCGAGTGCCGCATGTTTTTATTATTTATTTTTCTTTCCTTTACGTATTTAGTTATCACTAGCTCATTCCAGCAGCTTTTTTTGCGTGAAAACATAACCAACAAACTGACATTCACAATTATAATATTAGTAGGGATTATTGTCACTCTCCTCAAAAAAACATACTTTAACTTTAATGTATCTTCACAAACATTACTTTTACAGTCCGATAATTGAGTTGGCTTTCTAAGATCTTCCGAAGGTACTAAAAGTCACATGTCAACTAGTTGTAAACAAAACTATGAAGTTAAACAAAATACGCCTAATTAGCACCGACATCGGTTAAGCACGGCCGGTAATCGTTACAAGTTTACTGTCACGTCTCAGTTTTGTATTAGAACACAAAGTTGCCAACAGGCAAGAAAATACTGTAATATACAGGTATTTCTTTACTTTGTAAAGCTGAGGTGTTTTGCTTTGAAAGACTATTTAGAAAAGCATCATGAGGCTAGCTTATACCCGCGACTCCGCTTCGGTCATTTTTAACATGGTAATGAAAATCCTTTGTGTTAATGTTCTAAATCCTACCAGTAGTTTCTGGCTGAAAGAATTCTTTTTTTTATCTAACTGAAGTAAGAAACGAACGCAATGGATCCCAGGTTCGATTCCCGGCCAGACAATTATCTGAATGATGAGTTTAGATTCGTGTTCTCCAATGTATCAGGGGCCGACACTAGGTAGGTTTCTTATCTATGGGGCTGATATCACCTGCCCCTTGACGTCACTTACTGCTTACCATCAGGTGGATTATATGTTGTTGTAAAGACTTCATTCTTTTAAACAAGCTGAGCTGGCTATGAATCCACTCTACTTCAAAGTCCACCGACGACAAATAAATAATTAATATAGAGAACAAAGAAACATTAAACGACGATATAAATAAATCCTCTTTCATTCGAATCTTATTTACTCTTTAATAAATTATCACCAAAAATGCCTCTCAAATTAATATCAAAATGCTGTTTGTTCCCGGCTTAATTAAATCGTACAATTAATGGAACGTCATTTGCAAAGGCAAAAAACGGTTTTATTATAAAAAGTTAATTTCCTTAATTTGGCCGCTCTTCCTTTTCGGTCTGAATCTTTTGCCAGACCGAGTACAAAAGGAAAAAATCTTGCTTATTCACATTTTATCCTTAAATTTCCGAGTTTTGTGACCCGGCAGCTGTTAGTTTTCCTTTTTACCTAGAATCTAAAATTAAATGTCGCCGTGACAACTAGTCTAAGAATATATTACGTTAGTATCGATTTTATATTCTCCTTAGCTACATGAAAGAAGGTGAAAAAGCAATCACTCGTAGTTGAGATAAATACATAAGCAAAAGTGCTAGGTAATAATCCAATTTCTTTTAATAGATCACTTACAATGACAGAAACTTTGATATGAATTATCTAGATACATACTACCTAAAGTCGAAAGTACATTGTATTTCTGAAAGCGATACCATAGTGTGTTTTAAAATTTAGGCTTACAATCTAAAAGCTTGAAACTTCTATAACTAACACTGGTTCTACAGGTGGTAAAACCAGAGTAGTTCAACCGGGGAAGTATCACCGCCACACCTATTCCTAGCGTTAAGCATTTTTTGCGTTTCAATGGAATGGTGTGGTTGCCGGCACACTTTTATATGAGGCGACCATCATAGTCCTCGGGAGTAGCAACGCAACTGTGATTTACTTCAGATAGAACCCATGTTCTGTATGAAGTTGATTACAGATGTCCATGGGCGGCAGTGACTACTTACTATCAGGTGGACTGCATGCTTGTTTGCTACTTCACTCAGATAAAAAAGTACACTGTGTATTTCTGAAAGAAATACCATAGTGTAGTTTAAATTTTAGGCGAGCAAATTAAAGGGTTGAAATTTCTGTAACTAAGTTTCCTTTCCTGTTTGGATTTTGTAGCAGATATACCTGCACGTAGTTTAGCTGCAGTGACCACTTAACACCAGGCTAAATGTAATATGCATGCACGTTTGATAGTTCCATCACGTAAGTATTCCGAAGTATACAGAATATATGACTAGCGAAAAGGTTTTAGAAACGAACGAAACGAACTAACGAAACATAAGATATCTCTTACACTTATTACAAAATCTTATAGTATACAAAAATATTTTGGACAAAACTACAACTGTATTCTGTATTACTACAAATTAAATAAAACCGGCAAGTGCAAGTCAGACTCGCGCACGAAGGGTTCCGTACCATTAGCTTTAAAATGTATTGTTATAGCGGTAACAAAAACACATCTTTTTTGAAATTTTCAACTATCAAGCCATCACAAATCATAGCCTGGTGACAGAAATGAAATGAAATGTCTTTATTTTGTATAGGGCTTAAATATAATTACAATCATGCTTTTTTACATGATAATGAAAGACTGGCAGACGGACAGCGGAATCTTAATAATAGGGTTCCTTATTTACCCTTTGGCTACGGAACGCTAAAAAAAATCGGCGGAAACATCGTAGCAGGTACAAAAAATATATTCAGCGAACACGCCTCTTCCCGTTTGGGACGTCGATTAATATGTATAAAAATGTCCTACGCTTCTTAAGTGTAAATTAGTCAAGACAGGTATATGAAAAGAGTATTTCCCTCACGCCGGATGCGCCGTACATACGTAATATTCTTTTGAAATCCAAACGCAACTTTTACAACGTAAAGCGTAATCATGAAATATTCATAAAACAGAAGCTATTTATGCCCCGGTAAATGTATACGCGGACATTATACGCTTATGGAAGTTTCTTGGGCAAACGGTAGGCTTATTACGGTCGCAACATATACTAACATTTGTAAGGCAAATTACGTCGCCACGGCCCTAATGTGGTTAAAATTATTCTTGTTAGTGGATTTCTTTTACGTAAAAAATATATCAACATTCCCACATGTTACAATGTAAGTTTGTTACTCTTTGACGGCAAATTACTAAACCGATTATCATGAAACTTTGTATACGTATTATTAGAAGTACAAGAACACTTTTTATATATTTTGTATGTAGAAAATATTAAATAATGAATTACATTGATTGAGTTCTATTGGAATGATGTTTGATATTTATTTAACTTCAACGCGAGCAAAGCAGTGAATAAAAACTAGTGATGTTATAGCCAGATAGTGATATGTCTTTAGACTTATGTATATATATACCTCACGAACGAACTCAGGTCGACCATCTTCAGGTTAAGACATATTTTTTTCTTTTTTTAACTAAATACTCTGGCCAATTTCCAAAATGGAAACCAATGTTTTAACTGAAAAACCAGCTCTTATAATGATTTCTAAAATGATGGAAATATCATTTTAGAAATACCTATCAGGACTTATCTATAAGCTCACATTACTTAATGATATTAAAAAAAGTAGATGTATATATATTAGATATATAGAGAAAATAACAACAGTAGAACTTTAGTTGCAAATATTAAGCCTTTTAAAATATCAATACAAGCTTTTCGCCGTTCGTTAACATTAATAAATCATTCCAAATTCCTAAAAACAAATAAACAATAATATGCAATAGTTAAAACTAAAACCGTTTTCACAATTTAATCCAAATAAAACCAATATCCAAATAAACGGTAATTTTAAGAACTCTAACTTAAATAATACTCTAGTACCAGTCACCGCAACAAAGTTCAAAGAATCAAAACTAAGTACGTTTCCAAATATTATGTCTAAGCCCGAACCCATGTATGGAATATCACATCATTCCGGGCTTCAACCAAATTAAATACAGGTTACTAATTATCGTCTCAGATAGCAACAGTAAAGCTGCACGCAATCACCGACTGAGACGAACCCAAACATCGCCCACGCAGAATGTACTTAGTTGCGAGGCATCCGTTACTGAGAATATCATCAAGCCATTATTACTGCTACTGGGCACGGGTCTTCTCTCAGAATGAAATAGTGTTGGTCATAGTCCACCAGGCTGGCCAAATGCGAATTGGTAGACATCACACACCTTTGAAAACATAAAGAACTTCACCGTGAGTAAAGGAAAACATCGCGAGGAAACCTACACACATACATACACACTACACACATACTAACAGCAGTGATACAAAAATTCTCATAGGTATATTATTTTAGCAATTCTATGGTGTCTGGGATTTCAACCTCTGGCCTCCCGACTTAGAACGAAGTTTTAATCATTAGGCTATCACCGCTCCATGAGAATAATTATCACGAATATTATAAACCTGAATATGTTTGCGAGGGATAATTGCGATCAAATTCCGGTAATGTTCAAGATGTGAACATTTTTGACCTGGATTTGAATGTCAAATGTCAACGTAACTAAACCCATACTTAACAGAAACAACTAGCATATATGAAAATTAAACAACGGCCATTAAAATTGTTAATCGACACTGGAGCTAATCAATAATTTTCGTCTCCGACAGTAATTAAACATTATCAAAATTAGCACTAAAGTTTGAGCTTTTCACTATTACAAATTTGAACTGTACTATGACTACTAATTATTCAATTTGCATTCAACCTTTTCGAAATGAAGAGAAAATTCCGGGTCAAAATATTATACTTATAAATTCCAGAATGTGTTTGTTGGATTAATTGGGTGTGAGATGTTAGAAACATTGAATGCAAATGTTGACCTTCACCAATAAGTTACTCCGAATGCAGAAGAATAAATAACCTTTTCGAAGCTTGAGTTAGAACGAAAATATCAAAGACATTTAAAATAACTGTAAGTATTCAACATAGAAATATATTTATCCCAGACTAAGATAAACAATTGTCTAATAGCAATTACTGTAAGTCTGGCAGCGTCCAGATACGCATTCCTAGAGATAGCGAATCCAACTAATGACATCACCGAGAATTTCGTTTCTTCACTTAAGGCTCAGACACTTTAGAATAATTTTGATTTATGATTTATTTCATTTAGAATATTTTATATCGATAAAATAATACAGAACCTATAATTCGCATTGCACATCTTAATTATGAAGAGAAATATGATCTGTTACAATTATGTTACAAATACAGTGACATATTCTACAAGATAAATCTCAAATCAAACATCAAATACACGAGATACCTGTTTTTACTCGAAGTTGTATGTCGATCCCCAAATCCATAAAGTGGAAGTGGAAAGCAAATTTAGGGAAATGCTACGCCAAAAAATTATAAGACCATCAAAAAGAACAAGATGCATCTGGCAAAACAAAATGGCGTCTAGTTATTGATTTCTGAAAGATTCAGAAAGAAAACAAAACTGTCATTGACTATAAATTAGTGATATTTTGAACAAATTAGGGGAAAGTCAGTATGTCTCTGTCTGTGATTGAAATTCTGATTTTCATCAAATCGAAATAGGTCCCAAAGAAATTCCCAAAACAACATTTAGTGTAGATGATGGAAATAATTAGGTATCGTGGTCTTACGATTTTTTAAGGATACCTAATGGGTTAAAATGCCACATTGACCTTTCTAAGAGTTATTTCTAACATTGTCCAATGTTTAACGTGTCTCTATGTTACAGTTTACATATATGGATAATATATGTGGACAGCTCATCTACCCAAGAGCATATTAAAGACCTGGAAGTCCTTTTTGTCGTTCAATCATGTGTCATATGTTACAATCCGTCAAGCTGCTTAGGGTGTAGCGCGTGTCAAAGAAATGGACACACATACAAACATACATACAAAAAAAGCATCACCCGCTTTCTGACGTAGTCGGGTAAATACACGTTAAAGCCGGCTCGCTTTTAAAAAGCGGGTCGCAATATGTTATTCACGAACGTAATCCCTGGTTGATATGGGAAAGAGTTCATATTAAATGCTGTTAGTGTAATAAGTTACAACATTTCGTTTACGCTGACCCGCACGGTCGTCGCATCGAAACGATACTTTTAATTAAATGTAATATAATATAATTTTAATAATAATTTAATAATAATAAATATAATATAATTTTGCTCAATAATAATAATAATAATTTCTTTTTTTTTCTTTATTTGCAAGAACACAGTAATTACATTGATATTATATATAAAGGCACGGTCGGACCTTTATCAGTGTGGTTATCATTGTTTATTTGCGATTCCATAATATATTACGTTGGTAGGCGTAGGTATATCGGGCGAGGAGAATAAAAGGTGATCGCACGTAATTAACAAAGTTCTATTATGTTTAAAGTCACAACACAACACTTTTACAGCACAGTTACAATAGTTTAAGTAAACGAATAAAAATGAAGGAATAACATAAAATAACAGACACTCCACCGAACACGTAATGCACCCGCGCGATATATCTCTTCTCCTTCCTTTCCCGCCAAAAACATCTTAAGTTTCGCGCGCTCTGCGCACTAGCGCCCGGGGTTGCGTCAGAGTGAACAGAACCATAATGACCGCGTTCTATCCACTCTATGATTTATGGAAGCGCCGTCACGGCCGGACTGACATTCGCACGTCCTCGTGCGACTGCGCTTGCTCTGGAAGATCTGGAAACAAGCGTACGACTGGATTGATACGCTCGCCCATTCTGACCCACAACTAAAGCAATAGTAAACCAATGGCAATATCTCAACTCCTGTCTCGACCCCTGTCCATAGTTCCACCGCGCTGCATACTGACTAAATAACTTAGAGCGTCCCTTCGACTAGCCGTCATCTCATATGACGACATAGACCAAACAACCATGAACGTCCCTCTCTCTTCGACTAGCCGTCATCTCATATGACGCCGTCGACCGAACAACTCATCACCGTCCCTTGGACTAGTCCCAAACTTGTCATGACATTTGAACACATGAACAGTGAGTTGGTACGGAACTTCGACCCGTATAAGCCAGTCCCTTAGACCACACACTAGCTCTTTCATGGTACGGAACTTCGACCCGTGTAAGCCAGTCCCTTAGACCACATACTAGCTCTTTCATGGTACGGAACTTCGACCCGTATAAGCCAGTCCCTTAGACCATACACTAGCTCTTTCAAATGCATGTACTCAAATCTGATCAGGAACATCGACTCCTTATAAGCCAGTCCCATCCTCAGTTACCACCTCTTTCAAACTCATGTACCCAAGTCTGATTAGGAACATCGACCCCTTATGAGCCAGTTCCATCATCAGTTACACCACACCGTGCACGTTCGGCAATCCGGAACCGTTGTTCTCCACACAAGTGATTTCGCAAAGAATATGGACAGGACTCGAGTTTTACACAACACACGGTAAATTAAAATTATAATTCAACTTACAATTTGCTATTCATGACATTCGGAGGCAGAGAGGGTTTCAGAGCCGGCAGTTAAAGTGTGCGAGCTACGTGCTGATAGTGTATTGCTACTATTATCATCCTCATCATCATTAGCGTTTGGTGAAGCCCCCTCAACCTCATGATCGTGGACCGTCGCCGTCTCGGCCTCCTCTAAGTCACCGAGTAAAGAAGTAGCTGCTTCAAGTAACCCCTCAAAGCCCCCGGGTACTGCACGCAAGTTTTCATGAGCGTACTTATAGACGCGATTAGACCTATCAATATGTCTCAACTCGTATCTATCATTATCTAAAACGCAAGAAATAATAAATGGACCTCTGAATTTTTTTTGTAATTTAGTCTGGTTACGTTCACTACACTTGATAAAGACGAAGTCACCTTTAGAGAAAGGCTTTATTGTTGCCCTACCACGATTAAAACGGTTTACCTCCAACGTAGCTGCTTTCGCAATATTTTCAGAAGCAATGCTTCGAATTGCATCTAAATCCTGGCGAGGCTCAGGTTCTGTATGAGGTGATAAAGAAGACATGCCCAACGATTGGGCACGTATGCCAAACATCAGTTCAGTAGGCGTATAGCCTGTTATCCTAGACTTAGTACTATTCAAGGCTAATTGAACTTCAGGAAGTTCATCACGCCATGCCTTGTTTGGATCACTTTCTACAATTGTCAGTAAGCTTTTTAGGGTTCGCATCACCCGTTCTACCTGGCCATTAGCTCTACTAGAGCCAGTTGCTATAAGATGAAGTTCGATTCCATGGTCATTACAGAAATGTTTGAAATCTGTACTTATATAACACCTACCTTGATCTGCTACAATACGCTTTGGAGCGCCAAAAAGGCAAACGGCTTTCCTAACCGATTTTATTGCACTAACTGAATCTAGTGAAGTCGTGTATTCTAAAAGTACATATTTTGTGAAAGAGTCAATAATAACTGAAGCATATTCTTTCCGATCACTTTTCCCACTCAATTTACCTGTGATGTCGATATGGACAGTATGCCATGGTGTAGCTACTTTTGGAATTGGGTGGAGTTGGATTTGCTGAGCACCTGAACATCCTTTTGAGGCTTTGCAAACTATACATGAGTCCACAAATATGCGTACTTGTTTAGCCATTTGTGGAAACCAGTACTGCTCGTATAACTTGTCTAAAGTCTTATCAGCACCGAGATGTTTGATCTCAGAATGAACATGACTAATCAGTGTCCATATAAGAGACTTTGGTACCACTGGCAGCCAGAAAGTGGTTTTGTTGCGCTCAATTTTCCTATACAGTACACCTTTCCGAACATCGTAAGTGTAGGCAATTGTTTCTGGGAGTTCTTTGTTATTATGTTTACGTACAAGATCTTGTATTTCGCTATCACGCTTCTGCTCTACTGCCAACCACCCTTGATGTAATTCTACAAAATGGATGACTTTTCTACTTGTAGGTATATTGTATGTACTCGATTCTGATGAATCAGGTGTTGAGTTGGACACAGCATTTCTTGACAAGTAATCGGCATGTTCCATGCTATTTCCCTGTTTATGAACTATGTCGAAGTCGTAAGCTTGTAGAAAGGCCCACCACCTATGAACGCGAGGACTGAGATCAGTTTTTGATTTAGATGCCTTTAATGAATTGCAATCAGTAAAAACAGTAAAGTGCTGACCGTACAAGTAATGCCGGAAATTTTCTACAGCCCGAACGACTGCAAGGGTCTCCAATTCGTAGGAGTGGTATCGTGATTCCGTGTCACTAGTTCGTCTACTAAAATAGGATACGACGTGGGGTATATTATTTTTTCTCTGAATTAATATCGCTCCATAACCCTCCGAGCTGGCGTCAGTGTGAAGTTCAATGGGGGAGTTATGATCAAAAATAACTAAAACAGGTTCAGAAGTAAGTATTTTTACGATCCTTTTGTGAATGTCACTGTGTACGTCTGTCCATTTTATCGGACCGTGCAACTTAGTTAACGGATATAGGGGTCCTACTACACGCGTAAAATTTGGTATAAAGCGTCTAAAGTAAGATGCTAGGCCCAAAAATTGCCTGACATGAGTAGCTGTTTTAGGAGTTGGAGCATTTACTAAAGCTTGCACTTTATTCGGGTTAGGTGTTACTTCACCTGCTCTTATTACATAACCAAGGTAGTCTACTTCTTTTTTCATAAACTTACACTTTTTAATGTTAAACGAAAAACCGGCATCGGAAAGTGCTTTTAGTGTAAGATTTAAACGTTCTAGACCTACATCGATACTATCAGAATAGCACAAGACATCGTCCATATACGCGAGCGCTACTTGGTCTTTTAAACGTCCGAGTGCCTTATTAATGCAACGTTGGTAAACGGATGCGGAGTTTCTCAATCCAAATGGCATCGCTGTGTACTCATATTGACCATCAGGAGTAACAAACGCCGTTCGTGCTGTACTATCTGGGTCGACTAGGATTTGGTGGTAACCTGAAGCCATATCTAATGATGAAAAATAATATGCACCATTTAGACGATCTATTTGTTCATCGATCCTCGGTAATGGGTAATGTTCAGGACGAGTGTTAGCGTTAAGTTCCCTGTAGTCCACACACATTCTATCAGTATTGTCCTTTTTTTTAACTAACAAAATTGGACTAGCAAATGGCGAGCAGCTTTCTCGAATTACTCCGGCCTTTAGGAGAGAGTCAACTTTATCATTAACTATTGCCTTTTCTACAGGGGACAATCTATAGGGGCGTCTTTGTACCGTTTTATGAGGGTCGATAAGATCTATACGTAATACACCAGTTGTCACACGTCGCGTAGGTATACCATCAATAAAAAAGTCACTATATTTTTGTAATATATTGATCAAGGACTTTTTGTTATTTCCTTCTAAATCAGTATTAATAGTGTTAAAATCAAAAAGTGTAGGTATGTCAGTCACGTTAACCTCAACACGCTGAGAAAATGTAACTTGATCATTATCGATATGTACGTGAACATTATTTTCTAATAAGTCCCTACCTATGATTACTGGTTCCGCGATAGCATCATCGGGTACTATGTGAAATAATAATGACAAAGAGATGCCTTGTATACTAATGGGAGATAAAACTTGCGAAACACATTTTATATTTCCTTTACCTATACCTGATAGATACACTAAATCACTTTGTGCAGCACCCGGAAATTTATCGGCAAAGCTACTTATTAGTAACGAGCAAGCAGATCCACTATCAAAAAGAAAAGAAACGGGCTCACCGGATGATGCGGTTAAGGTGCTTTTAGTTGCGTTGCGTCGACATATGTGAACTTCTTTAACCGTTGCTGCTCCTTGAACTCCTTTCCGGCTAGGGCACGAAGTAGCCAGGTGCCCCAGCTGTCCGCACACAAAACAGGTGATTTGTTTCACTTTATCAAAGGCTCTTGATGACGTAGTTGCTGCCTTGTCTCCCATTGTGGATTGCTCTCGTTTTTTTTCGACAGTCAACTGCTCTATGTCCAGTCGTGCCGCAGTTGTGGCATACTCCCGTAAAGCGAGTTTCACTGTAGCGAGATCTTTTAATTTCTATATCACGACTGTCACTAGTATCATATCGCCGCTTCATTGAAATACCACTCAAAATTCGAAAAAGCTGTAACCTTGTAGCAACATTATGAGATTGCAATTCGCGACGAATCATTTGGTCTTTTTGGCACAATACTGATGTCACAAATCCAGTCATGATGTCCTCCTCCATTTCTAAACGTGGTATACGTTCTATGGTGCTCCACAGACGCATCGCGGCCTCACATATAGTTTCCTTAGGACTTATATTAAAACGCATAACTTCATCGAAATAATCTTGAGGTAGCATGGGTTTAGCAAATTTTGCTATCAACATTTCCTTTATTTGATCCCATGTTATTTTAAAAGTTTGTAACTTAGTCAAACAAGTGGCAGCCCGCCCTTTTAGAGCGCGACTGAGTGACAAAAGTAAGTCTACACCTTCTAATCTTCGATTAAGGATAATAATTTCTGTTATTTTACACCAGCCTTCTATGTCTGCGTCGACGTCATCGGGATCGAATGGAATAAGTTGAATTAAGGTACTATTATTATTCAAGGTTGGTGGTTGTGAAGATGCTAGTAATCGAGAAAATAAGGATTCCATATGTAACAAAAAATTTGGTACTGGTGGAGGTGTAGATGAATTTCTAAAATTTTCGCCGTTGCTATTAGTCTCCTCCAAATTTGGCCCTCCGGATCCCACTTCTGATAAAGGCACGGTCGGACCTTTATCAGTGTGGTTATCATTGTTTATTTGCGATTCCATAATATATTACGTTGGTAGGCGTAGGTATATCGGGCGAGGAGAATAAAAGGTGATCGCACGTAATTAACAAAGTTCTATTATGTTTAAAGTCACAACACAACACTTTTACAGCACAGTTACAATAGTTTAAGTAAACGAATAAAAATGAAGGAATAACATAAAATAACAGACACTCCACCGAACACGTAATGCACCCGCGCGATATATCTCTTCTCCTTCCTTTCCCGCCAAAAACATCTTAAGTTTCGCGCGCTCTGCGCACTAGCGCCCGGGGTTGCGTCAGAGTGAACAGAACCATAATGACCGCGTTCTATCCACTCTATGATTTATGGAAGCGCCGTCATATACATTTTATAGCTCAGTGTGTCCTACCTATAGAAGGCATGCAAAATATAAAATTCGTTATTGACAATTTCCATTTATATATTTTTTCGATTACAATCATGCAACTGAGTTATTATTATTGTCACATTTTTTTTAATGTCACATTCGAATAAGACTAAGCTTAACGATATTTATGAATGGTTTTATTAATTTTTAATGTTCTAAACTTCTTATGGCAAAGCGGATACCGTACTTATCGGTCTGACACGTAATGGGTCCCGGGTTCAATCCCCGGGCGTTTGTTCATTCATTAAGTTGTTCTCATGGCTCCCACGATACAGTACCAAATCCTAATGAGGGGCTATGAATGTAGCGTTTAAGCGTTAATCACATTTTCAGCTTTTTTACTGATAAGAGGAAGAAATACATTCTCTATTTGATTACTTTATTTTTTACGCACTAACGATATCTACATTTTGAGAGTTCCGTACCCGAAGGGATAAGAACGGGACCGTATTACTAGGACTTCGTTGTCCGTCTGTCCAGCTGACTGTCCGTTTGTCTGTTATCACGCACTATTTCTTGAAACGTGTTAGATAGACTCTTAATTTTTGTACATATTTTTAATATGTATAAACTTTGCTATAATATGAGTCTAACATATTATATTAATGATAATTAAGCTACACTGGTAATGACTCTAGTAGCAGAAAGTTTAATATCCGCATAGCAAAATCGAACCTATACAAAACAATACATATACACTTGTTTTTACTGAGAGCAAAAAAATACATACCTAATCGCCCGAATGATCACGTTAAACAATATGCACTTTTCGTCATAAACCAGTATAAAGGAGCTCACAAAGATGTACCGCTATATGATGCGCTAGAAGCGAACGAGAGACAGATTATCCCGGCCTGTTTTCCTACACTAAATATTTGACAATGCACTACGAAAGTAAAATTTTCATGTTTATACTTATTTCGTAATAAACTGCAACATCATACTTTTATAAAGTACTGAGCTGCTTCTAAACTTATCGTCGCAGTTTTTTGTTTAATATGAAAGTAGCTAATGAGCATGCAATCCAATCCAGATGCCGTGCTACTGCTGAGAACTAAGGTGATACAACAAGTGTAGGTTTGTATGCCTTAGCACACCCTTTAAACCAGATATATTCAACCTGCGGCCCGCGGGCCAAATGTGGCCCGCCGGGCCCTTTGGATTGACCCAGCTGAATTTAATTAGGGATACACGTAGCAGCAAGTCAGACCTTGATAAATACATACTGAAATTTGGCGATCTTTTGTTTTAGACGACAATTTGGAGAAAAGAGGGTTCGTGACATTTTTTTTTGTTCTGTCCCGGGCAGCATAACTCCACGCTACGCCATTGCTTGCGGCCCGGGATCACTCCGCTGAAACATGTTTGTGGCCCCTATGCTAAAAAGTTTGAGTACCTCTGCATTAAACCGAAAGACAAAAGCGTATTAAAAGATTGATTTTAGTGTATTACGTTTTGCTTAGCTTAGTTTTATATACTTCACGTTTTGTCATTGTATTCAATCTATGTTTGAGAAACGTTGCACTACGCCGTCACTGCTCATAAGACATCTTACTGCATTCAAACTGGCTGCCTATTCGTCACACGGCCACAGTAATCGAAGTGGCTAAATGCTGCAAATTGCCTGTAGCACGTCTAAAGCACAATACTACGCTCCCCGGGGACTGAGACGGTGAAACAATTGGCTATCAAGTCTTGTATATTGCCTGGAGACCATTCATTAGCCTGAATTGTGTTGTAGCAGAATGAAATTAATTAATTGCTTTTCATAAAGTCTCTGGATCGTTTAATATAACTATTTAAGGGGTGTTAGGTTTTATAAGCGCAGAATATTCTTAAAAAGCTACTAAGTGTAAGTCGACTCGCGCATGAAGGGTTCCGTACCATTATCAATCACGACAAAATATCACGGCGCCCTTAAATATTTATTCTATTCATTTTTTGTGTTATAGCGGCAACAGAAAAACATCATTTGTTAAAATTTCTACTGTCTAGCTATCATGGTCCATGAGATACAGTGCGAGAGTCTTAGTAATAGGGTCCCGTTTTTAACTTTAGGGGATGAAGCCATAATAATAACCACCTCAAAAATGGTTAAAGATGTCTATACCCTATATTCTGTATCTTCTTTACTGTATACTATATAATCCGATTTCCCCTCAATATCTCAAGCAACATTTCCAATTTCTTCACCTATCCCATGACCGATCTCTTCGCTCGACTGACAACCTTTCCCTCTGCACTCCTTCCTATTCAACTTCCTTTTACAAAAAATCCTTCACTGATCTAGCTATCCGTCTATGGAATTCCCTTCCTGTATCTATACGAAAAGCACAATCTTTATACTCTTTTAAAAATCTCGTAAAATCTTACTACCTTGAACTCTAACTCAATTTTACTCTTCTTTAATAATAATGCTTTTATTGTATCCTGTTTCTTCATCTTATGTAGTCTCTCTCCTATCAGTTCATTGCTATCATTGACCGTTTATTTATTCTTTAGCTCTATTTTGTTAATTATCTACCTAAACTTTACTCATTGCACCTCACCTTTCTATATTTATCACTTACTATAACTCCATACCTTTAGGTCGTCTGGTAGAAATCGCTGTTTAGCGCTAAGACCGCCTTTTGTATCGTTATTTAAATTTTGTGTTCTATGTTATCTTTAGTTTTTGGTACAATAAAGAGTATTATTATTATCATTACCCTAAATAAATATTTTAAAAGTTTATTCTACTAGACTATTTGCTTGTATGGCTATTTGTTGGGCTGTGGCATACATTTTATTAAACAAAAACAACGCAAAACGCAATATTGCCACCAGCAAAAAAGGCTTTAAAAAGATTAAATATATATTTGTATACTTTTAAATCAGTATAGTCTTATTTATACCATACTCGTAAAAGGCGTTCAATTCTACTTTATATAAATTCCTGGACGTGTATTGTAAGTGCATTACCATGTTGCTTCTTAAGCCTTCAGAGTTCCTAGATCCATTACCTACTATCAAACGGGTTCAACAGTTACAAAGGCTTGATCTATCAGGAATAGAAAGTACAAACTAATAGCACATACCTACGTCTAGAACCTGATACAAATAAAGGCATCCCGTGGGACTAAAGTCTATTGAGACACACTAGGCTATGGATTGCAGTCAGCATAGCCGTAAGTTCTTAATTTTGTCGAATATACTTTGAACATACGTTCAAAAGAACATATTTATATTAATACGTGAAGCAAAAACTTGTGATTCGTTTTTAAGATACTTGCAGCATGCGGAGGAGTTTTAAATTACGCACGGTTATAGTTGATGTAGAGGAGGATTATGCAATTCTAATATTTTTTTCAATTATGCATAAAACTAAAAACACATTACACACACTACCTTGCATTTGACACAAACACTTACATAATAAACGTAATAGAACATTCAATGTCTTACTATGAAAACACATAACGTCAAAAATGTCAGATGACTGTCACAATACCCGCTATTGCTTTTAAAGACAGCTTCAAATTAAACCTCTTTTTACCTTTAACGGGTGGGTTCAAAATAATTTGAAAATTATTACAATTTAATTTTGAGAAATGTTAATGCTACTTTGGACAATATGACGTTTACTTTTTTAATTTAAATTACGGTCGATTTTTCGTTGACGTTTGACCGTTGTGACGGGTGTGACGTATTTTTATTATAAAAATATAGATTTTACCAATAACGTATCAATGATTACGATATTGTTAAAATCAAGATTTTTATAATAAAAATACGAAATAAATTGTAAAATGCGCGCGGTTGTCGATATATTTGTTATCTGTGCTACGGTTATAATGTTATTCAAATTAGCGTGTCTATGCATTCAGTTCTTTGGTTTTATAGTATTCTGATACTGTTTTAGATGTTTCATGTATTATCAATTCACTTATTTCGTAAATTTTATTTATTAAAAAAAATGTTTTAAAAAATATTATATTGCCGTAAATAAATACACATACATATTTTGGAAACTATTGAACGTATAATTAATTAAAATATAACAATGTCACATAATAAACGGAACGTTCCCGCAAAATACAGATAACATATAACTCTCGATATAAGGAAACTGTCATCATAAAATACTTACAAAAAATCTATAAAACAATGTCGGTCATCTGTCTTTCCTTTTACAGATATCAACGATGACCGCCCGTAATTTACAACTAGTGTATAAAGATTTACGAAGACGATTTAAGGTCGAAACTTTCGAAGGTAGCATTTATTTATGACGACCACCGGCAGTGTAGTCGCACCGGTCTGACGTGGTTCCGGGTTCAACCCCCAATTAGTAAACAATTTTTAACTGTCAGGCACCAACAATCTCATTGATAAACTAGTTTTGCTAAGATAAATGTAACATAAATTTAAATTGTAATAAATTTTGACAGAGTTGCAATATGTTTAATGAAAAAAACATACAAAAACAAACAGAGGACTCGTGTTGCGTTCCTTTGGAGATCCCGGAGTCCTCTTTGTAGCGCCGAGGACCAGAGACCAGGCGCCGCTCCCATGGCGTTGGGTATCTTTTGAAGGTTTCCCCCTCGACAACAAAAAAAGGAGGAGTTCCAACTTAGTCCTCAGAGGATTGCTACCTCTGCACCTGAGGCTAAACTCAGGTGTGACTCTTATCTTATCTAAGTTGATTACAGATGTCTAGTAAACGCAATGGCTTCTTATCACCAGGAGGACTGCAAGCTCGTTTGCTACTTATAAATTATAAATATATACAATACGATAACTTTTTTTATTATACATATGGATGAGTTATAGTGGCGCTGCCTTATCAACAGGAGAAATGACGCAGCGACAAGAAGTGCGGTAAATGGAATGGCGCCAATATTGCGTGTTTTACTTAACAGTTGTAAATTGTATTTCGTTGTGCTTGCTTGAGGGCGATGCATCTCGTACATGTATCATTATGTCATTACTCGATTGCGTAAGAAGTTTAATGTTATTTCAAACGTTTGCCAGGTGGTAGAATATAGTTCGACCGGGGAGGTATCATCGCTACACCTAATTCTAGCTTGAAGCATTTCTTGAAGTCGATGGAAGGGTGTGATTGCCGGCACACTTTTATACGAGTCGACCAGATTAATCCTCGGGAAAATCAACGCATCTTTGATTGACTTCAGGTAGAACCTGTTTTCTTTATGAAGTTGCTTTCAGATGTCCATGATTGGTAATTACCTCTTACACTCAGGTAATGAATCCACAGAACAAAGTCTTTTCAAGGAAGGGCTAGTAGCGAAATAAAATCAAGCAATGAATTTTCAATCTGCAAGATTGTGTAAATCTATCTATTAATAGATTTTTGCGTTTAATCCGCTTCGATTGAAGACAAATTCTTTAATGCTCATACTGAAAACGAATACGTGCTTCCCGATCTTAGAATATTGCAATCTTAGGCCTGTTTCACACTGCCCAGTTATTGAGTTTCAATTATATTCATCCCGTATTAAATTTCCAGACGAACGAAATTCTAACTTAAAGTAAATATTTAGCAATACAAACAATTCAACTTGTAATTAATTATTACTTTTGAAGGTAAGACAAGAAGAAGATTCCATAGGTAATGTAAATGTGTTCAAAACTACCGTTTAATTATTATTTTTTTCTTTTTTTATAATTTATAGGCAGACATTTGATCGCAATCTCACCTGATGGTAAGTGATGATACGATCGAAGATGTAGCATGCCTGCCTAGAAACAGCCTATTCACTCTGGTTTTGAAGAGGTCCAAATTGTCCAAACCTCCACTTTAATATTTTTTGACAAATAATTTTTTGATGGACAGAATGGAAACAATAAATATTTTATACATGTTTTTATAGGCACAACTACTAATCTGCAAGGAACTTTAAAAACGTAAATTGTATATGTCGGCGCGACACCGCGTATTTATGAAAAACACGTCGCCGATAATAATTATTTTAGTTAGTTTAAAGATCGAAAATTGTTTGTTTATTACCAACATTTAATGTTTTTAGAATTGTAATTTAGTTTATCCTCCATAAATTTGTTATTGTCACACCACAAAACATTGTTATAAAAAGGCGAGCAAACGCCGGTAGAAAAAGACTCTTGTTTAACCGATCGATCAAAGCGATCGGACCTCCTAAACTGTGTATAAATCAAAGAAGTTCACGCCTGTGTTTTACTTCAAATCTTCAAGAAAGGAAAATAACGAAGACTCCTGGCCATCCTGACGTCGCGCCATTCTCTCACTTCGTTATATACTATCCTATTTATTTTATGGAATGTATTATCAAAGGTTCAATTTTCATGTAGAGACGCGCAAGTGTGACTAAAGCCTTAGAACACGGACACTTCGTACACCCGATAAAAGCGTCAGAGGAATTCTATTGCATGCATTCCGAGCATACTCGAAACTTTTTCTTATTGTCTGCGACAAGTAGTCTTTTAACTCTTTTTGTGACTGAAGCAAACGGGGTTTATTATTAACTGGACTCTACAGTCCGTAGATAAAAGTAATAAATCTAGATACTACATATCTTTAGTACGAGGTTATTACGTTTTATAAAAACAATCATTGTTTATGTTTTCGATTTCGTTTTTATGATTGAAGTACAAATCGAGCATGTCCAAGTGATGGTAAGTGGTCACTGCCACCCATGGATATCTTTAAGCAACTTTATATAGAACAAGGGTTCTAGCTGAAGTCAATCACAGATGCGTTGCTTCTGCCAAGGGCTATGATGATCGCCTCATGTTTTTTTTTATAGTTGGACCTAAAGATAAGGCAGACGCGCCGGAAAGGCACCGTCGCCTATGGACATTTGCAACACCAGGGGAGTCGCCAATGCATCTCCGGCTTTGGAGGATAGCTGATAATGTTAGATTTTTGACATTTAGTCGAAACGAAGTTAAAGGGGTCAACTAGTATATAATAATTGGTTTTTGTACCGTTCTTTTCTTTAAATCATCAAGAGTTTTTTGTACATTCATCAGCTTAGTTTCTGCTCTGTTCAAAATAAATTTTGACCTAATTACGTAAGACTGTTGTTTTCGTGCAGAATTAAATCTATACCGAAGTAAACTTTAGCTGTGAAGTAACAGCGCAATAAATATATTTCGTTTTCTAAAACAAACCGAAAAAAACCTAGAGAAACTACAGAATTTGCGCCTGGAGTGCATATTTCCAGAACACATCAGAATTAAACTAATAACGCTGTTAAATTGTTAAATCAACAAACCCATCTGCTTACAAAGGATTGATTGCCGAGTTTCCTTCAGTTGTTTTTATCAGACGAATTTCTTGTTTTATAATAACTAGTCGCCCATTGCAACGGTCGAAATTCTGCCGTAATTTAAATTAATAATACGTGAAGCAAAAATTTGTGACGGATTTTTAAGTAATATGCCGCGGACGGATTAGTATGAAATTTTGCACGGTTATAGTGGACGTAGAGAAGGAGTGCAGAATGTTAATATTTTTTTCAAATAATGCATTTTTCATACATAAAATCAACTAAAAACACATTACACACACTGCCTTGCATTTGTCACAAACACATATGTACTTAGTAAATGAAAATGAAAAGACACAACGTCAAGAATGTCAGATGACATTTGATTTTTAATTTAAATTACGGTCGAATTTCGGCCGATGCTACGGGTGACTAGTTTAAATTAATAAACTAAACTTCATGTTGTCCAAAGTAGTAACAATATTTCTCTAATTTAAAGAAATTGTAATATTTTTTAAGTAATTTTGAAGGCACCCGTTAAAGATAAAAAGAGGTTTAATAACCTAGCTGCATTTAAAAGCAATAGCGGATATTTAGACAAAGACATCTGGCATTTTTGATCTTTTCATAGTAAGACATTGAATTTTCTATTTGGTCTATTAGATAGTTTTTTATTTTTATTTTATTTATTTATTACAATATAGGTAACATTTTCTTTATTTTTAAAAAGTATCCATAAAACCTACCAAGGTTTGTCTTGGATACTTGTTTGTTTGATATGTGTTTGTGTCAAATGCAAAGTAGTGAGTGTAATGTGTTATTAGTTGATTTTATGTATGTTTTATGCATTATTTGAAAAAAATATTAGCATTGCGCAATCCTTCTCTACATCAACTATTACCGTTCGTAATTTGGTACTCCTCCGCCTGCGGCAAGTATCATAAAAACGAATCACAAGTCTTTGCTTCAGGTATTAATATATAGATCTATTTAAATCAGCCGTCTGGGCTGCAGAGCGTTTCTATGAAATTTACATACATACACATAAACATTCATACACTAGAAAAAATCTTGAAACTGATTCAAAATAAAACTCGCGTGTTAATAAGAGTTATGTCACTAATACAGTGAATCAAGTTATCAAAGTGTTTTTGAACACCGTGTATATAATTATATAAAAACCGGTCAAGTGCAAGTCGGACTTGCGCACGAAGGGTTTCGTACCATTATCTTTAAAAAACGGTATAAAATCACGTTTCTTGTATGGGAGCAGCCTAAAATAAATATATTATTCTATTTTTAGTATTTGTTGTTATAGCGAACAAAAATACATCATTTGTGAAAATTTCAACTATATAGCAAGTGACAGACGGATACATGGACAGCGGATTCTTAATAATAGGGTCCCGTTTTTACCATTTAGGTACAGAACCCTAAAGAGCACAGAAATCTATAGAAAAAATCAGTAATACTATTAATAATAATAATATCTAGAAATCTTTTACAGTACGGCCACCCCAAGGACAATTACTTGACAAGTAATCTTCCTTTGTCAAAGTCATACTGATAAAGCGTACTGGAACTAAGACAAGTTCCAAAATCTATATTCTATGACATATAGTTAGCCTTCCTATATCACCCTTTATAGCTTACGCCCTTCCTATCTTTATGGTGCATATGTTAAGGGAAAATATGAGACATTATTAGCAGTAACTTTCCTATTAGAAAGGTAAATTGAACAATGCCTTTCTCCTTACAATTTCTGAATAGTGTTATGTTTTTCTATTTACTATAGAGATATAAGATCGGCCCCACACCATTTGTTACTTTACCGCAGCCTCCAAACTTGAAAAAAAAAATATTTAATACATTATTATTACGCAAAAATAGGTATATTTACCAGTGTGGTTCACACACACACCATACGACACACTAATTTTTAACGTGAACCAGTTCTTATGTTTCGATCGAAAGAAGTTGTTTGATGGCACAATTTTATATGAGGTGACAGTCTTAGTCCTCGGAAGTAGCAAAACATCTACGATCGACTTCAAATAGAAGTTATGTTCTATATGAAGTTCCTTACACATGTGGGCGTCATTTCCACTTACTATCAGGTGGGTTGCATGGTCGGTTGCTACTGCAATTTAATAAAAAAAAGGTATGGCGGTGATGACCCCCGAATCGCCACTACGAAATATTCTGCTACATCAATAAATACATTTAACATGAAATATTTTTACAGTACAAAATTATTCCTCTTTGTATTTCCGGATTTTTTATTAATTGTCAGTTAAGTACCTATCAGTTTTTTTTTCTATTTGCTTACATAATTGAATGTATACAAAACGGCATTCTTTTCAACAAATCTTACAACACATTTAACTATAAAAACACACTCGCTTTTACAACGGCTGTACAATCCGCATTCATCACGGTTATCTCAGTAATATAAATCTGTTCATGTTAACAATAGACATATTGACATTGTGGAATTGAGGCCTACATGCTATTACCGAATAAAATTTCATAGAAAGCTTTACAAACAGGCTGATGGAGGGACCCATTAGGGGCCATGCATAAATTGTTAGTCCAGCGACAACAGTGCCGCCACCTCTCTGCGCAAACTCGCCAATTCTCTTTTTGTTGGTACTTTAATGTATTCTAGTTTTAGAACTTTTGATGTGAAACATCTATTGGCGCGGGTATAAACCGGATCGTTGGCGTGGCGACGCTAGCCGTGGCGACGGGTCGCCACACTATACCAGGGTATATATAAAATCTATGTGAGTGTACGGTGTGGTGAGCAACTTGAGATTAATATCAAAATTTGTATTAAATGTAAATATTATTTATTAAATAAAGTCTCCATTTGCTGTAATAAATTGGTAATACTTAATTTTTTTCATTAAGCTATAATTATTTCCTGTAGTAATACCGTCTATATATTTATTTCTTGTACGACCGTGATATTTCACATCTGCCAGGCGTCCCGTGACGGCTCATGTTTTTTTTATACGTGTATGTTTTGCCAGGTACCAGTGTACTTCGATTGGGAAGGTACCACTGTCACACGTTTCAGTGGAAGGGTGTTGCTGCAAAAACACTCTTATGTAAATTATTCTATGAATGGATATATCGAAGTTTTAATCGAAACTAAGCCTTGAATTGAGCTATCTAAGATATCTAAAATGATAAAGATAAATATAATTATAATATATTTCTCTGTAGTAATTACATAAAACCTTCAACATTTTTAATATTACGTCTTTACCAACCAAATTTGTTAACTACTTTTTTCGTTTAAATATCCCCGAAGCTACAATAAAATAAATCGCAGATAAAGATTTTTTTATAAAAGTATATGTATAATAATAAAGTATTTTTTTTTAATATCAAACCGATTGTTCAAAAATTCAGATTATTTTCAAATAAACCGATTTCAAAAATCAGGCAATATGGTAAGGATGTTTATTTTTACACTTCATCATTCCGAAAACAAATCACTAACACCGCGACAGTAAATCATGTTTCACAAAACAATGGCTATTTCAATTTATACTCGTATGTCATGTACAACACCAATTTAGGAGATTTTATATAAGTAAATATTCCAAATAAAATCGTATTTATGAAACTGTGCCTATAAACTTTTTATTTTATGAAAGCTAAAAGCATTTAAAGGTGGTAGAACATTGTAATTCAACTGGGCAGGTACCACCGCAATACCTATTTCTAACGTGAAGCATTCCTTGCGTTTCGATGGAAGAGTGGGGTTGTCAGCACACTTTGTTATGAGGCGACCATCCTAGTCCTCTGGAGTAGCAACGCATCTGTGATTAACTTTAGATAGAACGTATGTTCTATATGAAATTGCTTACAGATGTCCATGGGCGGCAGTGACCACTTACCATCAGGTGGACTGCATGCTCGTTTGCTACTTTATTATTAAAAACTTGGAAAACTAAAAAAATTCGAAATAAAGGTGTATTTCTTATAGTCTACCAATGTATTCATGTTTTTGGGCATAAGATAGGCTCTTCTTTATGGTGGACTATGGTGTAAGTTTATATCTCTAAGAGTGATAATGATCTAGTAAGTAACCATAGTCAAAAATTGGGCTAATAATCGTAATTTGATTACATCAAAGTTACTTATAACGAAATTGCCTACTATCTTAGAAGACAAGGCTCTTGCCCTGCCTGATAACAAGTCTGAAAACAATCATATTTTGGTTTGACGGGAATGTACATAAAGGAGACACATAAAAAGACGTTTCAACTTATTCCTTAATAGTAGTAAGTAATGAATCTGTGGACAATCTCAAGACATCTTTATCCTTAGTTGGGATGGATTACAATAGTCTACGACCAGCGATTATTCTATACGAAATTATCGTTTTATATCTATAATATGAAAAATTCTTTACAAGTCTATTTATAGCCTACGTTAAAAGAACAATCACACTGTCCTTTCGAATAACAAATGACCGACATACGGACAGGTTGGTTCTCGTGTGGATAAATCAAAACGATGCATAATACAATGGGCAAACGGCAGTTTCAATCCATATATCATCAATTATGCCATACGTTGAGAGATGCGTTCTCAGAACAATTGGACTTATTCGATATTTATTAAGGTAACCTTATAAAGATTTGATATTGTAAATGCACCATTGCAGTATGAGGCATGTGTTTTACATTTTTGGTAGGATTTATTCAAATTTCGCTATAATTAAGTCGAATCTTTTGAAGTTAATCAAAAAGTATACACGTAACAATTTATATTTTTAAAATAAAATGAAATGTTTTTAATTCCTATTGATCTACGGGGCATTTACAAATTGTCAAATAAATATTTTTTAACACCACCACCGGATCGGAACACGAATTCAACTGAAAAGATCTGACAAGACACTCAACTGGTTTGTCTTTTTTGTTTATATATATTATGTATTTTACCCGTAATCTAGGATTGGTAACATTATAAATAATTGACTTGTAAATTACACCCTGCCGCCGAAACACAAAAACTGTTTCAGCTAGAAATAAGTGGAGGTGGTGTCTGTCTAGTTAAACCATACTCGCTCTAACTTTTGTAAAGCATCTATTGGCGCGGGTATAAACTGGATCGTTGGCGTGGCGACGCTCGCCGTGGCGACGGGTTGCCACGCTATAGGTACTAAGGTATATATTATAGTCTATATGTGAGTGTGGCGAATAACTTGAAATTAATATCGATTTTTTGTATTAAATGTTTATTAAATAAAGTAACCATTTTCTGTAATAGGTATTAATTTGTAATAGGTAGGTACCTACTTTATTTTTTCAATCTGCTTTAATTAGTTCCCCTAATAATACCGTCTTATATGTTTATTACTTGTACGATATTGTATTTTACATTTGCAAGGCGTTTCGTGACGGCTCATGTTTTTTTTTTAATTGTGTGAGCATTGAGCATTAAACAATACAATATCATACCTATTCTTCATGATGCTAACAAGCAGGCGCGCCTGTATGACAAATTGACTATTGCTCACAATGCCCGATAACAACGAAACCATCATTTACGAGCCCTAGCCGTTCATGTGAAACTATGACAAGATTATGCCGATGGCATTCGCTCGTTTTACACATAAATAGAATTATAATATGTGTATACATAATTATTTTTATGTTTATTATTGTCGGAAATGGAATTGCAATCGAAAATGTTAACGAATGTGTTTCAATTTCAAACCAATAACCTTATTAGCGTAATTTATCGAAAATACTAAAATAACAGCTGAAAACATACCCATATATTAACCATAGGTATTTTAATATATTAATACGTGAAGCGGAAGCTTGTGAAGCATTTTTAAGTAATATGCCGCAGACGAATTAATTGCACGGCTATAGTGGACGTAGAGAAGGAGTGCAGAATGTTAATATTTTAGATAAATGTGCCTAGATATAATTTATTTAATTTTTAATTTATTTAATTTATTTAATTAATACATAGGCTTAAAACTAACATCACAGGTAAACCCAATTCGTTAGTGCACCTAATTTCCCAATTATTGATTCTAATTAAATGTCATACAATAATAATAATAAATAATGAAATTATTATCATAATGTCATCAATAAATTAAATATAAAAACAATTCAATGTCTACCAAATGAGTATCGTCAAAAATCTTAGATAAATAATCAATTAATCGGATGCAATCCTAAAAACAATTAATTTATAACAATGTTTATATAAAATAATATAAAAAAAAAAACAATCTATAATCCCATGTCAACAAGTAATAATTAAGTAAATAAGAAGCCAATATTGCAGCAAGTCACAATCACAAATAAATATAATTAATTTGATACAACACTATAAACGACCCTCGTGAACTCATTCAGTGAACAGCTGAAGATGTCGACACGGTCTGCCACCGCGTTGAGCGCGCGCAGCGCTCGCGTGAGCGGCGCCTCGCGCAGCAACGCGGTGCGTGCGCGCGGCAACGCCAGCAGCTGTGGCCGCCGACGCCGCCCGACTGCGTCATCCGGCACACACAGCTTAATCTCTTTCAGAATGGCTGGACTTTCAATTTCCCCTCGTAATACCTTGAAGAGATACTTAGCCAGGAAAACTTCGCGTCTCGTGTCCAGTTTACTGTATCCCACCATGCCGAGCACAAACAACGTGGGATACAGAAGTGGATACCCAGGATGCACACCATACAATTTTAAGTACAGGAACCGACAGAATTTGTTTTGGATTCGTTCCAGCATTGATTTGTACTTGATCTCACAAGGAGCCCATATAGCCGAATTATACTCTAAGTGACTTTTTACCAATGCTTCATATAAGGCACGCAGAGCATTTATGTTGGTAAAGGCGCCTGATTGCCTTAATATGAAACCAAGGTTTCTGTACGCTTTTTTGCATACTTCGGCTATATGCTCTCGGAAGTGAAGATCAGCGGTAAATCGGACGCCCAGATCCTTAACCTCCGTAACGCGCTGCAGCGACTCGCCGTCGATGTGGTATAGATGGTGCCGCGGAGCGCGCGCTCGGCTGAATGATAGAACGGAGCACTTGGCCACGTTGAAGTGCAGCTTGTTCACGCGACTCCATTCCACAATCCTGTCTATGTCTCGCTGTAAGCTAGCGTGGTCGGAAATATCACCCACTTCGCGAAACAATTTCAGGTCGTCAGCAAATAGAAGGCAAGTCGACTCATGGATCGCCTCCGGCAAGTCATTGATCATAATGACAAACTGGAGGGGCCCCAAATTACTGCCTTGGCTGACGCCTGATCTCGTTAGGTACACATCTGAATGACATCCGCCACAGTCGACATACTGACGCCTGTCCCGCAAGTAGCTGGCAAAGAATGCAAGTGTGTGGGGCGTACAGCCCACGCCTGCTAGCTTTGCGAGCAGGACGTCGCCATCGACTGTATCGAATGCCTTCCTGAAGTCGAAGTAGGCGACATCCACCTGCCGCCCGGCATCGAGCTCCGGCACCACTCGCGACATTAACTGTAACAAGTTCCCAGTGGTCCCTCGCCCCGGACGGAAGCCGTGTTGAGCGTTGGACAACTGGGATTTAACTTGAGCATGCAACGAGTTATGAATGGCGGACTCGAATACCTTGGCTGGAGTACATAGAAGTGCGACCGGTCTATAATCAGCCGGTTCCGGTCCCCCCCTTCCCTTCGGCACCGGGACCACCCGGGTGAGTTTCCAAAAGTCGGGAAAAGTCGCAGACGCTAGGCAGATGTTAAAGATGTGCAGCAAAGGCTCCTCCAATGCGGAACGACAGTCCTTGAAAATAAAAGGCGGGATGCCGTCGGGCCCCACCGAACGCTTCGGGGGGAGCCGTGCCAGCGCGCGACGCACATCCGCCAGCTCCAGGTACTTCACATGCACGCGAGCAGCGCCCCCCGCTGCCCCCGCCGCCGCACTACACGCCGAAACGTCCAGTCGTGCCGGCTCTGGGCTGTACACAGAATGAAAGAAGTGTGCAAACCTGTCTGCGCATTCCTGGTCCGATAGTGTTTGCCCTTTGTGGACTAACTTACTTTGCCGTGTGTTGCCTCGCTTTGAACGAATAAAATCCCAAAAAGATTTGGGATCAGAAGCCAGCTGGTCTTGCACACGGTCTCGATGTCGGTTGCGAGCCACCGCGATATCTAATTTAACTTTGGCCCTGCACTCAGAGAACGCATCGTAATCGCATCGTGCCTTACTTGCTTTGTACGTTTTATGTAACTCGTACTTTTGTTGGATGCCCTTTATTATATCTGCAGTGTACCACACTGGATAAGTATGTCTCTTACCCTTTGCAGAGTTTCGTGTTTTGATGGGAACACAATCACAAAAAACGGTATTAATTTTTCCATAAAAACAATCTATCACCATATTAGGATCATTTGTAGCGTACATGTCACTCCAGTCTATATTCATTAGTGACCAATACATCTGGTGAAAATCAGCTTTATAAAAATTCCACTGACTACACGCAACATGTTTGCTTTGGTGGAGGCGGGCTGAGGGTGCGGACAGTGGCGCGGATAGGGGGGCAGCGGCCAGTGTGACGGTGACAGCGAGCGGCGGGTGGTACGCGTCCACCGGCTCGAGTGCTTCGTCCGCTGCCGCCACTGACACCCCGTCACTACGCCCACTCAGCACTAAGTCCAGCTGCCTGCCACTACAGTTAGGAACTGCATTGCACTGAACGAGTTCACCGAAGGCTACAAAGTATTCATAATGATTACATATTACGCTATTACTCGAATGTAAATTGAAATCACCGAGTATCAAAACATTATTTCTATATCTAACACATATATTTTCTAATAAATTAAACATTACAATGTAGTCAACTTCGTCAGTTTTAGGTGGAATGTACACTACACAGCAAGTGAACAGAAACCTGTTACGTACATACACAGACGCACACACCAACTCAAAATTGTACCTGTCTATGTCAACATCGCCCGGTAGTTGTAGTTGCCGCAAAAGGAACCGCGGCGCGGCCGCCAGCAGCACCCCTCCCTGCTTGCGCCCGTCCGCCCGGTCGCAACGCACCACGGAGTACCCTGTTGGAATAATCTCTCCGCTCAGTATCGAGTCGTTGCAACCCGTCTCGGTGATGGCAAACAAGTCAGAAACCGAAGATTCCAGCAATGATAAAAACTCTGATGTCTTTGTTCGCAGGCCTCTTACGTTTTGATATAAGACGGTTATCGCTCTATTCTGCCTGGGTTTGACTGCGTGTGTTATTTTTTTCACGAAAAAATACCCACTCGCTATATTCGGCATTCGTGGGCCAGATGTTTGTGTCGAACAATTTGCCGAAATTATTCTCAGACACTGATATTCTAAAAGAAGAGTATCCTCGTTCGGTTTTATGCTTTATCCTGTCAACCTTCACATAACAGTCTTCCCCCAATACTTCCTTTACGTACTCTGATAAATTATCCTCCGTTGTATCAATGTGTAGTCTCCATATGTGTAAATATTTCTTTCGTTCGACTGCTTTTATTTTGAGAGTCGATGTGTTACTTCCCCTATTAATTGGCGTTATTTTACCTAATTTTGATGAAGTCATATTCGGTGCTGCCCTTGGCCTCTGCACTTTTTCGGCCTCTTTATCAGAGTTGGTGTTTACCATTCGGCGCAAGCGCCGGGGACGCACGTTAACCCAGGCGGTTTCTTCTAATTGACTAGGAATGGCTAGTGTGCAATTTTCACTTGCAACTTGATGCGCATTGTGCGTAGGTGCCGAGTTTAAATGTTCGCGCTCTCGCCGGTCTGACGTGTGCGGCGAAAGCGGCGCGTTTGCTGTCGGCAACGCTCGGGTAGGTTCGGCTGGTTCGGCAATCGTTACTGTCTTGCTTTGGCGATTGGGCACTGAGACCGCCGACTTCATCCGATCGCTGGCTTCCCGCATTGGACGTTGAAGCGGTTGCGCTGTTTTTGTACCCTCTTCTTCTCCGTTAATTTTAACACTGACCGGCATACTTAAACTTGCACAACCACTTATCAAAATTTTAATTAAGTTATTTTGATCCAGAACTGTCTTTTCCAGTGATGTTACTTTGTTCTGCAAGTCGATCACAGTTTTAGTGAGATTTTGAATTGCACTTTCCATATTTTTAGAAACTATTAGAATATTCCGAATATATCTAACGCGGAGTAATTTGCAAACGACCTCCGATCGCAGCGGCGCGGGGGGGCTATTTTATTCAAATAATGCTTATAACACACTTAAAATCAACTAAAAACATATTACACACACTACCGTGTATTTGTCACGAACACATAAATAACAAAATAGAACATTCAATATCTTACTATGAAAACACATAACGTCAGAAATGTCAACCTCTTTGTTAAAATACCCGCTATTGCTTTTAAATGCGGTTTAGCTAATTAAACGTCTTTTTTATATTTACCGGGTGCGTTCAAAATTACTTGAAAATTATTACATTTTATTTAAATTTGAGAAATATTCGTACTACTTTGGACAATGAAGTTTAGTTTTTAATTTAAACTTAAATATGCGCACTTATTTAGAATCCTTATTGTCTCTTTAAAATACACGGGTACCTAGCCTACTCTTAGTGGCCTCTTTAATCGGTTCTATGAAGACTCAAGCCTCCTTCCCTTGTAATTATCGGTGTTTGGATTACTATCAAGATGAACATTACTTGTCAAGAACTATTAGGACTTCATCAAGTAGTGGGACTTAAAAACTGATCTGAACTTATATGGTATTTTTTTATAAATCTGTATAAAATATATTCGGGAATCATCTCGTATTTTAAATTTTACAATATTATTTGCCAAATTCTAATCCATTACGTGTTCGTTTCTCTTTAAAATTCAGTACCTAATTGGCACAATAATATTCAACAATAAACAAAACAATCCTGTAAATGTATTCTGCCCCACGGGTGAATACATATTTCCATTGTAGCTTTCATTTTATGGACTCTGACCACGTTATGTTTAAAATTCAGAACGCTCAAAACATTTATAACTAATCAGAAATGCAAATTCTTATATTATCATCAATGAAAAAAATAATTATATAACATACGAATATTTTTCGTTACATTTTGTGAGTTGCGGATTGAAATAAAACTGGCGATAGATTTTTTTTTAATGTTTGGGCTCGACCCGCGTGGGCATTCGACTAGGATTATCAAAAACTTTTCGCAAACAAAACATTGGGAATAATATTGCTTTGTAACATTGAAATAATAAAGTCTATGTAGAATTAGCGTCTAGGTAGAATTAGAGACAGAGAGTCTAAGAGATCATGATATCTTTTTTATTTTTTTTTATTCTACTGAAGTAGCAAACGAGCATGCAGTCCACCTGATGGTAAGTGGTCACTGTCACCCATGGACATCTGTAATCAACTTCATACAGAACATGGGTTCAGATGCGTTGCTACTCCCGAGGACTATGATGGTCGCCTCATATGAAAGTGTGCCGGCAACCACACCCTACTATCCAAACGCAAGAAATGCTTCACTCTACCACCTTAAATATCTTATGAATTAAATCTAATATATATTTATAATTGATTTCTTCAGATATCTTATCTGATCTTATCTTATCTTTTTTATCAGTGTTATTGATATTTTTTACTTAATATCATATGCTTTTATTTATTTGACTCAAACATTATTTAATGTTGAATACTTAGACGTCTTATTTATGTTCTTGATGCTTATTACGTTTGAAACAACAAACGTCTAGTACATCCACTTCCATGTAATTATGGCTAGGCCAAGATAGTGATGTTGAAGTGAGTGAATTTTGGGACTCGAGTCACAAAATTCGAGCAGTTTTGCTTCATCACTCGAGTTATACTCGAGCGAAATCACACTCGAGTTGCAATTTTGCAATTTGAGTGATATTTTTATTAATTTTATTAATATACGCTAATACTTGAAATATCAACAAATGACAAACTCAATATTACGCTTTTTTCAAACTTCTGTAGACTAATGTTTGAAATGAAATGAAATGTCTTTATTTTGTATAGTCCTGCGGGGGCACTTACAAATTTTCAGTTACATTATTTTTCTTACACTACCACCGGATCGGAACACGAACTCAACTGAGAAGATCCGGCAAGAAACTCAGCGGGTTTGTCTGTTTTTCTTATTTTTATCCATTTTTTTTTAATATTATTACAATCATGTTTTTTTTTCATGGTAATGAAAGTTAGCTCCAGTATCTTGCCTTACAGTACAGTTTAATCAATGATGTTTTCTAGCTAAAGTACGATAACTGTGATATATGCAGATTTAAACCTGTCGATCTCGGTTTGTAAAAGTGACCGGCACAGCATAGGTAAATAAATAGATTAGATTAGATAAATTTAGTCAAGGGACATCTAATGGCAACAAACAAAATCAGCCGAGCGCCGAATGGACTCGATAACTCGAGTGCATTTACGCTCGAGTGATACATTTTTTTCAATCCAGTGCAACTCGAGTGTCTCGAGTAAAAACAGGACTCAAGTCAAATCACTAGGCTAAGTACACACAGATGCACTAAGCCACATTAGTATCAGTTGCTCAGTCTGCTTTCTCAAACGACTATGATTTAGGGTCGTTACGGTATCGCAGGAGGTCCGCTGCGGATCGCAGATGATACATTAGACGACCACTGCCTCTGGCATGTTGTGTTTTAATTTAGTAAATTATCGAGGCAGAAATGTTCGTGTACTCTCAAATATTATAATGTTCTTAGGCAGTGTTTTAACCTTGTCGAGGTGGTAGAACCAGTGTAGTTCGACCAGGGAAGTACTACACCTATTTCTAGCGTGAAGCATTTCTTGCGTTTCGACAGAAGGGTGTGGTTGCCGGCACACTTTCACATGAGGCGACCATCATAGTCCTCGGGAGTAGCAACGCATATGTGATTGATTTTAGATGGATCGCATGTTATGTATGTAGTTGATTACAGATGTCCATAGGCGGCAGTGACCACTTACCATCAGGTGGACTGCATGCTCGTTTGCTACTTCAGTTAGATAAAAAAAATCCTATTGTCATATACGTACCTTAAGAATAAGACGAACAAAATACCTAATTATGAATTTAAAATAAGGGCATTATTAATGTACTAACGGTATCCCGCCGTTTACCCGCATCTAAAAAATAGGTAACGTAGCCTAACTTTAAATCGTCACCAATTTTAATAGAGAAAGTAGGTAGTCACATAAAGCTTTATTGTTGCCTCAAGATATGGACTGTAGGTATATATGTTCAAGTTCGATCAAATCAAATTCAGCTATTTTTAAACAAAACCAAGATTATAATTCTTATCAATAAGTACTCTTTAAATATCAATATCTGTATCTTAAAAAAAGATAATATATTTTTTTAAATCTCATGTTGCATCTTGCAATTTTGATGCATACAAACCACCAGTCAATCAGTCAATGTTAGGGTTTTGTCAAATAAGAGATAAGATACCTTCAATGTAACCTTGACGACACTCGTGGCACAGAGCTAGTCAAACTGATATGACACCAAATAACTAGGGTTGCCACCTTTTTTCGACGAAAGTTCTTTGGCTATAAAAGGTATAAAGCAAAAGTACGTACCTTCAAAGTAAAGTAGGTACAATTTATTTTATTCCTTATTTTTTGACACTTAGAATGGTGCGTGGTGGTGGTCAGTGATAAAAGGGTTAAAATGTAGATAATAATTGTAGAGCAAAAAAATAAAGGTCACCAAATATAATTTCCGCTGGGCCAATCAATAATTATAACTGCTTTTTGTTGAAAGAAAATATCGTGAGGAAACCTACACGCCCGAGAGTTATTTAAAAAAGAAAGTTTTCGGAGGTGTGTGAAGTCCAACAATTCGCACTTGGCTAGCGCGATGGACTTATAGCCTAACACTCACTCATTCTGAGACAAGACCCGTGCCCAGCAGTGAGACAATAATGGGTTGACGACACAATCAAAAGGGCCCGCAGATTGAGTATAGCTGATCTAGATCATAAACAATCACTGTGCATATAAGAAAATTAGTAGTCTGTATTGCTTTCGCGTGACACTCACTTGTTACTCACAAATACACAAACATTCTCACAAACTTACGTATCTTTATTATTAGTAAGATTCTAACTACTAGTTAGACAAGAACCATAAAAATAGGGTATTTTCATAACATTTCAACTTTAATTATGCTAATAAAATTACCTTCTATTCCATGCTGTTGTTAAAGTTGGCACAGCATACGAACATGCAATTAAGTATTTTTTGTTTAATTGTATCTGGAAATCTACGTTATGTTGGAGTTTCTTATCGATGATTAAATCTTAAAGTTAATTGCGCAAAAAGCTTTGTGTTTAAAGTCACCGGTGGGTAATTATTGATTAACTTTCTTTTACATTAAACCATTATTTTACACTTAATTTCGTGGTTAAAAGTTTTTAAGTTAGATTAAACCTGATTATCAATAAAATATTACCTTTGGTAAGTTTATTAACGTGTTGTTAACATGATCTATATCTTAGTATTACAAGTTATGTTACTACCTAAGTACCTAATACCAAAATATTTTTATTCGCAACGTACTTTCTCTAAAAATGCCCGTTAAGTATATGGACTAAATATTTTGAAGTAAAATAGAGACTACATTATGAAATGTAAAATCCTGTATATCTAAGAGTAAGTCCTATCAAAACCGCTTCAGCGATTTACAAAACACACACGCACTTAAATTAAAAACTTCTATCTAGGACCTACACAAATGAAATTAATCATTGTTAAATCAAAGATAGACATATTTAATATATTATTACGTACGTATAAATTTTATTTATGACTTGTTCATTTATTGTATTTCCTAAAGTACTAAGCAATGCACATCTTTCATAAATTTTAGTCAGTATTTTTGAAATTATTGACTGCATAGATACATTAGCATAATACATATTTCACATCTGACTTTACATTATCAATTATGGAAAACTGTAATACAATCGCATTGCTTAATAATACATGCATTTGCATCAGAATTTCATAATCTACAACATCCGTATGCGAGTATGACCCTTAACAATTTAAAAATAGCGGTTGTTTTCGTTTGTAAAAGAAAGGGATCGTTAAAATGAGCCCCGAATCCACCCACGCATTGTCCGAACTCACAAGAACTTAATTAGTCGCATCTCACCACGTCATCCCATGTTATTTATTGTCAAACACACAATTCAACTGATTGTACGCACCACCAAGGAGATTCAAATAAAAACTGGTCAAGTGCGAGTCGGACTCTATACAATATATATGTTTGATCCGGTTATTTTGAATAGAAGCGGTAGGCGCGTTGATCTGTGCTAATTTCTTTTCGTCGCGTCTTGGCAGAGTCGTGTAGTCAGCCGAGGGTGGCATAGACAAAAAAAGTTTACGTCACTCGGAAAATGGCGGGAACACGGAACTGTCCCTTCGTTTCGTTCTTTATAAAATTAATAACCATTTGACTGTATTAGTTGCTGTATTTGTGTTAGAAGAATTTGTGATAATTATGTGAAGCAAATTAATCCCAAGATTTCATTCCCAAGTTATTCTGCACGAGACCCATAGTCGCCCACACCATCCGAGTAAAACTAATGCCGACATATACAATATCGAATCTCTACAATCGACAATTTAGAGAACTTAACAACACTATCACGTGTTTTCATCGAGCTAATAAACCTTTGCTGTATAGGAGCCTCCCTTAAATATTTATTTTATTGTGTTTTTAGAATTTGTTGATATATAATCTGTGAACAGAAATACATATATAATCTGTGAAAGTTTCAACTGTGTACCTATCACGGTGCATGTGATACAGCCTAATAACGTACGGACAAACGGAGAGACGGACCGACAATCTTAGTAATATGGTTCCGTTTTTACCCTTTGAGTACTGGACCCTAAAAGATGAATGAGTGAAAATAAAACGGTAATAATTAGATTCTAAGATACAAAGATATCAGATATCGAATTAAAAGTGTAAAATTTACATTTTTATCCCATTCATCGCTACTTATTTATGTTTTAACACTTGAACCGTGATAAATCTTAAACCGTAATATTTAGTGTCCATTTAGAATTAGATGCTTCGAGATTAAAATATTCGACGCCATTACGTAAGGCATGTAAAAGATAAGATACTAATTATATCGAATATTTTAAAACAACTGAACTAATGATTTATTAAGCTGTTGTTAAAGACTTTATAATAAGTATAAACAGAGTCTATTTTGTAACCATTAAATTACCGTATCTAACAAAATATTTTAAATTTATTAATTAACTACCTGACCCGGTGAACTTCGTTCCGCCTAAAAGTCAAAAATCTAACATGATTAGTGTTCCTCCACTATATTATGCATATATTACAAATAAAAATCTTCCCCCTGAATCACTCCATCTATTAAAAAAAACTGTATTAAAACCCATAGCGTAGATTTAAAGATCTACATAAGGATAGACAGCGGGAAGCGACTTTGTTTTATACCACGTAGTGATAATTTTATATGTTTTTTTTTGATGTCTTGAAATTTACAATTTAAATGAATTATGATTAACATATTTATTTAAAGGTGAGGGGCGCAGATTAGGGAAGGCCCATGTTCAGCAGTGGACTTTCAAAGGATATTAATGGAAACTTTCATAGATTTAAAAGTAACATTTAATTCTTCATTTGTTTTTGAGTACATGACACCTTAATAATATTTATTACAAAACGCCATGAAACATAATCAATAATGAGCTCGTTTAATAGCCCACAAAGGTAAAATTACCGTCTAACTTAATATAGTTCTATCAAAATTTAATAAAGCTGTGGAGCCCGGTAGTTATTGACAGCATACGTAATAAACCCATGTCACGAAATGCCAACCGAAGTCATAGACATCTATGAACAATTTCGTTCACATTGTAAATTTATATATTACCGACCCCTTAGCCCCTCACTTTGAAAGAAAGTGCATTGTTTGTTTTATAAATGAAACAACTATCAGTATCAACAACTATCTGGTATTTCAATAATGTTACATTATACTGATACTATACTCCTCTACCTTTGCAAAATGGAAATAATTAATGATTATCTCATATTTCACGTCTTTAATCATTCTCTTCTTCTCTTACTCTCATTGTCAGTAATCGAATCCTATCTGAAATCGTTAATAAATGTCCATGGGGCCATCTTTTTCTACTTCTGTAATATACAAAAAGATATGATGTCCTCTCATAGAGCTAACTTTTGTTACCCATGTTAAAACAAGATGGCAAATAAAAAAAAAAAGATATACAAAGAAAAAAGACAAACCCACTGTCACTGAGTTTCTTGCCGGATCTTCTCAGTTGAGGTCGTGTTCCATCCGGTGGTAGTGTAAAAAATATATATATAAATGTAACTGACAATTTGTAAGCGCCCCCGAAGGCCTATGCAAAATAAAGACATTTCATATCATTTCATGAAGCGTACTTGACATTAAAACTAATATTACTTACAAATTTTTCATTTAAATATAGCTTTGAAAGAAACTTTTGCATAAACTAACCTCTGTGGAAAAGCAATACTTACATTCTCGTACACGCATACACGAAATAAGCCGTAAAACAAAATGCCAATCGAATCCACGGACATTTCAATCTAGCGACAATGACTTGCTTTGAATAGAAATATTATATTTTCCCGTCTAAGAATATATAAATTTCTAATTAAAAATAAAAGTCGTAAAACAGATAGTGCTTGAAAATGACAAACTTTTATCTTAACATTCTCATATAATTATTGTGAATCACAAAGTTTAGTCACGACGGACAAATACGTACGACGTTGTACAACTATTCTCTAGACTTAGATGTTTTGTAACTTACAAATTACTAATAATTTATCCAATATTTTTAAAAGTGCAATGATAAATACAAAATCTTATATATGCGCGTTCTATATTTTCCTATTTCTAAATCCAACATCGCGAACGTCGAACCAATGTTACTAAGCCCTTATTTTGTAAAATTTCTTACAATATCCTCGTTCCTTTAATACGATTTAACGGTTCACTGCGTTTAATGTTACGCACCCCTTCATGAATAAGTAAATACTCATAGGGTTCTGTATATTTACAAAAATATTTTATAGAATAGAAAAAACAGGAAAGGAAGACAGAAACAATGACAGCTTAATGGTTGAAACTTGACCACTCAGTGGAGAGGTACAAGGTTAGAATCCTCTGATTTTTAAAGTAATGTGTAAATTAGAAATTACTGTCACTTGCCTTACTTTTTAAGAAATCTTTAAGAATTTTTGTTTGCTTACCTGTGTTCATTAAAAATAGTTTTTCTTGGTTTTACAGAGTGGTACATGTATGTTTGACTGAAAATGAGTCTAAATATTGACAACATTTAAGACAATAACAAATCAGGATCTCATTTTAAAATAAAGTTGATATAAAATTGGCCGGAACGCCGAGGTTATTTCTAAACCTTGAAGCAATAGTGCAAAACCTAAAAATAATTCAATTACGCGATTCTCAAGTGTAATATATATTAAAAAGATAAATGTTTGTGTGGATTCGAGCGCCTTAATGCATTATTTTTTTCCTATAAAATATCTCGAGCACGAAGAGTTCCGTACCATTATGTAAAAAACGACATAAAAATCACGTGTGTTGTTGTATGAGAGTGATAATTTTTAGAGTACTTGGCAACTCGCTGTCGCGTGTTTTGATCCAACAAATAGAATAAGATTGTTCTATGGGAGCCCTCCTTAAATATGTATTTTATTCTGTTTTTACTATTGACGACCCTCGTGACGGAGCGGTTACCATACCGGTCTGACGCGCAATGGGTCCCGGGTTCGATTCCCGGCCAGACAGATATCTGAATGATGAGTTTAGATTCATGTTCTGGGTCTGGGTGTTTGTGTATTCATCTTGTGTGTATCCATGGTACCCACGATATACGAGAAAATCCTAGTGAGGGCCATGAGTGCAGAAAGCGTGTTGTAGCGGAAACAGAGATACATCCACCTAAGAAATTTTAATTTGCCATCATGCTTATTAAGATACAGTCTGGTGACAGACAGACAGACGGAACAACAGAGTCTTAGTAGTAGGGTCCCGTTTACACCCTTTGGGTTCGAAACCTGAAAAATTAAAGTACGAGTGTATGTATACGAAATACGTAAAATATAATTTAATCGTAATCTATAACCCCCAATTTTTTGTAACCAAACAAAGAGCACCACCAGTTGGCCCACCAGTCACACAAAAAGGGGAAATTCTAAAAGAAAATCAGCTTTCATTAGATAAGTAAGACATGTCTAATAGGATCGTAACTCTTATTAGGATTAATTGTATATGATTGGCTAGAAATTATCTGGCGTGCCCTCACGGTACCTCAAGGTACGCTCACTGTGAAAAAACCCTGTAGATCTGTAGAAATAACCCTGTACCCTTAATACTAGTTTATTATTACTACTCGAGACAGTCATTGTTTGCGTTATCATTTTTGGATATATTGTGCGATGGTAGACGAAAATGTTATGACATTCGCTGACTTTGTAAATATTTCCTTCAATTTCACTAAAATTGCTACAAAATTTACTCGCTAAAAACAACCGAATTGATAACGTTCTCCTTTTTGAAGTCGATTAAAAATACCCTTCAACGCAGTGAAGGAGCTGCAGAAAAAAACTACATAACTATATACACTAAATCTGCGCTAGAATTTGTTAAATCCATCCACGAAAATTATTTATATTTTTTTTGTAAGAATAATTATTTATTTGGAGGAAACTTAATAAACTCCTACTGAAGATTCTCGTGGTTAATGGACTTGTACGTATGATTGAATAAAACTCAAGATAAAAGGAATGTAATATAAATTGAGGTAATAAAAATAAAAATTGTTATTCATTAAGGTATTTATAATACCTTCGCCATTATCAATTTATGCCAATCAATGCGTTGAAACGTGTATGATACATTGAAAATATGTTGTTGCATCACTACATAGTATAAAACAAAGTCGCTTCCCGCTGTGTGTCCCTATGTATGTTTAGATCTTTAAAATTACGCTACGGATTTTAATGCAGTTTTTTTAATAGATAGAGTCGTTTAAAAGAAAGGTTTTTATATATAATACGTGCATAATATAGCGGAGGAACACTGATAACTTTAGATTTTTGACTTTTAGGCGGAACGAAGTTCGCCGTGTCCGCTAGTGTAGGAAAAAATAAATTGAGATAAATAATAAATAAATAATATAAATTAAGTTACTAAAAATAAAATATATTGAGGTAATTATAATACCTTCGTCATTATTAATTCATGCCAATCAATGCGTTAAAACATGTATGATACATTAAAATTATGTTGTTGAATGTAAATGCGACTAATTTATTATCAAATTACCAAGAGTCAATAAAACACGTTCCCCACAAGTGCTTAAGAGCCCTAAGAAGTATCTATTCCTTGAGAATACACTAACTTCTCATATTAACAATTGCATTAAATGATATAAACATAGAATACATATTTAAAATACCTCATGTATAAAACAAAAACAAATTAATTCTTTTACAGGTTTTTTATTAAATTGCAATTTTTGTACGTACTCGTAAATATGTGTTAATATAGGTGCATATAACGTTTATTCAAATCTAGATCTGTGATTTCCATAATAATTATTCTCGTGATAAGGTTTAACATTGGCATAACATCGGGCAATGCAACAAAATTATGTTTTTGATTACTACAAAGCATATTTTCTGTTTATCAAAGTATTAAAATAAATTTTGGATGTAAATTCAAATTATAGTGAATATAAAAAGTATTCGTACACTAGCTTTTAAAAAAAAATGTTTAGTAAGTTTAAAATATTTTGTATTATGCGGAAGAAATTCAAAAGCGAAACATGGTTAGTATAAATGTATCCAGATATCTTAGAATGTATCGATATCAGCAAACATTGTATATTAACCGCCCTGTCATTAGATACCCATCTGACGGCCAATCTCTAGATACCGACTATCAGTGGCAGCGTTACAACTTAATGCGGGGTTTCTAAATAACCTTCATTAGTAATAAAGATAGTGATCCCCAGGACGTCGCGGTGATCCCCGGGACACTAGTTAAGATCGGATCTCGCCACTTCTGTACAGGAAATAAATACTTAATTAGAAACAAACTGACGTCTTGTTCCAAGTCAGAAATCGACGGCAGTGGGATACCGCGCTTGAATCGAATGGGCTTTTAATTTTATCTTGTGGAAATAACAAGTAACGAAAAACAGATTGAAAATAACCTGATAATATATGGAAGCCACACGCTTGCTACACTCATAGCCCCACACTAGGATTTTCTCCTGTGTCGTAGGTGCCATGGACACACACAATACAAATACACAAGCACCTAGACCCAGAACATGTATCTAAACTCACCATTCAGATACCTGTCTGGCTGGGAATCGAACCCAGAACCCACAGCGTGTCCGACCGGTATGGTAACCGCTGAGCCACTTGCATTTTATAATATGGAAGTAGCAAACGAGCATGCCGTCCACTTCATAGTAAGAGGCAACTGCCGCCCACGGACATCTAATAAATATGATAAGATTAGTCTTACCTGAGGTAAACCGCAGATACGTTGCTATGCCCGAAGACTAAAATGAAACGCCTTGAATGAGCATTTCTCCCTTACCGTCTTACTTACTTGACTTACTTACGTCTGACTTACTTTTGCACGTCAATACACCTGATTTCGCTATTGCTCTATTAAGCCCAAAAATTTCAAATACTTATATCAAATCTGTGCCTGTTTCTGCCTATATATATAGCAATGCTAGATTTATGTGTACGAAACAAACATTGGAGTTACACAATAAACGACCAAGTCTTATTCACAGTGAAAGTGCAGAGTAATTAGCTGCCAAGTCGCAGGAACGAATGTCAACTGCTTGTCTTGTCTTGGCGCTATATCCCGGATTGCTATACGCTGTCTTACGCAACTGTGAAAACATTGTTTACAATTGCATTCTCATTGCTTTGCTCAGACCGCTTTATACTATTCGATTGCTACATTGTTGAGGTAGAACATGGATCGACAGGATACCGCCGCAACACCTATTTCTAGCGTGAAGCAGTTGTTGCGTTTTGTGGAAGAACGTGGTTGCTGGTTCACTTTCGTATGACGCGACCATATATCAAAGTTGCTTATTGATTTCTATGGGCGGTAGTAAACCCCCATACCTTTAGGAATACTCGGTTGCTACAATCTTTAACCCTTATGTGAGTGACAAATAAAACACCTTTAACAGAGTGACGAGGTACCCGGGTGCCTTCATACAGTTTATACGTAATGTAAACAATGAAGGTCCGTTTTAACATTACCCACACTTTGAATATTATTATTTTAGTTATGCCAAACTGTTAACGATCTGTATCGATTGAAGTGGGGGGGGGGGTTATCGGTGCGCTAAAAACACTGAATGCATTCATTACATCGCGCTTGATATTGATACTTGACGATTTACTTTGTTCGTATTGTTCGCGCTTATTTATATTTTGTGGGTTTGATATATTTTATTATGAACAGTGGAGAGAGTACTTGTAGGCAAAAATCACGTGTTCGAAGATATAATTCAACATAATTACCAGCCATATGAGCAGAATCTTCTAGTGATCAAGGTGAGTTTGTTGCTTCTGATAATGAACACACCAAAGGGATATACCCTTAGGTTGAAGAAGGTGGATTGGAAATTTCGGATGTTGAGCCAGAAGCTGAAGTCCAAAATGAGATTGACCATACAACGCAGAACAAATCGGTGGCATTTAGCACTTTTTTACAATATCGATGATGTTACAACTTTGGCAGCATAATTATATCATTTATATGGAACATAACCCACAATGTGTCTCGAGTGAGAAATATAGAAAGTTGTTGAATTCATTCAGTCTACGACTGTGTGTTAAAAAATAGAAGAAAGATCAAAAAACTTGCATTGTGACATCAGAAATACATGGGAGATTTGCAATGCACGACGTTCTTGGCCGAGGACTAGGGCTTTCGATTCCTTCTGGATCTAAAGCCTTTGTAAGTCGGACTAGACGAGATTCTACAGGGCGTGTTGCAGTCGTCGATAGTTGATGCATATGCAGACAACTCAAACGCAAGAAAAGAAAAACACAAAACCCTTGCACTAACTGCAAAAGATCTGTTTGTGATTGACATGCAGTATCTCGTCCAACATGTAATACCTGCTTTGAGAGCTGTGCTAATGCTGCATAAACAAGGAATTTGTATTTTTTATGGAAATAAAACATCATAACAAATGTTTATTATTTCATTTTTGCACGAAATTATAAGTACTTTTTTCATTGACATACAGAACACAAAGAGGTACCCGGGTACCTTGTCACTCAATTGTGAGTTAAAAATTTGTTTTGACTAATACAAGACATTGTAAATAGTTAACTGGGTCAAAACATTAAAAATATATAATTTATAAATAGTTAGGAGCTCTCAGGAAATTACAGCTACCTACACAGCGTAAAACATACTTTTGTTCAAATTTGAAAATGCTAAAGGTACCCAGGTACCTCGTCACTCACATAAGGGTTAAAAAAAATCACTCATCGCCTTTTACGAGTTTAAGTAACACACAGTACATTTGTACATAACATATTATAACATTTTATGTTTCTATTTTAGGTATATTTGTACGGGTGTATTCACTAGTTTTCATTTCATATCTATGATTGAAATATGTTCCACCATCGACCATTTTTTCCTATTCGCGGGGTTCATGTTCAAAACTATAATAGCCTATGACACTGCCACAATGGAGACGAATCCTTCGACATCTTATATGTCAAAATCTGTCAAGCCCCTTGTGCGGTAGAACTTGGCAAAGAAATGTACACTTACATATATGTATGTATGTACATACGGTTGAAAAACATTACCCTTCTTCCTACAAAATTGAAGGAAACATTGAGAGAACCATCCGTGGTTTATATCTATTTAGACCTTTTATTTATCAATGCTGTTAAACGCTTAGACGCTTTGATTTAAACATTTCAGCAACCGAAAGAAACTAACTTAGCCCTCGACAGTAGCGACATATTTGTGACCAATCTCCGATCTATTTATTATTTATTTATATCTACAATGTAGTAACCACATGTCATCAGGTGGACTGGATATTTACATAATACTTAATTTACGTAAAACAGGAATATTGGCGTTAGCCGTGCCAGAGCCAAAGTTCCGTAAGGCTTAGAAACAATGTTCAGTTAATATAGGTATATTATAATTATGTACATGTATGGTGTATATTAAAACAAATAAAACCAACAAGTTATGTTACACATCCTGTACATAGGTAATTAATTAAGTAAATCAAGGGACCCCAGAGTCATCTTCTCAGCGATAAACGGCCGCCAGGGGAGAGGGGAAAAGGTGGTAGAGCCTCGCTTAGGTAAACCAGCGTCGCTTCCACGGCAACGGGTGCTTTTGGAAGGTTTCTCTCTCAAAAGCAACGAAAAATGTAAAAGGTATCAAGGAACATATTTCATACAGATACTCAGCGTTCGTTTAACGTTTTAAATATGTAGGTATAAAAAGATGAAAATAAGTAATAGAATTATCCATAAAATACATTATTAATGAACAGCGAACATTCCAATCGTCTGACGTCTTGGTACAGTTAATGTTTAAAAATGAAAAATTAAACAGAGCAAGATAAATGAAACCATGTAATATATTTCGCGTTTGTTAAAATAGTGCGCTAACGCTGTGGTATCCATACGGTAGGGTATTCTTACAATATTTTCATTGTTGTATTTTTCTGCAGTATATAAATGTACTAGCTTTCACCCGCGGCTTCGCTCCTTTGAAGCCTAGATCTACCATTTATTTTTAATGTATAACTTCCTCTTCTTCTCTTCTTTATGAAAATGAATATTTGTCTGTATGTCCCCTATAGAATTGTAAACTATTCATTTGATCAAGCGATGATCTTTAGCAAAGTTGTTATTCATGAGCTCGCGAAGGTTTCTGAGTTTTTTTGTGATGGCGTAGCAACGCGCGCAGGACACAGCTAGTTTTAAATAAAAAGTATCTTATTTTTTTATGCATTTAAGAATATGCGTAGAAAGTTAAAAACCTACTCGACAATTTTTCATGAATCCGTTGAGTAGTTTTGGCGTGTAGCGTAACAAACGAAGTTGCATTCACATTTATTATTAGGGATTTTTAATCACCTTCGGTCATTATCATGAGTTTGATTATGTCCGACGCTTTATCTGACATATGTGAATTCACATTCTTAGTGAGAAGCGTCATCGTGGATGGGTCCTTAAGATAAGAGAGTATAGCTACATTAAGTTATTATAAAACGATTACAGAAACCTGTTCGGATGTAATGGTAATCAGTGCATAATGTTATATTAATATAACGCTATTGATAAATACCGATGATGCGTTTTTAATACAGGCATGTGTTCCATCTGGCCGCTTGTCCTCTCTTGTGATTCTCTAGTATTTTATACTTTAATAACACAACTAGGTTATTCCCGCCGCTTCGTCCGCTTCAGCTACACATAGGCTACCAGTGTAGTTCGACGGGGGAAGTATCACCGCCACACCTATTTCTAGCGTGAAGCAGTTCTTGTGTTTCGATGGAAGGGTGTGGTTGCCGATACACTTTAATATGAGGTGACCATCTTAGTCCTCGGAAGTATCGGACAGGTAGGTTTTGCGTACAAAAGTAACACAAACTTACAAACATTCGAATTTCTAATATTAACTAGCTAACCCGGCGTACTTCGTTTTACCTAAATGTTAAAAATCTAAAATTATCAGTTTCGGTCCATTATATTATACATGTGTTAAACATAAAAAAACCTTACTCTTTAAAGATCTAAGCATACATAGGAACAGACAGCGCAAAGCGACTTTGTTTTATACTATTCAGTCTGTACCCTATCGGTACAGACTTCGATTCGAATGAATTTCAAAACCGATCATTTCTTAAGAAACCCTATCCCTAGGCAACGCCCTAGCAAACTTAATCCTACAAAAATAACCCAACCAGCCTTCGTAACCAGATCGTAGAGTGTCTTACGTTCCTGTTTGCAATATCTTATCAAATCAGCCCGTTCCTATTTAAATGCAAATTAACAGCGTCGGCTCTAATAAAATCCACACGTAAGAGAAATATTACTTCAATATTTATGATGCCGTAGAAATAATATTAGTACAGACGAGATTAGATTTATATCTCGAATCTCTTATAGGATAACGACGGTATAATCAATTTTGCGATGATATCTTAAAATAACTGTATCGTTTTCTTCTGAGTAAAGTGGAAACAATAAATTCGTACCCAATACTGCGAATGAAATATAAAACTTTGTGACACTATAAAAGTCCTCGCTTCGGTCCGATTTAAATAAAATGGTGATAAATAAAACATACACAGAAAATAGAAACTGTTAAAAAACAAGTTTGCACTAAAAACATTTTTAAAGAACAGCGCCCAACCGTATTCATATACCAGTTTCAAATTGCAAAAAACAAGGCAAATAGAAATACTACTGTTTGTTGTTGGTTATACATAGTACAGAGCAGTGATAGCCTAGTGGTTGAAACCTGCCCTCTCAATCGGGAGGTCAGAGGTTCAAACCGAGGCACGCACCACTAGCTATATGTGCGTATTAGAAATTAATTATCACTGCTTTTCGGTAAAGGAAAACATCGTGAGGAAACCTACAGACCCGAGAGTTCTTTTAAAAAAAACAGTTCTCGGAGGTGTGTGAAGTCCACCGATTCGCACTTAGCGCGGTGGAGTTTGGCCTAAAACTCTCTCATTCCGAGAGAAGACCCGTGCCCACCAGTCAATAATGGACAATAATGTGTTGTCAATAGATATATACATAGTACTGTTTTCTCGCAAATTAGTTTGGTTATTGGATATAAGTATAGTTAATTTTCTATAGTACGATGGACGGTAGGTGGATGGTAGTGTAGTATACACATACAAACAATAAATATCTACTGCATCTACTATCTCTAGTCTTAAAAAATATACCTACTCGAAACTGACTCACAAATAATTATGCCGTAGCACACCATCTTCGGAAAAACTACATTTAAAGCCAAGGATCATTAGATAAGAACAAAATTATTGTGCTGGTTCTAACTTTAGAACAGTTAGCAGATAATAGGGACTTACTATAAGAAGGTGGCAGAACCAGTGTACTTCGACCGGGGAAGTACCACCGCCACACCTATTTCTAGCGTGAAGCTTTTCTTGCGTTTCGATGGAAGGGTGTGGTTGCCGGCCAACGACAACACAGCCTATGTTGTCGCTGTTGCCGGCACACTTCTATATGAGGCGACCATCATAGTCCTCTGGAGTAGCAACGCATTTGTAATTGACTTCAGATAGAACCTATGTTCTGTATGAAGTTGATTACAGATGACCATAAGCGAAAGTGACCACTTACCATCAGGTGGACTGCATGCTCGTTTACTACTTCAGTTAGATAAAAAAAAACATATTCGGACTAAGTAATAATAGAACTTTTGTCATTTTCAGTATTGATAGATAGTAGGTATATATGTATATATGTTTGTATATGCTTAAAATTGCATCAGGATCAAGTGTACTACATGTAGGTTATATCTGTTTTCATCTGGCACTCCTCCATATAGTAAAATCTATATGTTGAGATAACACTTTGTTTTACTTTTATTAAAACCCCCTTCTATCAAAAATATTACAAATAAAAGATATGTCAATATTTTGAATGCGAGAGAATCCGCGGGCCACAGATTGTATCACCCAAATCTGTAGATGTCCAACGACAATGAGAGCGAAAACCGAATACAAAGGCATTTTCACAAAGAAATATTGTTCAATTACCTGTTAAATAAATAGAAATGGAAGCAATAACGGATAATTATTTCGGTCAATCACTGTCACTACTTCAAAGGCAGATGTTTGATTGTTCAAAGAATTATTATCTTCCTTTATAAGTCCCATGATAAGACCATTATAGGCTCGTGGATAATTACTTTTGCGAACAACGATTCAGTAACATTTTATTTTGCGTAAAGTTTTATTCTTGCTATAAAAGAGCGAAGTTATTCGAGTTCTACTTATAATTGGCCGAATAATAATAGTAATTTGGTTGGCAGGTATTTCGTTTTTACTGCAAAGCTCGGCGTCTATGAAATGGGTCCAATTGCAAACGACTACTTCCATATTTCTGTTTTATACTCTTCGAAGTTTAATTAACTATGGCCAGGCGTCGGCAACCTGCGGCTTGCGAGCTACTACAGCCATTTGGATGTGAAGCTACGGCTCCGAACTTTCGCAAACATTTTTATTTTATAAAAAATACATTTAGAAACAATGCAAAAGCAATCAATCGCTCTCATTGAAATTGTTTGTTTGTCATTGTTTGTTATTGTAGTATAAGTTAGTTTTGTAAGTAAAATTAAGTAATAAGTTATTTTTGTAAGTAAAATTAAGTAATAAGTTATTTTTGTATAATATAAATTAAAAATTGACAAAAATGTGGGTTTTTAAAAATTTAGAAACTTTGTAAAATGACTTTTTGCGCGCTTCCGACTCAAACGGTTGCGGACCCCTGACTATGGCTATTAGCTCGAAGGCTAATATGCTGGAAAGTGTAAGAACTTCAGCAGAACATGATATTAAAAGCCTGATAGCTTGTCATTTTGAAGCAATATCTTGTGACAATAAAGCTTTCCTCGCCGTAACTATAAAAGCTATTTTATAACATTTTACATTTCTTATTTACAGCCGCATAAACTTGTTTTATTATTAGGGTTATAAAATAATTATATCAAATATATGCGCTGTGTGAATATTATAGTAATGCATCGAGTATTAAGATATTAAGATATGGATATAATAGCAGTTATAGCCTAATGGTTGAAACTTGCCCTCTCAATCGGGAGGTCCGAGGTTCAAACCCAGGCACGTACCACTTCACCACCATACTTTTCGGTGAAGGAAAACATCGTGAGGAAACCTACACACCCGAGAGTTCTTTAAAAAAAAGTTCTCGGAGGTGTGTGGAGTCCACAAATTCGCACTCGGCCAGCGCGGTGGACTATGGCCTAAAACTCTCTCATTCCGAGAGAAGACCCGTGCCCAGCAGAGGGACAATAATGGTTTAACGATCATATGGATATTATCTGCGTATAGAGAATTAATTACCTATGCAACAAGCTGTAATTTTTAAGTCCCTTTTTTCCAAACGTAGTCTATAATAGAGTCTCGTATTTTTTACAATATTTGTAAAATTTGATTTGCTATCAGATTGTATACCACAGTGCAATAGTTTAGTGGATATTTATCTTTAAGAACCTTAAAATAATATATCATAATGAAAACGGGTTTATGTCTGATATAAATCAAAATTGTAAAAAAGAGAGGTCTTTTGCTCTATCTCCATTTTTATAATAATTCTTGTAAAAACGACAATTTGGCAAAACTCTGGCATACATACATTATGTATTCTAAATTACATGTTGTAGATCTATTTATGAAAACAAACAGATAAACACGATAATAACCAAAAATACATAACAAAACATTGAATCATCATATCAGTTACGGTTGACACGAAAACCCCACAAAAAGTTAATACTTAAGTAACCAATTTCATACAACAAAGACCCAATGAACAAAAACTTACCAAGTTGAAGTTAATGTTTGAGCAAGAAAGCCTGAATTCTCGATTCCGGTTACGTGAAATTTATGTGAAAAAGGACCTCGAACAAAAGGCCTAAATATCAATTGCAATTTAGATAAAAGAAACCATTTAACTTTACTTACGGTTAATTAAAACATTTATTGGGCCGATAAAGAACCCACAAAAGGTTTTGTTTGAGGCAGTACATTTATACATTTCATGAGCCGTAGTCATAGTTTGCAGCACGCGAAGAATTATAATACTGAAAGTCAGCTACTTGTAATGGTGATGGAGATTAAGGTAGCTAAAGTTCGTGTGACCATGACCACTTTATATTCTTAGGTTTGCTTATAGAGCAAAATTTTGGCAGGTTTTTTTTTTTTGTTTTAGTACATTAAGCAAATAAACACTTAATTATTTTCATGTTTTTATTACTATCATCTGAAGCACCTATTTACTGTAATCAACCCGTTTAAATGTAAGTGTAAGATAACCACATAGAAAAACTAACACAAAAATACTTCTTTCGTCCTGTATTTTTTTTATCTGACTGAAGTAGCAAGCGAGCATGCAGTCCACCTGATGGCAAGTGATCAATGCCGCTCATGGATATCTGTAATCAACTTCATGCAGAATCTGGGTTTTATTTGAAATCAATCTCAGATGCATTGCTGCACTCTCTGCAGATGCACTCCTGAGGACTATGATAGTCGCCTCATATAAAAGTGTGCCGGCAACCACACCCTTCCACCGAAACGTCAGAAATGCTTCACGCTAGAAATAGGTGTGGCGGTGCTACTGCCCCTACACTGGTTCTACCACCTTAAAAATATCTACTTTTTATAATAAAGAAATAGCAAGCAAGCATGCAATCGGCCTGATAGGAAGTAAATAATACCGCCAATGGACACCTGAAATCAACTCTAAATAAGAGCTTCTCCTAGACGGACACAGGTGCGATGCTACCACTGAAAACTAGGATAAAACGCTTCTGATAAGCACTTTTACCATACTCTTTAAATGAGATTAATTAGGCAAAAATAAGTGTGATACATACACCCAAAACATAATAAAACCTCCAAAACGCTATGTATTTGGGATACCATCCTAATATTTTCATCCATCCCGTTTTTCCGCACGAGGTGGTGCCATTAGAACGATCCCTTAACTCGATAGAAAAGGGCCCGCCTCAAACGTGCCTGTGAGGTGCAATGTATTATTAAATTAGAAACCGGATCCTGTTACTGTTTCAATTATAATTAATAATTATTAATTAAAGCTCGGCCGTTGCGTGCGAACGATGTTGCGGTTGTGGCCTGATGCAGTTTAATTCGTAGCTCGGGTTCAACTTTGTAAGGTTAGATATAGATTTCCGAAACATTTGATGTGTTAAAGTGGGATTTAGATTAATGTTTAGTGTTTTGACTTGCGTTTTTGAGCGTTTGAGATAATCTTTTTGGTTATTTATTCTCGTTTTCAAGACTGTATATTAAACTATCGTTTGTGTGTATCTGAATTATATCTATAACGAATAGTCAAACACTATAAAAAGTCTGTCTTTGATACAGACACTTGGTGATAGGGCCACTATCGTAGTTTCCGCTACGGTTCCAGATTCGATTCCTGTTGCGGCAGATATCTAATGATCATTTAGGTTCCGATTCTGGGTCTCAGTGTCTATGTAGTTGTTTTCATTTGTATTTGCACCTACAACATATGAAACTACAACTAGAGTTATGTGTATAACAAGCACAAAAAATATTTGTCTTGTTATGTGTATAACAAGACAAAAAATATTTCATTTACGATGATTTATTAGTTACCTACTTATTTTAAAACACAAAAACATTAGCTTATCTAAAGATCTTCGATTTTTGATCACCGACTTAACCCGACGTGGTTAATAGGGCAATACATTTTCATCGGCCATTTCAGCTCAGCTCAGCGTTTATAGAACAATAAATCTTGTTTTTGTGATATATTGTCGCGCTTGACTTTTAAAACTTGTTTGATTTCACTGCAAACGGCCTACATCATGACGGAGCAATAAAATATCTGTCACATGGACAATGAATGCGTTGGGTGTTCACTTTGTATATTGTTACCGTATGTAAAAAAGCAATCTTTCGAACAGTTTGCGTTCGTTAGCGTGGATTCGTTAACAGTTTGACGTTTTTTATGCAGTAATACTGTATAGCTATTTCTATCGTGAAGCGGTTGCGTACCGGTGGAAGGGTGTGGTTGCCGGCTGATTTATATAACAGACTAGTTGACCCGGCGAACTTCGTTCCGCCCAAAAGTCAACAATCAAAAAAATGGCAGTGTTCCTCCACTATATTAAGCATGTATTATACATAAAAACGTTCCTTTTGAATCACTCTATATATTAAAAAAAAACCGCAATAAAATCCGTAGCGTAGTTTTAAAGATCTAAGCATACATAGGGGCAGTCAGCACGAAGCGACGTTGTTTTATACCCTGTAGTGATGAACATCTGTAATTGATTTCAGATAGAACCCTTGCTCTGTATGAAGTTGCTCTAAGTAGTCACTGTTGCTAAAAAACTTCTAGTCCATAGGCTGCAGTGTCCTCTTACTATTAGGTGTACTACATGCCTTCTTGCTACTCTAATATTATAAAGAAATAACAGGCATACTGACAATCGGTTCAGTGGTCACCTCAGACCATTGTCACCTATAAATAATAATTAATAAGGTGGTAGATTCAAAAAGTGATGTAGAATATTTAAAAAACAGAGTTTTATTGCACATGTAGATATTTTACAATGTGAACAAAGTTTCATGAGAACAAACTTACTTTCACATTTATATTAGTAGGGATTAAACATAACTAGTCACCCGTCGCAACGGTCGAAATTCGACCGTAATTTAAATTAAAAAACTAAACTTCATATTGTCCAAAGTAGCACCAATATTTCTCAAATTCAAATAAATTGTAATAATTTTCCAGATTTTTTTAACGCACCCCTTAAAGCTAAAAAGAGGTTTATTAAGTAAGCTCCATTTAAAAGCAATAGCGGGTATTTTGACAAAGGTATCTGACATTTTTGACCTGTTTTCATAGTAAGACATTGAACGGTCTATTTCGTTTATTATGTATGTGTTTGTGTCAAATGCAAGGTAGTGTGTGTTATTTTTTTGAGTTGATTTTATGTATGTTTTATGCATTATTTGAAAAAAATATTAGCATTGCATAATCCTTCTCTACATCAACTATAACGTATTAATATATAGAGCGAACAAATGTTGAATGGGAATGCCTACTCATTGCTCAAACATTGATATCTTTCAGAGTCTGTTTATAGGTACTGCTTTTTAAGGCTCATCTGTAGAAACGCAATAGACGGTTGGAATTTTCAAAAATATTTGCTAAATAAACGTAGAAATGTGTCTCTATTAAAGGAACATCATAATTAATTTTCTAATATCGATCTACAAGTATAATCAAACATCAATATTTATACTTCGAACATGTGGTCTGCATTAAATTCACACCTCTATAATATAGGAATAAATAATAAAAATCGTATATGTAATTGCAAAGCGTACGCAAGATAAATACCCTGAATAAAAGAAAACACATTTTAGGTGTAGACAAATAAATTGTGTGGCTTGTACCGACTCGCACTTCGTCTTTATTTCCTTTTCTCTTTGCTTCTGGCAAGCAACTAGCCTCCTGCATAATCTAGGTATTTGGGAACACTGCGTAAGATGCTAAAAAAATTTTTACACTCATGATCATACGAGCCACAATAAGTTTTTTTTCTGGTTCGCAGCATATATATGTTTTACAAGACTCACTCACCAAAATAGAATCTACATTTATCATTCAGATATTTGTCTGGCTGGGGATCGAACCAGAACATGCAGTGTCGTCAGACCGGTACAGTGACTGCTCGACTACGTGAACCTTGACATCATACTAATATTATAAAGGCAGAAGTATGTGTGGTGAAAGAGCACTTATGTATGTTGTTTACTCTTTTACATAAGAAGTTCTAATCCAATTTGGCTAAAATTTGTAGGTGATAGAGCCAGTGTAGTTCGCTCGGAGAAGTACCACCACCACACCTATTTCTAGCGAGACGCAATTCTTACGTTTCGATGGAAGGGTGTGGTTGCCGCACATTTTTATATGAGGATCTTAGTGCTCGGGACTAGCAACGCATCTGTAATTGACTTTAGATAGAACTCCATGTTCTATATGAAGTTGATTACAGGAGTCCATGGGCGGCAGTAACTCTTACCATCAGACGGACTGCATGCTCGTTTGCTACTTCAATGTTATAAATAAAATTATATATTTTACGACTCGGTATAACACATGAGATGCTCTTTACCACGATAAATAACCGAAGCGCACCCGCATGTAAAATCTAGTGTAACTTTATTCTAAAACATTCATGTACTAAACTTATTCTACAGTAGTAAATTTGTATCAAGTACAGCTAATTATAGAGTCATTATCATTACCGTTCATTAATACGGGACGGCGGTACTTATTAAAGTCGGAACACGTTGTGTTGCGACAGTTGCACGATAATCCTCTTAAAATAATCGCGGGCCGACCAAGGTTGAAATCCGGGATTAGCAGGTATTTCGGTTCAGGTAGGCAAAACACACTTACGACTGCTTATAAATAAATAAGTCTGCACTCACTGCTAGATAGATTTCCGTGTTGTGAAGGTTATACAAGGATAGATTTTTTATAATAGTAGAAGTAGCAGTAGTAAAATAAGCATTTTAACGACCCGCGTGGCAGAGCGGTTACCACACCGGTCTCACGCGCAATGGATCCCGGGTTCGATTCCCGGCCAGACAGGTATCTGAATAATGAGTTTAAATTCTTTTTCTGGGTCTGGGCATTTGTTTATTTGTCTTGTGTGTCCATGGTACCTACAACACAGGAGAAAGTCTTACTGTGGGGCTATGAGTGTAGAAAGCGTGTTTTTGAAGTGAAACTTCTTTAGGCGCATGAGGGTAAATTTTTTACAGATGAAACGTCACGCCGGTATGCAACGGAAGTGTCGGAAAAGAGAAAGAGAGTGATCGAGACCGATTGAGAGAGAGTAAGACAGGGCGAACGTAGCATGAGCAACTAGCCGTGGAGTGAGAGTAGGGAGCAAGCGAGTGAGAAAGATTGAGAGAAAAAGTGAGACAGAGCGAACGTCGTATCACGCATAGTGCTATGGAGTGTGAGGTGGGAGAGAGCTATAGTGAGAAAGATTGAACAAGAGAGAGAGAATACGGGATATCGAGAAAGAATACACGCCCTATTGGTTGTGTATTCGTTTACTAGTTAATTATTAGAACTTTAGATGGCATTTCTGACGCATAGCGTAATATTTTTATTTCAATGACAATTAAATTCTTAACCTATCTTCCTTTTTCCCTTCCTCTTAATCTTGGAAATTTAAAGTTTTAGATTTGTATAAATATAAACAAGATTTATAAATTAGTTCGCCAAAGAAGTTTCACTTCTGACATGTGTACTTTGTACGCACGCATGTTTTTTTTAAGCATGCACTTCAGATCAAAAAACCAAGCAGCGTACAACACGGCTCTTATTGGGCAGAAATAGGTGTGTTGGTGGTGATTTAATTGTGCTACAAAGAGTTTTCAGACCTCTTAAATGGGTGTATGTGTACTTGGTCACATACATTCTTTCAGTAAGATGGATGGTATGACCAACATGCTTGAAAACATCTTTTTTAATAAAGAACTTGACTGCTTAAGTAACTTTGTCAGTACATTATCAATATACGAGGATATTTATGATTTATTTATTTCAAATAAGTGGACTCTATAACAAAAAATGGGAAAAAAACTTTTAAAAACGGTAGGCTGTTATTATTTTAATAAGCGCTCGGATTTTTTTCGCTACGGTATGTTCGACGAAGCTGCCAGTTACTTCTGCACTTTAAAAACGTAGTAAAACGAATTTCTGATATTGTAAATATGTGGTGTATGATACAAACAAATAAGGTTGCAAGTGTTTTACTTAAATCCTCTTCAATTCTTCAAGTTTTCAAAAGCAGCACCGCCTCTGAGATTGACTTCATGTATGTACTTATGACATTTTTCCTATCAGTAATCGGTTGCCGATGCAGATGGTTCTTTGTATTGCTTCCACTCTATGCTATAAAAAATTCTGGTAAAAACATCTCTTAGTTATATTGTACGTTAGTGTTTTTTTTATCCACGTATATATATATATAGTCCACCTGATGGTGAGTGGTCACTGCCTCCCATTGACGTCTGTAATCGACTTCATACAGAACATGGGTTCCATCTGAAGTCTATCACGGATGCGTTGCTACTCCTGAGGTCTATAATGGTCGCCTCATGTGAACGGCAACCACACCCTTCCAGCGAAATGCAAAAAATGCTTCACGCTATAAATAGGTATGACCGTGGTACTTCCCCGGTCGAACTACACTTTTCGTACAACCTTCGATTATAATTGTACCTTCGTGTATAATTGTTACCGTCATTTTGTAAGTTAAAACGTATCATGTTCCTTTGCCACTTGACTTCAACTATAGCCTGTAAACTCCCGAATTCGCAAAAGGAAATCGAAAACTGATAGTTTAGTAAATCGTAGTCAATCAGAGTGCATTAGATGTAGCGGACTGTTCGAGGGAAATTATTGATTCGCGGCTAATTTCCGGGTGATCGCACCGTCGCTGCGGGCGGAGGGCGGGCCGTGGTCAGTCCCGGCGTGACGACGATCTGATCAAAATCCAATTAAATATGTCTGGCCCGTTTATTGCGAATATGGAGTCACATAACTTACTTACTAAACTTTTGCTTGATATATTAGAACACCACCATCATTCCCTTATATATTTCTGCCTAATAAAAGACTGCTATTCGCTGGTTAAGCATTGCAATATTTTCTACGAATTGCATTGATATTAAGTAAAATTTGACATATGGGTATATTTGCTTTAAACTCTCAGCGCTAACTCTTGCACGGTCAAGGAAAAAAGCTTAAAGCTCGGTTACGCCTAAAATAATGCTTTGTAGCCGTTAGATAATTATTTTCTTCAATACAGTATGTATTGAAGAAATTATTATCCAACATTATACACTCGAAACATTTTATCGTCAACATTTTGTGTAAAAACACAGCGTATAAACATTTCAATCAGAGTGTATTATGACCATGTTATGGAGAGATAAATTATTGATTGGCGCCTAATTTCCGGGTGATCGCACCGTCGCTGCGGACAGAGGGCGGACCGTGGTCAGTCCCGGCGTGACGACGAACTCGATACACGATCTGATGAAAATCCAATTAAATATGTCTGGTCCGTTTATTGCAAGTTTGGAGACACATAACTTACAAAACATTCGTTTGATATATTAGAACGCCATCACAACCCTTACACATATTTCTGTCACACAATAGCAGTGTTAAGTCTTGCTACATCCATTACAATTCGCAGTAAAATTTTCAGCAAAATCGGACACATACACATTGGTTTTAAGGCTCAGCGTGGACGCTTGCAGTGGCAAGCAAAACACTTAAAGCGTGGTTTACGCTTAAATCGAGTGTTTTGTTGCCGTTGGATAGGTATTGTCCTCGTTACAATCATAGTCCTTATTTATCTCTCGAGACATTTTATCGCTAACATTTGTACAGAAAACACAGTGTATTAACATATCAATCAGAGTGCATTATGACCATGTGATGGAGAGATAAATTATTGATTCGAGGCAAATTCCCGGGTGACCGCACCGTCGCTGCGGCTGAAGGGCCGTGGTCAGTCCCGGCGTGACTACAAACAGTATACGATCACTAACCAAAATCTAATTAAAAATATAAAGCGCGCCTCTATACGTATGATTTTTATAACATTAAAATAGCAAACAAACATGCAGTTCACTTGATGGTATAAGTGGATTCTGCCACACGTAGACAACTGTAAACAACTTCAAATCGAACCGAGGTATCTGAAGTCAGCCCTAGATGCGTTGCAACTCCCGAGGAGTAAGATGGTCGCCTCATATAAAGTGAACCGGTAACCAGTCTCTTCTACGGAAACGCAAGAAGTGCTTCACGCAATGAAACTTCCCCGATCGAATCATACTCGTTTCTCCAAGCTTTTTTGACCTAATTAATTTGAAAAACCTATTTCGTCTAAAGATCTGATCATGTAACATATGTCTATCTCTATTTAATGAAAAATACTTTTAAAATGTAAGGTATAACAGATAATTTAGTTAATTACGTACAGCACAAAATTCTACAGTTTATTAATTAAATATGAGCAATCTGTCAGTGCCGTCGTCGCAGTTTCATCGCTAATTATTATTTATTTTACCTCAAAAACGCCAACATCACTCGTAAGCTTTGATTATTAAAATTTAATTATAATTTTATATCTTGTTGGCTTTGTATGATTTGTATAGGTAGATCATGTATTTTAGTAATAATGATAATCCAGTTCTTTACACAGAGAGCTTACAGCATATAAAAAGCGTTTTGTTTGTTTCAATTTGAGTGATACTTAAAAAAGTTAAACTTAAAACTATGTTACCTTAAAAAAATACAGCGTATGAAGTTATAAACATATCAAACACCAAGCCTTAATGACCACATCAGCATAAGGGTGTCCTTGTCCAGTAAGGGTGAATTCGGTGCATCCAGAAGGAGCGTTACATCTCGTAATTGTCAATTCCGTATGAAAATGTTAATGCTCCATTTTCCTTGAGAAGTGAACTCGCTATGTTTTTAGAACGAGTTTTCCAAAAAGATCACCGTTTAAGCTTTCGCCCGTACATTAGATGTTCACGTTTTTTTTCGACCACTACCTACATATAACATTTACGTTTACGTTTAAAGACACTTATCTCTCAAAAGATTTTACACAAATTCACTTACAGATAAATTACAATATAAATCTTACAACAAACAATATTGATTGATTAGCGTATTTACATTGCATTGATAGAAGAAAATGTGTACGATGACCCTTGTGCCAGAACGTAAATAATCATACTAAGAGCTTTAAAGCTCGCGTCTAAAGCACAAAAAGATTCGCGGCGAATTCGCTTATTCTAGTCAAGAACCATTTATAAGAATTTATTGTTACCTCAAAACAACCTTGTGCTTGCTTATCATTTCAAAGTGCATAGTATGATTTTTTTTCAACCGTATAAAAAAATTACAAAAACGTTTACGTGTGATTTAAATTACAATGTATGGTCAAAAACGTAATCTATGGTTTTTTTGAGAAAAAGATTTAACTTGCGCTAAGGGTAAAGGTGTTATTTCCGGGTGATTGCTAACGCTGCGGGCAGTAGGCGGAGAGTGGTCAAATTCCGAGCCTCACGACAAACTCGATATACGATCCCCGATGAAAATCCAATTAAATATGTCTAGTCCGCTGCTCATTGCAGCTTTGGAATATCTCGTACGAATGGCTTGATTATACCTATATGTTGTGAATTATTTGTGAATTATATTTGCATTAATTTCTGTTCCTTTGCCTAGGTCTAGTTCGTTTTTCTTCTTCAGTTTCATATCACGACACTCAGAGTATCCTTATCCATCAACTTCGTTCTGTTTGTGACTTACGTACTAAACATAAATTCTTTTTATAAATATGAATATAAGTATAAATTATAAGTTTAACAATTTATAAATAGATATAACCAAGCTCAACTTCCTAACAAACCTATTTGATATCAAAATATCGCATAACACAAGTAAAATGTATATTAATATGTTTCTGAGGATTCATAAAAGGAATTTACATTAGCGATTATTCTACCTACATTCGTAATAATACCTTATAAATTTATGTCCCTATTTCCATTCGCTCCAGATAAGACTGTGATTTCAATATTTACATTTTCATAACTAAATGGGACCGCTTTTTCGACTTTCGAGTGCTTTGTCAGTTCTTTCGCTTTCATTGTACCGAAATGACAATATTCATCTCACAATTTTAATTAGTACCTACTTAATGAATATCCTCTTACAGACAATGAGAACGAAAATAATAAATGTAAAAACATATATGAGCGTAGATAAACCTTTGTTTCGTACATTCGTTCAAATAATAAGTACCTATATGTTGACGACTCGCGTGGCGGAGCGGTTACCATACCGGTCTCACGCGCAATGGGTCCAAGTTTCGATTCCCGACCAGACAGGTATCTGAATGATGAGTTTAGATTGGCGTTCTGGGTCTGGGTGTTTGTGTATTTGTCTTGTGTATGTTCATGGTACCCACGATACAGGGGAAAATCCTAGTGGGGGACTATGTAGAATGCGTGCGTGTTTATCTACAGGATGGTATAAAATAGTAGATCAAGTCATTGAAATATCTTTCATCGGATTGCGTCAGACGGACAGTAATAATTTTACAGCGTAAGTATGTATGTGTGTATGATCATTCGCATTCAATAATGAGCCGTAGGAACAATACGAAATTTAATAAAGCATTTAATGAATTAATATTAAATAAACCGTTGAATCTCTGAGGAAGTATCTAAAAATACCAACATTATTCTCATAAATATCCATTAAGCTGGTCTTAAAATAAATAATCTATAGTATAAACGTTGGTAACTCGAAGCATCGTATTTGTCTGAAAAGTCGAAAATCAGACAAAAAATCTTACCTTGTCTATTTGTATTGATTTCGGAGTGGTGAAAACAGTTGTCAAATAAACCCGTATCCACACAATATAGAATAAAGGTCAAAAGTTGAGAACGGCATGACGGAGGTTCGCACAAAAATATCAAACAACCAACAATAAATAGAACTCAAATCGGCACAAAGGAGATTTAGCTACACTGATGGAATTTATTGAAACTCGAATTTCGGCGTCCATTTTCATTTACAGATTTTTTGTTATAGCGAAGTAACTCGAGGCTAGGCTTCCATTGTGTTTCACAATAACTTCTATTACACGCTATTCGGTTTATTTTAACAATTATACCATCGTTTGAAGAAATTCTAAATATTACGCGAACAACTATTTTAGAAGTTTATTTAACTTATTGTCTCATGACTTCCAATTTATAAGAAAGAGGCAGCAAATTTATCAAGTGGAAAAAAAGGTTTTTACAAAAGGTTTTATTTATAATGTTGCCGACTCAATTCTATTTCAGGCGACCATCTTAGTCCTCGGGAGTAGCAACACATATGTGATTGACTCAAGATAGACTCTTTATGATATATGAAGACATGAAGTTACATAATCATGTCCCTTAAATATGTGCATGGGCGGTAGTGACCACTAACCATCAGGTGGACTGCATGCTCATTTGCTAAATTATAATAAAGTCTGTGTGATATTTAGCGTATATTACCGTATCATCGACTAGATATTATCCTAAATAAAAATATGTGTAATCATCTACTATTGTCTAACTTCTGACACTACTAACTCGTCTAACCTGCTTAGATCTGGAAAAAATAAGTTATGACTCAGTAATTCCCGTTCAAAATATTTTACACGATACGATAATTACTCGTACAAAAAATAAGATAGTACGCCTACAAAACCTTTAACTATCCAATTATGTCATAAAAACTAAAAATAATACCTAAGTGATAAGAATTATCTATCAAGGCTCTACCACCCTATATGCATTGCAAACTTAGTTTATCTTACAATATATAAATTACTAGCCAATATTGTGCCAAGCACCAATGCCTCCACAATAATTTATTATAAGCACCTTCTGTGTTCTAACTACAGTGTCTGGCCTAACAACACATACCTATATGTGCCTTAGTGGTCTGAATTTAGCCAAATTGACTTCTTGCACTAAAATTATTAGAAAAACGCAAGATTTATTAATAAATTTATGTTTTTCTAAAACTATATCAATCGATAGTTCTCTGTGTTGGAAGCAGGAGATCAATCGAAAGATTTGTTTGTCTAATAATTTAGATAGAGGCAGATAATTTGACAAAAATAAGACTTGCTCGTACCTATACTCCTTTTAACTAAGAGCTGAGACATGAAGCTGAGTTTATCTGGTGAGAGGTTGCATAGGCACGTTCTTCATTGTTCTCAGGTGGTTAAGCAAGAATATCAGAACTTTGATTTCTCATATTTCCAGTGATAAGTAAGATCTCAAACGAAATTACACAAACTAGTCCGAAAGATTTGGATCGTATTACTGTATCAAATCCCTATCATGTGAAGTTCTTATCAATACTATGTAAAGAATTTAACGACGCAGAGAAACTGAAACTAGAAAAAAAACAACTTGTGAATCAGTTTATAAAAATGAAACTAATACAAGGGATCAATTTCTCAATCGATTTGTTATTTTGTACAGTTAACTTTTAAGTAATAAATTTTAAAATGAACGAATTATTTGAATAAAGTAATTATGTTAAAATGGGCTTTTAGGAGAATTTAACACTGGATACTAATTTCCAAAAAATCTTTGGAAAGTAACTGATACATTAGAATTTATCTAGCTATTTTCAACAACACGTGCAAGTGTTGTTAAAAAATAAATATTCAGCAAGGTGGTAGAACCAGTGTAGTTCGACCGGGGAAGTACCACCGTCACACCTATTTCTTGCGTGCACCTAAGCATTTGTTGCGTTTCGATAGAAGGGTGTCGTTGCCGGCACACTTTCACATGAGGCGACCATCATAGTCCTCGGGAGTAACAACGCATCTGTGATTGACTTCAGATGGAACCCATGTTCTGTATGAAGTTGATTACAGATGTCCATGGGCGGCGGTGACCACTTACCATCAGGTGGACTGAATGCTCGTTTGCTATTTCAGTGAAATATATAAGTGATAAACCTCATCTCAGTCAAGAGCGTAAAACTCAAACGAAGCTTAACAATGCGCACATTTACTAAGACAACATAATTTATTATAGCCCCAAGAGATTTGATTATAACTTTTAAGTAGTTCACTTAACTCAGTGTAAAATAACTCTGTTTTACCAAATTACTGAAATACAAATTCACAATTTAAACTTCAGAGCATTTCAAATTTCATTAACCCTTTAAAATAATTTAATCTGTTAACGTGGTGTATTGTGGTCAAACTCCTCTCACATTGAAAGAAGATCTAGCAGTAGTTATGTGCTGAAGAATGCAAACCCGTCAATTTCAATCTCAATAGCGGTTTCTGAACGGAAAACTTCTTTACCCATTGGAAGTTTTTCTGTAGAGTAAAGTTATGGATTCGCGACGTCCACTTCATCAACAAGCTAATGTTTACTTACTTTGCTATATCTATATCTTATATCGTTCTAACATAAATAAAAAAACCGGCAAACTGCAAGTCGGACTCGCGCACGAAGGGTTCTAGAAAAAAAACGGCAAAAAAGTCCTTTGTTGTATTGGAGCCCTTAAATATTTAATTTTGTCCCGTATTTCTTGTTATAGCGGCAAACAGAATTACATTCATCTGTGAATATTTAAACGGTCTAACTATTACGGTTCATGAGATACAGCCTGGTGACAGACGGACAGACGGTCAGACGGACAGCGAATTCTTAGTAATAGGGTTCCGTTTGACCCCTTGGCTACGAAACCCTAAAAAGATGAAAGTTTGTGGTGATGGATGTAGGGATCAATGTTAGTTACTAAATCACGCCAAATGCGTGATGGTGGTAGAAGGTGGTAGAACCAGTGTAGTTCGACCGGGGAAGTACCACCGCCACACCTGTTTCTAGCGTGAAGTATTTCTTGCGTTTCGATGAAAGGGTGTGTAACTGTGCTAGTGGAGTTGATAAAAGTGTGGAGTTTAGGGAATGACACGACTAACGTTGTTTCTTATTTTTAACTATCGCTACTGTCGACAGTTCTCATGACTGCCTTCGAATTATTTTGATCCAACCTAAGCAATCAAATTTACATTATCTATACTAAAAACTTGTTGGAATGAGAAAAAATAATTAATTCGCTAATTATCTTTACCCCACTGCGGGAGGAGGGTTATTATGTAATTATTACGCCTCTAATAAAATATTTAAGTAACAATAGGGGAAAATTAATGCTGGGTGGCATTTTCTGCAAGTCAATCCTGGCGGATTGAAAAATGTACACCAGGACTTAATTTTAAAATTAAAACCCGACAACGTATAAAGTAACAAATAATTTTGTAAATTCAGATTGTTACTATATATACGCTTTTCGTATCAGAAATTACCCCGTTTTGAATAATCTTACAAAGACTAATAAAACTGACTAGGTAGATAAACTCATTCTAGACCACGAAACTGAAGATACAGCGTAAACTAGAGTAATTGACATAACTTTTAGAAGCTGTACCGAAGTTATGAGCGACTTAAAGACTTAAGTTCTTCAATTTATTATAATTGCATTTAATTTAATTTCAACTTCTGTTTCATTTAATTAAACTTACTGAGTTGCTTAAACTTTAACGTTAAAAAAACTTTTATCGCAAGGGAACAATGAAATTCCTAAAATTTCTTACAGATAGTCGTAAGTCATAAAAAACAATAAGTCGTTCAGTAATTGCTAAAGCAATTGCACCTCAAAAGCGGCTACTTCAAACTTAAACATAGACCATTTTTCCTCATTTGCCAAAATTTGCACTGTTTAATTTTTATCCTGTTCTAGTTTATCCCGAAAGCTTCATCGCTCCGCATCAATTTGTGCCGCTATCAATCTAGTCCACTCTGAAGGACGGTGAGTGATGAGAAGCTATAAAATCTCTTTTTTGTCTCAGTACTCACAAGTGGAGATTAAAGTACCCTTCAAAATAAACAATTTTTATTTTGTTCAATCCTACTTCAATCAATATGTACTGCTTTCTCCAAACAAAAGTACGTTGACACAAGTTGATAGCCAATTTATCTGATTGGATTTATGTTCTGACAGAAGTATAATTGGCACGTGTTGATTTTAACAGTATTTTTATATTAAGATATTTATTATAGATAAGAACAAGGAAAGGAGATGTTTCAATCTTGGCTAGGTATATGTACACCATCTCAAAAAATCGAGAAAAATCTCAAGAATCCGAAAAAAATACTTAAAATTTATAAAAACGTGTACTTTTCTGGTACAAAACCAATTAAAATCAACTATTTTCTTCGTTTTCCAATATGGCGGAACAACTGATTTAGACAGTCTGTGGACAAAACTATAGTTGCCATTATCTGACAACTGTCATATTGATTCTTTTATCCAGATCCATTCATCTGTCTTCTTGTTCTTAGATATTTTCACGGAATATTTTCGTGTGCGTATTGTGTTGGAGTTTCTATATCAAGTTATCAAACCCCTGGCTTACATGTCTTGGATTTCGGATCGCTACTTACCTCAGTTGACTTGACTTTCATATTTTGGACTGTTCATCGGTTAACCTGTTGGCCAGGCTAGTGAATAAAGGATTTACATACTCAACTTGGACTTCCAAACATCAACTGATTTATTCGGCTTTGAATTGAAATCATAATTGTAATTGACTAATAGCTATGACGTAAGATTAGTCTTTATTTACATAGAACCATAACTATACAATAGTTTTAAGGTTATCATAGCTAAGCTACATAATGTAATAATAAGTTTTTCCTTTTTTTCATTGGATCAGAATTCAGATTAATCACTGACAACTAATTGTCATTGTCACAGTTTGTTTATTAACCTCAACTGTCAAAATGAAATAATATCGCCGCCATTATATTGTGTTGCAAATCTAACTTAAAATTCTAGTCTTGTACCAATAAATCCAGTCGATTTTAATAAAATGCTTAGTTTAAAAGTGCTCTATACTTTACTGGCTTTTTTATCATATGGTGTACAGATACCTGGCCAAAGGTCCATACATTTGGAAACATCTCCTTTCGTAAATCTATATCACTTTCGTGATATATATTATAGATACTCGTAAATAACTTAGTCAAGATAAGCCTCGATTGCGTTGCAATATCAGTGTGGAATCGTGCCGGCGACCCAAACATATGTAGGCTTAGTATCACGTTATCACAAATCTATCCACTGATAACGAAACACGAGAGTCGATCTCGAGTTAAAAACATTTTACTCACTGCTGCTAAGTCCGAGCGTGATATTATCTACATTCAACGCGAAAAAACATTTTAAAAACAACGACGAGTATACACTTTTATCAACCCATCGCCGGGATGTTCGCTGAAAGGGACCGCTGAATGGGAAATCCTCACGGATTCACTGACAGGCGCGTTCGGTAAATGAATATTAACCCTCCCGAACGATGATGTTTAAAAGACCCCACTTATTTTATGCTGTTAATCAGTAAATCTTTACCTCTTCATCCTGGCGCAAAGTCATCGGCGGTGACACGTCCCGCTCCGTATTCCCTGTGGAATTGGCACTCGAATCACTCACTGCACTTGCATTCACAACCCTAGAATCTCCCCCTTCGATAATGTTCCAGGGCACATCATCGTCATAGACCGTCACGTTCAGGAGACTGTCGTCGGCATGAAACCTCCAGGGCAGGTCCGTCCCGCTCTGTCGTGGCCTACGTCTCTTGTGCCTCACTTTATGTCTCGCGAACCTGTTAACCCCATGCTCGTTCTCGTCTCCCATCATAGCATCGTAGAGGGTGCCCAAGTTAACTTTTAACTTGTGTTGCCTGGTGGCGGGTGCCGGAGCCGGGGTGACGGGGTCCTTGCTGAGGCCTTCGGCGTCCCAGAGCTGTATTCGGAGTATGTTATCGTGGGAAGGTGTCATGTGGGCGCGCGCGACCGCGAGCGCGAACGCGACGAATGCAAGACCGAGCGCGCGCGACCCGTCCATCTCTATCGGCGGGCGCGAGCCTACTGACCCGCGAGCGCTCTGATAGCCGGCGCCGCGACGCTTTTCCCGCGCTTTCCCGATAACACCGCTAGTACGTTGCGTACGACTTCAACGCTCCTCGCTCGCACAAGATAAACATTAGCCCGTTATACGCAACGCTTATCGCTAAATCATTTGTTTGAAGACCAAACACCTGTCAGCGCAGGACACTAATTAGTTCTTCACACAAGGAAATGCTCAAAATGAAACAAATCATTCCAACTAAATAAATCTATTACGGTATAACACAACATTTGTGATAACTAAAACGATTTGTACTAACATTAAACACTGTTTAAACCCCAAAATGCATAGCATGGCGAGTTTACACGATATTAATGATCATTCTGACATTAATTTACAATGTTTATATACTTAAAACTATTTATAGGAGTGAATCTAAATAACATCGAAAATGTTTAGTCTAGCTTTTATACAAGTAGGTACCATTAAAGTAAATAATTTTACTGAACGTAGATACAAGTCTTTCATTCATACGTGATTACAAAATTATTATCAGCATGCTTATCTCTACCATCGAAACAACGATAAGGGCCGGACATGTAGAAATATCATTCTTAGTACTTATCGTTTGGGTTGTAATATAACAAGTAATGTAATTATTAATTCTGTCGGGAATATACGTAAACCACTACCTAATACCTCATTATTTCATTTAATATTAGTATTTTAGTGCACTTTCTTATTCTTTTTGACTCGCTTTACACAAAAATAAAAGATAGATAAGGTATTTCCTCCATATACAAGTGTTTTATTTCGAAAAAAATATTTAATACCGAAATAGTCCTTAAAACATAATTCGCGACATAAAATTTACAATCAAGTACCTGCGGCAAATAAGGCCTGGAGGGTAATAAGTCACATTTTAAAACTAGTGTTTAAAATACTGCTATTATAGTAAAAACTTAATTCACATATTAATAAGAGCCATAGGTATACCGAGATATTAGCGAGCGGACTGTACGTGCTGCCATCTTGTCAGTAGCTACCAATTGGTGACAGACTGCGCTAAAACGCTTGAATTATTAATAACAAATACATGTAAATATTTTGATTTTATAGTTACTAAGCGTTAACGTAACGGATTTTTATTAAACATTAGACATATTAGTAGGTATTTAACTTTTATGGTTCCAATTTAAAATAAGAGCTATTTTTATTCAAAATAGAAGATTTTATAAAATGATGCTAAGCGGCTAATAAGGCCTACTGGAGTTGGTCATGGGCCTTATTACCCTACTTTTTTTTGCACCTCAATATTTTCTTCTACACGCTTAAATATTTGATATGCCTCTACCACGACTTTGGCCTCGCTGGCACCGACTAAAGATGTTTTTGAAACAGAAATTTCATAAAGAAAGGCATATTTCATGAATTCAGCCAGGGCGCAAAATTCGAAGAAAAAAATTAAAAAAAAAAAGTTACTTTAAAGGAGTTACTAAATTAAATGACGAATTATATACGAAATTGCAACAAATCCGGAAAAATACAACATTGACAAATAATGATGCCGGTCGACTGTTCATAATCAACAGACTCTTTTAGTACAAAGATGAGTGTTTTCGAGTGTTTTTAATTGCGCCAGAGCATGTGCAAAATGTTACGATGGCTATAAAAATGACAAAATCTTTCAAGTTTCTATGAAAAATTTTAAATAAAAAAATACAATTTTTAGGCCTTATCTTACTCTGGTAGTTTAATAAGGCCCAAGGCAAGAGTTTGGTTTAAAAAAAATGTTATATTTCTTTCCATGCTGATTTCTATGTTAATATTTATCTTTTATTGTATCTTAAATAAATAAACTTTATACTGAACTACATTTTATTAGTTGATTTTAAATAATTTCAGAGTTTTTTAGTTTTAAAGTTAAGTAGACCTTATTTGCCGCAGGTACCTCAGTTAACAATTACATAACATGTTACAATATTAGTTACAAATCGTAAAGGATAAGATTAATTAAAAAATAATCCAAATGCAATTATTTGGTACCCACTTACGATGCCATATCAGGTATATATCACTAAACCTTTGTAGTCGTGTAATAAAAATATTGCCGTTAAGGTGAGAACACATTACAGCATTTATTTGTAACAGTACCTACATCCAGCTATATACGAATGAACCGGACACATTATGATCCACGTTTTGTTATAAATTAATTTTACCAAGAACAAAACTGTTTGCGTCATTTTATTAAACAGACACGATTAACCGCAGTCGAAACGTGAGCCGCCATGCGTGTTAAAGTAGAGATCAAGAGAACGATGAATGGCCAAGAGCGAGTTGATTTGCACGTACATAGTTCTGTACCGGCAAATTTTCAACTTTTTCTGCCATTCCTATCATAACAGCTATAAAAGTACAAAGTAAATTTCAAGCATATTGTGAAACAGTCAGTTTCTTGAAAGAGGACTTGATACTTTTGATACATTTTTAAACTATTATAGCGGCCTTAATATTTGACTGTTTTCACGAGAGCGGAGAGCAACGTCATAAAGTCAGGCCCTTTTTAATGCGGAAGTTTCTAAATATTGAACTTTTATAATTGCACCTACTTTTGTAACATTTTTATAATGGTTACAAGAAAATGTTTTAATATGTACAAACCTTTACATAATCCAAACCATACAGAATAGTTCAGAATTATAAGCAAATAGAACGAATGGTTTTAACAACATTACAATATTTATGAGTTTTCAAACCAATTTCCTAATACATTAAATCTGTCATAACAATACAATAATGTTTTAATATTAAATTGTTACACATCAGGCAGAAATAATTTTGTGTGACATCGTAAAATCCCCCGCGGTTTGACCTATATATGGTTGCGTACACTTAAATAATAATTATGAGTTAAGTTTGGAATAGAATATTTTGGTAATTATGCATACATTATATACGTAGATAGTAAACTATTTATAGTTGGATAATTTGATGGTAGTTTAGAGCAGTGATAGCCTAATGGATTAAACGTGCCCTCTCAATCGGGAGGTCTGAGGTTCTAACCCTGGCAAGCACGACTGATTTATGTGCGTATTAGAAATTAATTATCACCGCTTTTCGGTGAATGAAAACATCGTGATGGAACCTACACACCCGAGAGTTCTTTAAAAATAGTTCTCGGAGGTGTGTGAAGTCCACCAATTCGCACTTGGCCAGCGCGGTGGACTATGGCCTAAAACTCTCATTCCGAGAAGACCTGTGCTCAGCAGTGGGACAATAACGGATTGACTATGAATTTGGTGGGGGGAATATGGTGGGAATGGCAATAACTAATCATTACCCGTAGGTGTCCTTGGCGGCGCATAAGAGACTTACTCAGGCGACTAGGACGTAGAGAGACTTCCAAGAGCCCGGCAACAGCACGAATGTCAACTACGGTCACTTGTATTTCAAGCGCTGAGACTGTTAGCTAAAACTCTTAGCCCTCTCACGCACTAGCGGTTAACCGCAGGTGCGGCAAACCGCGCGGCTAGCCGCTCTTCCAGTTTAATATACAACCGCTTGTGATTGTACACACTTAACCGGAACAAAATTTCAACCGCGGCGGCTAAAAAAAGAGCTGCGGCTCACCGCTATGGCCGCCACCGACCGCCAATCGCAAAAAAACCGCGATGAATTGTAACTAAGCGTTTGGATCGCTCAAACGAACCGCTTAGGCGGCCAACCGCTAGTGCGTAAGAGCGCTTAGTAAGAGGGCTTTGTCTAGTGGACATCCAAAGGTTTAAACATGGATGAATATTTTAGATAAAATACAGATGGATGAAGAAATAACGCGATTGGTTTCCGTTTTATAACTAATTTAAGGTAATTGCTTATTTAAACGTAACAAGAAACCGACAATATAATAAATTCAGACACCTGCCTTCTTCTTCGTGACTATTTAGTGTACAATCCGCTAGACCAAAGTCAACTTTGTAAAACATATTTAATAATTATTAGGACACCTAAAGCGAGTTATTTCCGTACATTATAATTAGATACATTGCACACAACATTATAAATTTATACTACATTACGGCAAGAATAAGAAAATATAAGAGAAATATCTTAAGTGCATGCATTTCGTCAACTAATACGCGATTAACTTCGATCCAACAACATTGAAATGCAAGCCAACTGATAACATAGATACATATGATCAACTTTCTATATAATGTTGATTAATTGTCAATAGTCAATTAATCAATCACCGATATTAATTTTTATGAAACTCTGTCGTCTCACCATAACAGTTTCAATCGAAACATCTGTTATCGAAACTAGATTCCCTTTGTAACAAATATGTGTAGTTTATTCTAAATCATTTGTCCTTCTACAAATCCAAGGGGAAATAAAGTGACGAAGAAGCCTCCAAGCCTACTCTAATTGTAAGAATTCACGTGCCTAGCAATGAGACATAAAAAACAGCTAAACCAAGCTATAGGTATATTATACATTAGTTTATTTGTTTACTCGTCTGTCTGAATCTACAACTATTTTATATTACAAATACTTATATTACAAGCATTAAAATGATAAGGTGTCATACATAGTCGCAATGTTAAGCTCGTTACAACTAAGCAGACTCGATTTCTTAAGTACAATATTCACATTATTTAGTAATTAAATATGTGCAGTTGAAATAATATTAATTATTTATCTTGCATATCTAAAATAACAGCATTATGATATAAAAATAAATCTCAATCAAAGTAATAGAATCTCGAATAACCGATTAAGTTTACAAGTGCTAAGCTTACAATCAATAATAGAGAATAAATAATAGAGAAAATAAAATATAAAAATATGTTTAGATTAAATTTTAATTCGAAAAATATATATTTTTGTAAAGTACTAACGTCCATTGTGCACACTTAGAGATAACACGAAAATAAAAATATTAATACGTAATGTATTCAATTTAACTCAAGTTAGTTGAAATAAACTTATTTGTACACGGTGGCAAATAAAATTTACGATTATTAGGTAGTAACTCGATTGGCTGTAACGTAGTTATTTTATAATATTAAACTCAAAAAATGAATGCCTATTTTCTATTACATTACAATTGAGACACCATTTATTTGCCAATCCATTACATTACATCATCTCTAGGATTTTGTAAAGTGATAAATAAATAATATTCTAGGATATGCTCAATGATCCAATATTGTCTCGAAATATTTAAAAAATCCCCTATTCCCACAATATAAGGACGGGTTTATTTATATTATCAAAAAACTGAGCCGATAGATTTTATCAGAGTATATATATCTAGAATTATTGTCTTAAGTAAGCTATATTGAGCCCAAAAATACAAGTTAAAATTTAGTAAAACAAATGGTTAAACAAATGGTTCTCGATATCAGACAAATAATACACAATGTACAAATTCTAAGACTAACGTTTTTAATTTAATATTTTTTATCTTAAAATGTAATGATATTTAAATATTTTCAATTATTATAGATATTCAAACATTACGAATGTAAGATGTTCTATGTCTGGGTGCTTCTAAAATTGTAAATGTGTGTGTCCGTGACTGGTTTGTATGTGTTACTTCTGTTCTGTTGAAAGTATCTTATGATACTATCGCAATATACTGACCGATCGTTTCATTTCAGCTGTCAATTATTTTTCTTAACCTCAAACCGATTCACGTATTTGTTAAAAAGCGGCTTGTACTCCTTTGAACGAACTTCAGTCATCCCATTAAATATTGAGATTGACAGACGCGTTGTGAAATTAAGGTCGTCCGTTTAATCATGTGTAGAAACAATCTTTGGCGTATCAGAAATGTATTTAACTAGCTATAGCACGCGGTATCACTCGACATTATTTTTCGTAAGAAGCAAACAATCAGTCCACTTGATGGTAAGTCAAGGTCATGGTCACTGTCGCGTATTGACCTCTTTTATCAGCTTAATAGAACAAGAATTCTATCTGATTACAAAGTGATGATACTCCTGTGTATTCAGATGGTCATCTCATATGTAGGTCAACGGTTTTAAGAATGTGTCCTGACCACTTTTCCTATTTCCCACTACGCTCACCGTATTCACCATTTTTGACATCCGTTGACTAATTGACAATATTCATTGACTTCAAAAACCAAAACAGTTCTTTCTATCAGAGTTTAAGGTGGTAGAACCAGTGTAGTTCTACCGGGGAAGTACCACCGCCACACCTATTTGTAGCGTGAAGCATTTCTTGCGTTTCGGTAGGAGGGTGTGGTTGCCGGCACACTTTCTCATGAGGCGACCATCATAGTCCTCGGGAGTGGCAACGCGTCTGTGATTGACTTCAGATGGAACCCATGTTCTGTATGAAGTTGATTACAGATGTCCATGGGCGGCAGTGACCACTTACCATCAGGTGGACTGCATGCTCGTTTGCTACTTCAGTCAAATAAAAAAATAAAAAAAAAAGTTTGGTTTCTTAACAAACAAACTACCTCTTGTTATATTACTATAGAATAATAGCGATAAGTGAAATAATTTTTATTACAGAACGTATAAAAGCACTCAAAGTATTCCGGCGAGAGTACATTTCACCTGTCACTGTCAGCTCGTTACGTCTAATTATGAGATCAACTTTGTCAAGCTTTGTCATGCTTGTATTAAGTGTTACGCCCATATTAGTAGTACATTAATTGGTAGCTCGAATTATATGTAACTTGATTTAATAAAGAACTTCAATTAAACGGCATTTCTGACTGTCTCGCAATTTTTGTAGTAATTTATCGAACGAAGTTATAGTTCTATTCAAACATTGTATTAGGTATACGTAATTTTAAATGTATTTTACTTTATAACTGACTGGATGAATCGTCTTTTGAAAATTTACCCAAAATGCGAACACAAATTGTGTTATTTTTAAAAATAAAGTAATCATTAGGTTTCTTTATTCTCACCATGTCAGAAATGGCGATTACTTAAATATTGTTAAAAAATTATATCTTTCTTGTACGGGTGCTCTGTCTATAAGATTAATATAATATTGTTTATAACAAAAAAAGTTTCACTTCAATAATATAATAAGTATTATAAAAATAAAGGCATGGGTAACTAGCATTAATATACACATTAGGAAGTATTTCCTTTTATTACATATTTAACTCAATAGTTTATTAGAAACGGTTAAACCTACGTAACTTTTAAATTATACTTGTCAAATTTAACTTTTGTAATTTGGTATTCTTACTAAAATAACATATTTTTTACGGTATGAGAGGTTAACAATGTGCGGGCATACCGATACGGTTTATGCAAAGCTTTATGATTTAAGTTTTTGTAAATTTGTTTATAATAAATAAATGAAAAAAGATCTCAAAGTTTTCCAACCAATCGTTAATTATGTAATCTGTATAAAATTTCCAAAATTCGCATTAGCCCGTGCATTTTAATATAAGTAATAAAGTATATACAAATTTACTAATGTATTTATAAAATTTGTGAAATTAATCTCAACGGTAATTTTCTAATCTTTATCATCTTTGTATAAAATTTCCAAAACTTTTTTGAATAAGTCATTTGAATAAGCAAAATGTTGTTGTATTTGGGTTAAATGTGTTGTGAGTATTAGTATGTTTTTGTTAATCTTTATGAATATTCAAATAAAAATGTGCTTAAGCATACTTGTAGCTAAACGATTTATAACATGTATATTAGCGTCAAGTTATATAAATTTACAATTGAACACGCATTCGAACCTGTACAGAATGTATGTATATATATTTCGTATACTTTACATACATTGTTTGCAAGTGATTCAACGTAGCATGATACGATAAGTATCGAAGCTCCATTATGTGCGCTAGTGAAAACGGATATAGGGGGCGTAGGGGGGGTCCGCGCACTAGGCAGCCTGGCTGCGGTGGCCAACATCGGCAGCCAGATATAGCAGCCAATCGATAGCCATTTGTCATCCTCATGCCGAGCGACATGACGAAATCTTCTATTTAAAATGCAAACGTGGCTGACAGCTGCAACAAATGCGCAGAGACTGACGGCAGCCATATGTATCTTCCAACACTCATTCTGGCTGCGCGCTGCCAATGGGGCGCCGTGTAACAGGCCCATTCTAATGGATGCCGCAGCCAAGAGTTCAAGGCTGGTTTGGGCGCGGGCTCTCGTACGTCATATTTTGCTTGGCTGCTACAGCATGGCTGGGCACCGAGGTTGTCTACTCGATGACTCTTCAAGTAGTTGGGGGGAAGGGAAGTCTTATCAAACTGTTATGCGTAAACCATGCGTTACAGCAAAGGAAGAAGGGGGTTTGAACAACACGTTTCACATTTCACTGTATACATTTATTAATGGGGTTATAATTAGCATTCTTTTTTTTAACAATTAAATTGCGACCACAGCGACTTGCCGCCAAAGTTCATGGAGGGGGTTGGGGTGCAGTAAAACGTTACGGACCGTTACATGAGTTACCGGACCGTTACGTTACACGTTACGTAATACTTGAACGCCCCCATACGCCTTATTTGTGTCATTAGCGAAAATTCGCATATAATGAGACGGGTATAAGCCAGGTTTTGACTGTGGAACATAATATATACCTATATCACACATTGGATAATATTTTATCACTCGTCATATGTTTTATACGAGACCGTTAACACTATGATATAATAGACCTATATCCAAATATCTTGTACAAAATGTATTATAGTAAAACCTTGAGATATATCGTGAATTATAAGTTGGGTTAGGTTATTTTTGCTAAAAAAAACCTTATACACGTTTCCACTATTGGCACAGAAAATAAAGCAGATTTAGACAAATTTTCAGTATACGTCATTACTTTAATTTTCATATAAGGTGACTAAATAGTTGGCCATTAAGAATTGTAAGACAGAAGTACGGTTACTTCCATGCGTATTTATGATAACATGGTAACAACTTTTAAACAGTACAGGCACTATATAACACAGCATAGCGACATACATTTACTCGTATGCTCTGTACCGCCCGAGGCAAATCTACTAGTTATCACACGCCTAACAGAAACCTACTCTGTATGGATACGACGCTTGTTTTCTCGCAATTAAAATTCTACTTTTTTATCCTAACAGCCCTACTAATCTAATAACAGAAATATAACCACGTTCTATATTCAATTATTAAAAAAAAACATTATTACAATATATTAAATGGCAATACGGTCAAAGTATGCTAACTACAAAGATATATCATTAGATTTAAATTTAGGCTAAACTATCACAAAATGCTAACTTTATAATTGCTATTTCACCCGCTAATAAAAGCTTACACATACGGAAATATTACATTAAAATGCGAAAATACGACATTAGCAATGATTAAACACGGCATATTTATTTGACATCTGCTCACACTTTGCGTTTTTGTGTATTGCGTAAAATCTAAAAGCATATGATATGCGAAACCCTTACGCACGATAATCAACTAAATACGCGCCTAATTTTCATTCTAAGGATTTGTGATAAATTTTCCTTAAATTGGTAACCCACAAAAGCCACTATTCAATTTATTATATTCTAAATTATTATTAAAAACATAATTCAATGATTAATGCAAACATTTCTTTTTTCATTTAAACAATCATCAATTGTCCCATACTATTATAAAATGCATATTGATAGAAAATTGTTCCTCTTTATTGTGTCCGTTTCAATCGGGAAATGAAATCGACCATATAACTAGGACCTCTACAAAATCATTACGTCGTTACGTAACGTTACGTTAATGTTAAAATCAGACATTGAATATTTTTTAAACATTTGGGTCGGTCTAAAGGTACCGTTAGCCGTTTTCGTATTTAGTAAACAAAAGATAAAAAACATTTTAAATAATTTATTATGAGTGTCCTGGTAATTCGACTGATGAATAATTTGTGTCCTGATGACTTGTGAGATAAATTTAATTTCAAATGCACTTAAAGATTTTATTGCACTTTTATAACATTCTTTATCTAAGCAATAATAATAAAAATATATCCCTTTTTAATTCTTAAATCCAGCAAAAATTATTAACATATCATGTTATATCAGCAATCGAAATTAATAATAACTGAGAGCTCTTGAAATTGGCTATTATTAACCTACTATTCTTATTTATAGTTATTATTTATTGTACACCTTCCCTAGTATTATGCTAGCAGACTAAATCTACAAGGCATTAATTACATACACTGATCAATGTACACATTCTTCTATACTACTTTATTTACTATAATATACGATTTAAGAATAGTTCTTCATCTAAAAATTTCTTGATTGAAACGAGGTCATCTTTCGAGTGCATGAATTGATTGGGGCATTTTTTCCTATCACGCGGTATTCTATCCGGTAGTTTTTTTTTTGTTTTTTAACGCGGAGAAATCCTCATGGATCCCCTCTCACCCGGGGGAGCAAAAGGGGTATGTCGGACTCTTACCGACTAAAACTCCGCGGCGTTCTTCTAGACGTTCCATGCCAGGTCTCGAGAAGCGTTAGCATTACATTCGCGACCCGGCAACGTCGGCCGGCGCTGCTGTAAACGCCAGCCACGTCCCGAGAGGGAGGGGCCCTCTCATTGACGTCTCTTATGAGATGTGCGTGCAGAACGCACACACGACATCTCGAGCCTTAAGACCGGAGTTGGATTCCCCCGAATCCGCCTCCGCAGGCTCATGGGACGGGGAAAGGGAGACCTTCAGCGACAGCCTCCCTCCGGCGTCTTGTGCGCCTGCGACGGAGTACCTGAGGAGACGTAACCTCCTCCCTGAGTCTCTCCGCCGCCTCCTTCGCGAGCATTACCGCTTAGCAGAAGGTTCGCACCGCCTGCCACGACCTGTCACTTCCCACCATGGCATGAACCACGGTCGGGAGCGAGAGGTCGGCTCCCAATACAGAGCTGAGCGCGCTGCGCTCCGCATTCCACGCAGGGCATACCTCCAGCGTATGCTGGACCGTCTCGTCGAGGCAATCGTCGCAGTGACGGCACCTGGCCGTCGGCCTCCGCCCGATCCGAAACAGGTAGCTCCCGAAACAACCATGTCCCGAGAGCACCTGAGTCAGACGGAAGGACAGGATGCCAAATCGCCTACCCAACCACTGCTGAAATATTGGACGAATTGCCTCGATAGTCCTCAAGCCGGCGCTGGGATGCGCCAGCCTGGACATCCACGTTTCGATAGCCCTTTGGCGCAACTCAGCTCTGTGCCCCTCCAATTCCTGCTGTGTGGGCGGGTGGCTCCGAGATGGTGCGCCTCCTCACGCCACTGATGTAGTGACGCAAGGGCTCTCGCTTCCAAATCCGGTAGTAGTGTAAGAAAAAAATATGTAACTGACAATTTGTAAGTGCCTCCGTAGGCCTATGCAAAATAAAGACATTTCATTATTATTTCCGCGTAGGTTATATCTGTGTAATTAACACGCATGTTGCCGGTACGGCACGCACGAAGATATACCCGCGTGACAAGAAAAATACACTTAAACGAGGGTTTTAGAAAATATCACGATACTTTTCTTATGATGCCTTATAAATGTTTATTGTATCTTCTATGTTATAATGATGTTCATATTTTGAAGAGCAAGAAATTAGCGTCCGTGAAACTCGGTATACAAAGCAAACATTAAATTGTTAATAAATTGTAATTATCTAATTACACCTCTATAGCCCCAATTGGTGCTTAGTAAATTCCTCAAAAAACCGTAATAATACGCTTGTTATTGACATTAAAATTTTTGGTCTGTATTCGTTATTACTACAAGTTGAAAAACTGGTTTTTGGTATAAGTAACGTTATTAAGTACATACAAAAAATAAACAGTATTTGCGTCAAAGCAGCCAATATATTTAATGTTGTCACAATCAACTACCAAACTCCGGTAAATTTGAGCTACTGACTGCGAGTAGGTATTGCATTTAGGGCGCGTTCCAGAAGACGCTTACAAAGCCCCAAACGCTCAAAACGTCGTTCCACAAGATGACCGCAGTCGTTGTGATCGCGGCGAATTCACTCATGACGTCATGACTTACCCTCACGACGACCCATCTAATAAGGTGGGTCGAAGTGATCGTTCCACTAGAGATTATGTCAGTAACGCTTACAAGCTACTAGAACGGGAAAAAACTGCAGTCGTGAGCTTTGTGAACGTCTAATGGAACGCACCCTTAGAAACATGAGGTCCATCAAATGTAGTCATTTCACACTTCACACACTTAAGCATGTGAATGTACTTTACTCTCAATATGCTCGGTTTCGATTATGCGGGATTAAATAGTTCTGATGACTTAATTTACACATCAAATAAAAAAATAGAAACTAATATTATTATATATTCATTTTTCCTATTTAGTTTTTGTGACTGATTCTTTTTGTCTTATTTTTTAAACAATAATTCTTAATACCAAGTTATTACTTCGTAAAAGGGTTTTACGCATGCAATCCTATTTTTAAGTACGAAGTAACAAGTGATATTAAAGATAAATCTATCGATAAGTATGTTTATTTCGGTTGCAGATTACGAAGTTTCCTGTTATCAGTGTTTGCAAACTATGTGACATTGATAAGTGACAAGCTACGGAAACTCTTTTAAAAAGTGACTGAGCAAATATTTTTTAAAACTACCGAAGAGTGTATTTAATGAATCTTAACAATGTTTTCGTCATAAAATGCCCATTTGCGTAAAATGTCGCATCGTGAGTCATAATTTACTAGAAAAACAAAATAATGATTGTGTATGTGTTTGTTGATTTATGGTATCTTTTTATCAGATTGAAGCTACGGTTGCGAGGTAAAAATTGGGAATAAAATATTAGGTAGCTGAGATTTTTTTTAAAGTCAATACATTTTCATATCATATATTACTCAAACTCGCACCACTCAGTTCAGCTACCTTTCGCGTCTCCTTTGAAAAAAGCTCCTATTGTAAGTACCTTTGTGCGTAAGTAATCTCAGTAATTTTGGTTGAACTGTGTTTAAAAACAGACTGCTAATACATTTGTTAAATTACGGTATTTCCTCGCAAGCAGGCCTGATAATGAAAACCAGTAATGATTTTCATGATTCGAATTTTCACATAATTTACCAGTAAATATGGCTTCAAGATCTATTAATCTTCTGTTATACTAGAATATGTGTATCGGGAGTCTATATTCTTGGATCTATGCACCTTTCGCATAATATCGCGTCTTTAAGCTCTACAACTTTGAGCAAGCTCTATATTGATAATTGATTGAGCAATTTGAAAGATGAAATTCAGTAACACTAATGCATCTAATGCCTTTCAAGATAATATTTGTTAAATAAATGTGATGTGGATCGCGTATGTACACAGTATAACAAATATAAAGCAATAACTAGACAATCGCATTTTATATCAGAACAACTATCGTCCATTTTTTTTTTATTTTGTTCCATAAATATAGAATGAAAATTATCAATGATTAAATGATCTCACTCAATTACTCATACATATTCGGTGTAATACACTTTTGAGGTGTATTTAAACAAGTTATATTAAAGTTTAAAGTACTAAATAAATCTCTACACATTGTCCATGTTGATAATCTTGTCATAGTGTAACATTTACTCAAAAATAAATTGGTGTTTTCATATATATATAGCACTACTGATACTTATACACCTTTTTGTAATATAACATAATCATAGTTCATATAAATACATTACTCTAAGCACTCTCTCATATTTCACATATGTAGGCCACCATACAATTATCAAATTTGCATAAAATACACAATGCACAATTTAGTTGACTACTATTTGCATTTCCATATAATACTATTAGCTGTTATCCAACTTTCAGACTATTAAACTATACAAAAACGACGGAATGGTACATATTATGGTTTCAAGGAATGATTTTTTTATCCATATGCAGTTAAATTTGTACCTTGTACCATCACATTACACTTACAAATATTTCCATAGTATTGATTCGTTATGTTCGGCAAATGCAGTATTACAGGCCATTGAAACCATTAGTCATTAACGTATTACAATGATCATACTAGCCAAAATATTGTCCATCATATTAAAATGTAACGATAAACATAATATTTTTATTATTTATGCCAAATGCAAAATTTTGCCAATGGCATTTTAGCAGTGGCAAAAAGAATTCAAAATCATGAGTACCCGTTACATATTAAAATGAATGAATTTCGCGATGAAATTAGCCTAAAACCACAAATTGTCCACTCAACACAGTTTCACAACAATTCAACGGTTGCACTTATCGTATAAACAGTACTGAATCAAGCCTCCCCGTCTCTCCGCTTGGCCGGTGAACCGGGCAGGTATCCCTTTAGTCAGTCAATGCTGAGATCGTTAGAGAAGTGTCGCGAGAGCTTCGCGACATCTAGACCGGTGAAGTCGGTGAAGATGTCGGTGGTAGCGGTGGTCGGCTTGGGACGAGAGGGGGAGGAACTCGTTGAGGGCTGCTCGCATGGGTCTAGTGTCACTAGCCTGTCTTCCTTGCTGCTCACTTCGAAGGGTTCGGAGATACCTGTGAAGGAGGGAATGAAATACGATCAAAATTACTGATGAAATGAAATGAATTATTATTTGTATAGGCCTACGGGGGCACTTACAAATTGTCAGTTACATTTTTTTTCTTACACTACCACCGGATCGGAATACGACCTCAACTGAGAAGATCCGGCAAGAAACTCAGCGGGTTTGTCTTTTTTTTTAATTTATTTTCATTTTTTAATATTATTACAATCATGTTTTTTTTTACATGGTAATGAAAGTTAGCTCCAGTATCTTGCCTTACAGTTCAGTAAAAGAGAGCCCTGTTTGGCAAGATACGCTACACTTTGACATTTATTCAATATACTATAGTAATGCATATTATTGCTCAGTCCCAAACTGTTTTGTCTTCTATGTAATCAGAAATTTTATAATACGATGTTTAGTGGCAGTCGCTTAGGATGTCCAATTAAGGAAATACATATACTAACTTTGTTGTAATCCAGATACAACTGTCATATATTCGTACAGCATTGAATTATTAAACGATTATTTTTTTATTGTTGGTAGAAAATAAATTGTAACCACAACAGAAACACTACTACTCATCCTAAATAAACTCTGATACAATTTTTTACGTTCTTCTTGTTTTTTAACGACAAATATCAGAGCGCATTTCTTCTGGACTCCCATTTTAGCAAAGAGATATTAGCAGAGCTATCAGCAAAGAGATATTAACAAAGCTATAAAACCCATAGTATGGACCCTTTACAATTTATGAAACTTCTCATACTCACCCAAAACGCTCCTAACATCATTATTCGGCTGGCTGAAGTATATAAACCTGTAGAAGCCAGGTGTCCGCACTCCGCTACCCACGGGGAAACTCAGCGTGATGGTCCGCGGCTGGCCCGACACTGATGGGGTTTGGGGGAGGCTCACTTTAGCTAGATATTCGTATGCTATGTAGTCGTCTAGACTGTGGAAGTTTGCCTGGTGACAAGATAGAACATTTTTAGGTTTAAATGAAAGTAACAGATTATAATTTTTATCATTATCGAAGTCATGTTACTTATTTTATATATCTGATTAAAATGGTAAATTGTAGAACCAATGCAGTTCGAACGGGTAGGTACCACCACCACAACTATTTCTAGCGCGAAGCACTCCTTGCGTTTCGATGGAAGAGTGTGGTTGCCAGCATACTTTTATTTGAGACGACCATCTCAGTCCTCGGGAATAGCTACGCATCTGTAATTGACTTCAGATAGAACCTATGTTCTGTTTGAAGTTGCTTACAGATGTCCATGGGCGGCGGTGACCACTTACCATGAGGTGTACTGCATGCTCGTCTAGTTAAAAAAAAAAATGTGTGCGTGTACTAGCGTACACTCGTAAGAAGTGAAACTTCTTTATGGCGTTATTTTTCAAAAAATAATTTACTATATGCAACTTTACAGAAATTGGTTAAATAAAGTTAAATTAGATAAAGTTTAATAAAAGGCTTTTATTAAACTTTATCTAATAATCTAATCTATAAAAATCTATCTAATATCACGCGTGGTAGGGATAAGAAAAAGATGGCGCGTAACGGAAAAAAAAGATGGCGCGTAACAGAAAAAGATGGCGCGTAACGAAAAATAAAAAAAGATGGCGCGTAACAGAAAAAGATGGCGCGTAACGAAAAAATGTTACACAAAATTTTTTTGCCAACCCCGATAAAGAAGTTTCACTTCAAAAATTAAGGATACATACATCGTAAATGCCAATCCAATCGCTGGGATTGATCTCGACGTCCGGCGACAGGGTGCACTGCGTCCTAAAATCGGCGTCGCCGATGTACCAAATGCGTACAATCGGTGCAAATTCAACCGTCTTCTCCGTGTAGTTTGAAAATGCCTGCAATAATGATAAAAAAATTAAAGCAATAAATCTTAACATACTATAACGTCAAGGTAATAAATTTAACATTGTACCAATCATATTGTTATAGCAAATTTGCCATATTGCTCATAGTGCATCGACAATTTTAAATAAGTTATATTGCCTTAAATCATCTATGACTGACTGACTGAAGAGGCTACCTATGACAGCTTCGATTACAGAAAGTAGCATTATGAAATTCCCATACTGCGAGTGGCAATCTCAATTGTAGCAATATTGATATTGTCACTTTAATATAGATAGTGACGTCATATAGTGCTAATGTGACAAATATAATCTTGCACATATTGAAAGGTCAAACAATATGATCACTAACGTCTGGAAATGTTAATGTTACAAGATTTTATATGAAAGATATTTCCAAACGAATATGGGCAATATTGCACATAATGGCCAGCTGATAGTATTATTTGACAACTATTTTTAACTTAATATTACCAAAATTCCAATCATAACAGTTTCATTATGCTATTTAAAACACAGCGTCTTTGATATTGAGCATTATCATATTATGTAACCAAAAATATTTATAAAAAAGATGTACTATGCATTAAATTTTAATACATTTTTTACCGTCGAAACCGAATCTCGGGAAAATCCATCACTGATATGAGTCATTAAAGTATTTCATAAAGAAAATTTTAGTAATTTAAACCTTTCCTAGACCCAGATCATATCGGCCCCCATCTAATTATAAATAAGCAAAGCAAGTAGCCTTTCATGTTTAGGTAATACTTCAACGACTCCATACAAAAACTTACATCAGGCGTAGCTTCCTCAACTTCATTCAAACTGTCCAGCACTATATTGCTGCTATGTACAACGGGATCTCCAGCGCTACAAGCGGCTACATCCGCTGGAGGCATTACCATTGCTGAACGCATGCGAATCGCTGAACGTGCTGCTTTTGGGCGATCTTCCAGTACAGAGCGGGTAAAGCCATTCCGAATCTACGTGGGTTAAGAATTAAAACTAAGTGAATGAATTAGCGTGTTGCTCTACTGCCCTCAGAAGCACAAAATCGGTACCTCATTTAAAGTTTCGACAAAATTTATGTTATATGTTAGGCGCTTACTTATATCGCCTCTTAAATTGAGAGAAGAAGAGAAAAGAAAATTGTGAAGGTGGTAGAACCAGTGTAGTTCGACCGGGCAAGTACCACCGCTACACTATTCTATTTCTAGCGTGAAGCATTTCTTGCGTTTCGATCGAAGGGTGTGGTTACCGGCACACTTTTATATGAGACGACCATCATAGTTCTCGGGAGTAGCAACGCATCTGTGATTGACTTCAGATGGAACCCATGTTCTGTATGAAGTTGATTACAGACGTCCATGGGCGGCAGTGACCACTTACCATCAGGTGAACTGCATGCTCTTTTGCTACTTCAGTCAGATAAAAACAAAAAAAAGAGAAAGGAAATTATCAAACTAGATTTTTGTAACTTTAAACTAAGTTACCGTCAATCGGCTTAGATCATAAAGTGCTTATTTCGTAAGAAAGACGACAAATAAAAAAACGTTTTTTTGAGATACTGTTATTGCGCTTTTGAGGGCAGTGAATGTATAATGAAGTTAGGTAATTAATGTTTTCGTATTGTAAACATAATAATATGACGTCAATGTTCGTGATACGAATATGTATATTGTTTTAAAGTGTGTTTATAAATCCGTGCAGAATAAATAAATATGATTATTTTATTTGCCTTGGGAAGCTATTAATGAAACAATAATATAATATTGATGTAGGTAGTTTCGTACACAATGGGAAAATAATTATAATGGATTAAAAAGAAATATTTGCGTGCAAAAAGCTAAAATTACAAGGAAGTTTCAAAAAATAGCTCCCATCTATATCTATGTATGAATATAATGACGATAACGATATTCGTGACTTTCGATTCGACGTTGTACATATGTTTTAATGCCAGTTGATCAAAACTATTATACGTTTTGCTCTGAACAGTATACAATTACTGTTTAGAGCAAAACGTAGGCTCTTAAAAGAATTAAAGGCACCAGTACTATGTAATGCAATTAATTTATAACGAACTGTATACTATATTAACATATTGGGAACTCACAACGCACGGTTTTTATTAGCTACAAGCATAAAATGAGGGCAATGTTTTTCTAGCGCATGTTTGTATGTCCGTTTCTTTGACACGCACTGCAACTGGGCAGATTGTACCTATACCACATATCATTGGAATAGATGCAGTTTGCTGTGATATAATAATTTTTAAATATGGCGGCAGCCGTTAGAGAAAAAGGGACAGAAGGGACGATTTTATTTATCGTCATAACAATTTAGCTACCAAATTAAAGCTAGTAATAGACCAGTAGAAATATATATGCAGACGAACATGCAGTCCAATTGATGGTAATTGGTCACTGCTGCACGTTCATCTGTGAGCAAGTTCATATAGAACTTAAACGACTCCTGTTTCAAGAAACAGGAGTTGTGTGAAATGAAATGTCTTTATTTTGCATAGGCCTACGGGGGCGCTTACAAATTGTCAGTTACATATATTTTTTTTACACTACCACCGGATCGGAACATGACCTCAACTGAGAAGATCCGGCAAGAAACTCAATGGGTTTGTCTTTTTTCTTTGCATCTTCTTTTAACATGGGTAATTAAAGTTAGCTCCAGTATCTGAAGTCAATCATAGACACACTGCTCCTACCGAAGGCTAATGGTCGCTTCGTATAAAAGTAGCCGGCTAGCACATCATACCAAAGAAACGTAGGATTTGGTTCACACTACAAAACACTACAAATAAATGGTGTCGGTACCCCGATAGATCAACACAGGCACTACCACCTGGTAAATTATTATAGCACCTATCCAAGTATCTATTATTAGTAATTAAGCTCTTAATAAGTTTACTATGAAAACTACATTACTAAAATTACTTCATACAATCAAATTACACATGCAAAACTATATAATACATGCATATTATAGACGTGTTATCTGCATGCAAATTTTAATGTATTATTTAAATGTATTACATGTATATTTATTACTGACCTTGATATTATACTGAGCTACCACAGGCTTGTGGTCGCTAACGGTGTAATGTGGTAAGTGGTTGTAGGATATCAGGTCGGCCCTTAGAGTGATGTTCTCGTAGTTGTTAGCGCTCACTTTGTACAGTATCCTATCCGTCCATGATGGCTTGCGTCTGAAAACAAGATGATAAAACATTTTGTGAAGTAAATCTAATATAAAAAATTCTCGTGTCACAATGTTCGTTCCCGTACTCCTCCGAAACGGCTTGACCGATTCTCATGAAATTTTTTGAGCATATTGAGGTCTGAGAATCAGCCAACATCTATTTTTCATACCCCTTAGTGATAAGGATTGTCCACCCTTAACATTTTTTTAAATTTTTTATATAGCAAAACAACGTTTGCCGGGTCAGCTAGTTATTATTATATTTTTGTCATTTTTTTATAATTTCAACTAAAGATAAGGCAGACGGGCTACCTGATGGAAAGTAGTTACCGTCGCCTATGGACATTCACAAGACCAGAGAAGTCGCCAATGCATCGCCGGCTGTGATGGAGAGTTCTTTTCGCACCTTTCTTGAAGAACCCCATGTCATAGCGCTCCGGAAATAGCTCAGGTGGAAGCTCATTCCACAACATTAAGAATATAGGAGTGGTAAATGAGCACGTAGTCTGCCTGTTGGTAGGTAGCCCCATCTGTGCGTATGTAATGAACGTCAGACAAACCTGGGAGACTCATTTAAGGTTGGCCACAAATACATTAGATCAGCGGTACTCAACCTTTTTATTGTACGGGCCACAAACCTTTTTATTGTTCAGCGGAGTGTACCGGGCCTCAAGTAGTGGCGTAACGAGGAGTTAAGTTGCTCGAGGCGAATCAAAAGCAATATAAATAGAGTCGCGAACCCTACTTACTTGTCAACCAAAAAAAAAGTCGCCAAATATAAATTCAGCTGGGTCAATTAAAAGAGCCGGCGGGCCTCAGGTTGAGTATAGCTGCATTAGATTCTTTCATACATCTCCTAAGAACTAAATTAAATTACTTGGACCAGTATGTCCCCTACCACGCTTAAGCAGAAATAGGTATGACGGTGATACCTCAATTGTGAACCACAAAAAGTTCTACCATCTCTATATTTTTATTAGATTCACCCCACCAACTCTTGTGGTGAAAGAGGAAATTGGAGATAACTCTTAGAATGCAGTATTGTCATAATAATGTAGTATATACAAAGCGTTTTCAATTTCATTCATTCAGCTCTAAGCAAGATATAAATTTCCTTGGCTTACATTAAACAAATAGATCTTATGCAATGGCTAAAACTATTTTTAAAATATTACATGGCCGCCTTGCCTATCAGAACGTAACAAATGATTATCTATAGGAAATAGAGTGTATCTTTAGCCTTAAAACTCTTGTGAAGATACTATTACTATTGATACCTAAGCACTCCACTACACAGTATAAAGTCGCTTCGCGCTGTCTGTCCCTGTGACTGCTTAGATCTTGGAAACTATGTTACGGATTTTTATGCAACTTTTTTTAATAGATAGAGTGATTTTAAAGGAAGGTTTTTATGTATAATACATGCATAATATGCATAACTCTCTCATTCTGAGTAAAGACTCGTGCCCAGCATTGGAATAATAGATTGACGAGACATACGTAATACAGTGAAAGAACACATAATTTAAGATTTTTTACGTTTAGGCGGAACGAACTTCGCCGGGTTAACTACTGTTACATAAGTTACAAAAAATGGATGTTTATTTCATATAACATACAAAGATCAAAGTCAAATTGAAACACACCACATGTGAAATAGTAATTATACATATGATTTAATGTATTATACATATAACAATCATGTCAGGCCATTGACATTGACCTGTATTAGCATATAGGCACTTTATATTACATCTGTTTCATTAAGATTTATACAACACTAGCTGTACCCTGCGCGCGTTGCTACGCCATCACAAAAAATACATCAGAAACCATCGTGAGCTCATGAATAACAACTTTGTTAAAGATCATCACATGATCAAATGAATAGTTTACGATTCTATAGAGGACATATAGACAAACATTCATTTTAATAAAGAAGATTTTTAATATATGTATATACATTATATAATGAAAGTAATGATTTAGGTGTATTTAGGTATATGGAAATTACATATTTCGGTTAGTAAAAATTTGAAAAACAATTAAACTGGTAATTAACAAAAGATATTATAAAAACTAATAGTACAACATATTTTATTTTGTCTTTAACTTTTCTTGTCTCTAAGTTCATGTGTTTATTTGCTAATATTATCAAAATCCTGGTATTTTGAATACAATACATTGGAATAAGATAACACCATCTAATATATAAAATTCTCGTGTCACAGTTTTTGTTGCCATACTCCTCCGTAACGGCTTGACCGATTTTGATGAAATTTTTTGTGCTTATCCGGTATCTATGAGACTCGGCCAACATCTATTTTTCATACCACTTAAGGGTTGTCCATCCTTATTTTTTTTTATATGGCAAAACAACGTTTGTCGGGTCAGCTAGTATAGAAATAATGTTTAACATCCTTGTAGCATAGAACCTAACTACCAAGTATCATTTAAGAGACTCCAAAGTTAACAATATTCATACAAAGTCATATTGTATGTTCTCGTAAAACCGCGTCACTGTAGAAAAAACATGATGAATGATTTTGATGTGGTATCGTAGCGGAACTAATTTTGCTACAACTGTATGAAATAACATTAAACTGCATATCTAATCCATACAATACTGTATTATAGAAAGTACGGTATTGTGACTGAACAATGAAATAAATTCTTAAATAAAATTATGGGTGTAGTTGCCAGCACACTTTCATGTGAGGCGACCATCATAGTCCTCGGGAGTAGCAACGCATTTGTGATTGACTTCAGATGGAGCCCATTTTCTGTATGAAGTTGCTTACAGATGTCCATGGGCGGCAGTGCCCGCTTACCATCACGTGGACATCATGCTCGTTTGCTACTTCAGTCAGATAAAAAAAATATATGAACCCGTGAAAACTTTAAAATCAAGGAATCTTATCAATAATTCGTTTAATGATAAGATTCTACGAATTTTCAATATTTACACGGTGGATAGGTTTATTGTCAGTGCAAATAGGTATTGACGACATACCTTATCTCCCCCTTATACAAAAATCGTTCAACATCATAATACGATGATTTCCTTATGGCTTTTACACAGTGGAAACGTTTTGCCAAATAAGCAATGCGCAAATAGGTAAATAATTTACGACGTACCCTAATCATTGTACGAAAATCTCATCAAACTTTGTACGGTCACTAAAAATCACATCCTCATACCGTGATTTCCTATATTATACATGGGCTGATTTACCGAATGCATCGCTTGCTTTCAGAAAATTCTAACCCCAAACGGGCTTGTTTATATTACATTAATATGTCACCGGACGCGTCACCTCGGTTGATTCAACCGACCCTCCTTCTCCATGTTCACAACCGGCACTTTTTTGTTCTTTCAAGGTAGAACCAGTGTACTTCGACCGGGGAAGTACCACCGCCACACCTATTTCTAGCGTGAAGCATTTTACGTTTCGATGGAAGGGTGTGGTTGCCGGAACACTTTCACGTGAGGCGACCATCATAGTCCTCGGGAGAAGCAACGCATCTTTGATTGACTTCACATGGAACCTATGTTCTGTATGAAGTTGATTACAGATGTCCATGGGCGGCAGTGACCACGTACCATCGGTGGACTGCATGCTCGTTTGCTACTTCAGTCAGAAAAAAAAACAGTTTTTACCGAATTCGGTCGGTCACCACGAACTGGGGCGAATGACCAACCGTAACATGTTTTACATTAGGTTGGTTATCGCAAAGTGACTGCGGTCGCCTAACGAATAGGATACATTGGTCAGTGACCAAAGTCGTTCGCAGTCAAACCGTCCCTGTATAAACACCCATTATTGATGTCATAAACACAAAAATATGTGAATATAATTGCCCAAAACCCAACGTGGAATCCAAAACCACAAGTGACCGCAATTCCATGCGACTTTTCAGGTTAAAAAAAAACGAGCATTGTATAAGAAGACTCATCAAGAGATCATTTTCAAATGGCAAATAAGCACTTCTGAAACATCGTTTTAATCTGCTAAAATATAAACAATCGTACTATTAAATAATAAAACGACAAATGTAATCTGAAAGTGCAGACTTACTTGATATCATAATCATCCGTTCCAATCAAGAATTTGTAAGTCGGTGGGAATCGTATCTCTGCTTCTTTAAACTCCGAGAACGCTTCACCTGTTTCCATAACTGCCACCAATTGGTCATGTTTGAGCAGGGACGTATACTTGTCCTTTTCGACCTTTTGAAGGGCTGCTACAATCTCCTCTGAAGTCGGACTGCTACCGGTGGGATGGTCTGTCCGGAAGTTCAGGTCGCCGATCCAGAAAACGTAGCTGCAAGTTTCAAATTTAATATATAAACAATAATTATTATTATAAAATAATAAAAATCTTTATTTCTCATCACAAAGCAGTATTTTTAAACTATTTCTATGTTAAGTTAGTTCTAGGTTATTACTATGCTTTGTGAGAGTCTGGAGACCGTACTAGGGTAACCTGTACGCCAGATCTGCAGGCCCTCGCCCCGGAAAGGTTGAATTTTAGAACTGTATTGTATAAATGAAACTATTCTTGTGACAACTGTATAAAAATAAAAGATATGACATCTACAATAACGGAAGTGCTACCGACACGTGCTGAATGCCAATTCCTGTTTAACGTTTATGTCAGAGAAAGTTTTCGGTTCTTAGAGCGTAGCATTATTTGCCACTCATAGGTTGAGTTAAAATTACAATAAATACCTATCTGGAATTGATCACAGATTTCGATAAGAGCTAGATACCTAGTATAAATGGCAAATGTAATTCATGTTAGTGTATCCTACAAGTCCGCAATATTTTACTGCAATTTGTATCGGGATTGACGATGATTTTGCAGGTGGTAGAGCCAGTGTAGTTCCACCGGGGAAGTACCACCGCCACACCTATTTCGAACATGAAGCATTTCTTGTGCGTATCGATGGCAAAAGTTGTGGTTGCCGGCACAGTTTTACATAAGGCGACCATCTCAGTCCTCAGGAGTAGCAACGCATATGTGATTGATTCAGATAGAACCCATGTTCTATTTGAAGTTACTCACCGATGTCTATGGGCGGCAGTGAGCACTTACCATCTGCTAGATTGCAAGCTCATTTGTTGCTTCTATCATTAAAACAAAAAACGCCAATGTTTTTCAGCCGAGTGATAAGTGACTTGATAACTAACCACATTAATCAAATCACTGATAACGCTACATTACATAAATGCGCTGATGTCGCCAGAATCAAACCACAAACACACGTAATAAAGAACAGATTAAATTATATATAGAATTTATCGATCCAGATCGGACGGCTGGTAGAGAATGCTTACAGCGTTAACCCCGCTTTAATACAATAGTAAAAGTCTCTCTTATTGTTAAGAACCGTGGCCAGCATTGGAATATTAATGGGTTGACGTTTACAATGTTAAAGGCACATAGTTGTTAACGAACAACTATATAAAAATGAAAAAATGCAGTGATAGTTTAATAAAGGGAATCTTGGTCGCGATTCGTTCGAGATTCTTATCCCAGGAATTCACTTCTTAATTTATCAACATTATGACAGAGTTTAAAATTAATCACTGTACTTAAACGGTGAAGGATAACACTCAGATGAAACCAACTTGCCTGAGAATTGTGTAAATCAATTTCTCACGTGGCCTCAACAATTAGGCACATGAAACAAAAGTGGTTCTGTACCCCGCATCTCGCTTCTATCCCCGCGCATCCCCTAGTGACGTGCAGTCGTGTATCTATGTTTACGTAGTCAGCACGTGTTTAAGTTGCGCTTTGAGATTATATAATTTCGATTTACTGTCATAGGTTTTTTTTTTATAATGTTAGTTTAATAACAGACTGTTGAATTTTTCAAGTTGTTATTAAATTGTTTGATTATTCGTCAATAAATCTCAAATAGGAAAAAGACTATTCATGGAGTAAAAAGGATTCCTATATTTAAAATATGCAATTTTTTTAACAAGAGTAGATGCATAAGGCCGGTATTCCTGTTTCCCAAGTCAATCGCCGTACTCTTAAAAAAATATTCTACGAATATAATAAACACATGAAATGGTTAATAATGGTATAACTACATACTCTTGGTAATTGGTAATAGAATATATTTCGTATCGGGATGGGAAAACCCTAGTTTTAATGACGTTTCAACTGTCATGCGCCTAATTGTTTTGGTCGAGTTAGTACATTTCAAACGTAGTGGAGTATACCGAACGTTTCTTGTTTAGCATTGGACTTTGGCCTAACACTTTTTATACAAAGAAAACATTATGTTGATAATTTAAATGACATATCTTTTTTGCCGACTTAAAAGTTTTGTGGTTTTCATAACAATCCACTAGTGTTGGACTTTGGCCTAACATAATCTTTATACAGAGAAAATCATGCCTAACCTTCGGACAATGCGTAAATGACGTATATTTATATATTTTCCGTCATAAAAGTTTTGTGGTTACGACTATCTGTTCCACTTAAATGTTTTACGGCGAAATGTTACCAACTGAGTGTGATGGAGTATTGCAATGATTAATGTTCGTTGACGTGTTAGCAAATTTGGTTACATACTTTTCTGAACGGCAGAAAGATATACAGTAATACCTCGACTCTTGTGAATGGCAGAAAGGTATACAGTAATACCTAGACTTACGCTACCCCGACTTACGCGAATTCGGTGTTACGCGGTTTTCAAATCTCCTCAATTTGTCTTTTATTGAGCACCAGTTGCGTCACACAATCTCTATATTATGAATTACATAGCCTTACAATCCTACACTATTAAATAAGTGTGGAATAGTAAGACTATGTATTATGTATGATAGCTACATTTTATTTTGTGTTACGTATTTCTTGTACCCCGACTTACGCGAATTCACTTACGCGGTTATTAGTCAATCCCAACTGTCACGTAAGTTCGGGGTATTACTGTATTCATATAAAAGGTTATTCCCGCGACTTCGTCCGCTTCAGTCACGTCTACCACGGCAATGGGTAATGTGTTAATCTAGGTCATAAACTATGTATATGCTAAATTGCTGCATAATCCGACCGATAGGTTTTGAAAGAGTAACAAAAAAATATATATCATCAAACACATTTGCATTTACGATATTCTTAAAATAACATTAATAAAACAATATTAACTATTTCTAATGGAAAAAATACCAAATATTCTAGTTTTTTGGGTTGATAGATAATGTAATTGTAATTTTTTAGTATACATCATCAGTTCTATGGGAATAGCAGCCATTAAAACCAGGTGTCATCAACAAAAATACCGACATCAAGTAAAATAACACAGACCGTACTGCGTCCTTGGCTATGTTATTAACTACATTCAAAACGTAGATATGAAATACAACGCACCGCCTTCAAGTTCTACTGAAAATTGATAACGATATTGACAATATGGCTGATAATTTATTTATCAAGATCAAGTTAAAATCACATATGACGTTGACGATTGAACTAGCACTACCACTGCCGCAGAATACATACGATGTTATCGATTTTCCTTTATTAGAATCAAACTACTGGCTTAAAGTATGTAGCAGTCAACGTATAGGCTATTCTAACTGGCTTCAGACGCGAACATATTACTAGTAACGACTAATTATTCATTAAAAATCAATGAAAAGCGACTGCCTAAAATTAGTTGAAAAGGGAAAAGCCTACTACAATAATGAAATATAAATATACAGCTAGACAAATCTCGAAATAAATTTATAATAGTCAGGCAACGCTCAGTTCGCGAAAAAACTGCAATTATAAAATAACAAAACACGAATTTAAAACCGTTAAAACCACTCAATGATGCAACAGCTAATTTCTGAACAATCCAACCGATTATAAAATAATAAACAAGCAGTGTTGAAATAAAAAAACATGCAACCCATAATACTTACTCGTGATACAAAATATTCGCAGTCTCCGTGACATGATAAAAATGTTGCTTAATGATCGTGTTGTAATCGTTAATGCGGTCGGCCAACAGATGTTCGTGAGCTGTGAGATGGCAGTTCACGAGACACACAGAGCACCCGTATATGTTGAATCTTACGCTCACAGCTCCCTTGTTGCCCTAAAATAAATGACAAGTTTTTGTGAGATAATTAACATCTATAAACAAACGCGTAATTACTTCCTTGACAATAAGTTAGTGATGGATATTTATTATTTAAGAGAATATCAAATCCTAGAAAGGCTCGAAATAAGATTCCTTGCAGTAGAACTGAAATGCACGACAGAACAGCAGTGTCTATGGTTCGGAGTTTTAGATAAAACACCTTCGTATAGGCGATTCCTATACGTGACATTTAAGATTATTAGTTATAAGATTTACAGATCGTTAAAAACGATGTATCTGAGCGATTTCTTTTTTTTTAGTACTATATTGGGTATACCAACCTACGTTATAACTATGTGGTGAATAATTATCTTAATTTTTCTCATTCTGAATTAGTAACTTTCTTAGTCTGGGTATACACAACACTGATAAAATTTTAATTTGTAATTGAACATAAAACTGCATACTGTATGTATGTTACACTGGAAATATCAATATTAAATTGACTTTCCTCATATGAGTTTTAGCTATTGGAAACTTCCAATAAACATTATATTTAACATTCCATTAGTTTATATAGCATTATACTTATTACTCAACTACAGCAAAGAAGATGAAAAACCAATATATGATGACACGATAAATGTAAAAATTCCATGACTTAAAATTACATAAAGTTTAATGAATTATGCATTAAAAATATTTTAAAACAAGATACATTTTTAAATACGGTAAAAACCTGAGTGGTCCCACAGTAGGAGTTTCAACCTTCACATCTATTACTGCCTAATAACAACTATGTTCTGGAAATAAGTGCCATTAACATCGTCATCAGTTACAGCAGTATATCACCAACCTAAGGTGAGAATCTGATCATAACATGAGCTGACTTCAATGGGCGACTGTTACCATTACTTTCAGGTAGGTCATGGTCAGTTAACACTTCTACTAGGTATAAAATAAACTCACCCACAGTCCTCCTAAACCAGTTTTAGTGTACTGAGCTTCAATATCTCTGAGATGTGTGACATGTTTCATCTGAATATAGACAAGAAGAATGATTCCCTGAAGCCTGGTGTTCTTTGCAATGATGTATCCTTGTCTGCAGAGGATCTTGTTGAAGGTGGATGTCCAGGCATCAGAAAACAGGCTGTCCATCAGCATGTTTTGGGGCTGCGATTTTACTTCTTGCAAACTGAAAAGAAGCTCATTTCAAACAACAGCTATCTCAAACAACTCTTCTATAGGTCAACCCTTGTGTATATAGGTTTAAAAACATTTACCTATTTCTCATAAGATTTTATATAGCATCATTTACAGAGCAATTACAATATTTTATAATGAACAATTCTGATTTCTGCAGTACATAGCTTCCACCTTTAACCCACCCACCCCTCCATAAAAAAAGTCATAGCTTAACCACCTACATTTAATCTTATAGCCATATATTTTGGATAAATAAGAGCTAGAGATACCTATAAATGTGAGCTAAGGATCGCAAGCAAGTATTGCATATACAACTATAGTATTTTTGTATCTAATATTTAGCACATCATAATGCACAGCTTTAACATTGCATACTGCTTAGCGACATTCTATATCAGCTGTGAAAATGCATCCTTAATGTGAATAAGTGACTAGTAATCTCCATCATTAAACCTTAATGTATTTTTTAATCTGAATCTCAAATATTTATATACTTTGTAACAAAATACCAGTTTAAAAGAGATTATGTAAGAAAAAAATTAAATAACTTTGTTTCAATCCAGCAATTAAAATCAGTATTATTGAGAACAATGGCCACTTATTGTTTGTTATTATCATTAAACTCATTTCAGAAGATTGCTGTACTGGTTATTATATAAAAATTACCACACATGTTGAGAAATGAGAACAACAATCTCATTAATCATCTTTAATACATAATTAAATTAAATGAGCATAATGTAAAAACAATATTTTTACAGTCAATATGAGGTACATTTTTTATCACTTTTTTACCACCTTGATCGAGACATAAGTACCCTTGCGGTTGGGCTCTGGAAGTGGCACTGCCACATTTTTTATTATATTTTAATGGCAATGTTAGGCATTGCTATATTCTGATTTATATTCATTGATTGATATATACTGATTTATATTCATACTTATCCAAGGAGTTCTAGCTTAGACCTTACGCATATATAGATTTGTGGTTGACCTAGTGGCCTCTTGTCCAGGATTAATTACACATTTCCATAGACAGTGGCCACTTATCATTAGGTGGACTGCTTGTTGGTCTGCTATTGCAATATTATAAAAAATCGTTCTACAAACAATATACGTAACTAAAAATAAGAATTCATACAAATAAACATAGAACTAATTGACCTTACAGATGTTTAAACTCCCATCAATGTTCAAGGTCATGAAATTACATACTAACCCAATCACATAGAAATCCGGCAAAGGTTTATTCTTATTGAATTGCGACGGAAAATCCAAAAGAGAATTGAGATCTTGACCTGGAGACCGCGTCGCCACATTCCAGGTCACGAAATAAAACCTGCAATAATTAATCTAATTAACTTATCTATAAAATCGAACTGATACGACCTTATAAATTATTTCCTTCAAACTATGCTTATTTAATTATCATTCTCGCTTACCTTAAAGTATCCATTTATTACAACTTTACACTTCTCATAAAACTTACACTACGTTGCACAATTATGGAAACTGTTTTATATATTGAAATGCACTAGAATAGAGAGATAAGATATAATAAACATCGGCACATTCACTTCACCTCATTTTAAGACACCACTCTCAACGCAACTTAACATGAAATTGTAGGAAAACGAACTAAAAGGAAACGAGATTAATTTGACATATTGCTAACTGCCAGAAAGCTGACATGACAGCGGTTTTCATATGAAATTGACAGCGGAGTACTTATCCGACACACACGTTTACGTTCTACAATAAAATTTAAACTTATTGGATTAATATGGGCTTTTATCGATCAAATTGGATAGGTAATACGAGTAAAATAATAAAATAAAGTGGGTGGTGGGTGGTAATAAGTAAAGTGGGTTATATATTATTTTTAAACCTATCATGCATAAAATATTGATATCAGAAATATTGACCATTGAATTCTTGTAAAAATAAACTACCTGTTCGGATTTGCACATTCAAACAGATCATCGGTTACGCGTTTTTGCATAGCGCCAGTTCGAAATTTAAATAGCTTTCCTAAATTTAGTTTTTTAACATTTTTATTTTAGTATGTATCAAGCAGCCACTCAGACAGCGCGTATTCAATACCATTATTCATTGGACCGCGACTCGCGCGTTCATTATCTAATAAATAATCCAGATGTGTTGTAGTTAATAATCTTTATAATAAAAACCAGTTAACCAGTGAAAAGTTGTCTGTTATTACCAACGAACCATTTTAAACCCAAAAGAAAATAACTACATTTTTTTCGCTACTTAAAATTAAAAATATATAAATTAAATTATTCAGTAATTGTCTTAAGCATGCATTGTCATCTTAATTTATAATTGTAAATATTTTTTATAATAGATAGAAAAATAAGTAATCTTGTGGCTACGACATTTTCTAAACGAAAAAGCAAATTAGACAGATGGCAATGTGACATTGACAATATTGGCGGCGTTCGTTTTGGCGGGTGAATCTGTTGCTGTATTCGTCTGGGAAACCCGAATATTTTGTGGAGTCGTGTGTTTATTTTTCTTAGACGATATAATCAGTGGTGGTAAATTTCTCTAACATAACCTTCTTATAAGTTTCTAATCACTCCAAGGCTCTACTATGAGCGATCAAGAGCAGGTTCTGTTACGTTTTTTACAAATTTTTTCATAACTTTGTTGAAAGTAGCTAAAGTAGTTGTAATATCTGTTTACAGGACATGCCGAAAACACGGAGGTCGTTAAAAACTCTTCAGCACACGGCTACCGATCGTGAAAATTTAGTGGGTAGACCGTCAAAGAGTTTGAAACACCAAATAAGTTTGGATTCTCCCGTGTAAGTTTTCATTATAATATAGAATTAGCATACGAGCATTGCGCCACTGCTGCCCATGGACTTTTGTAATCCACCACAGGTTTGACTGTAATCTCATCTTTGGTTAGCTACAGATGAGTAGCAACCTTAAAGGTTAAATGGGAATGTCTGGATCTTCCTTGCCGCCCTCGTCACGCTAGTACATAGCACACAACTTATAGTCAAAAATCTAAAATTATCAATGTTTCTGTACTATACTATACATCATACATAAAAACCTTCCTCTTGAATCACACTATTTATTAAAAAAACTGAATCAAAATCCGTAGCATAGTTTTAATGATCTAAGCATACATACGGACAGACGGCGAGAAGTAACTTTGTTTTATACTATGTATTGATTTTATTATTATACTACAATGTTATTATGAAGAATTACTGATACAATATTCTTTACTTGTTTCAGTGAAGTGGAAGTTAAGAAAAAGATTGTACAATCCAAGGAGACACAAGCTAATTTCACCAACAAAGTTACTGCTGAAGACCTAACTAATCCTAAAGGAGCCTCTGAAAGCTATTGGAAAATACTCTGCGAGAAACGTCAGTAAGTACCAAGCTTAATCCTGAATTAACACTATTCTTATATAGCATTGTTGTAAACTGTATTTAGCAATATTGAAAAAACCAATTACTAACCTGTGATATTGTGTGAAAATGATATAGAAAACTATCTGTAAAGTATTTTAAGATCATTTTTCTCATTTGAGGCATGTATCATATCTATAGATACAAGTATTATTCCACATCGCTAATATGAATATTCACCAATTCGCACTTGGCCAGCGCGGTGGACTATGGCCGAAACTCTCTCATTCTGAGAGAAGACCTGTGCCCAGCAGTGGGACAATAATGGGTTGACGACGAATATGAATATTGGGCGATAATCTTAGTCCAACAATTAATCAGTGGTTAATTGTGGTGGTGGTGTAGTTAGTTACAGTTGTCCATGGACAGCATGTAAAATCAAAGTGCCCTTATTTACCTTTCAGAAAGGCATTAGAGGAGACATTGGAAGAGAATGAGAAACTCCGGCAAGAAATTGAAGCTTTGAAAGAAGAAAATGCCAAGTATAAAGTAATGCTTGAAGAGGCTAACAGTTTTATAGAAGTATTCAAAGTAAGTTCTATAGTACAAAATTTAAATTATTTTTTACTGTCCATACAGCAAGGAACACTAGTGCAGTCTATGTTGTCTGGCTGTTAATATTGCTCTTTCCTTTCGACATAAGTACATGTTATCTAAGATACAAATTTTACGGTGTTTCAAAATCTTTATGTTATAACTATATGAGAAATATGTATATAACTATATGAATAATATGCAAAAATAAATTTATGATATAGTTATAATAACCAAATAAAATCAGCTAAGTTTGAGTTGTGCAATAAAAGTACTTTTTTTAAATAAATGAGACAAGAATTCAGTTGGTAACAAAGGCAAGGTTAAAAATAATGTTGGTTCTATCATGTGACATTATAACCTCTTCAAAACTTACAATCCATCCAAGGAATTACAAATCCAATCCATTTTCAGGAGGAGTTGCAAAACTGTGGCAATGATGACACAGGCATTGACGTCAACGATGTTAGCACAGCTGATGAAGGAAATGATGAAGAGCATAACTCGGATTCTACTAATAAGCACTAGTACATTAAAACCAGTTCGTACAGTCAGCCACCATCAACAAACTGACAGGACATAAAATCTATGCCAGGGATGGTGAATCATTGGCACACATGGTATTGATGGCATGTTGATATTAATTGTAAAAGGCTGTATTAAAACTATTTATTTCTATAAAGATTTATGAATATGACAGTGCATGTGTTTCCGTGGATTGACAAGAGAGCGCCTACGACATATGCAACAGAATATATCTAATTAAAAGTATTGCTTGTTGAACTAGGGCAATCATCCACACTTTCATCACATGTGCATTGCTTTATGCATGCCACAATATTATCAGCTACCTATGCCTGTGCCACATTATTTTCAATGATGGCATGTTTGTTCTTAACTTCCTCAATGTTCTTAACCTTAGCAAGAAATGGCACATTAAAAGGTTCCTTTACCCTGATTCAGTTCAGTATGAAGGGAAGTTTAATATCAATAAAAAAGTAGGAATCTGCATGTGTGCTGATAGATAATGGCTGACTGTCCACCTTGGTGTAAGTGCCCTGTTAGTAAATTATTCCCTTTACAACACCAAATATGAAGTTCCATGCACCAAAATCTGTGTCAAGTCTGATTTAAATCTGTTGCTCTTAAGATCCTAGTATATTTTTTTCTTATTAAAGTGTGTTTTTCATTACTTCTTTAATATGTTTTTGGTACTCTTCTTTTAATCGAGTTATTATATTTATAGACTAATATTCAAAACTGTTTAAATGTATTTCATATAAGCTGCTATCATGCTAATGAGTATTACAAGTATTTTTATGCTATAACATTTAGAGTATCATTTTGGTTAAAGTTAATATAAATATATGGTCACTAAAACCTTGTTTTATTTATTGATCTACATACTTTATAAACAATGGTTAATTGCAGATATTTGCCCATATGCTTGTAGCTAAAAAGGCATGTATGTGTTGTAACTGACACTGATTTCCAGTCGAAACCTCACCTTCAGTTTCGTTCTTAGTAATTGTAAAAATGTACACAACTTATGGAATTTAGATATTTATAATGTTATAGGAGCACTTAAAAAGTTACTTTCATTAACATATGATTTTGATTTCACAGCAGCATATGAAATTAAATATTGAAGCTTATTTTTTAATTATAAATGTAAACATACGTCTGGCGAAGAGACAAACGCACGTATCGTTCGAAAAGTTCGATTACGGCATAACACATGTTTCTGCAATGCAAGATATCTCATATCTTCGGGGGAGAAACCGGCCGAAACCGAAATTTCCGATTAAATAGTTTTTTCTCTGAAATTAAACCAGTCACTAATTTTATAAGTGTAAAGAAAAAACATATTTTACCGATATATTGTATTATTATTATATCTTACGTAATACAAATTTTGAGCCCAATGATATGTTGATACGAGTATATAAAGTATAAAAATACATGATATGGCAATTATAATAAATCATATAAAAAATATAAATTACAAGCATTCAAACAGTATATTTATGTACACAAATCTTACTGGTAGATTTAACATTGCATGCATAAAATTGTATTCGCTTTTGTTAAAAACTATAGTAAAATATAGAAATATCTTAACATTTTATTTATATTGGCACCAATGGTTTAGATGCCATGGTTTAATACTTTTCATTCTTAAACAATAATATTCTTCTACAACCCGTGTGCGAAGTACTGAGCGCATAAGCACCGAAGGTGAATGTACAAACAGCAGAAAAAAAACAAATATATATGTGACAAATTATATAGATGACCTCTTTCCTTTGGGAAGTCGGTTAAAAATTGTTATCAAATATTAAGAGAAGCGATTCAATGAGAGATTCGATTTGGTATGCGCCTATTCGCACGACGAAATTCAGTCCAATGTAAATATCCCTTAAGATATCGTTAACAATAATGCTAACTGTATTTGAAAAGGCGATATTTAAATTTAATAATGGTACGGTCCTTATTCACGGATGTTATATTCCGCCCATTTGCCGCAAACACAGAAACAGGTAATAGGGAACAGTTCGTAAAAGCCGACTCACACGTACCAGCAGCACTCAAAAAGTACCAAAGTTATTCATTTGTATCCACTACGTTCGAATAAAGGGTGTGAAAAGGGTAACCGTGAATAAGGAGTTTTTACTGTATACTGCACTGCACTTGGGATGTCGCATCCGACGCTATAAAGTTATCGCAAACGGGTTGTATATTAATAGTATCAAATTTAAACAAAAATAAAATTAATCTAAAGTATTTCCGATTTTTCTGTATACAATAATTTAACATTATAAATATTAATGCGTAGTAGGACCATAATTATATAGCACAAGAAAATATCTTCGCTATATAAAGTAACATGGCAGTATAAGTGTGTATACATATAAATTTATTAAACTATAATTATGTTTAATTTTTCCAAAAGTCTGTTTATCTGGATGTATACACTGTAAAACATATATCATATACAATTGATGATTGAAAAGTAATATATACAGAAATTTACTAATATATTTAGCTAACTAAAATTTAATTGATATAGAGAACTTACAAAATAACAGGAAGTAATTATTTAAACTCTTACTTAAAATCTAATATAGTCATGAACTATCTTTGCTCAAAAAAGCTTTAAAATGTTCATCAAAATTTCCTTCATATGTCCAAGGCAATAAATCTGGATACATAGTAATTTCTCTTAGTACATCTACATTAGCATTTATTGGCAGTACGCTTCTTACTTTTTCATTGAGGCATCCGGTTGCATGAATGTAATGATTGACAATCAGATTGTAAATGAAATTGACATATTTGAAATCCAAATTGTCATTTGTACTTGGCACTTGTGGTGTGTGTGACCTTATTTGGTTTATGTATCCGGATGTTATAATGGGTACTATGAAATCAGCCTGAAAAAAAGTTATAAGAAACATAAGGAATGATATTTTGAAATGATTAATGTATCTGATCCTAAAAAAATAACAAATGCATCCATACTAGTGGCTCAGTAAAAATCGGAGAGATTTTATCATCATGAATCAAAACCATGACCATCAAAAATATGACCATAATATGTTCCACTGGGTTTGAACCTCCAAATCCCCACTCTTCCATCCTGGGCTACGCCCATGCTATGTTCCGTCTTATAGCAGTAGTTCTAAACCCTGCTATAATTTGTTTGAAGGGAGGGTAAGGGACAACTTAGCATTCAGACGGCAGCAACACACGTAACAGACCATGTAAGTAATTATGATGTCCATGGATAGTAGTGTCTACATATCAGCTGGACAAAAAAGTAGGTAGTATATTTCTTAAAAATATTTCCCGTCAACCCATTATTGTCCCACTGCTGGGCACGGGTCTTCTCTCAGAATGAGAGAGTTTAGGCCATAGTCCACCGCGCTGGCCAAGTGCGAATTGGTGGACTTAAAAATATTTAGTGGCCTTGAATGTATAAATTACCATTAGCATTAGAGGCAACTATTCAATAATAATTGTAATCAGAACTGAATATTGACCACCTGTAATTAAATATATTCACATATCCAAAGGGCAACAAACATCATAGAGAAATAAATGAATTATTTACATACATTATTTAAGGGAAAGAGCTTAATAGTAGATATTAGATTTCCTTCATAAGTAACTTTTATGTACAGTCTAAAACATTTAAACAATTTTGCTTACCTTTTCAAAATATTCCCTTATAAACTTCTCTGGGTTCTGATATACTTCATCTCTCTTGTTGCTAAGGGTTATGACAGAGACAGGAATATCATCCCAATTATTAACATATTCCTGAACATTTATTGCAGTATCTAATCCATCTGCGGCATAGGTTAGGAACAAAATTGGACAACCATTTTCAATCTTTTCAGTTTCCGTTTTTATCGGTGGTCTTAAGTAATTTCTATTAGAGTCCTTATCTTTAATTACATATTTCTTACTTAACGCTGGTGGTAGGTCATTGGCAAGATTTTTCGTGAAAGTGACTATTTCCCTTTGTCCATCACTCCTTTCACTTTGATAACCACTATCATCCTTACTGAAGCACTGAGATAGGTCACAGAAAGGTTCTTCTATTGCCTTGAGTATGTCATACCTTTCCATTTGAATCAATACATTCACTATCTTGTCGAGAGTTGCCTTTTCATTTTGCATAAACACCTTCAGGATAATGTCAGCTGGATCATCTTTTACAGAATTTGCAATGTACTGAAAATTTATAAATATGCACTTCATCATATGATATTTAGAGATGAAATTTCAGGTGAGCGTGGATAGAAATATATAGAACCATTGAACCAAAAAGACTGAAATAAGGCAATCTTATTTACTTTAGATAAAATACTAATGGTATAGTTAGGTTTTTTTTTTTAAATCTATCCCTCACCAGGTATTGATCAGGTTGATCAGGATCGTGATGATCAAAAACAAAAATCCATCCTATATTAATTTTCCCCAATGGACTTTTATCACTATAATAAATAAAAAACTAAGGGAAGTGAAAACAAGATATGTTTCATGTTTTTCGATTTGTGAAAAATATAACTATTATACCTATACAGGTAATGTAAGATTTAACTCTTTATGAATATTTCGCTATACATGCACATGCACATTTGAATAATTCATCCTGATTGCTCTCTAGTCAACATCCGTACAATTATATTTGAGTGTTGGTTAAATATTTACAATTGCTAATCATACAAACAGATAAATTTTGCATGAAAACAAGCGTAAACTATAAACAAACTATAACATAACGATAAACTCTTTGTTTACCACAGAATTTATCAAGAAACACAATAACAATTTTAAGAGGAAAAAGATGTAAAAAATGTGTAGTCATCTCAACTTACATTTAAATCGTCTTGGGCTATTCCCAGAAGATAACCCACATCTTTCCAGGTATTTGGTGAACCTCCTATCCTTTTGACCAGAGTTTTCCACGCGTTGTAGCACACAGCACCCATTTTGGACTTCGCATTTCTGTAGTATAGCAAACTGGAGTGGAGGAAACTCACTTTATCACATAGTGTGTTTAGTTCTGATAATTCTTTCGCTCTCTCTCCTTGAATTATTTCTTCTAACATTAATGTGTCGATACTCACGGTATCAGCATTTTCGTAATCCCTTAAAGATTCCCTGGAATTCATATTATCATTAATCTCTAGGAAAACTTATGTATTAAAATATTCTGTTATATAAATGACACTTACATTTTACTTTATTTGATAATATAATTAAAATCACAATATTACATGCTACAATTAAATTACGATAGGAGGTAAAAAATAAGGAAAATGTTTCCAAAAATATTTTGACTTGACGGAATGAGAATGACAGACTGAGATTTGAATGAGATTATAGGGAAATTACTGCGTAGTGTTGGCCTCGATTAATTTTGTTTTGAAATCGATTTTTATTAGCAAATAATAATTCCATAAAAATGATCGACGTAGTATATAGATTTTGGTGAATGCTAAATAAAAGTTAGGAGATGGTTTTTCTTATTCTACTGCTTAGATGTTAATAGCTTGAACAAAAGTCAAGTTCTATAATGTGTGTTGGCTGAATGATTTGATAATCCTTTAACAATAATATTGATGACTATTTTTGTCAATGGCGCCTAAGACATGGCGGGAAATTTTATTTTTTCCGATGATCGTGAAAAGTGAATTAAACGAACTGAAACCCATATTCTGTGTAATTATTAATTGCGAATAATGGATTTCATGCCAGAAATGTAACGTATAAATACCTATTATAATGATATTTAAATAAAATATACATTCAACTAATTTAATTTAAACTTTCTTTAGTACTAACTTTGCAGATTATTTAGATAGTGAGGTAATAGGCGATTCACAACCAATTTCTTTGCCTTCCTCTCTAAGTCTAGAGAATGAGGATCAAATTATTAGTAAAAATGATGCACCAAGTATTCGGCCCGCTAAACATACAGGACAACGGGGCGAATTCCGAAGTATCGAAGAAATAGGTCAGTATTAATTGTTCCTTTTTTAAATATCGGCCAAAAAATGTTTTATTTTTTCAAAGATTTTATAAAAGCTTATTTGCACTTGTACCTATGCCGTGTTAGATTTTGCAAATTTTCCTAATCTGATCATTTTGTATGATCGTAACCCAAATGTTGTTTAAAACTTGGGACAATTTTAATGATTTAATTATAATATTCGTAAGTCGAAATGATCGTCATTTATGTGATGGAAAAGTTTAACAGAATTTTGTTTTATGTTTGAACTTGTTAGTTGTTCCAATGATTACTTAGGTGGACTTCTTAAAAAATAATTAATTTCAGGCGGTTAGAGCCCTTGAATATTTTTATTAACAAAAGGTACCTGCTACAAATGGTCCTATTGGTATGCATACCTACTTTTCTTTTTTTCAGATCCAAAATACCGAAATGTTTTCACATATCCATATTTCAATCTGGTACAGTCTCGTGTTATTGAAGATGCGTTATATTCAGGTTAATTTATATATAATTCTTAATCTCTTTAAAATACTATTTAAATCTGAGAAATAGAATATCTATTAACTTAAAATTGAAATTAATCAAATAATTAAATTAATCAACACTTTGTGAATATGTTGTCAAATAACTTCCTTCTCAGCTCTTCATACTTAAATAAGAGACCTTTTCAAGAAGTACCTAACCCCTCCATAAGATCATGCATAATAATGCATACATAATCATAACTGCTTTAGTTCTAGTATCCTATCCCATTAATATTATAACTATGAAAGTTTGTGTGTACGTGTGTTTGTTACGCTTTCACACAAAAACTACTGTTCGGATTTCGCCGAAATTTGCACACATGTAGTTTATGACCCCGCATGAGACATGGGATATCTGATTACCGTAGTAGACGTGATCGAAGCAAGCAAACCCGTGGGAATAAGCTAGTAATACATATAAAAGATAATACTGTTGATATACCCACATTCTTATCTTATCTTTTTTTATCTGACTGAAGTAGCAAACGAGCATGCAGTCCGCCTGAAGGTAAGTGGTTACTGCCGCCCATGGACATCTTTAATCAACTACATACAGAACATGGGTTCCATCTGAAGTCAATCACAGATGCGTTGCTACTCTCAAGGACTGATGCTCGCCTCCTATAAAAGTATGCCGGCAACCACACCCATTATCTTCATTAGCATTCATGAAATGACTGGATAATTTTCGCAGGTGGACTCGCTTTAATCACATTTACCACTGTAATGCGTTTGTCATGTGTTAACCCAGGCATTAAACATTCTGTGTGCCAAATTTCAGCGAAATGTGATTTGTAGTTTTTGCGGGAAAGAGTAACAAAGTCACATATATAAAATTAACATCTTATTGTTATTGAGACATTCCAGATAAGTCTATGGTTGTTTGCGCACCCACCGGCTCTGGTAAAACAGTTGTTTTCGAAATGGCTATAGTGCAACTTTTAATGGAGATGGAAGACAAGAAGTACACAGAAGATTTCAAAATTATTTATAGTTAGGTTCATTAAGTTCTCTTTCAAAATAATTAAGACTTCGTAAGGTGCTAGAACTATTTTTTTTATCTGACTGAAGTAGCAAACGAGCGTGCAACCCACCTGGTGGTAAGTGGTCACCGCCGCCCATGGACATCTGTAATCAACTACATACAGAACATGGGTTCCATCTGAAGTCAATCACATATGCGTTGCTACTCCCGAGGACTATGATGGTCGGCTCGTGTGAAAGTGTGCCGGTAACCACACCCTTCTATCGAAACGCAAGAAATGCTTTACGCTGGAAATAAGTGTGGCGGTGGTACTTCCCTGGTTGAACTACACTGGTTCTACCACCTTACAAATTTTGCGGTTCAGCCGAGATGTCATCTTCCTACCCCCGTTATCCTCACTTCCTTCCCGTGTTTTCCTTTTCATTACTTCCTCTTATATATTTTAGAAATAGTAAACGAGTGGTCCAATTCACACTTGGCCAGCGCGGTGGACTATGGCCAAATACTCTCTCATTCTGAGAGAAGATCCGCGCCCAGCAATGGGTCCATAATAGGTTGACGATAACGACAACAAACGAGTCATTTTAATACTTAACGTGTACTCATGATATTCGGTTTTTGAGTTCTTATAGAATTATTTTTGCCGATATTTGTTAATAGTTTTTCCCTGCCACTGCAGTTTCGTCGTGACCACGATCCATGCAACTTTCGGTTAGAAATATCGGCAAAAAGAATTCTATAAGAATTCAAAAACCATATATCGTTAGTACCCGTTAAGTATTAAAATGTATCAATTCCATGATAATACTAGTCTAAAATCAACAAACGAGTCTTCAGTCCACCTGTTAATAAGTGGTGGCCACTAACCTGTAATTTTTTATAGAACGGTAGTTCGATCGAAATTGAATAACAGATTCGTTACTATTCATACTAATGCATTACTTCCCTTGAGGGTTACGACTGTCACACTTAGGAGACAAGGCATTAGTAAATCATATATAAGTAAGCCGGCAACTGCTCTCTTACATATAAACCCAAGATTTTTCTAGTTTTAAGTGTAGTGGTGTCACCTCTCGGGCGTACCATACCTTCTACCATCTTAGGACTAGAATGTTATATTACCATACGTAGTAGGTATATAGTATCGTTGTATTCTCAATAATACAACGTCTATTACATTTGTAGTGGCTCCAGTAAAAGCATTATGTACAGAACGACTGACAGAATGGTATCCAAAATTCACGAGACTAGGATTATTTTGTATCGAAGTTACTGGAGATACTAATGTGGAGTTCCCTCAATTGAAACCTTACAGGTGAGTTGAGGTAATAGGTTATTTGGCCGTTGGCGTGGCCAAATGCTCGTGTTTCCAGATGTGATTAATAAATTAGGTACATTTACAAGAAATTTAATAAGGACTGATAAATGACAACAACCCCCGTACCCCATAAACATACCGACTTGGTTTAGAAAGTTTATCAATTTACAATAAAAAAAATCAAGTTCTGACTCATAAAAAATAAGATCCTACGATAAATCACTCCTAAATGGTGACGACAAAAATAACACCAAATAATTTGAAATCCGTTATGATGTTTAGGCTACAGAACTCTTCTTGTAGCCTAACCATCAACACAAAAAAGTAACATACCTACTGCTTACATACTTACATATATACACTAAAAATACCTTTATTACTGATGCAGTAGATTAGTGAAATAAACATTTCACTCGCATTATCCCGTAATTATGTTTCCGGTTAGCTTTAAACTTACTTAGGCTAAAATGTGGTAAAGAGACAGTTATAAATTAATATGAAATAAAACAAGATCTACGTGAAATATCTATAAAATTTGTCATATTAAGTATCAAAGCAGTTGATTTATCTGGTACATAGGATAATAATAACAACGCCAGAGAAATGGGACATGTTAACAAGGAGATGGAGGGACCACAGGGGTCTAGTGGAAGTGGTGAAGTTATTCTTGATCGACGAGGTCCATATACTAAATGATGATGTACGTGGACCCGTATTGGAAGCTGTTGTGAGCAGGATGAAGACAATCGAAGTAATACTTTCTTTTTGAAGAAATTATTTTTTAATTTTATAATAAGAAATTATTTTTTAATCTAAATTATTTTTAATTTTATTACTTACAATTAGTAGAAGAGAATAAAACACGCTAAACACGCTTTCTAAGCTCATACCCCCACAGTAGGACTTTCTCCTATGTCGTGGGTACCATACCACACACAAGACGAATATTCAAACATCAAAACCCAGAACACGAATCTTAACTCATCAATCAGATACCTTTCTGGCCGGGAATCGAACCCAGGACCCATTGTGCGTCAGACCGGTATGGTAACCGCTCCGCCACGCGGGTCGTCAATGTTGTGCACTTGATGGTAAGTGGTGATTGTCGCACATGGATACATGAAAGATTCTTTTTGAAGTCTATCATAGGTGTGTTTGCTACTCCAGAAGAGTAAGATGATCGCAGCGGTGGTACAGGCCCGATCGAACCGTATACGTTCTACCACCTTTTTTGATAAGCACATCGAATTATTTTTTTGAATGTGTTAATGTTAATGTCAAATTTGAAAGCTTAGTAAGTGTGATATTGCACATTAATTATAAGGTTTAACAAGTGTTTAAATTTGTTCATCAATTTCAAATAGGTATACGTGTACGAAATAAAGCATGACAATAAAATATACCTACCACATATTTACGTTTAAAGAAATTAATAATAAATAATAAATAAAACATTTTTAAACTAATACTTTATGTTTTGCTTAAAACCAGTCTTCGGTAAAATCAGCCCATCGTATAGAACAAGTAAAGAAGCAATATGAAAATAATCAAGAGAATAGCGAAATAACTGCCGGCCCTCGAATAAGATTCGTAGCGGTTTCAGCAACTGTGAGCAATCCTGAAGACGTGGCTCAGTGGCTCGGCACTGCTGAAAAACCAGCGGTTTATTATAAGTGATTATCACATACATTTCATTTAAAATTTACAAAACCTTATTACAAGTATACATAGATACATATAGATATAAGTATTTATGTAGATATAAATAAATAGACAAGTATATTAATGCGAAAAATACATTATGGTGTTAACCACATACTAAGAATTAAATTTAATATAAATTCAACAAAGAAATGATTTATATGGTAAAAAAATATCAAAAGTACTCAGGTCAAACGAAGAAGATTAATCAGAAATATTTTTTTAAAGTTCTACGCTAAATAAATAGTAACACTTGTCAGACACTACTGTTGCTGTCATATATATATATTTCCCTTATTTTACTGTAAGTATCAACGATTTATAATTAAAAAAAAATGTTTTACCAAGCAATTTACCAACATGTATTATATTTTATATAAGATTTATTTAATTTTCCCATTGGTGTACTCCAAGGTGCACATCTATGACCCATAGTATTGTTACTTACCTATTATTATAACTAAATTAATATAACTAATTATGTTGGAACAGATTTGGTGACGAATGCCGTCCAGTGAAACTGAAAAGGATCGTGGAAGGTTACTCGTGCCCAGTAGGCACTAGTATTTTCAAATTTGATATCATCCTCAACTATAAATTATGGCCGATCATACAGAAATATCATAATGGAAAGCCTACACTGGTACACACAACTATTAAAATAGAAAATATAATAGAACCTATAATATGAAATAACGTATATCTTCGTTCTCTTTGTAAACACTGCTACTACTTAGCGTAAGCAAATGTGCCCAAAATTATCTTATTTGTAAGCTTATGAACGTACAATAACGTATTTCAGATTCGTCATAAAACCTTAAATGAATTCTGATAACAAATATGAATCATAAAAGCTAAGTGGTTAAAGACAAATTGTAGTTTTTTTTAAGAAACTTATCACTTTTTAGATATTCTGTAACACACGAAAAAGCGTTGCACTGACAGCAGAGACTCTATCTCGTGAAATAACAGTTAGTTTTAACCCCGAACAAAAAGCTAAGTTAACAGCACTAGCTTCTACCCTCAAGAATAAGAAATTGCAGGTAAGAATTATAATTATGTCCGAAATTAAATCTATAATAAAAAAAAAACAGGTACATCGGCGTGAACTCTTTACTTTCCTACTGGTTACAGGTCTTCGCTTAGAATTTTAGGCCATACCCCATCACGCCCATTACCTTAAACGGGTGTGTTCAATACAATTTGAAAATTATAACAATTTATTTTAATTTGAGAAATATTGGTGCTTCTTTGCTATGAAGTTTCGTTTTTTTAATTTAAATTACGGTCGAATTTCGACTTTACTATTAGCTGAATTGCATCTTTGATTGCTACTTAGATCAAATAAAAAAAAATCTTTTCCTTTAGAATAATCCTAAAGTCCAAAACTCTGCAAATATTTTATTTTGCGCAAAGAAAACAGTTACTCTTAAATACATTTAACGTATGTAGAACAAAATTAAATGTCTACAAACAAAATCACTATTGTACCTTAATATAAAATCTGCACAAGATTTGTTTAAAAATCCTTGGCTCCGAAATAGGCTATTGTTTAGAAAAACGATGGTGAAAGATTTCAAATGTTATCTATCGTTGCAAAGCTAATTAGCCATGAACACGAAAATGGGCTATTCAATGATCTTAATTATTTTCAAGGATTTCATGATTCAATTGTTACATCTCTTCAAACATTTGTTTAAAAAGTTACATGTGCCTTATTTTGTTGTTGGTATAAACTTATTATTGTTCCACTGTTGGACACGGGTCTTCTCTCAGAAATGAGGGAATTTTAGGCCATAGCCCACCGCGCTGGCCAAGTGCAAAATGGAAGACTTCACACACCTTTGAGAAGTTCCTATTAAAATACTTTGGTTTACAGTTTTTGCCATGATGTTTGGCTTCATCGTAAATCAATGATATTTAATTTAAAAAGCACAACTCGACTCTAACCTCGAGTTTTGGCCGTTGGGCTTACCACTCCTTACGCCTTATTTTATGCATTTATCAATATTTACATTTTTCCTAAGTTTCTTCACCAAGGTAGTTATTTTTATCAGTACCTTTTTTATTCGATTGAAGTAGCAAACGAGCATGCAGTCCACCTGATGGTAAGTGGTCATTGCCGCCCATGGACATCTGTAAATAACTTTATATAGAACGTGGGTTCTATCTGAAGTCAATCACAGATGCGTTGCTACTCCCTGGGACTAAGATGGTTGCCTTATATGAAAGTGTTCCGGCAACCACCAAATACTACTAATGAAAAAGTTTTTGCTTTAAAGACATTAATCTTGAATGGTGTGGGATGTCATCACGCTGGTTTGCTGTTTGAGGAACGAATCAACATAGAACAGGCGTTCAGGAACAGAGATCTGCCCATACTGATTACAACGACCACATTAGGTAAGTAAATGGTTATCATTTCATAACTGTTAGTAGCTTTTACTCGCTTCGCTCGCGTTGAAGCCTATATTTAAATTTTTTTTCACAATCAATCATGTGCCAAAATATTTTTCTTAATAAATTGTATCCTATTTTTTTAATACCTTGAACAATACGTGTACAAGTTTCATGATAATCGGATAAGCAGTTTTGGCGTTAAGGCCTAACAAACTTAAATTCACATTGATAATACTATGTAACTATGGTATATAGCATATTAGTAGGGATTATTATTATTATTCACAGGTTATTTTATATACACATTGTTTTGTGTTTTTCTGTAGGGATTATTTAAATACACATGCGATGTATAGACATAGCGAATTTTTGTAAACTGTCGTATAAGATTAAGATATTTAAACATTTTGTATATATTTACTACTACGATGCTTCGCCTCATTGAATCATCAATTGCGTCACATGAAGAGAAAGCATCTTCCCAAGTTCACCTTCCTCGAAGATCGCAAGATAGCACTATGCTAAACCGTTTTACTGGGATTCTGTACCAAATCGCACATGTCTTTAACCTCATGTCGTATGAACAGAGCGATGTTCGGATAACTACAACGTGACATAAGATCCTTCGACGATAATTGCCGAACCCTCAACAGATTGTGCTATCGTTCCCAGAATGCGGTTTCCGTTTCCTTTAACCATTTAACGTAGCTTTCACGAATCTCACGACATAATTTTCTACTTTTCACCGTACATTTGTATTATTTGGCGGCAGTGGCCACTTACCATCAGATGGACTGCATACTTGTTTGCTACTTCTATGAGAAAAAAAAAATACGATTTTATAGGAAACTTATTTAATTCACTAAATTCAAGAGAAGTCAATCGCTTTAATAAGATCTTAATGTTTTAATAGTTCCTTGAGCTATTTATTTGTTGTCTCATTAAATTCCTTGATGGACAAATCAAAATAATTTAAAGTTATGTTACCCATCATGTTTTAAACTTGATTAAAACCGCCGGAATATTTTGTCCTAACTAAATAATCTTTTCAGTTTATGCTCTTTTTGTCTATAATGGTAAAGGGTTGTTAGTAAATCATTTTTTTTACAATATCATTAAAATTATAAATGCCAAAGTTTGTGTGGGTGTATATTTGTTACTCTTTCACGCACAAAGTATTCGTACGTAGTACGTCAGATATCGTTGAATTTGGCACACCCATAATTTATGACCTAGAGTCCGAGATTACGCGCGAAGAGCCCAGTATTTTTCTAATTGATTTACGAAATAGCTTACGTCAATTTCAGCAATGGGCGTGAACCTACCAGCACATCTCGTGATAATCAAAAATACGCAGCAATACGTGAACGGAGCTTATCAGGTACTTAATCTACGACTACTGTATTTAGCGTCGTGTGTTGGATCACAAAGATTTGTACCGTTGTAAAAGTTTCTCTTGTTAGCATCATTGTCACGTTTGGATTACGTACTGACAATCAGATAGTTATACAGATGTTTTGGTATCTAATTAGTTCATTAGTTCAGTGACGACTCGAGTGGCGGTGCGGCTACCATACCGGTCTACCACGCGGAGGTTTCCGTGTTCGATTTCCGGACAGATAGGTGTCTGAATGATAAGTTTAGATTCTTGTTCTGGGTCTGGGTATTTGTGTATTCATCTTTGTATGTCCATGGCACCCACGACACAACAGAAAATCCTACTGTGGGGCTATGAGTGTAAAAAACCCTTTTAAGTTTAAGTTTATTTTCGTCATCGATTGTTGCTCAAAAAGTATTTCGGATCCCAGAATGTACCTGTTTTTAAGAGGGGGGAAACCCTTCAAAAGGTACCCGACTCCGTGGGAGCGACGCGGGTTATGTGGGATTCTTACCGCACTAAAATCTGCCTATTTCAGGCTATTCCCTGGTGAGCGAATACGCTCAACGCACCTTATGTTATTTACGCTGGCATGTGACCACACATGCCACCGTCCTTCGCTTGAGTCGCTTGGCTGGACGGCTCGAGCTCCCACTCTAGCCGCCCGCAACCCCGAAAGCCCCTTTTAGTCGCCTCGTACGACAGGCAGGGGATACCGTAGTCCTATACTAGTCCCGGAACTACAGGGACTACTACATTTCTCATAAAGAAGAGATGCGATTTACGAATTCTATTCAGATTATAAAATTCGTGTACAATTGTGTTCAGTTGCCTTGTGTTGCGCCAACACCACCAGTAATCCATGTGTTACGATTATTGTAGTAAAACTATTTTAAGTATTATTTAATGAAAATGATGATAAATTTGATTCTAATCAACTATTCAGTATATATAGGTAGTCACTTTTGCCCAAAGACCGTTTGTATAGCACTTAGTATAGTAATTATTTAGTAGATGTAGTACTTAGTATAGTAGTATGTATGGTAGATAGTTAGCAAGAGGGCGTTTGGCAAAGGGAGATCTCCCGCCAGGCTAGGTGATCATGCCTGGGGAGCGGCCGTGCTCCGACAGTTGATGTTCGGAACTTGTATATATGCAGGATTCTGAGAATGCTTCGATAGCGTGTTTCAGAATACTAGTAGCGCCATCTCTTGATGAGTAGCGGGAGGTCGCCACATCACCCCCTGCTCAGACCGGAGGTCGATAGGTCCGCAAGTCTTCGTGTGCAAGTACCAGTTGTTCGCCCTCTATCTGCGGTGAGTCGAGATGTGAGGGCGAAGTGTGGCCTTGAGATGCCCTCTATCCACGGTGAGTCGGGAGGTGAGGGTGGAACGAAGTGTGGAGGCGAGCAATGGCTGCTCAAGCCGTCCATGATTTCGCGGAAAGCAGCTGGACCAGGCACAGGAAGCGTTTCATGATGCGCTGCGATGCACCTGATGAGCTGCTGATCAGATGTTCTGATGCTGCAGTCCATCCAGGGAGTGACGTTGCCACCGTCGAGAAGGGACGTGTTCTTCGTCTGGGGTCACCACTTTGGCAAAGGGAGATCTCCCGCCAGGCTAGGTGATCATGCCTGGGGAGCGGCCGTGCTCCGACAGTTGATGTTCGGAACTTGTATATATGCAGGATTCTGAGAATGCTTCGATAGCGTGTTTCAGAATACTAGTAGCGCCATCTCTTGATGAGTAGCGGGAGGTCGCCACAGGCGAATGAAGGAAAAAATATAGGAGATGAATAGCAACGTATTTTTGTGTGTATCTAGAGTCAATACTCACTGCGGTCACCAACGCGCTTTTGAGGTGCGGTAACTATTGCACAACTCCCCTTAAAATCGATATGAAATAACAATATAAAAGCTAATAATATAACAGCTTCTTTTTAATTTATTTTAATGTAAAGTCGAGTGACAAACGAATAATCCTACAGATAATATGTTGCTACTGTCGCACTTGAGGACTTAGTTCAAACTCCTCGAATAAGATTCCTTACTACAATCTTTAAAAAATAATAGCAACACTTATCACTGCCGCTATTAGGCAGAAATAGATGTGCCTGTGGATGGTGCTTCGGAGTTGCAAATGGCTTAAAATATTACCGCGTTTAAAATATTAGGTAGAAATAGATGTGAAAGTGGTGCCTTAAGAGTCAAATTCCAAATAATTCTACCACGTTTAAAATGAAGTATTTCTACACTTCAAGGAGTACAGCATCAGTACAATCCTGCAAATGGTGGGTCGCGCTGGCCGGCCACAGTACGACACTGAAGCCACCGCTGTTATTATGACACGAATGGCTGATAAGGTACTCAATTACATTTTATAACTCTTTTTTTACCACTTCGCCTACATTGGTCCACCAATACGCACTTGGCCAGCGCGGTGGACTATGGCCTAAAACTCTATCATTCCGAGAGAAGACCCGTGCCCAGCAGTGGGACTACAATGGGTTGACGATAATACTCATTTTTTATTAGCTTGAAGAAGTCAAACGAGTCGTTACACTTATTAAGTTGTGCTGCCGCCAATTGATATTAAAGCTAACATCATATAGAACAGGGGTTCTATCTGAAAACAATTACAGATACGTTGCTCTTACGAGGCCTAAGATGGTCGCCTCATATTATAGCGATTTTACGTAACTTATGTTCACATAGATGAAACGTTAGGTTAACTTAGGTTCTTAATAGCGTCTCATGTTCATAGTAATGCCTGTGTGCTTGTGGAGTTCGTCTGGGCAGGTACCAGGTAAGAAAGGGGTCCAGAAATAAGAACTAATTTACTTATTTCTACTTGGCGTAATTTTTTTACGTAATTTTTTTTTTGGAATTTTTCACCCCCCTCTCCCTTGGTGATACGTGGTGAGGTTTAAGACTATCCCTCCCACTTCCCCCTATATCACGTGTATTTTTTCGTACCTACAAAGACTCTATTTTTTTATTTATAAAAAAATACTGGCATAAGTGTCATCTAATTTTATTATAGAAAATAAATTACTACTACAATAACGTTCAGAGGTAGACAGAAAGGTTGCAGTTTGTTTTTGACTGACATATATATAATTCGATTTTGTATGCGTTTGACTAAAAATAAATACATGTAACGCCGCTTTTCGGATGAGTATCGCGCGCTTGCCGAAAAATTAAGTACACGTGATATATTACTTTACCCCCCTCCCCTTGTGACATTTCGTGATTTTTTATGGACCCCTCCTCCCCCCTTTCGAGTCTCACATGATTAATGGACAGCCCCTAAGTATGACAAAATCATAATTTTATTAATCATACAAATTGTAATGGCGCGAGAGCATTATATTGTACTCTCGCGCTTTAGTAGTGCTTTAGTGTTTCAGAGTAAAATATTTAAAAAAAACTTATTGCTTTCCATTTTTGCATTTCTATTTATATAAATGGAACTTCAATATTAAAGTATCATTAACTAATATTTAAGTATATTATTATGATGCTCATATTCGGGAAAAAACAAGGAAAATAAAGACCATTTCAAGCCTTCGTGCAATTTGGAGATCCAGAATCGTTTATTAATGAGCATATAGATGATATAACAATAGTTACGTTTAAAATATACTAAGTTATTCACGCGGTTTCGCCCGCTTCGGTAACTACCACGTTTTTAAACGATCGTATACTATGTGAGAGCGAAATGTGATCAGTCGTTTTTGTGTGAAAGAATATCAAACATACATCTTTACAAACTTTCGCATTTATAATATAAATAAAAATAATATATGTTTACGGTAGAAAAGGGGTATAAAGGAAAGTCCTACTATTTATTAATATAAAAAATTTATTGCTTATAAAATGTTTACACGGTAAGACCACTATGCTAAATGATTATGAACTCAAACTAAGAAGGTACTAGATCCTTACTATAATAATGGCAAAAATGGCCTGTTAGATTAAATCAATCACAGATCTGGTAACTTCAAATTATATGTTCTTTAAACATTCACAGTTTTCCATATAATAAACTTTTCCAATGAATCCAATTACTTATCTTTAAATACATGACATTGTGTTGAACACAGAGCAATATTTACAAAAATATCCGAAAAATTGTTACGTTATAATTTTATCACAAAAACTTTTTACCAATTTGTCACTTCGAACTCTTTAACTCGCTATTTATTTTCTTAACAATGAGAATCTTATATACAAAATATCACGCAATCAGGCCATAAATTTGAAATACATCTGACTATTAACCTATTTTCCGAAGGGATTGGCGTTGTTCTCGAAGGTGATCTTGGGTACGAACCCACTCTCTCCTTCAACGGTGTACTCCACTGTCATGAGACGTCCGTCGGGTAGCAGAACTTTGTAGCCGCCGACGACTTTGCCTTGAGCGTCCCCGGATTCGTTAGCGCCGAAGTAAAGCGTCTTTTCTGGGTCTTCCACGTCGTATTTGTACTCATACTGGAAAATATAACATTGCCAAGTATTAGACCCACATGCGTAATTGTTTAACGGAACAGTCACTATATTGGCAAACAATATGAGGTCCAAGCTTGATAATGGCTTGGTCCCACATGTTTTAACGGTTTGACGAAATTGTCACTATAAATATCTGGCGGGAATCAATGATAACCTAACAATATTAGTGTTAAGGACAGTGGCAGTCTACTTTGAATGGTATGATAAAGGAGGCATTTTTATCCAAGGGATTTCAATTTAGTCCTAAGGACTGTTTTAGTGACAAACTTCAGGTACGAGTATAATGTTTAAACAGTGGTCATTTATCATCAGGTCGATTTCGTGAATTATTCTGTATTATACAAAAAAAAACTTCTATTCTAAATCTAAGACTGCCTCTTCGTAAGGGTTCCTGACGATTACAAATTTTGTCCTCGCTATTCTTGGGAGCTTAAGGTTTCCAAAAATCTATGTAACTAAGGTCCTCTGTTTTGAGATAAACAAGAAGAAAAATAATTTCAGATTTTTCCGAAATTAATTCGGATACTACTACTTGTACATTACATAATTAAATCGGGTCTTATCTTACTAACACGCAGACAAGCTTTTCTTATGCAGGTGGTAATGCGGTTTCTTCGAAACTATCAAAGACGTTACACGAATAGAAACTAATAGGTATATAACAATTGGCATTATTACATTTAGCATATTGGTATCTATTAGTTACCATATTTTTTATCCGATTGAAGTAACAAAAGAGCATGTAGTCCACCTCTGCGTAACTACCTAAAGGTTTTGTTGGAAGATAATCACAAATGTCGACGGGCCCCTAGGACTAAATCGTATATGAAAAATTACGAATTTACAGTATGAAGCTTAGAAGTTTTGTGGACATACAAACATTGATTACTTACGCCAAGAAATACGATCTATAAAAAATCATTGTAATTTATTAAATAAGTTTCTAAGATACGATATTACAATATTACAATCACCTATTACAATCAACAAAGCTTCATACTGTAAGTTGGTAAAGTTTCATATAAGATTTTGTTCTAGGGGCCAATCGATGTGTTGTTATTATCGAGGACTAAGATGGTCGCTATATATCAGTGAGCAGATAAATAATAAAATCCCATAAATAATAAACTTTACATAGGCCAAAATCACTTCCCTAAATACAAAATATAGTATTTATTTATAAGAGTGTACAGACATAAATAACTAATAACGTATAACTTGAAATATTAAAAAAAACATATATTCTTTACGTCAAGTAAAGGTTTAAGGTCGTGTCAAATTAAACTATTAGTTATAATTGCGCGTTAAGTTTGTCTTACGCTAATTAACGTTTCACCATTCATGCGTGGCTAAGGCCGCGACTCACAGTATCGTTACAAAAATAAATTTTCTCACTAATAATTGTTTGAAGTAACAATAATTTACGCATATTACATGAGAATTTAACGAAATTCTGTGTTCGGTTTATTGTGTTTGTATTTAACATAGTTGTTTCTATGTTCAGACCTGAAACAGATATTAGAGGAAGCGTTTCAGAGTACCTACTAGTATATATGCTTTGTAATATAATCAATGCTTAGTTATTTATTGTTATATGTAGTGTATATATGTTTGTTTACGTATTTTTTATTATTAAATTGCCCTATATTAATATGCTTTTAATAAATCTTGATTTGATATAAGGAAAGTAATACATATTTTACCGACAGACAGTATTCATGTAAGTACGTTTCACGTCCATTTATGTTTTTTTATCACTATATAGCTATTTAAGACTTGATTTAGAATCAGCAGCCATTTTATTTTTATTCATCTAGGAGATATTACTGAATAAATGTTATAGGATGAAAAGGCATAGAGTCGGTATAGACAGCCTCTAAAAGAGAACTTAATCGATTATTTGAGCAAAATATTAAAAAGTGCATGAATGAGGTAGTAGATTCATTACTATAAAACTACTTCCGGATGTCATGATACGCGTTGAAGTCTTATAGAATAAACAAATATATAGTTATTCTCATTTTTTTAAAAACAGGTCCTTAATCCTTTTACGTAACCCAATGTCTATATTTCCCAGTAGATGTTTGTTTTTACTGGAGTACCTAAACAGGGCATTATCTATTCAAGGTTTTATGAGAGAGCGGTCAACCGCAAGCCACAAAAAAATCTTATTGTAATACAACTTGAGCTATCATAGTTATATAATAAAACATCTTTGTCATCAAAAAAAATGATAGATAATAATGCTGATATTATCAGATGCGACCATTAGAAAAGTGTATTATCAACTTAGGAATCATTGTCTCATTTGGCGAAATAAATGTGATATTGGTTCGAAGAGGTTATTTTAAATTAATCATATACTTTTCTCTCTTCAACATTATAATTATATGTATCGTAAATAGAAAACAATCAATAAATATTTTCTCACTCAATATATGTATACTCGTACGGCTGCCCGTTTTTATACACTTTATATGTCTATTTTTAATTCTTAAATATGTTTGAGATTTGCATTCAAAAGCTCTTTGCTCTCAAAAAAATAAGGAATTCGCTTATTATATTTTCAGCATGTTTAATTACAATTATACATCTAAAATGTGCGTCCCGCGTACGCAATGTGATTCAATTAGGTTTTTATAATCTTGATCGGGTGATAAGCGTTGGAACGCTCACAAAGCCGTTTGAACGCAATTGCTGCCAATTAGTGTGTTCGAGCTGCGAATATTCACATGGTTAGCATAATGGTTACTGATGGTTTGGATAGCGGCTTCACGAGTAAACTTGGATTAGTGCACTATGAATGAATAACGCCTTGTAATTAAGTACAAGACTAATAGTCCTGCAATTAATCGGAGGAAACTGTAATTTTCATATTATTGTCTGGTTGTAGCCTTATAAGCCGTTTTACTGTAATCACCTACTTCTGACTAATAATAGCATTTGGCCAGTGTTGTGTTCTGGTTGAAGTGTGTGGTATGGAAGACATACGGTGGATGTCTTCTATTGCACACTTTCCAACGTTCTAACTTAGTCTTAGGCGACAGCGATCGTTTCTTTTGTTTTATAATATTGAAGTAGCAAACGAGCATGCAGTCCACCTGATGGTAAGTGGTTACTGCTGCCCATGGACTCCTGTAAGCAACTTCATAAGAACATCAAGTCACTTACAGGTGCGTTGCTACTCCCGAAAACTAAGATGGTCTCCTCATTAAAAAGTGTGCTGGCAACTACGCCCTTCCATCGAAACGCAAGAACTGCTTCACGCTAGAAATAGGTGTGCCGGTGGTACTTTCCCAGGCGAACTATACTGGGTCTACCACCTATTAAAAATATTCGCCATAAAATAGCCCATGTTATGGTTCCACATACATGTTTGCTACTTAAATATGAAAAAATCTATGTTTGTGGCTGCTTAGTTATTAACCAAAAGCGACGCATTTTTAATAATTAATCCTGAAATGCATTACAAGGTTGAAATTAGTGTTAATAAAAACACTTCAATTTAAAAGTTATTACTATTTACTAGTGGGTACATTTTTCTTTGGACAGGATAATAAGCTCTACAATACATGAAAATTTAAATTACTTAATTGTATTACATTTCAAATTTTATTTAGGTTAATGTACCTTATCTAAAAATATTTTATTACGAATCGAGAGATAGGTTTATGCTGATATATTATAATTATAATCAAAAGTAATTGAGACGTGATAAAATATTCAAAATACATGATTATGCCATGAACATAAATCGTAAGTAGTTTTAAGTTGGATTTTGTTGAACAATTATCAACTTATGTGAGGGTTGTAAAAGAACAAAGCATTAGTATTTTAAACAAAAATAATTAATAAACATACAGTAAGTATGTCTAACATGACTAACATTTTGCATATTAAGGTGGGCAGGCTAAGTTTGAGCATTTCAGTTTACTAAACAATGTATATTTTTACTAGACTGCAACATAAGGAGGTTAATGTTTTTCTAGCGTATGTGCTTATACACATACGAGTATGTATGTCCAATTCAAATGCAAAGTTTACACTGCAAACGGTTTAATTGTTTTTAACAAATGAGGTCTTATTACATTCGTCTCGAATGATATTGGTTACTTAAAATTAAATTAATTAAAAAAAAAACAAAATCGGGTCATCATTTTTTTAGGATTGCGAACCCAAAGGATATCAACAGAACCCTTCTATTAAGCTTTCACAGGGCTTTTCTCCTGACATGTGATACATGAAAACTTATTTTTTTACTTTAGTGATTAATATTCATTGATTTGTTTTGGTACAGAACTAGTTTAGTTAACTATTTATTTTGTTTCTCGTTTTTTTAACATGTAACTTGTTTACAGTTCCATCCTACAGTTTCATTGAGTAAATATGACGCATAATAAAATTCTACACTGCTTAAGTTATGAGATAATTAATTAGTGTAATAAGTTACAATGAATAGTCCATGAATAAACATGAATAGCCGTGTTTGTTCGTGAAATAAAAATAATTATTATTTCAATGTTTATAATGCAGACATTAATGTTTGTCTTGAAAATCTGTTGTTGTTGATGATTTCCATTTAAAATATTTATTTATTTATTTTAAAGACGTTAGAAGTAACAAGTATTCAAAATGCTTTAATTTTCATACATTTCAAATTAATATTCCCGATTACACTGAAAAAAACTGATTTTCCTGATTGATATAAATCTAATATGAGTATTATGAGGTATTTTTATTACATCGAAAATTGAACATGCACTCTACGTTTCACATTAGCAATTTTATTGCTTTGCTCTAAAAAGTTCGTTGAAACTATTTGTCTAATTACGGTTTACGTTAATGCAATCTATATATATAAAATTCTCCTGTCACAATGTTCTATCTATCTATTTTTCATACCCCTTAGTGATAAGGGTTGTCCACCCTTAACATTTTCTTTTAAATTTCTGTATGGCAATACTACTTTTGCCGGGTCAGCTAGTTAATATATAGAAATAAGATGTGGCAGCGTATCGTATCTACAAGATGGTTTGAGAGAGCTAGAGACGTAACCTTTCAGGAGGTGCATTTTGCTGTCCCATATATGTAAATTTTGTATACAAACTATACGATCTAAGTGTATTCCTATAATAGCTAGACAAAAAGGGTATCGTTTAAAGATTGCGTCGTATCATGAAATGTCTATGGAGTAAGTAAACAAAAGGTTATTATGATTAAATTGGAACATATAGATTCATTAGTATTTTTTTTTCCAAATAAATATCTTCGTAGGGCGTTAACTTAACTTCTTTTTTTGCCAGGGGCGTTCATGATTTTAGTTACGATGTTCGTCGAAGGGTTCCTTATTAAGATAATCATGATCCTTTTTTGTATAAGATTGAAGAAGAAAACTAACATGCAATCCACTTGATGATATGTTGTCACTTCCGCCCATAGACACCTACAAGTAACATTACACAGAACAAGTGTTCTATGTGAAGTCACAGATGCGTTACAACTTCCGAGGACTAAGATGTCTATTTATAAAAGTCGGTAACCACACTCTTACACTGTAATGCAAGAACCGCTTCACGATGGTACGATACGATATATGTAAAACGATGGTATTCTATCCTGTACACAAATTTGTTAATTAATTATGAACTTACCGGCATTGGTGGTAGATCGTCTTGGGGCGCGGGCGCAGCTATCGTTTGCCGTACGCCTACGCATACCAAAACAAGTGCGCACGCGATCCATTTTATTGACGCCATCTATAAAATGTATTAAAATATTTTATTTGAATTTTTTTTTTCATTTGAATTTTTTGTTTTAATTTTATTTGATTCAAATCAAATAAAATTATAACAAATAAAAAACAAGGAATAACGAGTAAAATATAGTACCAGATTTTAACGTGTAAAAATTTGAGGATATTTTGTATATTTATCTTTCGAATGTATTTAAAATAACTTGAAAATTAATACAATTTAATTAATAACTAAAATAAGTATTAGAGAGTATTGTTGTCGTTATTCGATTGTGTACAATGTATAACTACTATTATGCTGTTTTCGTTGTTTTACATTTTCAAACTTCATTGCAATCCTATCATTATAGGTACCTCCTATTTATGTAGGTAAAATAATAAAATAATATATGACTCACTAAAAAGCAAAAGTCGAATTAATTTGATCGTAATTTAATGGTATTTTAGACCTAGATTTTAAGTCTGTCAAAGCGACAATACAATCTTAACTTCGCCTTTATACCGTACCTTATGGTGCCTTATACTTTTTCGCGGCGTTAAAACAATGAATACTGTTATCGCTGATATACGCTAACTCACGTATAGAAATGCATGTATTGTATTCACGCGACATAGGACTTAGAATACAATAAAATAAGTTCAGAGAGCATACACTTACGAAACGTGCAACTTGGATCCTTTGTTTTGAATATTCGAGCCGATGGTTAATGATAAGTGGTGACCTCTGTGTGTAGTCGAGCTTGCGATCTTTGAATGCATATGTTACTAAATAAATTAAGCCTTAGTTCAGGTTTACACGTTTAGTTCGGTGTAACTCGAAGTTGCCTAATTTTTACACAGCTTTTAACACTAACTTAATGACAGATTGTTGTTTGGTCTTTTTGAATTGAATTTGAAATGGGTTAATAATCGTAAAGTAATTGTTGTTAATTCAGATTTTTATCTGGTTGTAAACTATTTTGTAAACATTGTTGTAAACATAGAATGTAATGGAAATGTAATGAAATGTGCATGGTACCCACGACACAAGAGAAAATCCTACTGCTGGGCTATGAGTGTAGAAAGCGTGTTTTTTTTAATGGATAAAAATATTTCGAACTCTATTAATACTTAATGAACCTGAGTAACGTATGTAGATAAGTTAGTTCAACAGATGTGTCCCTTGATTGCCTATAAACGGTACACTTATTTTACATAACACGTTAGAGAACAACGTACTAATTACTAAATAAATGTAACATAGTTTAATTACTGATAATATTAGGTATATATGATTTGAATTCCTATAAATAAGTACCTATGCTATTCCTATAAATAAGTACATAGTTATACTAACGCAGGGCACACAATATTGTCGTAATTTTTCTCGATGTTGTTATAAGTTATTTTTTCGCTTTTTCCCGCGGGTCTTTCAGTTTCGGAGATAGACCACACAGTAAAGGGGTTATGTGTGTTAATCCGGGTCGAAAACTGTTTATGTGCCAAATTGAATGCAAATCCGATCAGAATTTTGTGTAAAATATTAACAGCTATCCATTTTTCTTCAAAAACTTTCAGCTTTAGTATAAATAGGATAAACAATACTGATTTTTAAATTTAAAATGGTATTAAGCTTCTTTATTAGCATTTGAAGGATTTAACCATGACCCTAATGAAGCCAGCTTTACCTAAGCAACGATGAGTCTAGAAAAGTATGTCTTAAATCCATGTAGAGACAAAGGTGTGTCTAGTTGCATGAGTGTACTTTCATGATCAATTAGCCTTCTAAATGAATGTCATCAAAGTGTCAATTTAATTGGTTAAACAAAGGTACAATGTGGGAATATTACTTTTAGTAAATTCTATATCTTTCTATAAATTGACTTAAGGTTTTTTTTCCTATTTTAGAAAACTTAATAAAAACTTATAAGAAACTTTTAGAAAACTTTATAAACTTAATATTGTATAGATTGTAAAAAGCTCACGATACCGCTCACAAAATTTTGTAATTTGTATATTTTTTCTTCTAAACGTGTCCCACAATATTCCATATAAGTAAATTGAGCATTATTCATTTCGTATTTTGTATCAATTATAAAACTCCGTATAAATACAGAATTGTTAGGGCAAACAAAAGCAATATAGATTCAATGAGTGAACAAATAAATTACCTATTGAGAAGATACATAACATGCTTAAATAGAACAAAATGTAATTATTTCGTAATTGGTAAGTGACATTGTGATTGAAAGAATGTCACGGTTAATTAAAGGGAATTTCAATGGTGGGTAACGTGTCCACGTTTGTGAGCATTCAACGCGGCTTAGCATGCTTTTGTAATTGTTACTCTAAGTGTAATTGTTATTTGTTTAGCGAAGAATGCCGTGCATCTGTGCGAGATCATGTATATATGTTTAACGGTAAAGGCCGATAGATATACCATAATTTTTGAAGTGAAACTTCTTTATCGGGGTTGGAAAAAAATGTAGTGTAACATTTTTTCGTTATGCGCCATCTTTTTCTGTTACGCACCATCTTTTTCTGTTAGGCGCCATCTTTTTTTTCCGTTACGCGCCATCTTTTTCTTATCCCTACCACGCGTGATATTAGATAGATTGTTATAGATTAGATTATTAGATAAAGTTTACTAAAAGCCTTTTATTAAACTTTATTATTATTAAATATTATTTATAATTTAACTTTATTTAACCAATTTCTGTAAAGTTGCATATAGTAAATTATTTTTTGAAAAATAACGTCATAAAGAAGTTTCACTTCTTACGAGTGTACGCTAGTACACGCACAAATTTTTTTCTATTATAAAAAATACATTATATAAATTTAAAAGGTGGTAGAACCAGTGCAGTTCGACAGGGGAAGTACCAGCGTCACACCTATTTCTAACGTGAAGCATTTCATGCGTTTCTATAGAAGGGTGTGGTTGCGGGCACACTTTCGCATGAGGCCACCATCATAGTCCTCGGGAGTAGCAACGCATCTGTGATTGACTTCAGCTGGAACCCATGTTCTGTATGTAGTGGATTACAGATGTCCATGGGCGGCAATGACCACTTACCATCAGGTGGACTGCATGCTCGTTTGCTTTTTCAGTTAGATAAAAAAAAAATAGGTTATATCCCTCAATACCGTACAATAAGACTAAAAAATACCTAAAAAAAAAATCTTAACGGAGAATTAGTTTACAAACGGAAATAGCGTCACTAGTAGTAAGATAATTGTATAGTCACAAACTCAGACTAAGATCAGAAAGTCATGCTCAATCGAACGTTCCAGTTTAACCTCAGGTAACGCATCCAGGGCCAGCCTTAAGTAAAACAAACCTCATGGGACCTTGATTACAAAAGTCCCTGGGCAGCAGTGATCACCTAACTCCAGGCCAGGATGCTATAATAACGAAAAAATAAGCAACATTGCCATAGCGTAACGAAACAATCAAATCGCATGTCACACGCGCGACCCTATCAGTATCGGGCCCTAAAACCGGCAATCGGCGAGGCGATGCAATTATAATAAACAATAAAGCAATATCGGAGGCTGCAATCTGCATAAAACATCGTCGGGTATGCCAATAATTGAGATTAGTGCGGCCTTGCGTGCTCGGTTCCTGCGGGAAATTGCTTTGTCTTGCGGCCGCGTCACCGCAATCGCGGTTCCGACGTGTGAACTACACTATATCATGTTTTTCCTAACGTTCTGTAATATGATAATCAATAATAATAACTTGATTGCAAAAATCTCGGTTACAATCAATATGCCACATTCTACATTAGTGTAATTGCGTTACTCGTTTGCAATTAACAGAAGTATTGCACGTCCCTCATTGAGCGTTTTGTTAGATCTGTTTCGTTTGTTGTACGTTTCTTTATCGATCGATTAAAATTCCGTTGAGTTTTTATTAATAGTATAAAATACGATTGGTAGTAAGCGTTTAATAGACACCAAATGTTAAATTGAAAATAATAAAAATGGAGGAAAAGTTTTTTAACTATGGAGAAAAATAATTATATCGTTCTCGTAACAATGAAATGTTTCTTGACCCATGAATTTTTTTTTGTCTTTAATTAATCAATAGTCTCTACTTATATTAAGTTAAAATGAAAGGATTCGTCCAGTTATAAAATGGGTATGGTTTGACTGATGCGCAACCACCGTCATACATAAGAGTATTCCTTGCGTGATGTAGTTCTAGCGTTTCGATAGAAGGGTGTATCTACAGTGATTGCCGGCTTGCTTACGCATTTAAGGCTTCAATTTCAGTCCACAGAAGTAACAATGCGTTTGTGTTTAGCTCCCTGTTCGTTCTATTTGAAGTAACAGACGTCTAAGGGCGGTAATGCCACCTATCATCAAGTAGACTGCATACTCGTTTGCTATTTTAATCTTGTAAAAATAGGTTGTAAGATTCACTAGGTATAAAAACGATGTAGCATCTTCAATTAACCATTTAAGAATCGTTTGACATTTAATACCTACTAGCAATTATTGTTAACGGTCACGATTATAGTTACTAGTTGCGCAGCGTGGTGTTGCCCGCATTTAAAAAACGGGTAATTAATTATAAATTATAATATCTATTGGTTGAGACTGAATTTTACCTCAAGATTCGGACGATAAATATGTATTTTTTTACATTTGCAATCTCACAAGCAAGAGGACAGTCAAAAATTCCAAAAAATATAAATAATACGAGTATTCTCAAACGAATTCTTTAAAATATATTATTTGCAACTATATGCGACTAAAACACGCGGACCATACATTTTTATTATACGTATGGATTTTTTATTCATATATGATATTTTTCTTATTTCTACGATCATTATTCTAACTTGAAGGCCTATATGTTCTAAAATACCGTTCTCAACACCACCTAACTAACAATTTGAAGCAACGAAGCGTGGAGTCAATTACCTATTTTGCGGCAAAAACATTTAGTTTAGAATTTTCCGTATAAAATTTTATAACTGAAAATTTGAAGCGTTGTTATTATTTTCAATAATTGTATAGTGATTTGGGTGAAAGTCCTACTTTAAGATTTTATTACACGTTTTAAAGGTTTTGAATTGGAATTTCTAATAAATTGAAAAATAACTTTATTTTTCGAGACCCCTTTACATATGCGTTCGTCACCTTTACTTCATGATAATGGTTAAAATACATACTATACGTAATTTAAAAAAACACGCTTTTACACTCATTGCCTCACAGTAGGATTTTCTCCTGTGTCAAATTAAAACAAAAAAATTAAAACCCAAATCTCGTATAAAAAGATATAAAAAAAATTAAGTTTATAATGCAACTCAATTTCAATGTGAAGAAAGAAATTTCTCTAATAACGCCATGCCATGATACGTATAGAAGTAGTGATCTAGATTCACACGACTTTTCCAAGGTAATGGGAACGACAATTGATTTTATGATTTGTGCAAGCGACAAAAATCGCAATGACACATTAATATCTAATTAGTTAAGAGCTGCAGCAATCTTGAAGAAAAAGGTAAGGATTAAGCCACTCTATTGTGGATCAAAATGTAAGACTCTTAAGTCCCGTTATATGAGGCTAAGTAATTTCTACAAGACATAAATCCAAGCGAAACATTAATTAAGCATCAAATTTACTAAACTCTATAAACATACTGTAGAACCATTTATAGAACACAGTTATTGAAAGTTAAATGTAAGGGAAATATTTTTTGTCTATGTCAGACCAAGTATTTTTTTAATAACATTGAAGAAGCAAACGAGCACGCAGTCCAGATGTTGGTAAGTGGTCGCTGCCACCCATGGACATCTACAAGCAACTTCATACAGGACAGGAGTTCCACCTGAAGTCAATCACAGATGCGTTACTACTCGCAAGGGCTAAGATGGTCGCCTCATGAGTCAGCGAGCCGGCATCACCCTTTTCCAACGAAAATCTGGATCAAAATTTAAAACAATTTCATGATGTTCATATTTTTCGTTTAACTTTGGCGGCTCGTTAACATTGATTAAGTTTCTGATTGTATATTTGTTATATAAAGCTTATTTACCGACATCATATTTAAACATCTTTACGGTAAATTAAATCTTATTCAAATGATTAAATTTAAACATTTTTGTGGTTAACAAAGAGTCCACATTGATAAAGATATGATAAGTAGTTACAATTAATGTGCGCAAAACGAAATTTATTATCCTTCGTTAGACTCAATGGCCATTGTTCAAATAAGTTGACAAAAACTTAGAATTACGTGCTTAGGTATTTTATACTATAATCTTCGCAAATAAAAAGAATCCCACGATTTTTTTGTCTTCTATTTAAGTTTGTAAACGACTTCCTATAGATGAACGTACACCTGTTCATAAACCTTTTTTGTTATATTTTTAATACTCCATAAAAAAGGAGTAACTTTTCGTAACATCAATCAATCATAATCAAGTAAACAGTAAAAATATTGTGACAATTTCACGATAAGTATATGGATATTTCATACTATCCCAATAAGTCATAAGGGTAAATATATTTTTTTGCCGCCAAAACTTACCGTAAAGTAACAGAACACACTACACACACTCAGAACAATTGTTGAACGACAATGGTGTCCTTAGGCGTGCTGAAAGGCAACTGGTGTCGCGCCCTGGCCTCGCCTATCTTATATGCACCCCACGGCTCCCCGGACGCAGCGAAGATGCCGCAATGTCGCCCTACCGAGATGGACGCTTCCACACATGCTTCTCTGATGTGATCATACATAACCCTGACTAATAAATAAAAACAGTAACTCATCATATTTTCACACAATAAAGGAATATATACATAGCTAATCTAGTCAGTCACACAGGAGTTATGAATTCAAAGAGTTATTAATACGTAAAGCAACAACTTTGTTCGTCTTTTTAAGAAAATTACGCGGACGGAGGAGTGTGAAATTTAGCACAGTAGTAGTTTATATAGAGAAAGAGTGTAAAATGTTAATTTTAAAAATAATGCTACTTATTTAATAAATTAAGTAAAAAACATTATAACTGCTATGCTTTTGAAATAAACGCACGGATAACAAACGAAATTAATCGTTAACTGTTTTCTTACTATTAAAACATAATGTGAAAAATGTCAGATGTCTTTGTTAGTAAAATACGCGTTATTGCTTTAAAACAGAACTTTGTCAATTCAACCTCTTTTTCATTCGATAGATGTTTTTCAAATAAATCCATAAACGATTAATACATAATCGAAAAATTTATTATAAAATTGTGTGTGCGACACAGTTTTATAATAATTCTTCTAAAATAATAATTTATGTGATTGAAATTGGAAAATATTCATACAACACTTTGGACAATATCAAGTTTAGTTTGTAAGTTAACTTACAGTCTAATTTAGACCATTCCAACGGCTAACTAGTTCAGAGTTACATTAATGTAGAGTTAGAATTCGCTTGACTAAATATAAGTTTCATATTGCGGTTAGAACTGGACATTCTATTGGTTATAACTTTACAAAATTTGTTTTTCGTAATAACAGCAAATTCTGCGTATGGTATTGTGTCAGTAATTATTTCATAACGTGTATTATCTTTACCTTTTGGTTATTAAACAATTATATATAGTAAATAAACTTGTGACCGTGAATATTTAATTTTTATGGGATTCTACAAATATTTGTGTGTAACTACGGTTTGTGACGATAGACACCTCGTTTTATGGTAATAAGAGGTAACTATTGCTGATACAAAATATTTCAAAATAATCAAGCGATTCCAAATAAATATGGTATTTCAATCATTGATTTTTTATCTCAAAGCACGGAGTTTTCTTAAAAAGGGAACAGTTTAGGCATTGTTTAACCCGATGACTATGTATAGATGAATAAACATAAGTATCACATTTTTTTATTTATTTAAGTCTTCTTACTTCTTTTAGAGGATTACCTAAGCCCTTAAAGAAGGTATAAATTTATTTGTAGTGACTTTATAACCTCTAAAACACAAATATATGCGGTTTTAATTCGAACCCTAGTTTTGTTATAGTAGCAACAGAAATACATCATCTGTGAACATTTCAACTGCCTATCTATCCCGGTACAGTCAGACGGACAGCGAAGCCTTAGTGATAAGGTTACCCTTTATTACCCTTTGAGTATACCTTAAAATATAATTAAATCAGCGTCGCATTATTTGTACTGTGAAGCAGTTCTTTTTTCGGGGAAGGTTGTGGTTGCCAGTTCACATTTATACGATGGGGCCATTTTGCCCTCAGGAGTAGCAACGCTTCTGTGATTGACTTCAGACGGAACCTCTATTCCATACGAAGTTGTTACAAATGTCCATGTGGGCAGTGACGAGTAACATAGAGTGAACTGCATGCGCGATTGCTACTTCAGCCTGATTTAAAAAAAAACACATGACTTTGACTATATCTCAGTACCTACTACGGCTTCTTGCCTATCGTATGATAAATGTACCGAGCCAGAAACCTTTAAGGGAAAGTTTTGTTTTATCTGATTGAATTAGCAAACGAGCATGCAGTCCACTTGATGGTAAGTGGTCACTGCCGCCCATGGATATCTGTAAGCAACTGCATTTAGAACAGGGATTCTGATCTGATCTGAAGTTAATCACAGACGCGTTGCTACTCCCTAGGACTATGATGGTTGCCTCATATAAAAGGGTGCCGGTAACCACACCCTTCCATCGAATTGCAAGAAATGCTTCACGCTAGAAGTAGGTGTGGCGGTGGTACTTCCCCGGTCGAACTACGCTGTTTCTACCACTTTCAAAATTTATTCATTAACTTCCTTAACCCTAATGGCGAATGGTTCAATTAAATGATGTGATGTAAAGATGTGGAGTGATCTTCCTCCTGAGGTATTCCCGGAGCGCCATGATTGGGGCTCTTCAAGAAAGGTGCAAAAAGAGCTCTCATTCAAAGCCGGCGATGCATTAGCGACTCCTCTGGTGTTGCAAATGTCCATAGGCGACGAAACCACGTTCCATCAGATGGCCCGTCTACCTTATCATTAGGTACAAATATAAAAAAATAGTAATGCATAAAGATAAAACAGACATACATTCGTTTTATATATAGATCAGTTGATAAAAAAGTTATATGTAAATAACAGATTTCATGCATTTAGCTATATTTGCTTAAATTAACGTTATCAAGCAATTAAAACATGGCAATTTATATAATTCACAAAATGCAAGGCGTGTTGTGATGCAGCGGGAAGCTTTCAGTGTGCATGACGCAATGCTCTAAATGTAATGACATGAATTAGCGTTTCCTATGAACTAAGTTGGTCACGTCACAATATAGTTCATTATACGAACTAGGGCGCCCTTCTTCCTCGTAGGATTATCCTTGCCACAAAACTAGTGAAAGTGACATAATATTCTGTCATCGTTGCTCTTAGGAAGGCACTCGTGATATGACACGCTCTTCAAACGTTCGCCGACAGCCTCCATTCATTATTGAATGTCCATTTAAGTCGTGTTTGCTATTAGAAAGCCCCATGAAGAAGGCAATTGTTAGTAAGCAATGCGTATATGACATTATATACTTAAATATCAATTCATCTTAACCAACTTTTATTCCAGAAGTACAATATTGTAATTCTATTAAAGTATTATACCTCTAGGTAATTTATCTCATCATCAATCATAATAATACTAACAAGGATCATAATTTGTAGCTATTGTAATTTGTAATAAAAATTGACTTTGCATTCAGTTGCAAAAATTGGGTATTATCAATTGCCTTGAACGTTAATTGATGACTACCGCGCTCTTTACACGATTTTTCATATATTATGCCTAATTTACCATTTGATCTCTTCCTATAATTAGTTTTGAAGTATTTCCGTTGTCTTATGAATTAATTGATATTACAAATATAAAAGTTTGTGAGGAGCTTTTTGTGTGTATGTTTGTTGCTTTTTCACTTAAAAACTATCTGTTGGAGTTGACTAAAATCTAGCACACACATATTTTGTGACCTTTTTTTTTGTTTTCGAGGGGGAAACTTTCAAAAAGTACCCGACGTCGTGGGAGCGACGCGGGTTATGTGGGATTCTTACCGCACTAAAACCCCCCCGGTGGCCGACCTCGGCGCTGCGAAGAGAACTCCGGGTACTCAACCGGACCGCCGCCGGTGTCCTCTCAGCGTGTTGCCCCATCGGGCTCTTCCCTGGTGGGCGTGCACCGCTCACCGCACCTTCTGGTCTTTACGGCAGCATGCACGACACATGCCGCCGTCCTTCCCGGGGTCGCTTGGCCGGACGGTCAAGCTCCCACTTTTCCCGCCCGCAACCCCAGAAGCCCCTTTTAGTCGCCTCTTACGACAGGCAGAGGGTACCGTAGCCCTATTCTGGTCCCGGAACTACAGGGACACATATGTTGTGACCTAGATTAACACAAAGGATACTCATTACCGTGGTAGAGGTAAAGGAAGTGGGCGAACCCGCGGTAATAACTTAGTACTGTTATATATGTATGGTTTACACGAATTGTGAAACGGATTTGAGGCTGATGACAATTCTCATATAATTCACGTCCTTTTTGCAAATACTAAAGCCACATTAATTTAAAATAATCTAATCATAATAAATCTTAACAGACTAAATTAGCTATTTCTTTGTGGGTCTGCACTAAAGTGTTATTTTATTACTAAGTATTGTTTAATGTTTGCACGCAAATATAATTTGCAGATTTATATTTCTTTTATAACTATGCTAATTGATCACATGAAACTTACACGTGGCGAATTTTGAATGCTGTAATTACCATGAACATATGTTCCAATACCTTATGTATGCAACGATCGACGATTCAACGAACAATTTTCAATGATCATGTGCAATTTCATTGTTTAAGCTTTTATACATCTTATTCTCCTATCCCCATAATTATAGGTTTAATTTTGGATCAATCGATGTCATCAATGACTTAATTATTTCAGGTTTACTTATTCTCGCGGCTTTGCCCGCTTCTTTCGCATCTACTATAGTAAAGAGTACCATAAATGTATGTTGATCTGGGTCATAACCTACGCGTGTGCCGAATTTCAGCGAAATCCGACCTACAGTTTTGCGTGAAAGTGGAACAAATACATATCTATCCTGACAAATATTCACATTAATAATTTTAATCAAATATATTTTGTTCATCAAAACACTAAAAGTAAAAGTGTATAAGAAATATACGTGTGTAATGAGCGGCGCTACAGCAGTGCGACCGCACTTACCCTTACCCCGAAACCTAGATATTTTTGCATTAAATTGAGACGAATTAATAAAAACGTGTACCTACAGTACCCAATGACCTTAATAGGCCTTATTCTAAAATACGTAAAACTAATTTTAATAAATTAAACCGATTAGTGTGTAGACATGTAAAAGACGCACACACACGAATATATCAACTGACAGTCTAGAAAAAAAAATTAAATTAAAGTCCAATATCAATGGTATCTACGAATTAAAATAATGCGACATTCAAAATATTTTAGATATTGTCAATCATTCGTCAATATTATATGTATATTAGTGATAAATAATAAGATCATTTACATAAAAAAGTAAGGGAATCCTACCAAGAATTATGCATGGTAATTATAAAAAAAAATATCCCCCTTTTCTCCGATCGCAGGTGCTATTTTTAAAAACTACTAGTTGACCCGGCGAACTTCGTGCCGCCTAAAAGTCAAAAATCTAAAATTATCAGTGTGTCTCTACTAATAAATACATGTATTATACATGTCGGATTCGGTTATTTTTGAATCGAAGCGGAATGGCGCGTCGAGCGGTGCTAACTTCACATCGTCGCGTCTTGGCAGAGTCGTGAAGTCAGCCGAGGGTGGCAGACACATTATTGTGAACGTCACTCAAAAGCGACAACACGGAACTGTTTCTCTGTTTCGGTCTTTTATAAAATTAATTACTATTGAATGTATTCGGTGCTGTATTTGTGATAAAAGACTTTGTAATAATTATATCAAGAGAATTGTCCTCAAGATTTATTATTTTGCACGAGACCCATAGTCGCCCACACCATCTATGAAGATATTGATGACGCATAGAAAACAAATGCCGACATGCATAAATACTTTCCTCTTGAAGCACTAAAATCTGTATCGTAGTTTTAAAGATCTAAGCATACATAGGGACAGGGACATAGGGACACCGCGTGAAGCGACTTTGTTATAAACTATGTAGTGATACAGCCAATGTCACTCTGACAACGGAGTTCAATCCAAAGATATATGCGCTCACTAAAGGTTCACCGAAATAGTTGGGAATTTCTTTGTACTACTCGATAAATCACCAACTTTTGTTTCAATTGTGTTTCAAGACAACGTCTCCAATGAAAATTTTTGGTACCAATACGCGTTGACAACACAAAAGTTGGCAACGTTTGGTCGGTGGAGATTCGGCTTTACATGCGCTAACAAGTGCTCGAGGAACATTACCCTTCTGACACAGTCGGTTAAAAAAGTTGCTACATTTCTCAATTGTGATTGCTATAGTTACGTACTTATATCGTTATATTGCAATGTATGGCTAAATTCCTGAAATCCTATTTTTTACTTTTGAATACGCTAGTATTACAAAGAAAAATGTATTTATATAGTTATAAATATTTATACTTATCAATGATCGCGCTAGACGAATATTAAAATTATTAAAAACTCACATAAAACTTGTAAATTGTTTTATAAGGATTTAATGGGTCATTGTTTTCGTTAATTGTACCAAAACTTGTTTTCTGTGTGTTGAAAAAATAAGTCAGCAAGATAAAATAATAGGGTAAGTGCGAGTCGGACTTACGCACGAAGGGTTCCGTACCGTTATCTATAAAACGGACAATAAAATCACTTTTGTTGTATGGGTATGTAGCCCCCCCCCCCCTAATATTTATTTTATTCTGTTTTTAGTATTTGTTGTTATAATGGCATCAGAAATACATCATTATTAAAAATTCAACTGTCTAGCTATCGCGGTTTATGAGATACAGCCTGGTGAAGGACAGACAGACGGACAGCGGAGTCTCAGTAATAAGGTTCCGTTTTTACCCGGTGAGTACGGAACCCTAAAAAGCTAATAAGATAATAAGATCTCATTAATTCAAATAGTTAGGCCATTATTACTATGTTATTTTTATTACTTACCTAGTCTAATTAAATAAGTCCTCGTTTTGTGTATATACCTACATATTATAGCTGATAGAAGTGTTCATAATAAACTTGCTGGAATTAAAAAAAAATACAATTGATTGAACATCATATACCCAATGTTCATCAAATTGGGTAATTGTCAAATCCTTAAATTAAAAGTATTGAACATCTCCTGAATATTTATAATTTCTTGGTGTATGAACTTGCATTTGCCAATACCTATTCAATACATGAGCAGGTGGCACAAGTAATAAGAGAATGTAAAATTATAAATTTCAAAAATCTTTTTCTTGACTTCTAGGGAACGTACTAAATATTTTTACTAGGATGTATCAAAAGGTAATAGATAGACCAACACAAATAATAGACATTAATATTATAACAATTTTACGTTACTATTTGGACACAAACTTCTAAAAAGGTTTAAAGTAAAAAAAAATACAAATGTTCTTAAAAGTACATAAACATACCTAAGTGCCTTATGTTTATGTACTTTTTGTTTTTTAGCACTTTGTTTTAATATTAATTTGCCATGTTACTGATATGACTGTGAAAGTTGAGTAGTTTTTTTATATTGTACATTTACGCGCCTTACTCATAAGACAATTTCACAGGGATTAAAGTGTTTACTCATGCCTTGTTCCACGCTGTAAGAACTAGGTAAGGTCAAAGTGGCATCGTTTGCGCGTTGCACGGGTCTTATGTCATTGCGACATACGGAGCTCGCGAGTCGCTATGATGTGACAAAATAAATTAAAATGGTCGGGGATTTCTGGGAATCTTCACTATTACGTCAGAATTTATTCGAGGTTGAAAATGATCACGACGTTTGCTTGCATCAATAAAATTTATTACATTGTGATATAGATAGGGATTTCCGATATAATACTTTACGGTAAAAGGTCTCACAAAACCAATAATACTAAGAATGTTAACTATAGAATTAAATCTATTTATATTTATTAATTTCCAAAACGCCTTCAACAGCTACAGGTTGCGAAAACGACCCCTGTTTGTCCGTGCGCATACAAATGCATTTTTGTGAACCAGGGCCAATCTTTTTTTCTTGAAGTTCTTGTATCTTCGTCATTATAACTGCATTTTCGTGTTCTAGCAACATTTTTTCTCGTTGCAAGGCCCTTCTGGATAATTCCGCTTTAGCTACCCGCTGCCACAATCTTGTCAACCCGCATGTAGTAGTTATAGCATTAACGACAAGTGAATCGTCAGAATGCTGTCGCCGTAAACCCCCTTTCGCCTGTGTGGGTGACTGTGGCATGCTTGAACCAAATGGTAAAACTTTTTCGCGTTGAGTTTCATATTTTCTGCAAAGTGCAGCCATACGAAGAATCTTCTCACCCTTTTTATGAGCCGCCTGCAGCCACTCATTAGAACTATCCGATGCTCTGACTAATCTAGCCATTTGTTTTGTATCAGTCGTACAGCCATCGATCATTCTTTTCTTTAGACGATGGCACGCTACCCTATGACGGTCGCGGCGGTCTCGAAATACTGCCTGCTTTGTACCAGACTCATACGCCGCGAGTTCTGATCGAAGGCGTTTTAATAGTCCGTCACTATTTGCTATCTTTTTACCCTGCGAGGCTATTATGTCAGCCATCATGTTTTCTTTGCGCCGCAATTTACGTAAATTCTTTTGATTATCAGCCGTATTTACCACGTAAGCTTTTAAAACTGCTTTATATTCGTCCCACATAACATTGTACACATTTTCAAGGTAGGATCGTAAGTTTTCACGTTCATTCGCATATTTATTCCGCTCTTCGTCCTCTTTAACTAGATTTTCGCCCCTTGTGGTCCAAGCAAGATTATCCGCAGTTGTATGGCCATGGTATAATAATAGTTGAAGATGTGTTTCCGCAGCGTCATGGTCAGCGGCGATACGTGCTGCAGCATCTTCACCTGACTTAAGTAATGCTGCTGTTCGAATATTATTTTCCTTTGTCATGTTTTCAATATCTGACAAAAATTTTGTTATCATAGTATCTATTGTATCGCAAAAACTGGCTACTGTTCGTTGAAATTGGTCATCTGCCACATCCATAAGCTTCACAGTGTAATTTATTAAATGGTCCTTTTTGTCGTACGCTCTTTCAAAACTGTTCCACATGACTTCGATATCTTGTCTGAATACCGGTTCTTTAATTTTCATCATCATTTTTCGCCAACTTTTATCCAATTCGCCCCGCTTTATGGCTTGAGCAGCCATCTCTCGATGGAGTTCATCTCGCTTGAGTTTTTTGCGAGCTTCGGCTTCTGCTTTAAGTTTTTCTAATCTTTTTGCCTCCTTTTTCGCCTTTTTTTCTTCCTTGCTTAGAGCCATGATTTATTTCTTCTAAAATATATTTAAACAATATCTAAAGTGCCTTCAAAATGTCAACTGTCATGAACATATCAAGCTATGTCAATTTTTTTCAATATTTTTAACTTATTATCAAATGAAAACAAAAAGTTTATTATACAGTTCTGTTGTATATCGTTTTGTTTTTCACGACTACGGCGAAGTAGAACTCTTAAACTAATCATAATGATGACGTTTTAATTGCTGTAAGCAACTGCTGGTTAAATTATATGATACATATTTTAACGTTAAATTTATATGGCATCCTCTAGAAAAAGTAAAGAGCACCAGGTGTCATGAATGGATATAAATGAAATTAAAAACCTCAATAACCACATTTCCAAAATTTATACATAGTCAGTTATTGCTTGCCTTGATTGTCCTCCAAAGTAATGAAAAAAAAAACATAACTCCTCTTCATTGGTATGAAATAGAAATGATTCTTAGTGATATTCAGAAGGTATCCGTGTTGAACACATTGTCCTATGGATTTAAGGCGATCCTTATGTTTAGGGCCAGAAGGCATACCTACCTACTACTAGGCCTAGATTTCTTCAACAAATTAAAAGATTTCGAACACTGTCCAAGCGGGAACTGGACTGCACACACAGTTAAGAGTTTTATAGGTACCCAGAATTTTTGAGGCTTTCTCACCATTCCGACGACATTTTCTTTACCAATAAAGCAATTTATAATTCACTTATTACATGCAAATGCATACACTCGTATAAAGACTTTTTGGGCATAGTTCCAGTACCAGTACCACTATATTTTAAAGTATTGGTAGTACATCCTTACACGGTAGTCTCTGTAATTTGACTACGAAGACAGTAGTGAAACTACAAGAACAACTGTCTGTGTGTCTGTTTTAGTTGTAGAGTACAGCTGTTGCACGTCTAGTACCACCGCAACACTTATTTCTAGCGTCAAGCAGTTTTTGCGTTTCGATGGCTGTTTTCAACGACGTGGTTGCCGGAATACTTTTATATGATGCGACCAACTTAGTCGGGAGTAGCAACGACTTTGTGATTGGCTTCAGATTGAACCCATGTTTTATAAGAAGCTGCTTCCATTTGCGGTAGCGACCACTTACCATCAGGTGAACTGCATGCTCGTTTACTACTTCATTCTTATAAAAAATTCTTCGTATACAAGACCAATTTAACTTAATCATAGCAATTGCTTTCCTTTCATACAATGCTGTTTACAGGCCCGATACCAATCCTTAGTAGAAGGAACTGAGCCCCTCCAAAGCTTTCTCCACAAGCGCTTAGCAGAGAATTTGAACAGTGAAGCGGCACTGCAAACCGTCACAGACGTCGCCCAATGTGTTGAGTGGGTGAACTCTACCTTCTTAAGCGTTCGAGCGGCGAAGGATCCAAAGAGATACCTCGGGCTACCACCGGCAGCTCCTGCATTTCAGATATCAAAAAAAATTGAAGGTAGGTTATGCTGTGATACTACTACAGTATTTTCAAAAGAGGCACTAGTTCATTAGATTTTTGTTGCATAAATAGGTACGTAAGTATAATAAACTCATCATGAAACTTTATTGGAGATGAATGGAATAAAATAAAAAAAAACATTATTTTAATTAGAAAAATATTTATCGTAGAATGGATGTAAAAATATTTTGTCGTAGTTCTTACATTGTTTTGAAAGTTATTTTATAATAATTTATTGTCATAAAATAAACTTTTGTTTAAAATTATATTCTACTATATTGTTTCATTAGTCATGTATAGACGTAGGCCTTCTCTAATGCGGAGTTCTAGCGAATATTCGCCGCACCTGGCATGCGTGTTGATGTCCGCAGTAGGTGTTAACATTACACTCGAAGACGCTGCTACCCATCAACTTAATTTTGTTCCAAATCCGGCACACTTTCACATGAGGCGACCATCATAGTCCTCGGGATCAGCAACGCATCTGTGATTGACTTCAGACGGAACCCATGTTCTGTCTGTAGTTGATTACAGATGTCCATGGGCGGCAGTGGCCACTTACCATTAGATGGACTGCATGCTCGTTTGCTACTTCAGTTAGAAATAAAAAAAACGCCTCTTACAAAATTAACGGGAAGAGAGAGAGTTGTACTATTTAAGACCGATATCACACATATGTATATCAATTTTACTTTTTTTTGTACAATATTTTACACTTTATACTTATATACTTTGTTAATCTATCAATTTACTGTTGAGTCTATAATCATATGCGTATTTAATAGGTACACATAGCTATGTAGTAAAAACATTGCATACGTTACATCAATCTATGTTAGTCAGTTTTTATTACAAAGGTCGGACATGGGCTCGCGGTCAATTAAAGACTCATCTTCATTCATATCAAGACAATCGTGATGTTTGTTTATTTAACCAAATGATTGATGAAACCTCTGTTTTCACTGTGACAGCATAATCACGTTATTAACTGCAGATTAACTATTGTAATGGCTTTCGGTTATCTCTACATCAATGGTGAAGGAATTAATTATCAACAATTCAATCGCTTTATATAAGTTTTTCGTTATCAGTTATTATTGATTTTCTTATAGCGATACGATGATAATTACACAGAATTTTTTTCTTGGATTTAAAGTTGCCTTTTTATTCATATATTCAACTAAAGCTAACGATGTAGTATCGTTACGCAGATAACAATATTAAATTATTTTTATTTTAGGGTTAATAAAAAATATATTAACCTAAGCACCAAACGCAACGTTATTTGGGGGTACAATGGGGTTAAAACTAGCATTTACCAGATTATTATTTATTAATATTGAGTCCGCGTTAAATTAAACCATATTATTTAAAAAAAAACATGCGTGCGTACAAAGTACACACGTCAGAAGTGAAACTTCTTTGGCGAACTAATTTATAAATCTTGTTTATATTTATACAAATCTAAAACTTTAAATTTCCAAGATTAAGAGGAAGGAAAAAAGGCGTGATACGACGTTCGCTCTGTCTCACTTTTTCTCTCAATCTTTCTCACTCGCTTGCTCCCTACTCTCACTCCACGGCTAGTTGCTCATGCTACGTTCGCCCTGTCTTACTCTCTCTCAATCGGTCTCGATCACTCTCTCTCTCTTTTCCGACACTTCCGTTGCATACCGGCGTGACGTTTCATCTGTAAAAATTTTACCCTCATGCGCCTAAAGAAGTTTCACTTCAATAAATAAATTACTAGCTTATTACATTACATTTACCTTAAATCTCAATATAAATGCTTTAAATACAATACTAAATGGTTAAAAAAATTTCAGTTATTTGGTAAGAAAATATCCCTTTTCGATCTATTTAACAATTGTGTCACATTTGCCTTGTGGTTCCTTACTCGACTGGCTTGTCTTGACGACATGTTAGCAAATGTGCCTAATGAACTTGTTAAACTATGCTATTAGACCTACTTTGACCACAATTAAGACTACAGTAAGAACTTATAAAATGTAAGATGAAAGTACCTGTATAATTTTGGTCTACCAGGGTTACCAACTCTCAAAAATGTATCCCCTTAAAGCCTCTATAAAAAACCCCTAAAATCCCTACAATGAATTATAAATTGGAATTCTTCCCGACAATCTCCCGTATTTCTGAATCAAGTCGTAGGTTTTTCCCTGACGATGAAAAAAGGTCACCCGGGTGTAGTGCATGGTCCTTTTATTTCGTCGTGAGGCATGATCATGTAGCCTGGCAGGAGATTTGCCTTTAGAAACACCTATATATTAAAGTTATAAAAACCCCTAAAAATATAACACCCCATCCTACTTTTTATCCTCTAAATTTAGGGGAAAAAATCCTAACTTGGCAATTCTGCGGTCTAATAATGAAATGACTATTTAGAGTGTGTGTTCTTGCGTTTCGGTGGAAGAGCTAGGTTGCCGGGGCTTTTTTATATGTGTTGACGACCTAGGCCACGGCAGTATCAACTAATATGAGGTTTCCTTCATATAAAACGTCTATTCTATGTGATGTTGCTTACATATTTTCATTGTCGCCAGTGACCACTAACCATCGAGTGGAATACATGTTAGTTTGCTACTTTACTTTTAAGTATAATAAGAAAAAAAACATGTTTTAAAATGCTCATGTAACTTCCATATTAACTTCATCTTATCATTTAGAAGCTTAGTAGGTACGTACAATAAAATAAAAATTCGTTTAACTTACACTAAAGCCGAGATTATCGCAAAAATGTAGTCCAGAATAGTTAGAAATTTAGATTCAGAAACGGGACTTAAATCGTGATAGATTTATGATAGCTAAGAAAGGTTTTGTTAGGATTTGAACGGACGAGTAAATATGCGGTCATGGAGATATAAGTGTACCGTACAGGTTACATTTTTCAAGTGGAAATAGACATATCCATAGTAAATGGAATAATGCTTAAAGAAGCTCCAACGTCCACGTTAATAAAAACTAAAACAGTGTTAAAAAATCTATTTTTTGAGCCGGGAATTGCACAATTTGAATTAATTGTTAAGAAAATCTCTATTATTGCGCTATTGAATACTATGGATTTTAGTATATGTATGACGAGTATATGTGACTCTTCATAATAAGTATTTTGATAACATGGGAATGATATTCAATATCAACTACAACGGGAGAAAATTATTAGAACGAATGTATGGATAATGCCTTAGGATTTGGATTAAATTAAGGATTAAATTAAGTGGAACTTCAGATATTTAAATCATGATACGTAAATAATTTTCTCCCTTGTCTTCTCCCAGAATGAGAGAGTTTAGGCCATAGTCCACCGCGCTGGCCAAGTGCGAATTGGTGGACTTCACACACCTCCGAGAACTTTTTTTTTAAAGAACTCTCGGGTGTGTAGGTTTCCTCACGATGTTTTCCTTCACCGAAAAGCAGTGATAATTAATTTCTAATACGCACATAAATCATTGGTGCGTGCCTGGGTTTCAATCTCGGACCTCCCGATCGAGAGGGCAAGTTTCAACCATTAGGCTATCACTGCTCTGATATATATCTCTCGCTCTATATTTTATATAATTCAATTGTACTCTTTTTAAAATTTGGGAGATCCTGGTGTCCAATATATCTATATAGAAATCTGCGGGTCAAAAATAGTATAGAACCGTAGTTATTCAACATTGTGTCTCAGTGTTGACAATTGCGATAGACCTCGAGTGCAGCTAGTTCCGGATCGTGATGGACGCGGCTGCAGACGAACGCGAACAAGAGATGGCTCACACACGCGATCCTTGACTCATGGACCAAACCATAAGTGACTGGCGACTTCATATTTATATATGTCGGAAAATTGAACGTCAATCTTAATGGATTTGGGCGTATTCGGATATGGTAGGAGGCGACACTGTGAAGCTGACATCGCATCGTCCATTGAAATGAATCACAGAGTACGTATATACTGAAATGAATATTGAAAAAGAACAGAGAGCGGTCAGCGAGCACCATTGGAGACATAAAATTACGATGAACACAAGTGTGGCCAGCCTACGTCCGACTTCGCCGCGTTCAATTTTAATAAAGAGTTTCAAATCAGAATTCACCCTATACCTATGGGTGAAATTGGATATGCATTTTATCTTTAATAGGTAAATACAAATAGCAACAATAAATGAGCACACAAACAACTTTTGTGTGCTCATTTAAGACGTGCGGTTTTAGTTAAATTGATACAACTATACGAGAAGTACTGAAATATTCACACTTTCATAGTCCGAATTCCTCCCACATTCTCTTATATATTTATTTATACGAGTTCTGCAGAAGATATGTATTACTTGGCCTTATTATCGGATGGCCCACATTTGGATCTAGAGCTTATCATAATCTGAAAATATATATGCATTAGAAATTAATTATCATTACTTACCTACTTCAACAATCGAAAAAAAAATCATCGTTAGAAAAAAAAATTAAAGCTAAGTAATATATAACAGACGAGTGACAAGTGATCAGCGATTTGCATGTACGAATGATATCAATAGGAATAGTGATATAGAGTTATCAATTACGGTAGCATTACATTAGTGGTTGCGTTGTGGCGAGATCTTTATGTAATACATTTGCTTCGTCATAAAAATAATACATTGAAATAATTGTAATCAGTGAAGAATTAAGATGACACTGAAATTAGCGGCCAAAGTGGTTAAGTAATTGTTTTTTAGAGATTGTCGGGCCTAGATACTTTCTATCTAGTGTCTACGAAGGGCTCAAGTCGATACTTAAAGGGTCTTTATTAAGGGTTGCGAGCCCTTCAAAGTACCGAAAAAGTGTGAAATTCTCACTTTGACTTAATTGACTTAACCACTTCGGCCGCCAGTTTGGCCGCTAACTTCACTATCATCGTCCCTGTAGTTCCGGGATCAGAATAGGGCTACGGCGTCCGCTGCCTGTCGTAAGAGGCGACTAAAAGGGCCTTCCGGGGTTGCAGGTGGCTAGAGTGGGAGCTCGAACCGTTCGGTCTGGCGATCCCGGGAAGGATGGCGGTATATGTGGTCGCATACCGTCGCAAAGACTAGACGGGGCGGTGGGCCCAGCCGCCCATCTGAGAGGAGCTCGATGGAGCATCGGGCTCAGAGGATTTCGGTTGCGGTCGGACCGAGTTCCCGGAGTCCTCTTTATAGCGCCGAGGACGGCCACCGGGGGGGTTTTAGTGCGGTAAAAATCCCGCATAACCCGGCGTCGCTCCCACGGCGTCGGGTACCTTTTGAAGGTTCCCCCTCGAGAACAAAAAAAAAACTTCAGTATCATAAGAATTAAGATATCTATTTTTGCAGAATTTGGAAAAAGATTTAACAGTCAATCTTAACATTTAAAATAGTTAAATCGCTGGAATCTTAACAAGTCAAACCTTTGTTATAGTTAAGAATCTGCCTATTGCATGCCCTTTATCCATAAATGTATTTAAAATGTCATTGGATGCACTTAATGAGTTCATGTTTGTGCTCATCGTGAATATCACGTCATACGTAGTTACTCATCCTTAAACCTTTATGAGCTTTGTATAACGGTTATGTAGGCAATTATAAAGTATAATTGGTTTTTAGTTTCTTAATTAAAATTACAACTAATAGATTTGCTAGACAGGTGTGTCTCTCAATAGAAGTAGCAAGGTATAGGTTGCAGTTGGTTTAAATAACCACTCCTGAATGAAATATAGCTGTTTATTCATTGATATCAATAATGCTAGCGATTCTGGAAGATGGTGTAACACTAAAGAATGACTTTAAAACGATTTAAAAATCTTACTCGCCCAATACATTAACAAATTAACACACTTAACACTATTGCTTATTGGTATAGGGATTACAATACTTTATTGCAGAGCTTTGTGTAAAAGCTATGAACGGCCTTGCCAGCTCGGGGCTCATAACGATGGATGAAGCGTGTTGCATCGAATCCACTGAAGCGGGGAGACTGATGTCTGTCTACTACATAGATTTAGAAACCATGAAACTTATTATGAAGGTAAGTATTGAATAACTCTCTCATTCTGAGAGAAGACCCGTGCCCAGCAGTGGGACAATAATGGGTTGACGACAAGTATTGAAGTATAAGGGCATTGGCAAAAATAAATTACATTTGCAAATTGATGTTTACATGGGATTCGAATTCTGGACGTCTATTTGTAAGGTGGGGAATTTCTAATCAATTAGCTGTTATTAGTAAATATATATTTTATAGTCAACGGAAAAAAGTAATTAAACTGATTACTATGTTTTTTACTATAGCATCCGGTGAGCTTTATCTTTATTTATAAATTAACTTATTAGAAGATTAATTATAAGAGAGCTAATCATCGATGTTGAATATTTATTACATTGTTGCTCGGATTATGTTGTTTGTGGGAACACAGCCCGTTCTTATTGTACTGGAATGCGTCAATAATACATATCTTATTATGTTGTTAGATGCATCCCGGATTCACATAAAAATTGTGTTATAATGGTTATTTTTTTATAATAAATCTCATAAATATTTACACATTGTATTGTGTATAAATATGACTACACGTGTAAGTTATTTAATAACATGTACTACAATGTTGTTAAAGTATTTATTATATTTTATATTTATTATATTATATTCGCTCTGTAATCGTTTCACGAAGTAAAGCAACTGGATTGCGTCGAGATTTGGATGGGGTATCCGCAAGTAAGTAATAATATGCGTACTTGCATGCCTTGGACAGTAAGTAAAGCTGTGGATTCCCGTTGTATGATTGGGAAGCAATCGTCAAATCTCGTCAAAGTATGGTATAAAATATAGAAGTAGCAAATATAAATATATGCGTAGTTCGACCGGGGAAGTACCACCGCCACACCTATTTCTAGCGTGAAGCATTTCTTGCGTTTCGATGGAAGGGTGTGGTTCACTTTCACATGAATTTCACATTTCACACTTTCACATGAGGCGACCGTCATAGTCCTCGAGAGTAACAATGCATCTGTAATTGACTTTAGATAGAACCCATGTTCTGCATGAAGTTGATTACAGATGTCCATGGGCGACAGTGACCACTTACAATCAGGTGGACTGCATGCTCGTTTGCTACTTCAGTCAGAAAAAAATATGCAAAAAATGTTTATGCAAATATAGAAGGCATGCAATCTCACCTGTTTGTAAGTGGTCATTGGCATCGCCTGGCCACCGTACCATACGATTGAAGTTGTTCTTCAGGTCAACCCAAGATACAGTTAACATTAAGAACCAAGTTGAAATAACTCGTATGAACGTTACCATTTGTGACACCTTTCAAACCTGAACATAAATAGCAGGCATTACCAGTGATTTTATAAGGTATGAATGGATGGGACGGTAATGTCTCTAGAATTCAACCACGAGGGTTTTTATGATAAATTGCCATGGCAAAGCCTAACCTACCTAATGGATTAGAGACAATGACAATGAAATTAATGACAAATTAATAAAGGATTGACGACATTATGAGATATACCTAATTTTATAATGTCATCAATTCTTAGTAGTTCACTGCTAGAAAGGGTCTTCTCTCAAAATTAGAGAGTTATAAATATATATGCCATAGTTCTCCGCGCTGCCCAAAGATTCGCAGATTTCACAAACTTTTTATAGGCTTGCAGGTGTGTAGGTTTTCTCGCGATGTTTTTATTCACCATAATGTATGGATAATTAACTTCTTATCGTCATCAACCCATTATTGTCCCACTGCTGGGTACCTACGAGTCTTCTCTCAGAGTAAAAACGTTATTGGCCATAATCCACCGCACTGGCCAAGTGCGAGTTGGTACACTTCTCACACCCTAAAGAACGATTTAAAAAAACTCTGAAGTATGTAGGTATATTCATTTACGATGTTTTCCTTAAAGTTTACGTAAAGCAGTTGTAATAAATTTCTAATACCTACATTTTAGAAGAATCAGTGGTGCGTACCTCGGTTTCAAACTCCGGGTATTCAATTTACTATTACTGTATAAATACTAACCACCTTATTAGATCGAAGGTTCAGAAACTCTAGAGCGACTTCTATGGCTGATATGCGAGAGCCACGAGCTATCAGACATGCACCTACGAGTCGATGAGCGTCGAAGTTTAAACGCTCTCAATAGAAACAACAATGCCGCGACCATACGGTTCCCCATGAAAGGCAAGATCAACTCTCGGCAGATGAAGTTGAACTGGTAAGTTCTAGTACACCTTATATGTGATAGGCATAAAAATGCTTTAATTGGGTTTGATACCTATTGTTCTTAATAAAAATAATACTTCTTTCCAAGAAAACTACGATCAACATTTTATACTGTTTGCCGGTACTGTTTACATTGTTTAGTTACTCATTTAAATTATTAAACTAAATTATAAGATTAACTTAACTTGCTGTATTAGGCCCTCTTACATAATTACTTTACTTTTAGTACCTATGGAAAGTAGATTAAATTTATCGATAATAAATAATTATAAATAATAGGTACAGTTGTTGTAATGTATTTTATGTTGATATCTAAGTACAATAAATATCACAAAATATCGACTTTATTTTCCAAAGACAATTCAAAACTAGTTGTAAAGATTTTTTAAAATTACGAATTATCATTCTTCAACTTTTTTCTCTAAGGATAATTTTAAAACCATGTCTCTAGTATATATTAAAATTTTAAATCTGATCATATGGAAACAACCCAGTTTTTAGTTACCCATCTGTATACAAAACAATACATTTAAACAATGACCTCATAAAACGTCAACATAAAAAGCGCTAGAGGCGAAGAAAAGTGTCAACAGATAGGTGATGATAATGGCCCTTGATTACCATTTAATGACTGATGCTAAGTTGTTCCGCGTGTTTTTCTGAACACTTGCTCGGACTACAATGTCATGTTTAATGTGTATTTATTACCTACCTACTCGTACTATCAATGCAGTTTTGTCAATAAACTTTAGATAATTTAGTTGTTCTACAATAATAAAGTGCTATTAAAAAAAGTTATATGTATTTTTACACCAATCATTCTTAAACGAGACTTAAAAAATGGCTCACGCTCGTAGCTCTGTTACACAAATGAATTTCATACAATCTGCTGTTGTAAGTAACATCGAGCGCTGCTATAGAGTGTCGACGATTTTACATCGTTGTATTAACACGAAAAATGAGGTAGGATCTAGCATATAAAATTCACGATTTAAGTTAATATTTATTTAAGGTAATAAAAGTGGTAGAATCTCTTATAGTTCGACTCCGAAAGCACCATCATCATACATACTTCTACCTAATAACACTAGTGCTAAACGGCGCTGTCCTTCTGTTTAAAAAGAAAGATAGACATACGAGTACTTATCTGAGGCGTTCCACCTTGGTCCTCAACGGTGGCAAAACATCAGCGGTCTATTTAAAACAAGACTAATGTTATATGGGGTTCATTACAGACGTCCATGAGTGGCAGTGGCCACTTACCACCAGATGGAATACTTGCTCGTTTTATAAATTAAAGCATCTTACTCCTTTATGTTCGTCCAAGTAAACAAATGAGCCAGCCTTAAGTCGCGTGTTAAACTGTCATAAAGTATAAATAAACGACAACGTTTAAATTAGTAATTATAAGTACTTCATTACTATCATTGACTGTAGGCTCTCGATCTTTGAACAAAGGATCAAAGAAAAAATGCTCCACATGCAGTGACATAAGAATATGTTATTACTGCTTAGGTCGTAGTTATCATCGTATAATCGTATCGTTAAAGGCAGGCTTCAAGTAAGACTCTCAAGCATGGAAGTTTCTTCGCGACATTTTCCGTCGCTGTTAAAGCGTTTGATGATCAGCAATTCCTGACTTGCGAAAGCCTTTTTTAGCTAGGGGGATCTTTAACAATACCCTGTCCTGTGGCAGCGTCACCAGGTTATGTCAAAATTTTCCACAGACTAAAACTTCTTTGATGGTCGGCCCTAGCAATATGTTGTGGGTATCTTCGTTGGAACGCAATCGGAGTCTACGTGAAATTGCCTGGTCTAGGCTCGTCTCTTATTTGCGGGTGCTTACGACAGTATGCGGCCTCATATGCCGTCGTCCTTCCTGGAGTCAAATGCCGGGTGGTTAGAGCTCCCACTCCTGTTGCAACCACGGAAGTTCCCCTTTTTAGTCTTCTGAAGCAGGTAATGCCGTAACTTTGTTCTGGTCCCGATACCATAGGGGCAACGTTATATGTAGGTATGTAACCTTTTTTTTAGCCTTATCGAAGGGCAATCCTTCAAACGACCCGACGCCGTGGGAGCAACGCAGGGATATGTACTAGGAATTTTACCTCACTAAAACGCATTCGGTGGCCGTACTCTGCGTGGAGGACTCCAGGATCTCCAACGGAACATAACCGGAGTCCTCCGAGCGCAATGCCCTTTTCGGGCTCTTCCCAGTGATCATTGGTACTCACTGCGCCTTCTGGTGTGTACGTCGGCATGCGGCCACACTGGATTTGACTCTCAGCATAAAAGCTTATCTAGGCTACAACTGCAAACAAAAGACAGAATAAACAATTGTTACAGTATCATTCAAGCGGTCCTTGGTTGCCTGCCGATCCCAGATCCATCGCTCAACCAAGAAGCTATGAAGATAATGCGTATTGCCGATAGAGTTTGCAAATGTGAGTATGAATTATAATACTTTATGCGTAAAACGACCTGCTTGTCAAGATTTTGTCTGCGTCTTGGAACCTGTAATCTTGCACAATTACAAGGTCTCAAATGTTACTATGACATTTGCATATATTGATAGTTCTTTCCCAAGCACGTATTACTTATATTAGTTTGCAGTATTCTTAACAATTTTACTGTTATGCCACTACTTCTACATCTTGTAGTTAATTTAGTTTTCTAGAGTTCCCAACTATGGGACCATTATGTATTAAAACTCGTTTTTAAGGAGTTTTTTCCGTACTTTATAAAGCATACTTAAACAGTTTTAAACTAAACAAATACTTACTATTCCTTAATTTAAAATAACTTTAAAAAACGGATAATTGTTTATTTTAGGTTTAGTAGCTTACACGACTCGACCTACATCAATATGCCAGCAGTCAAAAACCTTTTCAGCTGTACTGAACTCAATAGTACTAGCAAAATGTATCGCGGTTCACTTATGGGAGAACTCTCCGTTCGTTAGTAAGCAGCTGAAAGGCATCGGTCCCACATTCAGTATGCTTCTGGCTTCAGCGGGGAAAGTAAACTTCATGCTTTTGGAGGAAAGCCATCCGAGGGACTTGGAAAGAGTAAGATATTTTTTCATATATTTTTTTTAATCAATTTTATGTAGCAGGTGTGCATATGCAGTTTATCTAATATTACGTGGTCCGCGCAAAATATTAATGAATATAATCCAAATAAGATAAGAAAGCCATTCGCTTAATGTTGTTAAAAAATATCGAGAATTTTTTTGGCTCACAAATATTCGGTCGCGCGTTGATGTCTAATGTTCTGAATAGTGAATTTTACGTCTATCTTTAAAGTAAAATATTTTGTTCTACTATTTTATATGAAATTTTTTCCATTTCCTTTAGTGATTGTAGTAAATCCTATTTCCGTATTTCGCATCACAACTATCACAAGGTCTAGACGCCACTCTACCATTATTAAGCGCATATTAAAATATCATCAATCATGTAGTTTGAAAGCATCTCGTTAAACTAAACGCCCTTTAAATTGACTACCGTTTATTGGCTAGTAATATTTTCCGTTGATATTTTTTATGCACCATTCAAAATAAATATTTCTGCACAGATAATGAACAAAGGTCCACCAGCAGGAAACGTCATAAGAAAACAAATAAGTTTGTTGCCAAAGTATCAACTTACTATAACTCCCATAGACAGAGATAAAGCTCGCATACAATTGTTACTACTTAACCAGTCTTACTTGTCAGAAAACATGGATAATCTCACTGCTGGAGACAATCATAAAAGCTATATAATTGTCGGTGATTCGGAAAACTACCTGTTATATCTTAATTGGTTCAAGTAAGTACATTACTTAGGAAACCGTTCAAAAATACACTCAACATTGTTAATGCAATGTGTACATTACATATTCAAAGGTATATCATTTTACGTAATGAAATGTTGTTGTTACTTCTTTGTGCGTCCGCACGAATTTATGTTAGTATCTAAATACCAAAATTTTATTGCCACATATACATTGATATTTAATATCTTTTAATTTTAGATTTTTTTAATTTTGAAATTTCAGGGACACTGATTTAATTAGGGTGTATGATGGTTGCATTACTTGCGAAGTTAGGAGAAAACATACCTTCGAACACAAAATTATGGTTTACTGTATTAAATCTAACTTTGGTACGTATTGTGCCTACACCTTTCGTAGTGAAATATTGATATATGTATAATATTTATTCATAACAATATTTCTATTCATTGCAGTTGGTATTGATGTGCAGAGTGAATATGTGTTTATAGACGCTACACCTATATATGCAAATGACACAATGATTATTATGAATAAGGATAATACAGAAACAGTTTCTACAGCAAATTTTGAAACAGAACAAATATTAGCTGACCGTAAAAGAAAAAGTAATATTGACGTAGACGTCGCGTGTTCCAAGGAAAAGCTAAAGCGAGAGAATAATCTAATCAAAAAAATTAAATGCCTTAAAGAATCTTTTGGAAAGACCAGCAAAGAATTAATGAGTAATTTAAATAAAACTACAGAAATGTCGAACAATTTACTGCAAAAATTAAAACAACCTAAATCAAATGTAAATATGAACACAAATATTGAAACATGTGATAAACAAGAAACAATGATTCAACCGGGATTTGTTAATAATTTTTCCATTATTGATTTGACCAGTAGTGATGATTTATTCGAACATTTAGACGAAAACAATCAAGTAAATAATATCTTAAACGAAATTGAAAATGAAATAGGTAGAGCAATTACACAGCAAGATGTATCAAATATTCCAGAACATCAAAGTTTTCTCATAAGTGGAAATGAAAACTATATACCTAAGTACAAAAATCAAAAGAATGAAACTAAGAAACTACATAAAAAGCATGTACAGTGTAACTATAACTTTATCGATATATTAGAGAAAAAAAATGACACGAATGAGGAAAATGTCGACTGTATTACCTGTGACGAAGGTGGATTTGCAAATACGGTTAAAATGAACATTGAAAAATATTTACAAAATGCCGAATGTACTAAACCTAGGCATGAAGATGTTAAAATAATGTTAGAAACGGAAAATAGGGAAGAATTTAATATTGATTCGGATAACAAGTTTTTAAGGGAGGAACCAAATTATGAGTTTGATACAACTAGTTCCAATGTAATATGTAAAGATATATCTGATCATCTAAATATTAGTACTCTCGAGGAAGAACGACCAATGCTGACAAAAGAAAAAAATACACAATTAAATAATTATGTCTTGAAAAGTGACGAACGTAACACGAATATTACTATTAACCCTAATGAAGACAATACGCATAGTAATATAACACCACCATTAACTTCATGCGTGATTAAAAATGAAAATGTTATTTCTTCAAATGATATACATTTAAATAAAAATAAGGATTTGGTAAATCGCAATATTAATATTAAAAAAGTTAAAAAAGCCAGTGATGAGTCTATCAGATATACCTTAGAGGAAGAAAATCAGAACCTCGATGAAGGAAATAATGATTGCCGTAATAATAATACAAAACAGTTGCAATCAATAAACGACTTTGCTTTAATACCTTCTTGCTCGTCAGAGTCCACGCCTATCATAGAGGAAAACTTTAGCATATGCGAAGGAAGTGATATAAAAATATCTACAATTGATAGTCTCAGAGAAAATAAAGCGGATATCCACGTTTGTAATAATGAATTCTCAAATCCTAAATGTAATTCAACTTATAATGTTTCTAATGACAACACATTTGATGTCAATCTAAACGATAGAAATCGCACAGAAAAATACTCTTATCGAGCAACAAAATTTGACGTTTGTAATAACGTTGGCACCACACATACGGTTAAAGTGATAAGAAAACTAAAAATAGATTTAGATATTACAACAATAATTTCTCCCATCAGCGAAAGCCCCATGAGTAATGAAGTAGTTATTGACTTGGAACAAAGTAAAGTTAACGAAGATGATTCTAATATGACAATGGACTTTCGACCATTTACAACTTTGGAAAATAGAATTAGACTTGAGGGTGTTGAAGAGGCTCTAAATAAGAAATCAACAGCACTACAAAACTCCAATATATTAGAATCCAGACATAATCAATCAAAGACAGAAAAATGTAGTATGGAAGCAGATTTTCTTGTTCCTGAAACAGACGGAAATGAAAAAGTTTATAGAAAAGATAATAACAGTCCCGAAAATATAAACATTGTAGGTAATAGTAACTTATATAAAGACTTTCAACCCCAGTCAAGTGTGAGATACAGGGAAGAAAATGAAATTAAAAATGATTCAAAGGTTCTGGATATAAAATCACCTTTAAAACATAATCACCCAAAGACAGAAAAATGTAATAACGTTGAGGAAATTTTAAAGAAATATAGTGCGATAATGAAAAGGTATCAGTTTAATAATCATGAATGTTGTATGTGTCATTTATAAAATCTAGTAGTAAAACTAATTATTATTGTTGTTTTAGAAATAAACTGGAGGTTCCTGTAATTAAACAAATTAACAAGGATACTGTTATAGAAACACCTAAAGATAAACCTAAACGACGCTACAAAATTAGTGACATACCAAATCTAGAATTTCCATTGCTAAAAATGTCAATAGTAGATAACTATAAACAGTGCGACATCAATAAACAAATAACAGAAAAGGGTCAGAATAAAGTCAGTCGTGGTGATAACTTAAATCACGATTCACGATCCTCAGACATTTCTGAATGTCAGTTACCTACAACCCAAAACACAGAACTTTTGGATGAATTAAATGCGGAGTTTGAATCCAATACTGATATTATATGCCCTCTTAGTAACGAACTCTTCCAAATAGAACATAAAGATAGTACTTCTAATATAAATAACGTTTTGCTCGATCCCAGAACTTTAATTCAACGTTCTAATAACGATGACTCATGTGAACTTATTCCTCCTCCACCCGAATTTGCTGACGTTTCAATAAATTCGCCTAGAGAGAATGTTACTAGCGCCTACACGCCCTCTTCACCAGAATATCCACCAGAAGCATATTGCTATTATGCTAATAAGAACTCGATTTGTGATACATCAATGAAGCAATTTGATAACGAAAGTGATGCAATAAATTTTCTCGATCGATTCTCTCAAGACACAGAATTCACACCTAAAGAGATAGAGACATGGACATTGTCCTGTGAAGATAACGTTGAAGACTATAATATCAGTTTCCGAAATCCGAACGAAAATTATACTGTAAGGCGAAATAATTTTTCGAATATTAACTCACGATATTCAAATTCCAGACACGCTAAGTTAGGTGAATTTAAATTCAAGCGTAAAAAGCATTTCCCACTGAAAAATAATTTAAGCTTAAATTAAATTTTACTACAACACAAAATTTAAAATCTTCAATATGTTAGTGACACTTATTATTTTAGAAATTGGTTTTATAAATATATATTAACCAACAGATGTATGTACTCTTGCGGTATATTGGGTTATTTGTGGCTTTTATGACTTCATGACTGATGTGTCTGAAGACTGAAAGCTCTCGACTGAAGAGTAAGCTCATTTAGAGTACAGTCATGAAAAATCTATAAGACTGAGTTTTTCATCACTACTTTTATACTCGTGCATATTTAATTTGTCAAGTTAATAAGACATTCTAAAATATGTTAATGGCTGATCTGAAATAGAAGAATTCGAAGTAATTGATATAAATAAAATAACATATGAAGCAACACCAATTTTTTATTGAAGTTAAGAGCAAAAACAATTCATAGCATAAAGGAAATTAATTTCTCACATTTTACATAATATTAGTTATAGCAAGGGTGAGATTTATAACGTTTTCGAAAGTGACGATATTCTATTGCTATATGATTCTTACTTATTACATATATTTAAATATAAGTAAAACCAAGACTGACTAAACATAAAAGTATAACACGTGAACTTCGATGTCTCGATGGTCGGACATTATAATTTTATTTAGTTGGTCTTGGTTGAACAGAACTCCATTCCTTTACTCCAATTAGTCTTTTCTAACTTGAACAGTGCGATGTTATAGCGGGCAGGTTGAACTCACACCATTCAATTTAAAAGAAACTGGGTGCGTGCAGGATCCTCGTCATTGTCGGCCACCGGCGACACCAAGACGACGATACTGTACAGGTAGAAAATGTTACAACCTCTATACTTTGCATTAAAATAATGCCCATTTTCACAGGCAAGGGATCCTAACTTCGCAACCATTAATTCCAGTGACATATTCACTCTAACACATAGTTCTCAGCTTCCCTGCAAAGTTTTCTATCATGTATTCAAAAGAAAACCATACAATCACTGGTAAAATAGAAATAAAGTCATACAGCAATCCTGCCTTTTCACAAATGTGCTACAAGTCACCTGCAAGTTCCAACCCTTGCACTTTGTAAGTTCAACTGCAATATGGGAGCTCTTTACAAAGCAAAGGTCGGGCAGTTCGTCAACAAGACAATACCAGCTGAGAATATTTTTCCGTTTAATGCTCAGCATGTTAAAAAACGCTTAACACACCATACTAAAGGAAACTTAATTAAAGAAGGTCTGTTTAACTAAATTACCAAAAAGTGGCTATTCTTTGATTATAATATACATTAAAAGCTAATATTTTTTTCAATAAGTAGACAATAATTTGATTATGAATGCAAAAACATGCCTAAATAATGCTGAATATTAAACTGGAAATTTATAGTCCACACTTTTTTTTACGTTTTTTATTTTTTATTATTTTTTTTACTTTTTTATTTATTGAGTAATTTCCACGCTGGGAAAATTACACTAATTCTATGCAAAGTATAGCTTGTATTTTATGAGACCACTCCATACTTTGTTCCTTAATTTAACGGGCTATGCTATTTACCCTCGCACATTAGCAGTAATATAAGTATTTCCTAGACACGACATCAAAATGATTGTGCCTATAGCAATGCGTGCTATTAAATACAACATTATTATATAAATTTCAAATACCATATACTTAATAAACTGAAACATCTGAATCAAGTAAGGAGTTACATTGTTCACATTAAAAAATATTAAACATTATTATGTATTTCTTCTACTGAACAAATATTACATTTTATTCAAACTTCTGTCTACAACTAATACACTTAGAATTTAAATGTAAATATTATATGCCTAACGAATTGCTAAGGTGTTGCCCTGAGATTGCGACAGATACTAATATTTTACGTGTTTTCAAAAGTTAGAGCTGCATAAAAAGTTGACAAGTTATTCAAGATTATTATTATTTATGACAATTATTGTCTTACAAGATTCAGATGTAAGCATTTGTTTACAAATCAAACATTCACATTCTGAAATAATTATAACTCATTCATAGAAATTAATCCGAGATGGAACTTAAAAACATGATGTTGTAAAAATTAAAATTTTCTACAAAAAATCGCAAATAAATATACTGCAAATATGCCAGTTATACAGCATAGCCCGAAGTGCTGACCGCACATTGGCTTTATTGCCATATTCAAACAGGAAGTGGTGATAAAGATAAGTGTAGACTCACAATCTAGCGACATCAACTACTGGCCCATATTTCACATTCTACTCCAAGAATGATTTCACAAGAACATGTTTAATGATGTGATAGTGGCCAAATACATTGCAAATAATTATTCACTTCACATAATGTAGTACCAGGCGTGAATAACTGATGTCGCAAGATGTAGGTCCTACTCACTTCTTGGTCATAATTTTGAGATATTCAAGAGCATTTTGTGCAGCGGAAGACTGAGCATCCTTGCTAGTTAGCCCTGACCCATAACAAACAGCCACCGGCAAGGTGGAAAGCTGAACCAGGCATTGGCAGCGACCAGTCATGGACTTCTCTTCAATGTCTACATAAGTCACTTCAAAGGACTGTTCAGAAGCAATTTCCTGGAGGAATTGCACAAAATTGAAATCCTTGTTGTTCAGAGGAGTCACCTGAAATAAAAGTCAAATATTCTATTAGAAACTAAACTTACTAAAGCATTGTATGGACATGAAAACTAACTACACATGAATCCAATTTTTGTATCATGCAATTAATTGTTTTAACACAATGTAATGAAAAGTTTCATGCATAATAATCAAAATTTTTGCATACCTGCAACTTGGCCAGGTTAGGGCCGACAGATTGTTTGAGATGTTTGTGAAACTGCGACACCTTGTGGCTGTGGCTGGTAGTGAGTGTGGAGATTTTACTATCTTTCAAGTCGGCATAACGGGCCGCTACTCCGCCCTAGAACACAACACGCATAATTAGTTAATATTCCTTGTTAATTCTTCCGTCCTTTCAAGCTTGCAGGAGCCGACCGAAAGATAGTAAAATACCTGGCCAAGTAGCAACCTTTTCTTTTTCAGAATATCACATGTGCCACATTCATGGCTAGTGAAAAAAAAATTGTAACGTGTACATTAGTAGATTTTGTAAACATTTTTTTAATCACATAATAATAAAGCAAACAAAATGAGCAACTGAAGTTATGGGACAATGATGGGATTGTAAATGTGGTATGATGTCATGGGTACTCTAAAATATGTAATACTTTTTATTTCTTGTAATACACAGTGCTTTTACTTTCTTTAGATATAATATAGTTCGGGTTATACCTCTTCCTCGGGCTGGAAAGATTCTGGGGGATTATCTTGCAGAGCTTGCCACATTTTGTATGCAGCTTGACGTTTAGCTAATTTCTTAGACTTGCCGGTGCCAACCTCTCGGCGCTTAAGCAGAGTACACACAATAGTGAATTGACGCTCATGTGGCAAACCTGAAATAAAATAAAAGAATATCTATTAATTGATACATATTTTTTTTTTGTTGGTTATATTAAAGATCAGTCAGAAGAAATTATAAAACAGCACCCTACTGGAGTCTTACCAGAAGTTGGACACAGATGCATTGCTACTGTCCCTACAGAAGATTAATTTGAAACGATTTATATGTTTGCAACCAAAACCAGCAGTACCTCTTATTACTGCTATTATAAGGCAGGAATAAATGTCATGGCTGAGGAGTTCAAAAACAAAGATTTCTACCTACTTGAAGCTTTACCAAAGTATATACTTACGTCTGTTCACATTATCATCGTTTTCGGCATGGTATGAAGGCGGTGGCCAAAATCGCGACATGCAAAGCTCTTGCAGCCATCCAACCGGATTACCCATCAATTTATCTTCAAATGACGTAACGATTGCCCCGCCACTGTAATTGTATGTACGAATATATAAATTGTAGTAATAAATAAAAATATCAATATTGTGCCTTGAGGTAACAATTTGTACTACTTCAACTACTTAGTACAAAGTGTTAAAATAGTATAAGGTGCCAATTTAGAGTGATTTTCGAGAATTGCGTATTAGTTTAAACTCTTTTATTAGTTAGGGAATTACTATAAGAGATTTGTATTGAAAATATGTGAGCTATGAATCTATCTACAAGCAACTTTATATGCCATTTAGAATATAATCATATAAAGTTATATTTGGTTACAACCATTACAATTACCATCTATGAATAATAAAGCTGCATTTCATAAACACCATATAGTTATGCAAGTAGTTATATTTTCTGAACGAAATCTACTTACGTTTCAGGCACATTGCCGTTAGTTGCTTGATCAGCTGGTGTCGCACCAGTCAACTTATCCAGCAATGCCTTAGCAGCTGAATGCTTAGCTTCTTTCTTTGACCGACCAGTGCCCATAGCTGTCGACATACAAAATCAATAGATAAAATTTTGTGAAAATATGTTTATGTAAATACTTTATATTGCCACAAATTAACATTCAGGATAATATAAAAAAATAGATAACTTTACTAAAAGCATTAAATATTGCAGGACACTACAAAAATCTACAAAGAGGAACTATGTTTGTTTTAGTACATTTAAACTTTACTTTACTTCAGTTTTGAAAAAATATGTACATTATATTGCATTCTAAAGAGAATTAAACTTACCCACTAAATCAGCAACAGTGACACGGTAACGGAATGTAGGCTCATGTATCATTCCTTCAATTTGCACAAGTTCATATTTTGGCACAGTACCACGGCGGGCCAGTAACTCTTGCAACACCGAAACGGGAGTCTTAGTTGGCAGTGACTCCATTTCCTGCAAAATGAGTGTCGAGTATTCCATGTGTAAATACATACATTTTCACACTAAATAAGTTTATATAACACCTACATAAAGAATCTAGACTGTAATATAAAAAATCTAACAACAAAGGAAAAAGGAACATTAATATGTAACATCAATATTTTAAAGTGAATTAAATGAGCATAATTAATTGTGATACTATATTAAAAAACTTAGATCATCACTACATAGTCTACAACAAAGTTGCTTCGCACTGTCTGTCCCTATATATACTTATATCTTTAAAACTACACTACAGATTTTAATGCAATTTTCTTTGTAGATAAGAGTGATTCAAGAGAAGGTTTTAATGTATAATACATTCATAATATAGTGGAGGAACACTGGTAATTTTAGTTTTATGCCTTTGATGCAGAATGAATTTCACCAAGTCAGCTAGTATATATAATAATATAGTAATAACAGATACTTGGATGATGTTACATTTTAAGTTTCAAAAAATAATCAAAATCAGAATAAAGATCTGCTTCTGTATATCCTGTTCAAACAGAGTTGAACATTTAAATAACAAAAACAAAATATATATTTTATTCAACATTATAAAATGTGGTTATAATTATTAAGATATGTGTATATGGTTTAATTACCCTCTTAGCAGCTTCATCAAGGGGCAAGCGCTCCAGATTATTCGGTGGCTTGGGGCGGCTTTGATACCGACGTCTGGGACCATGGGGGGCATGCTCTCCATCAGGGCCGGTTGTGTGGACCGGCATCCCGTGCACCACTCCAGGCACCCCAGGGTGCACAACACCAGGGTGTGGATGGACTACTCCCCCATCCATCTGTAGTATTATGTATAATTAATTTACATTTAACTTAATATTATCAAATTTCTTATGAAAATTGGTGTGATAACATTTATCTTCCTTCCCGATTTTCCTTTTGAAATCTTTTTATTCAGACTATAAATACAAAAGTAGAAATTGATAAATTAACTACATCCTTAAATTCCTCAACAATTACCTAAAATACCTAGATATGAAAAAGAGTAATAATGTTTTGCTTTAGTGAAAAATGTGAAGTGAAAAGATTCATAAGAGAATAATCCACACACAAATTGGCGCATGTTTAACTTTTTAAGTTTATGAAGACATTTTTAAAGCTAACAGGTGATTGTTCTATATCCATATTGTTCTATTTTTAACTTTAAGCACATTATTTTTAAACTCATACTATGAGTCATTGTTATTCCATTTTTTTTTTTAATCTGTTCAGAGTTTATTAAGTATTAGATATTAATTTAATAACTTACAGTAAAATATTATGACTATTTACCTCAAAAGTAGTGAAATTCTCAATTATAAATGGAACCCACACAAATAGAGGTTATTACAAGCAATACTGATTGCACTTTACTTTGGAATTTAATTCAGAAATTTCTCATTGAACATAGCTTTACTGCTGTTCTATAAATAACTTACCTTCGACCTATAACTAGCCGTAATCGCGAAATTAGAATACTAGGGGTCAATAGACAAATATTAGGAAAAAGGTACACACATATAAACACTTTGAATAAATAAATTAAAGACAATCAATTCATTTATTAAAATGCTAACGTAATACTAGTTTATATGTTTGCTATTGAACATCGGTGTTCCAGAAATTGTAACATGTGATTTGTGATATTGTGATATGACATGGCGGCCCGGCCATTACATTATCTCAAAATGGCTTCAGCAGACGCATGCCGGTATAATATAGATTGCACATATTTTACTACACTTATATGTGTAAAAAATGTACGAAAGATTGCAACGAAACACAAGTTACATTTCTGGCGCATACTGCTTCGCAGGTAATTAGATTCGTTAATTTAATATGAGAAAGTATGTTTAATTAATACTTACCATTTTTACGCCCCGTAATAGAATGTTGGAGGTAATATTGAACGTATGATGTACACGATATTCCTAGTATTTCCAAACACGGCTTATTATTTTCGATTTTCTCCGTATAATTTTATTTTTGTGAAATGAAAATCTCAGCGGCGAACGAACTGTAATCTGCCTGGTTGGTTGGTAATAGAATGAATGAGAATATTGAAACGAATGAAACGAATGAATTGATTGACAGATAATAATAGTGACGTGCCTTCAAAATACATATCAGTATTGTCACGTCAAATGATATATTTTACGAGACAAAAAATCGATTATTACTCATTTGGAAAGGTTTAAATAATCGATCAAAATAATTTACTACACACCTTTTAACCCACAAAGGGATTTTTTTGTTAGCGTAATTTATTGTCTTAGAGCGCTTTTAATGGAACTAAGTTTGATATATTGATACAATAGGTACATATTGATAAAATTGTGAATATAATGCGACTATTTAGTACACGCCAAACCTTGAAATCAGTCAACGGATATTATTTATATTGGTTCTCTCCAACTTGAAGGCAATAATTATCAACAGGTATTATATTTTGATATAATGCCTGTTGTTGAAACTGGTTTTACAACTAAATTCTAAACTAATTTAAAATAGATAAATATTTGAGTTATATGTTCAAAAGTGAACTAGAATATTAGTAACATTTTACTATGCTCTTTTAACAAACTTATTATCGGTTGTTGAGTGTCAGTAGGCTCACTGTAAGCCCGGTACAAACTTAAAATTATAGAGTTAACAATACACAGTATGTATTGTTTACTTTATAATTTTATGCTTTTCATAGCTTGTTATGTATTCTTAGCAACATATAATATGCAATGAGAATCATAGTACTTTAAACAACAAAACAAACACGTTACATAATGTAACATGTTTGTTTTTATTTATGTATGAAACCTTATTTAATTAAAATAAGGCCAATCACAGCGACTTGCTGCCAAAGTTCAGGGAGGGAGAAAGGGTGCAGCAGAAAGTTACCTTGCGTTACATAGGAGGGTGGAGGACTCAAATCTTTAAAAAATGCGTTACGTAATACTTACATGAACGCTCCCCAATACAGTGTACAATAACCTGAAAACGCCTTCAATTGATAACTTCGTGGCTTAAGTACACAGCAGTTAATGTTTTTAATATATTTTTATTATTTTATCTTCAATTTGTAAAGTAAGAAAACAATTTTATTCATTATATTGATATTTTTTTTTTGTGTCGTGATATTATTAAATCTAAGCAGCCGTATGGGAATAGAGCAACAGCAGAACAATAATAATAATCAACCGCCTTATTTTCCGTTCTACTGAACCCCTCTTTTTTAATCATACTAATGGAAGTAGGCATTTATGTCAGGCTATAAAATTCCTTACTTATTAGATTTCAGGGAAATCGATACATAGTTATAAACAAACAAATATGCACCTATGTAACTGTACGCATTTATCGCTAAATGCCAAACTATCTTTAACGAAGTGCCTAAGTAAATATCCGACATAACGCAAAACAGGCTGCACTAGTCAGTGATTTCGATATGAGTCTCTGGGTATATCCAAACAATATTAATAACAGAAAATACACCTTCACAAAATTTGTACGCAAGATTATTTATTCATTTCAAACGAACACAATCCGGGAACCTAATCACGCATGTCGAATTGCACTAATATAATCAAATACATGGTTGCAGAAGCCATCATCTGAAAAGGTAAAAAAAAGGTTAAGAAGTTCAACAAGAACTTATATTTTGTTATGTTAAGTATTAATAATCATCCTCCTTAATCTTGTACTCGTTAAACTTAAAATCTAGTCAATGGATTAACTTGTTTAATAATATTAATACAATGACAACATCCAATTGTATCGCGACATTTATTTATAACCCGTCTACAAATTACTTTATTAATGTGCTTGATTACTTTTTAATTTCAGTACCCTCGTTGATTTTTTTCAGACGTTTTTCAGAATTACTCTGATTAAGACTTAAGACTTTCTCAGAAAAAAAGTTTGAAAATTTTCCACTACAGTACACACCTAAAAATCATGTGATTGCGCCATAGGTTTGGCTAGTAGGTATGTTTATAATTTTAATAGGTATGTAATGATCGTTTGCGATGTACTTAGTTGAATTTTTTTTCATTTCTTTAGTACTATATTTTTTACGCTTCGACATACTTTGCAGTATACATGGCACGTTTAAGTTTCAGTTTTGGAGGCAACAAACTTATATGTTTTGTACAATATAATCGGTTATTTTTTTTTTTTGAAAACTCTACCTGCGCTCTGGACGCCATATTTAGAGAACGGAACGTATTAAGATTTGACGACCTTTTTATTTGGTCGTCAATTACAGAGACATTGGTGTCAAAGAGTAAGTAGGGTAAAGTAACCTTTTTTTAACGATTACAAAAATTCTAAAGGAGTGGGCGGTAAATTCTTCTTCAATTCCAGGCGGTACGAATACCACGCTACGATCCTGCTTTTGTGGAAACTTAACGGGGTGCAACAAAACATTAGGAACACTACAAGTTCGTTGAGTACTTTGATAATATTCTAGATGGCAACTGTAAAAACAGGTTACTATTTTTAGTACTTGTAGGTACTAATTTAAATACTTAGTGCTACTAATTTAAGTGCTTAAACAAACTCACATTATAAATTAGAGTTGCATTTAATGGAAAATAATCGTAGACGGTAAGCTCGATGTCCTGATAGTACATTAGTGTCGAAAAGTGCTGTATCTGAAAAATTATATAAAGAGCTAATAAATTCTATATTTCAAATGTATCAAGTTTTCTCTCAGAATGAGAAAGTTTTAGGCCATAGTCCACCGCGCTGATATCATGTTTATTATTACCTTATTACCGGAACGTTATTCACCTCATACATACATTTACCACGTTCCATTAATTGTTTATTAATGGAACGTGGTAAATGTTCTTACTACAGAGATTTATACAAAAAAAAGTTCTAATATCTTAAAACTAAAGGTATCAGTGACATATATAAGATTTAAAAAAACGTGTTAAAAATAGGTCAAGAGCTGCTTTGAATAAATATAGCGGCACAGAAATCACAGATTTGTACCGGATAACTTTTACATTCAAAAGAAAGGCTTCAATTAATAAAATATTTTTTTGGGGTTATACCCCAAAAAATAGGACCAACTGATATTTAATGGTAATAAGTCCGTAAATACATCGTTACATTTTTGTAAATAAATGTAGAAAGGACGCGTCAGAAACAATTGCTAACGTTTATATTGTACTTTTCATTATATGCACACGTATATTTAATAGGCTTGTAAAATCAGCCCATTTCAATGAATACTTAATGGTAGTAATGCCTGGGCATCGACAAAACAGCTCGAAAGGAATACTCCTTATCTATATTATCTCTTAATACCTACCTCTATAAACCATCTAGCGTCATGTTTTTCGGTCGGAATGTTGTGTAAAATTTGACCAAGCTTCAATGCCTGAAAACATATTTCGTATCCATTTTATGAAATATTTTTAAAATATAGATTTTTATAATATATATAGCAGCTATACTCAACCTGTAACCCGCTGGGCCCTTTTGATTGGCTCAGCTGAATTTATATTTGGCTACCCTTTTTTTTGGTCGACAATTTTGAGTAAGTACCCTACTTAACCGCAACCGTTTTTTAATTTTTTTGTTTCGTCCCGTACAATTTAACCCCACGTTACGGCCCGGCCACGTTACTATTTGCGGCCCGGGATCACTCCGCGGAAACATGTTTGTGGCCCTTAAAATAAAAAGGTTGAGTACCGCTGATATAGAATAAGCAGACAGGCGTACTGTCCAATTGTTGAGAAGTGGCAACAACCGTTCAAGGATACCCGGTAATCAACGCCAGATAAAAGCTGAGCCTTGTAGTCGTTCTCAAATACGTAGCTAACCTTGAGGACAAGTTGGATAGCCTCGATTAAGTATGTCTTACTGGCTACACCTTTCAAACTAGAATACAGTAGCGTTTAACACTACTGCTACAAGGCGAAAGCAGGAGTGCCGGTCCCACCGTCACCAGAGTCAAGCCATAAAATGTTCTACCATTCATTAACCATATAACGCCTTATACAACCATTTTTGTATATTAGGTAGTAGGACCAGTGTAGTTCGACCGGGAAGCACGACCATCATACTTATTTTTAGCGTGAAGCAATTCTTGCGTTCCGGTGGTTGCTGGTTCAGTTCTAAATGAGACGACTGTCTTAGTCCTCGGGAGTACTAGCGGCTGACTTTAGATAGAATCCCTGTTCTGTAAGTCACTTACAGATATCCATGAGCGACAATGGCCACTTACCATCGGGTGGATGCATACTCGTCTGCTACTTCAGTGTGATGAAAAAAATCATTTGCAAAATACTTTAATTGTTAAGTGTACTTACTTGTATTTTAAGTAGGTGTCCAGAATACGCGATGCAATAAATTTTCCAAACCTGATAGACAATCCATATGGAACAATTCAGAATTTCATGTGTCGTCATCGACTTGTGGACGACTAATCCGTGATATATGATGTGTGCTTCACTCACCATAGAATGGAAGCACTGTAACGTTGTTATCAAGATAGGCCCTTGAAAAGCTTCATTAATGTTCGATTTTATTTCAAAAACTTTTATATACAGAAGCTCCATTTGCCTTAAAGTTAACGTCGATCTATTATGTACTTGTATGAAACAGTCCATTGCGTTAGTATTCTTCAACAGACGACAATGCCATCTTATATTTGTCATCAAAGCGACTAACATCATTACCAAAATATAAAAGAAGGCGAGCGTAACAAATTGTATCATCTGGGGCAAATTAAACGTAAAAGTAACTAGAATCATCTTCCAGAAGCTGTTATTACGAGAATAGTTCACAGAAATCTGTAAAATTAGTATAACCAACAAGCTCCCCATGCAAACAATGTTAACTTGGAAACGTAGATTCTTAAGAAGATTCGTACTGTTATTATTAAGGGGCAAATCATACCATGTGGAACTAATGCGATTGAGCATTTTAACATATTTCGTACGATTTAGAAAGGCACAAATGTATGCAACGACACTGAAAATTATTAATGCGAGGAGTTCTAAAACATAGTTTATTTGAGTCATTAAAGCCTCAGTCAAATTAATGCTTTCGCTAGACATCAACACCTCCTGAATATGTAAGGCTAAGAAAGCAAAAATTAGCAAACAGACCGAAACTCCACAAAGAGAATTCACGTAAATAGATTTACGAATTATATCAATACCATGTTTGTTATTGACAAAGTTAACACTGTACGGAAACAGGCCTAAAATTGACATCACAATATATAGTGGCTTAATAATGTTTTCGAATTGTAGTGTTTCGTTTTGAGTAGTGTTTGGATTTTGTTTTTTGACTCGAGACATGTTAACTTCAGTAGGTACGGCAAATGGGAATGAGCTTACGGTAGCGCAGACTTCAATAACTTGAAATTGTGCAGTAACACATTACCATATTACTAACATTTTACGATCCGATAACATCAATAGTGAATTTATTATTCATTGATTTTGTGATAGTTATGGCTAATATCTATGTAAAGTGCCAATTAAATGTCTTTTGAAGGCTTCACGCCGATGTCCTCTGTAAAGTTACATCGTGTAACATGTTTTAAGCGCATGTAACCATTTTTACTACACCTATTAAAAATACATTAAAGTTGTTGTTCGTATTTTTATTCTTGAGGGCTACTTTACTATAACATATTCCATAAAGGAATATGTACTAGCCTTATTATGTAAGAAATTGGGTTTTCAGATGAAAACTATGTCATCAAAATGAAAAAGAACTACAGTGGATGTTATCAATGTCTTTAGTGTCAAAATAATTCAGAAGTATTTTAACTCAAAATTTGTAAATTTACAAAGATGTTTTTATAAAAAATAACAAAACATATGTCCAAAAAAAATTAAAAAATTGAAAATGAATGTTTTACGGATTTTGTGGAGAGGATACAGCTCAGTGTTTAAATCTTCGACAAAATGGAATGCGATGTGTGCCGCGAACCAACCGGACACAAAGGTCCGGTCTTACAGCACCTGTCCTGCTGGCATGAAGGTGACCATTTGCGGAGCTGCTGGCTGTACTGGTATATATTGCGTTATATTTATTTTATTATGTACTAGGTTAACACCGCGGCTTCGTCCTAAGTCCTAAGTCCTGCCTAAGTCACTTCTACAATGATAATGATCCTATATGGTAATCTAGATCATAAACTACGAGTATGTGTGTGTGTCAAATATCAGCGATATCCAGCCGCTAGTTTTTGCGTGTAAGAGTAACTAACACACAACCTTACAAACTTTAGCATTATTGATAATATTAATACGACAATGCCTGCTCTTTCACCTCCTATCTTAATTTTATAGAAATGTTAGTCACTATTCCTTTGAAAAGAAAAGTTGTTGCTTTCTGAGTGATATTTATCGTAACAATTGTATATTCAGTACAATATAATAAATAACATTACAAATGAGTTGTATAATTATTACTTCATATAAGTTCAGTTTTTATTTAATTAAAAATAAATTTAAAATATCGAAACTATAAACTTATTTCTTACAAGTTGAATCCCGCAGCTTCGCCCGCGTTAACAAATATCGATTGTCCCGTGGGAATAAGATATTTTCCCACATTGCAAAGTAGTCTATATGTTAATCCAGAGTATCAGCTAACTCCCTACCAAATTTTATGAAAATCGCTCTAGCCGTTAAACACGTGAAGAAGTAACAGACATACACACTCACAAACTTTCAGCTTTATAATATTAGTATGAAGTATGATTTCATGCCCTTCTTTCCTCAGACTCATGTCGGCCGAACGTACGTATACGTTACGTTACGAACGTATACGTAACATACGTATACGTTCGATGGGTATGGTATCACTGCCACTAGTCTACCACCGTCCAGCATGTTGCAGTTTTTTGCGTTTTTGCGGAAGTCTGTCTCTTGTGGAGAAGTGGAATCTTAGTCCTGTGAAAGAAAGGTGGTAGAAAAAGCAGCGCATCTACTATTGACTTCAGAAACTTTATTCTGTATGAAATTGCGCACAGATGTCCATGTGCGGCAATGACCACTTACCATCAAGTGAACTGAATGCCCGTTTGCTACTTCAATGTTATAAAAACTTACTTTTCAGGTCAGCCTTTAGCGTTGCTGCTTAAACAATGTCCGTTGTTAGACGAAATTGCTCTATATGACTTATGCGCGACGTGTGGCTATGGAATGGAGCTCAGTCACGTTGACACAAAGTGTAAGGTGTCGTCCTTCTCTGGTCGACACATGTTGTGTGATGCGCTGAAGGTAAGGATTTATAAGTTTTGTATACAGCAATATTAGAGTAAACGCACATAAAAATGGCTACTTATTCCAAAATGTAATATCTTCCAACAGACCTGGCAGAAATTCGTATAGCAAACCTAGCGTGTGTAAAAAATAAAGCCGCATTCTATTTTTGTTTAAATCCTTGGATAAAAGATAAATACTGATTACAGGGTGCTAAAGTAGTTGTGATTGTGGCACGCGATGAGTGCGATACTTTTCAGAAGAGTGCTCCAATTCTGACAGAAATTGCCCTTCAGATATGCAATACTTGTCCAGAGGTATGACTTTTATTAAATATTATCGTCTCTTTACCACCATGTGGAGTAGAGTTTACCTAACCGTTTTGGCATACATTAGGTTCCGGGTTCGATCCCCGGCCGAATAGATATCTGAATAAAAAGAGACATATTTACATGTACCGAGCATTACCATACGTCATAACAATAACATAAAACATAGGTTCTATCTGAAGTCAATCACAGATGCGTCGCTACTTCCGAGGACTAAGATGGTCGCCTCATATAAAAGTGTGCCAGCATCCACACCATTCCATCGAAACGCAAAAACTGCTTCACACTAGAAATAGGTGTGGCGGTAGTACTTCCCCGGGTGAACTACACTAGTTCTACCACCCATAAATCTTAAGTCTTATCTTAAGTTGGTCACTGTTGCGTTGTTAACTCTGAAAACGAAATTGGAATGTCGTGTTTATATTCTCTACCATAACCCTTCAGATTAAAAAAGCAGCGCTTAAAACTGTCAATGTTTGGCAGAAATAGGTTAGTGATAATGTCATCGGAGTTGAACCAAAACAGTTCTATAATATTCAAGAATGATACAATTTATGATAGTAATAAGAATAACAATATGTTTCAGGCATTTACGGTAGTAGCGACAGAGCCTGTCGAAAGCATGGTGCCTCTAGTCAGTGAAATTCAAAGGCTGCGAAGTGTGTACAACCCGAGAGCCCTTCTCGGCGTCGTGGAGCTAAACTGCGTGAGGGCGAACACCGTTCTAGCGGACTTCTTGAGGGTGCCACCCGAAACCGTGAGGGTACCTGTTGTCGGTGGTGCGAGGCCGAACACGATGGTGCCTGTGCTCTCTGCTGCTGTACACCCTTGCACTATGAGTCAGGAGCAGGTATTTATAGCGTTTCTTTTTGTTTTAAAGAATCATATTTTTTCCTGTGATGTACTTCTTTACTTAAAATGAGAAAATTAAGTGTTATGATAAGCTACTTTCATAACCATGTAAAAAAACATGATTGTTATTATATTTAAAAATATGGATATTAATAAGAAAAAAAAAACAAACCCGCTGACTTCGATCTTCTCAGTTGAGGTCGTATTCCGATCCGGTAGCAGTGTAAGAAAAAAATGTAATTGACAATTTGTAAGTGCCCCGTAGCCCTATACAAAATAAAGACATTTCATTTCATTTCATTTCTACTGATAGTTTGACGAAATTCAGTCAGTCTTAAGGACAACTTATGCATATATGTTCATTATTCATGCGTGGGTATGCGTATGTATTGTATAGATATATTATATAATTTAGTTAGATTGCTTTTCGGAAGGGTTAGAGCAAATATTTTACACGATCCATGTTAACTAGACTGCTAATAATATTAATAGCCATCGAAAGTTATAATAGGAATGTAAAAATGATTAAGAAATTGAAGAGATAAATAAATTACAGATTTAATATTAAACTTTATAACAAGAAAGGTTGACTTAGTATGACTAGCTAGAATCTTTGCTTTATATTTTTATTATATTACTGATATTATTCATCAGGCGCAATAAGCAGGAATTACAATACAATAGTGCGCCGTCTCCTCTGTTCCTGATGGACGCTTATGCCGCAGCGCAGATTACAGGGATTAAGTCTAAATCTATATACTAATACGTGAAGCAAAAACTTGTGATTCGTTTTTTAGATACTTGTCGCAGACGGAGGAGTATGATATTACGCACGATTAAAGTTGATGTAAAGAAGGATTACGCAATGCTAATATTTTTTTCAAATAATGCATAAAACATACATAGAATTAACTAAAACACATTACACACACTACTTTGCATTTGACACAAACACATACATAATAAAGGGAAGAAAACACATAACGTCTAAAATGTCAGATGTCTTTGTCAAAATACCCGCTATTGCTTTTAAGTTCAGCTTAGTTAATTAAACCACTTTTTACGTTTAACGGTTGTATTCAAAATAATTTGATAATTGATACAATTTATTTGACTTTTAGAAATATTCGTGTTACTTTGGACAATAAGAAGTTTAGTTTTTATTTTTAAATTACGATCGAATTTCGACCGTTGCGACAGTTGACTAGTATATATTATAAAGTGATGACAGACTTTATATGTGACGTCATATTTAGCATACAGCAACAAGCATTGTGTGACAGCACAATTTACACAGCGACAAGCTATGTACCCAATTCGGCGTTCAGCAACGCCGTAGCACGCACATCAAAGACGACATCGAGTACAAAAAGATTCTATATAATTCCTTTTAATAATTTTACAGATAGAATGCGTAACATCGTGCATAATGAGCGGCAACGACGCGGTGTGCGCGGCGCGGGGCTGCGAGACGGCGACCCCGTGCCTCGCGGGCGCCTACGCCGTAGCGCGGACTACGATCAACGTAGTCAAGGGGCTACAGGGCACCAAAGGTGTAATACAGTGCGCGTATGTTGACAGTCTTGGCACATGTGCGCCGGATTGTCAGTTCTTTGCTAGTGAGGTGAGGTTTTTTTTTTCGGAAAACGACTCATTCAATTTAGATTTTAGAGTATTTTTTGCTTTGATTTATTGATTTATTTATTAAGTTAGGAAACTGCAGGAGGCGGCCAAACTATCTTTAAATATTATTTAAACCAGAAACAAAACCGTAAAGACGACAATTATTGAATGAAAGAAGATATGGCTTCGGTGTTGCCTCAGTTAAATGACAGACTTATATTACCTTCTTTTCGTAATAACTCTAATAATGCAATATAAAAAAATATTACTATTTATGAAGACACAACTTCATAAATAGTAATATTTTTTTATATTGCATTATTAGAGTTAAATGTTCAACAGGTGGTGTTAGGTCCATCGGGTGTAGAGAAGAACCTTGGTATTCCTGAATTGTCGAAATTTGAAAATTGTTTACTGTGCACTTGTCTTCCTTACGTCCGAAATGAAATAGCACGTGCCCTTTGGCTGGTAAGAATACAACATTATTCATAAAAATAATGATATAATTACAGAGCAGATGAATGTAGACACGGTTAAATGATAACTTGTAAAAACAAACACGTGATCATAGCTTTTTACGCTAACTACAATATTTCTTTATATCTATATTTCACTGTAAATGTTTTTTTCTTATACTTTTTGCTTTTCTTTACTTTATCTATTTTTCTATATGTACATTCTGTGTCTAGCCTCTATTTCTTTTACTCACCACACATTATATCTCAACTACCAAGATATCCGCCGATCTATTGTATCTATCTACAACACCGATTTTGATGGCATATTTTTCAGCGTCTTTTTTTCCACAGTCCTACCGTGATATCCGGTACAGACGTACTCAATACGTGACTATGTGTCACACATTTCAGCGTCTATTTCTCCTCACTATAACATTATCCGGTGCAGGTGTACTCAATGTGCGAGCAGTGCTGCTACTGCGCGGCGTGCTGCGCGCACCCGTGCGTGTGCTTCACGCCGCCGGTGGTGCCGTGCGTGCCGCCCACCAACTGGACGTGCTCGTGTCCAGACGCGTGCCGGGATGAGTATCTGGCCTCCGTTAGTGTTGTTTAGATGTTATTATACATATCAGAAATAAGACACTTTAGAAAAATACGTTTAGGCAATAATTATTGTTAGGAACAGGTCATGTAATGAGATAGATAGTGAGATAGCTAAGTGGGAATTGGTAGACTTAATATGTTTTGAGCCATTTTTGTTACAAATATGGGATGTTTATTACGGAGATATACGACATCAAAGCAAGCGGAGCCTCGGAAATATGCTAGTCATTAATAATATGACTTTCTAATTTTTTTTATGAAATGCCATCGTTTCCTCCTCTTTTTTAAATCTCCTGTTATTCACGGATTTTATTACTTGACGACCGCCGTGGCGGAGCAGTTACCGTACCGGTCTGACGCGCAATGGGTCCCGGGTTCGATTCCCGGTGAGACAGGTATCTAAATGATGAGTTTAGATTCATGTTCTGGGTCTGGGTGTTTGAGTATTCCTCTTGTGTGTATTCATGGTACCCATGACACAGGAGGAAATCTTAGTGTGGGGCTATGAGTGCAGAAAGCGTGTGTTTAAAACATGATAATTTCCATTCTTGTAATCTCCTTTTATCCGCAGATCTGCCGCGAGATGTCGTGCAAGTGCGGCAGCACGGAGCTGTGCTGGCGGCCGCGCGAGACGGAGTTCGACGCGGCGCGCGCCGCCAACCTCAAGCACCAGATGAACCTCAAGAGCGGCGCGTGCTCCAAGCGACGCGTGCCGCGCAGTGTGAGGATCGCGCAGGAGATACGGGACAGGAATAGTTATCCTTGTGGTTAGGTTAACTAATACTGGTATAAAGTGCACCAACTGAAAATAGCGGGAGAGATGGAAACAAGGGATAGCGAATCGTGAGCCTTGCGCCAGCTGTGCGCAGCATAAATATGACAAATGTATTCCTGCTAAAATGCCGTATAAAAATCGAACGAGATTGACAACCACGCGGCAAGAATGTGACAACAGATGTCAGTGACATAAATATAATAAACAATCCTCTCGCCAAAAACCCAGTATAAAAATCGAACGACATTGACAATCATGTAGCCCACGCGGCACAGATATGACAAATTAGTTCTCCCCCGTTTAAGCTGAAGAGATTGGAGGGGATCAAAAAAATTAAGCGAATTTCATTAGATTTCGCTTCTGTTCTTGATCTTAAAAAGACAACATAGAAGACCTTTAAATTACGCTTGAGAGTAAGACTTATTTGTAGAATATTATTTCTGTCTCCACAATATCCTAAGCAATGTATAAAAGATATTTTGATACTAATGTACTGGCTATTAAAAAAGCCCATCTATACTCGGGGCAAATTCGATATGGAATGTTTAATAACAAAGCGTTGCCTAGCAACCATTGACAGGCAGGGGAATGCAACTTTTTGTTGTTTTATCAGCCGTCTTTTACCTATTATTAACTTTTACCTGTAACATATAATAGGTTGCAAATCCCGTCATGGGTTTAGGGTTGTAATATCATTAGTTATACAATGACGATAATGGTAAATAAATTTAGTTTGACTGGTTTTAGCATATTATTTTGCAGTTGGTCGTTATTAGATAATCAACGCTTCTTAATTAAATTACTCCGCGAAAAATTAATGCATACTTTGGTTGAATACAAAATACATTTATGTACAAATTCGTGCAAGTTGGTGATAACCCTACATAGGATTTTTTATGGTTTGTTTACATTTATTCCAGATCGAATTTGCCCCGAGTATAGAGCTTTATACCACATGGTGTCAGAATATGTGTATGTATGAGACATATATGTCATATATACACGAAGGTACCGGAAGTGGCCAATAAAGCTCTATGCAAGTTAATAAGTTATCATTAATTGCACATTAAATACCACTGACTCTGGTAAAATGTTTAGTAAAGATATAATAAACAAATTATAATCGATTTTTTATTAATGATAAAAATACAATGAATTTCAATAGTCGGTACAGTTTTAAAAAATAAGAAAACATCTAAATTTCCACAACGAAATATCAAGGCTTCAATATTTATTACATGTTGAATGCACACCTAATTTTACTACGCATAGTGCTCACCTTGCCTTTCAAATTGTGAAATAATTTCGCATACGCTATTTCGCAGTCCATCTGGAAAATTTAACATACTTTATTGTAATGCAAGCATAACATGTGTACTTTCTGTAGTAATAAATAAACTCCTTACTTTATTAGGTAATGTTTACAAATTAATATTGTAAGGATAAATAAGGCTGACACATAACTGCTTGAGCAGTGATAGCCTAATGGTTAAAACTTGTCCTCTCGATCGGGAGGTCCGAGGTTCAAACCCAAGCACGCGCCACTGATGCCACGCGCCAAGAAAAACATCGTGAGGAAACCTCCACACCCAAGAGTTCTATCAACAAAAAAGTTCTCGTAGGTGTGTGAAGTCCACCAATTCGCACTTGACCAGCGCGGTGGACTATGGCCTAAACTATCTCATTCTGAGAGAAGAACCGTGCCCAGCAGTGAGTCAATAATGGGTTGACGAAAAATAACTGCTTGAGCGATTGTGTTGATGCGACTGCCAAAACTATCCTTAGTACGATTTTATATATTTTACTCAAAACAACTACTATTTACGCTTTCACCTATATATAGGAAAAGAAAATCCTCTTCACCCGAAAATACATACAGACTAATGTAATACTGTTGGAGTCACTTCAGAAAATACCTTAATTGGTGCTGTCAATTTATATCTCTTTTCTTGGTACATTAAACTACTGCCGTCGGTAGCCAAGTTTTGACACTTTAATTTAGTCGTGAGACATTTCTGAAACCAAAGTGTAAATTTAAATATTTAAAAGGTTTTCTTGTGTGTGTGTATCCTCTGATCCTTTTTTTTTTAAGTGGGTAATCCTCATGGATACCCAGCCACCCGGGGCGGCAGCTGGGTTATGCCGGACACTTACGGGCTAAATCCCCACTGTATTTTCTCCTCGCACCGTACGGCAGGAACACGGGTAAGCTTTCGCAGTCATCCGCGATCCCGCCAGTGCCTGGCCGCTCCCGCAGCCCCTCCCCGCGTGGAGCATAAAGCTCCCCAGCAACAGCAAGGCGCGCCAGAAAACACAAAGGCCCTTCGAGGGGGGTGTATCCTCTGATCCTAGACTCTTAAGCTTATTTACAAAGGTCACTGCACCAGTTATACAGAGAAGATTGAAAAGTGTAACATAGATCGCCATTTTTTTACAATAAAGTACGTTTTTTTAACAATAAAGTCATAATGCACTTTTTTTTATATGACTGAAGTAGCTAACGAGCATGCAATCCACCTGATGGTAAGCGGTCACTGCCGCCCTGCGACATCTGTAATCAATGTCATACAGAACATGGGTTCCATCTGAACTCAATCAGAGATGCGTTGCTACTCACGAGGACTATGGTGGTCGCCTCATGTTAAAGTGTGCCGGCAACCACACCCTTCTATCGAAACGCAAGAAATGCTTCACGATAGAAATAGGTGTGGCGGTGGTACTTCCCCGGTCGAACTACACTGGTTCTACCACCTTGAAAAAGTATGAGATCTAAGATCTGCAGATCCCTACTGTTCAGCAAATTAAATTTACGAAACTTAATAAGAGTTGAAAGCTTGTAGCACCTACACACGTAGCACTTATACAAGCTAGCATACTGCACTTGAAATTTTAAGTAATCAAAAACAACTTAGTTTAAATCTTACCCTTGATACGTTGATATTGATTCCAGACGGATTGGGAATACATCGGGAGGATTTCTAAAATGAATAAATGTTACAAATAAATTAATGGTTATTAATCTTTATTTCAATCAACTTGATATCATATAGGGGTACAACATATTAACGAATTATAAGTACATGCATATTAAATTAAATTAAAAACAAAATTGAATAACAATAAATTAAAATTACGGTCAAAATTAAATCAAAAATAAACAATAATCAATTCAAATTAAATCAAGGATAAAATAAAATTAGCAAATCAATCAGTCAATTAAATGTCAAATTACATTGCTTGCGTTCACAAAGTTCACGCACACGACCGCAGTTTTTCCCGTTCCACTAGCTTGTGAACGTTACTGACATAATCTCCAGTGGAACGATTACTTCGACCCACCTTAGTAGATGGGTCGACGTGAGCTTTGCGTGGGCGTAAGTCATGACGTTATGAGTGACGTATACGCCGCGACCACAATGACCGCGATCCTCTTGTGGAACGACGTTTTTGGCGTTTTGGGCTTTGTGAGCGTCTTCTGGAATGCGCCCAATACATTACTTACATTTTTCTTGTCATATCTTATGTGCACCGTAAAGCTATGGTTTACTAATAAACTTATATATTAAATTAAGTTGAGCACCGCAGTTACCTTTGGCACGCAGATGGTAATGCCAGATGGTCCTTCGAAGGGCATTCCAGGTCTAAAACAAGGCCCTACTGACGTCTTCCTTTCTAAAATCCAATCCTGACTTTTTGCTCCTAGATCCTGAGAAACATTATTATCAATTGTTAGCAAACATTGTAATCAAATAATGATGATGACGATATTTATACTTTTGTGTCTAACTTATTAATTTTATATGTTTTTTACTACAATTATAAAATATATGAACTGCCAACCTGTTGAGGACAATCAGTAATCGCTGGAGAACTTACGTACTGAGCACCATTAAAGGAGAGGTCTATGACGATTAGTGAACCTACTTAGGCAGATGGATGGATGAAAAAATACATAGTAAATAAAATAGTGACCTGTAGCACAACGGTTCGTTGGTATTCATTATCATTCCAAGAGACACCCTGCTTCCTTGCCAGTTGAGGGACCTGTTAAGTGTGAAGTGCGTTTTAAAATATATGCGACTACACCTTTTGATGTGAAACATCTACTGGCGCGGGTATAAATCGGATCGTTGGCATGGCGACGCTTGCCGTGGCGACGTGTCGCTACGCTACACCAAGTATACACAAGTCTATATGTGAGTGTATCGTGTGACGAGCAACTTGGAATTAATATCGAATTTGTGTATCAAATGTAAATAAATGTTTATGAAATAAAGTCACAATTTTCTGTATTAAATTCGTAATAGGTACTTCACTTTTCTTCTCTTTATTCTAAGCTAATTTGAGTAACTTGAGCAAAGAATAAAAGTAAAAAAACTGTATTAATTCCTGTTTCCTGAATCTAAATAAAACAATATAATTAGAACTAACGGTATATATTTAATATTATAATATTTCACCTTTTTACAATTTAGAACTTCGCAAATATTCGTTTAAATAAATCAAGCATGTATCCACAAAATTCAAACATTCCTATTTTTTGTTTGTTTGGTTTCAATCATTTATTTTATATACACGAATACATGTACTAAATCTTTTTTATACAGCTGGCCATTCCCTAGTATTTTAACTCGAGAAATTGACAAGACTTTCAAATCCAACAAAGATATAAATCAAAATTTAATATTCCCATTATACTCACAAGGTATACTTCACTTCAGAACATGCTTATGCATATTTCATATTTTCGCACGTTCGTTGCGTCTAAAAATAGCGTATTATTGGACAAGATATAGTCTCACTTTTCGCTTATTCTACGAGTTTGCATTGCATTTATGGTCCAAAACACACAGAAATGGCCAGCTCTACAGGAAAGTCGCTTGCGACTAGTGATACGTTGTTTAATAAGTTGTGAAACTAAATGCCGTGATTGAAGCCACTTCGAGTCGAAATATTGTCTTCGGAGGCAGCTTCGTAGCGTACACCGCAGCAGAAAAGTTGTCGCACCGCGCGCGATACGCGAGAGCCGCGCGACTCGCTCCGCGGCAGCCCGCCCGCCTCCTCATCGTCGGACTACAAAAATACAAATATAGTTAGTTTTATTTAAATTCATGAAAAATTATCTTATGAGAACATTTAGCGTGCGGGCTGCCGCTACTATAACCATATAAAAATATTTTCATTTCATGTGTTTTTGTGTTTTATCCAATTTACATGCATATTCGGAAAAAAAGATAATCGGACTACATTTATAAGTTATCGTGTGTATCCTAACAATTAATTGTGTTTTTCAGAGGAATAAATAAAAATAATCATGGTGAAGTGCGTTAAATGAATGTTAGATCAAAACGGATACCGCTAATCAGCATTTTATAAATATCAGTAATTTTATTGAAGTTCGAGGAATATTTCAATAGGTAAACGGCAGGTCGCAATATTTTAAACATTAATCAACTAGTTACAAGAATTCATGTCTGCATTAAGCAATACGTTTCGATCATATCACTACATACTTAGTATATAAAATAAAGTTACTTCCCCTATGTATGCTTAGATCTTTCAAACTACGCTACGAATTTCCATGAAGTTGTTTTTAATAGAGTGATTTAAGATGAAGGTTTTTATGAATAATAAATGCATAATATACTCGAGGAACACTGGTAAATTTAGATTTTTGACTTTTAGCGTAACAAAGTTCGCCGGGTCAGCTAGTTAAGCGATCTTAGCGATTTGCTAGGGTGAACTACAAGAGTTCACCCTAACAATTTCGCCGAATTACCAGAAAGTAATCTAAATGTTCAATATCTTTATCAACAATGATGATCCGCAACAACCTAATGATGTCACAGTCCATCATGCAAATTTCGCCATTACACTTGAAAATAATTTAATGAATAACATTGTCCATACCCATTCCGAATGCTTTTTAGTGTTCTCTATAGTCTGCAGTTCTGCAATCTCTTCCGTTATACTGTCTTCCTCTACATTTTTATCTGCTGCCTGTTTTGTCGATTGAAGCAACGATGCTTCAGATTTCTCTTCTTGTATTTGGGGTGGTATAGGCTGTGTTGGAGATGGCTGTTGCAACGTCTTGCTTGCAGTGTTATCTTTCTATAAACAACATTTTTTTTCGATGTAATGATGTAGATCGAACTAAATTCCAAAAAATATAAATAAATCTAATGGGAATTCTAGTTTTTTTCTGCTCTCATTTAACTATATTTTCGTGTAATTGTATATATACTTTATCTGCTGTAGTATGTAATAATTAAAATATGCTGAACACAATTATATTTCAGGAATTTCATCCAACGCCAACGGCAAAAGACTTAAACCGCCCCAATTGACTCTGGGAACCCTGCGTAACAATAATGAATTCTTTAACGAGGTTTAAGTAAATAATGTAAAATATGGAAACCGCGAACTAGTGAAATAAAATGAAATGAAATGTCTTTATTTTGTATAGGCCTGCGGGGGCACTTACAAATTGTCAGTTACATTTTTTTCTTACACTACCACCGGATCGGAATACGACCTCAACTGAGAAGATCCGGCAAGAAACTCAGCGGGTTTGTCTTTTTTTCTTATTTATATCCATTTTTTTTATTAGTATGTTACCAGTCTTCGTAACGTAACGCATTTGTAACGTCGTTGTTTATTTCACATTATTATATTACTTAGCAGTAAAAATAATATTTTCTATGATCTTACCATAGGATCAACACCTTTAGGTGCATTTCGTATATCAGGTGATAAGTCTCGCCTTTTACTACTTTTTTTAGAAGCTTTATGTTTGTGTTCAGATGACATAGCTGAAAGACAATATTTATTTTTATTTTATTTCTTGTAAATGATTCCTTACTCTGAATACCAAAATCTCATCTCACCGCGTTCATTATCTTTCAATTCGGTAGAACCAACATTTTCGTTCCTTGTTGTATCTTCGGCTAGATTTTTAAGCTCCTCTGCAACAGCTATAACAATGATAAAATTAAATAATGGAAATCTGTTATCAAGAAAAAGAATCAGGTTTTTTAAGCATTAAATACTTAATAACTTTAAATTTACTGCCATAAACTGTAGTCTACGCTTATTTAACTGATTAATTTTCGGTATTCTTCAAAGGCGATTCATGCTGAACCGCGCTATGCGAAGTAGCAGAGCGTACAGACTCGGAGACGCAGATAAAAATGCAGCTAGATTTACCCCCCACAGGTGTTGCAGAATGTGCCAAAACCGCAGAAGCGCCTTTCCTACCGTTGAATGTATGTAACGGTAGGAAAGTCACGGTCAGAAACACTATAGCCAGCGCAGAGCTATTTGATAATAATCGACTTAAGATATGCGCTTTTACGGCTGAAATTATTGACAATATACTTTTTCTAAAACATGACACTAAATCTTATTATTTTATAGGCCGACATCTTAACTACTTGTTTTACAATTTAAACAGCTGAACATAAAACATAGATCATTGATTTCCACTGTGGTCTAATAAGAATATCGATTAGAAATCAACGAACGTGCCATAGAAAAAATTCTACATTGTCTGCCCTCTACGACGTCTGCCACATTTAATATCTGTAAATGTAAAGGGGCCTTTAGTCACACTTACAAGGTACAGCAGGAGCTCGCGTACGCTTATGATGTACATCGGAGTCTTGGATTTCTGTAGGTTTGTACGGTTTGACGCGAGTAGCACTTGTCTGATCAACCAACACTATAGCCGAAGCCTCGGCAGCGCCACCGCTTCCCTTCTTTTCTTTCTCCGACATTCTCAACGAATTCAAAAATCCATACGTTATATTTGCCTCTAATTATATTTGTCACCAAAAGAATGGTCACAATTTTTACAAAAATACAAATGGCTGAAACGTCACGCAGTGCAAATTTTGACAGTTTTTCTTGTTTTTCCACATTTTCTATATTCAAAAACCGACATAATTGCACATGTGTTGCTATATATATGACTTGTAATTATAAATATATTATCATTTCTTGTTTTAGTTGTAAGTCAATTAATAAAGCCCATGATTTAAATTTGCTTTGTAATTTTATCGTTTATGCGTCTTTGACGACTATTAATTATATGTAACGTATTTAATTTTAATTAACACCATGACAATTTTAGAAGTAGAATAGACAAGAAGAATAAATAAACGTATGACTCTCCTGTTCTATCATGTAGCAAGATGATCTGACTTTTATTTGCACAATCAAAATTTTTGTAGAAATCACTTTTCTTTTCCCTTTCTTGACGAGCTAAGCTACTTATAACTATGCTGGGAAAAAGGAAAAGTGATGGAAAATAAACAGTTTCCATCCAACAAAAAATTATTATCTATACAAGAAGAAAAAGTTATTCGAGAATTCGACTACGACTCTACAGCAGGAGCATCTTGTTTTCCAAAAAAACAACTGTTACTGGGTACTTACTTTTCATTTAATATTAACCCTAGGAATTTTCACAAAAAATAATAACACATTTTAAAATTGTTCTATTTTTGCTCGTTTTGATTATTTTGCATAATTTTTGTTCGACATTCAGAAATACTACAAAAGGGTCCTGCTTTCCGACAATCCGCTCAACAAGTATTAGTTTCCATAAAGCAAAGAGCGCCCCCTATTAAAACATTGTATATTGCTGAAAAAAGTCGTTTCCATTCTAAAAGGGTAAGTTTATATTTTAAAGGGTATACGATTCCCAGTCATATTATCTTAATTGTTTAACTGATGAAATATAACTAATTTATTTTACAGAGTTCAGATAAATCTGGTTCTAGGCTCGCCATCGGTGATCACTCATCTTTTACCTCCCGTAAGTAAACCTAGGTCATAGAGTCAATACAAACTTATAATTTTATTTAATTAGAAAGATATTGCTTTAAATTATTATTTAATTAGATTTCAGTGAAGATAATTCTAATATAGGGAATACGGTCACTCGCTGTTCACGGCAACAAAAAGCTCATCCTACGAGTGATCTTGATGCCGAAAAATATTCATCAAGCAGTTCTCAAATTAACAACAACATAAGTACTTCAAAATGCTCATGCAATAACAATAACATATCCTCTAGAGACGTTTATGAAAATACTCAAAGAAAACAAGAAGTAAAAACGTATTATGAATACGATCGATCCCATTTAACTATGAACGTTTCAAAATTAATCCCAAACCAAGAAAAAGCAAAGATCAGTCCAAAAAAAGTTGATATTGCTACATTAGTAGTCACAAATACGCCTTCCAAAGACACGTTTCCAACATTTTCTGGTGCTATAAACAAATTGCATAGAAGAATAGATCACTTAGAGCGCAAACTTTTAAGGCAAGAAATGGTATTTCGTTCATTTGATCCTAACATTCCCTTGTCTTCGTCAGATGAGGAAGTGAAAGACAGCGTAATGAGGACTACATCAGGACTCGGGCGTCCTGGATGTAGTTACATAGAACAGTACAGCCACATTCCCGAAACATCGGCATTTCAAAGATACTCTCAGCAAGCTCCACCCGCATCACCAAATAAAGCTACAAATTTAGATAAAGAACACAATTCCGAACAATATGGCCGGGATTTCACTGCCTACGATGGCATTACCGCTCGTGGTAGAAGACAGTCCGCTTCTGTTCCGTGTAAGCGAGATGACATACCGAAGGTCGCTGCTGAACGAGTACACAAAATACGGCACAAGCTCAACCCAGTTCGCGACTACAGATTGATGGATACCGTTCATTATTTAGCTCAAGGGGAATTTGCACCGCGAGATGATGGCATAAAATTAACACCATCCCGAGAGGCTGTACTCAGCGATATAATATGGGAAGATGTTTGTCGAACACATTGGCCAAATACTCGACTAGGACGTCGACTAACACACGCTGACAGATACAGCACCAGAGGTGAACTGCAGCGGTTAATTGATAACCTTTTAAGAGAAAGAGTCGCACACGTGGAGCGCAGAAAACGACGCCATTACAGAATAGTGAAGTTGAATAATCGTAACGAAAATTGCAGACCTGTTGGCAAAACCGGTGATATTATAGTAGCCAATCATAAACATAAACAAAACAGTAATAGAGATCTAATCGTAAGTGATCATAAAACCACCAGTGCTGTAATGGCCGATCGACGTCGTGGGGAAAAGAGCACACGTAAAAATCATAAGAGTTACGAGAGGTTGATTATACCAGGAATACAACCCACTTCTCCGTATCATGATTGCTCTCCTGGGCCAAGTTACGCAGCATATCCAGCTACTAAAATTGAACCACCTAACTGTTATCATACTTCAACCACAAGTAATCAAAGACAAATGGCAGCAACTTGTTCACCAAAAGGTAACAAGATGCAGGAGCTCACTAGTGATAGTAGCACTTCAGCTTACAAGAGTGGCTCAAGGAAGCCTCGTTTAGTTGTTAAGAAGGACTTATCACACCGCAAATTTGCTTCGAAGGAAGAGCCGAATCTTGAACATTTCATACTTTTGCCGACATTAGTAGTCCGTACACCGTCAAATATGAAACGTCAGAAGAAATTTAATGAGTTGTACCATCGCATATTAAATGTTCACATGAATGAAGGTAAACACTGAAATAACTATAGAAAAAACTAATCTTATCTTACTAATCTTACTTATATTATTAATGTGGAAGTTTGTGTAGATGTGTGTGTGTTTGTTACTCTTTCACACAAAAACTACAGATCGCATTTTGCTAAAATTTGGCACACAACGTGACCAAAGTGAGCGAAGCTGTGGGAATAAGCTAGTTAAATTTAGTTTTGTCCTATTAATGATCAGTGATTTGCTTTTTTATGATCGACATAGGTATTTTGAGTACGTAAGTTTAACAGGACATAATAAAGAGTAAACGTATTTTGTACATTTGATATTTAGATAGATAGATAATTATAAAGACATAATACAAGTTTGGGAAATTAAGACTCTAAGGCTTGAAGATGTTTTCTAGATGGAGATAGAGATTTGAAGCAAGGCTAAAATCAATCTTAATTATTACTAATTTCTAAACCTTACAGAATTTTTGTTGAAATTAAGGTGTCTTTAAAGGTGTACAATTATTATTATTGCGACAATCACTTTTCTATCATTGTGCTAGTTTAATCTTCTTTTTCAGCGGAAAATGATTCTCCTGAAGTCGATGTTCCAATTTGCGCATCAAATGCAATTCCAAGTAAAAAGGATATTGGATTGAATATAAACATAACCTTATCCGATAGTGAAGAAAAAATAGTTAAAAAATATAATTGATAATACCTTTTCTCCAAAGAAATACTTTCATAATTTAATTAACATTGCTTCATAATTATACATGATTTAATATGGTTATAATAATTGTACAGAAATCACAGATTATTGCAATAAAACGATGCAAAACCAATGTTGTTTACAAACTTATTTATTTACACTAATGAGTTTCGGTTCTTCGGAAATGCAGCGGCGGCATAATAAGTGCATACAGACGTTAAAAACAACACTTTCAATAACATAAACAATACATGTTTCGTAATTTAACGTAATGTATACTAAGCTTTTCATAAATACTTATTTAATTTTCTAATTGCAGCAGAAATTTTGTATATTTTTGTAACTTTGTTAGGTAACACGGTGTTTTTGTGTCACAATAAAATATGTTATATATTGCAGTGATAGCTCAGTGGTTGAAACTTGCCCTCTCGATCGGGAGGTCCGAGGTTCAAACCCAGGCACGCACCACTGATTCATGTACGCATTTCGGTAAAGGAAAACATCGTGAGGAAACTTACAAACCCGAGAGTTCTTTAAAAAAAAAGTTTTCGGAGGTGCGTGAAGTCCACTAATTCGCACTTAGCCTGCGCTGTGGACTATGGCCTATAACTCTCTCATTCTGAGAGAAGACCCATGCCCAGCAGTGGGACAATAATGGGTTGATGAAATATATGTTAACACTATTTAATCGTGTCCGTCAGGATGGCCGGTCACTACCCATATTTTACATCGAAATAGTTACTAAGAGTTGCTACCTAGTTGCTACCAGTTGCTACCAATCTTAAAATAATTGCTACCTTCGTATTTAAAAAAATAAACTGCTTTTTAAGGTGACCGGCCATTCTGACGTCAGGATGGCCGGTCACCATTCCAGTTAGAACAATCTGCGCAAATGATTGGAGTTTTTTTTTTACCAAGAGTTGCTACCAAATTGCTACCTTTTTTATACATCGTAATTGACCTCATAGCTGTTAAGGATAAAAAGATATTACAGATTTAATATTAAACGCCTGTACAACTAAATTAGCAAATCCGAAGTTAAATACAATATTCGTATTTTACACAGGCGCCACTTGCACTTTAGGGCCGGCGCACATATGACGGAGCGCAGCGCAGCGCAGCGCAGCGCAGCGCATGCCCGCGAAATTTTCTTAACGAATCACACACTAGCCGAAATTCGCGCTAATTACTGGGAGAATGCGCGCGGATGCGCGCGGGTGCGCGCGGATGCGCGAGCATGCGCTTCCATGCTCCTCAGAAATAAATTGCTGTTATTTAATTTTGGATATTATTTCTAAAGGGACAATGACGATAATAGTTTGACAGCAAAAAATGCGCTGCGCTGCGCTCCGTCATATGAGTGCCGGCCCTTATATTTATATTATATTATTGTATCGTACAATAATATAATAATATCGTTTGATATTATTTTTTAAATAATGAGTAAAAAGGTAAGTTATTATTAGTCATATAAGATTCATCGCAATCTACTAGTAAGTATTTGGCATCCGATCTATACTTATGTCAATAGTTTAGTCTATAGTACAGTCCACTAGATTTTTAATAAATTCAACAATGTGAGAAGAAACAAATGAAGTCCGGGAATCTGATGTTCTTTTATTTTTTAATTTTAATGCGTAGTTAGTTGGTGTGTTTATGCAAATAGATATTCAGTCTATATTTCAAACGGGTAAAAATATAATTAATAAGTAAATAACACGTATTTAATTTGATAAAAGCGCTCCAGTATAAAACAAACTGAAAAGACTTTGCTCTTTTTACACCTTTCTTGAAGAACCCTATGTCATAGCGCTCTGGGAATACCTCAGGAGGAAATTCATTCCACATATTGCACGTTCGCGGCAAGAAAGAGCGCGCAAACCGGACCGTGGAGGACCGCCACGAGTCCAATCGATGTGGATGGAACCTCATCCTTCGGCGCGTGGTGCGATGGTGGAAGGGCAATGAGGGCACCAGATCGAAGAGTTCCTCGGAACACTCACCGTTGTAAAGCCGGTAGAACACGCAGAGGGAACCTATGTCCCTCCGCAGGCTTAAGGGCTCCAACCGATCAGAGATCCTTGGGTCGTTGACGATTCGGATCGCGCGTTTCTGTACGGAGTCAAGTGGGTTAAGTTGGTACTGAGGCGCTCCAGCCCAGAGATGCGAGCAGTACTCCATGTGGGGCCTCACTTGTGCTTTATAAAGCAGAAGGAGATGCCCTCCAGTGAAGTACTGCTTGGCTCTGTTAAGAACGCCGAGTTTCTTGAATGCCAACTTGGCTTTATCTTCCAAATGACTCCGGTATTGCACATCACACGAGATGTCAACTCCCAGCATCCCCACACTTCTATCAACGCTGAGTGAAACTCCTTGAAACTTTGGCGCTATGACAAATGGGTTTTTTTTTGCGGTAAACGCGCAGACTTGTGTCTTCGTGGGGTTGAACTGAACAAGATTATGTCGACCCCATGTCGAGACCCACTTCAGAGAGTTCTCGATTTCAGACACAAGTCGGATTCTGCTTCTCTGTAGTTCCGGGATCAGAATAGGGCTATAGTATCCGCTGTCTGTTGTAAAAGGCGACTAAAAGGAGCTTCCGGGGTCACGGGCGGCTAGAGTGGGAGCTTGAACCGTCCAGCCAGGCGATAGCCTGGCTGGACGGGATACCGGGATACCGGGAAGGACGGCGGTACTTGCGGTCGCATACCGTCATAGAGACTAGACGGAGCGGTGGGCCCAGCCGCCCATCTGGGAGGAGCCCGATGGGACAACGTGCTCATAGGATTCCGGTTGCGTTCCTTTGAAGATCCCGGAGTCCGCTTTGTAGCGCCGAGGGCGGCCACCAGGGGGGTTTTAGTGCTCATTATTTGGCGAAACGAAGTTCGCCGGGTCAGCTAGTATAATATAAATTAGGGTTGTAACGGAATTAGGCCTCCGCCTCCGTTATTGCGAAATTCCGCAAAAAATCAAACCTCCGCCTTCGCATCCGCTTCCGCAAAATTCATGCGGAGTTTTAACGGAGATTTTTTTTACGTTGAATATAACACTAGGCGACGCAGCCGTTCGTCTGTATGTTGTAATGTGAGGGAAATGGAATGCAGGATCATGGGCGGTGGAGGAAGGTACGCCAAATGACAGGAATCAACTTGTCGAAAAATAGCAGGGACGATGACGATGAAGAGAGAACACAAAATGGTAGTACAAGCGTATTTTGTGTTCTCTCTTCATTCATCAATACACATTACAATACACATTAGTAAATTCATCAATACACAATTATAATTTTCATATAACAAGGTTTCTTTTGGTAAGCATCAAAAGAAACCTTGTTATATGAAAATTATGAATTAATGAATAGTATAAAAAAACTGATTCAACTGGATTTTATCCTGAGATATAAGATTTACTTGTTGGTGTCGTGAAGTTCAGTGCCAGATGAACTACTATATAGTGCAGCTGGTTGAACTTTTTTTTGTGAGGGAATGCAACCTTCAAAAGGTGTACCAAAGCTTTGGGAAAGACTCCGGGTTATGTGGGATTTTTACCCACTCAAACCTCCTCGGTTGCTTTCCTCAGTGCTTGCAGGGGTCCCCGGGGTCCACATAGGAACGCACCGGTGCCACCTGGCACATCTCTTGGGGACGTGTCACCATCCCCCTGCACCATACGGTTTCTACGACGACATGAAACCACACATGCCGCCGTCTTTTCGGTATAGCTGTCTGGTCGGTTTGAGCTCCCACACTAGCCAAACCCAACCCCAAAAGTCGCCTCTTACGACAAGCAGAGCAGGCCGTATTCTACTCCCCGGCTATAGAGGAATCTCACCGACTACATTAAACGTTTGGAAGGCCGCAAAGCTGTTATGCCATAAAAAAATGTTTGTAATTTTTTATTATTATTAGTAATTACTCAATTTTTGCTAAGAACTGTACAATGTATCTGTTTGAATTATTTTTGGTTTATATCTATTACTGTAATAAATCAATGCTATTCTTTTTTTCTACTTAAAATTTCATCTCCGCCTATGTTAAACCTCCGCATCCGCCTCGGCCTCCGCTAAGAGACCTCCGTTACAACTCTAATATAAATATAAAGTGTAAGTGGCGCCTGTGTAAAATACGAATATTGTATTTAACTTCGGATTTGCTAATTTAGTTGTACAGGCGTTTAATATTAAATCTATAATATCTTTTTATCCTTAACAGCTATGAGGTCAATTACGATGTATAAAAAAGGTAGCAATTTGGTAGCAACTCTTGGTAAAAAAAAACTCCAATCATTTGCGCAGATTGTTCTAAATGGAATGGTGACCGGCCATCCTGACGTCAGAATGGCCGGTCACCTTAAAAAGCAGTTTATTTTTTTAAATACGAAGGTAGCAATTATTTTAAGATTGGTAGCAACTGGTAGCAACTAGGTAGCAACTCTTAGTAACTATTTCGATGTAAAATATGGGTAGTGACCGGCCATCCTGACGGACACATTTAATCCCTACATCTTATTGTTTCTCGAAGCTTATTTGATAGGTATCTAATAGTGTATTAGGTACAATAAATTTTGCATGGGTACTTTAGGTCCTCAAAAACGATAAATCCTTATGTAAGTAATCATGAAAAGTCTTTGAAGTATTGTAATTAAAAGTTTCCTTTTCACTGCAAAACGTAGGTCCCATTAATAAGACCGTCAATCCTTTGTGATATTTTTTATATTTTTTTCGCTGAATCATGAACAGTTAAGCCGTCAAGTATGTTAACTGCAACTGATTTAAAATTAAATCGATAACCTTTATTGATAGACATATTATAATCCTGCGTTGATAAGGTAATAAATCTAACTATCCTCTTATTTGTATTAATGAATTGCATCTACGTAATCTGAAAATAACTTATTTTTAAACTCACTTCCGCTGGTATTTGTCACGAAATAGGTAGAGCATGTTATTGGATATGAAGAAAAGGTAAAATCGTTTAGTTGTTTATACTTAATGCAATTTATTTATCGCACTGTTTATAATGAAATAGGCAAACGTCAGGACCAATACTAGCTATACTGAGCTTTCACGCAAATATGTAAATACTTATATTATTTACGGTATAACATTAATAGAAATTAAGAATATGAATGCCTAGTTTGATTTTTGAAAACGTTTTAATTTTATACAATGCAATCAATTAAACCCAAACATTGTATAGAACATAGACATTGTAATAAAAGGTTTTGTACATTTTTCTGTTAAATAAAGATTATTATTATTATTATAATCACACCGACCACATATATTCATTTTGCATTCGACTGTGGGGAAATAGTTTCTTGAGGCAGACATATATCTCTGACACTTCTTTATATTTAAATATTCTTCAAAATTTCATTTAAACTTTTCTTCGACTTTACACGAATACAACAACATAACATATACTAACCATATATTATTATATTACGATATCATAAGAATTCAGCTAAGTATAAACCTGTTGGAGAGGTTGTACGCATTGTCAATCGGCAGTAAGGCGGCGTGGCCTCATGAACACATGTGAACTTTATTTTACCTTCAGTTCACACTAGATACCGTTTCCGCTATGTGAAATTGGTTATTTATCGCGACGTCCGCGTCATAAGTAATTAAATTAATACCATTAAAATTAGTGAAACTATGACAAAGTTCAACGAAAAAGGCCGGTCGATGCCAGCCAAGCTGTGTCAGTGAAGACGATACATATTTTATAAGGAAAGTTTTCAGTTTCGACCGCGATAACGTTAACCCTAGATACTTATTGTCCACTTAAATACCTTGGATATGTCATTAGAGATCACTAGAGCGTTTTTAACAATACTTAAAACTTGAAAATGATCCGTTTTACGTACACTTACCCGTATATATCACGACATATATTATAAAGGCATTTTGTATTTTATTTTCAAATATGTATGTTGATTTTAACTTATGCCAACACTAAGCTGTATTAAAAACAATAAAGCTATTTAATGTTTGTTGCTAATAATAATAAGTCACCGATTTGTAGGTAAAAGGTCATTGACTGAATTAACGAGCCCAATCTAACATCCAATAAAATATAAACTGAGCTGGATAAGCTATTCTATACTAATATCACATAGTGTTTATTCGAAGCTTTATACCAGCGCCCCAAAGTAATTCTTATTAGAGGGCTTTAAGATATCCAACACAGTACAGCACTATTAAAATTTTATAATTGCCTCCCGATTCAGCACTTAATCAGGATGCTTAATACATCAATATTATGTAAATATGGGGAAAACCGATTCTTAATTATATCGTTGAGTCCACCAATTCGCACTTGGCCAGCGCGGTGGACTATGGCTTAAACACTCTCATTCTGAGAGCAGACCTGTGCCCAGCAGTGGGGCAATAACGGGTCGACGTTGAAATTATATTGTGAACTTTACAGCGTAATAGAACTATTGATGCTTTTAAACAAAGTCTACGTACATTTTCCAAACCGTACTAGGAGGCTAGATTGACACGATAAATAACATTATTGATACTACCCTCGCGTTATCCTCATACTTGTCAAATTGTTGATAATATATTACAGAGCAAGTTGTGAAAATGTAGCAGGACAAAGTTTTGCAATTCCCGCCAAAATATGATATGATGCGTCTGTATAAGGAACTCCTCTTTTATATACCATGGAGAGTGTGAAGAAATGGATTCGTGATGCAGAGGTGATAAAGAAAAATGGCCTATATGTCCATTACAGCGTGCCTAAAGGTAAAATCAATATTTAATAATATAAGTACGTTTTTCTGTTGTCTATTTCAGGTTCAAGGTAGTAGAACCAGTATAGTTCGACCGGGGAAGTACCACCGCCACACCTGTTTCTAGCGTGAAGCATTTCTTGCGTTCCGATAGAAGGGTGTGGTTGCCGGCACACTTTCACATGAGGCGACTATCATAGTCCTCGGGAGTAACAACGCATCTGTGATTCACTTCAGATGGAACCTATGTTCTGTATGTAGTTGATTACAGATGTCCATGGGCTGCAATGACCACTTACCATCAGGTGGACTGTATGGTCGTTTCCTACTTTAGTGAAATAAAAAAAAATAAAAAAAATCTAGATGATGTTCTAGCAATAAACAGTTAATACATTCTTTAAGCCAATTTATCTGGATGTAGAACTTCTGAAATCCCTGAAAAAGAAAATTAAAGCGTTTGAGATTATGACTCTACTCCGATCGCGTCAATGTCAAGCAATTTTCTCAACTTTTTCTTCTATCATGCATTTCTACATTATAGCAAATCATTGTACCCAATGCAAAAAGAGAATCTACTTTGCCAAAATATCATGTTTTAAACACACGCTTTCGACACTCATAGCCCACTAGGAGTTTCTCCTGTGTCGTGGGTACCATGAACACACACAAGACGAATTCACAAACACCCAGACCCAGAACATGAATCTAAACTCATCATTCAGATACTTGTCTGGCCGGGAATCGAACCCGGAACCCATTGCGCGTCCGACCGGTATGGTCCGAGCTGAGCCACGCGGGTCGTCAATAATACTTACGGTTAAAGTATTCTATGACTAGTCCCTTTTTAAATTATTTCCAAAAAGAAGGAGGTTCTCAATTCAATTGTATTTTTTCATATTTGTTACCTGATTACTCTTGACTGGGTGAACCGATTTGGATTTTTTAATTTGAAAGGTAGTGCTTGTCGTGTGGTCACATTTTAATTTAGTCCACTTCGGACAATGGCATCCATAATTAAGGGATTAAATCTTAGCCCTTAACAATAGTAACACACCTGCAATCGATATCGTGTAGGACTTCAATTTTCCACCAATTCTTAAAGATGGTAGAACAATGGTTCGACAGGGAAAGTAAAGCCGCCACACCTATATCTGTTGTGAAGCAGTTCTTGCGTTTCGGTGGCAGGGTGTGGTTGACGGCACACTTTTATTTGAGGCAACCATCTTAGTCCTCGGGAGTAGCAACGCATCTGTGATTGACTTCAGATTGAAGCCATGTATTACATGAAGTTGTTTACCATGTCCATGAGCGGCAATAACCCCTTACCAACAGGTGGACTGCATGCTCGTTTGTTACTTCAAATTTATGTAAAAAAATAAAAAAAAAAACAGTCACAGACATCCACAACAGCGGATGGTATAAAACAACAACCATGTTATGAATAAGTGCAGCAAAACCGTAATATTACGTTTCTAAATAAACGTAGAAACTCTAATGCACGTTTTAGGAAATTCTATTGTTGACGGCAGCCAAGCCCTGTCCGGTGGCAGATCGCGTGCCTGCCACCAATTTGCCATGATATTCTTGTGTATGCAGGATTACTGACTGTTTTTTTTATTATTATATTTGTATAAATATAATAAAAGCTGTGTTATGTTCAGAAATTATAAATAACACTTAAAAAACATGTGTAGCGATGAGTACCATCACTACACATGTTTTTTATAAGTATTGTTCAAGTTACACGAATATGTTGTTTCATATAATAGAAGATTTCCACATCAGTAAGATTAGAACAAATTAATGAACCCACCGTTAGACAAATCAATATTCGTACACTGATTTTTCGCTACGGAATACGAAAATTCGGTGGCAGGGTATGATTACCCGCTCACTTTATACGAGGCGACAATCTTAGTCCTCAAAAGTAGCAACGCATCTGTGATTGACTTCAGTTGAAATCTCAATTCTAGATGAAGTTACTTACAGATGTCCATGTGCAGCAGTGACCACTTACCGTCTGATGGACTGCATGCTCGTTTCAATCGGATAAGGAAAAATATGAGGTAGTCATACCATGCGATATATGGAACATTGAACTTATCTACAAACTTGTGTATGAATATAAGCAGCAAACGTAAACGATAGGGGTATTAATGACCCGCACGTGAAGATAGTACGGTATCAATAGAACTAAACAAACGGTAGATCGATAGCTTGAAATTTCTCTACTTTGTATGCATTTACATTCTGCAAACACCTGTTTCTAGCGTGAAGCATTTTTTGTTTTCGGTAGAAGGGTGTGGCCGGCACTCTTTTGTATGAGGCGACCATTTGCCGGCACCAAGGTGGAGGCGACCATCTTAGTCTTCAGGAATAGCAACGCATCCGTGATGGACTTGTGATAGAACCTATGTTCTATATGAAGTTGTCCATGGGCGGCAGTGACCACTTACCATTCGGTGGACTGCATGCTCGTTTGCTACTCCAATCAGATAAAAAAATACTACTCGGTTATTTTTTGGCATTTTGTCATCAGGGGAGCGACAGTGCCTCCGCCAAGTCGATCAAACACGTGGTAATAGTTGACTGAACCAAACTCTACAACAGATGAAATATATTTTTATATTATTTATACGTGTATGTCGGGCTCAAACACAATTTTTATCAAACAGGAAACAATACTCATAAAATTCAGTAGTCATCGGTAAAGCATTTTTAAAAAATAACTTTTACAAAAATAACGTGTCATTTATTTGTGGGATATATTTACATTTGGATTTGGTTGCTACTCTTCCATGTAGAGTTGGTTATAGATGTCTATGGACGGCAACGATCAAATTTCGCTCATCCTCTAAAAAACTGTCATAACACAAGAAATCATTGTTTTGAGTTAAAAATGCAGTTTGATTCCATTTTTTCTCTTCTGTCGATCAATAAAACCGTTTACACAATTTTAGTTCACAAAAGATGGCGTAAAATAATAAAAACGCGATTATCTCAAAACTTGTTTTTTTGTGTTATGACAGTTTTTCAGAGGACGAGCGATATCATTAAGCGGACAGCATACACCGCATACACGTGTGTAAACAAATTATGTAATAAATGAAACCATATATTAATACGCATTATCTCGCTATATCATACATATTCAGAGTGTTTCCTCGATGTATGGTGATCGTAAATATATATGTATAGAGTAGCATTTGTGCTATAATTCATATTTGCTGAATACATATTAACGCAATAGAGAATCGAGAGAGAGTGAGAATATGATTTATCATTTATCCGGGATGATCATGTTTCCGGGATGTGTATTTTATTTACAACATAGAATAAATAAGTGTAACTTAAAATCATCTCAAAGAAAACAAATTTGCTCCTCTAGTGACTTCTTTTATTAAATCTAGTTTCAAGAATTAATATATCTTGCAAAAAATACTAATGTTACGATTAGTGCTAATAAAATACGTAGGTCCTATGAAGAAAGTTGTGAATGTTAAATTATACTTCAAGTACTAAGTGTATATATGAATATTTTAGTACAAAGGCAGTTTTATTAATGATCAATGCCTAGTTACTTAAGAAAGTAACAACATAAAAATACTGCAATATAATTAAATAATTTCCTGGTCGAAAGTAGTCACCGTCGTCTATGGAAATTTGCAACACCGAAGGAGTCGCCAATACATCGCCAGCTTGCGCATACATGGCATAGCGCTCCGAAAATACCTCAGGAGGAATATCTACCCTTATTCATTTTTGTCCATGTGCCATTTGTATGTCGACTACGCATATTATAGTGTAAAATGCCACCGCTTGTGCCGGTAATTAAGGCTCGTGTCTCGCCATTTACCAGATGGACGCACGTATGAATTCATTAATATTTTAATAAAATTTTAATAAAATCTCAATGAACTGGAAAATGTAAAATATATTAATTTACATAGCCGGTGGATTATCATCTTAAATTATCCATTTTTATGGTATATTGGTAACCATAAAAAAATTATGAATCAATTAATCAATGAGTGTTTTATTCACAGTAACATAACGTATTGCATGCAGTATAAAGAGTATTACACAAAAGCAAACACAAAATTTTTGTAATTTCAAGTAAATTACGTTTTCTTCATCTTATTATCGTGTATTTTTATAGGTTTCAAGTAACAAGGGAACATATACATTACCTGATTGTAAATGGTCATTAGCAACATTTATATTTCTAAACAAACTATAATTGGTACTAGAAATAGGACGCGGTTTTGACTTCTCTAAGACCTATTGAGACTGACTAGGGAGTCATGTTCTACATTGCAAATCAACAACCTTAACTTTTTTAGAAAATTTACATACAGGTACACTTCAATGTCGTTGTTAAATACTTTATGTGCGAGCTAAGCCTATCGAAATTGCGTTTAAAAATTCAAGAACCAATTTGTATCGCCTGACTGCATAGGGCCTAGGCCGTAGCGCCCGTAGCGTATACGCCACTCCGGCTAGCTAATATTTGCATACAGGCAACTGCCATTTTGTAAATTAGTGCCAACGTCAACTTGTTTGATAAAATAATTACTTAATAGACAGCTTTTAAAATGAGGGTATAATTTTTTTGAATAAATAATGTTCACGATAATATATGTACCTAAAAGATTATTGTTCTTTGTTAATCTTTAGGTCTTTTTTTTGTGGCGAATTTGAACTGCCTAGAACATGTGTAGGCATATGAACTTATATGAGACTTAAGTAAATATACTAGACTAACTGGCCCGGCGAACTTCGTTTCGCCATAAAATCAAAAATCTCAAAATTATCAGTGTTCTCCAAGTATATTATGCATGTATTATACATAAAAACCTTCCTCTTGAATCACTCTATTTAAAAAAACGCTTTCTACACTCTTAGCCCCACAGTAGGATTTTCTCCTGTGTCCATGGTACCATGCCATACCATATACAAACACGAATACACAAACACCCAGACCCAGAACATGAATCTAAACTCATCAATCAGATACCTGTCTGGCCGGGAATCGAACCCACTGCATGTCAGACCGGTGTGGTAACCGCTGTTAGTTTTAAAGATCATACATACATAGATACATACATAAGCATACATAGGGACATACATCGGGAAGCGACTTTATGAAGCGATTATTTTATTTCCTGAAAATACTCTACCTAAGATTTTGCACTATGTAGGTAAGTAAAACATGTGCCGGAACTAGTTATAAAAATAACACAAATCCGAACCCGGATACTATATAATAATACTACATAGTGTTAAATATATTTTCTTATATGAAGGTAGATTCCTATAATTAATTTATACTTTCTCTAGGCCGAATTGTAGCACAATTTAAATGGGCATTAAATCTTACCTAAATTAGTATAATCTGTGTCTTATATCTAACTTAGGTACCTAGAACATAAAATTATTTTAGCCATTCTATTGCAGTTATAACGTGTCAGAAACACCAAACCAATAAACTGAAAGCATAATCAAAGTGTCAGTATAAATATTACCGAAATGTGTTTCTATCGTAATGGTGGTTAAGTTATAACGTTACTGCTTCATATTTATGCAAAATATAAAGTATATGAATAAATTATTCTAATTATGAAGTTTATATAAGTAGAAGTGAATTGATTCAAAGTTTAAGAAATTTTAGGGTGTGTGTTCTATGCTAAGTACAACCGCATACAACACACACCCTAAAAGAAAATTAATTAACTTACCTAACACTATTTTTTAGATATAAACAGATAATAATTATTTTAAGCATGTAGATCCCGCATTCTGGTATTAAATATTCAATTGAATTCCACTATATTAGAGAAATTAATACATATCGGGTATTACTCGGGCTCTACTTTTCTATATTAACGGGTATAATTAAGGTTATAAATGTCACGATTAGAGTTTTAGGTGCATACCGAATACTCTACCACTGAATGATTTGATCTCGATAAATATCAGACTATAAGGGTAGTGTGGTAGGGATGTTGGTCATTGGCTGATGCAGGGGGGGAACTAGGGGCTCCAACACGCTCTTTTAAAGTTTAAAAAAAATACCAAATCCATCGCTTCGTCACAAAATTTCGGACATTATAGGAGAACAAGTCTCCCATACTCAAAAAACATGCGTGCGTGCAAAGTACACATGTCAGAAGTGAAACTTCTTTGGCGGACTAATTTATAAATCTTGTTTATATTTATACAAATCTAAAACTATAAATTTCCAAGATTAAGAGGAAGGGAAAAAGGCGTGATACGACGTTCGCTCTGTCTCACTTTTTCTCTCAATCTTTCTCACTCGCTTGCTCCCTATTCTCACTCCACGGCTAGTTGCTCATGCTACGTTCGCCCTGTCTTACTCTTTCTCAATCGGTCTCGATCACTCTCTCTCTCTTTTCCGACACTTACGTTGCATACCGGCGTGACGTTTCATCTGTAAAAATTTTACCCTCATGCGCCTAAAGAAGTTTCACTTCAAAAACAGACATTCATATCGAAACGTATTTTTACGCCATCAAAATTTTAAAGCTTTTTCACTGGTGTCAAATCCTTCCCAAATTAAGACTATTATTCTGGTGATCGTTTTAAATTCAAATACTACTCTATTATCTAAAAGTAAACCACAATGTGGTCTCATGGTATTTAAATGGAACGTTATTTAATTAACTAATTATGCAAAATTAATTTTAGTAATTACTTTTACTCAAGTAATAACTTCATAATAATAATTTCGATAATGTATTAAGCATTTCTTCGTAAAACGTTAGTTAATTAATTTTTAATAAAACGCTTTTTTTATCAAAAAAGTGTTAACACAAGAACATTACTTGATTGTTTTGGCGTGCAAATATGTAGGGCATAACGGTTATAATAGTTCTTTCAATAAAACCCCATGTAAATGAGAGTGGACGTAATAAATTAGCATAAAAATCCACGCAAAACACTTTCTAGTGAGGTACGACGTGAACTTAGAAGTTACGTAATCGGTCCTATTAGAAATGTTAACTTAAACTCACGACTTGGCTCACAACAGTCTTACGACTCGTAAAGACTGATAGGACAAAGGATTGTGGAGATTCCAGGGGAAAAAACAAAGGGCTTACGGGCGTATAGTTTACGTGGCAACTCTCGACCATCAATATTTATGATAATAATCAGCCCCATTATGCGTTCGGAAAATTACGTAGTATCTTCTCGTCCATAATTTCTCAGTGTCTGAAATAATTCGAGCATTGTGTGTTGCCAGTGATGACCTATGGCACCGAAACGTCTTCCACTGTAGCCCTCATTCGAAGGCTTAGGGTCGCTCAGCGCCCTATAGAGTTATGGGCTATGCTCAGAACTTCGCTATGAGACAATCCGTAGACGAACAAAGCTTACCGGCAGCTCTCAAAATTAGCAAGCTGAAGTGGCAATGGGCCGGCCACATCGCTCGTAGGACCGATAACCGATGCGGAAGAAAAGTCCTCGAATGGCGACCATATTTAGACAAAAGGAGCGCACGTCGCCCCTCCACCAGCTGGACTATTAAACTGACGAAGACATCGGGAAACCGTTGGATTCAAAAAGCATATGCCTGGTTGAAATGGCGCCATTAAGAGGAGGCCTAGTAGTTGACTAGGAGGTCCAGTAGTTGACCTCAGAAGATGCTGGATGGATAGAATACGTCGGTCATACATGTTGGTAGTGTAAGAAGAAATATTATAACTGACAATCTGTAACTAAATTAACTTATTAACTACTTTTGTTCTCAAAACTATATTATGTATTTAATTTACAATTCCCTCTTATATTATGCTTTATAATATAGATACGTACATACTTTAGATAGCAATTTCAATATAAATTCAACATTTATTTATTTATTTATTACAGACTCACCAACAGCATTACATACAAAATTACAAAATAACTTATATCTAAATAAATGAACTGGTATGTATGCCAGTTATAGGTGCGTACATCATTCTCCAATATCACTGTTTCAACATCACGTTACATTATTAACCCTTGGATATGCTATACATATAAAGATAAAATCAAATAGAATTGAAAATATGTAAAAAAGGAATATAAGAGAAAAACACGGTATTTTACGGAATAATTAAGTAATAATAACAATAAAATGAGATTCATTTGCAGAAATATGCGGTAAGCTTTTTTTTTAGGTTTTCAACTGAATCATGAAATATATCCACATCGTTTATGACATCAGAGAGCCGGTTGTATTCAGAACATATTCGTGGCAAAGGAGAATGTTTAAGGACGTTTGTTCTGCAAGCTGTTATATAAAATATGTTCTTAATAGGATGTCGTGGGTATCTATAAGGTACATTAAGATTGATCTCAGAAGTTAATTCACTGCAAGCTATATCGCCAGACAAGAGCTTTTTTAAAAACATAACGTCTAGTAATATGCGACGATTATAGAGCGATATCATGTTAAAATGTTTTAGCCGAAGGTCGTATGTGGTTTTAGGGGAGATGCCAGTGGAATAAAAAGCTAAATGTCTCGTGAAACACCTCTGTAGTCTCTCGATGCGTTGGGAATTAACGGAGTATTGTGGGTTCCAGACTGTACTTGCAAACTCAAGTTTGCTGCGAACCAGCGAGTTAAATAAAATAATTTTGGTTACAGGTGATATAAAACCTCTAGTATTTCGTTTGATAAATCCCAGCATTTTTGCGGCTTGCTTTATAATCATATCAACATGTGTTTTAAATTTCAGTTGCGAGTCGATCATTACACCCAGATCGCGAATTTCATCAACACATGTTAGTGCCTCTGAATTAATTGTGTATTTTGTTGAAAAGGGTTTCTTTTTTCGCGTATACTTAATGTGATAGGATTTTTTTGTATTTATGACCATCCCGTTAGCGTTACACCAAACATAAATTTGATCTAGGTCGTTCTGTATTACTTCAGCGTCATGAGTTGAAGTAACCTTTTTATAAATTTTTAAATCGTCCGCAAAAAGAGTGTATTGACAGTTTTGGATGGAATACGTAATGTCATTTATAAACGCTGAGAATAGAACAGGACCCAAATGGGACCCTTGAGGGACTCCAGGGGTTGCAATATATTCGTAAGAGCTGTGACCATTAAGCACCACATACTGGAGTCTTTTTGCCAAGTACGACTTGAACCATTCTAATAGATTTCCATCGATCCCATATGATTTCAGTTTGCTTAACAGACGCGAGTGGCAGACTTTATCAAAAGCGCTAGAGAAATCCATGTATATAGCATCCACTTGTTGTCCTCTGTCTATTTCTTTGCTGAGGTAAGATGTGAAAAATATCACCGGTTACCCTAGAGCGTCTTAATAATTTTTTGGAACACGTAACTGACGTTATAGATAATACTGATAACGTTATTTTAGTAGGAGATTTTAATTTGAGCTTCATTAATTGGTCTTGCGATCCAAATATTGGTTCATGCATTGCTTCAAATTACAACTCTCCATTAGGTTTCGCACTCACGGACTTTTTATCGCTAAATAATATATCGCAAATGAATGACATAACTAACATCGATGGCAAAATTCTTGACCTTATACTCTCGTATAATACTACAGTAGAAGTTACAAACTCTGTTAACATCCTAAGTAAAATTGATCCAAAACATCCTCCTTTACTAATTACCTTGCCTGAAACTATATGTAACTTCCTAAAGCCGGTTCAAAGAGCTCACTATAATTTTTTTAACGCAAACTACGTCAAAATACTAGCTAACCTGAAAAATATAAACTGGATAGCAGAATTCAATGACTGTCAAAATGTAAATAAAATGACAACAGTCTTATACCGTATTTTGTATCATACAGTAGAGAATTACGTCCAAAAATATAAACCTAAAAATAGATGTTACCCATCGTGGTTCACGAGACCTCTAATAAAAATAGTCTTAGAAAAAGAAAACAAGAGAAAAAAATATCTTAAATATGGCAATCCTCGGGACAGAATAGAATACGAACTCTTGCGTGAGCGTAGTCGGAAGCTAACAGACATTTGTCTGCGTAACTATAAGAAACGTATAGAGTCAAGCATTTGCACAAATCCCAAAGTTTTCTGGCGTTTTATAAAAGATAGACGAGGTGGCTGTAGTACTGTACCAGCTGAGATGTTCAATGGCAATGAAACTGCAAATACTGGGACTCATATTGCAGAATTATTTGCAAATAATTTCTCAACAGTGTTTGGTACGCTTGACTTACCTGACAGACAGGCTCTTGCAGCCAATGGGCCATCACAACTTTGTAGACTAAGTTTTAGCGAGCAGGAAATAATGCGTGAAATAAAAAAAATGACATTTTTAAGGGCGCTGGCCCTGACCAAATACCACCTGTCTTTGTGAAACGCTGCGGTCCCGCCTTAGCTTTGCCACTCTCTCTAATTTTTAATAGATCTTTGAGCGATGGGGTCTTTCCTGACTTATGGAAGAAAGCCAAGATTGTACCTGTATACAAAAAAGGCGACACAAGGGACGTTAAAAACTACCGTCCAATCTCTATACTTTCATGTTTATCTAAACTATTTGAGTCTCTTGTTTGTCCATATATAACACGTCACTTAGAAAATGTTATTTCTGAGAGACAGCATGGGTTCAAAAAGGGACGCTCTGTTCAAACAAATTTAATATTTTTCACATCTTACCTCAGCTCATAAAACATTTACCCAACATTTATACTATTTGGAGATATGTCTTCCTAAATCAATTTTCCGCAAAGAAACACCTATCCATTCTTTATCAATGTTTGTGTAGAAATAGAAAACAATTCTTTATCGACAATGTTTGTGTAGAAATAGAAATGCAAGTTCAGGTCCACGTAAGGTCAGATGTCGCGATAGGGAACGCGAGCCGGCTGTTAAGGCGTAAATCCTGTAATCGTGCCACGAGTCATCTACATGCAACCTACTGAAACAGGGTGATTGATGGCTGATTGAAGTCTTTTTTCGAGCTTTTTTTGACACGAAATTACGATGAAGTGCTGGTTTTAAAAATGTATTTTAATTTTTAAAGAATGCCTTCAATACTTTTAAAAGTAATGATACTTTGAAAGTCTTATGCTCTTTAGACCATTGCTAAATTGTGACGGAATTAACTTATTACCTACTTTTGTTCTCAAAACTATATTATGTATTTAATTTTGCATTCCCTCTTATATTATGCTTTAAGATACGTACATACTTTAGATTGCAATTTTAATATATTTTTTTCAATAGTCAACACACCCCACTTACCCACCATTTGGAGATGTCTTCTTAAATCATTTTTTCCTAAACAAACATCTATCAATTCTTTATCGATGAATGTGTAGAAATAGAAAACAATTCTTTGTCGACAATGTTTGTGTAGAAATAGAAATGCAAGTTCAGGTCCACGTAAGGTCAGATGTCACGATAGGGAACGCGAGCGGGCTGTTAAGGCGTAAATCCTGTAATCGCGCCACGAGTCATCTACATGCAACCTACTGAAACAGGGTGATTGATGGCTGATTTCAAGTTTTTTCTGAGATGTTGTTGATACTAATTTAAGAATAAACGTTGGATTTAAAAATGGTTGTAAAATTGAAAACTTTTGAAAGTACCTAATTAAACTTTACTTGGGTACGCTTCCCAAGGTCAATAATTTAGATGAAGTTTTTTATTTTTTCTTTTTAATACAGGTTATTATATTAATTTATATTGTGTAAATATATATTTTAGTTTAAGTTAGTTTACATTTTACTTTAACATAAAATATGTTATTTAATATTATAAATAATAAAATAAATATATAAGTAGATATAAGATGTCAAATAACAATATAATAAATTAATATGATATAGTAAAAAAATTAAACTTTAATGAAATTATATTAGTTTTTCTAGAAAATATGTTGTTCTTGTGCTTCCTTTTATGTTGTATTTAAAAACTAAGATGCGCACTTACTTGTTCTGATAACTTCAATTTTAACACACACCCGAGAGTTCTTTAAAAAAAAAAGTTCTCGGAGGTGTGTGAGGTCCACCAATTCGCACTTGGCCAGCGCGGTGGACTATTGCCTAAAAATCTCTCATTCTGAGAGAAAACCCGTGCCCAGCAGTGGGACAATAATGGGTTGACGAGGGACCACTTTTCACCAAAATAATGGAATACAGGTTTCCTACTTTTATTCTATTTTGGTAATCATACATAGTTGTTAATACACCGCATTTGCATAGTCTCTATGTTAATATTGTTGTTTGCTTTTCAACTATTAATTAAAAAATAACTATTTCAATAAATAATTGACTTTATGTAATTAAAAACAAGTCTTTATAAATTCTGCAACCATTTTCTTATTTAGTGAGTAGTGTATGCCCCTCACTTACCCTTTAAAATGATCAATACCGTTTTGGGAATTCTGCAGTGAGTTTCAAGACTGCTACGAAATTAGATGGTCAAGACAAGTATTAAAAAGTCGCTTTAGGACACTTTATTCAAAAAAATTAACATGTATTTTCCTTTAGCCTTTTACGTGAACACTCTGTACTTTATCTTTAAATCGGGCCGATCGGATAAGTAGGATACAGCGTCTACGAACTGGAACCCTCGACCGCTTACTTTGTCATTGGCTCGGTTATTCTATACTTCGACGTTCATTTGTGCCTGTTTCATGTCATCGTACCATATTAGCGCAAAGGTCATATCATATTAATATAACATTTAATGTTATTCACACACGATACAGACCTTGAAGCTTATGACCCGTGACGCGAACTAATGTAAGTGTTGCAACCCTTATAGAAATGACGTAAGTGGCTATAACACGCTAAACTGTTTTTATATACACGTAATATTTGCAAAAAAGTATTTGTGATAAAATGAATAAAGCTTTTATGTAACACAAATATCAAATGTGCTTGCATTTCGTTTTTTATTGGACATAACGCGATGCGACAATAGAAATATAGACTCTCCATATTATGTTTGCTTGAGCCTGAGTAAAAATTCTAGCTCAGTTTAGATTTACAACTGCGATATTTTTATTGCACAATTAAAATTTAAAGCATTTTAATGAATCCGGTCGTCCTAATCTCTCCAAAGGAACTACTATCCAACTAATTTCTGATATATAAGCTTTTTTCATAAAATTGAAGTAGCAAATAAGCATATGGTAAATGATCATTGCCGCCCATGTACTTATTAATAAGAAACTTCATATACACAATGGGTCTAATCAGATGCATTGCTATTCCCGAGCATTAAGTGCAAACTGTGTTAAGTTCTGCTGTGTTCTAATTTTAAAAGAGTAAGAGAGACACTTATATGAAGAGAAAAAGCTTGCCTACAAAGCAAAACTTACGAAACCAAACCAAGATTAACTATTTATTCGTTCCTATTCGGGTTGGTAGCGGCTGCCTATAAGCAGCAGTTGCCACTTACCATCATGTGAACTTTGTAATAGTTTTGTTGATTTGTTTTGTAAAAAAATCACGTACGACATTTAGAGGAAAGTGTGGATAAAAACCTAGTTTCAGAATCAGGTGTCTAAGTGTTTTGGACGGAATATTAGATCAGCTACGAAACTAGGCTTGTAAGAAAACCATTTGGCGGTCATTAGACATATCACATTATACCTACAGTTTACTTGTCCCATTTAATTTATTGAACGCTTCGATTTAATGCTAGAACATTTTATCGTAGAACTTCTTATAGAATACGTAGAATGATATTATTCGGCCATTACTGAGCCTTTGCTAAAATTCTTGGCACTTAATGTTTCTTAATATTATAAGCTACTTTAAATGATAATTTAATTTTAATTCTTCTTTCTCTACTACTCCTTCTAGTATGATCGTGGAATCTAGCAACTGATTTTTTAACTAGTCAAACCAGTTGGGTTTGATATAACTGAAATAGTACATTTACGTTTTTTTATGACATTACATGATTATTTCATGAGATGACTTTAAATGACTAAATCCTATACCGCGGACGTCTCAGAAAGGTGCACAAAATATTTTTCGACAACCACCGTACTACTCCACCACAAAAATTAGGCGCATGAAACAAAAGCGGTTTCCTAACCTGCACCTTCTTCTGTCGCCGCGCATCCCCTAGTGACGTGCAGTCGTCGATATATTACGTATCAGAAACATAAGAAAAAGCGGACAATCTTAAGATACAAATAGATTTTGTAACTATTCTTCTGTAGTTTTTTTTGGTCCTTATCAATACAGAGATTTTTTACAATACGACATTGTACCCTATCGCCAAGTACAATCTTTTAGATTATTTACTTACCGCCATAAAGCCATGACCTGAATTTCTTGTTTATTTACCTTAGAATAGCTTTAGATAACAACAAACGGCTACGGAAGTGAGTGAGGTGTAAATAGGGGAAAACACCATTAAGGTAGACAGCTAATAGTGACAAGGTCACATTTGGCTGAAAACGATTTATTTTATTGGACCTGTTAATACGAGTTGACACACAAAATGAGCCGCATTCTGTGTGTCAACTTGTATTAAATAGGGTTCAGTAATGCTTTGAACCGCATTAAGCTGAAAGGAGCTTCTTTATTGTAGGAGTACCTACACAGTTTTAAAATACGTGACTGATAATAAGCTATATTATTATGGAGATGAGATAATTTTAAGATATACTGCATGAATATTGCTATTTTAGTATTATTTTAGACAATGCTGATTGACTAGGGTCAATAAGCATTGTAAATTTCATAATATTTTAACATTATTGATTAATGTTAGATATATTAGGCTTCCATATTTATAATGATTGATGTGAAAAACGAGCATGATGGTAAAAGGCAATTTTCGCCCATGGAAATCTGTAAGCAATTTCGTACAGAATATAGGATCTATTCGAAGTGCGTTGCTCCGCCCAAGAACTAAGATGATCGCGTCATAAAAAGTGAGCCGGCAACCACAGGCTTTCACCGAAATACAAGAATTGCTTCAACTTAGAAACAAGTGCGGCGGTGACACTTCCCCAGTGAAACCATATTCGTTCTACCACCGTCTAGCACTATAACACTCCTATTCAATACTGTATAGATTGTATTAACTCCAATTATATGTCCTGTATCTATATATTTTTATTTATATGTGAAACAAAAACTTGTGATCCGGCATTTAGGCACAGTTAAAATTGATGCATAAATCATACATTAAATCAATTAAAAACTCATAACGCACACTACCTTTCATTTGACATAACATATACTTATTAAACGAAATAGAACATTCAATGTTTTACTAAGAAAACACATAACGTCAAAAATGCCAGATATATTTGTCATAATACCTGCTATTGCTTTTATGCATCTTAATTAATTAAACCTCTTCTTACCTTTAACGGGTGTGTTTAAAATAACTTAAAAATTATTTAAATTTATCTGAATTTGAGAACTTTAGACATAATGAAGTTTAGTTTTGAGTAAATTACGGTCTAATTTTGACCGTTCGTCGTAACGGTCTATGACTAGTTCTACTCAATTGGTAGAATATAGAAAGACCACAATAAAATACAATACACGTAGGATCTTTGCACCGATATTCATGATTGATTGATTGATTCTTTGTGTTCAGTATTAGGTAGAATAACATCAGGGCAGCTACGCAAGTGGGCGCGTGGTGGAGAGGCCAGGCTGGAGCGTGCAGTCCTCGCGGGCCACGGCCGCCGGCTACTGGCCGAGGATCTGCATCTCTCACGGCATTTGCACAACCTGATCCATAAATGTGATGCGCTACACACCGCTGTGGAGAAAGGATCGCTTCTTGAGTTACAGGTAAAGTTGAGGAATGGAGAATACATTTATTTATTTATATTTATATACAAAAGTTACAATATGACAAACTTAATGCCTGATGGCATTATCTACCAGTCAACCCTGGGTGGCTGGAAAAAAATGTGCCAGGTGATAATTTTAATTTTAAACACGAGCAATAGAAATATTTAATATACCTACTTAGTCATACTAACAGATAAATATATCATAAATAAATATTTTTATTATAAATACATACAATACACACAATAAATCTATAAAATACATAAAATTATTATATAAAAATAAAATAAAATAATAGATGATTAGGAGACATTAGCAGTGCTCAGATAATGCTCTCGGACAAGCTTTTTAAATATAAAGTTGCTGGGCGCATGTCGTGCGTTAGCTCGTTGGGTCAACTTAATGTATGTATGTGTATTAGCAACGCATATTATATATTATACAACTATAAAACTTACTTTTTTTTAAATGATCTGTTTCGAAAGTTAGTATTTTATTTGGATTGTTTACAAAAAATAATAATTGGATACTAATATCAAATCTTCGATATCGTAGCAGGAAGCTACGAAAAAACACAACCCCTCGAAGCAACAGGAAGTATTTTCAAGGCAATTGTCAATAAAAATACAATTACCGGCAAAGTAATAATCCATTTCAACGCTTTCAACATTAGAAGTCGATACTAATATAATATTAATTTGAAACAGACAACCGTGTTATATAGATACTATTAGTAATTGAGTTCAGTTCAAAAAACACACTGACACACTTTTAGTTTCAGTGCCCTTAAAACCAGTTTATTATGTTTCCTAAAAACAATGATTGTTTATGTTTTCCCAGCATTGCAATATGCAGGACTAGCTTTTGCCCGCGGCTTTGCTCGCGTGGAATTTAGTCTGCCACATAAAGTTTGAAAGGTGGTAGAGCAATGGTTCAACCAGGGAGTTATCACCGCCGCACCTATTTCTACTGTGAAGCAGTTCTTGTGTTTCATTAGAAGGGTGTGGCTGCCGGCTCGCTTTTATATGAGGCGATCATCAAAGTCCTCGAAAGTACTAACGCATCTGTGATTGACTTCAGATTGAACCCTTGCCCTACTTCCTAAGTCTGTGTGTTCAAATTTCAAATCACAGGCACGTATATCAATTTGAATTAGTTTTTGTCGGCAACGGATATTAATACTTATTCTGAAATTAAAAGTTTTAAGAAAGGGTCTCAAAACGCGTGACGGTTACCAACGCGCAGCGTGGTCAACTACGATCTAAACTACTGCTAATCGTCAGATTAGCAGTAGTTTATGTGCCGAGTGTGTAACATTAAAAGGTCGATGACGATTGAATGACATATCTAACCTTTTCCACTGTTTCATTCTTATTGACCTTTTTTTTGTCGAGGGGGAAACCTTTAAAAGGTACCATACGCCGTGGGAGCGACGCAGGGTTATGTGGGATTCTTATCGCACCAGGACTCCAGGATCTTCAAAGGAACGCAACTGGAGTCCTCTGAGTGCATTGCCCCATCGGGTTCCTCCTGAGTGAGCGGCTGGGCCCACCACTCCATCTAGTCTTTACCACGATATGCGACCACACGTATACCACCATCCTTTCCGGGATCGCCTGGCTGGACTGTTCAAGCTCCTTGCATCCTGGCTCTCACGACAGCATGCGACCACACATCTTTCCCGAAGTTGTTGACTGGGTGTTTCGAGCTCCCAGTCTAGCCGCCCGCAACCCCGAAAGCCCCCTTTTAGTCGCCTCTTACCACATACAGGGGATACGGTAGCCTTAGTCTGATCACCGAACTACAGGGACGTCATTCACATCGACCTTTCCCATTTTGCTCCGTGATTTATAACCATTTAAATATTAATTTCATAGAACTTCGTTGTATACGGCGGCGGCGGCGCACGGCGCGTACTGCCGGTCAATCAATTGAGTACGCAATATGTTATACTCGTAATATCTTCTAAACTACTTATCCAATTTACATGGTGTAAAAAGTAGATTTAATTTGTATTAGATGCTTGATTTTTTGAAATCATTTATTTTGATAAGGATTAATATTTAGTTTGTATAAAACCCATGGAAACATCAACTTCATATTTTTTAAATTTGCAAAGTATAAAAAGTGTTATTGTGGGTTATACATAAAATATAGGTATATGCTGTCGCGGACTTTTATTTAGATCTATGTGTGCCAAACAATCCCACCGTACATTATATTTGGATATCTCCAACGGTTTAGGCAGCGTACGCGTAGATAGCTCTCAGAGGACAACTTTTTTTGCGACTAATCTGATATTTCTCGTTATAGTATAACCTTATTACAAAAAAATCGGTATAAATTATAGTCCATGTGTTATTCTGATGTATAACCTATACTACTGTAAAGTTTCAACCAAATCCGTTCAGTAGTTTTTGCGTGAAAGAATAACAAACACACATACATCCTCACAAACTTTCGCATTTATAATATTAGTAGGATAGGATATGAGCAAATTAATAAAATTAAACGTGCAATCTACAAAGCAATATAATATGTGTTAAAACGAAAACAATGATTTTTTTGACTAAACATATTAACGTCGTACTAAGGGTAAAATTGTACAATGTATATGAAAAGAAACATTTATTTATATACTAGCTGACCCGGCGTACTTCGTTTCGCCTAAAAGTAAAAAATCTAAAATTATTATTGTTTCTCCTCTATATTATCCATGTATTATACCTTCCTCTTGAAACCCTCTATCTATTAAAAAACTGCATTAAAATCCGTAGCGCACTTTTAAAGATCTAGGAACAGACAGCGCGAAGCGACTTTGTTTTCTACTATGTAGTGATGATTACCTCTTTTCTGTACCAGTCAACCCGAGGTGGCTGGAATTTTAAAGTATACAATAAAATTAGATAATGTGAAATTGTAAACAAATACATATTTATATAAAATAAATTCATGTTATAGAAATTAATTATGATTTTAGGAGCTACTGGAACCCGAGTACAATCGTAACAAGTACGTGTTCTGTTTCGACGAAGCCGGAGTGGGCTTGTTGCACAAAGCAGTCTACTACAACTACTTGGACATAGTCGAGTGGCTCGTCAACAACTATCCAAATCTGGTGCACCAACGAGATTCCGTGAGTATTCATTATAGGGTTACAGAAATCTGAAAATTACTTTTAAAGGCGTAAAACCTCTTATGGATTGGCTCTGGAGGTATCACCACCACACCTATATTTGCTTTATAACACCAGTGCAGCGCTGATGAGTTTTGATTTAAAAGATATACTAAGGGAACTACTTATAGGATGCCTCCTTTATAATCCACCTGATTGTAAATTACAACTTTAGCCCTTAGACATTGACATAGGGTCACATCAACCTCTGATAGGAGTAGAGGCCTTCCTTGTTGTATGCTTCGTTACTCTTAAGATCTGAGAATAGAATATGTATGTATTCTGAAATACTTTTCAATACAGAATGTCATAAAACACTGCCATAACAAAAATAGACAGTGATGCCTCAAAAATCATATCATTGGGAGTTCCACCTTCAAACTCAAAGCGATACTATGAGTACATCCGCTTTGAAATACCTGAATAGTTAGTCAATATCATGCCTTCTGCATCAAAGGCACTCCGTCAGTACACTCAGCACAAAGATAATTGGATGGCAGAATACTATATTATAGACCACTAGGTACAAATGGGTCTTCAACAAATCGGATCTTCACTGTAGACTTCGTAAGTAAATAATTGGACGAGAGAATACATAATAGTAGAGCGTTGAAGAGAAAATTGGTCATACCGGACATTGCTAATTTTGCTGACTGTGAACTATTTGATTGTGACGTGTTTTGACGCCGTGAGATATATGATCTTGGAATGCTGTTACTGTGATTGCTCTGTCTTAACATTTTTTTTATTTTTTTGTAGCATACGAGCTAACTTAAAGCTGTAATAGTAATATAAAGGAGTGACAGCCTACTGTTTTGAAATTCATTCTTTCGATTTAAGTTTATTTTTACATAACATTGAGCAAGCAGCAAACGAGCATGCAGTCCACCTGACGCTAAGTGATCACTGCCGCCCGTGGACATCTGTCAGCAACTTCATATAGAACATGGGTTCTACAGTCGCATTGCTACTCCCGAGCGTCGATCCCGATTGTCGCCTCATATAAAAGTGTTCCGGCAACCACACCTATTTCTAGCGTGAAGCAGTTTTTGCGTTTCGATAGAAGGGTGTGGTTGCCGGCACACTCTCACATGAGGCGACCATCATAGTCCTCGGGGAGAAGCAACTCATCTGTGATTGCCTTCAGACAGAACCCATGTTGAAGTCGCTTACAGATGTCCATGGGCTGCAGTGACCACTTACCATCAGGTGGACTGCATGCTCGTTTGCTAGTTCAATCAGATAAAATATAGAATAGATATATGTATAAATAGATATTATGTACTTAGTATGTGTAACTTTGCAAGTAGTTTGTAAGTAGGGTCAGTGGGTACTGAGGAACCCCTCCTTGCCCGGCTTTTAGTGGATAGTGTCCACCGATGTCGGCTGCCGTTGCAGAGTTGTTTGTATGTTGTATGTGTGCAGGAGGGTCGCACAGCGCTGCACTACACAGCAGCGTGCAGAGACGAGGCGGCGGCGGCGTCGCTGCTGGTGCACGCGGGCGCGGCGCGGGGCGCGCGGGACGCCGCCGGCCGCACGCTCGCCCACTACCGCGCCGCGCGCACTTTGCTCGCGCTGCCCGACGCCGCCGCCATGCCCGCCCGCCCTAGCGCGCCAGGTGAGCTTTACTTGTTTTTGATTGGAGTTTTTAAAGTTTTTTGTCGGTAATTATAAAGCATAATAATTAAAGAAAGAAAATATATTTGTATGTAAAATTGATAATAATCGTATTTAGATAAAAAATGTGCGATTTTATATTACGTGTTCGGTATTTTTTTTAATTTTAATAAATATTTTATTTAGTGTTATATTTATTAAGTATCATATTTTTATTATCAGTATATTCAGTTCACGAAAAATATTTTTATTTGTGTATTGAATTCAGTGTTAAAATGTGAAATGAATTGTTTAATCTGAAATGATTTATGGAGTTTAAGTGTTATATCAATATGTATTTTTTATTATTATCTCGTATTATATGAATAGTGTAACGGTGCTTACATCAATCGAAAATTTAAACAAGTCTTATATTTTTTAACTTATGTGGTTACAATATCGAAACATCAAATTTCTTTGAAATTTCCGGAAATTTGAAAACTATTTTATAGTTCTGGAAATAAACAATAATTAGTATTTGGTGTTTACAATTACTATAATATGGTTATCGTATGTGTAGAATGCATATGCGCATATTGTAACACCAATTACGGCGGAAAACCCTTTGTTTAGTTTAGTAAAGTTTTCATTGTGTAAAAAGTCCATTTGAATCACTTCAATAATTTTACAATCTATCGATTTTTATACGGTCTTTTAGCTTGTTCTGTATTTTTCTTTATGTATTTATCTTTGTTTTATTCTTTACGTATATATATATTTATTTCATGTATTAGTAGCGCGCATATCACGCGAGCTTACAATACAGCCACTTAGTATTTATTTATTTATACGACGACCCGCGTGGCGGAGCGGTTACCATACCGGTCTTACGCGCAATGGGTCCAGGGTTCGATTCCCGGCCAGATAGGTATCTGAAAGATGAGTTTAGATTCTTGTTCTGGGTCTGGGTGTTTGTGTATTCGTCTTGTGTGTGTCCATGGTACCCACGACACAGGAGAAAATCCTAGTGTGGGACTATGAGTGTAGAAAGAGTGTTTCAAGAATATTTGCGTGAAAGAGTACCTTTTTTGCAATTCTAATGTGACGAAAGTTAATGTTCATGAATGTTTTGACCTGTTAACAAATTGACCTGTTTTCACGACAGTGTCCCTCTTGTTGTTATTACCACAATATGTAAATAAGATGTTAAAGCTGTACTATTAGGAAATAATTTGTAGTGCCGTGTCCTTACGAATGAGTGGGTTTTAGAAAATTATAGCCAGAAATAGCCGTTATTATTTGTGTTTTTGTTTGAAATAAAAAAAATATACGATTAAATCAATTTTATTAATTTTATTAAAAGGTAACTTAATAGGGTAATAATGGTCTCTTCTGATCATAGCCTTTTATAAAGTAGGTAGATTAAATTGATATAATAGTTATGGAATAGAAGGAACTCCTCGTTCTTCGACCGCTATTTATACTTAACTATCTGACCTGGTGAACTTCGTTTCGCCTGAAAGTAAAAAATCTAAAATTATCAATGTTTCTCCACTATATTATACGTGTATTATATATAGAAATCTTCCTTTTGACTTAGTCTGCACCACCTGCTTGAAATTCGCTCCGTAGTTTTAAAAATCTAAGCATAAGTACATAGTGACAGCTAAGGGGAAACAATTTTGTTTTACACTATGTAGTGATAGAACCCTCCACATACTATTCTTCCCTTCCATTTTTACACCCACTAAACCGTCAAACAAGAATAAAATGGCATCTACTGATATTACAAAATTTACCTATGTCACCCATGCACAATTAATAAAACTACAAGGCAAACAACAGCCTATTATACTCCGTATAACGTTGCTACCTTTCTTGAATCAAAAAAAATTGCAGCAGGTTTTTCATATCATTCTTTGCATACAATCAGATATTAATACTTTTTATTATGTATAGCTTGTACAATTACGAACATGTTGAAATCATAAAGGATTTTAACAATTCCAATGTAAAAATGATAATATCCTTTGTCAAAATGTTATAGGTACCTACTGTTTGTTAAACTAAACTATATAATCCTTCAATTAAAATAAAAAATATAGTAATTTTGTTCATCATAGGGTCATCTTAGTTTTTATATATTTAATCATCGCACCATATTTAATACTTATATTTTATTCCAGCTAATCTTAAATACACTAAAAGCTTACTTATTCACGAGGTCGTAACTACGGTTTCTGTATTTGCGGCTATGGGCATATGGGCGGAATATGATCCACCCATATGCCGCGCACCTCGTGAATAACCAAATCTTTTTTTTGCCTTAAAACACAAGAAAATGGTAACATTTTTTTAAATCGCAAATACTGAAAAAGCGAACGCAGAAACCGCGAATAAGGTGTTTTAACTTCGTATTTGTTTAAATAGAATATTCCTGAGTCATTAAATAATTTCAGGCAGTGACCAATTTATTAGTCCATATCACAATCGATGACAGTATTTCATAATAATGAAAGCTCTATTCGATTCCAGGTTCTAGTACCCGCTTATTATGTACATACCACGTGTATTCGTGTTGTCTACATGATATTAGTGTTTATTATTCAGTGCATTGATGCTATCACACAGATTATGACCAGCGTATGTCCGATACTGTTTCACAGAATTTTGTAATGTGCCGTTTCGGGATATACATAACTCGATTTAACTTGAGTTTAGCAACTCGAGTTATCTGGATAAAACTGAGTAAAGTTCTGTTTGCTAACAATATAAAAAGCATAACAGTGTTTCAATTCATCACAAACAGGTGTTGAATCAATCATAATAAATTATATTATTATCTACGTAGATCTTAAATACATATTATAAACTTATTATACGTAAAATATATTTACCAATTACCACAAACCTCGTGACATATCAGTTTACACAAAATATACAGCTAGAGTTAGAGGAAATCCAATTCGAGTTGATTCGATTTAAGCCAAACTCGAGTTAACCCGAGTAACTGGAGTTGACCATCACTATCAGAATTCTATGTCGTGCAGATAAAGGCTTGGCTAGGTGTGGTTGTAATGTTGCGTCGTCATGAATATTTATTTTTATAGCCTTTCTACGCCTCGGCGATGCCCCACCCGTTAGGCCTTAATTTACTTATCTGAAATATTTCAGAGTCATGTATCTAACGTTGTAGCTTTTATGTAACAAAAGGTAAAAGGATTGCTAATAATTTTACGTACATAGCTACAACAGGACTTTAATTCCATTGTTTTAAAATATATAAGTAACAAACGAACGTGTAGTCCATGCAAGCTACTTGACCACTACCACCCATAGACACTATTATCAACACCAGATATAATTAGAATCTGAAGTCTATCACAAATGCTACCCTTGATTACTTGAAAAAGCTGAAAAGCTTTGGATAAGTTTGTCTCGCCCTTTTCAACTAGAATACACCGACATTTAATACTGCTGTTATTGGGCTGAAATTTGAGAGCGATGGTCTGGCGATGGCGATGGATGGATGGAGATTAGACACCGTCGTCATACCACAATGGCTTCTACCACCTTTAATCACCACTTACCATCAGGTGGTCTGCATTCTTGTTTATTAGTTACGTAATATGAAAAGAAAAATAGTCTTCCTGCGACACCACTCAACTACGGTTTGAACAGAGAGGTTTTGGACATTTTGGACCGTCACACCGTCACGCGTGACCGTCACCTATTTTTGACCTGAGATAGTTCATGCGTTTTATTGGAAGGGTGTAGATGCGGGTTGGCGTAGATACGAAGCGAACATCATAGTCCTTAAGAGTAGCAACGAGCCTTTGACTTCAGATAGACCGTCTTCCGTTTCTTCGGTCTTTGTTTTTTGTGAAGTTATACACATGTCCTGGAAACGCATCTGTAATTGATATGCGGTAGAATCTTGGTTCCACGTAGGGACTTAGGGTACAGATGCCCAATGGCGGTTACCACCACTTAATGTTGAATATTTATTAATTCCATTAATATTTTTTTAATGAAAATGAAATTCTTCCAAATACAATAGGTAATCTATGATTAGCTCTACAAATTTCTGAACATTGACCAATCATCACGTAGACTAAATGCTCGTTTTCTACTTAAATTTTGTATAAAAGAAACATAAAGAACTGATCCGAACAACCGATATTCCCTAAACTATTTAAGGAACAAATTGATTGTCAATAATAGAAACGCGTAATAACTTCAACCGATGCTTATCGCTCGAATACATTTTCAGAAGTGTTTTGGAAAGTTGCCGTTATGGTAATCTCGGTAACGACTCAAGTAACATGCAAACTTGTTGCTTCGCATGATACAAAGCTCTCGTAGAATGTTTGTTGCGATTAAAAATTTCCTTACAAGTTAAGTTATGCATAACAATTAAGTTTACAAGCTATTAAGTCGAGTAAGATTAGTCAGCCTTTTAAATTTACTGATTTAAAGTACTATTTCGTGATATTAACTAAGTTCATGATGTTATTAAGTGCTGTTTTAATTGCTAATTACGTTGACTAATTATTTTACGGGTTGAGTTAACTTAATAGCGTTTTAAGCTTGTTTTTCTTTGATAAGCGACTATAAATATAAAGTATCGTAAATCAAGTTCATATTGTCAAATAGCCAATTACAAAACTTTGAATTAAGTATCCTTTAGGCATAGTATAAAAGTGATAGTATTTTTTTCACTGACGATCAGTAAGTATTATTTAGATCATTTGAAAATCGTTTTGTATTTAATTCACGAATCCTATCGGTTCCTAGTTTGGCTCCCGGTCAGGCAAACCAAAAGATGAATTTAAATATCTGCCTCTGTGTAATGTATATAGTGTGAAGTAACTATATGTATAGTGTGAACTTATTTATTCATTAATATTTATAGAACATTTCAATAAAAACCTAATAACATGATTTTTGGTTTTAAAATCTAGAACAATGACTGCCAATCAACCTAATGAACGAACTAAGCTGTCAATACCGGTCTAATGGATGTCCTACACACACGTCTACAGAAACGTCCCGATCGATATTTTCATTAAACATTAACATGCTGTCTGTAACCTGAATAATACAAAATACGGCCTTGACAGTTCACTGATAAGTTAACTGGCTACTGTCCTGTCAGTATTAATTATTCAAGACAACCTACAACTAGCTAGATAGCTATTGCAGTTTGTTTGTGTGTCGCCCGCATGTCTTTAAACCGAAGCGACTAGTAAAGTCTACAGAGAGGTTATTATCTATGCTACTAAATCAATAATATTTTTTCTACACTATAAAAAGTTCTTAGAAACAATGAGGAGATTTTTAATGTTAATATTCACTACTTATGCTATATGGTAGAGTTCGAGGCTGACAACAAATTTATCAAATGAACCTTTCACATACTAGATACTAATAATGTCTTTATTTAGCGATCATGAAAATAATCGTAAAGAATATGCTTTTTATTATAATACCTGTCAAATCCTAGAAAGACTGAAAGCCTAGAGGATAAGGATCGTTGCTCCTGCTGCTTAAGTTAGAATACTTTTATTAGTGTTTTGAAGCTATGCACCGTTATTGTGAAGCAATACTGCAGATACTTATTGATGGCAGCGACGTAAAATGTAACTGTTTGTCTGAAAACTTACTGTGATGTTCTTACATGAAGTGTATTAATTGGTAATTTAATAGGTACCACCACCACCAGGTAGCACCAGTGTAGTTCGCCCGGGGAAGTACCACCGCCTATTTCTAGCGTAAAGCAGATTTTGCGTTTCGATGGAAAGGGTTGCCGGCACACTTTTATATGAAGCAACAATCTTAGTCCTCGGGAGTAGCGACACATCTGTAATTGACTTCAGATAGAACCCCATGTTTTGTATGAAGTTGCTTATAGACGTCCATGAGCGACAGTGACGCTTACCATCAGGTGAACTGCATGCTCGTTTGCTACTTCAGTCTTATAGAAAAAAATATAAACTTAGTTTTCTTCATCAGAATGTAAACAACAACGCAACATCCTTCTTACTTTATAATATTCACTCATTAAAACTTCTTAGCTTACTGTAGTGTTATAACTTTATTACTTGTGTCGTCAACCTATTATTGTCCCACTGCTGGGCACGGGTCTTCTCTCAGAATGAGCGAGTTTAGGCCATAGTCCACCGCGCTGGCCAAGTGCGAATTGGTGGACTACACACACCTCCGAGAACTTTTTTTTTTTAAAGAACTCTCGGGTGTGTAAGTTTCCTCACGATGTTTTCCTTCACCGAAAAGCAGTGATAATTAATGTATAATACGCACATAAATCAGTGGTGCGTGCCTGGGTTTGAACCTCGGACCTCCCGATTGAGAGGGCAAGTTTCAACCATTAGGCTATCACTGCACTTTATTACTTAGTTAACATAAATTGAGTGCAAAGGGTAGTTTCCGAAGTTTTATTTATAGTAATATCACTGATACAGTCGGTAGGTACCGATTATAAAATCGATAATGTTTGTAGTTCAATACACGTGTCGACGCGTCGGAATCGTTCGACGGTAATCAATGTCTATGTTCATTGCCTATCGTAATCGCATCGGTGATCGGGAAATTGTCCAATTTAGGTCTTCAGTTTTTTATTTATATGTTTTTCATTTATATAAAGGTATATGAAAATTAGGTGGTGTGTGTCTGTTTATTTATCTCGCAAGAACCTCTGGTCCAATTTACATGAAATGCATGGATGTAATTTATTTAAAGTCAGTGTATAAACTACTATTGGTATCGATATTTTGCACTATTTAATGATAATGACTATTTTTGTGTTTTTAATGTCCCGTAGCGAAGCATGGGTAATTTAGCTAGTATGTAATATTTTTCTTGTTGCACTACGAGGGTGAAGTTGATGTAAACGTTTACCAGATTTAGCAGATGGTAGAACCAGTGTAGTTCGACCGGGGAAGTACCACCGCCACACCTATTTCCAGTGTGAAGCATTTCTTGTGTTTCGATGGAAGAGTGTGGTTGCCGGTACACTTTTATACGAAGCGACCATCATAGTCATCGGGAGAGCCAACGCATCTGTGATTGACTTTCGATAGAACCCACGTTCTGAAGTTGATTAGAGATGTCCATGAGCGGCAGTGACCACTTACCGTCAAGTGGACTGCATGTTCGTTTGCTATTTCAGTCAAATAAAAAAAAACGCCGGGTTATGTTATAACGCAATACTTGGGATCGCGATTTGGCCAGGATATAAGACACAAATCTTACCTAGGACGTGACAACATATTCTTTTCAAATACACAAAACTGCCAATTAAAACTTTCTTGTTTTATATCCGTTTCTACGGTTACATCCATGTGCAGACTTTTCATTACCCTTTTCATTACGTACGCTTGTTATACAGTATATACCAGTTTAACCAAAATATAGCAACGTCACACTGATTGGTGATAAGCGGTTATTTCACTATCTATTATTAAACCATCCTTCGAATACTGCACTTTTTCATAATGAAGATACACGTCATTTTTCTGGATTATATACCTACTTTAATAGAGTTCACTTAGAATTATTACCATCCAAGAGTTATTACCATGTACCATGAATGAGAGCTCTATCTTAATTCAATTAGACCAGTAAACGATTATTATGTTTCATCTCCATCTCAAACAGTTCTACGACGTTAAAATAATACCTACAGCCATAACTCTTAGGATCCTATTAAATGTTTTAGAACCCCTAACCCTAACATAACAATCTCATTTACCTAATGATCCCAAAACTTGAATAGTTTTCGACGCTTTGTTGAACCAAGGTGTCCGTAGACAAATTGACACGAAATCAATACAATTATCTTTTCAGTCTTCGTATAAAAACAACCTTGATGGCCTTTATCAAATATAAACATTGAAAGCCTTTTCTTTAAGAAATTATACACAATAACTAAGACACTTTTTGAAAAATTGTGAAGATGTCTTTTTGTTACTGTTGGCCAGCGCGGTGGACTATGGCCTAAAACTCTCTCATTCTGAGAGAAGACCTGTGCGCAGCAGTGGGACAATAATGGGTTATACCCCCACACATATGTAGTTATTAACTTAGACTAACACATTTGATACTCATCATCTTATCAAATGTAATCGGAGCCGGCAAAGCTGCGGGAATAACCTGGTATAAGAGTACTATATACTTTCTCACATATTAAAATAACATTTCATATTAGCAACTGTATGTAACTGTAAAATTTTGATAACTTCTTCGACTGACAATTTTAAATTACTATATTTGTTACAAGGCAGATGCACGTAGTCTTAGATATTCTAGCGAGTACCGATAGTTTATTTTTTAAAAGTATTTAAATATTATACGTGGAGCAAAAATTTGTGATTCGCTTTTAAGATACTTGCCGCAGGTGGATGAGTATAAAATTACGCACGGTAATAGTTGATGTAGAGAAGGAATGCGCAATGCTAAAATTTGTTTCAAATAATTTATAAAACATACATAAAATCAACTAAAAACACATTACAGTCACTACCTTGCATTTGACACAAACACATACATAATAAACAAAATAGAACATTCAATGTCTTATTATGAAAACACATAGCGTCAAAAATGACAGATGTCGTTGTTAAAATACCCGCAGTAGCGGGTATTTTGAACTTATGTGCACTAAAGCAGTAGCTTTTAAATGCAGACAAGATAATAAACCTCTTTTAACCTTTAACGGGTGCATTCAAACTAACTTGATTATTACTACAATTTATTTAAATTTGAGAAATATTTGTGCTACTTGAAACAATATGAAGTTAAGTTTTTTTTATTTAAATTACGGTAGAATGTCGACTGTCGTGACGGGTGACTAGTATATATTAATTAGACAATAGCTACCTACTCGTACCTAGCCTTTATCAAAAATTCAACCAACTTCGGGCGTATCCGCCTTTATAAAATTGTCGAAGCTATGATGTCCTTGTGCCATTTGCCTCATATTTGTCGTACACTTTACAAAAATACATATAACAGAATGTGATTTTATTAAGTTTTTATATTAGACATTGATAATGCTTAGGAACCTTGAGACGATACGGGTCATACGATGATTTATTAATGAACGTGTCTTTCACGATATGGACACCCGATGTACATGTTCCCACGTCCTCCATAAGCTGGAACCTTGAACTTTACAATCGATTGCAGTTCTAGGAAATTACACTCATGTATCTGTCATCTATACTTCCATGGTTTCCATGATATAAGTCACTTTGACTAACTGCGACATTTATATCGAGTATTGGACTTGGGTCTCTTCTTAAAATGGGCGAAAAAACTGATGGAAAGTGGTCACAATTGCCTGTGAACTACAATTTTAATTTAAGAGTTTTATCCTGAATTTTCTTCTTCAACAACCATGACTCTATCCTATTTCATGAAATATAATATGAACAAAGTGTCATTATTATCAACCCATTATAGTCCACCAACGTCACCTTTAAGCATGTGACTAATTATTACTATTGCACAAATAATTTCGAAAAGCCAAAGGTGCTTCAAATTTGAATCCTGAAAGCAAAATGTGAGTAACACTTTACTAAGCTGAGAAGCCACGAAACTATTACTTGAACAAAGTGTAATAGCCATTAAATATATTTCATGGGTTCTTCAATTATAGGTCTGGTGATAAAGCGGCATAACATCAGAATATGGTGTCACGAGTGCGACATGGGGCGGCTGCAGCGCGTCGTGTGGGAAGGCCACGGCGCGCGGCTGCTCAGCGAAGTCTCCAACCAGCCCGTCGTCAAGAAATTCTTGGAAGCTGTACCTTATTTGATGGTGAGTTTAACAACTTATGTATTGTAAGCCTTTTTTTTTTTGTTTTCGAGGGGGAAACCTTCCAAAGGTACCCGACGCCGTGGGAGCGACGCAGGGTTATGTGGGATTTTTACCGCACTAAAACCCCCCCGGTGGCCGTCCTCGGCGCTGAAAAGGAGGACTCCGGGATCTCGAAACGACTTCAACCGGAATCCTCCGAGCGCGCTGCCCCATCGGGCTCCTCCCAGATGGGCGGCTGGGCCCACCGCTCCGTCTAGTCTTTACGACGGTATGCGACCACACATACCGCCGTCCTTCCCGGGATTGCCTGACCGAACGGTTCGAGCTCCCACTCTAGCCGTCTGCAACCCCGGAAGCCCCTTTTAGTCGCCTCTTACGACAGGCAGGGGATACCGTAGCCCTATTCTGACCCCGAGGCTACAGGGACGATGTATTGTAAGCCTATTGATAAAACAAAATAAAATCTGGATGTGTTGTTACTGGAACGACATGAGGCGACATCTACGCGTCATATAAGAGGACCGTGGCACCTTAGCAAAGTCTCAAACCAACCCGTAGATAAAAAGTTTTTGGAAGCTGTGCCTCATTTTATGATGAGTCGAAGAACATCTATGTTACATTCTGAATACTTGTCAACCTAAACTAACATGATACTGATTTTCTTATCGCCGATACCACACGTAACTAAAGAGTTTAATTCACGGAAATGTAACTTTTTATTTATTTATTTCATTATTTCATTTTCATTAGTTCATTATTATTGTCTTTTTTGTCAATCGCTTTCTGATACTTTAACATTATATCATTCAACATTTCATTTTATGCAATTTTTTATTGGGTGCTACGCCGGTCTTGATGATAGCACAACCACTTTCCAGTAAAAGAGGCTAGGCTTCTTGCCAAACGTGCTCTATCAGAACATCTACAAAAACTACTAGTAAAATCTTTGTAAATACAAAGAATCTCTTTCTCTAAAATAGTTTACAACAGTCAATATGCTGAATAAACTTTTATAATCTTGGCCTGTTATTTCTATTCAAGTTAATGACGTATGAGTTTCTAAAAACTTCCCAGAGGAAAGAGGTTATTTATTCGCCACGTATTACTTTGTATGTTTGTTGTTATGATTTTTTGCGATGCTACAACCAATTAACACGATTCAAACGTGGCTTTAACATTCAAATATGTGGCTAGTTTTACGTGTGGCGCCTTTTAATGCATTTTTTTTTTCAATATCCTACAATCTTCCATAACTCGAGTGTTTTCGGGCTGATTTAAATTTTCCCATTTTTATTATGGTAAAGTTTAGTTTTTTGGATTTTGTAGATTAATATTATTAAGGCATTTTTTTCAGAATACTATTCGCGACATGCATAATGCCGTGATTCAAAATGATTTGGAAGGATTAATGAAGCTGACAGTTGACCCAGTCCCGCCTCAAGCTTTCTCCAGCAGGGACACAAATAACATGACTGTCATGCATAAGGTACTTTTCTTTAAAATAATTTAATGTTGACATAATTTTCCGAAAATGGTGAAGAGTTTCCATTATATCAAACCAAAGAACTAAATACTAAGTTTCATTAACATTGTTGACATCAAAATTGGTGGCCTTTCATACAATCCTCTGCCCCGCCCCCATTTTTATCTATTTAAGGGGCAAATTACTAAAATCTTTTCTAAGTGAATACCTCCATTATAAAAGAAACCATGGTGCAAATTTACAAGTTTCTAATCACAGCAGTGATAGCCATTGGACGAAACTTGCCCTCTCAATCAGGAGGTCCGAGGTTCAAACCCAGGCACGCACCAATTCATATGCGTATTAGAAATTAATTATCACTGCTTTTCGGTGAAGGAAAACATCGTAAGGAAACCTACACCTCAGAGTTCTTTAAAAAAAAACGTTCTCGGAGGTGTGTGAAGTCCACCAATTTGCACTTGGCCAGAGTGGTTGACTATAGCCTAAAAATCTCTGATTCTGAGAGAAGACCCGTGCCCAGCAGTGGGACAATAATGGGTTGTTCCCTAATCACAGCAGTTTGGACTGTGCGTTGATATGTCAGTAGTTAAATCAGTTTTCGCTTTTATATGTATAGAAGACGAAAATATTCAAAAAAAATACTATCATTAGAATTAAAATAAACCATCTAAAATTTGGGATATGGTTTCTAAAACACTACGGACATTTTTTCTGTACAAATACATTACATTGTTACCCTGTTGCATTTCCTTATTGCTTCCGGGGACCAAAATGGCGTCTACTTTGCACAAAGATTGAGCCTCGTTGTACAGCAAGGAAATGGTGCCAGTGTTTGGGAGATAGGATAAAACAAACTTTCAGTAATTTATACAACTTGAATAAAAGTATGGAACATACACTTATAAACAAAAACCTCCTCCTCCTATCTCCATTCGTAGTGATGAAGGTTTTATATGCTGTCTAAACTCTTTAAGTTTCTAAAGGCAACTTGATCACCGATTAATATAACTTTAGTGTATTCTGGATTTACGTAGTGAGGCAAACTTACGAGTAATACTTATATTTTAATTACTTAGTTAAGTATTAATTAATTAATACTTAGTAGTCAAGACTTAAATGTATTTCGTCACATATTCTAGTACCTTTATTTATTATATATTGTATTTAAAGTTTTTTATGAAAATCAGTAAGCATCTTAGCATTAACATTTTTCAACAATTTACTACGTGTAATAATAGTCACGTCATGATTTCTAGCAATAAAATTTACCTCATACTTACTTCGGTAAAATATGTTGTATTTTTCAAATAATACAGGCTGCGGGTCTAGGTCATGGCGGTATTTTGAAGTACATTCTGGAAAAGTACCCTCAAGGAATAAACGACGTGGACAACGATGGACGTACACCTCTGCACTACGCAGCCACGGTTAAGGATGAGCAACACACATACAACATTCTCGTTGACGCTGGTGCTGATGAGAGTGTGGTTGATAATGTATGTAGATTTGTCAATTTAGTACCAACCCAAACGTTACTTTACAACTTCTTTCCTTAAAACAGTTTTGATATAAAACTAACATAGTAGACTAAAACTAAAAGTTAATTTAAAAGAATGAAACAATATTCATCTTAATACTACGCATGATTATTTATTAAAGGTTCACGCATGTCTTACACGATTTAAAACAAGATAAAGGTATGACACTTTCCATATAAACATATTACACTTGAGTAAATTACATTTAATAACTAAACAATTACTTTTATTGACTTTTTACTCATTAGTGAATATTAAAACTAATCTTGCAAATGTTAATTAATTCGTAATCAAATAAATACTATTTATTTTAGAAAAACAAAACACCAGGATATTACATTAATAGGTCGCAAGAAATCGACAAAAGTTGGCTAAAAACCCTACCTGATGCACCTAGAACACCCTCAAGCGTCTACCCTTCTTCCTGGGACTGGAAATTACTCAGTACAGAGTTTATAGCCGATTTAAATAAAAAATCAAGAAAGAAAAACTTTAAAGCATCGAATGAAAATATTTCCTCCAAAAAAACTACTACTAGTACAGTCTCAGATAGTTTAGAAAATCATACGAGTGCCATGAAGGGAAGCAGCACACATGAACTAATAAGTAATTTGCCAGAATTAGACGATACTGAGAAACCTCAGGTAGAAAACACAGTCGATGAAGTTACTCACGAGACCGAGGTGAGAGCTGCATGATAGATCATGGAATGTTATTATGGTTGTTTTGCGTTGCTTTTTAATAAACATTTGCATGAAAATATACTTTATGTATTTTAGGATCTTCAAGAACCTAATGAAGAAAATGATGATGGTGCTCATGAACAAGAAGAAAAAGCAGAACCGGGACATGAAGAAAACAATACGACTGCTGTGGAAGATGCTGATAAAGAAGAAATAACTGATGATGTCGATCAAACAGGACATACTGAAGAATCAGATAAGCCAGATTTAGGAGGGGAGGATGAACAACAAAAAAACGACGAAACATCTGAAGCAATAGCAGAAAAACAAGATCAACCAGATATTGACCAAAAAGAAATAAATAATACCGAAGAAGATGACCATGAAAATAAAGACAGTACAGATGATCACAAAGAAAACGTAGCAGAGACCGATAATGAGCCAAATGATGCAAAACAGGTAGATGAGGGTACAGAAAATGAAAATGTTGAGATTGAATCACAAGAACCAGCTGATGAAAAAGATATAAATTCACAAACAGATAATGGTGAGGAAACAAAAAATGAGGAAAATAACGGCAATATAGAGATACAGGATACAGATAATCACGCAAGTAAAAATGAGATAGAAAATACATCAGAAGAAATTGAAACTACGGATGAAAATACTAAGCAAAATGGTCACGATGATAGTACTGAAACCGGAAATTTGAACGAGGATGTAAAAGCAGAAGAGGGCGAAACTAAAACAACAGGAGACGAAGGTAATTACACTAACGATCACAATGAAGACGATGATGATGTACAAGTACAAGGAGACTGTTCATCTGAACATAGTGACGATAATGATAAAATCAACACTGCTGATGATAACAGTATGCCCAAGAGAGGTGACACAAACATCTCTTCTGGTCATATACGTGAAGCTATTCAAACCTAATAGATTTTAAATAGTTAATAAATTATAAGGGGTCCCTGACTAGTTCAATATTTTTGGTTCTTTTGCTAATTAAGGAAATCCCAACCACGGCAGTAATACACAAGAAAGTCTTATCGAAGGTATTATTAGCGGAGAAGCTGAACAGGATTCGCAGGACGCAAGTATGACCCATAGAGGAGAAACAGTTCAAGGAGACATATTAATTGTAGTGAGTATAATTTATAACGCCAATTTGTGCAGCTTACAAAGGTAATACTAAAATTGATTAGTCTTTTGTGGTGTTTATTTGTCTAGGAACATCATAGTAGCACTGTATTACTCACAGACACTTTATAACACCTATGTCATGGATTGTTTTGCTAGCTTCTTAGATATATGTTGAAACAAACTTAGTCCGCGAATGCCTATCACTATTAGTTTTTGTTGATTGCATATTGATATGATTATTCATTATTTTTCTTATATATCACAGGATAACGAAATTGATCCCGAAGTGACTGAGTTAATTAATACGACAAATATGGAAATGCTAGCCACATTAGTTCTAAATGGTGAAGGTTCCAGATTGCTTGGCAGACGTTCCGAGAATTCAGAATTACAAGCCTTTCTAGATAATGTACCAATATACATGGTAATTTTACTATCTCAGTATTCTTAAATGAAATAAAAGCATATGAAAATAAAGGCATATTATTGCGTATTATTATTTATTACAGACATGACTACTATCCTATTACTATTGAATATTTAATTTTATATTACAGCAAAAAATTAATAAAGTACACTTAGCGGCAAAAGAAGGCAATATCAGAGATCTCCAGGCTGCTTTGGACAGAAGAAAATTTGCAATTGCTCGTGATCCGATTTCACCAAACGGCGCCACGCCCTTGCATGTAGCTACCGTGTTTGGAAAGACAAATATCATGAAATATTTAGGGGGAAGGTATTCTACTGAAGTGATAATAGTTGATTATGGTCACTATATTGTATATCTAATGCAAAACTATATATAGTATGCTCATTTAGGTTCCCTGAAACCTTATCTGCAGTTGACTTCGAAGGTAGAACGGCTCTACACTACGCAGCTGTATTGCCCGACAACGGTCACTATTATAATTTACTACAACAACTTGGTGCAAATTCTAAGGACTTAGATGATGTATGGATTTTTTTAACTTTGTGCCTGTTTGTGTAATTATAGATATACAGTAAATAAAATAATATATTTTTTTTAGAACGGAAGATCAGCCGAAGATTATTATAAAAACCCCACTTTGCTCCCTTTTAACCAATTGCTAATGGACTACGGTATAAGCGATGAAGTAGCAAAGAATATGCTATCGGATAAAGGTATGTGACTTGTAGATTGTTTTTATATGTTTTGATTTTAATGAAATATTATTACTACATAGTGTAAATAGTACCCAGGGACCGTGTTTCGTCACGTCGGACATTGGATATACCTGAAGCATTAGATACTCTGGACCGCTGCTATCGTCTTCTGGCATCAGCGAGGCCCTCTCGAGCTCCCCTCTCAGCATCGTCAAATAAAGCTACTCCTCCCCTCGTATTAGGAAGATTCCTTAAACGACCAATATATGATATGATTAAAAATAGAATAACGAAACTAGATCATGATTTATTTGATGTCATATGGCCAGCTGTGAAAAAATTGCCCGATAACAGAAATGTCATACAAACAGTCGAGGAAGACTTTCCGGGCGGAGTAACAGCCCCCGATTATTATGTTTATGAAGTTTTCAACGAGTTTATGTTGCCACTCGTAAAGGATTTACATAATATAAATGTTAACTCTGAACTTCCCAACCACCCTGTGTCAGATTTTATAAGAAACTCAAGTTTGACGTCAGCTACGTCTTCGGAGCCCTTGGTAGAATTAAATATTGATCCAAATGATGAGTTTATTTTATCGGGAACAATAGAGTGTTCCAGAAATTTAGATGGCTTTGAATTGCCTCTTAATTTAAAAATTGGCAAGTTAGAGAGCATCGAAAGAATTTTGACTACAATTTTAATGCAAGAAGAATTTTCAAAAATTATTGGGCAACTCAGCCCAGAATCTGATCAAAAAAGCGGATCGTATTATACACTGAATGAAGTTTTAGAAAAACCATCTGAAATATGTGCTGCATTAGCATCTTCAGGCTTGCTGATAGCTCTGTGCGATAGAGATGAAATTGATGACTGCACACGTTTGCATGGAAAACATTGGCCCTATGGACGTGGAGTGTATGTAAGCGATGACAAAACTTTAGCTATATGGATTAACGTTCATGATCATTTTCGTGTGCTTATTTCAACACCAACTGAATCGCCTGGCGAAATAGGTCTGTCGTTCAGCAAACTAGCCTACATTATGTCATATCTTCAGAAGAGACTTGATTTTGTATGGGATGTCAAACTCGGTCATTTATCTAGTAGACCTACATTCTTGGGCGCTGGCATCCGTTTTAGTCTCATAGTAAATTTCCCCGGACTATCAAAGGATTCTGAGAATATGAAACATTTATGCGCTATGAGAGGGTTACAGTACCGAGAGACACTAAGTGCTAGTATCGCGCGAGTCAGTAACTATCAATGTTTGAACATGACAGAAACAAACTGTTTTAATGATTTTGCAACAGCCGTTTCTAATCTTCTACATCTAGAAAAGGATCTATCGCTGCAAAACTCAGCACACGTAGCTACATTGCTTACAAATATATTTAAGAGGAAAAGGAGCAGTTTAGCTGATTTGGATAATTCAGTTGACGAAACAACTGCAAAGCATTAGTAAATCATTGTATATTAATTAGTCTAAGATCTAGTCTAATGTTATAATTAAGTTTGATTTAGGAAACCGCTTCAGTTTCATTTAATAAAGTATCAAATGTTGGAAAGACTTGTGTTGGAGGATACAAAATAGTGAAATACCTACAGGGTTGAAATTCAGCTGAAAAACATTAGGTCAGTACTAAATTATGTTTAAACGTGTCGTACACAAAATTGTTCGCGTGTTCGTGTGAATTCATCGGAGTGACGTGTTTGCAAAGGTTCACGCTTGTACACGGAGCAATTTTAAGTTTAAAATTATTTGAAGCTTCGCATTTTAGCGCACGTACACCGCTAGCAATTGTGTCTTTCCAACATTAGATCACTATTAGATGAACTATATGTGCCTTGTAGAAATGATGTCTTTTACAGGAAATAAAACGTTTTTTGTCTAATTAAATATCTCTTAAAATATACAAATGAGGCTATTTCAGAATTCGAAATAATGATAAAAAATATATTCAAATCTAATGATATGATTATTATTGTTCCTAATTAAAACAAATGACTATTATTGACGAGTTATGATAATACGTATCAAAACTTATAGAACCTTTCCATTTGAGTAAAGCTAGGAAGTATGAAAGTGTTATAAGTAGAAATAAAATTAAATAATTACATTCTATAAATACCTAAGCTTATAATTTTCGACTCGACCGTAAACATACGGTCGTCAATCGACACCAATATATACCTTAGCATTTGTTTACAGCCACAATATAAAATGAATTACGACACAGTTTCCTAACTTTTTCGTTTAGGAAATCGATAAACTGACCGAGTCAATTATGAACGACGTACGACGGCTAATAGCGTTTTTATTTTATGTTTCCGCTATGTGACGTCCATCAGCAGGTGTACACTTTCGTGTACAAACACATGTGCTCGGATCGGCCTCAAACCACCTTATCGAAGGTCATCATATTGAATAATTGATCGCTTTCAGGTCTCAACCACGCTTCTAACGGCCATATGGACATTCCCATCTTTCACACCGATGAGGGCAGATATCTTGCTAAGTGTAAGCTCCTTATATTATTCATAATAAAACAGTAATATGGATTGTGAGAAAGTGGATTACACAGACAATGTTTTTACAGCTCTCGGCGATCCTTTGATCAAAGGACTGACCGAAGTGGCTAACGTAAAACCGAAAGACCCAATTGCCTTCCTCGCAAGTTTCCTGCACAACTTTCCCGACCAAGAGAAACCTCGCTTAGGAACGCAGGTATTTCATGAAATTATAAAAAAATATAATGTTTACCACAAATTATTTTATATTTTATCACAATTCAAATGGCAGTTGAAATAAACAATCGCATTGTACTTTCGACTTGTTATAATCTTACTTAAATTTAATTTATTTAATAACAATAAATAATTATCAAATCGCCTTCTAAGAACTCCTAAAACAAATATACTATAAACATCTATATAATATATGAAACGAATAAATGACTTTTAGTAAGACATTAATTCTAAAATAACATTGTGTAAACAGTTACAGTACAACAGTTTTCGTGATTATAACAGGAGATTACAGATTTGCAAATAAGCAATAACAACACATTTTCATAATGCATCTCTGAATAGGAATCGAACACGCTGATCGCCGAAGAAGCATCCGAAGTTGAGAACGAGCAACCTCCACCAATAGATAGTCCAGTGGTAGAGACCAAGCATCGAGTGCGGAGTGCCGCGCGCACCGCCACGCGACCACACCGCCCCATCGACGTGATCACAGTAGACCCTCAAGCTGACACCAGCCCAGACGCCCCAGAGATTGCCTTCAGCAGCGCCAATAGAGTGAGTCGATTTTTTATTTTAATTGAAGGATTAGGTATATAGTTTAGTTAAACAAACAGTATAACATTTTGACAAAGGATGTTATGATTTTTAAATTGGAATTGTTAAATTCCTTTATATTTCAACATGTTCGTAATTGTACATGCTATACATAATAAAAAGTATTAATATTTGATTGTATGCAAACAATGATTTTGATTCTAGAAAGGTAGCAACGTTATACGGAGTATAATAGGCTGTTGTTTGCTTTGTAGTTTTATTAATTGTGCGTGGGTAACATAGGTAAATTTTGTAATATCAGTAGATGCCATTTTATTTTTGTTTGACGGATTAGTAGGTATAAAAACTAGTTTGCCAGGATAGAACCAGTGTAGTTTGACCGGGGAGGTACCATCACCACACCTGTTTCTACTGTGAAGCAGTTCTTGCGTATCAGTAAAAGGGTGACGTTGCCGGCACATTTTCATATGAGGAATTCGAGTTTCGGTTACGAGAGCAGAATAAACAGTACCATTCAAGGCAGTACATGGCAGATCAATTAATGTCCCATTGCTGGATACGAATCTGCTCTCAAAATTAAAAAGTTTCAGGTTATATCTAGTCTGCTCTAGTGAAGTACAAATATACTACGCCCTAATAGAACCCAATATCGGCTTTGCGTTTCAAAATGTCTGTCACAGATTAAATATTCGTGCCAGAACTGAAACAGTAATCGTCAACGAATAATAAGAATATTGTTGAATACAAACGACCTGCAGAATATGTGGTGCACACCACCCTATATTTGTAGTCCGAAATTTAGCACCAATCTTTAGCAGCTTCCCTCTATGTTTTCATTAGAGAAACCTTCGTAAATTCGAAACGAAGACATTCCACAAGATTTTTTTAATAATTTCGACAAAAATTCGATATTAATCACCATCTCAGATAAAGCGAAGATAAAAAAGTACTGATTTGAATCCTCAAACTTAGCAACTTTTATTAACTTAACAGGGATTGGAACGTTTCGATTAATTTATTCCTCTGTTCTAACTAAATCGCAACGCTTACCCCCGTATTATCCTCAATAAAAATATGATCGCAATTTCCTTGACCAAGCATTTAATGAGTTGTGTATAATGTGCTTAAAGGTCACGTTAATAGTAAATTACATTATTGCGGGTCTATTTATACCTAGATTAAACTTCCTGAACTTGAATTATAATGTTATTCATGCTGTAGCTAAAAGTATACGGACTATATCGTTAATCATAACAAATAGGATACTTAACTCTGTTTTTCATTGTTAATTATATGAAAGAGTTATAGCCTAATTTCATTGATATTTTATAACTAAACAGTGGTTTGCTTACCCATGCGTTTAGGCGATCTACTTAATCATCAAGGGCAACGTATGAATTACACACGTAGGTAAAGGTAAGCCTTTTAAAAAGTTGTTTACTTGTTCTAAATAGATGTACATTGACGGCAGTGATCACTTACCATCAGATGGATCGCTTGCTCGTTTGCTGTTTTGTAACTTTGTTACGCCCAAAAGTCAAAAATCTAAAATGATCAGTGTTCAATATTACGATATTACGCATGTATAAAATAGATGTACATTGACGGCAGTGATCACTTACCATCAGATGGATCGCTTGCTCGTTTTGCTGTTTTGTATCTTTGTTACGCCCAAAAGTCAAAAATCTAAAATGATTAGTGTTCAATATTACGATATTACGCATGTATAAAATCATCGTGAATCACTCTCTGCATTAAAATCCGTAGCGTAATTTTATTGATTTAAGCATACCTAATAGGGACAGACATCGAGAGGCAATTTAATTTTATACAATGTAGTGAAGTGTTAAAGTCATCAACACAGGTTATGTACGTTTATGAATACACAGCTACACTTATTACAAGTACTAATCAATCAGACCGTGGACTCCACAAATAGCATCATCATAATAATTTTCTGTCATTCCTAAAGGACGAACACGGCCAGTCCATGCTCCACTTCGCAGCTGCGCGGTCACACACCAACAACGCCCTGTTCCAGCTGCTGCAGGAGTCCGACATTAGCCTTGGCTACCGGGACGAGCTGTACCGGACTGCTCGAGACGTCTCTCTACAAGCTAACGTGCCGGAGAATACTGTTGAGATTGACCGATGGGTTCTACATTTAGCTGCCAGAGGTGCCTTTGAAATTAAAAAGTTTTATCTTCAAAGATATTAATATTCATTCATGTCTCAACAAGGGCAGCCAATCTCCAGCGTTTATACTTTTTATAGTGGTCTGAAAAATTAACAAATAAGTTTTAGCAAAGACTGACAGTCAGTACCTACTGACAGTGTCTCTAATTTAAAACAAGTCGTTAAAAGTACCAATGTATGTAAATAACTCAGGTGGTCTATGATTATTTAGAATCTAATTATAGCATCTATTTAACAGCATGTCTGATCTAACCTCGCAAATGCATTAATTTCGGTAACTGTAAAAAAATCTGGCATGCAAGATTGAAAAAATATCGAAACGTAAAAATTTGTCACAGCTAGATGCGTAAGCTTTCTCTTCAACCTCAAAAATATATATCCTCTATCGCACCACTCGACGAAGGATGAGGTTCCATCAGCATCAACTCGAGTCGTGGCGGTCCTACATGGTTCGGGTTGCACACTCTTTCCTGCCATGAGCGTGCAAGATCTGGTATGAGCTCCCTAATTAGGTATTTCCAGAGGGCTTAGGCGACATTGACTACTTTCCACCATGTAGCCCGTCTGCCTTATCGTTAAGTAAATATGTAAAGTAAAAAACCTAAAAGTTATCATTTTTACATGAAAAATAAGGAAAATATGTATGGAAATTTCAGGTCAAACCGACAAGATCATGGAGCTACTGCTGCAAGGTTACGACCACATATTGGACGTGGCGGACGAGGAGGGCATGTCAATAACAGACGTGGTATCTCAGCGCGGTGACAGCGAAATGAGCAATTTGCTCGCATCAATACCTGCCTTCGAGGTGCTATTTTAATGTCTTAATTTACTATTTAAGTTCTTTAGATGTGCATTGCTCGTAGAGGGCTATGCTCGGAATTTCGCTACGAAACATGATTCGCTACGATGAAATCTGTAGACGAACGAAGGTTACCGACATAGCTCTTAATATTAGCAAGCTGTAGAGGCAGTGGCCCGGCCACATCGCTCGAAGGACCGATAACCGACCGAGTGTTGACCACGTTAGACAAAAGGTACACTCTCCCACCCCACCAGGTGGACCGATGACCTGAAGAAGTCAGAGGGAAACCGTTGTATTCAGAGGGCACAGGACCGGTCCGCCACTCCAACCGGTCCTGTGCCCTCTGAATCCAACGGTTTCCCGCTGTCTTCTTTAGGTCATCGGTTCATCTGGTAGGGGGGCGACCTGTACTCCTTCTACTTAATTTCTGTTTATTCGTAAGTTTACTTTGCATTTAGGAATCAAGAGAATCTCTTCACGGCGCTATACGACGAGGAGATCTGTCAGCAGTGCAGAAGTCATTAGCAGCTGAGGGCGGCAAAACCCTCGCTTGTGGCCAGAACTCATTCGGGAGAACCTCTCTCCATGTCGCTGTTTTAGCTGAACATGAGGACATCGTGGCACATTTAGCAGAAACCTGTCCGGAGCTCCTAAGAATTGGAGATAATGTAAGTTAGACTCAGGAGAAGCAAACGCAATTATAGTAAGTAATTATTAAATTGCAGGGTTTCAATTTATTAAAAATGACCAGCTAAAATATAGTATTCCTTTTTTCTTATAAAAAGCAAGTACATTACACTACAATCCCTACTAATTCCCTACTAATATTATAAATGTGAAAGTAACTCTGTCTGTCTGTCTGTCTGTCTGTCTGCTACTTATTCACGACTAAACAACTGAACCGATCTTTATGAAATTGGGCACACAGATAGTTTTGAACTCGAGAAAGGACATAGGCTGCTTTTTATCGAAAAAAATGGGTTGAAAGCGTTAAAATCGGACATAAATATTTGTATGGAAGTTCGTTTTTGACAAAGTCCCATATTGACAAGTCCGTCAAGGGGTACGATAGACTTACTTAAAACCTTATCTAAATAATAAAACATAAAAAAACATTGATTTCGAGTCGACAACATATATCCGTAAAATTCGGATTGTCGCGTATTTTGTTAAATTCTAATGTAAACATGTGTGACATGACAGTAGTGTGACATGACAGTAGCCATAATGGCCGCCCGGATGCCATTCTGAATTCATTCAAAAACAATACGTATAAATTTGTAACTATCAATTATCATAAAAATAGTGATTCAAATTGATTTTAATTTAATTTATGAATTTATGAAATATTACAATAATAAAAAAGCATCCGTTGACGCGCTGCGGCCACGCAGCTTGCAACCTAATGTAAAATTGCTCTTAGAGTACAGGGATTCCCAATTGATAACAGATGGCGCGTCATACTATTATAGTAAAATAGTTATTCGAATCCAATAATTCAAAGGCGACAAAATGTTTTAACATTGTTTCAAAATAAAATTATCGACTCTATTTGTCACTCTATGTTCATGTTACATAAATAGTTTCTTAACTATTATTGCATAAATAAAGTTATGTTATTGACCACACCCGTACATTTTTGGCGAAAATAAATATTAAGGACAAAATACAATTGATAGTCTTTTAAGTAAAATACTAACATTAATAAGTCAATATCTAAATAAGATATAACAATTATATCATGAATTATTATTATAAAGAAGCTTTTTCAACTTTTGTGATAAATAATTGCATTTATGAATATTGAAGCGTGGTTGATGAACACTTGGCTCTATAACAAACGAGCAAGATCAACTTTATTGTTCTTTTTATATTTTCATAATTATGTTCATTATAAACAATGTTATAGAAAACATGCATTTAAATAACAACATATTTTAAATTAATTTTAGAATAACAAAGTGTGTCAAAATAAGCCAAAATAGATGATGTTCTTAACTCATAAGTATGTGAATTTCGTATCTGTTATTAAAATCGTGATAGCCGTGTGTTGTCAAGTCGGGCGGATTAGAAACGCGAGGTCTGGGGTTCGAATCCAGTTGTCTTATGTACATCATTATTATTATTATTATCTGTAGTTTTCATAAGTTTAGTACTATTTTTTAATAACCAGCTCATTTTTAAATATTATTTAGTATCGGAAATGCAAAGCTTTCGCCCGCCTGGGAATCAATGTGTCACAAAGTTTATATGAAATTAATAGAGGGTTAACCTCTGTCAGGTAAAAGTACAAAATAATTTGGATTTACCTTGCCGACAAATTCAAATTTTAATGTAATGAACCACAAACAAGGCTTAATAAAGATAAACTATAAACATACTTGAGCGCCGTTTAAATGTTAGTAGAACCAAAATTAGTTTACGTATCATTGTTACTGTCATTAGATTTTTAGTTTTAGTTAGATGCACTAGGGGGCACGGGTAAAACGTTTTTAATAAATTTACTATTAAGACAGTCTTACTTATAGTAATAGTTAATTATAATAGATATTAAAATATAAAATAACTTAATTATATGTATATACAAAATAATACCTTAAAATTTAAATTTAAAAAGAAACAAAATGTCAAATTAAAAATAAAAATCTGCATCCAAATTACAGTCCATAGGATGAGTTCCCATAATGCTGGCAACATTTGGCAATTTACTATTAGCGAGAAATATAAATAAGATCTGATAGAAAAAAATAGCTATTGCCGTGGCGTCGTCCAGCGTTGCGCCCACACTTTTAAAAAGCGGTCATAATGCCTACCTATTCGCCTTTAAGCGTCCAGTCAAGATTTGTAGCAACGATTTCTCTAACATTTTTAATATTTCAAATCAAAGGAATACTGGAAATTCATTGCGGGATCGTTATTTGACTATTTGGGATGAAGATTCTGTAGATACAGCTATCGAGATCGAAGACATTAACCAACAAAATTTTTGGATTCCTTCAACCCGCCTCCCGGTAGTCCTCCACACAAACTTTTTTTTAAAATAAAAATACGCTTTCTACAATTTCAATTTCTACAATAGCCCCACACTAGGATTTTTTCCGGTGTCGTGGGTACCATGGACACACAAGACGTATATAGAAACACCCAGACCCAGAACATGAATCTATTCAGATTCCTGTCTGGCCGGGAATCGAACCGGGTGTGGTAGCTGCTCCGCAACGTGGGTCGTCAAGGTTGTCAAATTAATGTTAACTGTAGACTGTAATTTGTTTCAAAAAAGGGGTTTACGATATTCTGATTCGTCTTATTTTCATAACATTTTACATAACAATATGCACTTAAAATTCGTTTTTTTAACTCTGTGTTTGTCCGGAAAATCCTTGACCGGCTAAACCGATTTTTACGGGTTTTTTACTATAGAAAATGTCATGGAACAACATGTACACTACTTTTATAGTAGAATTCCCACTGAGTGGAGATTTGCGCGGGAAAAACTTTGCGATACATTGATTTGCACGCGGGCGTAGCCGCGGGTACAGCTAGTTTGCTATATTTTTTAATTCTCTTGTACATATTTGTCTTGTCTATGTTTTTCTCCTATTAGGTACTACGACCTTTTAATTGCTGTAAATTTTACATTAGCTGCTGATATAGTTGTACTTATTAAGTGGGTATGTTATACTTTTGTACAAGCCCCTCTTTACCACTGGGCACACTGAGCACGTGACCAGAGCCCCGCGATCATGGGGGCTCCTACTCAATTTAATTAGTGTTGAGCATAATACTTCGCGTAAAAGAGCGCTCAGAGGAGGAAAAAAGAAGATGCCAATGTGATGACCAAAAAAAACGGTCAAGCAAACGAAACTGGTCCTTCCGAACTAGGTCGTTCGCGAAATACACAAGCCTAAATAACAAACGATAACGCTTTACCATGGACATAACCTTTATTTGCCCAGGGTCACTTTTTTTAAACTAAAACCTTAAACCCCCGGTGGCCGTCCTCGGCGCTACAAAGAGGACTACGGGATCTCCAAAGGAAAGCAACCGGAATCCTCTGAGCGTGCTACCCCATCGGGCCCCTCCCAGATGGGCGGCTGGGCCCGCCGCTCCGTCTATTCTCTACGACGGTATGCGACAACACATACCACCGTCCTAACCGGGATCGCCTGGCTGAACGGTTCAAGCTCCCACTCTAGCCGCCCGCAACCCCGGAAGCCTCTGTTAGTCACCTCGCCTAGGGCCACTTATGGCTTAAAAACGGCCCTGCTTTTGTACTCTCCTACGCTGGATCTCCTGTATCTGTTTTTTTTTTCCTTAAACAAGTCTAAGCTTTTTTGGAACGTATCGCTATTTTATCGACAAATCTTTTGTACCTTAAATTATGTCTTTTATTTTTGTAATCTATCGTTTGGTCAAATAACATGTTTCGTAATCATTTGCTTACAGTTGGAACGTACGCCACTACACTACGCAATGGGCGTCAATAAAATAGAATCGTTAAGCAGAATACTGATCCGCGCGGGCGCTAAGAGAGTTCTGAAAGATCTCAAGGGTCGACAACCTTCTTACTATTTCATGAATAAATCAGACATTCTACGATTAAAAGAAGAAGAGTCTGTTCGTTAATAATTAATATCACAAAATGCATGTATCTATAATGATTACAATGATTGTACTTAGTGTTATATCTCACGTCACTACAATCACTTCATTTATATGTAGATTATTTGCAATTTTAAATTAAAATCCAAGCTATTTCAACATAATACTTTTATGTCACCTAGTTTAAAATATCATTTGGAGTTTGTGTGAAATTTTGTACTTTCAGGGACCCCGATAATTATCTTAAAATAAATTAAGTAGTTGGTTAAGAATAAACGTGTAACAGTTAACTTGTTTTATTTTTAAAGTTAATTAAATCATAGATACCTATTATAGCACACAGAAAAGTACATGGATAAGGAAAATAGTACATTATTACAATATTACTAGGGTACACGATATTCTAAAAATTTAAAATGTATTCAAAAACATGCAAACATATTCGCGATGATTCGCAATTACACAATCCAGAATTTATGTAAAACACTACAATCATAATAATCAATATTGAAATACTCTTCCTCATGTTGGAGACTGCCACGGAATGGGGTTCACATACATCTGAGAAACCGAACCACGCATACCTGATAACAATAGAAAGCTTTGGATAACTATAAAAATAAAGTTAATTCAATGTAAAATTAAAGTAAAATTCAAGGTAACCGATTGAAGTTGATGTGAAATTCAGTTGCACACATTTTGTCTTTTTTATCGTCGGCAAAAGTAGGTGCTAAAGATACAAACAGTTTCAGAGAGAAAAGTAGAGTTAGTGATAAAGATTTTCACATAGTACAATGTATGAAATCTCTATTAAAATGTATCAATTCCGCGATAACATAGGTAGTACTCGACCAAAACAATTAGGCGCACGACAGTTGAAAAGTCATTAGAACTAGGGATTTCCCATCCCGATACGAAGTATATTCTATTACCAAATACCAAAAGTATTATAGGTATACCATTATTAAAACATACACTATAGTGGTGTATGTTCAATAGTCGAGTATTTACTTTTGTTTTATGCGCCTAATTGTTGTGGTCAAGTAATACATAGTTACATACCTATATTAGTCTAAAATCATAATTTGATCTCTAGGTAATAATTTGATCTATAATAAGGTATATCTGTGGCAGTGGCGCCGCTACAATCTTAACAACAACAGTGTTAACCACAGCTACGTATTGGTTTAAAGCAGTCTTTCCCAAAGTGGGCGATAACGTGGGCCTCCAGCGTTTTTGTGGGCGCTGGAGGCCTTGATGGGGGCAATAAGGGGCTCAGACAAAATTGGGGAGCGCTGATGTGACGTGTTTTTTTTTTAATGACAAACTGCAGAACGATTTAAACGATATCGCCCACGGATGGTATCGCAAAATCTTAGTTGTGTCACTACTTCATGAAATCATGATTTCCTATTATTAATTAAAACAATGTTTTTTAAATATTTAGAAATAAAAAAATCTTCGCATAAAAACTGACGAAAATAAAAGTGGTTGTCTTGACCATTCATTTTGTCGCCATCTTTGCCAATTGCCTTTACTAAAATACGATTGGTTCAAAAAATCGAGAATCTACCCGCGTGTCAAATAATAATTATTGTGTGAAGTTCCCGACTGTTTGTTTTGAACTCGAATATTCAATAACTATTATTTCGTGTTTGATTCATTTTGTTTTTCAATTTCCATTAAATGAAAGCCAAAGTCATAGCGAGACAGAGACTCCATTAAGTTTTCGTGTTAATACCTATTTACACCATAAGAAGAGATCGCGAGATAAAAGACTCCGTTTTAAGTAAAAAGTGTTCATTTCCAATAAAAACGAATTAGTTATTTCGACTAATTATAGAAAATCCATCTCGTAGGTGCATTAATTCCCTTCGACTGCGATATTTGCTCTGGCAGGCGATGAGAGAATTTAATGATGAAACCTACAATACAGCTTCTTGGATTTCAGGTACCCGGTAAGTATTATTGAAGCAGTTTATGAGATGTTTAAATGTTTATATTAGCTCTCATTTTACCTCCACGAAGCAATTATTGTGTTTCGGTTTGGAGTGGCGTGGTTGCCGGCTATACTTATACTTATATACAAGGCTAACATCTCAGTCCTTAGAGGTAGCAATGCATCGGTGATCAAATTCAGGTATGATTCAGTCGTATATGGAACGATAAAGGTGGATTGCATGCTCGTTTGCTACCTTTATACGATATAAAAATTAGTTATAGTGGAAAACTTATGCTTTTACAGAAAAAAAACGTAAATTAACACTTAACTTTTTAACAATTTTGAAAATTCGAATTTATGTAGTCCTTCATTACCGTATTTCTGCTGAATGCCGAGTATTATAAATATTTTTTTTTATATGGAACTGTAATACCTACTCAAATCCGACTAAAAATTAAGCTCAAATACATTAGGGCACAATAGATTTTAAAGCGATACTGAGTTCCATAGTCATTTGGGCAATCTCCTTTGGCACATAGTTAATGAATGACCGGGATTAACACATGGGATACTCATTACTACATATGACATATATGCATTTGCATATTTGGATATGCATTATATGCATTTGCATATCCAAATATGCAAATGCATATAATGACAGTTTCATAACGTTATTGCATATTTTGGTACTTTTCCATTAGTATTGGGCAAATAGTTCTCAGTTCCTTCTTTTAGCTGGCCAATTTCTATCATAGTTCAAGTTTCACGACCAAAAAAAAAAGGTCGTCAAATGTATATAAATTCAACGACCAAAAAATTTTTTGGTCGTAAAGCTTGAACTATGATAAGAATTGGCCAACTTTTGTCTACACCAATTTCAGTTTCACAACCAAAAATGTTGTTTTGATAATGCGTATTTTGAGTGTATTTACCATTTTTGTGCATATTTCGCCGTTGTATGGTGCATATCTGCATGCATATTTTGACATTTTGATAGTGCATATAATCCGATGTCTGCTCATTACCATGCCAAACCTGTCCGAAGTGGAGACAGCCGCGTAAATAAGCTAGTAAAGTATATAGAACCAACTAAGCTCTCCCTGGTTAAGTGGCACTGGCAGCGGCTTGTTCTTGCTGGTGCGCAGCCAGTCGCGGTACGCGCGCTCGCCCTGCACGCGCCGCTTCTCCGCCTCGATCGCTGCACGCGCCGCTCGACGCTCCGCGCGGGTTTTCATTGCTACAATGTTTATATTGGACTACACGTTACAATCGTCTTAAAACTTACATGTTTCTTGGAGACATTTTTAATATCTGTTTGTGTAACTAGTACCGAGACTGAATGGCCCCTCATTAATGATTTTTGATGTATCGTTTGTTTTCTAAACAACACCCCACTGAGGTATTATCTCAATAACTACATGTGCCAATCATTCGGAAAGTGTTTGACCTAGATAGATTTAAGAATTAAAAGAGGGCATTTAGGTTGACATAATCAAGTAAAAAAATGGGTTTCAAGGGGGGTGGAAGAGTTAAGACCCTTCCCTGGATTCGGCGGTATCTCCAGGAGAGAAAATAAAAAGAAAAGAGGTGTAGATAGTATAATAGCTTCCGGGGAAGTACCACCGCCACACCTATTTCTAGCGTGAAGCAGTTTTTGCGTTTCGATGGTAGCGACACATCTGTAGTTGACTTCAGATAGAACCCCATATTCTGTATGAAGTTGCTTACAGATGTCCATGGGCGGCAGTGACCACTTACCATCAGGTGGACTGCATGCTCGTTTGCTACTTCAATCTTATTAAAAAAATATATCATAATCCCTTACCAGCAACAACCATACTAGTGACATCCGTTTGAAGTGGATTACAGGTGCCAATTGGCTGGACATTACCAACTAAATTATTTCTTTGTTACCGACAACACACTAACTACATCTAATACCCAAAAAGCTATTTGCCTTTCATTTCCTCCTCTTTCTTCTTGACCCATTCAGCGAGCCTCTCCTCCTTGTCTCGCTCTCGTCTGTTCCTCTCTTGTTCCACTCGTTCCGTCTCCCTGTACCGTCGCATGATCTCGTCAGCACGCCGCCGCTCGTTCTGTGTCCTCTTGCGTTCTAACCAACGCCGGAACGACTCCTCGCGTTGTTCTGGAGTCGTGGACGGCAGGACTTGCTGCTTCATCTTCTCTAGTCGTGCTTTTTCGCGTTTCTTTTGACAACAATATAGCTTTTATAGATTGAAAAGTAAGAACATACTTAAATGCCACATAGATGGGACCAGGTTCGACATCCGATTAAACAAGGTGTAAACGATGTTTTGAATCCATTTTGTACTTTGTCTTTGGCACCCATAAATGAGGCATAACGTTAATTTATATACTGAATATTACTAATTTATATAGTGAATCTTAAAGGACAAGACTGATAATTATGTAAATAAGAATATATATATATTTACGTACAAACTGAAAAGCGCATTTTAATTGCATTCTACACTCATAGCCCCACACTAGGATTTTCTTCTGTGTCGTGGGCGCCATGGACTCAGATGAATACACAAACACACATACCCAGAACATGAATCTAAATGCATCATTCAGATACCTGTCTGGCAGGGAAGGAAACGCGAAACTCACTGCATTTCAGACCGGTATGATAATCGCTTCGCCACGCGGGTCGTCGTACAAGAAAACAATGAACCTAATTTTGTCCTGGATCAATATCGGTCTTAAAACTTACTTCTTGTTCTTTGCGCTCCAACCATTGCTTATAAGCTTCCTGTCGCTTCTTTTCTGTCCGTTCCCGCTCTTCCTTAGCCGTCGTAGTAGTTGAAACGGAAGCAACAGATAACCTGAAAGTATCTGGCCCATCCTCTCTATAAGTTTTGTCACATCTTGGAGTATCCTCTTCCACATCACGCGTGTGTCCATGTTCAGCTAACCGGCAAGATTTTCTTTTCACACTCCCAGAAGATGCGCTGGATATGCGACCAGTTAGAAAAGGAGTGGAATTACTCCTGTAACTGCTATGAGGATGCGGTGTCATCTCGTCAATGCAAGACGAATCGGTTTGCAAAGACGTTGCCGAGTGTGAAGCCTCAACTGGCTCGATGTAAATCGCCGGATTAATATAGCGAGTCTTACTCTTCCTAGAAGCCAATGATTCTGAATCGCTGTGGTATGTAATATTCTCACCAGCGCCGTCAAATACATGATTCGACTTTCGCAGATTTAAATCATACGGTTTGTTACGAGCGCTGTCACCAAAATATCCTTTTTCAATATCGCTTGCCATTATAAATATAGTTTTCTTGCTTTAAAAATAAAACTCATACCTAGAATGGAAAACAAGAAAATATGCAACAAATCAATATAAATATTTATAATAAAACCAATTAAAAATAGCTTTAGACATCTTACCTCAAAAGAACACTGTCAAAAATGTAATTTATTCTAAAAACAATTTAGAATAAATTACATTTTTGACATACGTGTAATAAGACAGTATGTTGTAAAAATGTACCTACCTATTACTGCCAAAATATCTTAATAAAATACATATAATATTTAATTATTCATTATTATTGTTTAAAATATATCATTAGCTGCTTAAAATATAAAACAAAAAACTAAAACAGGATCTTCCGCGAAGAAATATGCTGTTCGTAAGGCCTTAGAAAGACTTGAGCTCCTTAGCTCTACGATTGTACCGTCATCAATCGATATTTATGAATAAACGCTCTACTATTAATCGATATCTATAAATTCGACACTCACACCACTTTACTAAGAGCTTCTCTTGACCCGTGGGCGCCATGGACACGCACAAAGCCTAAAACAGAAACATCAAGACTCAGAACAAAAATTTAAATACACCATATATCGGTCTCGTCGGGGATCAAACCCGGAACTCACTGCATGTCAGGCCAACGTGGTGACTGACTGCATCGCCACGCGATATTGAGTTTACTCATAGACCTGCAACACTAGGTGTTTCGAAATATAATCTATATCGCCGTGGCTAATCTATCGCCAATCGGTTGAATTTTGTTAAGGATTTATGTATGAACTATTTTACCATAAATCCATCTAATGTGTGAGTCCACAAAAGGCCCTAAGTATTTATAATGTATAATATCGAAAGGTAAAGAAAACAAATTAATCACATTCATACAAATGTATTATTTATTATCGAATTGGTTATAGTTTTAATAAACATCGGGCATTCAGCTACGACAAAACTATCGGAGGGTAGCCGGTAATTGTCAAACCACTGTCACAAAGTTCATGAGGCACTTTTCCTAAGATAAAAAGCTATAAAATCAGTTTTAATCACAATGTATTCTATAATATTCTGAAAAATTATTACACAGTACGAGAATACCTCGCAAGGGCACCGTTGAATATTGTATCAATGAGCCTACAGCTCAATTACTCAAGTTACACAATAAATTAGATATTTAAGTTGCGATCCTCAGCCGCGTGGTAAATACAATACGAGCTTAAACTAAGGTCTCAAAAGGAATCCGTTTACCAAGTAATCAACCCATTATTGTCCTTTTGCTGGGCTCGAGAGCTCTCTATATCGTGTTTCTTTAGATACTAATAGACCACCACGCTGATAAAGAACGGGTTGGTACACTTTTCCCACGCCTTTGACATTTTTAACGAGCACTGCTATGATGTAGGTTTCTTCAAGTTTATCCTTTCTAAAAAGTGACAATTATTTTCTATTACGCACATAACTTCGAAAAATCAGCGGTGCAAGCCTGGGATTTGAACCTCGGACACAAAGGTGCGTGAAACCGAAATTACCACTAGGCTGTTTATACAGATACTGAATGATAACACAAAATCCTTAAAGAATTCTCTGTAGCTCTGTAGCAAGTCAAATTGAAAACGATGTTAAATGTTAAACTTAACATACTTCTTAATATGTATAAACTTAAATTAATAATTTCCTATTCGGATTGCATGTCACAAATTGCGTTAATTATTCCTTGATGACTAATTTCTATAATAGCACTCAGTCTCTTGTATAATACAAAGTAAATTCAATATCAACTCGCTAAAGAGCACAGATTGACAGAAAAGTACCATATTTTTTACCCACTAGAAACAACACAGAATTAGTGGACCCGCGATAATCCGGCCGTTGTCGTCCGTTAATATATGAGTGAACAAGGTTTTAACTGTTATGTGACATTTCGGTACTCGCCGAGCATAGACGAATAGGACCAGGTAAATATCGTACTCGGGCTAGTATACAAATATCCGCGAAACATACTCGCTATTGTGTGTGAATGTTATTCGTCATTGTTTGGCGAGTTACTTAGTGAATGTTCGGACAAGGTAAGGTATACAGATGCGTGATAGATATGTATTGTCTCATGCTCTAATTATATGCCAGTAATTTTATAAGTATTATTTTAATTCAAAAACATTTTCTCCATTGATAAATATAGAAAATTTTAAATATTTTAGGATTATAAGGTACTTCCTTTCAAATCAAGTCAAGGGAATCAGTAAAATCATTAATCATACACCGCCTCTCTGTCTGTCGAATACTGCAGGTCCACTTTACATACAACTTAAAAGCTACCAATAGTATCATCTGTATAAGATTAAAAGTCTACAGTTGAAGCATCATGAAATTGCCTATTAACAATATATTTGCAACAGTTGAAGTGAAGTGTGGTGTTCATGGATAGTAGTAATCAAAGTAGGGCTCTAGAATTTTAGAAAATATGTACAGACAATAATATATCTAGTGAATAAAAAACAAGATATGAGATAGCTTCAGTATTACCCTTAATTCACAAGTAACCTTGTGTATCTAAGATACTAATTGAGATTTGGTTAGGGCTTAGTATAATGATTCTGCGTTAGAGGAACGTGGTTTCTTGATTTTCTCCAGATTCTTGATGACGATGTCGTGGAGGGAGCAGTAGCGGTTGCGGATCTCGCACATCACCAGCCACAGGGAAAGGTACTCCTTCTCGTCAAGTTCCTGTATAAAAAAAGATATGTTACATATTTAAAACATGAATAAATTAGAAGCAGTTTGTGAGGATGTATGTTTATTTGCTACTCTTTCACGCTAAAACTACCGGTCTTCTTTCGCTATAATTTGGCACACGAAAAGTATATGACTTTGGTTAAAACATAGGATACTTATTTTAATATAAACATGTACTACGTGTGTGTAAATACGCGGGATAGCCGCGATAATAACCCTAGTAAAAAAGAATTAACTTCTCTGCAATGTTGTATTTATTCATATAGTCAACTTCCTCGAGGATTCGCTATTCGATGTATGTATATTTCAATATTAAAATTAAAAAATTAATAGAGTTATTAAGATTTCAGAGATTTCTATTCAGATGCCTATATTCTTTTGCTATATATACATGTATTTCCTAGTTTTCTCAGGCTAATATACTGCTGCCTTTTGACATCGTACCGAAGCAAAAAATGTAGTAAAAAATTTTGACAATGCTATGTATCCCATCTTTTGACGACCTATGTGGCGGAGCGCAATGGATCCCAGGTTCGATTCCCGGCCAGACAGGTATCTGAATGATGAGTTTAGATTCATTTTCTGGGTCTGGGTAATTGTGTATTTGTCTTGTGTTCCCATGGTACCCATGACACAGGAGAAAATCCTACTGTGGGGCTATGAGCGTAGAAAGCGTGTGAGAATGTGTAAGTATCTTTCGATTGGAAACTAAGTAAACATATCTTTGAAATTCTTTGAACCACTTCGTAATTTAGCATTTGCAAATACAATAACAAGTGAAATACATGAATGATGTTCTTCAACATCAAGCAATGTCCATATTGTGTAAAGACTAAAATTCAATTTATTTCACATTTTTAATATTCGCTTGATGAGGCTCCCACACTTACCACCCGCAACCCGGAAGCTCCTTTTAGTCGCCTCTTACGACAGGCAGAGGATACTGTGGCCCTATGCTGCTCCCGGAACTACAGGGACACGCTTGATGAGGCCTATCCCATTTAATACCATTTGTTTATAGTGTTGATCATATGTAATTTTAATAGCCTGCGTTATTTACCTTAACAGCTCTTCTGTAGTCATCAATATGTGGATATTTTGCGACTTTTGACACAATTTTCGCCCTTGAAATAAAGTATCTAGAGATCTGGTCAAAGAAAGCCGCAGCCTCGGACTCCACTGATTGGATCTCAGCCAGAGTGTCCTCTTGTATTGACACACCAAAATTGTTTCCATCTTCAATTTTGGGAATCATGAATGATATCCACATCTTTAACTGTAAAAAACATAATAATGAGACAATAGCGTATGTATAAAATTTTATAACAGCAGTGTTTTGTACTGGCCTGTTCTGGCTTGAAGAGTATGATGTGTGAAACATACTTATTTGAGGAATTCCTCAATGATTGAAATGTAGCTGTGGTCAACTTTAGGTAAGACAAATGGTATTTGGAGTTAATATTCATAAGAGCCAGATGCCAGTTACCATCCAATGTATTGCATGTTTGTTTTTGCTTTTACATTATATAAAAAAGCAGACAGAAATTTAATGGAACACAATAATAATTGCACTTATAATAAGGAAGGAAATGCTACAACTTAGATCTTAACCAACAGTTAATAAGGATTTTCCGTCCTTTACACAAGAATTATTGCATTTTTCCTTATATAACGTTGTGTGAATTTCACAATTTTCTATAGCTTGACAGCAGGACATTATATTATTTGTATGGCCTGTGAAATTGGCATCAATTAGACTATGTCTAATGCATATGACCTATGTCAATGCAATTCAAGCCTCAGTCCAACAGTAGTTCTTATGAGCATGGCGGAGCAATAAATTTCCAATTGTTAGAACTGGCACTACCAACAATTTTTCTACTCACATATAGCATTGTCTAGCTTACCAATCGGATTTATTCAAAATTAAGAATAAATATTTTAAAATCAGTGAAAATTACCAGATTAGAATCTTCAACTAGCTCTCTGATGTGTGGCTTAACAAGATGGATTAGTTCACAAAGGCGTTTGTTGCAAGGCACAACTCCATTGGGTAGGGAGTACACCCTTGTGCCCTCAATAGTTGTGTTGCTAGACACCTCGGACGAGTCCACCCTGGGTCGCTTGGAGTTAGGCTCATTCTGAGCTGATGCCGGCGGAGGCACTGGAATGTTTAAATCCTGAAACACAATAAGAAAAGCAGGTTAAATAATAGTTCTGCAGAAAGAAAGTTTTACTAATGTTTACAAATATGTCTGCAAAGAATCAATGGTAAACACTCTTTCCAGTGCTACAACTGCCTCTAAATATCATTTTTACTTTACAGTTAACTCTATCATTTATGTTAGTATTAGTTTTTGAAAATTAAGTGCAAAGTCCAGTTAATACACATCTTCTTTTATTATAAATGTGCTTAAAATGAGCCTGACAAATTTAATTTGTACTTATTCATAGCTCCGCTCAGATAATACCATAATAATCTAGAATAGAATTACAATAGAATTAGAAACAATCTGTCTGACTTTTATGAAATTTACAATTTTCATTACTGTTCCATTACAGTCGAATTATAACAAATGCAATTGGCAATTAGAACATAATTAATATAAGTAAATCTATGAAATTAAATAAATATCCTAAAAATGTCATTCCATATGAACAAGTATATGTCTAGTTCGTAGATAATATAGGTATTGATGCATGTCAACAATGAAACAAAGTAATAAGGACATCTAAATATTTTAATTTTATTGTGTAAATGAAAATATTTACTATTTAATCTAACTAAATGCACTACAAGAGATTACAAGTGTCTCTAATTCACCACCAAAACTAATTCCATTAAAAACGATGACAAAATAGCGAATTGTACTCAATTATTATTTCATTTATGCAAAAAATAACTCTTTACGTTACCTGATGTACGTCTGATAAATCGCGATTTTGAAAATTTGATATTTCCAAAAGTTCATTTAACTTTACTATTTTCTCTGGGAATCCTTTTATGATTAAGTGTTCTGCCTTCTGCTTGAGAGAGTCTTTGTATTCCTGAACCTGCAAAGACATGACAGCATCAATCGATTACTATAATTTTCCACTCTACCGATGTTACCACGACAATGTCGACACCCCATGGTCGCGCCATTGAGGTTATGTTGATTTTTCCGCGAAACGAATCTATAAATTAAATTAAACACTCTTCAATAAAACTAAACCGACCATCTTTGATATAAACGAAACTTTAGCTACGATCGGACGTAAATATTCAAATACGGGTAAGGTCACACATACTCGCTGTACACTACTATCACAAAAATAAACGAAAACAACAGTGATATAAAGAAAACCTTTTACCTTTTTCGCAACGTCTGTCATTGTTAGACTTTAACTTATTACTTTAGGCCAAATTAAACCTCGTACTATCGTATCTACAATGGAAAATCGCAATTTTGGACACTTTGATTCAATTCAACAACTCGTGTAATATGCTTGAATGAATGAGCTGGATCTGTACTGGATGCGTTCACCAATTCACCGTATTGTGCAAGTTTGAAGTTTATGATTTTATCTACTTAGATTAATACTAAATTAAAAATCAATCTAACCACGTTAAACAATTCATCATTACAATTAATTTCCATTACTTTATCTTAATAATTGTTTTTAAATTGATTGAGTAGCAGAAAAGATGCATTTTATTACTTTTTAATTTTTTGTTATAAATTTTAAAGTGGCATTGTTGAAAAAAAACCACCAGTTATATTGCTATTTTTTCATTCAGAATGTCCTAAAATATATTAATTGTATATAATAAAATAAGATTACGCATATATTTATTGTGGAATTATTATGTTCATTTTATTATGATTTCATTACTCAGTACTTAAGTCACTTTACGTTCGTAGTTTTTGATGTGCTGACAATTTTGATATTAATGATGAATCATATTATGTTATGTATTGTGCTATGTGTATTTTGTATATTTGCTGAATTTAATTAAATATTTTCGTATATTCTTGATAATTGCAATAATATTGCGCCATCAATTATGACATTGACATTTGACAAATTTATCCAATAGCAATACGCGCGGTCGGAAAATATTAATTTCTATTTTTGACCTGTTTTATTATTTTTAATAGAAAAAGATTGTAACACAATTTAGTACTATATGTAAAATACTAAATTTAAATTACTTCTGCTATATATAAATAATAAAATGACTTCTTTTAAGTTTAATTTTACCGGCACTGCCGACGACACGCAACAAGTAGGTTAGTTTTTAATAAACAAAAGTATAAAACATCTTAAATGTTTAATAAAATAGTTACTTGGTTGATATGTATGTATTTCAACGATACTTTTTTCAATCAACCTGTATTTTGTTACAGAAGATAAGCACGAAATACAATGGCTTGAAAGTGAACAGGTTATACCAAATAACGAGCAATTAAAAAACTTCGACGATGTAGTCACCCACGCTAAAATGTTTACTTACGGCGACATAGAAATTGGTCATGTTCTACTGGATAAATCACATGTCAATGAAAATTTAGTGGATGAACATAATGATCTTGTCGCTGGTAAATATGAAGGTATGTAAATTTATAAATCAATATCACTACATAGCTTAGAACAAAGTCGCTTCCCGCTGTCAGTCCCTATGTATTGCTATGTATGCTTAGATCTTTAAAACTACTCTATGGATTTCAATGCACTTTTTTTTAATCCATAGAGTGATTCAAGAAGAAGGATTTTATGTTTAATACATGTACAATATAGTGGAGAAACATTGTTATTAGATTTTAGACTTATAAGCGCAACAAAGTTCGCCGGGTCAGCTGGTAATATTATATCACGTAATATTTAAATATTAAAATTGCTATATCATATGGTTTGCAGTCATGGTAGATTACATACTGAGTGCATTACACTGAAAACAAGTACCTAAGAAATCTTAAGGTGTTTCTGCACAAGAATAGTTACATGTAATTTCACAAATGGAATAAATGAATATTCAATTTTGACCATTACTACTTGACTGAGTAACATGTACTCTATATAAAAATCAATTATATATCACAAAAAGATTTGACTGATTGATTCATGGTTTTTACTATTATGTTGTTACAAATTATACCATTACAGGTTTAACACTCCAATGCTCAGTTGTTCCCTCTCATGGTCATAATACATGAACCTGAACTGTTACATTACAGGTGGTAGACCAGTGTAGTTCGACTGAGGAAATACCATTGCCGGCACACTTTTATATGAGGCGACTATAATAGTCCTCAAGAGTAGCAATGCATCTGTGATTGATTTCAGATAGAAGCTATGTTCTGTTTGAAGTTGCTCACAGATGTACATGGGCAGCACTAGCCACATACCATCAGTTGGACTGCATGCTCATTTGCTACTTCAATCATTAAAAAAACATCATTTAGAGTCATTGATCAGTACAGAAACAGAGGCATATTAATTTTATTATGAACATGACAGAAAACAAAACACTTTCTTTTCTGGAAGGGGAATTCTCCTTGCTTGGGGGATTGACACACAGTTACTGATGTAGTTGTGTTAACTAGCAGTAAAAGTTAGTGTGTTTGAGCATTTTGGTTGCATAGATAAATTAAATTAACAAGAGATTACTTAATTTATGATAAATTTCAGGTGGTCTTAAAATATGGGAATGTACTTATGACCTAATAGAGTATTTAACAGACAACCAAGAAACTATAGATTGGGAAAAGAAGAACATTTTGGATTTAGGATGTGGTGCTGGAATATTAGGGATTTATGCATTATTAAATGGATCTCTAGTAACATTTCAAGATTATGTAAGTAATAAACATAAGTCTAAAACAAGCAATAGTATTTGAAGCATTCTGGTGAATGATAAAACTATCAGCCCGTGTCTTAGCTTGTGGTTTTAAATGTCTTATAATCTTTATGACAATAACTTGAATTGAATGCTAAACATTGACAAATTCATTGAAAACAATGGTGCAAATATCTACCCTTTCAACTAGGTGCACTCATGGAGGTTCAAGGTGTTTGTGTGTGCAAGCTGTCCACACTATGGGAATTCTGTTACATTGTATGATACACTATGACAATGTGGACGACAAATTCTTTCATTATATGTTACATTTCGTAAGTGTGTACCAGGCCTTATACTTAGGAAGCTGCGTTGCTGCTGCCAGCAAAAAAAAACTTATTCTATTTAATTTTTTTCAGAACAAAGAAGTAATAGAGAGGATCACAATACCAAATGTATTGTTGAACATTGAAGAAGAGGACAGAGAATTGGATATTGCTAAATGTAAATTTTATTGTGGAGACTGGGAATCATTCAACAAAAAGTTATTAGAAAAAGAGCTTTATGATATTATACTTACATCAGAAACAATATATAATGTCCAGAACTATGATAAGCTTATAAATCTTTTCATTAATAGGTTAAGTAAAAGTGGTACGGCGTATGTGGCTGCAAAAACATATTATTTCGGTGTGGGTGGGGGTACAAGACAGTTTGAAGCTGATATTCAGAAAACAGGATTATTAGAAAGTGAAGTTGTATGGAAGAGTTCTGGTGGAATACAAAGGGAGATATTAAAAATAAAACATATTAAATCTTAAATGCATTTTATTCTTATTAATAACATAAGGCAGCATTCACACCAAATATATTTTATGTTGTACATTTTTAGTAGTTATAAAAAGAGATCCCATGTAATTACGGAAGAGCAGGGCATCCTAGCACAGGTATATGTCTATTTAAAAGGATGTCCCAACAACAAAACATATGTATGTAATTATCTATTGTTTATGAATAAAATATATTTTCATTTCATTTCATTTTCATATTGTTGGACACATATATAAGGGGCCCCATTGTAAGACGAAATATGAATCTTGTTCTAACAATATAAATTAAATTTTATAATTGGGATGGAAGACTTCTGATTGATCAATAAAATGCTAAAAATATATATTTTTTAACTTGATTTAACAATGAGTTATCCTTACACCACAAAAAACAAAAACAATGTAAATTCATGTAAAGAAATAACAAAGATATAATTTTTTACTACCTAAGGAGACAGTCGTTCATACACCCATCCATCTTCCCCTTCATGGAGAAGCTTACCATCTGGCACTTCTTCAGGTAAGGGCTTTCTAAACTTGATTCGATCATGAAGACGGTCGCTCTGGCCCTGCCAGAACTCAATTGCTCTGGGGCGAATAATGTAACCACCCCTAGAAAAGGAACACACCCGACTTTTAGTATATTATCTTTGTGGGTAAAAAGCAAATGCAGGTTGGGTCATGCATTTAGTATTAAAAAGCAAAGAAAATATCCCTTTGCTTTCTATTTGCTAATAAGGAAAAAATATGGCAAGTACTAAAATATATGGGTATACATCAATGTACCCATATGTTTTAGTTTGTAATATGATTACACAAAAATTGTTATAATTTGGAATTTGCTTAGTATTAAATGTGTTATTAGATACTATGTATTACATTTAGTATTAATACTTGTGTCTTTGACATGTAAGCTAATGACATAGACAAAACTTATGAGATAAGGCAACCATCGGACTATTTTTCAGTATAATTGTATTTAAAGATCTTACCAATAATCTGGTTTAGGAACTTCCTTCTGTGGGATTATATATTCAGCTTCTAGAACCTTCTCTCTTTCACAGAGGATATCTCTTGACTCTATAGGAGTACTCTGATAGCTAGCAGTAGCTGCAATTTGACTTGGCACAGGGCGGGAATGGAAGTATTTAATAGATTCTTCTTCTGTAACCTTCTCAACATGACCTTCAATCCTCACTGAACGATTGAGGAATTCCCAATAAAAGGTTGCTGCTACATTGGGGTTCTCTTCCTATGAAAACGAAAAGGAATATTTTTAACACAAGTAGGTACATATTTGCAGTACAATATCATGAATTTAAAATAATAATATGAATTCAAAATTCTTCTATTTTAAGTTAGGCCCCTAGCACATAGCATATTTTTAAAAGCGCAGTCGACGCGCGTTTTCTGCGACTTATAACCGATTTTATACAGATTCGAACGCGTGTAAAACGCGCGTGTGAAGCGCGTTTGGATCTCCTTTGATGTGAGGACATGACATTGGATACATTTAGAGTTTTTTTCCATTTTTATGTATATCTGCGCGTATACGCGCAGTAGACGCACGTTTCACGATCACAGCGTGTGCTTAGGTTACAAGTTAGCTTTCAAATCTCGTTTGAAGCGAATATACGTGTGTTACCAGCGCGTCGTTAGCGCCTTTAAAATACGCCACGAGCTATAAAAGAATTATGAGTATTGGTAATTTTTACCTGGCTCTTCTGTCAAATTAGCCTTTTTAAGTTGTTATTATTCAATCAAGCAGATAATATGATTCAGTATCACACCTTACAGATCCTAACTAAACAGAACTTACCATTTCTTTTGCCTTCCTGCTCCCATAGTTGGTGAAAAATTTAAAACCATCTTTGCCATAACCTTTACATAGCACAAATCTGGCAGAAGGGAATCCATCTCTAAAAATAAGATATCTTGAATCTTCAACTTATTATAATACAAATTGTAAATACCTAGGAATGTAAGGTAGTAAATTCGTAAATGATGTTCATGCATATAATTGGCATGCACACATAGTTTGTGTGTTAGTGCTACAAATCATATGTTTAAGATTTGTGTGTAATGCTGTTGGTGTATAAACAAAATAAATAATCTACCCAGTGTTTTTTTTAATATTACAGTCTGTTATAGACATATAGCCCTATATATCTACTATTCATTTGGTTAAGTGTTTTTTTTTTATATTAGATTGAAGAGGCAAACAAGTATGCAGTACATCTGTAAACAACTTTATATAGCACCAGGTTTCTATCTAAAATCGATCACAGATGCACCACTTTCAAGTACAAAGATTACAAGGACTACAAAAGGGAGCCTGTGAGAATATTGCATCAACTTTTTTAGTCAAGAAAAATTACAATTCAGTTTTTTCATCACTATTGGCCAGTGATAAACTTACTTGGAACAAGTTGCCAAGCACATAGCATTGGGTTCTAAAATTTCTTTCCTTGAGCAAGCTTCTTCAAACCAGGATTTAAACTGAAGAAATGGTTCTTTTGCAACTAGATGTTTTTCTAAAAAGGTCTCATCTTTGTTCTTGTATCTAAGCCTCATGCCTGAAAAATAAATAAAGTAAAGATCGAACAATCTAAAAAAAACTGTGCATCTATCTAATTAATGTTAGAGATAACCTAAATGTCGTTCGTTGCACTAGAAATAAATAAATCAATATATTTATTTCCCATACCTCCGATGTCGATGCTCATTTTGCGCAAGGTAAATTGTTGACTTAATATATAGAACTTATTAAATCTGGTTGCCATAAAGTATAAAAATTAAGTTACACCTATACGAATTCAAAGTTTTATAACATTATGCAATTAGTTCTAGGATAACCATAGTAGACACTCTTATCAAAGTATTTAATTAAGTAGATGGTATCAAACGTTTTACAGTACACACATTCCTTCGTAGATAAAAATTTATTTATAGTAATAAAAATAATAATAACAAAGTCAACAAACTGCCAAACAATGAAGGAATTGAAGGGTAAAATAGTGTTGCCTATAGTCGATATCAGCAGTCGACATCAAGACTCGGTTATTTTTAAATTTCTGCAATAATAAGGATGATTGATGATAATATAGAAAGCCTATTGAAAGAAGTAAATACAACTGATACTGTCCTTGGTGTATAAACTTAAGCCGCTGATAACTTTTTTATAAAAATATCTAATCGATAGGATTAAACTTATGAATACTATCGATGATTCCATCTATTCCATTTTTATATATTTTTTTGTAATATACTTTACATTTTGTTTAAATGCGTATTTTACCTACATCAAAAACTTATATCACAGCGACAAGTATACAAATAAAATGAATTATTACAACCTTGATTTCAATTTAAACGTATGATATTTATGATTCAAAATTTATTAGACATTTTAGGTTTATGGATTTAATTTAAAGAATCATGTATACATACAACATACATTACCATTGCTACTTTAACTATCGATATTATCTATAGTATGGATTCCATCGATATTCCGATCAATAGTAGACCCATTTTAGTTCGGCAATGTCGATAATACTTCTATCGATAATTTAATAAAAGTATGCATATATACACTAACTGCTATACTACTATCATAATTTTATTTTAAACAATTTTAGGATAGTAGTTTAGCACAAAATCAAATTATTAACATAAGAAAAAACTAAGTAATCTGTGCTGCATCCACATAAATTAAATAATCTGTGAAGAGACACGAGTTGCCGAATTGACGTGACGTGACGTTCCACCTGATGATACGATAATAGTTTGTCACAGTTTAATAATAAATAATACTAATTTGTTGAAATATTTTAATTACCTAAGAAAGAGATACAATGGAATCGGAGTCAGAAGTCATAAAAGAAAAGATTCATACCGAGCCAATGCTTAATGATCCACGGTACATAACCCTACTTAGCCTTATAGTTCTTCTGTTCACTCTGTGTAAGTACTCCGTTTTAATTTAATTTACCTTGTTATAATACTTATATTGGACCTCTAGTTTACTAACAAATGCCTTCTACGCAATTATATACGCAATATATTGACATATGAATAAGGCAAGCTCTCAGTCGTCATAAGTAGTATTCGCATCTGTGTATTCAGGTCGAACCTGTTCCATAAGAAGTATTATGAAGTAGGTTGTGGTGTTCATAGGCGGCAGTAACTATTTACATGTTTGTTATTCCACACTCATAGTAAAATAACTTTACTAGAATTTCTTCATGGAGGAGGATAATGTCCGTACGTCTTTAAGGACGCAAAGATCGAAACAATTTAACACCGTGAATACTCAGACCCAGAACATTCATCTAGTTGTTGTCTGGCTGGCTTGATCTAATTCTATGGGTGACTCACTACATGGAAAGCTGGCCTGCGGTCAAAGTGTGTATGGTTGATTATTCTGTCGTATGGAACAATCATAACGGCGTTCTTATTGTAAAACTAAGAAAAAAGATAGTCATGAGGCCTGCTCATAGAAGTGTAAACTTAAAAACTTTCACATGGAGGTATAAAAGTGCTCTATGCCCATAAAGAAGTTTCCCTTCAATAATATACCAGATAACTTCATTGCCTTGTCTGTTTACAGTGTTTTGGTGGTGTTTCTCCCGCCGGCGTCATGCAAGGCGATCGGTCCTATTCACTGGATTATCAGATTCTGGCAAAACGTTACTGTTTGTGAGGCTTGTTTATTCCCAATACAGACCAACATTCACATCTATGAGAGAGAATGTTGAAGAATATGTGACATCTAATGTAAGATTTTTCTTAAATTGTAACAAAATATTAAATAGGTAATTAAAATTAAATTTGATTTCATAATAATATGTATATACCAAATAATAACCTAAATTTAAAAAGAACCAAATTGCAAAATTAAAGAAAAAATCTGCATCCAAATACAATTTTATAATTTTTTTAAAATTATTATTGTATACATATAGTTTACAGTTGTGATTTGATTGCAAAAAATATCTATAGAATTATCAGCACCATGTAGTATGAATAATATTGGTAAATTATAATCCATTATAATTTACTCTCCATGTGTCAGACCTGTTTATATTTGTTATATGTCATAGTTTGCTATATATCCCCATAATTCCCTTAAGTTTGTTTCATGCATTGTACAAAACGCTTTATTAAAAATTTTAAGAGTTTAGTTCAGTACTACCTATAGTAGTAACAGGACAACAAAGACAAATTATTGTATGTAAAAAAATATTTATTTTTATAGACTAGACTAATAAAGAGTTTTCACGTTCCACAATTAGTCTAGTTGCAAAATATCTAATGTTTTCTCTAGTTGTTCCTTCAGTACCCATTAAATCATGTCTGTATGGCAATTTGTATACATTTTAATCTTTCAAGAAAGTATATGGTTCATTTAATTATTGATGGTTTAAAATTATAGTTAATTCAATTATACTCAAGTAATTAAATTGCGTAGAATTTGAAAAGGAAATCGCCGTTAAATGTACTACTGCTAGTTTTTCTTGGAATCTGTTTCATTGTTTTTGTTTTATTGCAGAATACTCTAAGGATTGTGGACTTGCCTGGACAGGAGAGGCTGCGTAAGAAGTTCTTTGATCAGTACAAAAACAGTGCTAAAGCCATCGTCTATGTTATTGATTCTGTTACGTTCCAGAAGGAAATCAGGGATGTGGCTGAGTAAGTATAATTGAACTGTTATACAATATGTTATATGTTATACAGCAATTGAGTTGTGTGTGTAACTATGATAGCAACTTATAGTATGGTAATAAACCTGTCCTGATAGTGAGAATGGGTATATGTTTGGTTTTTGCTAAAATTGTTAGAAAAACTGAGATCTAACCAACAATAATCAGTATAGGAAGATTTTTTACTAACTCTCACTGGGATCACAGAATTGTCATTGTTCTTGCTCTCTTGAATTTTACTCCCAGATTGAGAAAGTTACAAGACACATTCTCCCAGTCTTACCACAGACTTGACACATAGTTCTAAAAGGCGTATAAAGTGCCTAATATATAAATTGATTAACTTCATGCAACTTTCAGAAGAGTAGGATCCCTCAAGTGTTTATTCATTCAGTGCATGTAATTATTTTATTCTAATAATGTATAGCAGTGCAGATGTTATAATCATCTTAATAATTCTCACTTTATCTGCCTGTAGTCATTGCATACAATGTGAATGCTTTTTCGTGCATTTTAGAGGTGCATACACTTATTCCGTAATATATTACGCCTATTTTGCCTGTCAGAAGAGTGCATAATCCATATCCATAATAAAAAATGTGTGCGTGTACTAGCGTACACTTGTAAGAAATGAAACCTCTTTATGACGTTATTTTTCAAAAAATAATTTACTATATGCAACTTTACAGAAATTGGTTAAATAAAGTTAAATTAGATAAAGTTTAATAAAAGGCTTTTATTAAACTTTATCTAATAATCTAATCTATAATAATCTATCTAATATCACGCGTGGTAGGGATAAGAAAAAGATGGCGCGTAACGGAAAAAAAAAGATGGCGCGTAACGGAAAAAGATGGCGCGTAACGAAAAAATGTTGCACAATTTTTTTTTCTAACCTTGATAAATAAGTTTCACTTCAATAATATAAATGTGAAAGTGTGTTTGTTCGTTCCTTTTTCACGTCGCCACATAGCTATTAAATGATATGGGTTATATGCTGGGAGATAGTTAGGATGGCGGAGAGTGACGTAGGCTACTTTTTACCGCGCTCTCCCATTCCCATGAGAATATCGATGTTTTGTTAGTAGATACATATTTAGTAGTTCCAGACGTTGTTAATAGATGGCGTTAGTAAAATTCATTTGCAAATTCTGAATCACGGTATTAAATGCTAATGTTAACTCCCTTTGACCGTGCGGGCGAAGCCGCGAGTAAGAGCTAGTATTTGTTAATTGTATCATAACTTTATTGTTACTAGGTATTTGTACACAATTCTACTAGATCCGGTAGTCCAGAGCAACTGTCCACCGCTGCTAATTCTGTGCAACAAACAGGATCAACCTATGGCTAAAGGGAGCCAAGTCATCAAGAGTTTCTTGGAAAAGGAAGTGTAAGTTTATTATATATTACGCTGCATTTTTATGTAGTTCAATGTATCTATTTAATATAACATTTTATTTATTTAATTTACCTTTTGCAGTCTTTAATATAAACTGTGTGTAATATAAATTATGTGTATGGTATTTTTATTACAATTTAATGATATTATTGACATTCAGAAGGTGGTAGAACCTGTGTAGTTCGACCGGGGAAGTATCACCGCCACACCTATTTCTAGCGTGAAGCATTTCTTGCGTTTCGTTGAAAGGGTGTGGTTGCCGGTACACTTTTACATGAGGCGACCATCATAGTCCTCGGGAGTAGCAACGCATTTGTGGTTGACTTCAGATGGAACCAATTTCTGTATGTAGTTGATTACAGATGTTCATGGGAGGCAGTAACCACTTACCATCAGGTGCACTGCATGCTTGTTTGCTACTTCAGTGAAATAAAAAAAAATATCATACTTTTTATCAATTAATTCGTGTATTATAAGACACTTATTAAGATTGATTTTATAGCTGCCCTCAAGCAAATAAAGTAATAATTACCCAGATTGGTGTAGGAAATAAATGAATATATATTTTTTTATGAAAACTAATAAAAAATAATTAATAAATCGCTTTTTATTTTCAGTAACTTAGTCCGCGTAACTAAGTTAAGCCAACTGCAGTCAGTTGATGGTTCTGAAGCCAACCAAGCTGCATACCTTGGCAAACTCGACAAGAACTTCGAATTTTCTCACATCAACTGCAAAGTAGACATCGTGGAGGGCTCAGCCAACACTGGTGACGATGATCATCCGACTGACGTCAAGGCTGTACAAGATTGGATCTCAAAACTTTAGGTTAACTTAAGAACATAATTTGCAGTACCCAATCGTTTTGGCATATCTAATATTACATGATACAGTATTTAACTTAGGCAAAGCGTGATCTATTTTATACGAGATAATGCCTGGCAGTGGCCGTGTTTCGACAGTCTTTGGAGCTTGTATATATGCGGAATGTTTAGAATGCTTCGATAGCGTGATTCAGAATACTTGTGGCGCCATCTCTTGATGAGATGCGTTAAGTTGCTACAGTACTATCCTTTTAACTTCATAATAAATACATTAAATGTAATTTTTTGTCCGCCCATAAATAATTTTATGTCAATTTTAATAATTCACAGGTACTCACTATATGCAAAAAGAATTTTTAAAGAATTCAAAAACCGCATATCGTGAGTACCCTTTAATTATTAAATTATTTCTATTCCGCATTAATACTAGTCTAACATCATATATTTTATGTCCATACATAAACGCATTAACAAGCTCGCCAGACGATCTCTGGCGAGCTTGTTTCATTTGTAACTAATAGTTATTTTTAAATAATTGTAAATAAAGTCGCACTGTCAGTATGTAATTATTGTAAAATAAATTTAAATTTTACTCTACAAAAGTAATATTAGATTTTTCCTAGTATGCCTTGTTAAAACCGTTGGGTACTAGAACATTAGTCTGTTCTTTTTTACTGTTTGTGAACTTTCTAAGAGTGATGGGAATGCTTTATTATAGGCTTGAATAAGGTTTGGAATGATTGTTATAAAATTGCATTTTTATATACTTAAATATGTATGTTGCATTTGTTGTAAAAATAAATAAATAATATTTTTTTATTAAAAGGATTTATTTCTATACTGTTATAAGAAACAAAACATGCATCTGGAAGATCAAGCTAAAGAATAGATTTTTACAAATTAATGGCTCTACGATATTTAGCTTATGGAGCACTGATAGCTGGTTGAATCTTGCCTTTATGATCGGAAGGTCCGAGGTTCAAATTTCAGGCACGCACCACTGATTTTTCTAAAACTATGTATGTGCGTATTAAAAATTAAATATCGCTTATTTACCGTAAAAAGAAACATCGTGAGGATACCTTACACACCTGACAGTTCTTTAAAAAAAATCTCTAGGTGTGTGAAGTCTACCAATTCGCACTCGGCCAGCGCGGTAGACTACGGCCTAAAACTAACATTCTGAGAAGAATCCATGCCCAGGAATGGGACAGTAATGGGTTGACGACATGTAGCCTATCAAACTCAGAGGTATACTTCTGATAGTACAATATTTCATTCATAAAACGCCGTCGTCAAACAAGGCTGTAACACATATCTAGTTTAATGCGAGTTTCGTGATTCCCAGGTGAAAATATTAAACTATGAATCAAAACCGAATGGTTGACAATTTTTTGTAATATTGAAGTAGGATTGCTACTTCAATATTGATTTCATTTGATGGTGAGTGCCGTTAATATCCATACAACTTCTCCAAAATATTTTTTGTACAATTATGTTTGACCGAAAATCGAACCTGAAACACTGCGTTTAAGAACGATATGGCGGTACGAATCACGCAGGTTATTTTGTTTCAGGTAAGTGCATTTAACATTATGGTGGAGTGTAGATTGATGATGAATTTATTGATACTAGTCACCCGTAGCATCGGCCGAAATTCGACCGTAATTTAAATTAAAAATCAAATGTCATCTGACATTCTTGACGTTGTGTCTTTTCATTTTCATTTACTAAGTACATATGTGTTTGTGACAAATGCAAGGCAGTGTGTGTAATGTGTTTTTAGTTGATTTTATGTATGAAAAATGCATTATTTGAAAAAAATATTAACATTCTGCACTCCTTCTCTACGTCCACTATAACCGTGCAAAATTTCATACTAATCCGTCCGCGGCATATTACTTAAAAATCCGTCACAAATTTTTGCTTCACGTATTAATATAATAAATAAACATTTGCTGTTGGCTCATTACATTTTTATCCTGCACTGTGGACTGAAGAAAGCGATTTATCGATTCAAAAGAGGTTGACGTAAGTATACAACGTTCTCCTACTCCCATAACGGAGGTATTGAGGGGGCGCCTCGTGGTGGCGCGCGCGGTGTTCCCGCGCGTACCTCAAAGACGATGGGATGGAGAAACTCTAGCTCCATCCCAAAAAGAGACGGGCCCTGTAATGGACAGACGCCGCCGGGACCGCGGACGAATGCTACTAGCGTACCCGCAGTCCTGGCAAAGGGCGTACAGAGGAACACCGCGGGTTTTTAGCCGGTACAAGTCCGGCATATCCTCGCAGCTGCCCCGTCGCGGAGAGGAACCCATGAAGGGTTTCCCCACGAAAAATAAAGGTATACAACTTTTGTAAGTGTACTGAGGAGTCCAAGCATGTGTTTAGATATTTTAGATATTCGCATTCGCAAGAATTGGTGTGAATGTTTTGCGAATATTGAATTACAATGCTTCGCACAAAAGGTCGGCATAAATCGAACAAAATTTCGACAAACACTAAACTCTGGCCCCTACACCAAAAAATAAAAAAACATTCGCATTCGCGTATGTTCAAATAATTCGCATTACCCATTCGCTACATCACTAGTCCACAGTGAATAGGCCTGCTCCACAAGAGGAACTAGCACAGATACACTTATAAACTGGGAACTGGTGTATGTTTGCGTAAATTGCAATGACGTTAGAGAATAATGAGAAATAGGAAATGTCGTTGGAAACACCAAATCGCACGAACAGCTTAACGCTAGAAATGTATGTGGTACCTTCTCAATAGAACCATAGCATAGTACAAATATGGAACAGTATGCAAACTAAGCCTTGTTTATGAAATAATTACCTACACTCTTGTTTTCATAGTGTTATTAGTAGGTACTTATTTTACCATTTATTGTCATTTAGTCATCAATCAATCGAATTGTAATATCTACTGAGTTTATAAATAATTTGTGTAGGTACCTTAATCACACAGCTTCGCATTTTAATCCCATTGAGATACGAGTTGAAAAACACTATAATATAGATACTTGTACATGTTTGGAAATGCGTGTGATATCTAGTAATTAAAAAACCATTGCATAAAAAATGCTTTATTCTTCATAAATTACAAATTATTCACTGAAAAATACATAAATGCACGACTTTAATAGCCGACCCATATAAAAACGATCTAATGGACGGTAAAAAATGAGTACGTAATGACACTTCGATGACTTGTCAAATCGATTGAGATCAAAACCAATATTGATTATTCTGCCTAAGTAATTGTTATTTATGCATATTCATATTCCCAATTTATTGAAAGGGTTCAATATATTTGTTCGCCAATGTTAAGGGTTGAAGATGAAGGGTTAGTGACAATAGAGTTAATGGATGTATCGTATTTGCGATACACGTGTTGAAGATCGCAAGGTGCAACTTATGCATATTCATGACTTCGCCATCAATATTTGTTTTATACTGAAAAATGTACTCATCAATGATGGAGCCATGCATGTGCGACTACTATTGTTGTAAAATGCTGATTATTCCTATTCAGTATTAAATCTTTGTTACCTACTCATGTAGCATACAACAATGCTTTTAGACTAATATTATTGACACATTTATCGCATTTTCATAAGTAACGGTTACTTATGATACGCGGATATTTTTTTCTGCTAATATTTTAACCTAGTTGCACGAACTGTGGTCACGGCAATTCTGCGGTGGCTAAAAGTAATAGTTGCCAAGCACTAGTGGTAGATTGATATATCTACTCTTCGTCTAGTTTGTTTTTCTTTCTTAGATTCCATAAACCCCATTACAACTTAATCCGAATCCTCACACATCAAACTTTGCATTATCTACTTACTTGTCATTTATAAACTTATTAGTTACTGGATTCCATATTTGCGCAAAATTCAAGCCATGTTCATAAATGCTCATTACCTAACTTAAAAGTACGCTTAGTCGGTGTTGAGACGAGGCTGGTAGAGTAGGTCCGTTCACGCAGCAAATATAATTTCTGCCTAGTTGTGGTTTATGTTTCACATCGTTACCTATTTAATCATGAAACGTCTTTCATATGAGGCGACCATCATAGTCCTCGGGAGTAGCAACGCATCTGTGATTGACTTCAGATGAAACCCATGTTCTGTACGTAGTTGATTACAGATGTCCATGGGCGGCAGTGACCACTTACCATCAGGTGCACTGCATGCTCCTTTGGTTCTTCAGTCAAATAAAAAAAAGATCATTCTCAAAATATACGCAGCAGTACTCCATACTTGCTTATTTAGCCTGGAGCGTAAATGTAAACATGACGTGAATAAGTCTCTTATCGTAATGAAAGGACGCCACGCCGGCAATCCGAAGAAAACGGCACGGCGAACCGACTATTGCCGACGATGTAACTCTCATTATCGCACGCCATCAGAAATTTCACAGCTTAGTGAAAAACTGCAAATTTTGATCAAAGTGAGGGAGCCGCATCGTTAAGCACAACAAGTCATGTCATCGCACACGACAGCCAGTGTACCTTAATGGACGTGATTTCTCGAATGGACGATAATTTCGCCCCGTGTTATGTGCCCAATAAAATAATTGTTGCCGGCCGGCTCGCAAATTTAAATATGAGACGTAGCCTTTGAAAATTATTTTAAATGACTTGATTCTTGATGGTTTTTAAATAATCCCTTAATAACGGGGTACCCACATCTTTAATATGGCAGTAAAGCACAACTTCAGAAATTGCTATTAAGTTTTAGTGTTTCTCGCAAATTAATAAACGTTAATTTAAGATAATAGCGAAACCACCAAAGTTGGTCGTAAGCTTGCGAAAATTTGCCCTTTTGTAATTTGAATTTTATTTAAATGAAATGTATATATAACATCTGTAAACAAAATAAAGACTTCATTTTTCGACTTGATATTTAACTAAAATAAGATATTAAAGGTGAAGTCGATCATATGAAATAATGAAGATAATAATAGCCATGGTTGAACTGGCAATCGAGTCAGGTAAAGTTGTGCCAGCTCCGTACTGATTAATCTCCATTACTCCACCTGTTCCACAGATAGAGCAGTGATAGCCTAATGGTTAAAACTTGCCCTCTCGATTGGGAGGTCCGAGGTTCAAACCCAGGCACGCACCACTGATTTATGTGCGTATTAGAAATTAATTATCACTGCTTTTCGGTGAAGGAAAACATCGTGAGGAAACTTATAAACCCTAGAGTTCTTAAAAAAAAAAGTTCTCGGAGGTGTGTGAAGTGCACCAATTCGCACTTGGCCAGCGCGGTGGACTGCGGCCTGGGCTCTCTCATTCTGAGAGGAGACCCGTGCCCAGCAGTGGGACAATAATGGGTTGACGAGAGACTCCACCTGTTAATCCAACATTTTCTCCAATACGTTGCTATCGGATAATAGATATGGGATTTTATTCACAACACCCAAATATCTAACAGTCGGCCTTAACAACCTTTCCACATCTTTCACATAATGTGTTACGTTAGAAATTAAATGGTATTATTGTTATCGAATATTGGTCACGGGTCTTCTCTTAGAATGACAGAGTTTTAGGCCATATTCTACCGTGCTGGCCAAGTTTTTTTGAAGTTGTAGGTACTTCTTTTGACGACCCGCGTGGCGCAGCGGTTACCGTACCGGTCTGACGCGCAATGGGTCCCGGGTTCGATTCCCGGCCAGACCGGTATCTGAATGATGAGTTTAGATTCCTGTTTTGGGTCTGGGTGTATGTGTATTCGTCTTGTGTGTGTCCATGGTACCCACGACACAGGAGAAAATCCTACTGTGGGGCTATGAGTGTAGAAAGCGTGTTTTTTTTTCTTTAGGCGCATTAAGAAAAAATCAAGAGAGTTAAATTTTAAAATTCATCACACAAAAGGCACAGCATGAAGTTGAAATGAAAATGAGAATAAGAATGAAAATGAAAATGAAATTGCTATGCAATAGCTTTACCGCGGCAGTCCCCGCGTGCCACGGTAAAGCTATTGCATAATGATGAGAATAAGGCGAAAGAAAAAAAAAGAATAAGATTTTTATCTTGTTACGCCAAAGAAGTATAACTTCTAAGGCGTGTGCATAAGTACACACACACTTTTTTTAGTAGGTATAGGACCCCAAATTAAAATGTACCTGTAGTTAAAATGTACCTAATATAAGAATTTAGGTATACCTACACTGATTTACGCGAATTCGACTTACGCAGTTATCACTCAGTCCCATCTATCGCGCATGTGCGGGGTATTACTGTTATAACATGCTTGTGTACCTATTTAATTACTATTTCAATAATGTGACTAATTATTGTTCTTTGTAGAACAAGCGTTACAAATATTTATAAAAATAAAAAAGAGAGAGAGAGAAAAAATAAAAATAATTATAATTAGACAAACTTATAAAATATCATAACATTAATTTGAATATACTTCACAAAATCTTTTAACAATCCACCAGACACGGATAGATACAGCGTACGTACGAGTATGAGTACGTCACAGCATGTCGATGACGCCAACCCATAAGGTTCCGTCTATCAAAAATCGTTCAACCCGCCTAGAGAAGTTTTCGCTCCAAGTTAGCTCATAAGAATATTCGTTATAGAAGTAACTATGCTCTAGTCTGAAGCTTCGTGTGTCAATTTACAGTTGACATACTCTAATCTGAGTGCAAGAGCATGTCATAGGGTTAGGCTAATTATGTTTAAAAGATTTTTCATTACGCATACCCTTTTAAAACCCTCTATGTACTTTTGGCCGCTATGACAAAGAACAATAAGTTCGAAAGTCTAAAAATTAAGCGTCAAAAGTCATCGGACAGGTGCTCCATTCGATTCCATATTTGGTTGATATGTTTTTTTGACAAGAAATAATACATGAATGGTTCGTTTTTGAGGTCCTTCCGTATAATTAATCAATTAATTACAATTTACAATCGCATATGAATCTTGCATGAGCTCTTTCAAGATTTTTGTTTTTGTAAGTTTTATTAGCGAATTACCCTTTATCAGTTCATCTTAAACAGCGGTTAATTATCATTAAACTTGTGCTCAGATAATGCAGGTGGTTGAATACCTTCGCTTTGTAAGCTCGTAACAATAACTTTAATAGGAACATACCTTTTTAAGTACCAACGTATAAGCTGGTGATTAAAAATACGGCTTTCTTCATGCTGATACTTATGATTAAAGAACAAATTCTGGTATATTGTTGACGTTATTTTTATCGGTTTCTTTAAATTTAAATATGATTTAAGGAAGTTATGTATGTCGGTAATTCGGGAGTAGGTATTGTAGGTACAATATGTGAAATTATGCGATATACTCAAGCAAATTAAAATAAAACATTTTTTACATGAAATTTAAAGTAAATGCGTTACCAATAAACCTCGTATATCTAAGTATATTTATCTTACATGGATAAATATCTACTCAAACACTGCAACTAATAGGTGATATCCGAGCCAAAAATGTAGGTAGGTACACTATTGTGAATTCGAATTTGCAAGATCACTTGAAGATATTAACAACGGATTGCAGCCTCAGAGAGAAGTCATAAAAAACAAACCTTAAGAGGGCACTACTTCATCAAAAAGTTTTACTTTCTCGTGTCTCTTTTGAGACCTTATCAATAATATGACATGATTGATAAATCCTTTGCAAAAAGTTCAATTATTGCGTCGTGCGCCGACAGTAGCGACTTGGCACGAGGCGACTCTTTGGCGAATGGCTTATTATTTTAATCAAGAAATAATTGAAGTCTTTGTTGGCGCGATAAAGAAGGCTCAAGAACGCAGCAAGATGCTAAAATATAACCCCGTTATGTACTTCAGAACAAACGTGCCGCGCCGTGTGTGGTCCCAGATGGAAGCGCAAATTTCAATATTTATCAACAAATGAGAACTCATTGCGCTATACAGATATGCAATATGCAAAACATTAAATATTGAATATTCATTTCGGTTTTATACTAATTTGGCTACCTTCATTTTCGCAACCGGACATCGGTTATATTTGAGTTAAGCTGAAAAATTGGTATTTTATATGACAGTCTGTCGTTTTTTGGAGAATTGTGCGTAGCATGCAGGATATTGTGGAATGTGGCCGTCACCATTTTTTTTTTTTATAAAAAAAAACGAGCAAACGAGCAAGTAGTTCACTTGATTGTAAGTGGTCTCTGCTGCCCATGGACATCTGTAAGCAACTTTATATAGAACAAGGGTTCAATCTGAAGTCAATTACAGATACATGTACTTTGCTTTTCCGAGGGCTAACGTGGTCGCCTCATCTAAAATGTGGGCCGGCACCCACACCCATCGATCGAAACGCACGAACTGCTATGTGATACCTCTCCGGTTAAACCATTGCTCTACCACCTTGATGCATCGCAAGGTGATAGAGCAATGACTCCCTAAAGCTTTACTTAAATGATGACTACGTACTTTTGAAAACAACAGACAACCTTAAACTTTATATATTTTATTGCGTAACTCCTTAAAAGTCTCTACATTATGAAAATTAATTATCCTAAGCGATAGGTTCACAAAAGTTTGTTTATATTTATATAACAATTGTAGTAGATTTAATGAGACGAGTAAATATATTTGAAAACAAGACAAAAATTGAAATTAACGAGCAACTATTTTATACTGATAACTTTTTCTATTACAGTTTAAATAAAAAATCACGTTGTTAGCTGCAAAACTTCCATTTTCCTCGCAAACTCGTCATCGCCAGACCACATTTGCACAATTAACCGATTATTCCAACAAGCGTGGCGGTCCTTGGATGCCCGAACTGGCCCAAGCAAGCCTTTGTCGGCACTCTTGTTGACATTTTGTGAAGCAAATCGTCATTCCGCGGCTCCTTTGAACGTACCACCTATTATCTTTATTTGACGAATGTTTCGTCCTATAAATAGTCATATTCGTTTTTTGCGATTTAAGATGCGCTATTTGGACTCTTATCAGGTACATCACTAATTTATTAACAAATAATAGATGATTCTTTTGTCGTTCAAAGCACATGCAAGTGGTTAACATTTACCAGGGCGTAGTAACTGTTTTTAATCAATAAAATTTGTATGGCCTGTCATATAGAGTTAGCTTAAAAATTGAGACAGAATCAACATCAGGTGAGAAGAATTTAGGCCATTGTAGATTTAACGTAAAAGCTTTTATTTCTTGAACTAGGAGTCATATACATAGTTTTATTGGCGATGTTTTGTATTACTGTTAAAGCCAGTGATAATTAATTCCATACGCACAATATTAGTGTCGGTACCCTTTGACTCCGGCGACACTATTGTCACATTTATATTAGTCTGATAATGACGGTGCTAAGCGCTAAGCTCTGCCGAATTCCTGTTTGAAAAGTGTGATGAGTCAGACTTAATTTGAGGGATACCAACTTAGTCCTTAGAGGAAGCATCATATCTATGGTAAAGGTCGATAGGATTACTCTTAATATAAAAAATATACTGGAACCTCAGACCGTACTACTAGGTCAATTCTGCCCATCTGAGGATCGCGCTGAGTGGATTCCGGCTGCAGCCCTTTGGAGGTCCCGCAGTCCTCTTTATAGCGCCGAGGACGCCCATCGGGGGGGTTTTAATGCGGTAAAATCCCACATAACCCTCCGTCGCTTTCACGGCGTCGGGTTCCGTTTGAAGTTTTCCCCCCACGAAAAAAAAGGTCAATTCAAACTAATAACGAATATCACCGTTAACGGAAACGAAAGAAAACTTAAAACAGTACACTCAAAACAAATGTAATTACATTTAAAAGCATTGTATTTGTGTCAACTGTATTCATGAACTTGTGTCTGCTTGATAGCACAAAACAAGCTGAATTCCTTGATATCTTGTCGGAACCGCCTCCCGAGTAAGACGACCTCGGATTCAACCACTCATTGGTCGATCAGCACAAAACTTACTCTCCTTTCACTGTTATGATGCAGAAAATAATGCATCTTTACTGGCATGTTGTGGGCCGTAATCTATCCAGAAATATTACAAGAAATGCTTAACAGAACGCATTTAACATAATTGTCCTGTAGCAACGACTTCAAGAATTCGATTAATATTAATATGGTTATTATCCGCAATGATTATATAAATACGCATATGTATAGAATTTTTATTATCAGAACTTTAAATGAGAACTAAATGCCCATTTTGTAACATACTTTACTAAATAAATATTATTGTTGGTAAGTAGGTATTTTTATTGTCTAAAGATTACTTTTTAAATGCAATTTATAACTGATATCGAATACTTAAACTCCTATCTCTGCAATGCACCTAATCTTAAAAACGGATTGCCTTTTAAAATATAATCCCACTTAACAGCATGAGAATGCAATAGATAAGGTATCTTTATGTTTTTAAATAATTCTACAATAATAAAATTATACAAAAATAATGAATTGAAAGTATAAGAGAAATTGAGTTTAAAAATCATAAATTCAGGTTTTTTTTAATGGTACCCTGTAAGAAATTTCATACAAAACAAGTATTCTATCTAAAGTCAGTCGCAAATATGTTGCCACTACCGAGGCCTGATATGGTCGCCTCATATAAAATGTGGACCGGTAACTACACTTTTCCACCAAAACGCAAAACTGCTTCAGGCTAGAAATAGGAGTGGCGGTGGTACCTTCTCGGTCAAACTACACTGGTTCTACCACCTGGCAAAATATTCATAAATCTATAATAATATATAGTTATTAAATTACCTATACCGATGTAGATATGGGTATAATATAAAAGTTTTCCATAAATATAAATGAGGTGTAGGTACAATTAAGATTTTATGTTGGTATGAAATTATGTTTCAATTATTATATATTCACAGAAGTTTGAATGAAGGTCATAAGAAATGCGTGGACGTAACGTGATAAGTTCTTATTTACGACATTAATATAAAATGGACTTGACATTTTCATATCTTTAATCTATGGGCACGAAGAGTAAGAATAGAATAATTATGGAGTGCGGATTATCTTATTGTTAATAAACAAAATAAGACTACAAATTATAGAGTAACATGTATGTTACTAAATATCGAAAAAACAACTCTAAAATTTAGTCACAAATGAATGAGCTTATTTTGCTTCCAGCTATGCCCTACGGTTTTATAAACGTTTAAAAAATCGTAACAAATTTGAAATCGTTATAACTACTGGTACAGTAAATGAATCGTATCGAATGAAATAAACCCTAAATAAGGAAGGGCACTCGAAGGACCGTAACTGATGGGGAAGAAAGATTCTTCATTATAGTGCAAATGTATATGATGTACGTCCAACTTTAATTTTTGTTAGATATATGTCGGCGCGACACCGCGTATTTATGAAAAACACGTCGCCGAAAATAATTATTTTAGTTAGTTTAAAGATCGAAAATTGTTTGTTTATGAATTAGCAATATTTAATGATTTTTAGAATTGTAATTTAGTTTACCCTCCATAAATTTGTTATTGTCACCTCACAAAACATTGTTATAAAAAGGCGAGCGAACGCCGGTAGAAAAAATTTCTTGTTTAACCGTCGAAGTGATCAGACCTCCTAAACTGTGAATAAATCGAAGAAGTTTACTCCTGTGTCTTACTTGAAATCTTCAAGAATGAATAATAATGAAGACCTCAGCCTTCCTGATATCATGCCAATTCGTTATATATGAATAATTGAAAAAACGAAGTTCCATGTGACCCCGCCTTCTTTCATTATCGTGACCAACTTAAAATTTTTGCAGATTCTTAATTTTTTTTGGAATAAAATCCTCATGAACAAATAAATTAGAATTTTTGATACCATACATACCATGATATAAACATGTCAAAAACTCTTAATAATTTTGTTTGGGACTTTATAATAGTGTACCATATTACATGGTTTGCAATCATAGATGAAGTTAATTGGTAATTTCTTCGTTAAAATATGGGTAATGGAAACAAAGTGGTCTGATTCAGTCTTGTCATTTCAAAATCGAAAACTAATATCGTATTCGCGCACGCGTCGTTGATTGACACCAGATGAATTCGAAGTAGCCTGTGAGCAGCGAACTTGCATAAGAAATGGATCCGGTGAAACCGATTTGATTTTTATTAATTGAACTGCCAGCCGGGACGCAATCTCGAGACGCAACAACGAGTCCGTACATCTGCCCCCATTTATTAATACCACTGACAATAAAACATTTGAGACACGTTCTTGCGAATCAATACTCGCGTTCCCGGTATGAATTATTTATATATTTTATTGTCGGTTTATCGCCTGTATCGCGGGATGCCGGCGGATGCCGTGCGGCAGCCTCTCGCTTGAAATAATAATCAGAACATAATTTTATTTTTGACAAATAACTGGTCAGCATTGGGTGCAGGCAGGTTTTTACGCAACCGGCACCACTGGTCGCTTCTGAGCCCGTATTCACAATCTTATACCAAGCAGCATTATTAGGCACAGGACAGATGTCATATAGGTAATAGTCATGTATGAGGCACAGGAAAGAAAATTACATAACATATTTTGCACTTATTAAGCAAAGTTAAAAGAAAAGAGTGAAAATAAAAACAACGTTAGAAGACACTTCCTAAAAGTAGTAGGTAGATCAGTTTGGAACACGAATTACAAAATACATTTCGAGCAATTGGCCAAATGTTGATATGGAATTCCATAAAATGTGATCAATTATTTCTACAGTTAAGTTGTAATTTAACATATCAAAAAATATTAGTCGAGATTTTTATTTAATCCTGCATATAATGTCTAAACACTAATTCTATACAAACGCTTGTGAATAGGGGATACTGTCCAACCCATTGGAAGCACTGCGATGCCAAAGATTCCGAGTGCTCTCTTGCTCTTAATATAAGATAATACTGTAGGAATTTAAACTTGTTATAACTCATTACTGGCACAAACACTGGATCGTTAACGCATTAAATTTTATGGTGTCGTTGTAAAATAATTCCTTTGGTTCTTAAGCTTAAGTAACATTGGGTTCATCGTCATACTTTCAAATCCATCAAGCTCTTTGCTCCTTTAAGGCTTGAGTTCTTGCCCCAGAACTCGAAAATATAATTTCATCCATCCATCAGTCCTAAAGAGACGTTTCTGCAAATAGCCACTGTCCCCTGCAAGCGTATTGGTGATCACAGTTGATGTGGATTTCACAGCGCTACAGCCGATCTCCTAAATTATATCCCTTAGTCCGATCCTTCAATTTCTATGGGATTAGAGAGAGTGGTGCTATTCAAGATTGGCACAGCGCCACTGACGGAAAATTTAATTATCTAATGAGAATGCCACCTAGTCGGTAGTAGGTGATCGCAGTAACTTATTGTCCATCTGTAACTAGGTTCATAAGGAACAGAGGTTTTAACTAATGCCGATTGTTGATTCATGTCTCCAGTGGCTGCCTAAGAAGGCCGTTTCATGTAAGTAGATAAGTAGTATCCACACCGAAAAGGAAAATTAGAAAATCAGAATTAGGTTTCACCATGGTAGGATCCTTCTTGGTTGGATCATATTGATTCTTCGACCGTTCGTACCACTTCTCTACCTAAGAGCAGCAGTATTCATGTTTGTGTTTTAGTTTGATAAAATAATAAAATAGATTCAGTTGATGTTTTTCTTTCGTCCATTTTAATTGAGTTTTCAACAACTTAAGTAGTCCAGAATAGTAAAATATATTAATTTACTTATATTGATGATATTAAACGTCATCATTAACATGCAATTAAAGAGACGGGGAGTTAATTTTATGCATTTCTTTAAATTTATTTTCATGGTAATTTAATTTTATAAGTAAAGATTTTCGTAAATTAATGAACTTTTTACAATATCAGTACATACAAAAACGAAGGGGGATTTATCTTTAAACCAAAAATGACTTTAGATTCTTTAAAGTTAAAAACTCGGCCTCTCTATCAAATCAACTCCCAACTATTTAATACTAATTTCAACCAAGCAGTTTTAACAATGCCTCTCAACGTCTGTACAATACCCCTGCAAGACTTGTCCGACGTTTATAAATGACACTCTGTTATACAGCTGATGTGTGTCAGTCGTTACAATGTGGAAACGCCCAGGTTATGAATTGTGCGTACAGCACTTGATCGCGCCTTATTATACTTGAGCGGTGTTTTTCAATCTTTATACAAAGGATCCCCTAGCTCGATAAAGTACAACGATTCATTGTTTCTAACTTCTATTTTATGTTACATATGTGAAATTAATAAAATATTTTTATTTGTTTCCATAATGAGCTTACTTCATATATACCTACCTATAATCGTAGCGGAAGACGTAACGTAGTCATCGTCGCTTATGCAACACCGGCTTTAAACAAAATCCTTTTCATACGGAGCTCTATGAATTTGCTGATATCAAGAGGTATTAGTTTAACACTTAATCGTGTACCTAAATCAGAAGAAAGAAGCTTGCATTGTTTTTAATGTCACTGTTTTGACCCCCGGGATAAAATAATGAGAATTCCCCAGGGGATCGCGCCCTACGCTTTGAAAACCACTGCACTTGAGAATACATCATTGTCATATCGGTCCAGAGGCGCTGCTCACACGATAAAGTTGGCTCATTTACGTACTTACAGTGTAAGGTGCTTTGTTATCCAGAAAATAAGGTGATTAGTACAGACGGGCTTAATACTTCGTCAGCATTTCATATACAAGTACTTCAGATGATAATATTTCTTGTCATAAAACTGTAGAAGATGAGTTTTATTATCTCAGGTACGGATGAAAGGGGGAGCAAATTGGCACTTACCTCGGGAGCCAGCGTCAGAAGATGCGAAAGTCAAATTCGAAATAATTTCGCCGCCATTTATAGATCTATTTCTAATGTAAAAGGGGTAGAACATTGTAGTTCGACCGTGGACGTTTACCACACCTATTTCTAACGTGAAGCATTCCTTGCGTTTCGATGGAAGGATGTGGTTGCCAGTACGCTTTTATATGAGGCGACCAATTAAATAAAACCTACATTTGCTTCCTCAAGATTATGATGTTGAAATGATTTTATAGTAAACTAGCTGTCCCGACAAACGTTGTTTTGCCATATAATTTTTTTAAAAAAATGTTAAGGGTGGACAACCCTTAGGCTACGTACTCACGGCGCGGTTTTCACCCGCGGCCGCCGTGGTTGCGGGCCCGCAGCTTTTGAGCGAAACTCACGAAACCGTCTATTTTTGCGGTTCCGCTGTGGTCGCGGTTGCGATTATCGACCGGGGTATGAAAAATAGATGTTGGCTGATTCTCAGACCTACTGAATAAGCATATAAAATTTGGTAAAAATCGGTCAAGCTGTTTCGGAGGAGTATGGCAACAAAAACTGTGACACGAGAATTTTATATATTAGATTTAACAAGTTTAAAAAAAAACATCGTATCTTGTTAATTATTGCAACGTTTTTATCTTTTCATTACTTTATGATACGGATTCCCAATCTCAAACGTAACGCAACGGTAACATCATTAATCTCACAAAGAAATAAAATGCATTTGCATGTTTGTAGATATTCGTATTCACAAGAATTGTGTAAATGTTTTGCGAATATTTAATTGCAGTTTAACAACGAAAACAGAGGCCACTAAATGAAATTTAAATTGAACTACAGTTTGTCGATCAAAACAAGGTTGCCAAAAAACTGCATCCGGCATCAAAAACTGAAAATTAAGTTGGCGGTGTCTATGGTGACGTCAAATGGAAGGTAGAACCAGTGTAGTTCGACCGGGGAAGTACCACCGCCACACCTATTTCTAGCGTGAAGCATTTCTAGCGTTTCGATGGAAGGGTGTGGTTGCCGGCACACTTTTATATGAGGCGACAAACATAGTCCTCGGGAGTAGCAACGCATCTGTGATTCACTTCAGATAAAACCCATGTTCCGTATGAATTTGATTACAGATGTCCATGAGCGGCAGTGACCACTTACCATCAGGTGATTTGACGACCCGCGTGGTGCATGAGTGTAGAAAGCGTTTTAAAAAAGCATTTTTAAGGCGGACTGCATGCTCATCTGCTACTTCAGTCAGATAAAAAATATATATAAAAAATAAAATTGAATATCTGCATTCGCGGATGTCGGTAAGGGATATTCGCATTTGCATTCGCAAATGTTCAAATAGTAACATTCGTCACATCACTAATACTTACCTATCTATATATCGCATGCAAAGCTGCCTCTCAAACAAGATCCAGATGCCTCCCGAGTTCTTTACCTAAATGCGAATCGAGAACACGAATTTCGATTGGCAACTCGAGGATCGAACGGGTTGACTTAATGAGACCTCATTGTCAATCGGCTGTCGAGGCCCGGCGGCGGCGTATGCAAACTGTACGGGTTAGTTTCGTTCTCTACTAAATAGTAACTATTGCCATTTCAGGCCTTCTTCTGACACACTTGAACAAAAATAGCATTTTTACCCGTTTTTACCTGCTTTTCGGTGAAGGAAAACATCATGAGAAAACCTACACCCGAGAGATCTTTAAAAAAAAAGTTCTCGGAGGTGTGTGAAGTCCACCACTTCGCACTTGGCCAGCGCGGTGGACTCTGGCCTAAAAACTCTCACATTCCGAGAGAAGGCCCGTGCCCAGCAGTGGGACAATAATGGGTTGTACCCCAGCAAGAAAGTAATGTTTTTCGAGTGCATGTCCATTTCTTTCGCACGCTCTACAGACTTGGCTTGACGAAATTTTATACATAAGATGTCGTTGGATTCCTCATAATTATACATTGTAACATAGTTTATGCAATGTTTAAATATGTCACCTGCAAATAGAAAAAAAGAGAGTAGAAAGTGATTTGTTTTAATAACAACAATATGGGTATCAAATCTAGCAATCCACACTGACAAAATTCTTATTCTAGGAGGAAAGCTATTTTAAGCACTCGGACAAGACAGTGTCGTTTATGATGATGATTTTAAAACTTACTCGTTATTTTGTCTACATTAGCAACGTGGTACACTGTGGGTAGATATATCCAATCAAAGCAACCCAAATTTGAATGTAGCTGGTTAGAAATACAATATATTGAACTGAATATATCTTTCACCACCAATCCGCACTTGGCCAGCGAGGTGGACTATGGCCTAATACAATCTCATTCCGAGGGAAGACCCGTGCCCAGCAGTGAGACAATAATGGGTAGACGAGAGATATATTTGACGTTTTATAGCGCAGTTAATACAACTAATATAGGTACCTATTCCAAATGCGTTCCTTTATATATCCCGGAGTCCTCTTTATAGTGCCGAGGACGACTACCGGAGGGTTTTAGTGCGTTAAAATCCTATGCTTCGGGTACCTTTTGAAGGTTTACCCCTCGAAAACAAAAAAATATAGATACCTATTTACTGCATAGGAGTACCTACTTATTCTCCGCAAAATATTTTAGAACACGTGCACTTAATAGGAGCAACCCGCAACTGCACGAACAGGCACGCTTTATCTGATACAGTCTCTTATTCCTTTTTCCACTTTCGACACCGGCTTATTCTTTTGTTGCTCTAATTTATTTTCATTCCACGTACAATAAAAGATACTAATTAAAGTATCATAGTTGAGCGAATTTATTGAGCTTACCATGTTACACGTTTTATCTACGATAAGATGACATTGGAAAGAATAATACATAGTAAATTCTAGATTCTTTGTAAAGTATCATGAGCTTGTTTATTGCCTTGTAGTAATTATACTGACTTTTATCTGAAACAAAAGAGTAAATTATCACATTTAAAAATGAAATCTTTAATGTGGTCATCTGATCTAGGAGACTACGTTATACACATTACGATTGATTGTATACTTAACATTTGTAAAAAATGCATAGTGGGATATACCAATGTAACAAAGAGATTTATACACTATATGTATATGTAATATTTTAGTACTGTGATGAGTTAATATATCACTCTCTTTTTTAAAGGATTTCCACATTAAATCTCTTAGTCAGGCGGTTGCGTTAAGTTAGTGATCCTCGCTGTGAAAATATGAGCCGATTGTTATCCGAACGAGAAATGTCAATTTAGCCTTAAAAGTTTGCTAATGAAATGGCGAAAAGTGTGTGGCAAATTTATGTGTTTTTCAAGTATTGCTAGTGGCTTTGAGCCATTTTAATTTTTAGAGAGCGCAATGTTGATCCATATTCTACTTATCTTACGACCACATCGGTGTGTGCTACGAAAGATTTTGCCGAAACGATTCGATTTGCAATGTTTTTGCCAACTTTAACGTAAACAAAGTAATAAATATTGCTTGCTTGAAACTTTAAAACATTTATATCGATTATAAAGGACTTGAACGATGGTTAATACAAATAGAATTCAAAAGTTTATTTATTCCATCTTTTAAGATAGATTGCCTTAATCGAAAATATAATAATAATAATGAAATTGAATTTTATACGATTTTTTATTCTCGAGAATACAATGAAGTAAAAGCTTATAAAAAGTGCAACGATATTATAATATTAACAATATTTTGACTTCTTTTATTAAGCGTGGGCCAAGTTCGCATTATTAATAGGCTGTGGGTTAAAGAATTTTTGTACAAATTTGCGCAGGTGCGTGTTATCTCCGTTCCGTACCATCTCCATTGAAGATTTATAAGTTCAGTGTTGTTGAATAAATCGGTTGAAATCTGTAGTTTTTATCAAAGCCAACCGTTTTACAAATGTGCCTGACAGATTGCGGCATGTGCGGTGCTTGCGAAATTGCCGCTGAGTATTTTAATTAATGCCACACGAGGGACACATAAATTTTCAGTTCATTTTGGTGATTAAGGTTCCTGCTCTCCGCTTTATCAGTGAAATTTCGCAGATCGCCGTCATACATGGCCTTTTGTGGCTTTTATGTCCACTTTTCCATTTTTAGGGTTCTGTAGCCAAATGATATAGTGTTACCCTTACTTTATTACACCATTTCCTTGTGTAAACGTATTCTAAATCAATTTTTCAGTACATACGAAGGTATTTATTTTATTTTATTTTTAAAAGTTGTACCAACAAGGAATACACCAACAAATATGACTTATGACAATATAAACATAGACACAAAACCAAGTGTTACCTTAATTATAGGCGCAAACAACAATTCACTGAGGATAACAAAAATAAATAAAAAATGAGGAAAAAATAATATTGACTGACATAAATGATTCAATAAAAATTAAAAAAAGTATTTAAAAATAAGGCTCAATTGTATTTTTGTGTTGTTTCACAAAAAAATGCTTTTAAAAATACTATGTTCATTCTGTTCGGATTACGTAACCCTTCTCTGTGCGTGGTCCAAACGAACTTGGCCGCTTTTTTACTTTAAATAACTGCTTGTGGGTGCGTTGCATTTTTGTCATAATTTCTCAGACGCTGCGAATAGCGGAAACCAAGGTGAATATATAAAATATATAAAATGCTGTTACCAAATCTTAATATCCTATTGAACGTCTTAAAATGTTTAGGTATATCGGATAGATCCTTTCAGCGTTTTAGAAAATTTTTATTGTAACATGATTAATCACTTACGATCTTTAAAAATACTTTCAACGGCACTAATAAATAAACGATCAACATCAAAAAATAATTGAAAGCTCATAACTTTATCTTTTATATTGCGTTCGATAAACCGTTAAAAGTTCGGAACAAAATATTTTATCAGAGAATGTTCATGCACCAATAAATCTGTCGGCTTCGCAGGCCGCGATACGGTGCAGGAAGGGAGCGCGTGCTCTCCACGAAACTACGTGGCGACACGTGCATTATTCAGTACAGTATTATCAATAAATTAATGGCCACATTGGGCCCTCGCCGCACATACTAATGGCGACACGCGGCGTGCCGCTTTTTGTCCCGCCGACGTCCATTCAGCTCCATTGATTCAACGCACGCAAAAAGCGGTCAGCCCTCCTGTTTATGCCACTAACAAACATTGCCACTTTTTACGACGACAAGGACGTGATCGGTTTCTGTTTCGATGAAGTGAAGAGAATTTTTAATCGGCTCGTCGATACGTAGGATGCTCAGCTAATTGTTCGAACAAGATGTATCTTTGGAGCGATTTTTGATTAAAATAGTCGATACTTAAATACTGATCGAAGACACGCCTCTCGTCTGCTTATAATAACTGCTCATATCGGCATGTAATAGGGTTTAGCTCATGGACTTAATTAATAGGTATTTATGCCGTGCAAAAAGTGGTAAAATTAAGAAAAAAACAATTTGTAATATTTTCCGTTGGTCCGTCGAAGACTGCACAGCCGTTTTCAAAATTAGCCTAAGCTAACCAATAGACGATAAGTAATTAATATTATCACTATGATTCTTCTTTTGTACTTAAATTATATTATTAAAAAATAAAAAGTTTTACTGCTGAATTCTGAAAAATATTCTCTCACGAATTTATCTTCGAAGCCACTTTGCCGATCAAGTCATATAAAATAAGTAATTTTCCATTTTTATCCATATGAGCTAATTATAAAGTGTGTTTACATTCTTCTTTGCTACCTTATTAACTACTAGCTGTACCCGCGGCTACGCCCGCGAGCAAATCAATGTATCGCAAAGTTTTTCCCGCGCATATCTCCACTCAGTAGGAATTCTACGATAAAAGTAGTCTACATGTTGTTCCATAACATTTTCTATAGTAAAAAAAACCCGTAAAAATCAGTTTAGCCGGTCAAGGATTACCCGGACAAACACAGAGTGAAAAAACGAATTTTAAGTGTGTATTTGTGGGTAGGTGCATATTGTTATGTAAAATGTTATGAAAATAAGACGAATCAGAATATCGTAAACCCCTTTTTTGAACCAATTTACAGTCTTAGTGGTCACATTAACAATATCGGAATACATCTTTTCAAACAACGCCTCCACATTTAAACCAAAGCGCATCGATTAAAAAGATGGATTTTAACTTTTATGAATTGAAAAATACTATTTTAAGTAATTTGGTTAAATTTCTGAGTAAGATTACATATAGGTGAACCTACTTTTAACATTAATTTGACAACCTTGACGACCCGCGTTGCGGAGCAGCTACCACACCCGGTTCGATTCCCGGCCAGACAGGAATCTGAATAGATTCATGTTCTGGGTCTGGGTGTTTCTATATACGTCTTGTGTGTCCATGGTACCCACGACACAGGAAAAAGTCCTAATGTGGGGCCTATTGTAGAAATTGAAATTGTTGAAATTTTCTATTTTATTGAGTGTAGAAAGCGTATTTTTATTCAAAAAAAAAGTTTGTGTGGAGGAGTACCGGGAGGCGGGTTGAAGGAATCCAAAAATTTTGTTGGATAATGTCTTCGATCTCGATGGCTGTATCTACAGAATCTTCATCCCAAATAGTCAAATAACAATCCCGCATTGAATTTCCAGTATTCCTTTGATTTTAAATATTAAAAATGTTAGAGAAATCGTTGCTACAAATCTTGAGTGGACGCTCAAAGGCGAATAGGCAGGCATTATGACCGCTTTTTAAAAGTGTGGCCGCAACGCTGGACGACGCCACGGCCATAGCTATTTTTCTATCAGATCTTATATTTTTCGCTAATAGTAAATTTATTAAAAACGTTTTACCCGTGCCTCCTAGTGCATCTAACTAAAACTAAAAATCTAATGACAGTATCAATGATACGTAAACTAATTTTGGTTCTACTAACATTTAAGCGGCGCTCAGGTATGTTTATAGTTTATCTTTATTAAGCCTTGTTTGTGGTTCATTACATTAAAATCTGAATTTGTCGGCAAGGTAAATCCAAATTATTTTATACTTTTACCTGACAGAGGTTAAATCTCTATTAATTTCATAAAAACTTTGTGACACATTGATTCCCAGGCGGGCGAAAGCTTTGCATTTCCAATACTAAATAATATTTAAAAATGAGGTGGTTATTAAAAAAATAATACTAAAATTAGTTTTTATGAAAACTACAGATTATAATAATAATAATAATGTACATAAGACAACTTGATTCGAACCCCAGACCTCGCGTTTCTTATCCGCCCGACTTGGCACCACACGGCTATCACGATTTTAATAACAGATGCGAAATTCACATACTTATGAGTTAAGAACATCATCTATTTTGGCTTATTTTGACACACTTTGTTATTCTAAAATTAATTTAAATTACCTATGTTGTTATTTAAATGCATGTTTTCTTTAACATTATTTATTACTGAACATATCATAAATATAAAAAGAACAATAATATTGACCTTGCTCGTTTGTTATTAGAGGCAAGTGTTCATCAACCATGCTTCAATATTCATAAATGCAATTATTTATCACAAAAGTTGCAAAAGCTTCTTTAAAATAATAATTCATGATATAATTGTTATATCTTATTTAGATACTGATCGACTTATTAATGTTAGTATTTTGCTTAAAAGACTATTAATTGTATTTTGTCCTTAATATTTATTTTCGCAAAAAATGTACGGGTGTGGTCAATAACATAACTTTATTTATGCAGTAATAGTTAAGAAACTATTTATGTAACATGAACATGGAGTGACAAATGGAGTCGATAATTTTATTTTGAAACAATGTTAAAACATTTTATCGCCTTTGAATTATTGGATTCGAATAACTATTTTACTTTAATAGTATGACGCGCTATCTGTTATCAGTTGGGAATCCCTGTACTCTAAGAGCGATTTTACATTAGGTCGCAAGCTGCGCGGCCGCAGCGCGTCAACGGATGCTTTTTTATTATTGAAATCCCTACTTCCCTACTAATATTATAAATGTGAAAGTAACTCTGTCTGTCTGTCTGTCTGTCTGTCTGTCTGCTACTTATTCACGCCTAAACAACTGAACTGATCTTTATGAAATTGGGTACACAGACAATGTTGACATCGAGAAAGGACATAGGCTGCTTTTTATCGAAAAAGATGGGTTGAAAGCGTTAAAATCGGGCATTAATGTTTGTATGGGAGTTCGTTTTCGACAAAGTCTCATATTGACAAGTCCGTCAAGGGGTACGATAGACTTACTTGAAACCTTATCTATATAATAGAACATAAAAAAACATTGATTTCGAGTCGACAACATATATCCGTAAAATTCGGATTGTCGTGGATTTTGATAAATTCTAATACAAATGACATGACAGTATCTATAATGGCCGCCCGGACGCCAACATGTCATGTCACCAATATGGCTACGGATGAATTCTGAATTCATTAAAAAAAAATACGTATAAATTTGTAACTATCAAATAACTTAAAAATAGATGTGATTTAAATTGATTTTAATTTACCCATAGTTTATGAATTTATAAAACAAAAATGTATTTATAACACGAAAGATACAATTACGAAGAATTTCCGATAAGTTACATAATAAGTATGCAACGGCGGTATGATGGCGCTTCATACTATTATAGTAAAAAAGATAATCGAAACCAATAATTCAAAGGCGATAAAATGTTTTAACATTGTTTTAAAATAAAATGATAGACTCTATTTGTCACTCCATGTTCAACTGTTTATTTTACTTAATTGCCAAAAGCAAATAAAAAATAGATATACTAAGAACTTTATTATTCCAATCATCGCAATTTTCGATCTCTTCCTTTTATTATTTTACAACATTACACCCTATCCAAACAAGGAAGGAAGTGGACTGTCTAACTATAATGTTAGTCAACAAATGTTTCATATAATAAAATACAGTAAGTGCGAAAAACCCACGTAATTAAATTATGTTTCAAAAATAAACTACTACAATATTTAAAACATTTGCACATTGTTACTTAAATAGTTTCATAACTATTATTGCTTAAATAAAGTTATGTTATTGACCATACCCGTACATTTTTAGCGAAAATAAATATTATGGACAAAATACAATTGATAGTTTTTTATGCAAAATACTAACATTATAAAGTCGATCAGTATCTAAATAAGGTATAACAATTATATCATGAATTATTATTATAAAGAAGCTTTTGCAACTTTTGTGATAAATAATTGAATGAATATTGAAGCATGGTTGATGAACACTTGACTCTAATAACAAACGAGCAAGGTCAACATTATTGTTCTTTTTATATTTATGATATGTTCATTATAAATAATGTTATAGAAAACATGCACTTAATCAACATATTTTAAATTAATTTTAGAATAACAAAGTGTGTCAAAATAAGCCGAAATAGATGATGTTCATAACTCATAAGTATGTGAAATTCGCATCTGTTATTAAAATCGTGATAGCCGTGTGGTGCCAAGTCGGGCGGATTAGAAATGCGAGGTCTGGGGTTCGAATCCAGTTGTCTTATGTACATTATTATTATTATTATTATTATCTGAAGTTTTCATAAATACTAATTTTAGTATTATTTTTTTTATAACCAGCTCATTTTTAAATATTATTTAGTATCGGAAATGCAAAGCTTTCGCCCGCCTGGGAATCAATGTGTCACAAAGTTTATATGAAATTAATAGAGGTTTAACCTCTGTCAGGTAAAAGTACAAAATAATTTGGATTTACCTTGCCGACAAATTCAAATTTTAATGTAATGAACCACAAACAAGGCTTAATAAAGATAAACTAAAAACATACCTGAGCGCCGCTTAAATGTTAGTAGAACCAAAATTAGTTTACGTATCATTGATACTGTCATTAGATTTTTAGTTTTAGTTAGAGGCATTAGGAGGCACGGGTAAAACGTTTTTAATAAATTTACTATTAGCGAAAAATATAAGATCTGATAGAAAAAAAGCTATTGCCGTGGTGTCTTCCAGCGTTGCGCCCACACTTTTAAAAAGCGGTCATAATGCCTGCCTATTCGCCTTTGAGCGTCCACTCAAGATTTGTAGCAACGATTTCTCTAACATTTTTAATATTTCAAATCAAAGGAATACTGGAAATTCAATGCGGGATTGTTATTTGACTACTTATTTGGGATGAAGATTCTGTAGATACAGCCATCGAGATCGAAGACATTATCCAACAAAATTTTTGGATTCCTTCGACCCGCCTCCCGGTACTCCTCCACACAAACTTTTTTTTAATAAAAGTACGCTTTCTACACTCAATAAAATAGAAAATTTCTACAATTTCAATTTCTACAATAGCCCCACACTAGGATTTTTTCCTGTGTCGTGGGTACCATGGACACACAAGGCGTATATAGAAACACCCGGGAATCGAACCGGGTGTGGTAGCTGCTCCGCAACGCGGGTCGTCAAGGTTGTCAAATTAATGTTAAAAGTAGGTTCACCTATATGTAATCTTACTCAGAAATTTAAAAGGACCAAAATTACTTAAAATAGTATTTTTCAATTCATAAAAGTTAAAATCCATCTTTAAAATCGATGCGCTTTGGTTTAAATGTGGAGGCGTTGTTTGAAAAGATGTATTCCGATATTGTTAATGTGACCACTAAGACTGTAAATTGGTTCAAAAAAGTTGTTTACGATATTCTGATTCGTCTTATTTTCATAACATTTTACATAACAATATGCACCTACCCACAAATACACACTTAAAATTCGTTTTTTTCACTCTGTGTTTGTCCGGGTAATCCTTGACCGGCTAAACCGATTTTTACGGTTGTTGGGTTTTCACTATAGAAAATGTTATGGAACAACATGTAGACTACTTTTATCGTAGAATTCCCACTGAGTGGAGATTTGCGCAGGAAAAACTTTGCGATACATTGATTTGCACGCGGGCGTAGCCGCGGGTACAGCTAGTATTTCATAAATTCGTAAATTAAATGAAAATCAATTTGAATTACATCTATTTTTATGATAATTGATAGTTACAAATTTATACGTATTATTTTTGAATTAATTTAGAATGACATCCGGGCGGCCATTATGGCTACTGTCATGTCACACTACTGTCATGTCACACATATTTACATTTGAATTTAACAAAATACGCGACAATCCAAATTTTACGGATATATGTTGTCGACTCGAAATCAATGTTTTTTTATGTTTTATTATTTAGATAAGGTTTCAAGTAAGTCTATCGTACCCCTTGACGGACTTGTCAATATGGGACTTTGTCAAAAACGAACTTCCATACAAACATTTATGCTCGATTTTAACGCTTTCAACCCATTTTTTTCGATAAAAAAGCAGCCTATGTCCTTTCTCGAGGTCAACACTATCTGTGTGCCCAATTTCATAAAGATCGGTTCAGTTGTTTAGGCGTGAATAAGTAGCAGACAGACAGACAGACAGACAGACAGACAGACAGACAGACAGAGTTACTTTCACATTTATAATATTAGTAGGGATATCATGATGGTGTGATCATTAGCAAAAATTTAGATACACTTAACATGAAGTTAGTATACAAACTTTCACGAATATAAATTGTCTCTATACATACATTGTCTCTACACTCTCTTCAAAAATAGTTGAAAATTTTATTAATCTTTGCATACATTGCTGTTGTATTAATGTATAAGAAATTTTAGGTAGTTCCCGAATGAAAACCAGAAGATGCACCTAAAGGAGTTTACTTCAATAATTAAGTCGTAAAGCATCGATAACTAAACGAATTTAATGCACCTCATTAAATGGAGATGCGTCAATAAATAATTTAAATTAAAGTAACACTTGAATATAAAGTTTATTGCACCAGTAATACTTTGTAAGGCACTTAAAAGTTGCAACTGATAATAAAACATTCCGGAATTAGGAGCTCGTAATAAAATTAAATGTTGATATTCAGCCCGCACGTAAAAGGTTCCTTTTATGGGATTTATAGGAAACTAAGAAATAAAGAAGTACTTTATTTCTTACACTGCGATATTAACATAAAATTGTAAGTTGTTGTATATTTTTATTAGAAAATAAATTAAACACATATTTATTTAAAAAGTTTATTTTGCTTTTTGCTTGTTCATCGCGTTTTTTTATTTGCCAAATTCTACACATTTTAAAATACAGAAAATAATTTCAACAATAGGTTAGTAGGTTTTCTTTACCGTTAAAAGTAAGGGCTTCATTTTTAATTACATCAAAAAGGAAGTTCTTCAGAGGTCCACCTTAGATTGGACCTTACACCTTCAGCATAATAATTATCAGCGGAAATCGTACCACTGGACTATCATTGCACCTACTTGGCATAGCCTAGCATAAGTATAGACTAACACTAAGAAATCAGCCTTTAATTAACTGTTACCTACTCACGTACTGATACATTAAAGAGCCAAGTCCCTCACGTATTAAACACAAGGCGGATGGGCAGTTTCGCAAAAAGTTAAAAACAGAGATTGCTAAAAGCAAACTGGTACAAACGGGAAGTGGAGACAGAAATTTGGCAAAAAGTGTCTGTAAGGCCGAAGCCGGTGCGGACACGTGTCTCATTAAGTCACGTTATTATTCAGACGAAGCCGCCATGTTGTTTTATGTCCAATTTACGGGCCGTGTGTGACAGATGAGCGAAGCGCACGCATTGACGACTGCAAGTTGTTATTGGGCTTTTCCAGATGAACAGCGAGAGATTTGCTGCCTTGCCTTATTAAGCTGTTGTACGTATTTAGTTAATGATTATCTCGTTTATATAAATAAATAGTCATGTTAGTTCAGTCATTGGACAATTGCCGCTGTAAAAGACATCAACGCTCAATAGATGGATGTAGGTGGTAGTTTACGTCCACTTTTCCGTTTTACTGAAAACAGATATAATAAATATTTCGTAATCTTACGATGTACCTTTCTATAGATACATCGTAAGATTATTTGTCCCAAGAATGTCTATAATTAAAGTTTTGGTGTGTCCACATAAGTACCGATTGTTTTTGATATGACCTACAGACGTTGCCATACAAAATGAGGAAATATATTTATATTCAAACGTCAGAAAGCTTTTATAAAACAATAATGCTTTTGAAGAAATGTATTATATAAATTTATGATTGAATGCAATTATCGAGATATCGTCCGCATTAGATTCATAACGGGCATCTGTCAAGCGCCGTTCAGAAGTGAACCCTTCGAGAATTTAACATAATGGAAAAATTCACGCAAGTAACGGGTTATCTCTAATTGAATTCAGTGGTAGCCAGCTCGAATTATATCAATAAGAAAGGGCAGGCGGCGGCGCCGCAGCAAATTGCGCCTACCCAGCGTTTTCCTTTTGTGTTATCAGCACTCTACGCCGCCCATTGGTCCATTTTAATGAGCTCCGATCAATGGGCGTAATTATTTCTTGTATCATTCTTTGTTCGCGACGCGAGCGCGCTGTCATCTCATATGGTAAGCCCGCGCACCGATCCGCATAGGCATTTTATGGCGAGTTTTTGCCAGCGTTTTTGGAGGATACCCGTATAAGATAAGTTAGTGTCTTCCAATTACTGCCTTTCGTATGGAGAATCGGATGTCGGACAAAGAGTAACAGGCGGGCTAGCTCGCGCCGATTGCCGTATATGTGCCCATCTGTTTCCATGTCACTTTAATGAGATACCCGTGCCAGCCGCCCTAGGAATTTATTATCTTTATATAAAGGACCACACTGTTCTTTTGTATTACAATCGGAATACATTGTAAATTATACTTATTTGGTTGAAGGTATTTTTGTAGCTACTATGGATTTCATGAACAATACACATGTCGTTTAATGAAATATTACGGCGCATAAGTTTAATTTCAGATCTTGGGCGTACATGATATTTAAGTAAATATAATTGCAATTCGAATCCACGATAGGCACGACCCCCTTATTTTCTGGGGTGTCCGTATAGAAATTGTTCTAACGGTAAAGGATAACATGGTTAGGACACCTACTCTTTAAAGTTATTTAAAATTACTTAACGTGTGTCGTCCACCAATATTTAAGTGGAAAAAGTGGACCTTTTATTTATTATTATTATTATATTTATTTAATTCAGATTTACATCCATAGTGTTAGTGTGGTACTTAAAATTCTATGTTAGTAATTTATTTACAGTCTGGTTATATGTAAGTCGTTCCAATGCCTCCATATGGGACTTTCTATTTGTGAGACAATTACTCTCAGGTATCTCAAGGTCCGAGGTTCAAACCCAGGCACGCACCACTGATTTATGTGCGTATTAGAAATTAATTATCACTGCTTTTCGGTGAAGGAAAACATCGTGAGGAAACCTACACACCCGAGAGTTCTTTAAAAAAAAAAAAGTTCTCGGAGGTGTGTGAAGTCCACCAACTCGCACTTGGCCAGCGCGGTGGACTATGGCCTAAGCTCTCTCATTCCGAGAGAAGACCCGTGCCCAGCAGTGGGACAGTAATGGGTTGACGACGATCTGTTGGGACGGTCCCGCAACCTGCACATCATAGACGCGGCTCTATTCACTCGAGCCACATTCTCTGACAAAAGAGACTAGTGCCCAGCAGTAGAGCTGTAATGGACAGACGTTGATACAAGCTATAAAATACTCGTTTATTCGGCTGCATATTCTGTATCATTTAACTGCCTTTATTATGATATTCATCGCGATCATCAAATTCACATAAAACGACCGCTCAGATGAACTTTTTAGATATGTTTACATTTAAATGTTTTGATTATCCGATTTCGTTGAATGTCACGCCAGATGCGTTACAGACTTAATTACGAAATAACAGTTTTAATTAGAATTAAATTTTGTATATTTCTTAAAATTCGTTCTAGGACCAACTTGTAAATGGTAATAGGTAGGTTGAATTTAAACGGAAGTAATCCGTCGTTTAAGTTGAACTTTACAAATATTAATTCGTTTGTTGTTTTTTTCATATTATATTAAAGCAAAATGTTCGAATAAAAGAGTCTGTCTTCAAATATAATGAAAGTTTCTTTTCAGAATAGTTGGTAGTCTTCATTTTTTTTATTTTATATACATCCTTCAAACTGGAATACAACTGTCGGCAAAGATTTCTAAGTCCCGCACTCTACAAAAATAGCGGGTCTGAATATATTTTATATTTTGTTTTGATATTATGAGTAATATCATACTTTTATAGATAAATTTTAAGGATCCGGAGGTAATCACCAAGTTAAGAATCTGCCCGGCAAAAAGAGCCTCGAGGACATAATTCCTTACCAAACTTAAGCAAACGTAAAAAATAATTAGTGTCCAACCAAAGTTCCATTTTTGATCAAAGCCGAATACGAGGCCGATTGTTCGGCAATTGCCACAGCCTTGGGCCGAATCTGAAGGTTTAAAATACATAAAAAAATTAGTTTCCCGTTAACTAAAGTGGATATTATATCGTTTTGACAAACTTTTATATATATCACCATCAAGAGTTGACCAAACTTTCTTTGAATCTTTTACAAATTGATAACATTTGAAAATAATAGGAATTTGGCATACAACAGGCGAAGCAAACCCAATGCTAAGTGTGCGCGCCACTGCGCTCCACCATTTAGTTTCTTCAAAACTGTACAAACTCGAACGCATGCCCGACATCGCGCTGCAAATGCTGATGCGCTGGGGTTACGCATTACCCGAGCGTGTGATTACACTCGGGTAATGGGCTGCTGCTTGCAAAATGCTTTGCAAATATTGTTCAAAATTGACAATGGCTACATAACCAAATTAATAGCGTTTTGTCACCGTATTCTAAGTTCGAATCATGAAGACTCCTTATCTCAACCAGACTGGACGAATGAATGTCATTTGATACCTTCATTATTAGTTTTTTGGCCTAAACGTGACCAATTACGGCACTTGTTTAGGTATTTGTTGAACTGCCAGCTTTAAGCGAATAGTATGTTACAGAATTTGTTAAATAAAAAAAAATTATTATTAAATTAACACCATTCAAATATAATTATTTAAAAATTAAACTCAAATATATTTGATGCAATAATACTTCTAAATTAGGGCCGCTAATTTTATAGTGTTTTATCCAATTTATAAAGAGTATACCTACTTAACTTGTACTCTTTAATAAGAAGACGTTTAAATATAACTAGTAAATAGTATACTTACGTAAGTTCACAATGTAACCTTATTCAAGTGATTGTGTTTGAAGTTTTAGATTGCATTTCTGGAAAAATCTCTTACTATTAAATGTAAGCTATTTACTATGAGCGTGTATTTGTATACTTATCTTTAAGCATGTTTATCGTTGTGTTCTAAATCTTCTTACTATTAGTGAGTGATGAGTTAAGGGAGGTACATAGGCCGTTATAAGATTAAATAGTTAACTTATGTTAAAATTAATTGTAAGATGGCAAGTGTAATCTATATAGGACGTAGACGACCCAGAGCCTGAAATAAAAACTTAACAACTCAACGTTTATTGAAGCAGACCCATTCGCTGTTTTACTCGCGTATTTTTTTTTCTCGAGGTGGAAACCTTCAAAAGGTAGCCTACGCCGTAAGAGCGATGCATGTGGGATTCTTACTGCACTAAAACTTCCCCGGTGGCCGTCCTTGGCGTTGCAAAGAGGACTCTTCGATCTCCATATGAAAGCAACCGGAGTACTCGTATGATATCTAGTGTTCGCTCAATGTCCGAAACTCAGCAACAAAACCTTCGTAATTTGGGTGTTTCGCTGTCAATAGAACACGCGTTTAACCGGCTCGTAATCACCACCTTTGCGTCAGCTCACTCATTACGTTTAATTTCTTAATCGTGCCCTTAATTGAAATGTTGAGAGTACGATAACGGATGCACTCGTTAATGCCCGTGTCGGATTATGCCTTCCTTTTTCCTTCGACAATTCCAGTAGCGTAATGACATCGACATATGCGTTTGTAATTTACGGTCTTAAGGCTTTGTGTACATTTGCGTATGTATGCTCTATCCTTACAACCACATTTAAAATCTTATCTTATTAAAATTATAAATGTGAGTTCGTAAGGATGTATGTGTGGATGCTACTCTTTCATGCAAGAACAGCAGATCGCAATTTTGTTGAAATTTGACACAAAGATAACTATCTATTCAATAGCTTAATACAGATAAGAAACGTCCCTGTAGTTCCGGGATGTAGGGCTACGGTATCCCCGTATCCTCTGCCTGTCGTAAGAGGCGACTAAAAGGGGCTTCTGGGGTTGCGGGCGGCTAGTTTTAAGTGCGGTAAAAATTCCACATACCTAACCCTGCGTCGCTCCCACGGCGTCGGGTACCTTTTGAAGGTTTCCTCCTCGAGAACAAAAAAGGTATATTATCTGGATTAACACATGAGGATGCCAGGGTAAACGTGATCAAAGCGGACTAAGTGCTACCTCAACATATGGACTATATATGACTAACCTAACGTAACTATATTTGAGAAACCTTAGGGTTATGAGCCGCAGTGACTGCTTACAATCAGATGGACTGCATGTTTATTTGAATCTTCAGAGGCACATGAGACATTTTTTCTAGAAAAAATTGAAAACGAGTTTTTTTTTTAATAATCAAGTAGCATACGAGCATGCAGTCCGCCTGGTGGTAAGTGGTTATCGCCGCCCATGGACATCTGTAAGCAACTTCATATAGAACATAGGTTCATACTGCCGAGGACTAGGATGGTCGCCTCATATAAAAAAGTGCTGGCAACCACACCCTTCCATCGAAACGCAATGAATGCTTCACGCTAGAAATAGGTGTGGCGGTGGAACCGCCCCGGTTGACCTACACTGTTTCTACCACCTTCAAAATGCAAATTCAGAATGCAGTCCACCTGATGGTAAATGACCAATTGCCGGCCATGGAAATCTGTAAGCAACCCCATTTAACTTTAATCTTACAGAGATTGGCCACAGGAGCATTTGTTCCGCTCAGAACTAAAAACGATTCAGATAGGTACCTATGTATGTCTTTTTTAACACAACAACATATATCATGGCTTAATACTTCTGTTTAGCGGCAGAACAACATATTGCGGTGGTGACACCGGAATCAAGCCATAAAATGTTCGTTAGGGAAATGTGCCGGTACGTCAATATTTCATAACTGGTATGCATTAATCATAATTGGTGTCGATAGTTTAACATGTTTTCTGGTCGGAAACGCGCATATATTTTAGCCTCTAGCGATCACTCATCAAAAACGTTATCTTGCTCAACATTACTTAACTTTGTGCATTGATTACAATTTACATTAGCCGAAGGGCTACGCGGGTCTCGAATACCCTAATATTATGTTTATTATTTAGATTAGAAACCATTAAACTAGAAACCTTACCTGAGGTTGATAAAGTCGCATTTTAAAGACAGTTTAGATGTTATTATTGCCTGCTACTATACTCGTGTAATATGGTGCCTGTCGGCGTTTTAGGTGAGCTGTGTGGTGTTGGGATTGAGGCGACAAGCAACAACATCTTATATGGTTACCGACATGATGACTAGGTGTAGCGATTGTTGGAAAAATCCCCTATTAGAGGAGGATACTATATACTCGTATAATATGGTACCTGTCGGCGCTTTAGGCGAGCCGTGTGGTGTTGGGATTGAGGCGACAAGCTATAACATCTTATGTGGTCACCAACATGATGGCTAGGTGTAGCGATTGTTAGCGAAATCCCCTATTAGGATTACGTGCAGAAGGCCAGTAGGTAAAAAAAGGGCCAGTAGGTATGCACTGCGCCCTTAGTACGAGTTTCATACATTTGCTTAAAAATCATTGCTTACGTATTCGCGTATGCATAGCGATATACATTGTATGTACGTTAAGTTTTTCGTTTTTGGTCTTACCGTATAATGTACTTTGCAATTATGGGTGAAGTCGTAAAGAATTGTAACGAGGAAACATATAAACTTTAAACAAGGGAGATTATTATTTATATTTATCTTCTTTGTCAATGTAACAAATGTATAATCACTACATAGTATAAAACAAAGTCGCTTACTGCTGTCTGTCCCTATGTATGCTTAGATCTTTAAAATTACGCTACGGATTTAAATGCAGTTCTTATTAGATAGAGTGATTCAAGAGGAAGGTTTTTATGTATAATACATGCATAATATAGTGGAGAAACACTGATAATTTTAGATTTTATACTTTTAGGCGGAACGAAGTTCACCTAGTTAACGGGTCAACAATAAAGTACCTACACCAAACCATCGCTAACACGTGTTAGCGGTTCGTTTTAAAAATATGCATCTATGAGAAAATGTTACATTTATTAAATTAAAAATTAAAAAAAATACTGAAAACAGGCCCTTTTAAGATTTGATTTAGAACGACGATAAGTCGCTATGAAACTCTATTAAGTTTTAGCGATTGTTAAAAAATACAAACATTAAATTGTCATTATACTGGCTAAATTTGTTTTTAGGAATTACAGACGAAAAACGGAACCTGACATTTTCAACACAATGGGCACCTGCTTAACTTGTTCCACACAACGAAATAAGATCTATGCATTTACGATACGATCAATACAAGTAATTAATGATAGGCAATCTTTATGCACTGCAATTTACTAGTGTTATTATTAAGCAGTAATTAATCAAGCAATGTCATTGTTAATCAGAAGTCAATCAAAAATCTCAATTTATTTTGCTATGGCATACGTTTCTTTAGAAGTAATTAATCATAGAAGGGGGATTAAGCCTTAATATTCGTTTGTTTATTCAAAATTAATTAAAAATGAATATATGGCCTATAAAGAGTGTTATAGGTTTACGAATAACACAATATTTGTCTAATCTCTAAGTCTAAGTAGTCAGTAGCATGTTGTTTCAGAGCAGTGATAGCCTAATGGTTGAAACTTGCACTCTCGATCGTGAGGTCCGAGGTTCAAACCCAGGCACGCACCACTAATTTATGTGCGTATAAGAAATTATTTATCACCGCTTTTCGGTGAAGGAAATTCGTGAGGAAACCTACACACGCGAGAGTTCTTTAAAAAGAAAAGTCATTGGAGGTGTGTGAATTCTACCAATTCGCACTTGGCCAGCGCGATGGACTATGGCCTAAAACTCTCTCGTTCTGAAAGAAGACCCGTGCCAGCAGAATGTTTTAAACTTTTTAAGGATAAACATGAATAACGTTCATGTGAGTCCTATATACACCTACAACTACATATTATTATAACTTTGGGCATCGAAAATATGAACTTTTTTATGTTTTTCCAATGAAACTTATGTTTATTTTAAGATATTATGGTACAGATGTCATGTACGAGTGGTTCCTTAGGTTGCCACAGATGCAACAATGCATGTATGCTAAGCTGGAGAGTCTAAATTAGAGATTGGATAAGTATATTTCCGTTACATCTAGAACACAGCAGTGCTTAATACTCCTGTTAATAGGCAAAAAAAAATAATGCACTATTTCATGACAAATAAACCACTATAGGTACCCTTGTTGCATCCATCTTGAAATAATTGTCCCGATTTTATTATTAAAACGCGATACGTCAAGGATGTATAGACCCAATGCACACACACGAATATGGGTGACAGAGAATAATTAAAGTTAAATGTGTTCTTAACTAAAGCCCTCGGGCGTCGCCCACGCGCCGACCGACTTAAGGATTAAAAGGACTGAGCAATCATTGAATAGCATACAGACATTAATTTATCCCCGATTTGTAAAAGCTTTTAACAAAGAATTATTATTGCTATTCAGAGCTAATAAGCATGTTGACTGGGGACTAAAATAGACTGATCTTTAATGGTATGCTGCACTGCTCGAGGCTTTGTCTCGACAGAACTTCAGTTCATATCTCTAGAAATTGTTCGCTTTATAATTTTGTAATTATTGTTTTTATAGGTTTATACGCAGATATTCTATGACAGCGTACAATTATTTTTCATAACACACTTAAGCTGTTTTGCTTTCTGTTTTGTTTGTTAAATAGTTTGCCATTTTTTGACAAGCGTACCTCGTATTTTTCTTGGCGCTACATGCCTTAGTATTGAACGTCAACAAGTATTCGATGTTATAAGCCCATGAAATTTTGCTTCAATTGTAGCGAATGTTGCTGAAATTCTCTCAATGCGGACGTTTGCAGTGCCAAAAGAACGTTTAGTGGCCCTCTTGTAAGTGTAATCTACAAAAATGGGGGAATTTATGGTTTTTTTTTGTGAGAAGCAGCAAATGAGCACGCAATCCATCTGTTGGTAAGTGGCAAATTCTGTTCATAAGTATTTGTAAGCAACTTCCTAGAAAACAGAGGTTCTATCTAAAGTCAATCACAGATACGTTCCTACTCCCGAGGATTAAGATGGTAATAATAATAAACGACATTCTTCTTCCGAAACGCAAGAATTGCTTCACGTTAGAAATTGACAGTGTTTACCCTCCGTTCAAACCTACGTTCTATCACCTTACAAACATTATGGACTATCTTACATTTTTGTCCACAAGCATTTATAGACGTAACATTGTTAAATTATTTAAAACTAGCTGTACCCGCGGCTTTGCCCGCGTGCAAATCAACGTGTCACAAAGTTTTTCTCGCGCAATTCTCGACACCGTGGGAATTCTATCGATCGTATCGATTACAAAGATTGATTTGAACTTTTCCGAATTGAAAACTATTTGAAGTAATTTAGGCGGATTCAAGTTTCTAAGTAAGATTATAGGTAAACCTACTTTTAATATTAATTTGTGTTCAGGAGTTCCGGAAAACATTAAGGAATTCAAAAATTCTGTTGGATAATGTACTGCTTCCTCCATCTCAATGACTGTGTCTTTTTTTTTTGTTTTCGAGGGGGAAACCTTCTAAAGGTACCCGACGCCGTGGGAGCGACGCAGGGTTATGTGGGATTTTTACCGCACTAAAACCCCCCCGGTGGCCGTCCTCGGCGCTGAAAAGGAGGACTCCGGGATCTCGAGACGACTTCAACCGGAATCCTCCGAGTGCGTTGCCCCATCGGGCTCCGCCCAGATGGGCGGCTGGGCCCACCGCTCCGTCTAATCTTTACGACGGTATGCGACCACACATACCGCCGTCCTTCCCGGGATTTCCTGACCGAACGGTTCGAGCTCCCACTCTAGCCGTCTGCAACCCCGGAAGCCCCTTTTAGTCGCCTCTTACGACAGGCAGGGGATGCCGTAGCCCTATTCTGATCCCGGAACTACAGGGCGTCAATGACTGTGTCTACCGAATAGTAGATCTGTGACGCTGCTTTAAATTTTGAAAAAAAAATCATTTATTTTATCGACACGTTCATTGGTGGTTGGGTATATAGCCGTCTTTTGGAACCAATTTATAGTGTTATTGGTTGTTACATAACAATATCGGGATATACTTTTTCAACCAACTCCTCCACATTTAAATGAAGACGTATCGATATAAAGATTGATTTTAACTTTTCCGGATAACAAAGCACTATTATCTACTTGAAGTAAATCATTAGAAAATTGGAATATCACTGAACAGCGACATATATTCTAAGTTCATATTTTGTTTCATGTGTTCAGATATAAGATCTTTTAAGAGGTGCATCGGGCTATTTGTGTGCGTAAACCCCGCATTGTTATTTGTAAAGCAGAAGACATAATTAAAACACTTTCACAATTCATATGAACAGGGCGCACCCGCTCGCAGGGCGCTGCCGCACCCTGCTCGCTTATTTTTTATGTTTTCTTTTATGTTCCAACCTAACCTAACCCATCCTGTTTAAAAAGCTACAGCTAAATCCAACTCATAACAATAACATGACAATACTCCTGCATTTTCAGGGTTTAGGTATTCAAAGTGACACTTTTCATCATAATGTTCTCGCAACGGGTTGTAATGTATTGTAATCAATAAGTACCAAACTCATACGGCTTAAGTAGGTTCTGTACTTAGATTATCAGGGTTGATGAATTGAAGTTTAATTTATTAATTACATTTCAGTTTAATGAGCTGTCATTAAACTTATAATATATACTAAAAACAACCGTAAGCATTATGTAACTACCTTTTATAATTTAAGCTTGCACTATCCCGCATCATCAGGGAGGAGTTGAAGGTAAAAAAAAATATCCCGTGTCTTTGCTTAGTATTCTTATTATTTATACGTAAGCACTTGCGAGCCAACTTCTATAGCTTGGGCTTGCAGTATCCTGCATCATCAGGGCTGAGGAGCTTAAGGTCGAAATTGTCATCATGTGTCTTTGCTTAGTAATTATATTACATACCCGAAAGCATTAAATGGCCAACTCCTATGGCTTAGGCTTGCAGTACCCTGCACCATCAGGCTTGAGGAGTTGAAGATCGAAATTTTCATCTTGTGTCTTTGTTTAGTAATTATATTACATACCCGAAAGCACTAAATAGCTAACTTCTATGGCTTAGGCTTGAAGCACCCCTGCATCATCAGGGTTGAGGAGATGATGGTCAAAATTTTCATCTTGTGTCTTTGCTTAGTAATTATATTACATACCCGAAAGCATTAAATGGCCAACTCCTATGGCTTAAGCTTGCAGTACCCTGCATCATCAGGGTTGAGGAGTTAAAGGTCAACATTTTCATCATGTGTCTTTGCTTAGTAATTATATTAAATACCGGAAAGCACCAAATGCCCATCTCGTATAGTTTAGGCTAGCAGTATCCTGCATCATCAGGGGTGAGGAGTTGAAGGTCGAAATTTTTATTTTGTGTCTTTGCTTAGTAATCATATTACATACCCGAAAGCATCAAATGGCCATCTCCTATGGCTTAGACTTGAAGTAACTCTGCATCATCAGGGTTGAGGAGTTGAAGGTCAACATTTTTACCGTGTATCTTTGCTTGGTATTTTTATTACATAACCGTAAGTACCAAATAGCCAACTCTTACGGTTTAGCCTTGAAATACCCTTAAATCATCAGGGTTGAGGAGTTGAAGATCAAATTTTTGTCCCATGAATTTGTTTAACAATCTTATTATATATCCATAAAAACAAATTGACCTACTTCTACGGTTCAGGCTAGCAGTATCCCTGCATCATCAGGATTGAAGAGTTGAAGGTAAATTTTTTTAGGAAATATCTGCTTAGTAATCTCATTCTGGGTTGAATAACCCAATTGGACTCCTACAGCTTAGGTTTGGCCGAGTATCGCTAATTTCGTTAATTTGCTTCCAAGAAATGGATCCTATGATCAGAATCGTATCAAACTCATCAGAGTACCCTTGTAGTACATTCTTTCAAATAAAAGAAAAATCATCAAAATCGGTTGGCGGGAAATTGAGTTATTCATCTATTTATCGCGCACATCGTTAATGCAAACATCAAACTTATGCGCTTTTCTTATGGATGCCACTGTCAAAAGTGAACTAAAAATAAATGGGACCCGATGACACGCACTACCTTTCAAATGAAAAAAAAAATCATCCAAATCCGTTCACCCAGTGCGGAGAAATCGAGTAACAAATATAAAATTAAAAAAAAAAATTAAAAAAATACAGACGAATTGATAACCTACTTTTTGGAAGTCGGTTTAAAACGATGTTTTAACATAAAAATCAAAGCGAAATACTAAATTTTATTGAGGTGGCCTCAAAATTGACTGACTTTCATACAAACTTTCATCTCCTATTTGGGTTAAACGGGGGGGGGGGGGGGATCAGAAAATTCTTTCTTAACTGACGTTTACGTCATAAAAGGAACCCCTAGTAAAAATCATATTCGTATCTTTAGCAGTTTAGGCTCTACGATGTTTATTCAATAGATGAGTGAGAGAGCATCCTTTCGTTTTTATATAAGTATATATAGATATAGAGATATAGATTTGTATAGTATCAAATAACATAGGTACACACTTAACCAATAAAAATACATAACAAAGGAATACATTTTACAGACCATAACATGTTTAGTTTCGACCAATTCAACTATGCAGTTACTTATCTTATTAACACTTATCGAACACAGAATAAATACTGCGTAGTTTTAAATTGACATAACTTTTTTATTTATAAACCGATTTACATAAAATAAACACTAAATGTTAAGTGAAGTTTCCCACAACATATCGGTGTAAATTATATTCAAATTGGATAAGCCGTTTCTGAGATTAGCGTTTTCAAACACACAGACAAACAGACAAACAGACAAACAGACAAACAGAAAAGATTTCTAAAAAGCATTATTTTGGGTTCTATATCGTATTAAAGACCTCTAGAAATGGTTTTCACCTAAATTTATTCCATGTACAGACAGCGACCTCTTACAGATTTATTATAGTATAGATAACCGACTGCTTTAAAACGAATTAGTTGCTTTTTAAGGTTATATAAAAAAACCTTAAATTAAACGAAATATATTTAATTTAACCCTTTTTTTGGATTGTCGTCAAAAGATAATACAAATATAATGATGCAGATATATTTGCCATGGTCTACTAGCTTTCGTTTGACATCCCTATTGATATGGTAATAAAAAAATCGTCCCCTTTTTTCCTGACCACCACACATAAGAATAAATCTTATGTCACACTCACAATTGCATTGTTTCAAATGATACGTCATACGTTACAAATCCGTAATCTTCTATACTATAATAAATCTGTAAGAGGTCGCTGTCTGTACATGGAATAAATTTAGGTGAAAACCATTTCTAGAGGTCTTTAATACGATATAGAACCCAAAATAATGCTTTTTAGAAATCTTTTCTGTTTGTCTGTTTGTCTGTTTGTCTGTTTGTCTGTTGTGTTTGAAAACGCTAATCTCAGAAACGGCTTATCCAATTTGAATATAATTTACACCGATATGTTGTGGGAAACTTCACTTAACATTTAGTGTTTATTTTATGTAAATCGGTTTATAAATAAAAAAAGTTATGTCAATTTAAAACTACGCAGTATTTATTCTGTGTTCGATAAGTGTTAATAAGATAAGTAACTGCATAGTTGAATTGGTCGAAACTAAACATGTTATGGTCTGTAAAATGTATTCCTTTGTTATGTATTTTTATTGGTTAAGTGTGTACCTATGTTATTTGATACTATACAAATCTATATCTCTATATCTATATATACTTATATAAAAACGAAAGGATGCTCTCTCACTCATCTATTGAATAAACATCGTAGAGCCTAAACTGCTAAAGATACGAATATGATTTTTACTAGGGGTTCCTTTTATGACGTAAACGTCAGTTAAGAAAGAATTTTCTGATCCCCCCCCCCCCGTTTAACCCAAATAGGAGATGAAAAGTTTGTATGAAAGTCAGTCAATTTTGAGGCCACCTCAATAAAATTTAGTATTCGCTTTGATTTTTATGTTAAAACATCGTTTTAAACCGACTTCCAAAAAAGTAGGGTTATCAATTCGTCTGTATTTTTTTAATTTTTTTTTTTAATTTTATATTTGTTACTCGATTTCTCCGCACTGGGTGAACGGATTTGGATGATTTTTTTTTTTCATTTGAAAGGTAGTGCGTGTCATCGGGTCCCATTATTTTTAGTTCACTTTTGACAGTGGCATCCATAAGAAAAGCGCATAAGTTTGATGTTTGCATTAACGATGTGCGCGATAAATAGATGAATAACTCAATTTCCCGCCAACCGATTTTGATGATTTTTCTTTTATTTGAAAGAATGTACTACAAGGGTACTCTGATGAGTTTGATACGATTCTGATCATAGGATCCATTTCTTGGAAGCAAATTAACGAATTTAGCGATACTCGGCCAAACCTAAGCTGTAGGAGTCCAATTGGGTTATTCAACCCAGAATGAGATTACTAAGCAGATATTTCCTAAAAAAATTTACCTTCAACTCTTCAATCCTGATGATGCAGGGATACTGCTAGCCTGAACCGTAGAAGTAGGTCAATTTGTTTTTATGGATATATAATAAGATTGTTAAACAAATTCATGGGACAAAAATTTGATCTTCAACTCCTCAACCCTGATGATTTAAGGGTATTTCAAGGCTAAACCGTAAGAGTTGGCTATTTGGTACTTACGGTTATGTAATAAAAATACCAAGCAAAGATACACGGTAAAAATGTTGACCTTCAACTCCTCAACCCTGATGATGCAGAGTTACTTCAAGTCTAAGCCATAGGAGATGGCCATTTGATGCTTTCGGGTATGTAATATGATTACTAAGCAAAGACACAAAATAAAAATTTCGACCTTCAACTCCTCACCCCTGATGATGCAGGATACTGCTAGCCTAAACTATACGAGATGGGCATTTGGTGCTTTCCGGTATTTAATATAATTACTAAGCAAAGACACATGATGAAAATGTTGACCTTTAACTCCTCAACCCTGATGATGCAGGGTACTGCAAGCTTAAGCCATAGGAGTTGGCCATTTAATGCTTTCGGGTATGTAATATAATTACTAAGCAAAGACACAAGATGAAAATTTTGACCATCATCTCCTCAACCCTGATGATGCAGGGGTGCTTCAAGCCTAAGCCATAGAAGTTAGCTATTTAGTGCTTTCGGGTATGTAATATAATTACTAAACAAAGACACAAGATGAAAATTTCGATCTTCAACTCCTCAAGCCTGATGGTGCAGGGTACTGCAAGCCTAAGCCATAGGAGTTGGCCATTTAATGCTTTCGGGTATGTAATATAATTACTAAGCAAAGACACATGATGACAATTTCGACCTTAAGCTCCTCAGCCCTGATGATGCAGGATACTGCAAGCCCAAGCTATAGAAGTTGGCTCGCAAGTGCTTACGTATAAATAATAAGAATACTAAGCAAAGACACGGGATATTTTTTTTTACCTTCAACTCCTCCCTGATGATGCGGGATAGTGCAAGCTTAAATTATAAAAGGTAGTTACATAATGCTTACGGTTGTTTTTAGTATATATTATAAGTTTAATGACAGCTCATTAAACTGAAATGTAATTAATAAATTAAACTTCAATTCATCAACCCTGATAATCTAAGTACAGAACCTACTTAAGCCGTATGAGTTTGGTACTTATTGATTACAATACATTACAACCCGTTGCGAGAACATTATGATGAAAAGTGTCACTTTGAATACCTAAACCCTGAAAATGCAGGAGTATTGTCATGTTATTGTTATGAGTTGGATTTAGCTGTAGCTTTTTAAACAGGATGGGTTAGGTTAGGTTGGAACATAAAAGAAAACATAAAAAATAAGCGAGCAGGGCGCGGCAGCGCCCTGCGAGCGGGTGCGCCCTGTTCATATGAATTGTGAAAGTGTTTTAATTATGTCTTCTGCTTTACAAATAACAATGCGGGGTTTACGCACACAAATAGCCCGATGCACCTCTTAAAAGATCTTATATCTGAACACATGAAACAAAATATGAACTTAGAATATATGTCGCTGTTCAGTGATATTCCAATTTTCTAATGATTTACTTCAAGTAGATAATAGTGCTTTGTTATCCGGAAAAGTTAAAATCAATCTTTATATCGATACGTCTTCATTTAAATGTGGAGGAGTTGGTTGAAAAAGTATATCCCGATATTGTTATGTAACAACCAATAACACTATAAATTGGTTCCAAAAGACGGCTATATACCCAACCACCAATGAACGTGTCGATAAAATAAATGATTTTTTTTTCAAAATTTAAAGCAGCGTCACAGATCTACTATTCGGTAGACACAGTCATTGACGCCCTGTAGTTCCGGGATCAGAATAGGGCTACGGCATCCCCTGCCTGTCGTAAGAGGCGACTAAAAGGGGCTTCCGGGGTTGCAGACGGCTAGAGTGGGAGCTCGAACCGTTCGGTCAGGAAATCCCGGGAAGGACGGCGGTATGTGTGGTCGCATACCGTCGTAAAGATTAGACGGAGCGGTGGGCCCAGCCGCCCATCTGGGCGGAGCCCGATGGGGCAACGCACTCGGAGGATTCCGGTTGAAGTCGTCTCGAGATCCCGGAGTCCTCCTTTTCAGCGCCGAGGACGGCCACCGGGGGGGTTTTAGTGCGGTAAAAATCCCACATAACCCTGCGTCGCTCCCACGGCGTCGGGTACCTTTAGAAGGTTTCCCCCTCGAAAACAAAAAAAAAAGACACAGTCATTGAGATGGAGGAAGCAGTACATTATCCAACAGAATTTTTGAATTCCTTAATGTTTTCCGGAACTCCTGAACACAAATTAATATTAAAAGTAGGTTTACCTATAATCTTACTTAGAAACTTGAATCCGCCTAAATTACTTCAAATAGTTTTCAATTCGGAAAAGTTCAAATCAATCTTTGTAATCGATACGATCGATAGAATTCCCACGGTGTCGAGAATTGCGCGAGAAAAACTTTGTGACACGTTGATTTGCACGCGGGCAAAGCCGCGGGTACAGCTAGTGTAATATAAATTTAATGTATTGTTTTGAATAAATTTGAAAATGATCGACGTTCGTGCAACGAGAAAATTGTAATGCGCCCGACCATAACATTTTTATATTAAATGTGAGAGAAAATGTCGGTCCTTCGGGGCCCTCTGAGGATGGGGGCCCTGGGCACTGGCCCCGAGTGCCCTTATCGTAAAGACGGCATTGCATATACACTAACATACGCTCGAAAAATTGTATCTTTCTGACGTAGTCGGGAAAATAAATATACAGTCGTAGTCAGAGTGACCTAGCGTCACGGACGAGCGGCGCGCGGTTCCGGCGGCAATTCCATTGTTCTGCCGCTAATTGAATCGATGCCACTGATAGATTGTGTGGCGTTACACCGTCCCGGTAACACCGTGTTGTTAATTTATGGTTAGAGTTTCGAAAAGTTTGTGGTTTAAGTCAGTCCTTTTAAACAACGAAGGTTTGACCGTCGAATTCTAGAGACATTTTTTAAAAATAAAAGTAGTTTTCGAGGAACATTCATAAAAATCTTTTAAAGTCCGCAAAGGAGTTGAAAACACTCTACAGGCCGATAAACTATTGATAGTCGGAATGTAGCAGTTTCCTTATCTAAAGCAATAGCCAGATTACACCAACAGTAAATTGTTTTCCTCGTGACTTTCATTTGCCTGTGCCACCCACTGTTGTTTACTCTACAGGCCTTCTCTAGAGGGTGTATGTTATGTTACACAAAAAGTCGTTGCTACCCGGGATTTCGACTAACAAACTACGGGGCAACGGAATTTGTTTCTTAGTTCCCTTTTGCGACATCTATGAGATTCAAAACCTTCACGGCGACACAGGTAAAACATTACATAGTGTATTCTTTTGTCGTTCGGCTAAGTACTTAAAGGCTCTGCCGCCCGCCGGATCAGCCCATTTCAACGCTGAGCCTTACAGTACTTACTATGTACGCACTGCCTAACTTCAGTGCTCACTTCATGCTGCTTAGCAATGGAACGAGTAATGTTTAGAATCGCTTAGTAGCTACCCACAAGTAGTTGTACGTTATGCTACTATATTACGTGCTACTTCATATATTCCGTCGACAAAAAGCGAAACCACAAAGTCCTAATGCGCAATCAGTGGTACATTTTTGCGGCGAGTTGACCTTCAATCAGTTTACCTCATTGTGGCTGAGAGCAAGCTTTACAAATTTATTATTTTAGTGCTTACTAATCCACTGCTAAACGTTATACGGGATAATTGTCTCAAAGATAATTATTTTGTTTCGTGGCTAAAGAGCAAGAGTATTTTGGTAATCAGATACATCAACATGATGTACTACATAGTTAATATTGTTTAATATATATTTTAACTATAGAAGACAGCGGGAAACCGTTGGATTCAGAAGGCACAGGACCGGTTGCAGTGGCGTCATATAGGGGAGGCCTATGTCCAGCAGTGGACCTCAAAGGGCTGATGGATGGATGGATCGATGAATATATTTTCTATATATTTAATTTACAAAATAGTAGGATGTCTATGGTTCGTCCGGGGTGGTACCATCGCCACCCCTAATTCTAGCGTGTAGCAGTTCTTGAGTTTTGATCGAAGGATTTGGCTGTCGTTTTTTTTCATAAGAGGGTACTATCCAACTCCTCTGGAGTAGCAACACTTTTTCTGTATGATATTGCTTATTGAGATCTGTAGGCGGCAGTGACCACCTAGCAGGAGGTGCAGTGTATCATTTATTATTTCCGTATTATAAAAAATGACACATACTAAAATGTACGTTATAATCAACATCAACATCTTTTATTTACCACTATCCTTAATAAATATTAGGTATATAATCTGATTTTATTCCTAATAAATTTAATATTGAATGAAATAATAATTAGTAAGACTTGCCTAACATTTAGTAAACCATTTTTAATACGTAGTGGGTACTCACGATATGAGGTTTATGCCGATATTTATATATTTTGAGTTTGGCCGTGACCACGATCCATGCAAGTGGGCTGAAATATCGACAAAAAATATTCAAAAACGCATATCGTGACTACCCTTTACGTATTCAAGAGTATAAATTGCATGAAATTATTAGTCTAAAATCATATATTTAGCAAACCATTGATTAGTTATAGTGTGCTACCGGGCACAGCGCAACGAGTCGTTAGCGCTGACGGACAATAGGCAAATCGAATCTGTTAACCGTTTCGGAACGTACGAGTTCACGTGACCGAAGTTGGCATCTACATAACAATTATGACGAGCACTGCCTTATTTATCTCTTAAATAAAACACATGTAGTACCTACTGAAGTCGCTATGAACTCTTTCTCTCATAGAAGTTAGATATGTCCCTTTTTAAAGGTTTATAAATGTGCCAAGTCATCTTTATCATTGTCATATCATATCCAAATGCGGAACAGAAAGTTGGATTTTTTTTTATTACAGAAGTAGGTATTAGTATTTCACACAAACCTTTCATTACACATAGAAATAATTCGTAATGCGCACGTAATTTTTAAAAATGACTGCATACCTGAGATTTGACACTTGGACTCTAGTGAGAAAGATCGAAATTCGTCTTGAATTAAGCTTGAACATTCCCGATAATAGGAAGTAAATAATAGTTCATATTAACTATGTACTATTCTCTTAAAGACTCTTATCTATCAAACGCTATATTGCTTACAATAATAATTATATAAATATGAGCGCATAAGACTGGATCAATAATAATTAATTCCTTCAGGCACAAATAAATGAGTCCGTTAGCTCTCCTTCAGAGCCTTTGTGCAAGCCGCCTGCATAGCGCGGGCCTATTCATTATGTTTAATACCACAATTTCGAGAAGTAATTACCTCTGTAATTAGCACGTGCTCTCCCAACCAAGATCTCAATTGACTTTACCTTCTAATTTTTCTTTTAAACGCCTGCAGCGTTGATTAAGTATTGTATTCTGAAATTAAACATTCACTCGTTTATGAACGCAGTTACGAAGGATGTTTGGCCAAATTGTAAGCGTATTGTTTTAAAAATTCCATTAAACACTTTGTACCTACCTAAATGTGTTTTATTGTCATTGTTGTAATAATGAGCCTTACTTACTCAAAAAAAATTTCAACAGTGAAAAACGAGCACTTTAATTCCTTGAGAAGGATCAAAAAAAACTATTTACGTCCTAGTTTATGTGTATCTTACAAGTGGTAGAGCCAGTGTAGTTCAACCGGGGAGAAAGCATTTCTTGCGTTTCAAGGGAAGGGTGTGGTTGCCGGCACACTTTTATATAAGGCGTCCTCAGTCCTCGGGAGTAGCAACGCATCTGTGTTTGACTGCAGATAGAACCCATGTTCTATTAGAAGTTGCTCACCGATGTCCATGGGCGGCAGTGACCACTTAACATCGGTGGACTGCATGTTCGGTAGCACGCTGTGGCCAACCTCAGCTAAGAATTTTCTGGGGTGAATTCCATGGATTCTGATTTCCATGGATAGCGGTGGCCACTTTCCATCAGATGGACTGCACGCTACTTCAATATAATAAAAAAATAACTTTTCGGGTTTTGGTAGCGAAGAATTATTGATATAATTATTGTAACAAATTATTGACGTAAAATTTACGTCATTATGTGAACGATGTAAGCACAAAATGAGATAAACAGCTGCGAGTGGTTACAGTAACATTAAAATAATAATGTTCTGCACGTTATCTACAGTTTAAAATCACTTAATGTATCAAAATTCACAATTCAAGGTGCCTAATGTCTAACCGCAATGTCGGTCCTAACTGCTATATGTAATTGCCCATCTATTTATATATGTAAAATAAGTAGTAGTAGTAGAGTAGTTGAAGAAGTAGCTGATGTACTTGTTGGTAGTGTATCTAATATACAGAAACCTGAAATTTTGCAAATACAAAAGTGAGATATAAAAGATAAAAATTTTTGACTTCTGGCGTGAAGGTTCATACATCTTATAAATGTTAAAGATGTTTGTATTACATAACAAAATGAAACTCTGTCGGTACTTGCCTCGACTCGTTAATAAAAAAATACCTTAATTTAATTGCTACTTCAACGTCCTATAATGCATTTCCGCTGTCACCTTTTTGCTTCACGTTACTTGTAAAATCAGGTAAATGTTAAGGACGGTTACGTGATTCTACACCTACATTTTTTTTATCTGACTGAAGTAGCAAACGAGCATGCAGTCCACCTGATGGTAAGTGGTCACTGCCGCTCATGGACATTTGTAATCAACTTCATACAGTACATGGGTTCTATCTGAAGTCAAGCACAGATGCGTTGCTACTCCCGAGGACTATGATGGTCGCCTCATATAAAAGTGTGCCGGCAACCACACCCTTCCATCGAAACACAAGAAATGCTTCACGCTGGAAATAGGTGTGCGGTACCAAAAGGTGCGGTGAGCAGTTCACGCCCACCAGAGAAGAGCCCGATGGGGCACACGCTGAGGACACCGGCGGCGGTCAACTGGAGTTCCCGGAGTCCTCTTCGCACCGTCGAGGTCGGCCACCGGGGGAGTTTTAGTGCGATAAGGAACCCACATAACCCGCGTCGCTCCCACGACGTCGGGTACTTTTTGAAAGTTTTCCCCTCGAAAACAAAAAAAAAGATGTGCGGTGGTAGGTACTTCCCCGGTCAAACTACACTGGTTCTACCACCTTAATTACATTTGTACCTAACCGGTTAAAAAAAGTTTGTTATTGCTATTGAGTTTCTTTATATGCTATATTAGTTCGAAGTCAGAACCGATAAGCCATTAAATTAGTTGTAGTTTATATTTATTTACTTTACATTTTTAATAATTAAGGCTTTTTATTATCAATCTATACACAAGTTTTGTCCAATAACTTTACTTATACCCATACTCCATGAAATAATAGTTTGATTTGTATTAAAAATAAAGTCAAAAGAAACCAAAGCAATAACTTACACTAATATATTTTGTAGTTTGAAACAAACTTTACCCAAAAGCAAAGTGGGGTCGCAGACCACCAGGGTTGGCTGGAGCGAGATTTACGTTGACAACTCAATATGGCTTTGTGGGCCGTCGGATTACAGAACTAAGCTACTCGACATAAACGGGTTGCACCTTATTTTAAAAATACGTCGATTTTGCTAGTACGTACAATCAAAGTTTTTTTCCAAAATATACCTACTGTTAGATATTTAACTACTGTTTTAAAAATGAGACGTTTGTCTTCATAAATCTTTTAATTTAAAGTTAGTTCCAGATAGTACCTAGTTAGTAAAACCATAATAAAGTACCTAGCTACCTACCTAGTATTATTACCTATTCAACTTTATTCCGTACATCTTTTTAACGAGGGCTCAGTTGATCCTAGCATTTCGTGGTTGCTATACCCTTGAGCCCCTCTACCTCACCAAAAATCATTAAACTCCAAGACCCACAAAAGTTCTTCTTGAAATTTGGAACGCCTCGGATAAGAATCTCTAGCTAACGGTCCTGTTACAAGACAAAAATGTTTGTGGTGGTTGCACTCCCTAAGCCATATCACAAAAGGCTCTTAAAGCAATGAGTAAAAACAACATATATTATTTAACATACATATATATATACATATAACTATCTCACGGTAAAAGCAATGAGTAAAAAACGAGTGTATAAAAAGTTCTGGATAGGAAATAGCTAATTACTATTCAAATAAATAAAGGGGTTATTATGTATGCAAACACATTAGACAAATTATGGTACCTATTTTACGATCAGAAATTAGTATGCGTATGAGAATTGAAATAAAATAATTAAACAATAATTAATACTATATCCGTAAACGTATAGTTCCTACGTTGTGTATAATTAATGATCATAAAATTGAGCGCGAGTAATTACTGGTTTTAAATGCAGATTGGTTATTTATGGTGACCATCAAGTTACCATCAGTGTCATTTACAATCATAACGCTCTGATGGTTTATCAGCTTTAATAGGCATATTTTTATTATTTTAGTAGCTGAGTTATTATAGACCTTGCTTAATTTTTAGATAGAGAGCACAGTTTCGAATTTCTTGAATGTATTTTTTATATAAAATGAAAATGAAAGAGCTAATGATCATGCTTCACTTCTGTCTAAAGGTAAATAATCACTGCTGCCCATGGATACATGTAATCAAGTCGAAATTTTGCAATTGCATTTTAGATAGCCTGGAGTTATATTCATTAACTAAGTTAGATAGAGTCCGACCGAAACTGGTTTTTTGACTGAAACCGAAACCGAATTTCAGCAACGGTCTGAGTTTCGGCCGAAACCGAAACCGAAACTTCCTTACAAGGATTAAGTTTTGAGGAAAGGAGAAAAAACCTTTATAAAATCATCAGTCTTTTGTTTTTCATCTTTAAATCACAGCAATTCAGTCTTCGACATTTTTACTTCAGGATAATTAATATTAATCAACGTAACAACACATAATTTAAGAAATAAACGTACGGTATTCAACGCGCCGAACATGAGCGATGACAGCGCGAGAACTCCCGAGTGCAGTTTCGGTTTCGGTCGTAGTTTCGGCAGCTTTTCCTCCGAGACCGAAACTAAACCGAAACCTGTATTTTTGCCGAAACTCAACCGAAACCGAATATTCGGTCGGACACTAAAGTTAGATCACCCCGTGGATGTGCTTTTTAACCGACTTCCAAAAAGGAGGAGGAGGAGGTTATCAATTCGTCTGTATTTTTTTTCAACCGAGAACACATTCGTTTTTAATACTTTAAGCCAATGTGTTGTTGTAGCCGAACAACAATGAACAACAACGATTTTTATGCCGGGTCTCCACCGAACAAAAGTTGCCACCTTTTGTGTTGTCAACACGTGTTGGAGACAAAAATTTTCAGAGGAGACGCTGTGTTGTGACACAACTAAAACAAAAGTTGGTGATTCTTCAAAGAAGTGCAAAAAGTTGGAAACAGAGGTTGGCAACACATAATAGGCACGTGTACCTTTTACGTAAATATCTTCATACAAACTATGCCTCTAGAGTTAACAGATTCATCACCGGAAACCCTCTCCTCATGAAAACGTCGGAAAAAAACGTCCGCTAGCAATTTGATTTATTTTAGTGCTCTCTTACGCCCAGGAACAAGCCTTTAGAGTTAACGGAATCACCACCGAATACCCTCTCCTCATGAAGACATCGGAAAAAAACGTCCCCTAGCAATTTGCTCAATTTTTGGTGCTCTCTTACGCCCGGGAACAGCCTCCCCCCCCCCCCATTCCGCTTACATTCAAGACTGACCAAGAGATAAATTTGATATTAATACACTTATAACGACCGTATAATAGTGTTTCATCTTCATTTTTGTTCAGACGTGTTTTTAGTATGATTAATTTCTTGTGGATGTCTTCTACGAATGAGTGAGCTTATGACGTTGATTACCTTAATTACGGATAAAATGATTAAGAGGATCTTCAGAAGACTGGCTTGGCTCGTTACGGTGGCTATATATAAACATTAACTGTACGATCTAGTCCCAAAGGAAATGCTTATACATTTTGTTAAATCCGATCAAAATTTATAAATCTAGTAATTAGTTGAAGATCATAATGTTTAATTACATTATCATCACTCAAACGGTCTTTCGCGTTCATTTCGTAAAATGAATTTAATATACAAACGATATTAAGAATATAATTGAGAAGTATAAAAAAACAAGGGTTTTTTATATTTTCAGCCACTGTTAAGCTACGTTCCTATAACCTAATAGTTAATTTTAAATGTTAACATACCCGTGAATTCGTAATATCAGTTCCTTTGGCATCTTGATCTCCGATGTTCAGGGCAGAATTCAAAATATTAAATTAATACACTTTTCAAATCAAAAAAATCCTACAAGATAACGAAAATTGCAAATCGAATTAAACGTCATTAGCTGATTTATGTTGAGATGCGAGCTAAGGATCGGAGACTAGTATGGCTACTGCAATAAAGACTGAATCTAAATATAGACTCGGATTTATTTGGGATTGGTTATGGATCTCCATTGGCATGGCATCAGTGATCACTTAGCATCGGGTGAACTATGTGCTCGTTTACTACTTCCATATAAAAAAAACCGAGTCGAGAATTAGATTAGAGAAAATTACATTAGTGACAAATATAAAAACAATCGAAGGAATCGCGTGTCGTGCTCTAATTCCGCGTCGGACACGTAACAAAAGCTACCTAAACTACTTTGCATCAGTGATCACTTACCATCGGGTGAACTACATGCTCGTTTGCTACTTCATTCACCACATAATATAAAACAAACTCTCTTCGCGCTGTCTGTCCCTATGTATGCTTCGATCTTTAAAACTACGCTACGGATTTTAATGTAGTTTTTTTAATAGATATATTGATTTAAGAGGAAGGTTTCTATTTATAAAACAGTAGAAGAACACTGATAATTTTAGATCTTTGACTTTAAGACGGAACGAAATCGCCGGTTCAGCTAGTTAATATTAAAAGAAGATAAACCGAAATTAAGTCCTAAAGTTACAGTGACAAATATAAGAAATCCAAGAAATCGCGTGTCGTGCGCATTAATTCCGCCTTGGACACGAAAAAGGCTACCTAAACTACCTTAAAACTTTTTTGTTCTACAGTTGGACGTTTTAACATTGAACTCCGAACAATACCACCATCATAAAACATGCCCAACTCAAGGTCTTGGTCGATTAGGCACGCTCAGTCAGGGGCAAAGGTGTGAATCGACATTTAATAAAATAATTTATCGGCCACTGATGTGATTTTAATGACCGACCAGTGGTGGTCAGTGGAGGTTTTTCTGTAACAACTGCAATATAATGGGTACTGTTAGCTCTCGAAAAACAAGGCCTGCATTACTCAGTAGGGAGTAGTAACATGTTTAAGCATAAAAGCTTATTGAAGTGAACTATTAGGTTCGTAACTACCTACTATAATTAAAACGAGTGCGTTAAAGTTTTTCTAAATGAGGCTTATTATGACCCGCGTAGCAGAGCTGTTATCATATCGGTATGACGCGCAATGGGTCCCGGGTTCGATTCGCGGCCAGGCAGGAATCTGAATGATGAGCTTGGATTCATGTTCTGGGTCTGGGTGTTTGTGTATTCGTCTTGTGTGTGTCCATGGTACCCACGGCACTGGAGAAAATCCTAGTGTGGGGCTATGAGTGTAGAAAGCGTGTTTCTTTTATCTAGCAATATTGAACAATGAGAGTGGAGTGTACTCATTATCTTTTCTAATTACAAGTTATTATTTTATGTTGGTATAGAAGAAGAAAGAAGAAGTTGGTATAGAACTAATTCATATTAATTTATGTTGGTATAGAAGTAAGTTAAAAGAGTGATATGAAAAGTGCCCTCCCAAAAACAATATTTTTCACTTAGAAAGGACTTGATATACGATCGATAATGGTGATGATCGTCACTAACGGTAGCTATAGTCAGCTACCGTCAGTGACTGTTGGCGTTGCTTGTCAACATGAACTATGCTTCGGAGCAAAAGCTTGCGTTTTACAGCAAACTTTACACAACCTTTGCTCCCTAAAAGCGAATAAAATAGCATTTATTTTTATAACATACGCCATAAACATTGCTATAAACATTGGTTTCATATCAATAGCGGCCCATACTGCCCGCAGAAGCGTTATTCCAAATTTTTTTTTTCTTTTTATGACTTTGGAAAGGCTTATGAAATGCACCTTATTATTCAAACCGAATGACGATAACTTAGTTTCTCTCTCTCGTCAATCCATTATTGTCCCACTACTGGGCACAGGTTTTCTCTCAGAGTGAGACAGTTTAGCCATAGTCCACCGCGCTGGCCAAGTGCGAACTGGCGGACTTCACACACCTCCGAGAACTTGTTTTTTTAAGAACTGTCGGCTGTGTAGGTTTCCTCATGATGTTTTGTCGAAAAGCAGTGATAATTCGTTTCTAATAAGCATGTAATTTTATGAAAAATCAGTGGTGCGTGCCAGGGTTTGAACCTCAGGTCTCCCGATCGAGAGGGCAAGTTCCAACCATTTGGCTATCACTGCTCACTTATAACTTAGTTTACACTTACAAAACAAGTTTAAATTTTTGTCTTTCGCACATAAATTTCCTCGAGTTACTTCAAATGACATACGGCTTGTGCTTCTGAGTGCAGTACACATTGCACGCACTTACCCTTTCAGCTCACTCGAATGCGTTTACATGTTTGCCACAATTATTTAAAAAGGCTCGATGCACGCACCGCGATAGCGTTATCTCCGGACAATCAATTAACCGCCTCGCATTTCGATTATTGATTTTGTAATTAAATCGCATCGGTGGGCGTGTCGCATGCAAAGACGCGTATGAATTTATGCCCAGATGATCGTTAGCGGTGTTTGTTGACTCTTCCAATTAAGTCATTATGATTAAGCGGCGCAAAATGCAAATATTGTATTAATTTGCAATTTGTTGGTGAAAATTTTTCATTGTTTTGAATGTTCAGCGCCGTTAGTAGCAGTTTATAGCGTTACATCAAAACAATATTGTTTAAGTCTTTGCACGTTCATTGCAATGTACATTTCACACTCACGTTTTCTGTTCTTGTACTTTGCAATAATGGTGAAAAATATAAATATTCTTGTTTTGAGGGACTATTATTAAAACCCGAACTATGGTATTGTCGAATACCCTTCCAATCAGAGCACAATTACGCTAACAACATTGTTTTTAGATAAACAAGAAATTATTATGAAGATAAACCTGACTGCTAATATTAAATTTTACAGTCATTTATTTCGTTTAAAACTTTTTACAACAATTTACTTATTTACTCTTGGTAAAGGTAGATTAGTAGGTAGGCCCCGCAGGTGAGATTTTTTAAAATATTTCGGTTTCTTCAACAGTAATCCTTAAATTTCAGTCAATTTACATGAAACCGTAATTTACTATAAACTCAAATCTTTATCGAGAACTGCACCATCTTTTAGTAAAATCCGCACATAAATCGGTTCAGTAGATTCTGAAAAAATCGATTACCTACATACTAGCTGAAAGCTTTTGGGGAATTTATTTTATAATAAGTATAGAAGTACTATTATACATATATATTTGTAATGTTCTACTTACTCACTTTCATTTTATACCCATATTGTTATGGGTTATGTATACAAAATTCCCCCCTCCCCCTTTTTCTCTGACCGCAGACGCCATATTGAAATATTATATAGCCTATGTCACGCTCACAACTGAGTCATTTTAAATGAAATGTCATATGTGACAATCCGTCAAGCCGTTAATGCTGTAGCGCGTGTCAAAGAAATGGACATACATGCATACATATATACATACACTCGAAAAACATCACCCTCCTAAGCCCTCTTACGTACCAGCGGTTAACCGCGCGGCTAGCCGCTTTTCCAGTTTAATATGAAACCCCGCCAAAATTTAAAAACGCCGCGGTCGAATTTGGGGCTGTTTCATATTAAACTGGAAAAGCCGCGAGGTCTACCGCGCCCGCGGTTAACCGCTAGTGCATAAGGGGGGTTAGGCAGTCGGGTAAAAAGGTGTAGCGGTCTTCCAGCAATGCTATCAGTCATGCGATTAAGGGTTCAACTATCTTCAAAATAAAAAGGCTTACTACGTTTGTGATTTTTTGAGCATTATTATTGCTTCAATATGTTTATACTTTGTGTTCATCTAAATATGGACACTTTCACTTATATCTAGACGTTAGGTAAGCTCGCTATCTCGTCACTTTTAACATTATAAATTGGTTTGAGAAGCGGAAAATTACCGTGCAAAGCGATGACTGATGAAATTGTGACAATGTTCAGACGTCTTAATCATTCGATCACGTCGCCTACACTCGCCTACAACAGCTGTTGATGTCAATACATATGGTTTTCTGCGAATTACTGTCTGAATTGGATATAAACTTTAAGTACTTTTATGTTTTGTAAGGCGGAAGTTTGACTGGTGATCATTCAAAATTCGCCTACATGTGTACATATATTAGCGTGCTGTATATGCCACATACATAAAAAAAATATTGGAAGACAGGTAATGAGTAATGAAGTATATAAAATCTGAAATCAACTGCTGGAAATAGGCTTTCTCTATTAGAGGACTGTACCAATAGTCATCGCGGCTCGCTTGTACGTTAGTGACCGCAATGGGTGTTGATATTATACAGTAAGACGCTACTGCCCCTTTCCTGAATTTTGTGCCTTAGTTGCCTTTTACAAAATCCAGGGGACAAGATGGGAAAATACTATCATGGAGGACATCACACGGCATGAAAGTTATAGTGAGTAAGTAAGTACCTATGTGTATTGGACTGTTGTCTTTTTGTGTTATTTTTTTGTAGAAAACTTTATAGATAGGTTTAATCTCTTCGATATTTAGAATTGCGTAAAAGTAGAAGTTTCTTATTTGACTCCTATCACCAATATTTTAATCCTGATGAATCTACATATATTTTAATTCAACATCATCTAGTTTATATATGCATATACGGTGTACATCGCATATGACCGTCATTAATTAACCATACCGACGTACATAGTATTGTGAATTGGAATAATATGTCGCTATGTTATATATCACTTGCCAATGCGTCCGAGTGGGAATAATTATGGCGTTATAGGCCACAATAAGAAGAAAAGTTAATGTAATTATTCACCGTCCGATTTCTTTATTTAGTCCGGTCAAATTAGACCAAAAAATTAGAATGAAATTACATAAATTCGCAACAAGCTGAATTTTGGTACAATTGTTCAAAACACGGTTATAAACAATAGCTGAAAGTTCCCCATCTTTCCCGTGTGTGGAAAATTTTTTATTTAAGGTCAAATGTCAAAAAAATGAGTTATTCGCGATTTTCAGCAAAACGGTAAGTTTTATCAGAACAATACCTCCAACTAAAATTGTAGATCATTAAATTATCTATAAAAAATATGTCAATACTTTTTTTCTCACGAGACACCGTTTCGGAGATATCGCAGTGTAAAAAGTTGTAACAGTTGCAATTGTCATAACATGCATAAGTACGTCACGTATATTCATCCCTAGAGTTGTAATATTATGTAGTATAGGTTAAAATATTTTTCTGTCGGTTATTGTAACTTGCACTTAGAATATAAAATATACATCAGCTATAACTATAAGAATATCAGGTAAAAGGAAACCCAGTCCCTTCATTTATACGTAAGTGTAGCCTTGGGACACGCGTTTTTATCAACTGTTATGTTTGTATTGAGTTTCTATTATTATTTTAAGAAGACATTTTTGTTGATTTTTTATTATTTTTATTTTTACATGTTTCAGTGTCTTTCTTTTTTTTTAAGTGGGTAATCCTCATGGATACCCAGCCACCCGGGGCGGCAGCTGGGTTATGCCGGACTCTTACCGGCTAAATCCCCACTGTGTGTTCTCCTTGCACCGTACGAAGGGAACACGTGTAAGCTTTCGCAGTCATTTGCGAACCCGCCGTGCCTGGCCGCTCCCGCAGCCCCTCCCCACGTGGAGCATAAAGCTCCCATCGCGCGTCAGAAAACACAAAGGCGCGCCTTATCTCCAAGGCCCCATCCGCAGAGCGACGGTCCAATCCCGAGACCGACACCCAGGAGCCGTGGGCATGAGCAAGTCGACACCCGCAAGACAACCCTACAGGCATCGACCTTCCACACCCAGCGGTGGATCCGTTTTTTGGTTCCGCCGCAAACCACCAAACGCGCTAAGTACACTACCTTATAGGTGGCGTGGAAACGTGTGCATTTTATGACAATTGCAACTGTTACAACTTTTTACACTGCGATATCTCCGAAACGGTGTCTCGTGAGAAAAAAAGTATTGATATATTTTTTATAGATAATTTAATGATCTACAATTTTAGTCTGAGGTATTTTTCTGATAAAACTTACCGTTTTGCTGAAAATCGCGAAAAACTCATTTTTTTGACATTTGACCTTGAATAAAAATTTTTCCACACACGGGAATGATGGGGAACTTTCAGCTATTGTTTATTATCGTGTTTTGAACAATTGTACCGAAATTCAGCTTGTTGCGAATTTATGTAGCACCGAATGTCTAATTTGACCGGACTAATTGTCTCATGAGCTAATATTTTAAGTTGGGCCAGTGTTTTTCAATCTTTATATGATACCCCTAATATTTGAATATAGTGACCCCCTATCTGAAAATATTCAGCTCTTCGCTGCTGGTTCTAAATAGCTTTATTTAAATATGTTACCAATATGAAAGTCATACAAAATGTTTACTTTTATTTGTAATTATGTATTGGTTGAGGTTGATAATATGTAATTGTAATTTATAATTAACATGTTAATTCACATGACTGACGTTACCACCTAAATAAATGTGCCTAAATTAATATTACTATTACAAAAATATATCTTTTAAACTTGTTTTTTCTTCCTTAACAACACTACAAATTCCTGAAACCGTTTTTGGTATCTTGTGGGCTTCCTGGAGGGTCGCCTTACTTTGAAAATCACTGAGTTAAGCGTTTCGATGTCGCGCCGAGGGTCGACCGGCCACAAAAACGTGCTCCTTAATCATGTCTGCCTTAATCGATTTTCGAAAATGCCCTCTTGGCTCTTATTTTTCACCTCTCGGTCCAAACTCGACTGCGTTTAATAATATCGGGCGGTTATTAAGGCTGAATGTGCACAATTTTATACTACTTACTCACGGTGAATAAATTGCTTAAAGCACCTCTTCGGTTCGAGTTTCTGTTTGGATTATTTTGTCCTAAAGTGATTCAAATATTGATTACAGCAATTTCGGTTATCATTATCGCTCCACAACTGTCTTATTTGGTACATTATAGGATATATGTTTTTAAAGAATGGACAGGACTAGTGTTGCCCAAATGCAAGAACAAGACGAGACTTAGCCAGTCTTGGTCTTGGTCTTGCGCCAATACACCTGGTCTTGGTCTTGGTCTTGGTCTTGCGCTCCCAGTCTTGGTCTTGGTCTTGGTCTTGCAGCAAGAGTCTTGCAAGTCTTGCAATTACCTATTAGTCTATTACTATTTATTAAAGTTTGACTAAATGTACAATAATAGTACCTAAGTAATTAGTTTAAAACCATATAAGTAATCAATATTATAATATATACTTACTAGAATGAATTAATATGACATCTACTACCTATCCTTACCATTTTATCCCAATCATAATACTACTTGCGTGATCAGTATAATGTATTCATTTTCATTCTAAGCACTCTGAAACTTATTTATTCTTTGGAACACCTGTAGGTACTCTTAAAATTCGAAATTATTTTGCATGAGTATACCTACGCCCTATGGCGGCAATCAAATAGTGTCAAATGTTATGATTTCGGCGTGGCGGCAACGATTGTTTTAGATTTCAAAAGAAGCCGCCGGCGCGTGTATCATAACCATGTACTTCCGAAAAGCGGCAAATTTCTTTGAGAAGTAAGTGCAAAACCTTTGATGCCGCATTATTAAAGTGCCGATGGTTAAAACATAACTATGCATGCACTCAGTTTGATTTTAATAGATATTTTTTTATTCGCTATGTTTATGGTATTAGTCGCAATGCGCATAGGTCCAGTTTTTCATATTCTTTGATACAGTTTTTTGCGTCTCATAGAATTCCTAAGCGTACCTACCTATACACCGAACTGTTACACCTAACTACTCAGTGAAATAGCGCTAAGTCCCAGCTGCAAGACGCAAGAGTCTTGCAGGCTATGTCTTGTTCTTGCTCAAGTCTTGCACGGTCAGTCTTGGTCTTGGTCTTGCTAAAAATACGCGGTCTTGTTCTTGGTCTTGGTCTTGCAAAAACGCAAGAACAAGACCAAGACTGCAAGACCAAGACTGAATTTGGGCAACACTAGACAGGACTTTTGGTAATGTGACCAAAAGTCATTTAATGTCTCGGAGTATTAGCAGGACTTGTGTTAAAGCTATCACAGGCCGCTCTATTTCTCGCACAATATACAGGTATTTTGGCAAAGTAAGCAAAAGTCACCTTATTTCTCGTTCAATCAACAGAACTTGGACAAAGTGACCAAAAAAATCCTTAAGAACATTTAGGTACATGAAGACAGCTAAAATACCTGTTATAAACGTCTTTTACAAATGACATTAAGTTTAATGTTTATGTGTATTAAAACCACTATTATCCAGGATATCTAGATATTAACCAGGATTATCTGTAATAATCCGTTATACGTCGACTTGAGCGATTTTTAACCTAAAAATGAGCTGGCAATTGAGAGACGAAATACTCGTATAAATTCTTCTTAGTCAACGCGGTGACCTGAAGAGGATTGCGTTTGAATGACTGATCAGTATGCACGGTAGGATCCTCCTCACATGTCGCTCCCATTCATCCGCACCAGGCATTCAAAAACAAATTGCCCCAAACAGAACCTTTTAGAAAAAACTTGGGGATTTTTTCCATACGGCTTACGGGTAATTAAGCGTTCGTTATGCATATCCTTACTTATAGTATTGTACCGGTTATGATCTGTCGATTTGTTAATCCTTAATATCCATGTAAAAGTCAATCATTGTCAGAATATATATAGCATAAAACGAGCAGGTGCCTGTTTATGATCCGTACCACATATCTTACAATCTCTTCGATGCTAATTACTTGCTTTCTGCACGGTTTAATGTCCCTTTATATCATAACATCGCGTTAACTTAAAAGAAACTTTAGTCGGCTAAAAGTAGCACCCATTTCATTTTCAGACATATTGCGCAATAAATCTGGTATCACCGAGTTTGGTTATGAAACGGAATGATTACAGCAAGAGCCCGGTGAGTTAGGAGGTATCTCGGAGAGCGCAAATTGAATTAGCATATATTTTGCATAAATGCTACGAGCCACCAGCGGCGCTGCCCGCGTGTTCGAGTTATGGCGCAGCGTGCCATCAATTAAAGTTTAAAATTCGATCTGCAACGAATGAGTCGGCTGCCCCGTAATTGGCCGGGCCATCCCGATGATTACTTTATTGGTCACATGCATACATTAACACTGTTGTACGTAATATTCGCGTGTTGCGAGCTGGCATTTTAATTTCAATTCACCGACGTAATGACTCTGATTCAATATTTTACTGAAAGAAAAATTCGCGGTTAAACCTGCAATTCGGCGTCGCGGGCGCACGTAGGCGGTGCGTCCTACGGTCGACCACTGCATTTAAATAACTTGTTTCGGCTTCCGACCGCCTCGGACGCAAGGACGCAACCCTTGGCTTAGAACCTTTGTGTTCCTTTTTCGTTCCTTCCTAATAATCGATCGAGTCTGTCTCTGTCTATGCCTGCTAAATTTGGCCCCGTCAATTTACTGAGCGGACAAAGTGGTGTCCTCACAATGTTCTGAGAGCAGGTAGCGCGTTTTTTGCAGTTATCTCGCTTAATTTGAGTTGAGTTTTTTGTTTTGTTATACGTGTGACCCTAGAGGAAAGGTAAAAAATGTATTCAACAATATTATTTTATTACTGATGTTTAGTAGTCTTTATATTTATGACGACTTCCATCTGATACTACACCACAAGTACTTAAGAATAATTTTATTTCCCGACCTGCCCTAATAACAATGAGAAGTACGGCATTGATAACTTAATTATATAAAAAAATTGAAGAGAATCTAATGTTAGCTGTAATGTAACATGAAAATCTACTCATAATAAATTTTATAACACGTATTACCCACTACACCTACGTGCCTCAATGTATCAATAATCTATGAGAGGCATGCCATGTCATAATTTAGAAGAATAACGTCGTATCGGGGAGCAAGTGGATTGTAGCATGTTGTACTGTACCGTGCATTGCAGACGCGTAGGGTTACCAGGTCAAATAGAGGAGCCGGACAGACTAGAAAAAAAATCCTGGACATTTGGACAAAAAGGTTAGATACCCTAAATTGTGAAGGACTTTGTATTAATACGAAATACGAAAAAAAGTTGTGTGTAAAACCAGGCTTTTGATTTTTTTCATATAATTGAAGTAGCAATCGCCCATGCAATCCATCTGATGGTAAGTGGTCACTGCCGCCCAAAGACATCTGGAAGCACGCTCATATACAACACGAGTCCTAATTCCTATCTGGAGCCAATCACACTGGTTCCACCATCTGGCAAATTTATTGAGTGCCTTCAGTGTCATTGTTTTTAGGCGGTCGGGTTTTTATTAACATAATATTTTTTTGTTTTTTTATTCAGTATATTTCACTCGGCAAACTGCGTCGACTGCAATGATATGTCACATTTTACTATCCTTTAAGTAATTTGGACTATAGCCGTGCCAAAGTAATGGACAATTCAAATATACATAAAAATGACGAAAACATGTCGGTAAAAATGCCTAACAATGTCCGTCTTTATCCGAATGCCTAGCGATTCTAGCTTAGCTACGTGCGCGGACTACCGCGCCAGTGCCAAGGCAGCAACTTAATGTATCGCATCTGACCCCGCATCACGAGGCGATGGCGCGTGCCAAAGAAATTGACACTCACATATACACAGAAACATACATACACACGCTCGAAATATACCACCCTCCTGATGCAGTCGGATAAAATGCCTAATTATGTCCGACTTTAACCGAACGCCTGGCAACGCTAGCCCAGCTACGTGCGCGGACTACCGCGCCGGTGCCAAGGCGGCAACTTAATGTATCGCATCTGACACTGACTGTACACAGTACACATCTGACTATACACAGAAACATACATACACACGCTCGAAATATATAGCACGCTCCTGACGCAGTCAGATATTATGCTTAACTACGAGTATGTCCGGCTTTATCAAAACGCCTGGCAACGCGTGCCTAGCTACGTACGCGGACTACCGCGCCGGTGCCAAGGCGGCTACTTATTGTATCGCACCTGACGCCACATCACGAGGCTGTGGTGCGTGCTAAAAAAATTGACACACATACAGATACACCCTCGAAAAATATCACCCTCCTTACGCAGTCGGGTAAAATGCCTGACTATGTCCGGCTTTATCCGAACGCCTGGCAACGCTAGCCCAGCTACGTGCGCGGACTACCGCGCCGGTGCCAAGGCGGCAACTTATTGTATCACATCTGACGCCGCATCACGAGCACAGTTTATGGAAATTTTCCTCTGACGTGCTTATGTTCTTAAATTACACCTCAATGCTTGTACCGTTTCCTTATGATATTCGTATGAACAACAGGGCTAAGACTAAATATTGCTTCAGTCCACAAACGAATGTATGTACAAATCGCATTTTTAATATAATAAATGCGAAAGTTTGTGAATATGTGTGCTTGTTTTATTTCTCTTTTACTTATACGCGACCAAAGCGGACGAAACTGCGGAATAATCACGTAAAAGATAAACTAGAAAGACAGAACAGAATGAGAAATAAATTGATCTCTTTCATTTATTTAGCATTATTTACATGCAATGCAAATTTTAACCAATAAAAAACATCTATTTTTATCGTCCGCTCATAAATAGCGCAAACGAGATGTAGCATCTGTAGCAATGCAGTGAAAGTGCGCCTTACATGCAAGTTTATATGGTAAGAGCGGAGATTATACTATGGAAATCAGATATATGCATTCCGTGGTTGTTTTATGTTATAATCAAAGCGCATAGGCTGAAATATAAAGCGTCGGCGAGGGACTCGTAAAGCAAATAGATTGCATCTGAGTGTCGCGGGACGTGCAGGCTCCGCTATGCCGCATGAATAAGACGCTGCTATAGACTAAATCCGCAACAGACAGAATCTATATTGTACAGCTACAGCGGTGCATACGGATGTATTGCACGATGACAAAGAACGTAAGAAATCTATATATTAATACATGAAACAAAACTGTGATTCGTTTTTAAAATACTTGCCGTGGACGGAGGAGGATGAAATTATGCACGGTTACAGAATGATGCAGAGAAGGATTACCATATGCTAATATTTATTTCAAATAATGCATAAAACATACCTAAAATCAACCGGCTAAAAAATATATATATATATATATACCGCATACAATTTATACCGGATAACCGGATGATGAGGTACGAAGAACATAAAAAATATGTATTAAAATGTTCAATATTCAATAATTCTATTGTTTCTTTTACAGCTTGAGGTACCAAACGAGCATGTAGTCCATCTGATGGTAAGTGTTTGCTGCTTGCCATGGTCATATGTAAGCGACTTCACAAAAAACAGTAGTTATATATGTGAAGTCAATCACAGATGCGTTGCTACTCCCGAAGACTAAGATGGTCGTCTCATATATAAAGGAGTCGGCAATTACTTCGTTCCTTACAGCTATAGCCTAAACGGCTTGACGGGTTGTTACATATGACATATGATTGAAATCGACTCAGTATTCTGAGTAACGTAGACTATATAATTTTTTACGTTACGACCTAGCTTGACACAAAATGCAAAAAATTATAAATTAATACAATTATTAAAAAAAAAAAAACAACTGAAACTGTTAAATTAGTTACAAATACAATCATCACTACATTTTAAAATAATGCATTTAAATATCTCATTTTAAAATAAAACATTTAAATATAACATCCAGTCTCTGAAGTTCGTCTACTCTAGAGGCGGGGAGAATCACGTCGCATGCGCCCGCGCACCTTCGCCCAGATAACTCTAGCGCAGCGATGCGACTGGATTATTGTTTAGCAATTAAATGGCGACTGTGGCGGTGCTTTTGTGCAACTTGTTTCACTGATATGGCGTAGGCATGAGATGTACGCGGTGTACGATAACTCGGCACTGAGAAGTACTTTTCCGCGTTTCAACTTGATTAAGTGAAGTCACAATTAAGTATTGTTGAAGCCAAGCGATTACGGTTGTGATAAATGAAATAGCAAAAAATATTTACGCTGATACATTAGATTTTAAAAATAACATTCTTCTAACTTTAGTATCTTGAAACTTACGTATGCTCTAACATTATCGCAGTATAATATTTTACATATACCTAGACATAAAATACATTTGAGTAAGGTTTAAGCTACTCTTAACATGAATTAAGATCATACTTAAAGTAACCTAATAAATAAAATATATCGTTTCGTTTTTTGTGTAATACATTTAATTAAAGTATGAATGATTTAAAACTTAATTTGAAGTAGCCTACAGCTCCAATGTAGGCTCCCAGACAATGTTTTGGTATATAAAATAATTTTCTGCGACTCGCTTATTTCCAACATTACATCAACAGTGTACTTACTTCCCTCAGTCAAGAATTTGTAATGTAGCATTAATTTCGAGAGAGTGTAACGTTCTGCGGGAAATGGTAATCGTTGTTTAAGGAACTTGCTGCATCGCTACCAAGAAATGATTTGCGATTTAGCGATATAAGGTTATTGCCGCGACTCTCCCCGCTTTTATCACTTTTATTGAGATAGTGAATATAGAGATAGTGAATATCCTGTGTGCGTGGGCGGTGTGGACCTCTGCCCACAGCCTGGCGGTGCAAAGGGCCTTGGGCCTCACAGACACAGGGCCTCCCAAGACCTTCTCTTTTTTTTGTTTTTTCCGTCGTCAAATTACAGATCGACTTTAATTTTTTTACATTTGGTGACCTTTTTTTTATTCGACAAACTCCAATTCGACTTTAATCAACGGGCCTTGCGAATTATGGCTTGCCCACCAATTTAGGTCTTGCGCTGCCACTGCCACTGGTCATAAACGATCTTTGCACAACGTTTTTTTTGTGAACGCAAACACACACACTACCAGTTATTTTTGCGCAAAAAAATAACAAACAAACAACCTGACAAACTTTTACATTTATAATATTGTATGATTCGTATAGAAATCATTTACCTACTAAATCTACGATCGTCTCTGCGTATATATGTATGCTTGTCAGTTTTACGTAGGATACCTTACTAGTTTATTCTCGCAGTTTAGTTGGGTGATGTCACATACGGTGAAAAGTATTCTATGTGTTAATCCGGGCTATAAACTATATGTGTGCCAAATTTGATCCAAATCCGATCTGTAGTTTTTACGTGAATGGGCAACAAGCATCTGTCCTGAAAAACGTTCACATTTATATTATTAGCATATTTCGTGTTTTTGAACCGTAATATGTAACTGGTTAAGTATCATAGACACAACCTTTTGGCGGATATACTAATAGAAAATATTGTCAGGAACATCGCTCCTCTTATCGTGAACGAAGTAAATATACGCGGACGCAGTTAAAATTTTTTACCACAATTTAAGTTTATGTCAAAGAAATGACATTTGTCGAATGTCAATTCTGTCGTGAGAAATTAATTTGTAGCCTGTCGCTTGCCATATTTCCGTGGAGCATGTCGGCAAAAAGCGCCGGCTTGAAAGGCTTGTAGCTATTACCTGGATAACCCACCTGAGCTCGTGGGAAACTACGTAACATTCTTTTCGGGAATTGTGTTCATGGTATATGAGTACAAGTTATTATAAAGAAGCACGAATGGATTATGGCTACATGGTATGCAATTCGATATCATAAATAAAACTGGATAATGGAGAATGTACAATGTTCGTATTTTATAAATTAATGTCAGGGTGCATTTTTATAACGATTACGAACTTTACAAACAAAGTTCTAGCGGAAATAAACTGATCTTTATAACATATTTTTGTCATTGTACTGTATACAAATTACATTATATGATTAACAAACAACGAAAGGCTTAAGAAAGGAGATGTTTCAATCTTGGCTAGGTATATGTACACCATCTCAAAAAATCGAAAAAAATCTCAAGAATCCGAAAAAAATACTTAAAATTTATAAAAACGTGTACTTTTCTGGTACAAAACCAATTAAAATCAACTATTTTCTTCGTTTTCCAATATGGCGGAACAACTGATTTAGACAGTCTGTGTCATTATCTGACAACTGTCATATTGATTCTTTTACTAGATCCATTCATCTGTCTTCTTGTTCTTAGATATTTTCACGGAATATTTTCGTGTGCGTATTGTGTTGGAGTTTCTATATCAAGTTACCAAACCCCTGGCTTACATATCTTGGATTTCGGATCGCTACTTACCTCAGTTGACTTGACTTTCATATTTTGGACTGTTCATCGGCCTGTTGGCCAGGCTAGTGAATAAAGGATTTACATACTCAACTTGGACTTCCAAACATCAACTGATTTATTCGGGTTTGAATTGAAATCATAATTGTAATTGACTAATAGCTATGAGGTAAGATTAGTCTTTGTTTACATAGAACCATAACTATACAATAGTTTTAAGGTTATCATAGCTAAGCTACATAATGTAATAATAAGTTTTTTTTCTTTTTTGCATTGGATCAGAATTCAGTTAATCACTGACAATGACAACTGATTGTCATTGTCACAGTTTGTTTATTAACCTCAACTGTCAAAATGAAATAATATCGCCGCCATTATATTGTGTTGCAATTCTAACTTAAAATTCTAGTCTTGTACCAATAAACCCAGTCGATTTTAATAAAATGCTTAGTTTAAAAGTGCTCTATACTTTACTGGCTTTTTTATCATATGGTGTACAGATACCTGGCCAAAGGTCCATACATTTTGAAACATCTCCTTTTAAATGTTGTAATGTTAGACGCCCAAAGAAAACATACAGTAAATTATGCTTGTAAAATAAGTAAATGTTGCTTGTTGACGTATCTATTTGTTAGGTTAGTTAGTATGATGATTTGACGGATATCATCGTACCGGTCTGACACGAAGTGGGTTCCGGGTTTGATTCCCTGCCAGACAAGTGATAAACTTACGAGTAGATTTCTTTTCTGGGTCTATTGAGTTTCTAAATTAAAATGCGTTTCAAAATCAAAAATCTATTAGGAACGATAGTTTTCAGGCTTTGAATAATCCATATTCCTAAAACTACATTATATGGCAAGATGTGCCCTGCAAATATTTTGTAAGCTACAAACTGTGGACATATCGTGCATTGCGGTTAGTATAATTAAATTGCATAGTCCGTAACGTGATTGCAAATTGGTCTAACATCTTTAAAGTTGTACACTGTCCATTATAGAAAGTACAGGCAGCTATGTAGTAGAGCGTGGTGGTAGCGCGGGCGGTGGTCACAAAGGTGAGAGAAGCGCAAGACACGCAAAGAAAAAATACGAGACAGAAATACCACTTTTTTTTATCTGACTGAAGTAGCAAACGAACATGCAGTCCACCTGATGATAAATGCACTGCCGCCCATGGACATCTGTAATCAACTTCATATAGAACATGGGTTTCATCTGAAGTGAATCACAGATGCGTTGCTATCCCGAGGACTATGATGGTCGCCTCAAGTGAAAGTGTGCCGGCAACCACACCCTTCTATCGAAACGCAAGAAGTGCTTCACGCTAGAAATAGGTGTGGCGGTGGTACTTCCCCGGTCGAACTAAACTGGTTCTACCACCTTACAAATGCACATGTAAAACAATCATGTACCTTTAATGATTTAATACCTCATGTCTTAGGTTTATAAAGTTTGTAATGTTTTCTCAAAATGTTGGTAGTTTATATTTTCGACCAAAATTGGTGGTTCCTCGAAACGATCACAGGCGACGTTTTCGCCAATACATTATAAGGGATAGTTGAAAACATAAACGGCATTTGATCGTTTTGACAAAATGTTATGAATTCCTAAAAAGACAAAGCACTGTAGGCTTATTTCTGCTTTTAAAACAATAGTTTTTCTGTAGTCTAAAAAGTAAGATGTTTTTTCATAAAGTTGAAGCAGCAGAAGCGCATGCATTACGTCATCAAGTGTACATGCGCTTTTGCTGCTACGACTTATTATTTATTTTATAAGTTTTGTACACAAATAATACATAAACAGACATTATAAACTTAAGTAAAAAGGACTACTTATTTTATATATCAGTAGTTATTGCCACCCAAAGACCAAAGATAATACGAGACCTTTATTAAATGGTCACGTATTTTCATCAACAGTCATCTTCATACAGCACACCTTACCAAGCGAAAACATGAACCCCCCGCTATAGTAAATGGTCGTCGATGGGTGCACGATTGATCTACTATCAATCGATTCTAAGGGCCTACCCAAAGATCGCTGAGGGTGCTCGATCGGTGCATCTTAGAATCCTAATCGTGGTCAGAAAATATAACTGGCAAGTTTCAACCTAACGCCCCTTCTACACGCAGGCAGTATCCGCGGGAGGCTGCGGCGCGGCGCGCGGGGCGGGTCAGCGGGGCCGTGAGAACGCGCGCGCGCCGTCGGTTCCCAGGCACGCGCCGCCCGCGCCCTGAGGTACACCCACACTGCCTTGGCTATATGACCACGGAAAGGTGCTTGGATGGCTACATATTTTAAAGCAATTATTTGAAGTAGAGACGCGGCGAAGTGGTTTCACCGAATAACCGAATACCAAATTTTATTCGGTTTAACTTTTACCGAACCGGATTTTCGGCCGAATTATTCGGTTTACCATTTCTTATTAAAAACAACTGTGAAAGTATGATCATAAAAAATTAAATGTTAATTTGACGTTTCGAAATAAATGTTAATATATGAATGCGAATTTGATTGAGATTTCAAAAAAGTTAATTTAAGTTTATTTTTTTATATTATTAGCCTTAACTCAACACACTCTTCGTAGGATTTCTTTGACTTATAGCATAAATCTTACGTAAAAAGTATTCTCTCTTTGTTTTATGCCGTGACGTGTTGCCAAGAAAATAGAAATACTGTAATAAACTAATAAAAAAAGAATTCTATCTCCACCGAAAGTAAATGTTTAAGTATTTGTTGTAATTAATTAATATAAATAGAAAGGTCTCAAAGTTATACAAATATATGAAGCATGATTGGAACTGCAATATTTATATATGAAATCTATTAGATGTAGTATGAAAATCTATTAGAGCTTGTTACGAAACACTAAATGTCTAAATTTTGTGCATTTCTTACCTATAAAGGTATGTATGTTTGTACATTTTTTTTTTCAAAACTTACACTTGCTTCAAAACATGACACTGCAATTTTCATCAAAATCATTTCAGGATTTTTTTTAATATGTTGACAAAAAATCTAATATACTTTATAAATGTGGTGGTACGAATTCTTCTGTATTCTGTGCGAGTTTGACTTCTGCTTGAACGATTCAAACTCAATTGTGAATAATTTTTTGAAACCTCTGTGTTTGAAATCTGTGTAGCATTGTTGATTCATAATATTATGCACTGTACTTCTCAAATACTTAGATATACAAATTCAAGTAAGTAATTTTATGATGCTAAGAATGTATAGTTTTGTTTGGGTTGGGTAAATAGTTGTTTATAATTTAATCGTGATGCAAGCTTCTTACTGCCCGTACGGCATTATTGACACCTATTCCTATCGTATATTGGTAGTCGCATGGTGTTGTGAAGATTTTCACCTCTGAACTTTACCATTGTTGATATAGTTTTAAAGGTCAAAGAAGCAATGATTAATTGTCTTCTTAATCTGGGTGTTTGTTTATTCGTCTTTGTGTGTGTCCATATAAAAGACGACAATGGAATAATCCGAGTATGGGGGCTATGGGGCTAGGAATGGAGAAATCGTTATTATTGGAAAATGACATCAGTCTCCGACTATATAGTATTGATACACATGTATTATATAATTATTTCAGTACGTATCGTGCAAGGGTTCAAAAATTATAAATCTTTAGAAAATTTAGTAAGATAGTTTACAAACTGACATTTCATATTTTTATTTATATGTTTAATCTATTTATTTTGTAGGTACCTATAAACAGTAAAAGCTTCTTATTTGCAGGGGTTATTTTCCGCCTATATACCGTGATTGAGGAACGGTTGGAAAAAAACCTCTTACGGACGTGCCAGCAATTCAAAAAAAGCTGACGAGCTAACAGAAGGCACTATAACTTTTTACTTGCACCAACCATAATATTTGGCCGAATACAAGAAAATTGCCACAATTTTAGGGTTCCCTACCCAGACGCTAAACCCTATTACTAAGACTTCGCTATCAGTCTGTCCATCTGTCACCAGGCTGAATCCCATGAAGCGTGATAGCTTTTTTTTTTTTTTTTTTTTTTGTTATCGAGGGGGAAACCTTCAAAAGGTACCCGACGCCGTGGGAGCAACGCCGGGTTATGTGGGATTCTTACCTCACTAAAACCCCCCCGGTGGCCGTCCTCAGCGCTGTGAGGAGAACTCCAGGAACTCCCAACGGACCACAACAGGAGTCCTCCGAGCGCGATGCCCCTTTCGGGCTCTTCCCCAGTGAGTATTTGAACTCACCGTGTCTCCTGGTGCTTACGAAAGCATGCGACCACACATACTGCCGTCCATCCCGAGGTTACTGGCTGGGCAGCTCGAGCTCCCACTCGAGTCACCCGTAACCCCAAAAGCCCCCTTTTTTGTCGCCTTTTACGACAGGCAGGGGCTACCGTAGCCGTATTCTACTCCCCGACTACAGGGAACAGAGCCGGGTGGACGTCATCTACGTCTGCCCCGGTGGCTCCTTCGCCTAGCGGTATCTGCACGTTCCCGGGCTCTTTCGGCGCCCTCCTTCGCGGACATGACAAAGTCGCAGAAGGAGGTCACCGCGTTCCACGCGTCTCTTGAGCGCACCATCGCTGCGACGACGGCCGCCGGGGACAAGTCGGTCCCGATTTTGCTGACCAGGATCCGCCGCTCTGACTCCCACGATGGACAGTGTTCGAGCGTGTGCTGCGCAGACTCCTGGTCGTGTCCGCAGTGGTGACACACTGCGGACCTCTCTCGGCCTATGCGGTTCAGATACTCACCGAAGCAGCCATGTCCGGTGAGTATCTGAGTCAGACGGTAGGTGACGTGACCTCCGCTCCTCATCCAGGCCCGGTAGCTTGGGAGGATGGCGCCGACGGCTCGTTGACGCGCGTTCTGCGGCTCCCGCAGTCTGTCGCGCCAGCGCGTCAACGCTTGCCATCTGGCATTCCGACGTAGCGTTGCGACCGTCTCATTAGAGGGTTCAGCCCTCTGGCGGAGGACGCGTATCTTGTTAAAGATGTCTGCGTTCATCTCCGCTAGAATGTCCAGGGGCGGGAATCGCGCCAGGACATTTGCCGCCTCATAGGATATCGTGCGGTACCCGCGTGCAACTCTAATCGCAATCGTACGCTGCGCGGCGAGCAGTTTCGCCGCGCGGCGCCGGCTCCCGGTTAGTCTGTGTGACCAAACCGGGGCGCCATAGAGCGCGATAGAGTGCACGACACCCGCGTAGAGGCGGCGGACTTCTTCCCTAGGTCCCCCGAGATTCGGCAGCAGTCCATGCAAAGCACGGACCACCTTATGAATTCGGGGGACGAGACGGTCAAAATGCTCGTCGAAACTCCAGCGGCCATCGAGCACCACCCCAAGGTACTTCATGTACCGGCCCACCTGGATTTCGGCGTCACCTACTCGCACTGACATACTAGGGGGTTCCTTGGCCCGCTTTAGACCATGGAACCATAGCGCCTCAGTCTTCTGAGGCGCTATCCGAAGCCCTAGTCCGCAGATGCGCGACACAACCTGTGCCACACCCATCTCAGCCAATCGAAGAGTCCCTTCGAAGGACTCGCCTTCCGAGAGGACGAGGGTATCGTCGGCGTAGCAGACGATACTCACACCAGGTGGAAGCACCGTCCGCAACACCGCGTCGTATGCGAGATTCCACAGGAGAGGCCCAAGAACCGAACCCTGTGGCACCCCGCACACCACCGCCCTCTCGTTGACATTCCCGTAGCGGCCCGGGTAGCAGACGCTCCGGTCCGACAGATAGTCCGCCAACACGCTTTGAAGGTAGGCGGGCACTCGATGATGTATGAGTGCCGCCTTTATCGCGTCCCAGGGCAGAGAGTTAAATGCGTTAACTATGTCAAGGCTTATAGCCAAAACAACTCTGCCCCGAGAGACGGCCTGCTCTGTGAGCGCTCGGACACGTAGGATTGCATCCACGGTGGAGCGCTGCCGTCTGAAGCCGAACTGATTGTCGGACAGGTCCGGACCACTACTCGCCAGATGTCTGCTGACGCGGGTGGCAATGACCCGCTCCAGAAGCTTGCCAGCCTCGTTTAGCAGACATATAGGCCTGTATGCTCCTGGTGAATCTGCTGGACGACCCACTTTATGCAGGAGCACCAGTTTTGCCCTCTTCCATGCCGCGGGAAAGTGGCCGCGATGGAGGCAGGTGGTAAACAAACGCTGCAGTCTCGCCCCAAGGATCGTCAACGCCAGCACCCAGGCTCGACCTGGAATTCCGTCGGGACCCGGGGCGGTATTGCGTTCCGCCAGGCGCTTGACTGCGCACTCCATCTCTGCCTCCGTAACGGCCAGCTCATCAGACCATTCCGCCTGGCTCGGCGTTTGTGTCAGGACACTGGGGCTGTCCAGAGTTCCGGGAAACAGGGAGCCCACCACTGTCGAGACGAAGACGGGGTCAAGGGTCTCCGTCAGTGGGGGCACCCACGGGCGCAACTTCCCCATAACCATTCTATATGGCCGTCCCCACGGGTCTCTGTCGAGCCCCTCCAGCAGTTCCTTCCACTTGCCGGCCTTGCTGTCCGCAATCGCCGCCTGGAGCGCCATGGTAGCGTGCCTGTACTCGCGGTACCGCTCCTCTATCTCCTCGGCCCCGGCAGTTCTACGTCTGCGGGACCGAGTGTAGAGGCGCCGGGAGCGCACACATGACGCTCGCAGTCGGGCGATGTGTTCCGACCACCAATAGGTCGAACCACTGCGGACAGATCTAACCCGCGGCATGGCTATGTCGCATACCGTCGTCAAATCAGACTGCAGTCTGGCGGTCTCCTCCTGAGGGCTGAGCAGGTTGGTATGCTCAGCAGGTCTGGTCCATTCCACGACGTGAGCAGCAGCGAGAAACATGTCCCGATCGAGGCGCTTAACTGCCCAACGTCGGAAAGGGCCGTCGTTTAGATGACCGACCCGACCCGGGGTATCGAGTACCAGGTCGATGGAGATGTGGCGGTGGTCTGATAGAGTCACCAGTTCCTCCGCCACTCTCCAGCCGGTCACACAACGCGCGGCAGATGGAGTCGCCCATGAAAGATCAACGATCGACTCCCCCTGCCAACGCACGCAAGTGCTGACAGCCCCACGGTTCAAAAGCCGTAGGTCCAGACCCGCCGCCCATTCCAGGACGGTATTTCCTCTGACATTGTCGCGGCGGCTTCCCCAGGCCCTCGAATGGGCGTTAAAGTCGCCCAGGACGAACACCGGCCGAGGGAAGCAACCGCGAATGCAGCTATCCACCTTGTCGAGGAATCTCTCGAAGACCGGCAGACTGCAGTTTGGGGAGACGTAGCAGCCCAAAACCGCTACGGGGCCCCACTCCACCGCAACCAAACCTGGTTCCGCGTGTAGTTTGGAGCAAGGGGGTTCCCCGTTGCCGCCTCCCCAGTAGATCGCCACGGACCGGTCAACGTCCCCGAACCAACGCGGATGGTCGGGGACGTTGTAGGGCTCTGCAACCACTGCCAAGGAGACAGAATGCTCTGCAACAGTCTGCAGTAGTAAGTCCTGTGCCCCGCGACAGTGGTTGAGATTTCCCTGGATGATTTGAAATGATGGAGAACTAGACATTATTTGTTTCCATCATTTCCATGAGTGGGCGATGGGACGACGCGCTGGCCGAAGCCTGTGCAGGCCCATTCGCTCTAGCCGATCCGGTGCCAACCCGCTCGGTTTCCCCCCGGCCGCGTTTCTTCGGCGGTGTGCACTTACTACTGCCCAGCCGGTGGTCAGACCGCCGACCAAGCGCATCGCACACCACGCATTTAGGCGTCTGTGCTACGCATTGGTTGGCCTTGTGATTGGGCTCGCCACATACGTAACACAGGGCACTACGGTCCACGGGACTCTTGCAATGAGGCCTGGCGTGTCCCAGCTCCAGACACCTGTAACATTGCAGAGGTCTGGGACTGAGCATCATCACCCTGGCAGACACCCAGCCTACTCGGACCCGAGCGTCGTCAGCCAGCTTTCTAAGCGCTGCCACAGGGCAGCGGATCCAGGCCGTTCCCAACCGCGAAGACGCCCTCCTTATGGGTCCAACCTTGACCTCCGCAGCGGAGCACCCACAGGCGGCGGCGATTGCCTCAGCGACGTCGGTAGGCTCGACTGAGTCGTCAAGGTCCATGACCCTGGCCTCTGCCGTCTTCGTAGGCCGGGCTACCTTGACGCCCATCTCGCCTAGCACCCCCTGGAGCTCACTGGCCAGCGCGTTAGCCTTGACGGCACACTCTTCTCCGGTGATTTCCAGCAGGAGTCCTCCATTGAGCGCGCGCTTCTGCCGAACGTCGGCGATGCCTAGGTCCGACAGTTTTATGCGCTCCTTGGCGGCCTTCATCGCCTGGGCGTATGTTACGCCACCCTCCTGCGGGACGGTGATCGTTACCGCCGCGGTTTTCGGCACTTTAGGGAGCCGGGATTTCCTTTTAGTATTGTTCTTTTTCTTTTTCTTGGCCGCCTTCCGGGCCTGGGGCTCCAGATTTTTGTTGGCCTGGCTCGCTACTGGTCCTCGAGTGGAGGTCGGTAGCGGTTGAGCAGCGGCTTTACGGGCTTTAGCCCGAGCCTTTCGGCTCACCACTACGCTCCAGCTCTCCTCTTGCACGCCACGCAGCTTTGGCGCTGGTGCTGGAGCTCGAGAGGGCGCCGACTTCTTGTTGCCTTTCGGCTGCAAAGTCGTCGCGAGCCCAGAGGGTGTTAACTTCTGCCCCAATGGAGGCCTTATCGACCTGTCAGGGAAGAGCTCCGCTCTGGAGAAATCGTTATTATTGGAAAATGACATCAGTCTCCGACTATATAGTATTGATACACATGTATTATATAATTATTTCAGTACGTATCGTGCAAGGGTTCAAAAATTATAAATCTTTAGAAAATTTAGTAAGATAGTTTACAAACTGACATTTCATATTTTTATTTATATGTTTAATCTATTTATTTTGTAGGTACCTATAAACAGTAAAAGCTTCTTATTTGCAGGGGTTATTTTCCGCCTATATACCGTGATTGAGGAACGGTTGGAAAAAAACCTCTTACGGACGTGCCAGCAATTCAAAAAAAGCTGACGAGCTAACAGAAGGCACTATAACTTTTTACTTGCACCAACCATAATATTTGGCCGAATACAAGAAAATTGCCACAATTTTAGGGTTCCCTACCCAGACGCTAAACCCTATTACTAAGACTTCGCTATCAGTCTGTCCATCTGTCACCAGGCTGAATCCCATGAAGCGTGATAGCTAGACAGTTGTAATTTTCTCAGATGATGTATTGCTGTTGCCGTTATAATCAATACTAAAAACAGAATAAAATAAATATTTAGATGGGCATATTCATCAAATGTCATTTCGTTTTTTATAAATAATGGTACGGAACCCTTGATGCGCGAGCAAAACTCGCACTTAGCTGTTATTTAGCCCGTGAATACTGAAAACGCGAATGCAGAAATGCGAAGGAGCTTTTATTGTAATTTGAATGGTGACGAGTATGCCTTGCGGGTGTACCGGACGAAGCGAGGTCGCGCCGGTCGTGCGCCGCTTGCCTCGTGGGATGATGCCGCCAGTACCACTAGACTGCATCTTACCTTTTACATTTCGAGCTATACTGTGTTAATGTTATGTTACTCTTCAAAAGATAGGTAAAAATCTTTTGAAGAGTAACTACTTCGTACTTTAGGCTGTAGATTTTTCTAGTGCGTTAATGTTTTCCTAAAATTAAGTCATTTATGGTGTTTTAGGATTATCTGATATCTAATAGGTTAGGTATAGGTTTATTGGGTCAGTAGTGGAAAATTTTATTTTCCTAGAATTGTAATCTTGCAAGAAAAGAATATGTTTAACACTCTTGTTGAGTTCACTGATAGGAACCTCCCTACAAAAACTTTCAGAACATCAGGATATATAATTTCATTTTGTTTTAAACTTAGCTTTTATTAATATAGTATAGTGTGACAAGTGGAATTAGTTTTTTTGACTATTCATAGAAGAAAAATACTTTTTATATATTGCATTATATAGCAAGATGAACATATTCTATGTAATTATGTGTCAATTAAATTGTTAGGCGGCTTAATCTTACATTGCGTTGGTCCATAGAGCTAAAATGTTTCTGATTAGAACAGTAGCACTTTAACAACACTAACATAATATTAATTCTATATTTAGTTTTTCACTGTATAATAATCTAAGTGTGTTCCTCCAACGTACAATCAAGGCTAACACGTTGTATTTTTATTTTTATCACATACCAAAGCAAACATAAGGCTTTAGGCAGCGGGCACGTCGGTGGTAATTTATGCACAGTCGTGTGCATCTCGCCGACCGGCTGATAAGTCGTGACGCTTCGACTACACGGAGAATTAGATCCTGCCGCCAACGCGACCAGCGTAACTTGAACCGTGGACCAACTTTGACGGTTAACACGGTGAAGATTTTTTTATGATTATTTTGGGCTGATTTTAAACTAGATGTTTGAGTATTGTTAATTGTGTTTTATTGGGCTGTTTTATCTTTTAGGGTGTAAGGCCTATGAGGACTTTGTGATTATGACTATGGTACAAAATATAAAATAATAAAAACGAAGAAGAAGAATGTTGTTCTTGTAAAAAATACTTGGAAACCGTCTTCAAGAACAGCACACTAACATCCAAATTTAGAACAGAATGCTAAATTATTTGTTAGAATTGTCTGCCTGATATCCCTGAATCCCTTTCCGTGTTACACAAGTATGGTCAACAATCTGCCCAGGTTGTCAATATGAACAAATAAAAAGAACTTTCTCAAAATAAAAGAACATCTTTACAATCATAATTAAAGTCATTAAAATCATTTATAGACAAAACAATCCAAAAAGGATTCAAATATCCAGACGCAACACCGATTCCCCTGTTAAATAGGTAGTAGATTTCGCTCAATGAAACGTGGTGAATGTCAAATGAAAATGGAATTGAAGACAATGCCCCTAATTTTAATGAAATAGGGTATCCCTATTCTTAAGTGTTGCATTAATTGTACCTAACTTAAAACTTTATCAATGTCGCTTAAATATTTTTCAGACTAAATTGAATACATAATAATGGGTGAAATTTTCAAGCTCATTACGCGCGAAAACAAAAGTTCTTTCTGAATTTGCCGGTATGACAATGATTACCTACACGCGTGGCGATGCGTGAGGACTTTTCAAGCATGCCGCAAGAAAAAATAAACTAAGCATATTCTTTGATGCCGAAAAATATTGATTGACATGTTTGTACCTTTACATAATTGGAAAATACTGATTAAGATTTAGTTTTTACGCTACATCAGAAAGATAATACAAAGAAAAAATAATTAATGATAATTATAATTAACGTATTTTTGTAATTCGAAATCAATTAATTTGTATCGTTAGTTTAGTAACGTTAATACAATAAATACTGCCATTGCTCTTAACCGTTTTTATAGTTATCTACAAATTACTCTAAAGTAGAGTTTGTATTTTGTAGTACAGCCGAAAGGAAAGCTCAGTGATACAATGTATCAGATCATACTAGGGTTACAGGATTACGATTAATTTTGAGTTTTTCTAAAACATTTTTGTAATAAAAAATATTATCACTTGCTTTATTGATAAGAAAATATCGTGATAAAACCTACATGCGTGATAATTCCTTATAAAGTTTTAGAAAGTATTCAAGGTCAATAATCAGTGTCCAGTGTCAGTGTTTGTCCAAGTTTTGTACCGTCGTGTGGTGGCATACAGTCTAATATTTGTCTTTGTTATGAATACTCATGTCCGAAACTGGAATACTAATAGGTTTATAAATAATGAATCCACTGGTGCGGTTATGTTCAATTAAAACTATTATTTTAATATATACCTAGTATTCGTAACATTATTAGCACAATCAATAACAATTACTCTGATTCAGTTTAAATGTTTTAAAGTTTACGTGTCTTAACAAAGACATGACTCAACTGTAGTAGGCACGTCTTCATAAGTGCAAATTACAAGTAAAATATAAGTGCGAAATTATAGTGATTTCTCAGCGGGTAAATTGCAGCACTTCAACGACAGGCGTTAATTCCAGTAGCCGGTGCGCTAGTCTTGTAAATGGATTGCGGTTTGGGTAGTAACACCGTGTTTTTAGTATTTAGGGACTTTTACCTTACTCTCGATTTAAAGCATGTTTGATTTTTCCAGACCTTCGTACAAATACAGAGTTATGTACTCTGGCTGTTTCACAGAAGACGTCTTATTGTTGATTAAATATCATATTAGTTATTGTAGATAAAAAAATGATTAAATATTTGTTGATAAAAAATCATAAGAATTTATTAAGATAGTGATAGAGCTTTTTTGTATTTTGTTTTTCTAGAAGTAATGTACCCTTTTCGACCTAAATTAATTTATCAAGGGTTTAACCGGAAGTCATAATATAACTAAATCATATTTACTCGCCATTTCAGATTTTAGCTATTTGGCAAGAATCTAGTATGAAAAATTACAAATTCAGAAAGGAAATCCCGAGAAAACTGCTCTATTTGGATAGTCTAGCAGAGATAGAATCTGATTTATACTCTGTGGTTATGTAGCAAAATTATGCATTCGCACTCGCTCCACAAAGAGTAACGACAATGTCTCCTTATTACTGGTGGTGACTGCGCAAGTGGCTGTGGTCATCTGTTATTACGTGCAAAGTCAATAAAAATAAGTATATCTAGATTGAGGTACACTATTGTATTGATTTTTTTTATCTGACTGCAGTAGCAAACTAGCATGCAGTCCAAATGATGGTAAGTGTTCACTGCCGCCCATGGACATGTGTAATCAACTTCATACAGAACATGGGTTCCATCTGAAGTCAATCACAGATGCGTTGCTACTCCCGAGGACTATGATGGTCGCCTCATTAAAGTGTGCCGGCAACCACACCCTTCCATCGAAACGCAAGAAATGCTTCACGTTAGAAATAGGTGTGGCGGTGGTACTTCCCCGGTCGAACTACACTGGTTCTACCACCTTCTAAAAATTGTGCTCATGATTATTAAGAGTGCATCGGCATTTCCACGAATCATATCATATCTTATTAACATTTTGTAGGTACATAAGTATTTGAAAGTTTGTTACAGTGTAAGCATTTGTTACTCTTTCACGCTAAAACTACCTTTCACTGGAATTTCGCCCCATGAAAGCGACAGAGCCGCGGTAATAAAGGTATTTAGTAAATTGAAATAAACATTTACATTATTCGTATAAGTTCACCCACCCATCCATTAACATCTGGATCCGGGTGGTGGTCTCGGGGTCGGTCCGTCGCTCTGCGGACCTTGGATGCACGCCTTTGTGTCTGCTGTTGGAGGGGAGCTTCGTGCTCCACGCGGGTGGGCTGCGGGAGCGGCCAGGCACCGGCGGGTTTGCGGATAAATGCGAAAGCGTGCCCGTGTTTCCGCTATACGGTGCAAGGAGAAAAGCCAGTGAGGGTTTAGCCGGTAAGAGTCTGGCATAACCCAGCTGCTCCCTCAAGCGGCTGGGTCTTTTATAACATGATATGTATATTCAATTAGATTGTCAAGACTCAGAGGTAAGAACCTAGGAATTAAGCATCGGATGACTGTACTTCTACAAAATACAACTTAATTTAACCAGTACCAATGCATAATGGTGCGGTAACAGATAAGTGATTTAAGTGGCGATACCGTGACGGACGAATAGAAGACAAACAATTCGGTCACGCTCGCGAACCTGCATTTGTCTTTTATGATATGTCATGTAGATTTAATTAGATTGAAAAAACTCAGAGATAAGGACCTAGAAATTGAACGTCGGATGACTGTAATGTTTTTTTTTTTATTTGACTGAAGTGGCAAACGAGCATGCAGTCCACCTGATGGTAAGTGGTCACTGCCGCCCATGAACATCTGTAATCAACTTCACACAGAACATGAGTTCCATCTGAAGCCAATCACAGATGCGTTGCTACTCCCGAGGACTATGATGGTCACCTCATGTGAAAGTGTGCCTGGAACCACAACTTTTACAAAATACAACTTAATTTAACCAGTGTTCATTCGTAAGGGTGTGGTAACAGTTAAGTGGTTTAAGTGGCAGCGATACCATGACGGACGAACAGAAGACAGACAGTTCGGTCACGCTCGTGAACCGGCATTTATCTTTTATGACATGTATATTTAATTAGGTTGCCAAAACTCAGAGGTAAGACCTAGGAATTTAACATCGGATGACTGTACTTTTACTGACGTCGGTTAAAAATACAACTTAATTTAACCAGCGTTCATTCGTAAGGGTGCAGTAACAGTTAAGTGGTTTAAGTGGCGATACCGTGACGGACGAACAGAAGACAGACAGTTCGGTCACGCTCGCGAACCCGCATTTGTCTTTTCACGCCGCGTCAGTCCGAGTTGCCGACAAAGAAAAATAATATTCACTTGGAAGCGTATAATCATACGAGCATCACTAAATGGAATTCGATTTGGACGTTGATTGAGTTTTTAGCTAAATTGTCCTAAGGTTACGTTACGAGATGAACTGAGCGTATATCTTTTTCAGCGCGGTGAGTTCTATAAATGAATTGGTTAAATGCAAATGCCGTACAGTTTATGTAACAATGTTTTTTATACTATAAATCGATTTTAAGCTTAATGTAAAATAATCTTGACCTGACGACCCGCGTGGCGCAGCGGTTACCATACCGGTCTGACACGCAGTGGGTCCCGGGTTCGATTCCCGACCAGACAGGTATCTGAATAATGTGTTTAGATTCTTGTTCTGGTTCTGGGTGTTTGTATTCGTCTTTGTGTGTGTCCATGGCAGCCACGACACAGGAGAAAATCCTGAAAAAAAGAAATAAAAATCTTGATTCTACACTCAAATACTCAAATTACTAAACGAAAATGTGAAAATGTATATTCCTAATAACAAAAACTTACCCAAATAAAAAATACCTTTGGAATAGATATAACATGAAGATAAAAAATGAGTAGATATTAATATCTCGTTTGAGAGGAAGCCTATATAAACTATAATGAGATAGAGAAATTATTATACGCAGAATTCGAAATGTTAAAACGAAGAACAATAACCGCACGACTTCATACATAACTGCGTACAAGTACTTACCCTAAGGTGAAATTGCGATAAAAAACAAGTAATTCGTTACTCGAACCTGTTATTCTATAATTCGAGGGAGCCTCGGGCTTATAATAACTGTAATAAACAACGTGTAGCGTACCCCATAAGTCACATATAGCGACGTGATAGCTCCCATTACTAAGATACGTGGATAAAAGCACCGATCGGTTATTACAATACTAGCAGTTATAGGATCTTAAAGGTAACTGATCATCGCAGGATTCAATGGCTCGTATAACAGTGAATATTCTTTAGCTATATAAAAGGTGATTGATTGTCAGTGACGTGCAAGTTTGTCATACGCGTGATCACGTGATCAGGTTTTGAATTTACCCCTACCTTCTATTATACGATTAACTCTTGTCATGTAAGCTATTTCTGGAAGGTGTATTTATCCCAAACACTACCGGTAGGGTTCACTATGGGGCACACATAGTTTATAATCAAGAATAACACATAGGATACTTATTACCATGGCAGACGAGAGAGCGGGCGAAGCCGCAGGATTAACATGGTATTTTAATAAGATACAACTATTCCAATTGTATTTTAGGATTGTAGGTATCGAGTCGTACTGGAAGAAAGTGCTTCTTACACATCTTCTTTCTCTTTTATATAAAAATGAATGTTTGTCTGTATATCCTCTATAGAATCGTAAACTATTCATTTGATCATGTGATGATTTTTAGCAAAGTTGCTATTCATGAGCTCGCGAAGATTTCTGGTGTATTTTTTTGCGATGGCGTAGCAACGCGCGCAGGGTACAGCTAGTAAGCAATAAAATATACTTCTTTAATTTAACCTGTAATCCATTTATACTTCTAATTTTATTTTAATATTGTCTGTTGTCATTGTCGGTCTAAGTAATAGTAAAATAACAGATCAATGTCATCTAATAATTCCTTATTTAAAATCAGTACCCAAATGTATTTTTGTTTAATAAATATTACCATCCATATGCCCACTTTAAGAAATCGGAATCGCTAACATTAGGAACTGCGTAATTTAAAGCAATCTAGGCGTGCATTGCGTGCGAACAAGCAAGTGCTTTTAATAAACATAACAATTTTACTCTATTATCATTATGTTAATGTGAACGTTATGTAATAGCCTAATGGTTGAAACTTGCCCTCTCAATCAAGGGATCTGAGGTATAAATCTCAGGCACGCAGCATTATTTTTTCTGAAATTATGTGCGTATTAGAAATTAACTATCTCTGCTTTAAGACACATAAGAGTTCTTTAAAAAGTTCTCAAATGTGTGTAAAGCCTACCAATTCACACATGGCCCGCGCGGTGGACTATTTTTTTTAAATTTCGCATTCTAAGAATTAAAAATAATATTTAAGAAATAGCAATAATTCATTAGAAAGATTGTGACTTTTAAATACTCGTACAATACAATAAACCCGTTTGGATAAAAATGTATCTTAAACTTAACATGATGAATTTTGTGTTGTGAGATTTTTTCATTCAAATCAAGGATATGTGTGAATCGGATACTGTTTATTTCAATCTGTATAGTAAATAATTTCAATTTATGTAACAAAATGTATGAATTTTGCAATAGAAATAGAACGTGCATTTATCACACAGTTTATTATCAAGATTTTCGGACGCAGACGTTTGACCATGTTTGCAATATGCCCGAAATCCATATAATTCCATAATTTTAAGATTTTTTATCCTTAACCATACAAAAACCATATTCTGAATTGAAATTAAGCTTAACCTTATGACTCAGGCTTCCAGCGTTAAACCCAATTAAATTAATCGCATGAACATTTAATCCAATGATATCCTAACCTCATAAGCCTATTAACTCAAACTCTTCAAGATCCTACAAATCCTTAATACCATTACCGAGGGAAGAAATCATAGGTGAAATTCTGTGGAGACAGAATTGAATGTTTTTCGAACTTGGTTTCGGGAAGCCCAAAATCGGCTAATTAACAAAATCGATTATTTTTTAATCGCTCTGTTATTTTATCATACTAGAAACTGTATCCATTTTAATGTTATTAGATTAACAGAACAGGTACTACTTTTTAAATCGTAATATCTGAATGTATCAATTTGCTTGGCGTAAGTAGAAAGCCAGAGCTAATCAAAGAAATAAGATTTCCATATTACGAAACAGCTCCACTCGCGACTAAGCTAAAAAGTATTATTAGTTTCAATTCAAATGCCCCTTATGACAGAACAAGACGAGCAGAAACGAGCGTCACGTTTCTCGATATTTCCCGCGCTCCCACACAACTAGTCACGAACTTATACTTCACTTAATTAACGTAAATAAGACAGTTTTGCGAACGAAAAAACAAACGGAACGCAGAGGTCGATGTTTCTCTCGAACCGGATCTGCGGATTGAAGAACTCTTAGTGCTAAAACACGTACACACGATACGGCGTCGCGTCGTAACACGACGTGACGATGTGTCGTGATTTAGTGAAATGATACGGTTAAATTGGTAATGCAATCATACAATGCAAATATGTTCCCAAAGTGTTTTCCTTCCTTCATGTTGTAAAGAAATTGACATTTTTATTTATTTATTTCTATAAGGTACCATAACGTACCATACTCTTATAAATATCAAATAACACAAATATAAATAAATAGGTCGTGTACCCACAATTGCAGGTGAACACGGCATTACGTTTCTAGTATTCTCTTTTTCCTATTTCCTGTTCTCCTCTTAATACATATCAGAATATAATCGGAGATTCTTCTCTAGATATGTTTCCACTCTTGATAATAAAAAGTCGTTTGATATTTAAAAACAACGCAGGATCATATCAGCAATTTTTATCATAAATAATTACGATCATCGTGTCGTGTAAATCTACGACGCACATCGATGAAAAAAACGACACGGAATCGAGCCACGACACGTCGTCCAACGTGTCACGATGCCGTATCGTGTGTATATGTTTTAGCTCTTAGTCGGCGGCCGTCTTAGCCCACACTTTATGCCACTTTTTATTTTTAATGAGCCCTTTTATCGTGACGTTAATAATCCACGGGGGGAATTTCAGAAATGATTATGAAGGTACTCTGACAAAGCGGCCGTTATCCAAACATTGTAGACTTTTATGGGCATAAACGTCAGTTAAGACTTTAATAATTGTAAGTTATTGTTTATTTTAACTTTGGCCATGGAAGTGCAATTTACTTTTAATTGCCTTCCTCGTTTTTAATTTTCATATTTTTCATACATTCAGAATTTTAAAGGTGGTTATTATTATAGCACACATTGTGGACACATTTGAGTTCATAATGTGATAGATAAGTAGTATTATTTTTCCTTCCTAGAGCTCTTTACGCTAAGATATCACATTAATAGGATAGATAAGCCATTTATGACAAATTCAAGGAAAGAATATATAAAAATAAAACACCTACTAAGATTAGTAGATACCAAACAGTAAATCATAGTTCGACTCGATCAAACTACCCGTACAAAACCAATGTTAGAAAAAAATACATTAGTTCAGTACGTTGCGACAGTCAGAAAATGATTTACCAAAGACAAATTTAGCGAGGGTTAAAATACCAATACTTTACCGCAATAACCCTTACGCAGTATTAAAATTATTTTCGATTCTTACAAGTCACTGCAGATATAATGCGATATATTTACCGTTACTCAATTCCCATGACAGGATGAAACCGCGAACTCATTGCTCTTTGTACAAATAAAAATACTTCTTATGATTGAATTCGCATAACAAGCATTTGTACTCCGCAATGTTATCTGACTGCTAAATGTAACTACTTATTGCTTTTGATTTTGTTTCAAAAGCAGATGCTTTGAATAGTTGATTGGTTTTTGGCTTCCGGCAATAATACTTTGATTATACTTCTATTGACGTTTTACTACCTTGTTTTAATATAAGCTATAATAAAAATTACAAATGATTTCAATGTGTTTATAGTGTATGTTACTCGTATATAGGAAAAAAGACAAATGAATGTGATGAAACATCGTTATCTTTTTACGGAAACAAAACTATTACAAAACAAGAGTGCATAGCTTAATTAAGGGTTAGTGCGAAATAAATAAAATCTGATACTGTATATCAAATAAAAACGAAAAAGGCCTACAAACTACGCAAATGTATGTGTGCCAAATTTCAGCGAAATCCGTTCAGTTGCTTTACGTGAAGGAGTGACAAACATATACATATATTCATAAATAACATATCCTCATAAAATTTCCTCGTTATAGCGTTAGCGAAATTACTTTTCTTGTCCTTTTGTTATTTATTTGTATATTAATTTTGGGAAACTCAACTATTTTATATTTATATTGTTACATAAATTCCAAACTACAACGAATTGCATCCTAACATTAGTCTAAAACGGGTTATTTAAAAGGAACAAAACAAAAGCGTAGCTGGCTCGTTACAGCGTAGCATCGTGTAGGTAAGCCTACTGTGATTACATACATACATACATTATGTATGTATACCGGTCGCACACCTGCCGCCGGCACACGCCACGCACGCTTCACGCATACTGCCGGCTGTCTAATGAGACGTGATATTTAAATATACGATAATTTATAAGTGATAAAGATATTAGATACGCATTAGAAAGGGTTTGACAATGTTTTAGTTTTGACCATTGCATGAATATTGCTAAAACCCGGAATATACTTCATAAAGTTCCTCCAAGAGGGACTGATAAAGAAAATATGTAAAATCATTACTAACTTACGCGTATGCTACATAGTTTTTAAGTTATTATGACAATATGCAAGCAACTTATACGAGTGTAAGTAGTAGCCTCTGTCAAAATATATTAAAATTGTAGCAAAATCAAACATATGTCATACAATCAGGTAAATGTTACCCCGTGCAAATGATATAATCGGGTAAAGTAAGACTTATAATATCATATACAAATTAGCACGTAACCTCGAATCAGAGTTATATTTCATAGACAGGTCGACAAATAAACAAGCAAATATATTTTTTTCCTTCTCAGGAAATATAAATCTCCATAAAAAATAGTACGTAGAACCAGACTCACACCTGGCGCGCGCACACGCCATACAGCTTACTGCTGCACACCGCTCTGTTTGTCTTATGACAACATTAATCAATCAACAAATTAATAATAACACCTGTTAAAAATTAATCACCATTCGTGCTTAAAATTGTTATCTTCAAAATTTTTGCCGCCTCATCTGCCTATAATTAGACACATTTAGTTCTTAACAGATAACATTTATATATTTACGCAATCTACATGATAATAAAGATAAAACAATGCGCAATTACGCGTTATAAATATAATGCAGCTACATCTACGTCACAACCAAATGTGTAAATTGCAACTGCAACTAATCCTGAGTAATTTTACGATAAGCGTATTCGAAATACGAATGCGCGGGCGTCTGCGCAGTGCACGCGCATCCTTTTCTGTCCTCGCTATGCGCAAGCGCAAGATAAGCCGGGACGTGCGCATTTTATTTATTTTAACATTTTTAAGGCGGCCGCGTAGGCGTTTATTTCTTATTGCGCGCCGCGGCGGTAAGTCACGAAGTGGCCCGTACCACCTTGAGGGCTAAATAGCACCTACACGAACACCATCTACCTCTTCACTCCCTACTGAAATAGGGCGAGTGCTATCTTGGGCGTCTTTTATAAAATATCCATACATTACGAAGGGCTAGGACCTTGCTGCACGGCTTTTTATCGCGCAATGTGCAACACGCTCAGATTTAAAAAGGTCACGCTGTTTAAATGTTTGCGTTATTGAGAAAATTGCACATTATAAAGTAACGATAGGTACCTAGTTGATACTTTATGTATTTCACTCTATCGTATGTTTTACTTGGTGTCCAATATTACTTTATGCAGACAGTTATGTTGCGGACATTTCTTGCACGTAATTTTAAATTTACTGTTTAGATTAATGAGATCTCAATGGCCATGGCATTTACAAAAAAAAAAAACAACCCTTTCTACTTTCATAAAACTATTTAGTGGGCGTATTAATAGCCGCTTATCGAATTCATTGTCCGGGTAATATGTCCCCAAATTCTGTTGACTTTACATAGACGTATTTAATATTTTAATACTCCTAGATAGGTTTTAACAGATTGTTATCTTCAAATTTTAGTAGATACTAATTCTAGTGTTTTTCTTCAGAAAAATCTCAACTCATTACGGTTTGTAATAAATATGTAGTAAATTACTGATAATAAATTAATAAAAGTTCATATTTAAAAAAAATCGTAATTTACTGTGTTGTCTGTAAAAAAAAACATTTGACTCTTTTTAAATTTTCTTAAAGTACTACTATTTTATAACACTTAACGATATATCACACTTTTTAGTAGCTTACTCTCTTACAAATGAGCGGTACTCAGCGCGGTGAGATGAAGAAAGATGTCATGATCAAGATAGGTAAGTGACTGAAGTAAGCTATATTTTAAACGCATAATTACATGCTACTAAAGAACCCGTAAAAAACAGAAAAGAATATGATGTTCATAACATCATCACATCTCATCTTTATAACCATCTCTAGAAATGTCGGCGTAAACCAGTAACTTATGAGCCCTAAGTATAATAAAAAGCAAAATGAGTGTTTGAGCGGTAACTAGTCTTTTATGTATATCTTGCGATCTAAATACATATTGTTAGACTATAATTTAGTCATAAGAATATAATTTATTTTGTAAATAAATTATATTCTTATGACTTACAATTTTATTTACAAAATAAATTATATTCTTCTAGTACCTAATTATATTGTTAGAATGTTTATTAAATAAATTAGATTCTCCTAGTAATCAAAATTAAAAAATGGGAAATATAAATACAGCTACCAAACGAAAAAGGTTGTCAATCTATTTGTTCCTATTCGACTTTCTTTAAAAAAAATTTCGAACTTTGCTTTTTTTATAGTAAGGTAGAGGTAAAATTCTGTCGTATTTTGAAGAGGCAAGTTATTTTTGTTGTAAATGGAAAAAAATAACTGACTACTGATTTATTCGGATTTTTTTCTGTTTTTTTAACTGCTATACAATATAAAAGGACTACTTTTTTACTGATCATCATTTACTTTTGATATTTAAAGTGTAAAATTTGTCAGTAGATGAAGTGCATTTATTGCATTTTGTACGAATCCCAAACAAGGCAAAACAATCGGTTGGATGTAAAAATTTTGTGCGATATTTGCAAAACACATTGGAAATGTTCGTAATTTTTAAAGATGGTTTAGCAAATTTTCTTCCGGGAATCTGAGTCTCCAAGAAAGTGATCGACCTGGACGACCATTTAAGATGATAACGATGATCTGCGATCCATTTTTGGTAATAATAGATGAGCAGCTGGGCCCACCGCTCCGTCTAGTCTTTACGACGGTATGCGACCTCACGTACCGCCTTGCCGGGATCGCCTGGCTGGACGGTTCGAGCTCCCACTCTAGCCGCCCGCAACCCCGGAAGCCCCTTTTAGTCGCTTCTTACGACATGCAGAGGATACCGTAGCCCTATTCTGATCCTGGAACAACAGGGACGTTTGCTATCATAGCATATTACTTCAATTTCACTCATTAAATATTTAATCCTACATCTAGTATCAAGTAGCCAACTATAACCGATATTCAAATGTAGCGAAACCAATCAAAATATACGCAAATCTCGGCAATTTGCAGTAATCATTGGTTCCGTTTATCTGAAGATTACCTATAATGAATTTAACGGTATTTGCTCGTTCAACGTTCAGCGCATAACTGCATGCATTAGATTAGAAAGTTGCTTGTGATGACTTCTGCTTTTTCGATGCCCCTTGGTTTAACAATATTCATCAATAGCATCAATAGTGGTGTGCTACCGTATGTTAAAAACTTAAAACGCTTTCTACACTCATAGCCACAGTAGGATTCTCTCCTGTGTCGTGGGTGCCATGGACACAAAGACGAATATACAAACACCCATAACCAGAACAAGAATCTAAACTCATCACTTAGATACCTGTCTGACCGGGTATCGAACCCGGAACCCACTACGTGTCCAACCGGTATGGTAACCTCACCGCCACGCGGGTCGTCAAATCTGAAAGTCTTGGAAAATTATTCAATTAAAATTATTGTTTTCGTGTTAAATTTTATTTTATGATAGCAGTGATAGCCTAATGGTTGAAACTTGCCCTCTCAATCGTGAGGTCCGAGGTTCAAACTCAGTCCCACCACTAATTTATGTGCATATTATAATTATCACTGCTTTTCAGTGAAGAAAAACATCGTGAAGAAACCTGCACACCCGGAGTTCTTAAAAAAAAGTTCTCGAAAGTGTGTAAAGTCCACCAATTCGCACTTGGCCAGCGCGGTTGGCTTTGGCCTAAAACTCTCTCATTCCGAGAAAAGACCCGTGCCGAACAGTGGGACAATAATGGGTTAACAATATTATATCAAATTACTAGTTTTTTCCCACGCTTCCGTCTGCTTCGATCACCTTTACCACAGTAATGAGTATCCCATGTGTTAATCCAGGTCATAAACTATCTATGTGCCAAATTTCATCGAAATGCGATTGGTAGTTTTTGTGTGAAAGAATAACAAACACAAGTACATCATAAACTTTGACGACCCGCGTGGTGGAGCGTTTACCATACCGGTCAGATTCGCCGTGGGTGAATCGAAAATGGATAGTTCGATCCCCGGCCAGACAAGTATCTGAATGATGAGTTTAGATTCATGTTCTGGGTCTGGGTGTTTGTGTATTCGTCTTGTGAGTGTCCATGGTACCCACGACACAGGAGAAAATCCTACTGTGGGGCTATGAGTGTAGAAAGCGTGTTTTACATATATAACATTAATAAGATTACGAAGCATGGAAACTTACCGACTTTTTTTACAGCTAACGTAGCTGTATCTCGTGTTTGAGACCGGATTACTTTAAGATGAATACGTAGATATAAAAAAATACTTAAGCGTTTAATTTCGCATTAAATTCATTTTATGTTTATGATAAGCAACATTTTAAGTCCAACAAAACGCTTTGGCAGTAAAATTAATTAAAGTTGCAACGCGAATCGTTACAGCTGATAAACCTCTCACAATTTCGAAACGACCGCATCTACTTACCGAGATTATGCGTTAGGATGACCATACACCACTGATACTGAGTGTATGAACGTCGTGACGCTAAAAGATACTCGTGTCACCATAAAACTATATTTATAAGGACGTCCGGATTGTTAGCTTTTTCTTTTATCCTATCCAAATGGGACAGGTGGACTGTATCACCTGATGGTAAGTGGTAACTACCGCCCAAGGACATTTGTAAGAACTTGAAGCAGAATAAGGGTTCTATCTGAAATCAATCACAGATGTGTTGCTAATCTGGAAACGCAGAAAAAACTATGTTCAAATAATAATGCTAGGAACTTTTTAGTGAGCAGCAATTATTTCAAGCAGAAAACCACAAAACATTAGTTTCAAACGTCGTTCAAAAGTGTGTTTTTTAGCGAAATTTGACGAAATTTGCTTAACGCTCACGCTTTCAATACCAAGGGAATGATTCATAGCCGAGCGCTAATTAGAAAAAATATCCAAACTGACGTAAGCATATGCACTAAATGAAGTAAGTGTAACATTCATTGTGTCCTATTTAAGAATATAAGCCTGCGATAAAAGACTAATAGTTAGTTAATTGCTACTGTTTGACCTACGTAACTCTACGCAATTTGGCGTCCAAAGAAAGTCGTCAAACAAATATTGAGCCCCCTAAATATGCCGCCAGACGTGTATATTGTGTTTCAGGAAATACTAATAATATAAAACACAAAGAAACTTATTTTGCCGACCTCCAAAACGTGCTTCTGAGTACAAGATTAGACAGACCACAGATGCATTGCTACTCACACAAACCCATCCTTGTTAATTACCTACAGATGTCCATGCGTAAAATCCACGTCAATAGCTTCATACCGTCAAGTGGACTGCACTCGGTGAAAACCAAATTCTCCTCAGCAAGTACCACTTACTTTGCAACAAGATACTCTTTCTGGCTATTAAAAATTAAATTCCGATCGACTCCACGGCACAAGAACACTAGTTCACAGATCGGCATTTATACCGACCGTTGGACGTCGTGACAGGTCCATCCCCCGCGGCCGCTGCGCACGCGTCCAATTATTACGGCTGTTTCAAAATATCGCCTATTCAACGTGTATTTACGTCTATGAATAATTGTAGCGATTTGTTATTTAATACAGAATTTTTTGGCGGGTAAAGTTATCTACATTAACTGGTTGATTGGTCTTTCGTAGTTTGCTGGTCGATGGGTAGGTGTGGTCACTCACAGATCCATTATTACATCCACAATCCTTCTTATCCTTGGTTCATTACAGATGCCCAACCATAGTGACCGCGATACTAAACCATTAAATAGACGACACGCCCGATTACTACAATTACTTATACAAAAAACCTGACAAAAAGACAATTGTCAAATTCTCCTCAGCAAGTACCACTTACTTTGCAACAAGATACTCTTTCAGGCTATTAAAAAATTAAATTTCGACATCGACTCCACGACACAAGAACACTAGTTCACAGATCGGCATTTATACCGACCGTTGGACGTCGTGACAGGTCCGTCCCCCGCGGCCGCTGCGCACGCGCTGCCAATTATTAAGGCAGTTCCAAAAACCCGCCCATTCAACTTGAATTTTCATCTATGAAGAACGTGGCTATATCTTAGTGGATCAGTATTATCTACATTTATTGGTAGATTTGGTCCTTGATAGTTTGGTGGTAAATTAGTAGATAAGACCTGCAACAGATGCGTTATTTCCCTCGCAACACTATCCTTGGTTGATTACAAATGTTCGTGGGTAGTAACAGCACAAGCAGTCTTATAACGCCAGATGGACTGCATGCTGGATTGCTACACCTAAAACTCTCTCATTCTGACAGGATATCTGTGCCGTAGGACAGTAATGGGTTGACTTTCTGTCCCTTACACTGCAACGGGTATACAAACACTACTTTGTATTTCAATTAGGTATTTTTAATAGGTTTATGTAATCGGTCAGTAGGTAATTAAAAAATGTATATATTAATACGTGAAGCAAAAACTTGTGATTCGTTTTTAAGATACTTGCCGCAGACGGAAGAGTATGAAGTTACGCATGGTAATGTAGAGTAGATAAATTATGTAGAGAAGGATTGCACAATGCTAATATTTTTTTTTAAATAATGCATAAAACATGCATAAAACCAACTAATAAATAGAACATTCAATGTCTTACTATGTAAAAACATGACGTCAAAAATGTCAGATGTCTTTGTTGAAATACCCGTTTTTGATTTTAAATGCAGCTTTGTTATTAAACCTCTTTTTACCTTTAACGGGTGCGTTCTAAATAACTTGAAAATTATTATATATTTTTTTTAAATTAGAGAAATATTGGTGCTACGTTGGACAATATGAAGTTTACTTTTTTAAATTTAAATTACGGTCGAATTTCGACTATTCCTACGGGTGACAAGTAATTTTAAATTATTTCAAAATTGATAGTAAAAAGCACCTCGTATTATTTACATATAATTGGTGTTTTTTTGGTATGCTAGAGATATATATTATTACAAGGTATTCCAGTTTAATAATTAGGAGTAGCAATGCATTTGTATTGGGGGTGACTTTATAGATCCATAGGCGTTGTTATACATACTTTATGAAACTCGTAAAAAAACATTAAATGAATCTATAAAAGACCGGGATTAATATTACATGCGTGCATAAGACAAATGGCCAAGACGAAATAATCGAGAATCAGTTAAAATATTACACAAACTCACAAAAAATAAGATACGACGACACAGCCTATAAACGTGCACCCTGTTTAAAGAATATTAAATGCGCTAAGTTTAGCTTTTATGTGGCAATAAAATGATCAATAAACCAATGAATAAATAAATAAACTTAAATCGGGACTATAAAGTAAGGTGACATTTAGCACCTCACGGCACTTTATGTATTGTCTTATTTTCTAGAAATATTTTTAAGTCATTCGCGAAAAGGATAACATTTTACAAAGTAGGTAACTAGGTGCATAATTCTTAACACAATGTGTTTTCACCAGCGACTATCAAATTTGTTACGTATTTTTTATGGAATACAAAAAAGTGCGAGACTTAACCCTTAAGTATAGGTAATACAGTAATTTGAATTATTGCAATATTAAACACAAAAATCTATTTTCTTTAGAGCCCCATCAGTGTATTTCGTTGTTCTATCAAATTTATATCTTAATTCTTAGTAGAAATATATAATTATATTGAACTGTAAAATTTTTAATGGAAATAAAACTAAAAATTCATTATACAGTCATCATTCGATATATTACAGCAATATTTAGACGTCGTAGGCGTAACGGGTCGCAGTTTGAGAAACGTTGTGTTGATGAAGGTTGTCGCAGGAGTCGCCGCCGGTCGATAAAATTCCCGTCTGGCCATTTTATTTTAAGGTGCGCATTAACAGCACGGGTAATTAAGCATCGAAATGTCGCCGCCATTCTGTACGAAGGCGTCGCCCTAAGTAATGGCCTGCACAACCCACATTAACGCAGCATCCACAACCGTAAAGTATAAATGCAATTAAGAACTTCGCCGAAATGGAAAACTTGTTTAATTACCAACAAAAAGCTTATTATCATTACTTTAACAAGAATATATGTCCAATTACATGGTCAACGTATATGAATAATATCGCAGATATGTCGTCTTGACTGAAAAAATGTTGGGAGAGTAAGAATGTATGACAGTCACATTTGCACTTATAAATTGTGTTGTCACCACTACATTTCAATGTAACGATTACGATGAAGTACTCGTATATTTGAAATAAATCACCAGTTTTTCTTATAACGTTAAAGTGACAATCCAGCATGCAGTAGGTACACCTGATGCTAATAGGCAATTATCGCCTATAGACATAAGTAATCAGCCCCAGATAAAAACAAAGCCCTACCTGATCTCGGTAACAGTTGCTATTCCTAAGGAGAACGTTGGAAAATATTATAATAGTCTATTAAGTATGTTTCAATCACAACAAGCAGATTTCAATGGGATAGCTTGAACATCGATGTCTAGTAAGATTTCGTCCTTATTTTATAGATACTTATATTCATCTACATACTTCGATAAACAGTTCACATTAAGTAGACTTAATCCTCTTTGTTGACTTCCACAAAAATAAACGAAAAGATTGAACATGCGCCATTGTAACCGCTTCTAATTAACCGATTGAGGTAGGTGTTATGAATGGACGGTATGATAAGAATTTTAACCGTGGAGCAAAGAAACAAAAAGTGCGGTACGCTAAATTCAATTGGATAATCAATTCAATTAATTTGAAAGGATAGCTAGCTTCCACTCGCTGGCAATGGAACCGTAATTGGTACGATTAATGCTCGCTCCAGAGAATCGATTCTTTGTATCGAGATCGGACATATTGAAGGCATGTACGGAATGAATCGAACTCAAACTTAACTAGCTGCCCTTTGCTGAATAGAGATAAAATCGTTAATGAACCTTTGAAATGGACAGATCGCGCACAGGTATTCTATTGAAGCGAAATTGTTTTCTACAAAAATACGTGCTATTGAATTACTTGAGCAATTGCCGGATTTTTATGGGAGCGTTTAACGTAATTTGTTTCGAATTAGTTCGTGAATTACGAACTTTAACTTATTCTATTGTAAGCAAATTGTACAGCAGGTACCACGTGTTTGCTTTCATGTTTTTTTTTAAATTATTACTATAGCCATGCTTAGGTATACACACACACCGTTTATAATTGAGTAACTTGACGGATGAAATAAACATATTAGCAAAGTTACGTCGCACTTTTAAGTACCTCCGACTAAGTGATTTGTGACTGTATGTCCGGGTTAAGGAAGTTCACAGTCATCGCAGTTATGCAGTTTGATTAACGTAAACCTTGTTTCATTCAAAGTTAGTCCAGTATATCAAAAATATTGCGTGAAGCGTGTATATCACAACCAATGTAAATACTTACAAATTCATGTAGGTACAAATGGCATTACAAAATTTATGTTAGATAACGACGTATTCTTCTATTTGTTTCCAATAAATCCGTCAAATCTTAGACTTAGTTAACTTTTTAATGAATCTTAATCTTATGAACTTACAAATGTTCATGAGCAGCAGTTACTGCTTACAAGCAGACCGCGTGCTCTCTAGCTACTTGAATCTTATAAAAAAACTAGTTGACCCGGCGAACTTCGTTCCGCCTAAAAGGCAATAATCTAAAATTATCAGTATTTGTCTACTATATTATACATGTTCATTATACATTTTTTTTATCTAACTGAAGTAGCAAACGAGCATGCAGTCCACCTGATGGTAAGTGGTTACTGCTACCCATGGACATCTGTAATCAACTACATACAGAACATGGGTTCCATCTGAAGTCAATCACAGATGCGTTGCTACTCCCGAGGACTATGATGGTCGCCTCATGTGAAAGTGTGCGGGCAACCACACCCTTCTATCGAAACGCAAGAAATGCTTCACGCTAGAAATAGGTGTGGCGGTGGTACTTCCCCGGTCGAACTACTCTGGTTCTACCACCTTCAACCTACATAAAAACAAAAATACATAAAAACCTTCCTTTTGAATCACTCTATCTATTTAAAAAAAATACTACTTACTATTTACTAAAATCCTAATATATATAGCATCTAAGATAAAAGGTCGTAGAACCAGTCTAGTTCGCCCGGGGAAGTACCACCACCACACCTATTTCTAGCGTGAACCATTTCTTGCCTTTCGATGGAAGGGTGTGGGTGCTGACACACTTTTGCATGAGGCGACCATCATAGTCCTCGGGAGTAGCAACGCATCTGAGATTGACTTCAGATAAAACCTATGTTTTATATGAAGTTGCTTATATGTGTCGATGGGCGGCAGTGACCACTAACCATTAGGTGGAATGCATGCTCGTTTGCTACTTCAATATTAAAAAAATACATAGGGACAGACAGCGAGAAGCGACTTTGTTTTATACTGTGTAGTGACTATTGCAGCTAGCATCTTTCTCACCTCACTCAATTTTAGACAGTGGCATTAAGGGCACGTCGAATAACATGACATAAACTGGCGTTTACAGTGAGTAAGTTTACTTTAAGATTAAGACGTCAACAGACCCTTCTAAGCTGATTACGCGTATTGACGGAACCGGTTCAAGCTTTACGACACTGGTTCTTAAATTTGTTTTGTACAACTTAATTTTAGAATTATTTTCTAATCCACACTATCGTGTACATAATGAAAATGAAAATAAATATAATTTCTGCCTGATAAACTTCTATAGGTAAAGCCAAATTAATTAATTGTAATTGCGTAAGACCAAATTTGGTATATTTAGTAAAGGAAAAATCAACATGCTTGCAAAACTTCTGCGATGCACATCCTCCGATTTTTCTTCGGTCTCCAAAGGCAAAGAGATATTTTCGCCCACTTTGAGAAACACTGACTTAATCTGCAAAAGCCTAACAAATTGCCTAAATCCACATTATTTAGTAAGACACAAAACAATATCGCCTCCTGAACTGCATGTCCTCTCGATTTTCTATCGGTCGCCAATGCCAAGAGGATATTCTCGCCCACTTTGAGAAACACTGATTTCCAGTGTGAGGCTGCCTAACAATATAAAGTAGGTACAAAGGTTCTTGTGAGCGAGCACGTGCGGCTCGCGGTGGGTGGTGGCTGCTGAGTTTTTACATTTTTTGTCTAACTTGACACACGATCTAGTAAACAGCTTCGGCATTAAAACCAAAGTTCGTAGGTTTTTATTTGTGTCCGAGGGCAGGGCTGTTTGGACATGTGCTGAATGTTGTCACAAAAATGACGAGATGCCCGACCGTAACAAAAATAAACCTGCTTGTAATCTATGTAATCATATTGCATTAAAATACAGGATCTAACAACGCTCATGAATGAATATAATGAACTTTACCCGCTTAGTTCTAAGGGCATACAGCATTCTTCGCTAATCCGCCGCATATCCAAATGCTTCGCGGCATTTTTACTAATACGAGAGTATACTACCTAAATTCACTTACCTCTTGTGAATTTTCTGTTTTAAAGCGTTCCTTTAAAACATAAACAAACCATTTTCTAACACTATCCTTTGATGCTATTTTTTCTTACGTTTTTTTTCGCCGCTTAACATATTTCCACCAAATGCGACCCATCATTCCCTTTTTTACTATATGCCCTGGTTGCCAAAAAGGTTGCCGACCGCTAGGGTACGCGATGCGCATGCGAAGCAGTAATTTCGTCTTAAAAAAATAACCTTTATTTTTCTTACTTATTATCAGCCGCACGACTATGCGGTCGCGTCCCCAAGACATTTTCTACCCGAAATTTAAACCGATAATGTAAGTATACCTACAAAAAGAATATGTACCTAAATCTGAACAATATTTTGCTTTATTATCGCCCAAACGTAGACAGATAGAGAGTGATTATAAACGAGAAAGTTTGTCAAGATGTATGTGTGTTTGTTATTCTTTCTCGGAAACCCTCGGTCGGATTTCCCTAAAATTTGGCAAATACATAGTTATGACTTAGATTCATCCATAAGATTCTCACTACCGTTATCTATCTACTACGAACCAGGCGAAATCGCAGGAATAACCTTATTTTATAATGAAAGGATGTTACACTGACAAAAGGATGACAATAATTGAGGTAGTCTCAAATAGCCGTTATTAAAAGCCACCGAGGACCACCCATAATGATTTATTTACAAAATAACTTAATTTTATGTTAGAAAAGAAGACCAGTATGCCTGATAAATATGATTTGTCTGACTGTAATAGGTAGTTTTCGGTTTGCTTTTATTCCGAAAGTAATGAAGTTATTTTTCGATACTTGATGCACGCATAATACCTTTATTACATCGTATTATAAAATGAATATACACACACCTTTGAGAACATTTTTTTAGAGAACTCTCCGGAGTGTTGGTTGTCTTACGATGTTTTCCACTATAAAACGGTGCAAAGCGGTTGGGTTGGAATCACTACATAGTTTAAAACAATGTCGCTACCTCTCTGTCTGTCCCTGTGTATGCTTAAATCTTTAAAATTACTATCTTTAAATCTCTACGGATTTTAATGCAGTTTTAATAGATAGGATCATTCAAGGTGTGTATGTATAATACATGCATAATAATTATAGTAGAGGAACACTGATAATTTTAGATTTTTGATTTCTATGCGGAACGAAGTTTGTCGGATCAAATAGTTAATTTACAATACACACATCATATTATAAAAAAATGTGTTTTAAAAAATTTTACTTTAATAAATTATACTTTTACATTTGAAAATAATAAAACAATATTTACTATCTCAGTCAAATGACTGGCTATTATAATTCTAATATATGTTTGAAAATCATGCATTTCTGCACATTACCGCAATAATGTTTAGTCTACTATACTTAAATTTCAAATTCAACTAACTACAAGGGCATATTAAAGCTGTTCGCCTTTACTACAAAGAATATATAAGATAGCATATGACAGATGCAGTAGTCACTTAACTCCACTATCATTTCATTGACACTTAAAGTTAAATACTCTTTACCACCCTCATATCAACCTAGCTTTCTATTAAATCAAAAACTTTTTATATAAGAGAGCTTGTGTTTATTGCTGGACGAACTTTTAATAAAAATAATTTAACGGTGGCCGCTAAATCTCTAAATGATTTTAATGCATCGACGGCAGAAATATATTTAGCATAAGAGATAGACTTAGTATATGACAGCCTAGTCACTGAACGCTACTTAAAATACTATTTCAATGACTCTTAAGTTAAATAAGCTTTGTTCCGCCTTGCTTTCTATTAAATCAAATCCTATTTAAGTTAGATTTTCCCTTTATGGCTGGATAAATACTGAATAAAAAGTATTCACCGGTGGCCGCTAAATCTCCGAATGATTGGCTATGACGGCCAGACTAAGCTTTGACGGCCCGCCTCAACGATCAGCGACCACCTAGACTGCCGCTATAAAAGAGGGCGACGGGGAGGTCTACCACAAAAACTATACGGCGATATTGCCTGTTGTGTGCTGTCTAATTATATGTATGTACTAGTGATTTAACGAATTCGCATTCGCAAATAAAAAGCAGTGATGGCCTCATTGCTTGCCCTCTCGTGAGGTCCGAGGTTCCAACCCAGGCACGCGCCACTGATTTTTCTAAAATTATGTGTGTATTAGAAATTAATTATCACTGCTTTTCGGTGAAGGAAAACGTCGTGAGGGACCTACACGCCCGAGAGCTCATTAAAAAAAAGGTCTCGGAGGTGTGTGAAGTCCACCAATTCGCACTTGGCTAGCGCGGTGGACTATGGCCTAAAACTTTCTCGTTATGAGAGAAGGCCCGTGCCCAGTAATGGGACAATAATGGGTTGACGACATTCGCAAATATGCGCATATCTTTAGATGTTCGCATTCGCAAGAATTGTGCGAATAAATTGCGAATATAGTAGTAGAGTGCTTCGCACAAAAAGGTTGACAAATCTATACAAATTTAAGTCGAACTGCAGTTTGCCTACCAAAAAAATGGTCGTCAAATCTACATCCTCCGGCTGACAAGAAAACCGTATTCGCTTTTGCGAAAGTTGTAATAATACCATTCGCTACATCCCTAGTATGCATGTATATAAGCGGGGTAGGATGCCTCTTGTTAGGTTTGCAATATTTTGCTTTATTCGGAAAATAATGCGATTTGTATGCTGACTGTCGTTTTCATTGTTTCGTTGGTAAATTTAGCAATTAAAATTCTGACTTTAATCTTTTTCAAAACATTTGAATAACTCTTGTGTTACTTTTTTTAAAATTCAACAGAAAACATAATTTTAAACTCCAGCAAGTAAAATTATGATTAAACAGATCAAGATTTTTTCAATTATTGTTTAGAATAGCCTCGATCAAGACATCTTTTAAACGAACGAACAAAATATAATTAATATCAGCACATCTGCTTATAAATTATTATTCAACAAACGCGTAAAAAATTCTACCTGCATATATATTTTTGCGGCGGAGGCGAGAATTCCGTTAAAAATATCTAACAATGATGGATATATATACAAAGCCTTTCTAAAGTTTGAATACAATAAATAAATAAGTAATTGTAAATTTAAAAAAGCCTTTCTTAAATTGCAATAGAAATTACACATTTAATTCGAAACAATAATCAAAATACTTCATACGAAATACCTAGCCGCCTAATTCAGAAAGTCAGCGTCCGCTCATTACGCCGTGCCACGCGTCATAACATTGATTAATTGGGCTCTACTGCACTGATACACAAGTTAAAAAGATAAAAGGAATGACAAGCAAGCAATGACCTTTTGGTAACGAGGAGCCGTCAGTCAGACGAAGCATGAGGGTCGATTCGCTTGACAACTTCAATTTATGCAACCCGATCTACTTGAATGATAGGTAATAAACTGAAAGCTCGGTTTTGAGATGATTATTCCTTTCTTAATTTATGACAACTCAAGTGGAAAGGAGGATTTAACACAATAATTTAGCTTATGATTTCGTACTTAAAGCATCTAATGTTAAAGAAGACTCATGTTGTAGAAATTTTATATGAGAAGACTATGTGACTATTTTTAATTTGAGTGATAGTTGTTGATTGATAAACATATTTTATTAAAAGCTTTTATTTAAACTTACAATGTTTGTGGGTAAGTATGTAAATATGTAAGTATGTGTGTTTAGGTCAAATCTTGCAATCTTAATTTAACCCACTTCTAAGTGCCCGATTGAATTGAAATTTGGAACACACGTATAGTTCTGATGTCAATGCAATTATGCAATCAATATTGTTGGTAGTCCAAAATGGCGGGCGTAACAAAGTGACGGATTACCTATTTTCGTACAACCCACCCAATATGGGTATGAAATTATAGGTTTTACCTAAGGGGTCAAATGTAAATACACTATGAAAAAATCCAAATTCAAGATGGACGCCATCTAAAAATGAAAAATTACGTATATTTGTACAACATTCAAAATATAGGTATCAAACGAAAGGGCTTAATCTGTATCGACAAGCTTTTATATGATAGAAAATTGTACCATGCAACAAAATGATGGGATTGACAAAGCTTATTTTTTTCTTTTCAGTCCATCGACATAAAAGCTTGTTTTAAGCGATATTTAAAAATATATATTTCTTTGTCCAATTGCTATTTTTGATGTATTAACCAAAATGTGTATTCAATTATTTTATGAATATTTTATATTCCAGATTTAAATATGTTTAAGTTGTGCTCTATTTGGAAAATATTTCCGTTTACGAGAAAAAACTAAAAGCATTTAAAAATATGCCTAGCCTGAGTGCCACGAAGAGGCGCCTCTACGCTTCTACTCTGCTCTACCACAATATTTTAAGAAGTCAACTCATAATTTACAAGTCAATAAAGATAATTATCAGAAGTACAATTCTGCTAAGCAATTAAAATTGAACTCTGCATTCTTTGATTTCAAGATAGCGTTTACTGCCTCTGTAAATAAAGCAAATTCTTTTTCCATAAAGACATTAAAACCTCGAAGCCGTGGTGGTCGAACTAATTCGTCAATGAACGTTTGATTGTAAGTGTTTTGTTTGCACTGTCTGCGCACTAATGGTGGGTTACAGAGGAATTATTGCACCGGCGGCGGTAATTTGCCACAATCACGGCTTAATTATTTCATGGGATACCACCCTGCATGCGAAGATTAAGGAATTAATAATACGTATTCGAACGATATTTTATGGGCTTTGTTCGCGTAATTCGCTTATGTGTAATTCTGGTTATTAACCCTACACATTGCCGTAAGTGTAACTTTTGTTTGCGGCTGATTTATTTTAGTTTTGTTATATTTTATTACGATCCCTTTAAATTACACGCATACTGAGTTATATTTAATTTAATTATATTAGAATTTCACAGGGCAAAAAAAATGTTACAAATAAAAACTTTGGATTAAATTTTAATCATAATTGATGAGGTTTCCTATTGATGGATAAATCAATATAATTAGAAAAAAATAAGTTGTAGCGACTTCACGTTATGTATACAAATACCTACTCTGTACACTTTTTTGTATTTTGATTTTATACGCATTTAGAATATTGGTAGTTTGACAAGAAAAATAAGTTTTCATTGAAAACAAAATAGTGAATAACCGTCCTGATACGAAAAGCATATGCGGTAATAAGTATCGGTTTCTAATTAGTCATTTATTACGTGTCACATTAAAATTCATGAATGTGTAATGCACGCGGTATCAGTTTATAATGATCGGACGTAATTGATATGTGATTTTGTTATGACTTTGGGCAACATCTGCCGCCCACCCAAGACGCTCGCGACTCGACTATATTTGACTTTATGTAATTATCGACCCTGGAATTCCGAAGTTTTTAAAACTTTGAATCGTAATTAAAGTAAAATGTTTCGGTCGGGTATGTCGTTTCATTTTTTCACCTGAGATACACTAATTTAAATGTTTCAGTGGCTATTGGAAGAAGTTTTCAAGTTAGTTAAAAAAACAGTTCACTTAGTACAGTAGATTGGAAGGAAGGAGACTCTCAAGCATCCTATTTATTAAATTTTTCTGCTTCCTTGAAGTCGTGAATGGATTTTAGTTTATGATTTTAGATTTCACTGGAGGCTTGAGCCCTTAAATACACTACTTCACACACAGCATAATTTATTGTAGTCAAAGTTTTGTCTCTCTCTCGGCAAAATAATCGAGATTTTTTTTTGCATACTAGCTTATTTTCACTGCTCCTCCTGCTCCAGTATTGTTTACCAAAGCAATACGTCTTCTTTGTGTTAATCTAGATCATTAACTACGAATGTGCCTTTCAGTAAAATCCGACCGCTCGTTTTTGCGTGAAAAACAAACATCCTCAAAACTTTCGCATGTATATGAATGAATAAAATTTGTATAAAACTATAAAATATAACGGTTCTTTATAAGTCAAGCGGCAAGGTATTAAGAAAATAATATTAAGCAATGACCGCTAGTGAATATTAGTAGCTTAGTAAAATTTTATTCTTAAAATTAAATGAAATGGAACCAAAAAAGATTATGAGGTCTTTTCAACATGCTGTAGGCATGAAACGAAATAAAATGCATCATATACTCTTACATATTTTTATTTTACAATAATTGCATATAATAATGTCTTTTAGGTACATAATCTTACATTTATAATAACATTTATTTTCTTAACATAATATCACTTCTTTATAATATTTACAACTGCATAACCTATCCCGCTTTTCACGGCATTTGGTACCGCGCAAATAAGCGGTACCTATTACAAAAAAAAAGTGACAATTTATCTTTTACTGTTATATTTATGCCTGAATTATTATATGATACGACTAATCATGCGCCGAGTATCTCGCCGATCAGTGACACACACGAATACAGAGGATATTCCTTTGCTTCGCGTGACGCGTGAAGTACAAATGAGTTTTGTAGCGAGTACCGAATACAGCCAAATAGGTTAGTTACATATTTGCGCCTAGTTTTATGACGAGTATCAAATATATTGCAGTAAGGTCACATGACGGAATTAGCAACTAGTGTGTTGACATGTTGCAATAATGATTCTCGAGTGGTATACACTAGACATGCGCAATGAGTGCATATAAACGTATAAAGACTCATGTAAACTGTTCATCGCAAATCAACAGTGGCTGTGATTGGCTTATTTGCGCGGAACCTTAAATCTGTGACCCTGGTGATAACGGGTATAAGTCTGATTTTAACCAAATTAACTTTATAAATTGTTCAAAAACTTAAAATATCTATCAGTGTATCTCCGTTCGAGTATCGATTTTAGAAGAATGGGGATCAATCTATTATCAGTTTCACATCTATCGATCGACAAAGATCTCCCGAGATCTCCGTTAAATTTGCCAAAAATCTGACTTATTTCCGTTTTCACAGCACAAACATTTGCTACGAAGGTACGTCGCGGGCACTTACATCATAAAAATAAACGTTCACATCATTAAGCCATGTTTTTATGACCTGTGGCGTTTAGTCGCTTAATGATCAACATAATAAAAACTGTTCACGTTCACTATTTGTACATTAAACAAACATTTTAGCGCACAAAGTAAAATTATTACAGCGCGTTTATATTTAAGCTGATTTTCAATTAAGTAGTGCTCTTGGTATGAGCTTATTACGTTTATTCAAAACAATAAGTGTTTATTTTTCTCTTATTTTAAGTACCACCGACACACCTATTTCTAGCCTGAAAGAGTTTATGCGTTTCGATGGATATACGATATGAGGCGACCATTTTAGTTCTCGGGATTACCAACGCATCTGTGATTGACTTCAGATAGAACCCATGTTCTATTAAAAGTTGCTTACAGATGACAATGGGTGGCAGTGACCACTTACCATCAGGTGGACTGCACGCTCGTTTGCTACTTCAAACAAATAGAACAAAAAAGTACATTGCAAGGTGTCGTCGCAAACGAGAAAATAAACGTATCATAAACATTGCAACCACGTTTAGGAAAAAAGGAGCACAGGTCGCCTCCCACTAGCTGGACCGATGACCTGAAGAGGACAGTGGGAAACCGTTGGATTCAGAAGGCACAGGACCGGTTGGAGTGGCGCCATTAGGGGAGGCGTGCAGCACTGGACCTCGAAGGGCTGATGCGGATGGATAGTAACATTGCAATTTATGTGTGAAAACGTCAACAATTATTGTTTTGATAAACCATAATAAAATCGTTTAAGGGCACAGATGAGAGTATGATTGAGTAAACATGTCTTATTATGTATTTACATAAAGTACTAAAAACTAATACGCTATTATATAAACGCACCGATTTTAACTAAAATAGATATTTTACTGTCCTTGGTCGGTAACTGGGAAGGAAGACAAAGTAACTGAATAAGCCGGTAACGATATATTTATTAATATTGAGCATTTATTTTAGTAAATATAATTATTGGTAAGATTAAGTTACATACTTCTCATAACTAATTATAAGTAAAATACTACCTAATACTATGAAATGGAAGACCATACGATTTTGCTGTTTAAGGCACGCTGTTATTAATCTGTATCTACATATTAAGTTAAATTAAGTCTTAATACAATCGCAGGCGGTATATGAAAGCCTTGATGCAGCAAACTAACTACTTTAGTTATTACAATCATATATATGGCACTATGTGCTTATGAATAATATAAAATATATTTAAATGTGTGAGTTATATATCGGACATGACTGTCCCTATATGAAATACTGCCTCAGATGTCATCCAGAAATTTACATTCACTTAAAACTAATCTTAGCTTAATATAGACCCTATCCTAAAACAGAACGGCCATGCTAAATAAAGGTTTACATACTGACCACGCAAGTAACTTCGGACAAGCCGTACGTATAATAGGAACTTGATACTCTATCACTACTTAGTCATTAACTATATTTATATCACAGTATCTAGCGAATGGAATGAGATGTCACCAGGGGCGCCAGGGTTTTTCCTCCGGGGGTTGTCTTCTGGTGACGAGGGCGAGGGGGGCGGGTTCCTCTGTGGGGGGCGGGGGGGTGTCCCAGCCGGAGCTGGCGGGGGAGAAGCATCTCGGTTCTGAGGACGCGGAGGACGGGGTGGCGTCCCGGGGCGAGAGGGGGACGAGGGTTGGCACTGCTCCCAGCGTGTTGGCGGTGACGCCCGCGGGCAACACGAGAGCGATGTCCCCGTTCGATAGCCGCGTTGGGACCAGACGCACGCCGGAGCCCGGACCGGCTGTGGACAAACACCGAGTTAATATGTGTTATCTATTATAATAATAAACTTAACCCAGAAAAAAATGTGCTATTTGAAATCTGTTACAATTCTAATCATAAACTGCTTTGATGTAGTATAAATATTTTTGAATGATCCATAACACAATATTTTTATAAGATTACAACAGCTCTTTAATGACTTAAAAGAGCTCCTAAAATGAATTTTCAAATCAACTTTTTGGGATGTTTTTGTACTTGTATACCTAAGGGATATTCTTTTCTATAAAAATAAGCAGTTAATTCCGTAATACATAAAAAGATTAAACTTAAATAATTGTATTACTTAATTACGAGACTAGACAACGCTCTTATGTAAATACGATTCAGATGAATCACTTCAAGCATACATGGCGTACGTCATTAATATTTACCTGAGATAAATATGGTAGAGTGTTGCGTAGGAGTGACGGCGTCCTCCGTGTCGGAGGGTGGCGTGGGCGCTGCGGCGGGACGGGCTGCGGTACCCACACACCCTTCTAAATGCCGCACTAGTCTCCTCTTCAATCCTGACTCCAGACCCGGGAACTTCGCGACTTCGGAGAGACAGTGCCTGTACCCTGCCCGGAATCGATCCGGGGAACTGGCGCCTTCAGTTCGGAGGCCTTCGAGATGTTTCACTGTCATCTCCAGTATGTCGGCTTTCTCCAACTTCGAATGTCTTGCCGGCTGTAACAAGGGTGAACCTAAATAAGTTTAAATGCTATATGTAATAATAGCTAATTTATCACATGAATTAAATAAGCCAATGATAATAATTGATGCCAAAACTGCCAACTAGAATAACCTTTTTGTTAACTAATATAAATAACTAGTATATATCAGTGCTCAGAGAGACAATAGTGGTTTGCTGAATAAACTTCTACTACTACTCAAATTACTGTTGAATCTGGGAGAAGGAGTGAAGGTTGCTAGAGTACTTAGGTCTCATATTGGTAAGTAAATAGGCAGGTTACGTAAGTAACTTACAAAAAGTAACTTAAAGTTTTAATGTGTTTTAAACATACAATCACAAACGACCAATTACAAAATAATGTACTTTAGTCACGAATTTTGTAACACGTTCAGTATCCCTAACAAGACTTTAAACATTACTTAAATTGCCTCTATTGACGCAAGCACAATTATTTCTCACGTGAGTATGTTATTATCGGGACCATTTTGCTGCAATGCAGTATATTCGATAAAGCAACACAAATACATACTAATAGACGTATCTCCATAATGAAGCTATAATATTATCATTTGCGTCATTGAATCATTAGCATCTATTTTATATCCGCGTGGTGATTGGCGGCATAATCACAGTGTATTCTGAAGTAGTGAAGCGACTAGAGCCCTGTTTTCACTCGAGTGAATTTGTCAAGCTCGTACTCGATTGAAAAAATGTATGACTCGTGTTTCTATTAGTGATGTACTAAATATTCGCATGTTACAGATATTCGGATACGCTTTCGCAAGAATTGTGCGAATGTTTTGAAAACATAGAGTTGCAGTACTTTGCAAAAAGAAAGGTCGCCAAATTTATATAAATTTAATATGTCGACCTAGTCATCCGGCCACCTATAACAAAAACTGAAAAAAAAAAACAATATTCGTATTCGCATTCTCGAATGCGAATGAAAGCGCACCGAGTCAATTATATCTGTTCCCACTATATGTCACTTAACTACTCTATTTTTTATCTATGCTGTGTCGGCCGCTTCTAGAAACTGGTGCCTACAGGTCAATACTTTCATGTCATAGTACCGACATGAAAACATTAGTGATAAAATAGATTAATTTAACATTAGTCTATAAAAGTGGGAAATACGCATAATTTTAACATTATTTATTAGTTAATATTCCGATTATTGGTGCATGTTAAAAAAGTCTTATCAAAAAAGTTTATTCGAATTGCAAACTCACAAGTCTAGTGGAATTATAATCGAGTGTCACTAAAACTCGATTATAACTCTAGAGATGCATTAAATTGCTCGAGTGATTCGAGTCAAATTCTATTCGAGTCGCGTCACTATTCTGAAGAGCATTAAGTACTTACATCTTTTTTCATTGCGTCAAGGATAAGTGCCTTCAGCTCATTTAGGCAGTTGTTTATTCGCGCGCGCCGCCTCTTCTCCATTATTGGTTTATTACTCTGTAACAAAAAATACAGCACTATAAGATTTATTTTAAGGGATTTTAAGAAGATTTAAAATATATACTGGTTTCTATAAATTCGATGAATATTATTTTCACTTGCTTAAGTCTGCGAGAGACCCCGAGTTAAGATTATTTAAACGTCAATTGAGAATGGCAGCCAAATGAATAAATAAATTTAAATAATAATATTAACTAAGAAGTGCGTCTGTATGTCACTTTCTTATTTATTTTGTAGATTGCAACCCACTATACGTTTATCATATATAGGTTTACATATACGTGTTTCTAAAAAAACAACTCTTATTTATAACTAAACGAGGGTTATAAAATTAAATAAATAAAAACTATTAAATATACATATACCTACAGATAACGGGTAAAAAATGATATATAAGTACGTAGATTACCTTTTGGTAATTACATTAGCTCTTAACGTAAAATATTTAAATACTTTATGTGAGGCAATTACACATAAATAAATATTTGCATACTGCATTATTCGAATGAGGATAAGAACTCTATTTACATATATTTTCAGGAACAACTCAAATATGGGAAATTTGAGTTACATTAAAACTAAATAACCTATATCTACAATAATAACGTACGTAAACAAATCATACTATAATCATAGGATAACAAATAATACATTTATTATTACTAAACCATAATAAAATATCTTATCGCTATGATTCCCGAATTATAGATTATGAAAGTCAACAATTTGACCTATACTGTAATCAGCTGTGTCCAAAGGCATCGCGATTAGTGCAAATTAATCCAAAGCTGTCGGGTAAGGCGCGTGACAGCGGCGGCCATTAATCTCGTGTTACACGGCAATGGCGCACGCGCTCTCAAGGCGAAGGCCGCCGTCGCGACGTGACGCCGCGTCACGCGTGCAAACACCACGTGATTTTAGACGTTAATCAATCGATACTATATGGGCTGCGGGTTTTTTGCATTGCCGAGCTTATAAAATAAGTAGTGGGTTCACGTTTTGGCGTACATTATTTTTATGAAGAGCATGATGAATTAAAATTCTTAAATCACATATTATAATAAACTACATATAACAGGTCCCAATTTTCTAGGTATCTATAAAAATCCACTAGGTAATAATAAAGTTTTTCGATAAATTACATATTGTACGTACTTATTTTCCTACACCAGAGTAAATAGGTAGATAGACGTCTTTAATATTTGTTTTTATCCTGCTTAAAATAAATTGGTTATAATTTTGTTTAGCGTTAAAAGATAAAGGCACGTTTTTAGTCAGGAAAGCAATATTTAAAACGTCATTAATCGTTTGAAACATATTTAATCAAAATGCTAAATATCAAAATTACCCGTCTATAAGACGCATGTGTTTTTGTAATAGAGTAATAACATTAAAATGTAGGTATACTGATGACTATGACGTATTTAAATTCTAACACACCCATCCCTAATCAATAGAGGTGTGTTATGCCCCGTGCTAGGCGCTTTTTCTGTGATGTCCGATTAAACGGACATGAGCTGTGCATGGGGCGAGCATGATTCCGATGATTAGCAGAATTAGCGTATTTAGATAAACGTCCTACTGGTCATAAAACGATAAACAATACGTAAAGATTAGGTGAAAATTGGAAATTTGAGGTTGTCTCTATGGTTTTCCCAAATAACATCTTAATCTTACTTTTGTACACAGTAGATATTTTGAACTCTTATAATTACTAACTTCAAAATAACATAGGGATTTATATTGTTTGAAACTTTCCGGTTTCCATTTAATTCCTAAGTTAACAAATATTACAAAGGTCTTGTAAGGTTAATATTTAGCAACGTTTCAGAAAAAAAAAAACAAGCAGGACAAAACTAAGTTTTGTATTTGTACCTACATTTTTCACTCTACAATTTTGTGACGTTTAGGCATTGTTTGTTTCTAAATTTAATTAAAAACATTGTATATATGTGTGTATGTATAGTTGTATACAAACAAACGACAACAGAGTTTGATTCCTGCCTTGTAGATATTTAAAAAGTCAATTAATTAATTTGATAATCTGGCAATAAATGTTTTGTATATTAGTGTTTATTAGACCATGAAATCTATGAATCCCTGGGACACAAGATTTAGGGTCTTGGTTTAGTGCTTCAGAATTCCTTTTATTTACTGTTTTATCATAATCTGTGGCAACAGAACACTTAAACATCTGTGTGTTCCTCACAGAAGGTTTTTCTCGTAACACAAGTGCCACAATAGATCGAGGATGGCATTGGGAAATGTTTATGTACTCTGACACGTGACAGCACTTCCGTACTAAGAAATATGAGGTAAGTAGATGTACTTACAGGTACTTTGAATGAACTTGTTAGAAGTACCTATTTATTTTATGCAATAAAAATATGTAGAGCAGTTATTTTCGTTCTTTTCGCACAGAATATAAAGTTCTCAACCGATTGTAAATTGTATACATAGTCATTTAATTTAAATTTAATAAACTCTTGCTTTAGTGGCGGTAATAATTATAGATAAACATGTTTGAACTTCAAGAATTCACAATTGTTCTAGACTTGAATGTGGTCTTAATCCTTCTGTTTAAAATTTGTTTTACTCACTGTTAAACTCGTTACTAGCGGTAAAATAAATTTGATTTGTTGACAATATTAATAAATTTGATTTCGTTCATACTGCGGCCATGGTCGTTTTTAACCCGATGTGATGTAAGTGCACCTGTCTTTTCACACTAATTTGCCTAAAAAATAACAGGAGCATACTGCGGTAAAGTTAAAACAAGTGAAATTACAAAAAGGGAATATTTACGCCAAATAAAATGAAGCCAAATAAAAGTACAAAATGTAAAGATAATTTAAGCAGTGCGTTCCGATCTTACGATATGCTTGTTTGGCTCAGTTTTTACTCGCCTTTATCGACGTCAGTTATGCTAATTAATGAAGACTTCAATGAACACAGTTTTAATGAAAAATACATGAACAGAATCTTAATCCGTTTGCACAAACTTCAAAAGATGCGCGTAAGGCGAAGAAATAAAAGGTTAAGGATTAATCTTTGAAGTAAACATTGAGCAAATATTTAAGTACCTTTCAATTGTCTCGTCTTTAAATATATAATCCAAGTAAAATAAATAAAACAAATATAAATTAATTTTCTATGTGAAAGAACTAACGTGTATATAGGTGGAATTATATTTGATTTTATATTAGTAGGTATATTGTAATAAACATTAGAAAGAGATAAAACTTCTAAGCGTGTTATTAATAAAATCTTATATTATTTTTAAGTTGCAAACGTCATAGGAATCGAGACATAGATGTTTTAAACAACCTAATCGAATTCTTCGATTCGAGACTTATCAAGATCTCTTCCACTTAGAAGTAGTTACAAATTACATCGTAAAACGTCTGTAATATCACCACCATAACACCTTTTTTACTTTTTAACAGTTGTGTAATGCTCCTTAATTCCGGTGTAGAGGATTTAAATAAGGACCCTTGTTCCAATATGAGTAGGTATACATATGTAATTTAATCCTCATGCATAGATCGATACTTCAATTCTTTTTAATTATACTTAATGAAAATCATCAACGCAGTTATACCCGTGTTTAAAATTCTATTAAAGAGATCCAGTTTTTTTCCGGGATAAAGTATACCTATACCTATATTTTCCAAAGTATCCGTTTAGACGATTTGACGTGATTGAGTAACACATACACTAACCCAAACTTTCCATTCTTCCATAATCTACACTAATATATAAAAAGACTAGCTTTTGCCCGCGGCTTCGCTCGCGTGGAACTTAGTCTGCCACATAAAGTTTGCAAGGCGGTAGAGCAATGGTTCAACCAGGGAGGCATCACCGCCGCACCTATTTCTACCGTGAAGCAGTTATTATGTTTCATTTGAAGGGTGTGCCTGTGCCTGCCGGCTCACTTTTATATGAGGCGATCATCATAGTCCTCGGGAGTAGCAACGCATCTGTAATTTACTTCAGATTGAACCCTTGCCCTACTTCCTAAGGCGATTAACACACGGTACCGCTCACTGCCACGCTAGGCGGTGAAGCGGATTGTATTGGGGTCTAATAAATCCGTTGATGCCTCACAAACGTACACCGACTGGCCGGTGTTCTCATCACCGCGGTCCAGCGGTGTTCTCATCACCACCGTGTCTCCGCGCGAACGACAGTGCGGGGGGTCGGCGCCTCACACACGGGCTGGCGCCTAACCGCGCGGATCATCGGTGAAGCAAAAATGCATTTCGATGTCGAAAAGTTTATTTTGATGATCGGTCCATCCGCGCGTACAGGTGCGTAAACCGCCTTACCGCGCGGGGCACCGCTATTCGCGGCGGTGCGCGGTGCCGTGTGTTAATCGCCTAAATCAATGTGTTCAAATTTCAAATCACAGGCACGTATATTAATTTGAATTAGTTTTGTCGGCAACAGATATTAATGCTTACTCTGAAATTAAAAGTTTTAAGAAAGGGTCTCAAAACGCGTGACGGTTACCAACGCGCAGTTGGCTAGCGTGGTCAACTACGACCTAAACTACTGCTAATCTGACATATGTGCCGAGTTGTGTTACATTAAAAGATCGATGACGATTGAATAACATATTTAACCTTTCCGCTGTTTCATTCTCATTGACTTTTTTCTTTTTTGTCGAGGGAGAAACCTTCAAAAGGTACGCCGTGAGAGCGACGCAGTGTTATCTGGGATTCTTATAGCACCAGGACTCCGGGATCTTCAAAGGAACGCAACTGGAGTCCTCTGAGTGCATTGCCCCATCGAGCTCCTCCCAAGTGAGCGGCTGGGCCCACCACTCCATCTGGTCTTTACCACGATATGCGACCACACGTATGCCACCGTCCTTCCCGGGACCGCCTGGCTGGACTGTTCAAGCTCCGTCCATCCTGGCTCTCACGATAGCATGCGACCACACATGCTGACATCCCGAAGTCCGACTTCCCGAAGTTGCTGACTGGGTGTTTGGAACTCTCCATCTAGCCGCCCGCAACCCCGAAAGCTCCCTTTTAGTTGCCTCTTACCACAGACAGGGGATACCGTAGTCTTATTCCCGGAACTACAGAGACGTCATTGACCTTTCACATTTTGCTCCGTGTTTTATAACCATTCAAATATTTATATCATACAACTTCGTTGTATACGGCGGCGGCGCACGGCGCGTACTGCCGGTCAATCAATTGACTACGCAATATGTTATACTCGTAATATCTTCTAAACTACTTATCCAATTTACATGGTGTAAATGGCAGATTCAATCTTTATTAGATGCTTGATTTTTTGAAATCATTTATTTTGATAAGAATTAATATTTAGTTTGTATAAAACCCACGGAAACATCAACTTGATAGTTTTAAAATTTTCAAAGTATAAAAAGAGTTATTGTGGGTTATACATAAAATATAGACATATGCTGTCGCGGACTTTTATTTAGATCTATATGAGCCAAACAATCCCACGGTACATTATATTTCGATATCTCCAACGGTTTAGGCAGCGTACGCGAAGATAGCTCTCAGAGCACAACTTTTTTTCCGACTAACCTGATATTTCTCGTTATATTATAACCTTATAAAAAAAATCATTACAAATTATAGCCCATGTGTTATTCTGATGTATAACCTATACTACTGTAAAGTTTCAACCTAATCCGTTGAGTAGTTTTTGCGTGAAAGAATAACAAATACACATACATCCTCACAAACTTTCGCATTTATAATATTAGTAGGATAATGTGTCTATGTGACTGTTTGTATCTCAATCACGCTAGAACAACTTGTATAAAATATGATAAGAAGATACCTACATTTTATATATAGGTACATCCCTATTCTCTGTGTACAAAGACGCAGGCAGCACGTGTCGGCCCGCATCGCGACACGTCTTCATAATGCAGGTTAATCCCGCATTCATTATAACTTCCCTTAAAACTTTGTCGACATCCTTTCCGCAAAGTATGTTTTATCCGTTATATATTGTTGCTATTTTTCGCCTGGATTTCTTCATATAGGTATTTGAAGGTTTTTATTCATGTTTACATTTTGTAGTACAAATAAAGATAATGTAAAAAAATATAAATAAATAAGAACATATTTAAGTAATACTATTTATGTTATTAAAATATAAGTTCTCTAATGTGTGTATCTTCGATTAAAGCATATACTTAGTGAGTTTTCTGCCTCTACAGAGTAAATTCCCTTTGATCAATATAGTTGGAAACGCATTTTCAATACAATTTATAAAACCGCCACTTATACGCTTTTTCTTTAAGCTGTGACACATTTAAACACACGCTTTCTATACTCATAGCCCCACAGTAGGATTTTCTCCTGTGTCGTGGGTACCATGGACACCCACAAGATGAATACACAAACACCCAGACCCAGAAGAGGAATCTAAACTCATCATTCAAATACCTGTCTCGCCGGGAATCGAACCCAGGACCCATTGCGCGTCAGACCGGTGGTAACCGCTGCGCCACGCGGGTCGCCACATTGTAATTGTTATTACAATTCTACATTTTAAGTGTCTCAACAGTTCCAACTATAAGTTACGTTGAAGAGAACATAAAACAACTATTATTGTGTTGTCGATCGGCTAGACAGGTCTTCGTGCCAAATATTTTAACCTCATCAATCTCAATATATAGGTAACTATACTTGGGGCAAATTCGATATGGAATGTTTAATAACAAATCGTTACCTAGCAACCACTGACAGGCAGAGCAATGCAACTTTTTTTGTTTTATCAGCCATCTTTTACCTATTATTAACTTTTACCTGTAATTTATATTAGGTTGCAAATCCCTTCATGGAATTAAGGTTGTAACATCATTAGTTATACAATGACGATAATGGTAAATAAATTTTGTTTGGCTGGTTTTAGCATATTACCTTGCTGTTGGTCGTTATTAGTTAATCAACTGTTCTTAATTAAATTACTTCGCGAAAATATAATGCACACTTTGTCTGAATATAAAATGCATTTGTGTACAAATTCGTGCAAGTTGGCGATAACCCTACATAGGAATTTTTATGGTTTGTTTACATTTATTCCAGATCGAATTTGCCCCGAGTATACATACATGTTATGACTGACAGGCACACGATATTTATTTTTTAAAATATTAGAACCAGTGTAGTTCCGACCGGGGAAGTACCATCGCTACACCGATTTCTGCCTCTGTCTTAAGTTTTCCTATATTTTGGTTTGATGGATTTAGTAAAGGTCAACAAACACTTTTAGCAATGTTTCTGTGGCCAACACCAAATAAGACCCTGATTTTATTGATTACAAATATCAGGGCTGACGCCACATATACGGTGGACTGCAACATTATTTGCAAGGTAATTATAAAGGATGTTATCTTTTTTTTAATAGACTATTCATTCAAATGATTTGGTGTGTATAAAGAAAAGGTGTCAAGTGTGTTACACGGGAGATCGGTTGAACGTGCGTTATGATGTGCGAGTGTATCGTGTCGGTGACAGGCGACACGTGCCGCCTTCACCGAGCGCGTCCTTGCGAGCAATCTCTAGGGTTGTCTAATACCTATTCTAGTTCTTAATATGTAACGGATATGCCTTTTTTTTGTTTTCGAGGGGGAATCTTTAAAAAAGTACCCGACGTCGTGGGAGCGACGCGGGTTATGTGGGATTCTTACCGCACTAAAACCCCCCCGGTGGCTGACCTCGGCGCTGCGAAGAGGACTCCGGGAACTCCAACTGACCCTGCCGGTGTCCTCAGCATGTTGCCCCATCGGGCTCTTCCATGGTGAGCGTGAACTGCTCACCGCACCTTTTGGTCTTTACGGCAGCATGCAACCACACATGCCGCCGTCCTTCCCGGGGTCGCTTGGCCGGACGGTTCGAGCTCCCACTCTTCCCGCCAGCAACCCCGGAAGCCCCTTTTAGTCGCCTCTTACAGCTGGTAGAGGGTACCGTAGTTCTATTCTATTCTATTCTAGTTCCGGAACTACAGGAACACCGCTATTTCGACCGAATAACATGAATCGAAATATCGGCATAATAATTAAAAATCGTTACACGGGTGATCGTTTTAACGTGCGATGTGATGTGGGAGTGCCGTATCGTGTCGGTGACAGACGACACGTGCCGCGTCAGGCACGTCTTTGCCAACAATATCTAGGGTTGCCTTATACCTATTCTAATTTAGTCTAAGCTTGTTAGATCGTCAATCGATCGTATCAATATATCGGTCGATTGATCGTATGTTAGGGTGAAATCTTGAAACTGAATTTTAAACTAATTCATCCCAGCCGACAGAATTAAAAATTAAAATTTTAGTGAATAACACTTTCCACCAACTTTTCTGTATGAGACAAATTCTATTCAAAAACGACCACAGGTAAGTTGCTACTGCTGTAGACTAAGATACTCGTTACATGCAAGTCAGTCAAAATTATGTTTGCGTCTTGAGTTATCGTCTTCAGTTTACTCATTGTCAGTTTGCAAGTAGGTATGTTTCCTTAAGCCGGTATCTGCTCTGTAAACACGTGATGTTCTCTACACAGAAATACTTCATATATAACTAGTTGTATTTCTACTCATTCTTATGCAACAGTCTATATCTGTAACTCTTATACCTGTTATTTATAATAATTGTGTATAATTTGTGATTTAAATCAATAATTATGTATATCCGCTAATATTTGCAAGCAAATTATAGGATTAGGATATATATATTTCGAAACAAAAACAATAAAATAAAATTTGAATATAACATGAATGAGCCGCACAAAAACTGGTATCACTGGGTATAATCTGGCAATAAAATTAGTTATCAATTTAAAAAATGTGTTTAAATAAATATTAATTAAGTATACATTTTAAAAGATACGTCAATGTAGGTGTGTAGCTTTGCATATTATTCAAATCCATTGACGCGGCCTGTTCAATATGCGTGTATTAGCAAAATGATTGTGTCGAGGGTAGAGCGCCTGCCGGAAGCCGGGGCTCCCACGCCTTGGCAGTCCCCAGTTGGCACGCGACGGGCCGCCAAGCGTGCCAGCCGCTTGCCAATGCGTCCCGTGAACGGTGCCAACACACTGCTGCGTTCCAATCCAGATATTTTGGGAATTTCGCTAAATCTTCGCGACATCTCGTATTTGCAAGTTAATTGGCTTATCGCTTCGGAATTTAGGGGTTTTGTTAGTACACTGTGTTGCACTAAGCTCCAACGTTTATAATATACACGCTTTATAAGGCTAGAAAGAGATAAGTTTTAGATTTGCAGTTAATTTAAAGTAGTATGAAATGTATGAACGTTTTACATTACCAGAAACTATTCACATTTACCTACGTTGCTGCAACTTTCAGACTGCACTTTCTTGAATTGTAACTTATCTTTAAATCTGAGAATATAAAACGTAATTAAAATGATCTTACGCGTTGCTTTTGTCCATTCGTTTCTCCGACATCTAGAATTAAATCTATGATGTCGAAGTAATTAACATCAGATTAGATTATTCTCTTAATTTTATGCACATTTTAGTAACCATTTGTTAACATAAAAGTTCAATAAAATTACAATAACCACTTAAGAATGAATCATACATACGCAACGAACTATGTCTCCGAGTTGTGACGGTATCGTTGAGAGAGACGTTAATATATTATTCGAGGTGCCAAAGGTTTGAGACAGAGCGGAAAATGTGTCACGGGATAGAACCGCCTGTACTAGCCAGATCTTTCTGTCCCATATTAAAAATCTTATTGCAGACATACGTAAAATATAACGTATATTAATGATATATATAAAAAAATGTAATGACTCTTCCTCCTCACAAATTACTTTTCTTTTTAATACGGAAAAAAAAATACAGTAAAACATCGAATCCTTTTGTAAACGTTAATAATAATTGAACAGTTTCTATAAAAACGAGTGTATAAAAGACATTATACATATGTTTGATAAAAAGTATGGAAAAGTTAATTAGAAGTCTTATTATTGTCTTGTCTCCGGCAAGTGTATATTTCCAGTTAGGCAAGCAAGTAACTCCGTCACGTCGATATTTCACAGACCGGTGATTACTAGTAGTGATGGGATGGCTTCTAGATTTATCGAGTAACCGAATACTTATTGGGTTTAACTTTTATCAAACCACTAGCTGACCCGGCGAGCTTCGTTCCGCCTAATGTCAAAACCTAAAAATAGCAGTGTTCCTCCACTATATTATGCATGTATTCTATACAAAAATCTTCCTCTTGAATCACTCTATCTATTTAAAAAAACATTAAAATCAGAAGTATTGTTAAAGATCTAAGCATACATAGGGACAGACAGCGGTAAGCAACTTTGCAGTGAAGTACATTGAGTGGATTGAGTGATGTGGTAACGTTTATATTCTGAAACGGATATTGTGTATAAAGACTAAAGTAACTAGCCAAATAGGGTACAAAATCTGATATTTAAGCTTAATATTTCTGCATCAGGCATATCTTTAGTGAAATATAAATACAAATTATTCAACCCGTGAATTATAAATATTGATAATTTAACCTGCAATTACCTTTTCCTGCAATTAGGTACCTATTACGTTTTTAACTATGTTAGTTGCTATCTAAATTGCTGATCTAATTCAATTCTTTACTAGGTTATACGCGCGACTTTGCCCGCTTTGGTCACGTATACGACGGTAATGAGTAACCTATGTGTTAATCATCTAGATTATCTATGTGTGTGGCAAATTTCAGTAAAATCCGACCCGTAGTTTATGAGTGAAAGCGTAACAAACTTAAATTTACATTTACAACAGGAATAAAGATGTTAACAAAATGCTTGTGAACGAATATTAATTACTGAACTACAAGCGCTAAAAAGCACCGAATATGCCAAGTAGCGAGTACTCGTCCATCTCTAATGACGAGCCCCGCCGCCACGTGCCGGGCGTCGCGGCGCCTCGCGCTATATCCGTACCGCGTGTTCGCCAAAACGTTACATAAATCTAAACGCGGTTTCACTCATTTAATGTACATTTATAATAGAAAAATCACTATTTTTTAATTATTGAATTAACTTTTTCTTGGTTTAATTATTCTTTGTTCAATGATGAAAATACCTAATTTAAAATTTTATTCTTATATAACAAAGATGTTTTTTTTCATAGCAAGGTTTTGTTTATATTGTTTTTGTACGTTTTTAATGTCATAGTATATCTATATGTCCTCTGTTTAGCTCGTTAAAATAATAAATTGTAAAAATCATTATGACACATCCGCGACGTATACAACTATACAGTAACAACCAGAAAACCTGAACCCCTAAAATCCATTACAAAACCACTAAGCCCAAAAAGCAAACATTCCTATGGATAACGCAGCGTGTTTAATCGGCCGCCTACATCGAGCGTGGGCGACGAGCGTCTAATCTCGCGCGATGTTATCGGATGATGGATCGCGCCTACCCGCTAACGTCCACCGGCACGAATTGTATGGAAATTACAGCGCCACCGTTGACGTTTCGAACGTTAACGCCGGCTTTAAATTTTGTATCAAAAACATATTCTGTCTAGATAATTATGTTCTGTGTACGTAAAATTTGTATCAAAAACACATTCTGTCTAGATATGTTCTGTGTACGTAAAACGTCTATAGATGTTAAGGTAAAAAAACATTTACAGGTTACATACAGCTAAAGAAATAAAGTCATGAAAGTTTATATAAAATGAATATTAGCGTCCTAATTTTCAAAAATTTAAAAAGTGAATATTTCATTTATAAAAAAAAATGTTAGCTTAAGTTCACAGACACAATGTTACACAATGTGACACAAGAAGATTAAAAACGTTTTAATAATCTCATATTTAATCATAGAGATCATCTTCAGATCTTTGGCGAGTTTAAGAATATATTCCTACGAACTTTATTAGCGAAGACAATTCAATGATTTATCTTTGCTTCACTAATAACAAACGCACCGAAAAACACTGATTACCGTCGCAAGGCAGTTAAATAAGTTTAACAATAGGAATTGTGTGAAATGCGTAATAATATTAATTTGCGTTGGTAGAACCTTTTATTACTTTTCCATTCCATAACGTTCAAGGTATGATAACCTAACAATTGTATGAAAATATAAAATACTTAGATAACGGTAATCTTAAAATTAAAAACAAAAGTAAAATGTGTTTGATTTTTTGTGTAATATTTTTTACATTATGTTTGTGTCTCATTTGCATGTAAGAAAATGATATTAACCGTAAGAACTTTCACAATATTTTGGAGATATATGGAAGTCTAATTGAAATATTTACTATTTAAATGACGTACGTTATGATTGTACCTAGATGCATCAACGCACCAAACAACCTCTATTTATAATCTACCAGAAATACCTACGATAAATCCAATTTATCTTAATTCAGATATAGCATGAGTGCGCATCCGTGCATTCAACGTATCTAATCGCCGCCAAGTGTTGTCTAATAAAGCGGACGGTGGGCGAACGCTCGTTCCCACGACAATTAGCCCACGGGTGCGCGCCGCCCACGCCCACGCGTGACTCACCGGCGGCCGTCTGGCCTGCACAGGGCTGGCAACCATGCTTCAGGAATCAAGACTAAATTATACTACGCGTATCTTAGTAATATTATTAACTAGGTGAACCCCGCAGCTACGCCCGCGTTAAAATAAATCGATGTATCGATTGTCCCTTGGGAATAAGATATTTTCCCACATTAAAAAGTCGCCTAAATGTTAATCCAGATTGTCAGCTGACTCCCTACCAAATTTTACGAAAATCGCTCTAGCTCCAGACGTGAAGAAGTAACAAACATACACTCACAAACTTTCGCCTTTATAATATTAGTATGATGCGAAGGTTAGTATGTATTGTATGTGTGTTTGTTCCTCTTTCAGACAACAACTACCGGTCGGATTTCACTGAAATTTGGCACACGTATAGTTTATGACCTAGATTAACACGGGATGTTCATTACCGTGGTAGACCTGACTAAAGAGTTAAAGACCAAAGAGATAAAATGAAGGTTTGAAGGTTTCTCCCTCGAGAAAAAAAAAGACCTGACCAAAGCGGACCGAACGGCGAAAATTACCTAGTATTCACATAAAATAAAACTTGAATATTGTTATATATTGTTTTTCAAACAGTAGATAAATGACACAATTTATGTCCATTCTTGATGAAAATTCCAGTTTCTAATCATCGTTAAATGTATAATTATTGTAATCCGAACACGTTTGACGCTTCAATGTAATGGATAATTTTTGCGTGGGATAACGCGATTATTAACAAATTAACATGGGACCATGTTATGTGTGTATGTATGGGACCATGGGACCATCTTAAGTGATATAAAAATATTGTGAAAATGAATTACTCTAAATATTTCAAATCGAGATGCTACATCTCGATGAAACCGTTTACCAGATGAAGTCAACTATCGGTTTTAAAAAAGCAGTAGAACGTTTAAAGTTAATAAATACAAAAAATAAATATAATTTCTTTGACACAGTCTGCCTTTTAGTATTCCACAGCTGGGTTCGGATATCTGACCACAACTGGGAGAGGCCTAATCCCAATTGCACTATACTCCAATATAGCAAAAGGCTATATCTATTTTTATTGTAATATTATTTATGTATACTTAGTTGTTTTTAAAAGTCCATCTGAAATAATATCAGACCTGCTTACTATATAATAGTGCTTTGGTTGATTGACTATAACCTATACGTAGCATATATGTTTAAGTACTAATTCTAAGGATTCTTCTAAGCGAGCTGGCGTGATGGTTAGTTTTGCGCAGTTTGCACCAGTCCGTTAAACAGCACGCGCCGACTTATTTATACACAAGTGTGAAAATTTTCACATTAGTATCTTTCCAGTAACTGACCGCAAGTCGAACCTTTGTTTAATATGAGCTGCCTTCTACTAATCTTCTACTAAGAATATGTTGGACACGTAACAATATTGCAGACCTTTAATTATTGCTATATTTTTTCCTGCATAGAAGCGCCACTAAATTAGACATAGACATTTTCACATATTGACAAGATAATATGGTACCCATCTTAACTCGCCATATTCTTTGCCGCATGTTTATGAAATATTCCATATCGTTCATTATTAATATATTTGATAACATTTATTTATCAGGTACTAACGGTTGAAAAAAATACCTATAAATATATTATAGGAAATATTGTAAGAAATATCGAGACAGTAGGTACGTAATAAACGTTTTATATATGAAGCTGTAGGTACTTAAGGCAAATCACATCCTTCGTGGTTTTTGGAAAACAACTTGGCTAAGCAAAGTCTGCCTACACATGCGTAAATATTTGCTGAGGATATTTGAATTTAGATTAACCTCTACGACCTTAGCTGGATTGGCAAAAGTTAATCTATTCGCTCATTACGTTGCCAAGAAAAATATAAAGGTATGTAGAGTCGCCATTCATGTCCCTCCAACTAAATAAAACGCTCGTAGGTGTACGTTTGTACGCCGGAGCTTCAGCCAAGATTATTATATCCTGAAGATAATGTAGAGACTCGCTTGAGGGCAAGATGGTAATGTCGTATCTCTCGAGTCTTACTAGGATTTAATTATAACTACGTAAAAATGTATATACTTGGCCTTACTTTTAAAAATACTGTAAGTACTAAGTACCGATGTATCTAGTATATATACATAATACAGTTATTATTTCTATTGTCATAGAAATAAACTTTAAAATGCAAAGATTCATTAAAATATATTGCGTATATAAAATATGTGAACTAACTATTTATTTTATTTGTAAAAAGCTCTTTAATCAATAAATTTTATCTCTAACACATAGCTCTACCTTTTTCAAAATTACGCGTTGAAGTCTTTCATTACATACAAGTTCAACGTAATAACAAAATTATATTGTTTATATGACAAAGAAACCTTTATTTATTCTAAATATATTTTACAAGGTAAATTGAATTATGTGTATGCTGTGAAATATATTTTTGTTTGTTTTATAGGTACCAAATATAATAAAAAAACAACGTACCCGTCTGTTATCTCCTACAGATTTCTTCTGTTCTTGCACTGGCACTGGGGGGCTCATATTCAAAGCCACAGGGTTGGAGCCCTGGGGGCTGCCGGGGATGCCAGTCACCATTTTTAGTTTCCAAAATCACTAAGCACCCGCGATGTAAAGTCACAGCATAGTAGCACGCGCCACGTGCAACGCGTACGACGGTGGACGCACGACTGGCTCGCGGCTCGCGGACGCGCGGCGGTCGCGCGGCGTAGTGCCGGCACGCGACCGCCGCGCGCCGTTCAGCCTCTCGCGTGCCTGTAGGGTGCCGACACACGAGGCGCTTAGATACCTATAAGTACGTATAAGTCGGAAAGTTATCTTGTTGGCTCCCGGCTTCAGGCTCGCCACATACAACACGGTGGAGCTGTAAAGGCCAATAGTAACTACACATTTGAAGATAGTTTGCAACTTTACACCGGTGCAAAAAAACGATTTATCAAATTCATAACAAGAATGTATGGCTACTAGTATCCAATTTATTAAAAGTGAAGGAAGCTGTAATTGTCAACAGTAACTATACATTTGGTAAAAAAATCTTGTATCTCGAATTACGCAACTTTAGATCAGTGTAAAATAAACTATTTGAAACATTCACTATTATATTAAATTGTCTACTAGTATCCAATTGTAAAAAAATTTGCTTTAAAGTAAAATTAGTACAGTTCATTCTATATATACGACTTCAATTCGTATTTATTCTAGATACGACAAGTTCGCTTTCCCACGTCGATTTTATTTACCTTTGGTACTTCGAATAGTAGAGAATTATTATTGGAATTTGTGAATTGCTAAGTACCAGAATGCCATTAAAGTTGGCACCTTACATGTTGTTTAAATTAATAACTGAATAATTTACTTTCGATCGACAGGTTTTTTTTGGTAAGTTTTTAGTTGCGTAGCTAAAAATATAAACATAGAAAAATGTGATATCGTTTCACGTTACTCAGTCCCGCGTGACAAAATTAACACTCCTAATGAAGCAATATGTGAAGATATATTGCCTCATTAATAGTTAAAAGATTAAGATGTAGAGCAAGATAAGACGCTGACGATTTTCATTAATATTTTAATTTAAATAAAAACTTATAAACGAGCCTAATGACGACCGCATTTGTAAATCCGTCTGTAGTAACTTTTTATGTAATCATTCAGGATATACAAATCTTTCACTTACTTATTTATTTATTTATTTCATACCAACACAACTACCATTACAGTCTTGCCCAAAACGGCAGTGTGGTCCCACAAACAATAAAAAAATTGATTTACTTATAGCTTAATACATACATAGAAGCATTTATAAATTCATTCACTTATTCTTAATTCATTCTTCACATTCATTCTTAATAGTTCGATGCTACAACAAGCAACATATCGGTCAGTCTTTTACAATGTTATTTGTCTGTTTTTTCGTTTTATTTTTTATTTTTATTTTATTTTATATTGCTGTTGTTATACAATACAAATTTGAAGAACGTATTGTCCGCGATACGTGCAGTGATACGCAGATGAGTGTCGTATACCCAGTATGTATTAATGTGTTATGTGGTTTTAGAATTTACCTACTAGTAAGTTAGCCTTATTCAAATCGTCTCTAACGCTGACATCACTGGGCTCGCCGCGCCTTGATGTTCGTCGGTAAAGACGCCGCCGATCTCCGCCAGCCTCCGCTTTGCATATGCATAGGTTGTTGCGACAAAGGTTCCCGTCTGTACCCTATTTATACCTTATCTACTTACTATGTTTATGTAATACTAGCTGTGCCCGCGACTTCGTCCGCGTGGAATAGTTATTTTGGGCATAATTTATTTTTGCAAACAACCTCCTCAGCTTTATAAATTATAGCTGTTACCCACGACTTTGTCCGTTTCATTTTCTATTATTATTTTAGACAATTTAGTTTTGAAAAGAACATAGCTAACTCATATAGCTCATATATAAAAAAAAAGAAATTATTAGAACCTAAAACAAAATATCCTTAAGACAAAATCAAATAGTATTTAAAAAGTATTTTTACACGACGATAAAACGACGCAAGATCTCTAAGATATCAATATCTTCTAAGATGTTCATTGAAATTAAATGATGTCAAAGACAATTTTGTTCACAATTAAATACTCTTAATCAACAACACATTTATTTGGACAAAGATTAGTTGTATAAACGACAAAGACGAAAGACACGAAGACAAAGTTGTATAAACGTAATAACGTTTATACAACTCTTAACTAATTTCGACCGAATTTGATTACCATGAAAACGGTTCTAGTGAGTTAATCTTAAAAGATAGACATATACTGTCGCGGATATTTTTTTAGATCATTTCAAGAGAAATAATTCTTTCATACATATCTTTATTAATACAGTATCTTGTACCGTTTTCGCAGCGCACGCAACGGAAGCCCTCAAGGATGAATAATTTTCCCCGTTTTTTTCACATTTTCCATTATTTCTTCGCTCCTAATAGTTGCAGCGTGATGTTATATAACCTAAAGCCTTCCTCGATAAATGGTCTATTCAAAACAAAAAGAATTTTTAAATTCGAACCAATAGTTCCTAAGATAAGCGCGTTCAAACAAACAAACAAACAAACAAACAAACAAACAAACAAACAAACAAACAAACAAACTCTTCAGCTTTATATATTAGTATAGAAGTATAGATATCGGGATATACTTTTCAACCAACTCCTCCACATTTAAACGAAGACGTATCGATATAAAGATTGATTTTAACTTTTCCGGATAACAAAGAAATCATTAGAAAATTGGAATATCACCGAACAGCGACATATATTCTAAGTTCATATTTTGTTGCATGTGGTCAAAGATAAGATCTTTTAAGAGGTGCATCGAGCTATTTGTGCGTGTAAATTGTTCTTTGTAAAGCAAAAGACAGAATCAAAACACTTTTACAATTCATACGAACAGGGCGCACCCGCTCGCAGGGCGCTGCCGCACCCTGCTCGCTTATTTTTTATGTTTTCTTTTATGTTCCAACCTAACCTAACCCATCCTGTTTAAAAAGCTACAGCTAAATCCAACTCTTAATAATAACATGACAATACTCCTGCATTTTTAGGATTTAGGTATTCAAAGTGACTTTTCATCATAATGTTCTCTCAGGAACGGGTCGTAATGTATTGTAATCAATAAGTACCAAACTCATACGGCTTAAGTAGGTTGTGTACTTAGATTATTAGGGTTGATGAATTGAAGTTTAATTTATTAATCACATTTCAGTTTAATGAGCTGTCATTAAACTCATGATATATACTGAAAACAACCGTAAGCATTATGTGACTACCTTTTATAATTTAGGCTTGCACTATCCCGCATCATCAGGGAGGAGTTGAAGGTAAAAAAATATCCCGTGTCTTTGCTTAGTATTCTTATTACTTATACGTAAGCACTTGCGAGCCAACTTCTATAGCTTGGGCGTGCAGTACCCTGCATCATCAGGGCTGAGGAGCTTAAGGTCGAAATTGTCATCATTTGTCTTTGCTTAGTAATTATATTACATACCCGAAAGCATTAAATGGCCAACTCCTATGGCTTAGGCTTGCAGTACCCTGCATCATCAGGCTTGAGGAGTTGAAAATCGAAATTTTCATCTTGTGTCTTCGCTTAGTAATTATATTACATACCGGAAAGCACTAAATAGCTAACTTCTATGGCTTAGGCTTGAAGCACTCCTGTATCATCAGGATTGAGGAGATGATGGTCAAAATTTTCATCTTGTGTCTTTGCTTAGTAATTATATTACATACCCGAAAGCACTAAATAGCTAACTTCTATGGCTTAGGCTTGAAGCACCCCTGCATCATCAGGGTTGAGGAGATGATGGTCAAAATTTTCATCTTGTGTCTTTGCTTAGTAATTGTATTACATACCCGAAAGCATTAAATGACCAACTCCTATGGCTTAGGCTTGCAGTACCCTGCATCATCAGGCTTGAGGAGTTGAAGATCGAAATTTTCATTTTGTGTCTTTGCTTAATAATTATATTACATACCCGAAAGCACTAAATAGCTAAATTCTATGGCTTAGGCTTGAACCACCCCTGCATCATCAGGGTGGAGGAGTTAAAGGTCAAAATTGTCATCATTTGTCTTTGCTTAGTAATTATATTAAATACCTGAAAGCACCAAATGCCCATCTCGTATAGTTTAGGCTAGCAGTATCCTGCATCATCAGGGGTGAAGAGTTGAAGGTCGAAATTTTCATTTTGTGTCTTTGCTTAGTAATTATATTACATACCCGAAAGTATTAAATGGCCATCTCCTATGGCTTAGGCTTGAAGTAACCCTGCATCATCAGGATTGAAGAGTTGAAGGTCAATTTTTTTAGGAAATATCTGCTTAGTAATCTCATTCTACATTCAACCCAATTGGACTCCTACAGCTTAGGTTTGGCCGAGTATCGCTAATTTCGTTAATTTGCTTCAAGGAAATGGATCCTATGATCAGAACCGTATCAAACTCATCAGAGTTCTCTTGAAGTAGGTACATTCTTTCAAATAAAAGAAAAATCATTTCACAAAAGAAGAAATTGAGTTATTCATCTATTTATCGCGCACATCGTTAATGCAAATATCAGACTTATGCGCTTTTCTTATGGATGCCATTGTCAAAAGTGAACTAAAAATAAATGGGACCCCATGACACGCACTACCTTTCAAATGAAAGAAAAAAAAACATCCAAATCCGTTCACCCAGTGCGGAGAAATCGAGTAACAAAATTAAATATAAAATTTAAAAAAATACAGACGAATTGATAACCTCCTCCTTTTTGGAAGTCGGTTTAAAACGATGTTTTAACATAAAAATCAAAGCGAAATACTAAATTTTATTGAGGTAGCCTCCAAATTGACGGACTTTCATACAAACTTACATCTCCTATTTGGGTTAAATTGGAGGGGGGGGATCAGAAAATTCATTCTTAACTGACGTCTACGTCATAAAAGGAACCCCTAGTAAAAATCATATTCGTATCTTTAGCAGTTTATGCTCTACGATGTTTATTCAATAGACGATGTTTATTCAATAGATGAGTGAGAGAGCATCCTTTCGTTTTTATATAAGTATATATAGATATAGAGATATAGATTTGTATAGTATCAAATAACATAGGTACACACATAACCAATAAAAATACATAACTAAGGAATACATTTTACAGACCATAACATGTTTAGTTTCAACCAATTCAACTATGCAGTTACATATCTTGTTAACACTTATCGAACACAGAATAAATACTGTGTAGTTTTAAATTGACATAACTTTTTTATTTATAAACCGATTTACATAAAATAAACACTAAATGTTAAGTGAAGTTTCCCACAACACATCGGTGAAAATTATATTCAAATTGGATAAGCCGTTTCTGAGATTAGCGTTTTCAAACACACAGACAAACAGAAAAGATTTCTAAAAACCATTATTTTGGGTTCTATATCGTATTAAAGACCCCTAGAAATGGTTTTCACCTAAATTTATTCCATGTACAGACAGCGACCTCTTACAGATAGATTTATTATAGTATAGATTTGAAAGCGAACATATATTAATAAATGTATACTATATGAATGGATTGTAAAAGTTTACGAGGATGTACGTGTGTTTCTTACTCTCTAACGCAAAAACTACCGATTGCATTTGGCTGATAATTAGCACACACATATTTCATGACCTGGATAACACATGGGATATACTTTACCATGGTAAATATGTTTAAATCGTGCGAAGCCGCGCTAATGAGCTATTGCACATATATCTTCAAAATACTAAATATTTTTGGTTTCCAAAAGGGATTATTATTTATTTGCATTAGTACATATACCTAACTAGGTATTTGATTTGCACAAAATTGTTCATGACATACGACCTACTACTAATAATCTGCTCTTTTAAAAGTTTAATATTTAGTACTTTCATCCTTGCAAAATACATCACTTTTTAATTATACCTATACCTATTCATACACGTAAATGTAAAAGCTAACTTAAGGTGTAATATTAGACCCTAGCCTTATTCAAATTACCTCTGACATTACTCGATTCGGCGTACCCATAATATATGGTTAAGATCAACGGGGGGCATTTTTATTTTGTTTTCGAGGGGGAAACCTTCCAAAGGTACCCGACGCCGTGGGAGCGACGCAGGGTTATGTGGGATTTTTACCGCACTAAAACCCCCCCGGTGGCCGTCCTCGGCGCTGAAAAGGAGGACTCCGGGATCTCGAAACGACTTCAACCGGAATCCTCGAGCGCGCTGCCCCATCGGGCTCCTCCCAGATGGGCGGCTGGGCCCACCGCTCCGTCTAATCTTTACAACGGTATGCGACCACACATACCGCCGTCCTTCCCGGGATTGAAAAATGTGGAACGCTTCACGATTTTGCGTGTCATCCTTGCGCAGGGGCCATGCTAATCTTCTCTGTATCGTTCCAATTTTAGTATATGTACTGCCGAAGCAAGTACCAACGGGGGGCATACCAGAGCACCAGACGGACGGCAGCATCCAAGGATGCCAAATTTAAATATTTTTAAACAACAGGTAGAATTGACATGTTTCTATTCAACGACATAACAAAGACAGATGGGGTTGAACATCATAATGAATTTTCTGCACCGATTCGAAAAAACATAGATCCATAACTACCTATCTCTACCAGCCTCCCTGTTGCATATGCAAAAGTTGTTGAGACGCAAGGGCCACCCGCCTACAATCTAATTATGCATTTCCTATAAAAATCCGTGTAAATTAGGTTTGATATTTAATGGAAGTATCTTTATTTTATATGTACTTACATGTTAGAATAAATACTATCAGTAGTATAATTATTACTAAGTAAACTATTTGCGAAAGTGATTAAATAAAGCTCATAATTAAATTAATGCAAATCTACGTAAATATATTCAAGACTCAAGGCCTAAGTTTTTTTTTATCTGACTGAAGTAGCAAACAAGCATGCAGTCCACCTGATGGTAAGTGGTCAATGCCGATGGACATCTGTAATCAACTACATACAGAACATGGGTTCCATCTGAAGTCAATCACAGATGCGTTGCTACTCCCGAGGACTATGATGGTCGCCTCATGTGAAAGTGTGCCGGCACCCTTCTATCGAAACGCAAGAAATGCTTCACGCTAGAAATATGTGTAGCGGTGGTACTTCCCCGGTCGAACTACACTGGTTCTACCACCTTGATTAAATAAAGCTCATAATTAAATTAATGCAAATCTTCGGTAACATATTCAAAGACCCAAGACCAAAGTATACCCTGCCATACACAAAATCTGCGTGATCTTTTAGGGGGAAACAAATTTTCAGACCTCAGATCAAGTAGAAGGGTCTGCTTTCAAGTTTCTCGCCGTCCCGACGAAAATTCTAGATTTGAAAGTGTTGTCAATGTATAAAAATAAAATTTGATTTCATGATTAATATTACAGTTCTAAAGCACGTTCTGATGTGAATTCGTGCGAATCCGCGCAGAAATCTTGCTACATAAGTTCATAAGTATAGGTACGACATAAGATGGATACCTGCGATTGGCGATACGTGATTTGCATTCGTTTCCATTTATTAACGCACTAGCGGATCCCCGCGGTTTCACTCGCGTTAAAAAATGTAACTAAACAAAATTTCTCACCGTCAAGTATTTCTATTAAATAGCATTGTTTCAAAAATTATTAATAGCAACTTATATTGTCGCTAGTGACGGTGGCTGCGTGTGCTTGGAACGCGCATAGAATTATTGTTTTATTTTCATTACGGAAATCTATTTTTTTAAACTATAAGTAGCCCAAGTTACGTCTTATAAACATCAGCAATTTACAAACGAAAGTAGCTCAGAGTCGGTACAGATCTTTCAGAGCTTAACCAGAACGAAAAAACAAATATATAGACAAACGGGCTGACAAACAGACAAGAATTTTAATTCTGTGCTTTCATATGCATTTAGTAAAACCCATATTTTAATGTTACAAACAGACATACATATGTTTTTTTTATTTATGTGTAACAATTATTTTAAGAGTTAGAGGATCACAGAGAGTCGCCGCAGCCATTATTTAATTAATTTTGTTATTTCTTTAGTATTTTTGATAAGTGTCAGAGATAACTAAAAATTAACATTCATAAAACAACGTTTACCCAATTCATAGTAAAAAAAACAAATTCTTATCTTATCTGCTTATTTGGCGGGATCTTAAATCCAGAAAAACTAGTTCTATGGGCGATTCATTACGAAATTAGCAAGTTAGTGAATTATTGCGGAATAAAATCAAATAGTTTATAAAGATAACAACTAATTTTCTTCACAAAAAGTTTTCTTTAGTCACAGTTCTCTCGTCAACCCATTAGGTATTGTCCCACTGCTGGGCACAGGTCTGCTCTCAGAATGAGATATTATATAGGCCATAGACCACCGCGCTGGCCAAGTGTGAATTGGTAGACTTCACACACCTCCGAAAACTTCATTTTTAAAGAACTCTCGGGTGTATAGGTTTCCTCACGATCTTTTCCTTCACCGAAAAGCAGTGATAATTATTTTCTAATACGTACATTATTTTAGAAAAATAAGTGGTGCGTGCCTGTGTTTGAACCTCGGACCTCCCGATTTAGAGGACAAGTTTCAACCATTAGGCTATCTGATAGCAGGTAATAAGTATAAGTTTATTTTATCATTTTTAAATTCTAATATACCTACTAAGCGCCGAGACACTTTTTCTTTTGCATACCCAACTATTACACTTTTCACTTTTTGTTGTAAATTAAATTATAAAATAAATAAAGTGACAGACAAGTCGCGTATTTAATTAATATTTTACTGTATCCTTAAAACGGTAATACTCTGTAAAGAATAGTGTACAACAAACTTTGGAAAACATCAAATACAATATAAACCAAAAGAACCACTAGTTCCCAGAATAATAACTGTTAATATTTCACAATTAAAAAGCGACTGTTACAATTTAACGGTCCAAATATTTTTTGTAATTTGTTTTCAACCATATCCTACCGACCATTTTACAAAAAACATATAACAAAAGAAAATTGCTCCATTTTAAAATGTTTTGCAATGTAACGTAGAGCAATGCGCTTTATTCTCATAACTGCATTTTTACTCAAAACTAATGACCAGTTTAAACAATATTGTTTTGACTTCAAGCTATATTGCCAGTGATCGGTTACAATACAATTTTGTCAGAGTTAAAAACGGGTCTAAACAAACGTATTTTTTAATGTTAACAATATGCCAAAAAAGTAAATAGCCGATTACGGTAGAAAAAAAATCTACTGTGATTTATTTGATTTTTCACTAAATTATGGAATCTTCTAATAGTTTTAAGATATATATGGATGAATTACCAACATGTAAATGAATTTGCTAAAATTTAATACATGCAAGGAAGTTATAGGAGTAGGTAAGTCGCTTATTAACTTAATTACTTATTATAATACCTACTCATGACATGTACCTATTCAGCAAAAACATGTTGGATGTCCTTTATACGTGAAATTCGCCAGAAATAAAAGTACCTAATATTGTTACAAGATTTCGTTAGAAAATCGTCCGAAAAACCGTCAGTAAAATGTACAAACTTATTTTTTTCACTTTTCAGTTAATTGTTTTTAAGTTATCGGGATTTACGTGTTTTATAGGGTAGGAAATTGCTTTATTCGTACTCCTTAAAGAAAACTTCTAATATTAATGTACCTAGCAAGTTGGCCTACCTAGCAATTTTTTTTTTATCTGATTGAAGTAGCAAACGAGAATGTAGTCCACCTAATGGTACACGGTCAATGCCGCCCATGGACATCCGTAACGTAAGCAACTTCAAACAGAACATGGGTTCTATCTGAAGTCAATCACAGATGCGTTGCTACTCGGGAGGGCTAAGATGGTCGCCTCATAATAAATTATCCTCATACCTAGCTATATATTACATATATTACTGACGTCAACGTAATAATAATGTTGCTTATAGATTTGAGGTCGGTAGGTGTAAAGTTGTATACCTAATCACCTTATACAATATCCCGTTGAACCCTGTGGTCTATCGATAAAGAGAAGCACCCACGATCTATTATTCCGACAACATCGGATTAGTTTCACATGACAGCAACCCACAACTTTACTGGTTCTATTTGTTTAGTCTCACCGTTTATCACGCTCCCTGCGGTTTCGAGGTGTTTCTAAGAACGTAAAAATAAACTCTTTTGTCTCAAAATGTTACTTTTATTGCTACCGTAACCGAAACTGCTTTTCGGAACCGTTCGGTTAATTTTCTATGGAACTCTTTTATAACTAAATTAAGCCGTGGCGTGCACCGCGACTAATTTATGGACTCAATTTTCCAATGTTTGACATAGAACCGGTTTACAAGTGTTTCACTACCACTACATAACAATAGCAGTGTTAGCTTAGTGGTTAAAATCGACCAGGGAGGTTCGAATCTCATATACTAGCCTCTGTCTTTTTTAGTTAAGTTAGGCAATAACGATCTATGGCCTAAAGTAAGTACCTTAACTCTAAAATTTCACACTGAAAAAGGACTCATGCCCATGTAAAGCTATTATATTTTAACAAAGTCATTTTTTATAATATAAAAATATTAATCAGGTTTGAAAATATATATTATTTCAGTTTCCCAAATTTTTTTAACGCTTTCTACACTTTCTACACTCATAGCCCCACAGTAGAATTTTCTCTTGTGTCGTGGGTACCATGGACACACACAAGACGAACATACAAACACCCAGACCCAGAACAGGAATCTAAACTCATCATTCAGATACCTGTTTGGCCGGGAATCGAACCCGGGACCCATTGCGCGTCAGACCGGTATGGTAACCGCTGCGCCACGCGGGTCGTCAAATTCTCTTTAGGCATTATAAATCTTATTCTAAAGTAATTATCATGACGCATAACGGACGGACCTCAGAGTCAATTCAAATCTAGGTATATCATATGACACCAAATTGGTATATTTTAATAAACCTATGTAGGCTGCGTAGTATTTTTTGTATGTGCATACAATTAAAACCATACCAAAATCTTAACAAAAGTATTTACCTAACAAGAATATAAGTTATCGATACAAACCATGGTATTGTAACGTAACAAAGTAAGGGATTGTTCTCTACCCGAGCTCTAACGGTTATTTTGTTTCGACCAAACAAAGTAACATTACAAAAACAAAGATCGCTGCGCACATTTCTGAAAAACATTGTGAAACGCCATAAACACGTTGGTCGTTAAACTTTATTAGTAGCCTTTGGCGGCTCGTAAAGGATGCCTTTTAAAAAGTTACAGTACAATCGACGGGTTGCACCGACCAACAATAACACCAATAACCAAAATATTTAGCAAAATCGCGGCAAATACTTTGTTAACGGCCAATTGCAAGGGTTCGACAATTGTCGGGCTATTGTTAGTAACTTTATTCACAAAATTTACAACCACGGAGAAAGGTTTACGTGTTGCGTGAATTAACTTTCTTATACAGCACCGTTGTCCAATACATTGCAAAAAATTCGTCGTTATTTCCCCTATACAATTTTCAAAAGGATTTGTTCCCAATGTTCCCATACTAGTACTCCCATAATATTTAAATGAAAAGGACATTAGAGTAAGAACTTTTCTCTTGAGTTTTTTTTGTAATATAGGTACTTTTATGAGTTAAAATATGCACATTACACTTGTAGATTACACCAGTATTGCCAACTTAGGGGTTTTTCCCCCAAATTTAGGGGTTTTTCAAGTAGGATGGGGATTTTTTAGGGGTTTTTATAACTTCAACTTAGAGGTGTTTTTAATGGGAAATCTCCCCGCCAGTCTATATAATCAATGTCTCACGACGTCATGTACTACACCCGAAGACCTTTTTTTTCGTCATCAAGTCAGGTTGCCAGGAAGAATTCCAATTAATAATTCGTTAAGGGGGATTTTAGGGGTTTTTAATGAAGACTTTAGGGGAATACATTTTTGAGACTTGGCAACACTGGATTACACCATTAATTCTCACTTAATCGTATCTCTCATTTAGACTTCAGACATACTCTGATAAACTGGATTATCTTACAAATAGAAAAATGCATTGGTGGAAATAATCATTTCAAATTGAATAACTATAAAGCACAATATCAAATAATGAAATTATTAAATACGATAACATATTTAACGTTATAATGTATTGCCGTCTAATGGTTTCGCATATTGAATTATTAAGAAACGTAGGTAACCTATACATATTAGGTGGGCTGAAAAGTTCGTAGGCTGACACATAAATGGCGCTAATTGTATCAAATCCATGTGATTTTTAGTTAGCCCTAACCTTCAAAAGACGCGCGTATAAATTTGACAGCTGTTGCACTATAAGTATCTGAGTTATAGCATTTTTAGTGAAAGAACTTTTGTTACTTTGAAAAAATGGATAAAAAGGAATTTCGTGTGTTAATAAAGCATTGCTTTTTGGCGAAAAAAAATACTGGCAAATCTAAGGCTTGGCTTGATAAACATTATTCAGACTTTGCTCCAGGAAAATCAACCGTGGAGAAGTGGTTCGCTAAATTTAAACGAGGCGAAATGGATACCGAGGACGATGCATGGAGTGGACGCCCCAAAGAGGCTGTTACCGATGAAAACATCAATAAAGTCGACAAAATAATTTTTGGTAACCGTAAAATAAAGTTGGTTGAGATAGCTGAGATCCTAAAGATATCAAAAGAACGCGTTGGTCATATCGTGAAGGAATATTTGGATATGCGAAAGCTTTATTCAAAGTGGGTGCCGCGCGTGCTCACAATTGACCAAAAACAACAACGAATCGATAATTCTAAGCAGTGCTTGGAGCTGTTCAATCGTAATAAATCCGAATTTTTGTGTCGATATGTGACGATGGATGAAACATGGCTCCATCTTTTCACACCGGAGTCCAATCGACAGTTAACCGAGTGGACTGCACGTGATGAACCGACTCCAAAGCGATGAAAGACGCAATGGTCGGCTGGCAAGGTTAAGGCATCAGTTTTCTGGGATACTCATGGAATAATATTCATTGACTATCTTAAAAAGGGAAAAACCATAAACAGCGACTAATACGTAGCGTTATTAGACAGTTGAAAAGACGAAATCGCGGAAAAGCGGCCTCATTTGAAGAAAAGGAAAGTGCTGTTTCATCAAGACAATGCACCGTGTCATAAATCAATGAAATCTATGGCAAAATTGCATGAATTGGGCTTCGAATTGTTGCCGCATCCGCCGTACTCTCCAGATCTGGCCCCCAGCGACTTTTTTCTGTTCTCAGAGCTCAAAAGAATGCTCGCTGGACAGAAATTTCGCGCCGATGAAGAATTAATCGCCGAAACAGAAGCCTATTTTGAGGCTAAAGACAAATCGTATTATAAAAGTGGTATTGAAAAATTGTATGGCCGCTATAATCGCTGTATCGCCCTTGAAGGGAACTATATTGAATAATAAAATCAAATTCTATAGTAAAAATATCTTTTTCTATGCTAGCCTACGAACTTTTCAGCCCACCTGTCACAATTTCATACGTTCATTTATATCACTGATTACTAACAAGCTACTCTCGAAAAACTAGTGTCTACACAGGATTGGCAGGGAGGCCTTAGCGCAGAGCCACCATTGTGGTCATGCCCAGGATTCCGCACAGCACATGCTCGAGGATTTCCCAGCGTGGGAGGCAGTGGTTGCGGCGATGGTCCGTTCAGGCAAAGCGTGGAATAGCTTGATCAGCTTTTACGATCGCGTTAGCACGCAAAAGACGACACCGAACCGTTACCCCGGGAAGGACTGGTATGTGTGGCCGCATGCCGTCGTAAACACCGAGAGACACGGTGAGCAACAATCGGTCACTGGGGAAAGGCCCAAAAGGGGTATTGCGCTCAGAGGACTCCAGTTGTGATCGTTGGAGATCCCGAAGTCCTCCACGTAGCGCTGAGGACGGCCACCGGAGGGGTTTGAGTGAGGTAAAAATCCCACATAACCCGGCGTTGCTCCCACGGCGGGGGGTACCTTTTGAAGGTTTCCCCCTCGATAACAAAAAAAAGGGAATTAGTGGTAAAAATACATGGCGGATCCCGAACCCTTGGTATTAGGACATGTTTATGATGGGCATACGAGTAAACAGTACTTAAACACTGAAATTACCGGCAGTAATCTAAGTCGCGAACAAGATGCACGCGTAACTTATAAGTACATCCAACCAGATATGTCATTTGAGAGCAGGTTATGTAAAATTATTATGACGACCCGCGTGGCGCAGCGGTTATCATACCGGTTTGACACGCAGTGGGTCCCGGGTTCGATTCCCGGCCAGACAGGTATCTGAATGATGAGTTTAGATTCTTGTTCTGGGTCTGGGTGTTTGTGTATTCGTCTCTGTGTGTATCTATGGCACACACGACACAGGAGAAAATCCTACTGTGGGGCTATGAGTGTAGAAAGTGTTTTAAAGTTTTTTTTTTTTTATTGGGATGAACCTTCCACAAAATCCTCTTAGGAATCAGACTACCAATTAAGAACTTTCCACCTGTATTTAAACGCTTCCACCCATGCTAATAACACACCAGGCACTTGTTACGTGATAAATGCAAAGCAAAAAAGCTTCGAGGCAAAAACAAATATTGACGGTCGTTCATATGCCGCAATAACCGCCCGGAGCCGTCACTGATAGTGTTAAGATTGCTACTCAACACGGCCCGAACCATCATTTCCCCCGCAAGCTATAATTTCCTCCAACACAAAAACCAACCCTTATTATACCTTCTGACTTCGTTTTAAACATTCATTCAAATTAAAATGGGTTCAAAAAAAGTCGAAATTTTCTTTAGTATAAAGTTTATTTCAGATGCCCTCTACAAAAATACATTAATTATACAAATATAGTAGATAATATTGTAGAATTTCTTACATAAAGTTCTTAAACACATGATATTTAATCTTTAATTGGGTGACAGACATACCTCATTTATGCTTTTAATGCACGTGGCTTTCTAGTTTGCTAGAACTAGTAAACTGTTTGGCTCTAAAGTCAAGATGATGTCTATTAAAGTACGGTCACCAAAATATCGAAAACATCACACTGTATGCCATATATACATATGAATATAATACACTGAAAAATCCTAACTTGAAAATTGAATAAAATGATATAATTTTATCCGATTAGCCGGCTGCTTGTCAGAAGAAATTTAATAGATTTGATTGAATTCCATACTTTATACTGCCATAAATAATTTGCATTTCGGTGATACTCTGAACCTGACATCTTAATAACAACATTATATATACAGTTCTACTTCACATAAGCATATTGAGTGAAACAATAATTTGAATTATATCTTAATTAACCTATTAGCCTTCATTTAGTTCAAATTACGAATTATACAGGGCGTACGGAGCCTACTACCCACTCTTAAATCACAGCGACATGCGCAATTAAGAACAATATAAGTAATAGATAGTTTTATAAACACTACTTTAATGATAAGAAATAAATTCATACAATAGATACATGATGTATTTATGGAGATTCAATTTTGAATATTATTTATTAAATATACGAAATATTTTATAATTAAACTTTTGCTACTTCGTTTGTTTTTTGTTGTTATAATAATAACGTAAAATTGATTAATTTAAAGAGATATTTTCGACAACATATAAAAAAAAATATGAAACATGTATATAAGAGAAAAAACAGATTAAATTATCATTCGTGTCTCATATTGATATTCAAAGAATTTACATCGATAACTTTATCTCTACTTCACATATATTTAGAACTCAATTGTTAGTCTTACAAATGTACCAAGAAACATAGAACTTTAAAAACATAAAAAATAGAACAATTATTAATCTGTTTTGGTAATCACTTAATTAATCAATTAAATACCAGAAACATTGCGCTTTGATATATTGTTATAATTGCTATAACGTATACTTATTAATATCACATGTTAAATTAAAAACAAGATAACATTGTATAATAATAAAGTAACAGTTTGCAACAATTTATCAATCACATCATTACAAATACTGTTAAAAACAATTAGCTACTTATGAAACAAATAATGGATTATTGGAATGTATAAAACATTAAAAAACAGCAGCTACTTAACTTTATCACATATAAAACAATTATAGTGCAAGCAATAAAATATATTGATAATTTTACCTAAGGATTATTTAAGAAAAATGATATGAAAGGAGTATTTCTGGCGATTTCGCGCAGCTCATAAGAGATGGCGCCACTGCATTTGAATTACGCTATCGAAGTTTTCTTAATGTCTTCCATACAATATTAGTGATAAACGAATGTTTTTATTTGAACATTTCGCACCTTTATTCATGAAAATGTATAACTCAAAATTTAGGCTTTCCGAGTTTATACCATAAGTCGACGAACTAGATAATATATTCGCAAAACATAAATTTTGAGTTACTTCTTTTTATGAATAAATGTGCGATTTGCGAATGCGAGTGCAAATATCCCTTATCGACATTGTTTTTTTTTCACTTTTTGGTTGTAGGGGACCCGAGGATCTAGATTGGGCGCTCTTTTTTATGGTTGACAAATTGCACTTTTTTGCAAACCACCATTTTTTGCAAAGCACTGCAATTCAATATTCGAAAAATATTTACACAATTTCTTGCGAATGCTAATGCGAATGTTTAAAAACATGCGAATATTCTTGAGTGTGAATGCGAATATTCGTTACATCACAAATACATATACACAAGTTAAACTCAGGGACTATCGGAGCACGGCCACTCACCAGACATGGTAAACTCGCATGACGAGTGATCACCCTTTGCCAAATATTTGCCATTATTTTAAATGACAGTGCTTTCAAATACAAGTTTCACCAGTTTCGTACTTCTATATTAGAAACGCCATATAAGGTTATATTCCTAAATAGATCGAGGTAAAAAAAATATATTGTTTAAAGTTTGTACTAGGGTAACAATAATTAAATCGTTAAAATTGAAGAAGTAAATTACTATAAATTAAGGAACTCATACATTTTTTATCTTCGCTTGTATGCATTGATTATTTCTTCAAAATTAGTAAACCTACCATAATTTTTGAATAATGAATATTCAAATGATCTGACCAAAAAACTATTTACATAATTACGAATATGTCAATATACATCATACATTTTAATAATGGTAATGGTGAAAAGTATGTAAAGTATTTGATATGATTTTTGGAAAAAATATTACATAAATTTGAATTTGTCACAATCTGAGCATATATGTAGATTTTTTTGTATATTAATTAACTTTAATCTTTGTAATCATATAATCTATTTTTGTTAATATTACTTTGTGAATAAGTATGAATATTAAAAATAAGTTTTCTATTCTTTACTTGTATGGAATTATAAGAAAATTTTATCATAAACTTAATATTCTATTTGAATTAAGAATTAAAATAACTTGTAGTATTTTTAAAGTAGTAAATGAACGTTCGACCATCTCGATGTTAAGAGGCCGCTTAGTCACATTTATTTATTATGTTTACGGAAAAAGCAGATATATATATTCCTTTTATATCAAATAGAGAGGATTGACCCTACCATTACATTAAAAAACAAAAAAGGTTTAACCTTCGTATTACACTTTAATATTTGATTAAAGGTAGTCCCAATATCACTTAATTAAAATTTTGACCATAATTAAGTATAAGATGAATACTGCTAGGTATTTACTTTTGGTTAAATAGCCACTGTAAAAAGACTTTTAGTTACTAAGTTATAAATTATATTAAAACGCCAATAAATAATTAATGCGTATTTTGTCATCATAGCCGTTACTATATCACATTATCATCGATCTAATATGCAGTGCCATTTACTGGCATGGTAAAATAGGTTTCAAATAGGATTCAATAAGTGGTTTTTCTGATAATTTTACTGACACATAAAAAAGTCTGTATATACGTGAATTGATATTGCCCACAAAACATTAATGGGTTTAGACGAGCATGAATAGTGCTTAAACTATATTAAACAATTTTTAAAAGAAACTGTAATTTTACCCAATATTCACAATATTTGACTCTCGTATTAGAATATAACACATGTATTATTAAGAGGACTCCATTGATCTAACCATATAATAGACTGTATCCTTTCTAGATCGTCTGAACTAGTGACATTAAAAATAAAAGAGATACCACGGTCAATTTATAGTGATTTACCTTGCAATAGATCAAAAAAAAATTACATTAACCAAAATTCATGTGATGAAATTGACTGTAAAACTGTGCCTAATAACTAATACGTATGCAATGCACGTTAGGTAGCCAGATGGGTACTGTGTACAACTAATCTTTGATAAAGTAATAATTCTTTGAAACTTTTATACGATTAAAACCTATGTAGCCGATACGGCGCAATAATAAATTAATTATATTTGTACATCAGGACTAAGTACATGATACATTATCATAACGACATGTTTTATTTGAAAATGTTAATTTATGATATAAATAGAAATATTTATAAATCGCTTTAAATATTTTTTACGAGTTGTAAATTGACTTCTCTTAATAGTTCGTATATTTGTATATGTGTAAGGGTCAGTTAACCCCAATCGACAGTGTAAAAATTTTATAAACAAATTTCGTTAAAATGGCAAATGAAAATTAGTTGACGTCATTCTAAATCCAAGATGGCGGGCGTGTTATTCTTATAGACCTTAGTACATGTAACAAATGAAGTTTTTTTTTTTTTAAATACGAGATACAAAATTATATCACAAACAGCGTGTTTCTTAAAATATATAGAAAAATGATTAATTAATGAAATTAAATGCTGTTTTGTAAACGGTATGATACATTATCGTAAACATAACCGTGAATTTATAATATTATACAATAATTATCTGAATAAAGTGATATTTGCTCGATTTTATTTAAGAATAACATGGGCTATTTACAATAGATACCCGAAAATCTCCGCATTAAAGAGAGAAAATTTTTCAAGATATGTCTAGATAGTGCCTGCAAAGTAACAAATATCTGCTAAATTCTGAAACCGGCATCGCTATTAACAAAAAATATCAACTATCTTCTATCATCTCATGTTAGCATTGCTATATGTATCATTACAATTACTGTTTAAGTAGTTATCTTAATATGTTAATATCTATTCACTGCACAAAAATATTTTGGGATGTATTTTTTTTTAATTACATAAAAATAAATAAATATGTTATTACGTTTATAATGAATTATTGGACTTATATATTTAAAATTTATAATGAAATGGGACGCTAACATTATGTAAAATGGACCTTTTACAATTTTGACCACATGCCAATACATACTACATAGCTTTATGAGCGATATTGTGTACATAACTTATATATATGAAGAGAGAGAACTTATTGTCATTGTCCACGATTTTATATAATTAGATACAGAAAGATGTGTCTTACAAAAACACGTGTCTTATTTACATTAATGAATTTTATTTTCTAATTATTCATAGTTGCATAACACCGTTCCTTGAATCAATCAATAATTCTAGGATTACAATCACAGTCCTCTCTTATGTATTATCGCACCAACGCTACATTTTCCTACTAAAATTAAATTGCTCTAAAGTATTGCTATAGAAAATTATACGTTTAACACCGAAATCTTTGGCAATCCGATATTTTGGATGCACCAAAATATTGTTACGCAGCACCAAGTATTTTTGAAGCTATACTTCTCATGGCGCTTTGAAAAGCAGATTATAGTGTATCTTTAACTTAGAATGAAGTTGCGCGGCGCAAATCTTATACATAATTTATTTTATAATAGCTATCTTATTAATTTGCTCAATTATGATTAATTTGAATGCTTTGTGGCGACCTCCCGCTACTCATCAAGAGATGGCGCTACTAGTATTCTGAAACACGCTATCGAAGTATTCTCAATGTCAACGACTGTCGGAGCACGGCCGCTTCCCAGGTATGATCACCTAGCCTGGCGGGAGATCTCCTTTTCCCAAAGCTAAAAAAAATACGCTTAAGAAGTATAACTTCTTACATGTGTACATAAGGTACACATGCTCCGTTAAAATTGAGACAGCACATATTAATGGCATCGGTCATTGTATAAGACAGAAATTTAGTACTATGGGTGAAATACCAATTTAAGCTACCGAAATGGATGCAAATTGATCATCCAGTATAATCTTGGGTAGATTTACATGAAGAGATCAGCCATCATTTTCTTCGGAAGACATGCTCGTTATAAAAAAGGAAGCTGGCATAAATTCTTTAAAAAAATTGAATTCTTAATGCCCAATAAAACTTCATATATAATTTCTTCATATTAAAGTGGAATTATATGGAAATTAATGCCTGTCTCCTGTACATTTTTATATTAATTTTAATGGAATACTTTAAAATTGCTTATATCGATACAATAAAATATTTCTTACTTAAACTGCTTGTGACACATCAATATCCGAAAATGATTATCTAATTAATATTATTTGACATACAAAATTTATGTTTTTATGTTTTTAATAAAATATTTAGACATAATTTTAAACCAATTACTTTATTTGCTTTAAAACTTTATAATGGATGAAATTTTTTACACATTAAATAATCAATAAGTCCTTTCTATGTAGAAAGTACAGATGGAACGTATTACGCAAGTGGACCATTAATTTTTAAAACCACATCGTAACGCTGTTTTAAATACATGAATTCTTAATATTTCAGATCAGATGTTTTAACCACTTACTACATTGTTTGTTTTACAATGTCGGACTTCTAGTGTCGCCGCGGACCGCTATTATCCAACATTAAGATACTTTCAAATAATCCACTGAATAACTTGCTTGAACACATAGCTGTTAATGAACCTTAAAGGATTGATTGATGAAAATATTCGTGAGTCGCGTTTGCAAATTCGTCATTATTTGGCGAATTATTCGTGTGTATCGAAATGTTGCATTAAAGTTGCATAATAAACTTAGCCTTCATGCATCTTAAAGGATAGACGATTAAATATATTCGTGCGCCGCGTTAGCCTATTCGTCATTATTCGGCGAACTATTCGCGAGTATCGAAATGTAACATTAACGTCGCATATAGACTTAGCGAGTACCAAAATTTACATTGTATACGGAACACTGAGTATAACACGCGCGCAATGTCCATGGTTAGAGCGCGGTGTGCGCGAGTGCGGGGGCGCGGCCCTAGGACTCCGCCACGAGGAGGGACTCCACCGGCGCCGCCGCCGTCATGTCCCCGCTGTCTGGCCGGGACCAGTCCTGGAATAAACCATTACATTTTAAATTTATTTATTTATTTATTTATTAACAACAAATCCACAGCTCTTAAGTTCAAAAAAAAAACAACACAAATCTTACAGACTAAACATACAGCCCATTATGGATTTTATTTTATTTATTTTATGTATAGATATTTGCCACATCACTAACGTGTGTTTGTGTGTGTGTGTGTGTGTGAGTGTGTATGTGTAATTGTAATTTATAAATAACTGATAACTGATAAATGTCATAAAAGTTCCCTACCGCTATCTTTTAAAAACCGAAAAAAAATCACGTTTGTTGTATGCAAATGTCCTTAAATATTTATGTTATTTGTTATTAAAGCGACAAGAGAAATACATATCTGTGAAAATAATCTGTGAAAATAGATACAGTTAGGTGACAGTCAGACGGACAGACGTGAAGCGGAGTCTTAGTAAAGGTGCTGCCACACTGCTGTTTAAAATGTTTACAAATATTTTCTAACACAAATACATTTACTAAAAAATGTTAGGAATTGTTACATTATGTTAGGAATTGTTAAATTTTAATGGGATTTTTTTACAAACACTTATAGCATTTGAAAAATCGGTTCGCAGGTTGGATTTACGTTCCGCTTCCGAGGCACGAATTTACACGAAAATGGAAGAAGATTTGCCTCAATGGACTAGGCTTTTATTTTTTTGTTTTAAAAAAAGAAAAAAAAAACACGCAATATCTAGATGCGCCCAACACTCGATGATAACAAATATTTTATTTTGTTATAATTTGTTTAGTAACATTATCTGACATGAAAACATGTTTGTTAATGTTAGTAAACATTTTAAACAGCAGTGTGGCAGCACCTTAATATGATCCCATTTTTTACATTTTGAGTGCGGAACCCTAAAAATGACGAATTATTGTTAAATAAACAAATAAATATGTTACCTGTTCTTCCGTGCTCGCGAAGAATAAATAAAATAGATTTGCTCCGAGATCAATAGCTGCAGCTAAATAGAACACCTCTCGCCATTGACCCAGCGTTTGCTGGAAGGGAAAAAAATGAATCAATTAAAAATTAAGCAATTCCTTAGCTCATTGAATAACGTGTTGCTCATTTTCAATAAAAAAAATATTCTATTATAAACAAAGTTATTATAACCCCTTTTTCAATAGATATAGTACGGTGAGTCAAGCCTCCTTCCTCTAAATTCATGTACTTAAGCTCTTTGTGAACTTAAGAGGTCAGCATAATTTTAGATATAAGAGGGACTCCATCCATCAGCCCTTTGAGGTCAGCTGCTGGACATAGGCCTCCCCTAAATGGCGCCACTCCAACCGATCCTATGCCTTCTGAATCCAACGGTTTCCCGCTGTCTTCTGCAGGTCATCGGTCCACCTGGTGAGGGGGCACAAGAGAGCACAAGAGGGACTAAGTAAGTTTTATTGGTCACTTCCGACCGAATGCGGATACTGCATTTTTATATTTCTCTATCTAAGAGGCCTCTTTTTCATAACACATTGGACGGGATAACACATTACTCAGCCCAAATCGTGATCCAATGATGCAACATCAATTCGATGTAGAATACCTATTCCCACAGAAAAACAAATAAATGAAATAACTTGGGAATCATTTTATTAAAAATAAATTACACAACCTATAATTTTTGACCTTATGATAAGTGGTCACAGCTACTAGACATCTATAAGCAACTTTGGACAGAACAAGGTTTCTATCTAAAGTTAATCACAGATACGTTGCCAGTTTGATTGACTGTAGATAAATCCCTCGTTTTGTTTGACCCTACTTAGAGATGTTGTCCATGGGCGGCAGTCGACACTTACCATCACGTATACTACATACTCTATAGCTACTTTAATCTAATAATTATATAATCTAATCTATAATAATCTATCTAATATCACGCGTGGTAGGGATAAGAAAAAGATGGCGCGTAACGGAAAAAAAAAGATAGCGCGTAACAGAAAAAGACGGCGCGTAACAGAAAAAGATGGCGCGTAATGAAAAATAAAAAAAGATGGCGCGTAACAGAAAAAGATGGCGCGTAACGAAAAAATGTTACACTAAATTTTTTTCGAACCCCGATAAAGAAGTTTCACTTTTGTTTTCCAGCCCCGATAAAGTTATAAAGTTTCACTTTAAAAATAATAAGCACCTGTTGAGCGTCGATCATAAGTCCGATGACGTAGGGCGCCATGAATCCACAGATGTTGCTGGCGGCGTTGGTGATGCCGTACATCGTGCCGGCCAGCGCGGGGGACAGGTCGATGTGGTTCATCTGGTTACCTGGACAACAGACAAACAAGATTAACATCCAAATTAGGTGAAAACGTACTGCAATTTCTCAGCAACACATCATCGGCCCACTGCTGGGCATGCGTCTTCTCTTAGAATGAGAGAGTTTTAGGCCATAGTCCACCACGCGGCCAAGTGCGAATTGATGGGCTTCACACACCTCCGAGAATTTTTTTAAAGAACTCTTGGGTGTGTAGGTTTCCTTCAATGAAAAGCAGTGATAATTAATTTCTAATACGCACATAAATTAGTGGTGCGTGCCTGGGTTTGAACCTCGGACCTCCCGATTGAAAGGGCAAGTTTCAACCGTTAGGCTATCACTGCTCTATATCGTAACATAATGGGTATTTATTAGTAACGACTATGATTCGAACCTCCTACCGCCCTAGTACCTCCTGTACCACTGCCACGTCTATTTCTAGAGCAGCAATTGGAACCCTTGTAACGTAGCGGGTTTTTAGAACCAGTGTAGTTCGGCCGGGGAAGTACCACCACCACACCTACTCCTAGCGTGAAGCATTTCTTGCGTTTCGATAGAAGGGTGTGATTGCCGGCACACTGTCTGATGAGGCGACCATCATAGTCCTCGGGAGTGGCAACACATCTGTGATTGACTTCAGATGGAATCTATGTTCTGTATGTAGTTGATTACAGATGTCCATGGGCGGCAGTGTCCACTTACCATGGGTGGACTGCATGCTCGTTTGCTTCTTCAGTCAGATAAAAATCAACACACTTGAGGAGTACCGTGTCATGTTTTTTCTCAGGAAAGGTTTAATGAGGGCATAGACATGCCATCATTGAAAATAAGGACTCGATGGTATAGACGGCTGAAAATGTCGTAGCGTACCCAAAATAGCCAATGGGTCACAATCGCAATTCAGGAGTCAAGTGGCTCGTGGGTGAGTAAGCAGGGAGTGGTTGCCACCTCACATGCATATAAGGCGATCATCTTAGTCGTCAAGACTAGCAATTCATCTGTAATACACTTCAGATAAAACCATTTATTTATTTATTTATTTATTTATTGTTAATTAGAACGACATAAGTCACTTACACTAATTAACACGTCAATCAAATTTAATATAATTTACATAATTGCTTAAATATAAAACACTAATGTCAACATAGAATGATCCAAAGAAAATAATTATAACAAAAACAAATTAATAATAACACAACAAAATATCAATAACAATAGTATATGTAACAAAACAGTCATATTACATGTTAACTAATTGAGCCATTTTCACAAAACCGCAAACATGTTGTCAAAACCTGTCTCCAGTCATCGGCAAACAGGTCGAAATTTGGAAACACCGCTAAGTTTTACTAGTGCCAAAAGTGTCCTAGGTATAGGTGAGTTGCTATGGGCGACCATGTATGGGCACCAGTAACCATTTATTATCAGGTGCACTTTACTCGATGGCTACTTCAATTATATAAGAATAATAAAACCAAATACAATGACAACCAACTATAATATAGTAACATAATTATAGATAGATAAGTTATTACCGACATATCGCTCATTTGGTACAAGGAAATATAATACAATAACATTTACGTATTAACAGACCGGACATTGGCGTAGCCAGGAAGGAGTTTTTACAAGTCCCTCCCCCGAAAAGTTAAAACATAAACATTCATAATATTAAAATATGAACTATTTACACTACAAATATGTATTTTGGATTCGTCGTCAACCCATTATTGCCCCACTGCTGGGCAGGGGTCTTCTCTCGAAATGAGAGAGTTATAGGCCACAGTCCACCGCGCTGGCTAAGTGCGAATTGGTGGACTTCACACACCTCTGAGAACTTTTTTTTTTTAAAGAACTCTCGGGTGTGTAAGTTTCCTCACGATGTTTTTCCTCAAGTATTTTGGATTGGCTCACATGAACTACTCTCATTAATTAGCTCACATGCTCTCAAGGTGGTACAACGTATGTGGTTCGCCCAGGGAGTTACCACCAAAATCAGAACCTGGCTACGCCCGTAAAGCCGGGTTCATATCCCTCCCCCTAAGCATACGGAAGAAAAACTGCTTCATGTTAGACATAGATGTGGCTGTGGTACCTCCCCGATCGAACCATATACATTCTACCACCTAATAAGTACAACACAGATTATAAATTGGTATCACAGATTATCACTAAACAGACACAGATTATAAACAACTAGCTGAACCCCGCAGTTTCGCCCGCGTTATAAAAATCGATGTATCGATTGTTCCGTGGGAATAAGATATTTTCCCACAGTAAAAAGTAGCCTATATGTTAATCCAGAGTGTCAGCTAACTCCCTACCAAATTGTATGACAATCACTCCAGCCGTTTAGAAGTGAAGGAGTAACAAACATACACACTCACAAACTTTCTCCTTTATAATATAGTATGATTAATTGCAGATAATTACTAACCAGCGTACACAGCGCCGCCAAAAGCTGATGTGATACTCAATAACAACATGACGGCCATACGGTCGCATCCCGCCCACGCGATGCCCAGCAGGCCCAGCGCTGGGATAAACGCAGCTGGAAAACAATATCACCATGAATCAAATGTTCACCAATTATTAAAAGTCAATTATTACCGACGAATTATTATTCGTACAATAGAAATATCAGCAAAACTTATTTAGCTGCTGCTTAGCTACTTAACATTTATTCATTGTAAGGACTTAATCTAACACTTCCCTGTAAAGTACCTATTTTTATTTATTATTTTCTATATTAAATTGCTTAAAAAGTTTAAACACTGATCACTTACCACTAGATGGACTGAACCTTAATTAGCACACACGCGCAAACATACACACATGTATACACTAGCTCGAAATACCCAACTTCTGTTTTTTTTTTTATAATAATGAAGTAGCAAATGAGCATGTAGTCCACCTGATGGTAAGTGGTCACTGCCGCCCATGGACACCTGTAAGCCACTTCAAATAGAACATGGGTTCTATCTGAAGTCAATCACAGACGCGTTGCCACTCCCGAGGACTAGGATGGTCGCCTCATATAAAAGTATACCGGCAACCACACCCATCCATCGAAACGCAAGAAATGCTTCACGTTAGAAATAAGTATGGCGGTGGTACCTACCGGTCGAACTACAATGTTCTACCACCTTTCTATCTGTCTGATAAAGACACTCACCAACAGTGTTCCATAGCTTCATACTAGTCAGGCGTGATATCCACCCCTTAGCGAGCAGCCAGTCCGCGAATATACTGATGACGATGCCAGCGATCCACGCGGTCAGGTACGGAAGCGCTGACAACCTGGAATTCTGCAATCAATATTAATTTTATTAGTTTGATATACTCACATGTTATAGTTCACATAGTTTAGATAATGCGTAAAATTTTGTGATTGCCTAATAATTGAAACTCGCCCTGTCGTTCAGCAGGTCCGAGGTTTTTCTAAATCAGTGGTTCCCAACCTTTTGGTGACGAAGGACCATTTGCAAAATATCTGTCGACCTATGGACCACCGGTATGAGGGTGTAATTAAAGATAAAAATATATTTGAAAATTAATATGGGATTATTTTTTAATAAATCACGGGTACATTATTGTTCAAAGTAAACAATATTTAATGCACTTTCTCTATATTCTTTACTAATTCCTGATCCTTTATTGAGCTGTCTGCTACTTGACTGTCATTGTGATGAGTTCTTATATAACAATATTTTTTGATGACTTCTCGGACCACTTCAGATGTTTCCAAGGACCATCAGTGGTCCGCGGACCACCGATTGGGAACCACTGTTCTAAATATATGTGCGTATTAGAAATTAATTTTCACTTATTCGCGGTGAAGGAAAATAGCGTGAGGAAAGCTACACACCCGAGTACTTACAAAAAAAAAGTTCTCAGAGGTGTAAAGTTTACCAATTTCGCACCTGGCCAGCGCGGTGGAATATGGCCTATAACTCTCTCAAAAGACCCGTGCCCAGCATTGGGACAATAATGGCTTGACAACATGTAAAATTTTAGTGCAAGGAATATATCTGTCAATATAATTAATACGTAATTATGGTATTTATTTTTATACGCAGGTAAACCTTTTTATAATATTACAAATGTGAAGAATGTTTGTGAGGTTGTTTATTACTTTTTCACGCAGAAACTACCGGTTGGATTTTATTGAAACCCGCATAGTTTTTAGCCTAGAAGAGGTAACCGAAGCGAATGATTGGTTCCAGCTTGAGATGAAAGCAATCGCATATGAAATCTTTCAAAATAAGGACAGGAAACACGTTTTGCTTAATTTAATTCAGTATTCTGGCAGAAATATATTGTAAAGCCTTGCTTATCCAGCCAAGCCATGCCAAAAGGAAGGATGCCAAAGCCAAGCCTACGCCTTTTATATTGCCCTTATGTTACAGTATAAAGCCGAGGCCATGCCCCCTAAATATCCTTCATCAAATGTGTATTCCAATTTTGAAGGTTGCTAAATCGTGTTCCTTACTACTTACATCTCATATCGATTGATGAATACCGTAGATTAACGATTTTTAAGACTCCAGAAATTACCGGAAGCCTCTCGAAGGTCAAACTTGCTTAGCGACAATTACTACAGCCGAAACTAATTGTTACCAAACAGGGAAATGCAACATCAATATAAAACCAAGCCAAGTACACAATAGATCTCTATTTAGAAGGTCACGAGTTAACGGCGCATCAATTTTGAATTTTATAACCGATTAGTATGGATATACACATAGATGAATAAACACCTAGATCAAGAAATAAAATCTGTATGGATTGCAGAGCAGGCTGTTTGCTCAGGAATTAAACCTATTAATCCCTACGTAGACCTACATTCATTCCTATTCACTATTATCAGTTGATTAATTTTATAATTTGAGTTAATTGACTTAATTTAACTGATATATAATTGAGCTGCAATCTGTTTCGATGGTGACTGGCCACACTTTTTTATTTTATCGCAATCCGAACCGAACGTTCCCGAACGGAGGGACCGTTCGGGAAGGTTCGGGTTCGGTTCGAAAATAAATGTCGAAAACGTAAAAAACCTGCAATATATACCATCGATTAATGCATTTACCTGGCATACGTTGGTAGCATATATTGAGATTTTATACACTCAATTCCACCAATTAATCAAAATCCATCATCATCATTAAGGAATTTATTTGTTTCGCAAAAATATATATCGGGAGACAAACAAAAGAGAAATAAAAGTGAGTAAAGTGTTTGTTTTACTAATTTTTTCCACTGAAATAAATAGTGCAATCCTTTACAACGCAAATTGGTTTGAAAATATTTTCCATGTATATTATCCAGACAAACAGTCATCCGTTGTCGTCATCTGTTGTTAACATACATTTTATCTATCATAGAATGAATGTCAAATGTCACTCACTTTGGTGCAAAGATATGTCGGTCTAGTACTATTTGCTCCAATTACCAAGTTACAACTTAATATTAATAATAATAATAATAATACTTTATTGCCTTAAAACATACATGTTGAAAAATTTTAAATTAAAAAAAAGTAAAACTGTTATGCTCGTCGAAAGGCAAAAGGAGGTGGCTCAGCGTTTGCTGACACAGAATCAAGATCCCATGCAGCGCTGTTTTTCAGCCGCATCCTTGTCCCTCAGTTGGTATGCGGGATTAGGTATCCGCCGCCTTTTATAATAGAAAAATCCTTCATCCATCCATCCATCCATCAGCCTTTGAAAGTCCACTGCTGGACATAGGCCTCCCCTAATCTGCGCCACTTCGACCGGTCCTGAGCCATCTGAATCCAGCGGTTACCCGCCATCTTCTTCAGGTCATCAGTCCACCGGGTCGGGGGGCGGCCTGCACTCCTTTTGCCGAGGCGTGGTCTCCATTCGAGGACTCTTCTACCCCATCGGTTGTCTGTCCTACGAACGATGTGGCCTGCCCATTGCCACTTCAGCCTACTAATTCTGAGAGCTATGTCGGTAACTTTCGTTCTCCTACGGATTTCATCATTACGAATTCTGTCGCGCAGGAAAATACCAAGCATAGCTCTCTCCATAGCTCGCTGAGCGACTTTGAGCTTACGCACGAGGCTCACAGTAAAGGACCACGTCTCGGCGCCGTATGTCATCACTGGCAACACACACTGCTCGAACATCTTCGACTTCAGGCTCTGAGGTATATCGGATGAGAAGATATGGCGTAGTTTCCCGAACGCTGCCCAGCCGAGTTGGATTCTACGAGTGACCTCTTTCTCGAAGTTGGACTTACCCATCTGCACCACCTGCCCCAGGTAAATATATTCGTCAACAACTTCGAGGGTGGTGCCGTCTACAACGACCGGTACGGGTGTGACATGGACGTTAGACATGATCTTCGTCTTGTCCATGTTCATCTTAAGACCCACCCGTTGAGAGGCACCAGAGAGGTCGCTGAGCATGGTGTTGAGGTGCTCCATCGACTCCGCCATGATGACTATGTCGTCTGCGAATCGAAGGTGAGTGATATATTCGCCATCGATGTTGATGCCGAATCCTTTCCACTCCATCAGTTTGAACACGTCTTCCAATGCAGCGGTAAACAGTTTCGGGGATAATACATCCCCCTGTCTCACACCGCGCTGCAATTGGATCGGGTTCGTACATCCGTCGTGTAATCGGATCGACATTGAGGCTGCCTTATATATACACTTCAACACTTCGATGTACCGATAGTCAATCTGGCACCGCTGGAGCGACTCCAACACCGCCCATGTCTCGATAGAATCGAAGGCTTTCTCATAGTCCACATAGGCCACACACAACGGCAGATTGTACTCCTCGGCCTTCTCTACTATCTGCCGCAGTGTGTGTATGTGGTCCATGGTACTAAAGCCTTTTCGGAATCCGGCTTGTTCGGGAGGCTGGAAGTCGTCGAGCCTGCGAGCTATTCGATTATTGATGACCCTCGAAAACACCTTGTAGACGTGGCTCAGAAGCGCGATGGGCCTGTAATTCTTCAGTAAAGACCTGTCGCCTTTTTTGAAGAACAGTATCACCACGCTTCTGCTCCACGCCTCCGGTGCTATACCCTGGCTTATGACGGAATCGAACAACTGTTGGAGCGCTTTCAAAATCGGCCTCCCTCCTGCTTTAAGCAATTCAGTTGTGATTCCGTCTTCGCCGGGCGCTCGGTTGTTTTTGAGCTGTTTGAGGGCCAATCTAATCTCGTACAGGCTGACGTCCGGGATATCTTCGGTATAGTGTCGGGTTAGCGTGGCTCGCTTGTCATTGACAGGCGGCAAAGGGCCACGTGAAGCGGTATATAACTGCCCATAGAAGCGCTCAATTTCTCTCTGAACTTCAGGCCTCGCGGCAACTGTGGTGCCGTCATCCGTCTTCAGCTTCGTTAATAAGCTATGCCCAACACGCAAATCCCCTGCGAAGACCTTGGAGCTCTTGTTCCGCTCAATTTGCTCTTTAATGCGATTTGCATTAAAGAGACGGAGGTCTCTTTAATATTTGTTACTTACTACAGTTTCGCCGTGACCACGATCCATGCAACTGTAGAAATATCAGCAAAAAGAATTCGTAAAGGATTCAAAAACCGCAGCTCGTGAGTACCCGTTAAGAATTAAAATGTGTCAATTCCGCGATAATAAGTCTAAGATATACTTAGTAAAAAAATGCAATAATAACATTATTTTTACTCACGGAGACAATATCGAAGTGCAGTATATTGTTCATGTAGGTGGGCAGTTCAGTAAGTTGAGTGTAAAAAAGCCAGGATTGTCCGCACTGCGCGATGAGTATCGCCCACAGAGGCAGGCATGTTAGGAACTTGCACCACGGTATGGCTGTTGGCCGTTCTTCCTGAAAGTATACATAACTATTTGAAACCCTTGAAATTATTTTGAAGGTGGTAGAATCAGTGTAGTTCGACCGGGGAAGTACCACCACCACACCTTTTACTAGCGTGAAGCATTTCTTGCGTTTCGATGGAAGGGTGTGGTTGCCGGCACACTTTTATATGAGGCGACCATCATAGTCCTCGGGAGTAGCAACGCATCTGTGATTGACTTCAGATAGAACCCATGTTCTGTATGAAGCGGCAGTGACCACTTACCATCAGGTGGACTGCATGCTCGTTTACGACTTCAGTCAGATAAAAAAAAACTAATTATAAACAAGCCCTTTTTTCGTAGCATAGAAGTATCATATACAATTTTTGTCCTATAGTATCGCGGATACAATCATTTTAATAAGTAACGGGCTCTCACAATAAGCGATTTTTAAATTATGTTTGCCTACTATGCATGTAGTTAGTGCTACTGCAATCTCATAAAAAAAAAACACGCTTTCTACACTCATAGCCCCACACTAGGATTTTCTCCTGTGTCGTGGGTACCATGGACACACACAAGACGAATACACAAACACCCAGACCCAGAACATGAATCTAAACTCATCATTCAAATACCTGTCTGGCCGGGAATCAAACCCGGGACCCATTGTGCGTCAGACAGGTTATGGTAACCGCTCCGCCACGTGGGTCATCAAAACATAAAAAACTCAGACAAACGCCAGATCTGGGATGAAAGTTTCAATCCCGCTTTGTGCACTTGTTTGAATAAGAACCGAACCCGAAACCTCTACATATCAAAACACAGGGTGATTTTTAATGTGTACATTTATTAGGCAGACATCCTACCCGATATAAAGGTCGTTGACCTTCCTAAGTCCTCACATACATCTGCGTCACTCCTATAAACATAACACAGGCTAGTATTATTCATAACAAACGTCATAAATCATTAAACACATGTATGCCTCGTTCAGGATGGAATAACAAAGTTCTGTTTTCTTTTCTATATACCCCATGAAGCAAGACCGCAAAGAAAATTGTATTAATTCTTCTAGAAAATATTGAGCTTTAAGGCTGTGTCCCGAGTAGGCAAACTGTTCGCGACCGACTGAATTTGCGACGAATCGGTTTAGTACGCCCTGGAATATATTTGAAATGGAGTGTCCATAGTTTGGTATTTTGCGCTAATTTTACGCAGTTCGCAGCGTTACAGCGTACGTCGCAAATTCAGTACGCGGCTAACAGTATGCCTACTGACTAATTGCGCTCCCACGACGCTATGATCTACCCATTGTTTAAATTTCAACAGACAAATAATAAAAATATTATGTGAAAATTTAGTGATACAAAAAAACACCCATCTGTGTCCTAAATTAACGGTTTAAAACTATTCAATCGCCAAACAGTATATTTATCAATTTAATACGAATTCGTTAGTAATGCCGTGACCTCAAATACTGTGGCGTGAGTCATGCCTCGTCCCAGATAGCTCGATAATAATGCTGTGCACTCTGTATTGCTGTTATATCATTACACTATCTCAGTGCATAATGCAAATGTTTTTATCTCAGAACCTGTGGCGCAATGAAGGTTGAGAAAGCTGATAGCTTGTTTAAATTACGGCTTCTAAATTTGGGGGTCGGAGGTTCGATTTACAGCATTCACACAGCCCTGATTTTATTAAGTTTTAAATGTATAATAAATTATTTATCACTTACTTTTACTTTTAAACAAAAGTTAGGAGAAAAAATACTTGACTAGTTCACTAAAAAGATCTCAAAGATATAGTAGTGTATAAGCGTAATCAACACTTTAATCTGTTCTCCACAACATCTACTTAATCACGCTTAATGAACCTTGTTATCATACATTAAAACAACAAAAAACAAGCTGTTTCCTTAGTAGGAGTATTATGCTTCCTCAAAACATTTATTGTTCTAGTTTTCGCTCATACATTGCAACATAAATTGCACGCTTAGATTTCGGTTAACCGTCCATTACTTGCAATGTACTTTAAAGTGATGAACAAGAACAAGTAGAATGATTATTTTGAGGAAATATATAAACATGATGTAAAGGTCTTGTAAAAATGACAATTTTACCTGAGGTCCGATTGATTGAGTAATGTATTCAACTTCCTTTGGGCATATTCGTGGATGTCTTTGTGGACTGTCATAGACCAGTAGCATCCATGCAATAAACCATACGACACCTAGTCCACCAAATAAGTAGAAGCAAAGGGGCCACCCTCCGGCATAGTCAAGAGTGCATAGCCAGCCTGATATTGGCAGGGATATCACTGTGCCAATGTTTGATCCTGTAAAGTAAAGAATTAGAGGAAATAACACAAAGTAATCAAAGAGATAATATTACATTGATATTTAGATAGAAGGCAAAAAAAATATGTATAACCAGTATTCATAAAAAATCACAACACAATACACAATCAAACACATTAGTAAAATGTATTACATACATACATTAGTTATATGTATTTTTATACATGAGGTTTTTTATAAAATCAGTTGCAGTCATCCCTAAAAAAATATCCCTTCCAGATAACTTTGCAACTGCTATTTCCGTTTTTATAACTAAAACGGATTACATATATATACATCCTTATTGAGACATTGGGAGTGAGAATAAGTAATAAAAAGTAACTTACGGTGTAATTTATGTAACCTTACTATGCTGTTGTTTTTAAAATCAACATGTTAAAATAGGAGCACAGATTAACCAGTATGTTCTAATGATCATCACTAACCTGCATAAACATAAGCAGCAAACTTAGATCTCTCAAGTGGTGGGATCCATCTTGCAAGCATTGCGTGCATGGCTGGGTATGTTACACCCTCGCCCAATCCTTCAAGCACTCTTACAACAATAAAAAATTTGAAATCAACAAATGCGGCAATGGGACTCAGTATCGTAAATATTGCTGTTAAAAGCACCCCCACTCCATATACTAGTTTACCACCAAATATCTCAGCTATTCGACCACCAGGTATCTGAAATATTTCAATAACAATTCAAAGTAAAACAATATTATTGACTATGTGAATGGTTGTAGAGTATATATATAAGTTATGTTTGTACCTGTGTTAAAACATATCCATAGAAAAAGGAACCCAAAATAATACTTTGCTGTTCTGGTGTCCAGTTGAAATCACCTGGTTTCTGTAAAGCAATATTTCAAGATCTTATTAAGAAAATTTTGGTTAGTATACCTATATATTACACAAAATAATTTAAGGCTTAATCTTACGAATTGTTAATTATACATGTACATAAATGGATATCATAAACAACGTAAGAAACTTCTGTTTTGAGTAGCAACAATTGCACTCATGTGGACATCACAAAAAGTGACTAAGGTTGTGAGTAGAGGATTGAATATTAAATTAATTCCATTACATAACTGACTTCATAACACTTTGATCCTACCTTGACTTAAAACATACTCATTTGGTACTTTGGTATAATGAATACGTAAACAAACATAGAAAGCTAAATAAAACCATTTAAAAACTTACAGCCGGCACTGAATCATTACTAGGAGGATTGGCAGGACAGACATCCAAGGTGGAATCATTTGATGGCATGGGTGTCGTGGAGTTTATCATGGCAACAATGGCAACGGAGAGGTTCACTCGCATCGCATACACATTGGCAAACCCCAGGAACCCCATGATTCCAAGTACTGTCCGAGATTTGATCCATCCTGTTGTCTCTTCTACTATACCTTCAAATCAATACATAAAGGTCAGCAAATTATAACATAAAAATCATATTTTCATTAAAATTTTGAAAAAAGGAGAAAGAGAATCTTAGAAAAACAGATGTGTGGTAAAAACAAAATATTGTGTCACATTTTAATCACAATTGCATACTTGAAAACATCTTACTATGATTTAAAATATATTTCTTTTTTCAAAAATAATGCTCTGCACATTACTATTGAAGAAAAAAGATAATTTATGTGTTTGTAGCAAGAAAATACCACAAAATCAACATTGTAATTTTGAAGTTTCATTTCATTATTTACTTCATTCCTTATTCATAAAACTTACTTATTACATGCATAAAATATTTATATTATTACAACAAATGTTATTGTTTGTATTCTACTAAACAAAGTGTTCAACATGAATATGAAAGAGAACCATCATTCGTGATTACATACCACATATGTCGGTTGCACATGAACCGTTTAAGAATAATGTTATGGTATGACGTTAACTGTACAATACCTCTCTCAGTTTCCACGAGGCTTCGGCAACTACTTGTTACATCGTTTTCTATATCTTGATTAATAATTGAACTTTCTTCTACGGGGAACGACATGCTTAAACTATATTACACCATTCCCCTCATACGAATCACCGAGTGATCAAACTCAAAGATTCCGCCTTTTTTCAACAAATGTTATGTGACTCATAAAGATTTTCTAACGCACAGTTGTACGTAAACAAAGAGCTCTCCTTCAATCTGCAATTCAATTTCAATGACAAACTGAATTGACAATGACAAATATGTTGACATGACAAATACAGACTTGACAGACTGGAAAAGCGATGTTGCAACTAGCAATAAAATTCGAATTCATTTTATTTGGTAAGACATTTTAAAAAACCCTTTTATACGCTTTTTAAAAATGTGATAAAATAACATCTGGGATATCATCTTATATCATCATATTACTGTAAGTAGTTTGTATCGAGGTAAAGGCATACTTTTGTTGAGTTTCTCGAGCAGTCTATATAAATGGTCTAATTAAAATCCGATAAAAAATATTTGAGTTTTAATATCATGATTTGCTTGATATAACTTAAATTGAAGTAAATGTACTAATTTAATCTTCATAACCATAACCCGAAGAATAATAGGGCCTTACTACTTAACTTTTCTATCCATTCGTCAATATTATGCGACTCTTGCTTAGCTTTAAGAATCGATACAAGCTTTTATTACGGGTATTTTTTCAGTGTCCTTCGGTTTATCTAACTCGTAAGTCTTTTTAAATGTTTCTAATGCATGTATCTATAGCTTCTACGTACATAAACTTTTTGGATTGGGAATAAAGGTTTTTATTATATTAATTACTATTAGTAAGTAATGAACACAATGAATTGTAAGTACATGTTATTTTAATCAAAATTTAACAAAATCAGACTTAAAATTTACATAAATAAGTAACACTTTCCTCAACATAGGATGCTACACTATTAAAGTCCATAATGTTATTCTACTCTCTTTATCTTTCATTAACTACTATTAATGTTTTTCTAATAACCAGGGATGTTATGAAGCTCCATAACCGTAACGAAAAGTATTGGATATCCAAAATAAAAATCTATCCGTAAATTTCGGATAACGGCGAATCTAAATGAGACATGTGTTTAGTAAATAACACATGTCTCATTTAGATGTAGTATGTAGCCATAATAATAATTAATCAGACTACTTGTAATTCTGAACTATTTGAATTTCACTTTTAAAATTCTCTAAAAATGTCATATCCGTAACCGAAATTGTCCGTAACTAATGGATAATTCGAAAAAATACATATCCGTAACCATATCCGTGACCGGTATTACATTATACCTATATCCAGATCAGAAATTTTATATCCGTAACATCCCCATTAATAACATTTTAAATAATACAAATAGTTGATAAATACTATACTACAAAATTCAACAGTAAATAATATAATTATACAATTATCTGAAAACATAAACAGGAAATATTTCCAAGTTTCACATTGCTAAGTATCATACAATTTCGTTTTGATTACGATAGAGAATAATTGCAAAGATTAGACTTTTTGAGTAAGATGTGAGATCTTTCCAGCTCATTCCTTGAAAACGTCTTCTGAAGAAAAACGCTCTTTGGTGTTAATATCATACAATAACAATATAGAATACATAATGTAATAATAAGAAAGACAACATAATATTAAGAAATAAGCTACCACACTGAACTGTTAGGGATAAAAGACCAATTTAGTCTGAGCGGGAATTTCGGGCGGAATTTATATACCTATTTAAATTGAATACCGCATAAAATTTTGTTTGCTAATACCTATTGACCAATTGGCGCCTTTACATATTAATTATCTAGGCTTATTTTACTTTAACTTACGGTTTGTTTATATAATTTATCTTTTTAAAATATTATAATATTGATTTTTATAAATATAACGATTCTGACAAATTGACTTACATTAATCAGGAATGTAAAATAAAATTATTCTTTATTATACCATTATACATTATGCAGAAAATTGAATTTAAATACGGCTGGTCATGGATTTTTGATACTTTAATAAAGATTATTTAATAGGATAGTTTATGTCACATTGATGCCCACCAGTATTTACTGATAGTAGGGACCAATACTCCCATAATTATTGTGGATATAAGGTTGACGCTGTGGTTATCCAAAATGTTCCTTCCACTTACATGTTTGATTGCAAGACTAGAATGAGAAACGATTTTTCCATCTTTATCCAATCCTGTAAGACAAAAAAATAAATTAAATTAAATTACCAAATTTATTTAAGATTATAAATATGTGTTATATAAGTTACATACTACACCGTTTTTATTTCTATTGCACATAGAGAACTAAGAATGGGAATTGAAATATCTATGATTTATATGGCTTAAAAAATAATTACCAGAATATTGCAATGTTGCCCCCATAACAGAATCAATGAGACTTCCAAGGAACCCTGCAACTGCGCCCATTACGATAATTGGCCATTGAGGTGGGGAATATGCTAGGAGAGTTTTATCAGCAAAGTATATAATGGCCAAATAATGCGCCAATCCAATAACAAGTCCTCCAACTGTGCTGAAGAAAGTTCCAACGACACTAATACCACCATTAGTACCCTTAGGTACTCTCTTAAAAGAAGTCACGAGAAATGGATCTGATTTCCCAAAAACTGTGCCAAGTTCTGAGGCCCATGTGTCGCCATTGCAACATGCAAAGACACCTGAAAAATATTTTCATATAAATAAATTATCTTGAGTCTCATTTTATACTTTTTGATACTTATGGATTTTCAAAGCATTAAATATTATTTTACAATGCAGAACGATGAAGACTATTGTGGAAATTAAGTTTTTATCTTTTATTAATTATAACTAAAGTATATTGAATTAGACCGTGGTTTTCAATAGGTATTAAATTCTTAGAATTCCGAATCGAATGAAAAAACAATGGACTCGATAGGTGCAGTATTTCGGGTACCTAATTATCGTGTCACATACATTTAAATTTACCGGCATCTACCGAAAAATATTTTTAATCAAGATTTTTTGATATTATAATGAACTTAATATTTTTGAAAAGTATCTAATGTTATGAATAAATAAAGTATTCCTCTTGATATAAGTGTGCTCATATTACCCGAAAAGTCCAACATGTATGTGATGTCGAGGAAATTACTTGTCATCGACAAAGCGAGTATAGAACAGAGTGACGCTTCACGTCGACGTGCAATATTTACAATCAAAATTGATTTGGCTCTATAAAAAAAATTTAAACCTACTTTTATGACACAAAAAAAACAATATAATTAATTTAAATGTATTACTCAATTGAATACACAGCACATAGACCCAAAGTTGGCGCTCAGTTATTTTGTTAGATTACTACAACGAAACAATGTTCTACGAGTAGGTACCTATATGGGCGTCCTCATCATAACTATGTATTATATGTAATGTGTATGTAATTAATTATTTTACTTAAATGTTATATAATTTAAATATATTCGAATTACTTTATACTTTTTTGTGGCATATAAATCATACCACATTTTTGGCGCGGTTTTCATTTTATTTTTTTTTTTTTGTGATGATAATCTTATATTTGTATTTATATTACATCATTAATTAAGCTTCGTAAATATATATTAATTTATTATACGTGAAGCAAAAACTTGTGACGCATTTTAAAGTAATACCTATGCCGCGGATGGATTAGTATGAAATTTTGCATGGTTGTAGTGGACGTAGAGAAGGAGAGCAGGATATTATATTTTTTTCAAATAATGCTTATAACATAAATAAAATCAACTAAAACACATACCATCATTCAACCATTATTTTACACCTTTAGGGGTGTCATATTAACACTAGGATTTCATGTTGTTACCTCCAATAGTTTAGGCTCTGCGATGATGAATCAGTCCGGACAAGCGTTTTTACAAATATAGATTGTTTAAAAAATAAATGTTTGAGTTCAAAGATAAACATTACCAAGAACACCAAGGCTGAGCCAAGAAGCCCTATAATCCTTAAGAAAATCTATTGGTCTCTCAGAAGAACCTATGTCCAATAAGTATAGAAGACCAAGTTGAGTGGCCATTCCTCCATTGCAAAGTACTTGAATCCAATCTCTTTGGCCCCCTGTAAATATTCAGAAGTATTTCAATATAAGCTCTCTGATTAAATGAAAGTATAATTATATTGGAACCATTTTTGAATGATAAAATAAAAAGCATGAATCAATAATAACACAATATCATAACAGATGTTACAGAAATATGCTTAAAAAGTAGCTTAAAATAATTATAACTACAAGTTCCACTTAATTTCCTCTAAGTAAATATTCATATACTTTTCTTCACATCCTAATTGTAACCCGTTAAGCACGAGAATTATTTAGCATTTATATACAAGTGTGAGCTAAATCTCTTCAATATCTAAGCAACATTAGGTACGTGAGATATAGGACTTGCAGGTTTAGAAACAATATGTATTGCTTCGATTTTATGTATATTTAAAAACAGTTTATGCCTTCTATACAATGTGTTTAGTCATGGACCAGCGATGTGCTGAGTAACGATATAACAATTATTTTAATATACAAATAAATTACGTAATTAAATCCAAACGACTTATCACCTATGTGGCACCTATTATGTTTTATTCTGGAAATATTCTCTTTGTAGACATAAAAAAATCATATCTCTTAAAATTAAGGCCATACTACACATACTTACATAGACATACTACATTCGGAGGGCATTAGTATTGTTTATCGTTTATATTTTGAAACAGTGAGTTGTCACAATCAAAACTTTAAAACAAAATTAATTTCCATGTAAGAAATTCAAAAAATATGCCCCAATGACCTATTTTTTTCTTTCTGGATTGACAGGGCAATATACAGCTTTATATTCATTAAAAAGCTGTAAATTGGGTTTACGGTTATGGTTGTTTGAACATAGCCTATGCGCCAGCACAAACGACCTCAGAAAAGTAAGACCTGGCACTCACTGCATTTCATGCCAGAGCAAGGCAAAAAAACCACTGCTCGCTACTATTGAGAGTAAGCGAGATAGAACATACAGACCCTTTAATAACACTGATACAAATATGGAAAATCTACAGTATTCATCCTCACTTATTGCCGACATGCATTTATACACATATACATATTTACATAGGTTCTTGGAGCTACCTCTGTCGTACCGAGAACGTATGTGGGTCCAGCTTGATGGCGCCGAATATTTGAATACCCATCATTCCCCATGTATTGGTCGCTTAGCTTGACCACCTCGGACACTCGGATTTGACACCTTTAGGTTATTTTTTGTAGGGTCACATAAAATAAAAGGTGTACCTACGCTAAAGTTCCCAACTCCAGAGAACAACTCGTCGCGAAAATATTGTGAGTTGAAGAATAACAGCTGATTATGAAATGGTTATGGCGCTCATCAGCCCAGATGGCACAGAAGCTAAAGCTTGCCTAACAAGCTGCTTACAAGCTCTACCAATTCGAACTTAGCCAGTAAAATGGACTACAGCCTAAAACCCTTTTATTCTGAGAAAATGCCCAGCAGCCAGTAATGGGTTGACAACAACTTGGAGGTGGCTACTACTTTTTGAAATTTTAATCACTTGTTCAGTAACAAGTGATTAAAATTTCAATACATAACAGTTTATGTAATATCATAAAAACTAAAAGTTAATGAGAATGTTGTCTTTTAATCATTTCCTGTTATGGTTTCTGACCACGGCCATTTGTACGTGCGCAAAGGCTATGTTCAAATAACAATAACTCTTAAAGTAATACACTTAAATTTAATGTTGTATGAAAGCTTAGATCGTACCCTATCATTTCGGTACAAAAAATGGGTCACTGGGGCTATTTTTGTAATCGTTTACAGTAATTTGATTATTTGGATACTTTTTTTTATGTTTGACACGGAATTTAACATTTTTTGTCATAAATAAGACATCTTTTCAAAATGTAAACGACAGATAATAGTATTGTCCTCTGAATAAGACTATTTTTATACCAGTACAGCCTAAATTTTAAGAGATATGATATTTTTATGTCTACATTGAAAATATTTCCAGAAAAAAATGGCTGCCACAGAGCTGGTAAGTAGTTTGGACTTAATTATGTAGTTTACTAACTGTACCCGCGGCTCTGCCCGCGTGTAAATCAATGTAGGTATCACAAAGTTTTTCCCGCCCAAATCTCGACTATTAAATTAAATTAAAATGGAAAGTCCAGTGGAAATTCCTATTAAAATCGGTTAAGTCGCTCAAGGATTACACGGACAAATACAGAGTGCCGAAACGAATTTCAAGTATGTATTTGTGGGTAGGTACATATTGTTATGTAAAAATATTTTTAAAATTAGACGAATTCGAGAATTGTAAACGCTTTCTTTGAACCTATTAACATTCTCATTAGCAATATCTATTCAACCAACAATGTGATGCATGCACATTTAAACAAAAGCGCATTGATTATAAGGATTGATTTTAACTTTTCCGAATTGGAAAATACTATTTGAAGTAATTTTGGCTGTAAATTTCTGAGTGAGATTATAGGTGAATCTACTTTTAACATTTGTTTGTGTTGAGAAGTTCCGGGAGGCATTAATGAATTCAAAAATTCAGTTGGATAATGTACTGCTTCCTCCATCTCAATTACTATATCTACCAAATAGTCGATCTCGACGCTGCTTTAAATTTGGAAAAAAATAAATCATTTATTTTATTGCCACATTCGTTGGTAGGTGCCAATATAACCCTCTTTTTGAACCAATTTATAGTCTTAGTGGTTGTATTAACAATATTGAGATACACTTTTTCAACCAAGTCCTCTACATTTGAATGACGACGTATGGATACAAAGATTGCTTTTAACTTTACTGGATTGCATGAATTGGTTATTTAATATAAAAAAATAATACTAAAATTAGAAATTAAAAAAATATATAATTATATTTATTTACAAAAATAAAAGTTATTAAATTAATAAAATATTCTGAAGAAAACTAGATTCGAATCGATTTGAACCGAATCGAAACTGGATTAGAAACGAGAAGTCTGGACTTCTCGTTTCTAATCTGCCCGACTCGCACCAGAGCTATCGTAATTTTATTAACACATGCGAAATTCACCTTTCCATTCACTACAGTTTTTCGACATTATATTTTGTCTCAACCACACGTATAGCATGAGCGAGCGAGACGGGTACTCCGGCCGAGAGGTACAACGCGATCGTTTGCTCGCGAAGGAAATATTTATTTAGTAAAACGTATAATTTTAAATCTCCAATATCTTCTAAAATCTTTATGTGATGCATATAGTGTGAAAGACAATTTCGATCTATATTTAATTACGAAGCTAACGAATATATTTATTTAGATAAGGACCACTGAACAGTAGCAAACAGTCTCGAAAATAACGTAATAATTTTAATTGAAATTTGGAACATAAAAATATCGTGTGTTAACTATGAAACATATTTGTAGCATTTTTGCAGATCTATTTTGGGCACTTTGTTTTATAATAAGTATAGATAGATATTATTTGGTGTATAATTTTAAATCTCTAATTTTTCTAAAGTATTCATTTGATGCATATAGTGTAAAAGTCAATTTGATCTTTGATATTAATGTATATATTTAGATAAGGATTAACACTCGACAGAAGCAAACAGTCTCGAAATTATGATAATATTTTTAGTTGAAGTTTAAAACTTAAAAAAATATGTTGTAAGTTAACCATAAGAGATAGAGATATGCTATTGTGGACTTATTTGTAGCATTTTTGTAGATCTACAATTCTCTAGTACATTTCTTTAATGTTACTCTGCTGGTTAATCCGGCGTACGCGAGTAAAGCACACGCAAGCGTGATTTTTACAACCTCTTCAACTTTATTCATTATATTTCAGTCAGTCCACATAAAACAGTAATGTAAAAAATACATAGACAAACCTCAAGAATTGCCCGATCTTTTAGTAAAAACTACATAGAAATCTGTTCAGTAGTATTAGAGTAAAAAGCGAACATACAGACAGACAGCTTTTGGGCACTTCATTTTATAATAAGTACAGATGTGTATTAACCTAGTTGTTCTATCTATACTTCGAATATAGTTAGCTTGACCAAACACATTATATATCATGCAGATTTTGATTTTTGAAATAAATTACCTTCTTTGAACCCTTCTTCAATTTTGCGCTTTAAGTGAGACCTGACTTTGGTCGCTTTGGATGATGACAGGAAAAATGTGAATAGATCTGCCAAAAAGCAGAAGTTAGATAAAGTGAGTACAAATGCTATTACAGAACCAAGTAAAGCCCCACTAAGATTTACACTCTTTTTCTTATAGCCATATACAGCTATAAGAATTGGTATGAAGCAGGACGCGAGCCACCTGCCGGGTGGAATCACTATTGGCTCTGAAAAATTAAATAAAAATTAATTATAAGTGAACTCTATTCATACTTTATTATAGCTATTCTTACTACAAAAGCCTTATGTTTTATTAGATCATAATATCGTTTATATTATCAATAAATATTAATGGAAACCCGGAAGGTTAAGGAGGTCAGATACTTTAATTGAAATGAAACAATATTGCAAATAGTACATTAATTAAAGAAGACGGACTTACCATCGAATCCTTCGTTTTTCAATATGAATTTAGAGTAGATTAAATTTATAATCCACATTGACATTGATAACGGTATAGCAGTTACACATAAAATAATTGTTAAAATATGATTGTTGTGTATATTTTTTAAATCGGATTTTATATTTTCTTTACTTGATGTAGCCATGATTTTAACTTTTTAGAGAAAAAAATATTTATAGATTCACATATAAGTATGATTTAACATTAAAATAAAAGCTTAAAAATTCAAATATTATCAATGACCCTTGATTTATCGCGACGCGGCTACATCTGATTTTGACATGTTGACCGGTTGACGTTTGATGGGTAATTCATAGACAATCCATTTATGTCAGAATCAGAAGCGACTAAAATGCAATACGGGGAATGAACCATTTGATCTTACATAATTTTTATGCGAATATAAAAATAATATCATAGAATAAAATATTGTAGTTCACTTTATCTCCGTATCTATATAGTATAAAAGTTGCACAAATGTAACATATTCTCTTTGGAATATTGGTCTATATTCTGTGCACTGTGATTGCGTTTGTTATCTTCATTCATTGTTCGTGTTCATTGATTTGATTGTGTTGATGATAGATTGACGTTGATCTAGTGTGAAATATTAACCAGTTTTTTTTAAATAATAACAATGCTTTAATTTATGTTTATTTAAAGTGGCTTTCTTTTGCAAATATTGTACATTGTAGTTACAGCCATGAAACCTTTGATCGATTTCGATGAGTGCCTTAGAGATTCCCCAAAATTTCGGTATGTGTAATCAATGAAAGTTGTTGAGAGTGAAATTTATACGTGTTTTGTATAATAATTGATTGAATCAACGTTTCGAATGTGTTGTGATAGGGAGCAGTTGGAGACCGAGGAGGCAAGCATAGATGGATTGGAACAAAAACTCGACAAAGTCCTAAAATCGTGTTCTGTTATGATTGAGTCAGGAAAAACATACATGACTCATAGGAGGTGAGTTCCGATGCCGAATATTCATGATCCTATTATATTTAACCCTACAAAACCCTATATTATTTGGACTCCGAATAAAATGTTAGCACATCTATCAGGAAACAATGATTTGATGTTGTAGTTCATCACTCTGTTGTATTTTGTTTACACGCAGAGAACATATTGGTCCAGATGTTAGCAAAGTTTATTAGGAACGACTTACTTCAAATGCTTAGGCCATAAGTATATTAACTCTCATTCAATAGGCATCTTTTTTTAAAGTAAATTAATATTAGGCCATGAGTTTTAAATGAGTAGTTGAGAAATTTTTATTATATTGCGAATAATTTAAAGTAAATAAGTTAAATATGATTTTACAAGCTGTAAACATATAATGATGCTGCTACATAGAATATTGATTTTTAATATATTTAAGAATGTGAGTGGATAGTAGTTAATAAGATTATGACATGTTTATTTTTTCTACTTTTCATAATCTCTAAAATAAACAAATAATGTTCAATTACATGTTAACTTAAAGTAATATCAAAATATAAACAGCTGTTAGAAATATGCAGTTGTGAAATAGAAACAATTTCATGCAGGGAACTAATTTATAAACATTTATTTGAAATATGGAAGTTTAAAGCTGCCTATTCTAAACCTATGCATCATATTAGATTATTTAATACAGTTTTTGTATAGCTATGTTCTATCAAATATTTGACAGTACAGTTGAAACAGATACTTATGATACTTAAAAAGATATTATTGTTCACCAGCTTTAGTTATTCATTCAAAACTTTGTGGATACTACTAGTGTCATTGTAGTTCTTCCACCACACTGGCTAAGTGTGCATTGGTAGACTTCACATGTTTTTGTCAGTTTTTAATTAAGGGCTTGCAGGTATGATGACAAAATCTCCTAATAATGCACTTTACCAAGAGAATCAATTTGTAATGAATATTATTTCTAAGAAGTTGAAGGAATCTTGGATTCACATTTTGGGAGACAAAATTTCTTACCACTAGGCTATCAATGCTGTTTTATATTGACTAAATTTTGTTTAATAATATTTTCCATTGTTTCAGTACATTCACAAATGCTTTATGGGATCTGAGTGGCAACTTCTCTGAGGATCCGTCGGTGATGGCTCCTCTCAACCGGATGATCCATGCCCTGCAAGAAATGAACAAGTTCCATTCTATCCTGCTGGATCAGGCATCTAGGACTATTATCAAGAATCTCACAGCTTTTATTAAAGTGTAAGTAAATGTACAATGACCTAACATATGTGAAAGAAATGAAATATATTAATTTTTTATAGGCCTATAGAAGCACCTACACATTATCAGTATTATTTTTTCTTTTACCATGAGAGATAAAGACATAAATATACTAAAGTTACATTCTTATGAGCCTTAAATATTGACTCATCATATTACAAAATAATACTGACACTCACGTGGACCCAAGACATACTGTTATGCTGAATTTTTGGAAATTTTAATCATAAAAAAAACAAATACAATATAGGTTACCATTGATAAATTGTCATATAAAACAGAAGAAGGTACGCATCACTGTTTTGTTTTTATCTATTTATATATGGAGTCTGTTGGAGAATATTTCTACGTGAGACATTGGTGGGTTGATTGATAGCCGGTGTTATTTTTAGATTTATACACATTGTAACATACTTTGTTTACCTCAAAGTTCATTAACAGCTGCATTAAACAGTGGATAAGCATAAACTAAACTATTTTTAAAATAAACAGTGTCTTGTACTTAGTCATAATAATGAAGAAATCCACTTACACATATTTAGCTCTTATTCTAAGAAATTGTATAAGCAAAGCTATAAAACAAAGTAACTATTATTACCAATGTTACAGTTAGACCGTTAAGATTAAGCAGTTTTAAATGCAAAACAAAACAGTATCATTATCATCCACTCATAATAATCCCACTGCTGGGCACAGTTCTCGGCGAAGAAGATCTGAGGTCAGAGTCAACCATGTTGGTTCAGTCTGAATTGCTAAATGTTAAACATTTTGGGTTTTATAGGAACTTAGAATTTTTGGGTGTCCATGCAATGTTTTTTTCTTTCCTCTCTAACATGTAAAGGTTAAGTATGTGCTGATTAATTTTGAATACGCAAATAACTAGAACAGTCAGAGGCCTGGGATTCACACCCCAAATTTCAACATGAGAAGCGTGTATGGTGACTAATAACTGCATCTATTTATGTTATGGTTTATTAATTAACAATAGTAGGATTGATTCCCAAATGTAATTTCCTGTAAATCATTATAATACTATAAATGTAATATACAATTAATCTATTAATGTAATTTTCCTTCTGCTGCTTTATATTTTAGTGAATAAAATATTTTATATATCACTACAAGAGTTTCCACACATTTTTTTAACATAATTTTCCTTGTGTTACTTAACTTGTCTAGTATTTGTCTAAAATTCTCAATTTCTGAACTATTAATTTATATATATACAGGACAATGATAAATATTTCTTTCATAACCGTTTTTCTTATTGAACTTAATATTCAGATTCTTAAACAGCCTAATTAAATGGTTTGGTTAACTTAGTTGAATATTGGTAACATTTCCTAGATTTTATTAATAATACATATGAATTTTAATTAATTTCATTATTTTATTAATATTACATTCAATTATACTTGGTGATGACTTGTTTCAGTGCCTATCATACGTTTTTAAACAATTGTTCCACTTAATGTGACTCATATTGGGTATCATACTGATAGTGACACAGCATCTGTTGTATGTAATTACATTTATAATATTTTTTTCAGAGATATCAGAGGTGTCAAGGAAAGCAAACACCATTTCGAAAAAATCTCAAATGATCTGGATATAGCTTTAAATAGAAATTCACAGGTAAATGACTCTGTTCCATCTTTATAAACGCTTTCTACGTTCATAGCCTCAAACTAGGATTTTTTCCTGTGTTGTGGGTGCAATGGAAACACACAAAGATACATACACAAACACCCAGACCCAGAACAGAAATCTAAATTCATCATTCAGGTATTTGTCTGGCTAGGTACCGAACTCGGAACCCTTTAAGCCATAGTCCACTACGCTGGCTTTGAAGAAACAACTATTTATACTCTAATCACCATTTAGTATAATAAAATGCCAAAAATTATGAATTCAGTAGTAACATAGGGTGATAAGAAACCAGAGGAGCGCATATCGAGTAAATTGAACAGGCCTTCCTCTAGGAATACAATTAATTAAAAGATCTTATTGAATTAGACGAATAAAGGTCTTTCTATTTTTAAATATAATCTGGTCTCTAAATCGTCGATTAGAGGCGCATGATGACTTTACTGCGCTTGAAATAGGTTGGTAAGAAGTTTACATCACACATCCTTTGGCATAGCAACGTCTCTGTGGCCAGCTTCTCAACTCCAAATAAGATCAAAGCCTTAACTTTCATCTCATCTAGGGGCATTACAAAGATTCAAGGGCGATAGTAGCCACATTAAGTCAAGTGAAATGCGTGCTCGTTTGCTACTTCTGCATTTAATAAAAAGATATTACATTTCATGTTAATAAAAGCAGTAACGCCAGAAGTTCATTAAAATAGTTATTTCAATAATACAGTATTCCTTATATCGAAATTAATTTGAATTTTCAAAATGTATACAAAAAATGTAGAATACATTGTACATAAAACGGCAATATTTGTTTAGCATTGCCTTATTTGCGACCAATTTATTCAATTGGTGGCATTCAATCAGTAAAACTCCTAACAAATACATTCGTTATACCCGACTTTCCGTTCTCCCACGCAATCAAATTGACTCATAATTCAGCATCGTAAAGTAATTTACGCACATAGATATTATATGGTTTATGGGTTTAGTAGCTGAACCCCGCAGAATTGCCCGCGTTAAAAAACGATGTATCGATTTTCTCGTGGGAATAAGATATTCTCCCATAGTAAAAAGTAGCCTATATGTTAATCCAGAGTGTCAGCTAACTCCCTACCAAATTTTATGAAAATCGCTCCAGCTGTTTAAACGTGAAGAAGTAACAAACATACACACTCACAAACTTTCGCCTTTATAATATTAGTATGCTCATCATACTACCACAGATCTATTATATCTACTACTCATCATACATCATACTATCACAGAGGAATAATGTTTCAGTAGCAACCATACAGGTGTTCTTTGGAGAGTGTTTCGAATGCGTGCGGATCCAAGTAGCTTTTTAAATTAGTATAAGCAGTAACATTAGCAGTATTTTTATCGGATTGAAGTAGAAAACGAGCATGCACTCCACCTAATGGTTGGTGGTTACTGTCGCCCGTGGACACTTAGCAGTATCGTCATATAGAACAGGGCTCTGTCTGAAGTCAATCAAAGATGAGGTCACGTTATGTAAAAGTGAGCCGGCAGCCACATTTTTCTGGCGAAACACAAGAACTACTTCACGCGATAAATAGGTGTGGCGGTAATAAATAATAACCTCCCCGGTCGAACTGCACTGGTTCTGTCACATGTCCTTGAGTTTAAAAAGTGAAATCAATTAAATTATGAACAGACAGATAGTTAAAGATGTGAAGAGATTACAATTTTGAAAGGATAATCTATATCTTCTTTATGTATAAAATAGGAAGGAGATTACTTATGGGCGTTCGCTATGACCTTAAGTCCTGTATTTTTAGAGAAATGTCTATAGAAAGGGAGACTTATTACTATAATTAAAGGGGTTCAAAACTACGTGAATGTCTGCATTTATTTGTATTATCGTTAGCGCGTAATCGCAAGGAACAGTAATATAATATCTGTGACCGTCATCACGATACAGGTGTCTCGCCACAAGCCGATCGACGTGGAGGAAGTGGTCAACCTGCTGTTGGCCACTCGCTCCTGTTTCCGCCACACCGCGCTCGACCATGTGCAGAAGATCACCATGTTGCAAGCGAGGAAAAGACACGAGATACTGGCTACGGTAAGGATTTTGAAAGAAATATTAATCTGGTGGTATTGAGTGGTTCGACTCCAGTAGCATACCTATTTTCATGACTTTAGTTAGCCTTCGGAAATATTCCCATTTTAGGTAGAAATGGTGTCGTCCCTGTAGTTTCGGGATCAGAATAGGGCTACGGCATCCCCTGTCTGTCGTAAAAGGCGACTAAAAGCGGCTTCCGGGGTTGCAGGCGGCTAGCACAGTGGGAGCTCGAACCGTTCGGTCAGGCGATCCCGGGAAGGGCGGCGGTATATGTGGTCGCATACCGTTGTAACGACTAGACGGAGCGGTGGGCCCAGCCGCCTATCTGGGAGGAGCCTGATGGGGCAACGCACTCAGAGGATTCCGGTTGCGGTCGGACCGATTTCCCGGAGTCCTCTTTTTAGCGCCGAGGACGGCCACCGGGGGAGTTTTAGTGCGGTAAAAATCCCACATAACCCTGCGTCGCTCCCAAGGCGTCGGGTACCTTTTGTAGGTTTCCCCCTCGAAAACAAAAAAAAGGTAGAAAGGGTGTGGCGTAGGGTGTGGCGTAGGGTGTGGCGTAAAAAAGGCGTAGAGAAAGCCAAGATATTTTCCAAATAACATAAACAACTTTGTTTAGTTGAGTTTTTGTGAAACCATGTAGATTATTTTACCCATGTAGAAGTTTTAGTGGGCAAAAAGGGATCACCTAATCTGTGAAAACTCTATCTGTACAATTTAATGAGCAAAAAGGTTGCCAATTTTAATATTGAAGGAAAAATGATTAGGTACTGTTTCTTTCGAAGTCTCTAGCGTGGGGTGTATGAGGGTAAAAAAGGTCTTTTTGTGAAGGCCTGGGGCCGATGCCCCGGATGCCTCTAAACGGAGCCCAGCTTAAGGACTAAGTCACACTAAAATAGTGCTCGCGTTCGCTGCTTTTAGGCAAAATAACTATTTCTACTTGCCTGTCCTTACAGTCAACGTTCTTACATTTTTTTTAAATAGTCAACTTTAATTCTGCAAGTTGCCTTAAAATAATAGTTAAATACATATGATTGTTAATGTGTATAACACGTTTGCATGACCTATAGAACGATGTATGCGCTATGTACGTAACAGGTAAATAAATACGCATTCTTTACGGTCGTTGCCGGATATAAGTATATAACTATGAGTTGGAGATCATTATCATTATTATATCTATAGGATTGTATTTGCGGACATGTAACATTGTTTTTATAAACAACACTATAAACATGCATGCATTAAATGATATGCATGGGTATATTACTAAGGGAGATCATTAAGGGTTCCGGGTACATTCTTAGCATAGACGAGAACTTTAAAATCTTTTAAACGGAGGACCTTTTTTGTTCCTTTGTCTCCAAATTTTGGAGTACTTTTAGCCTATCATCCACCCTTAGCATATAGTAAGGAAAACCAGGATTTTTTAACCGTAATGGATATAACACAAAAATATAAATGAATGGTTGTCAGAATGATCATTGTAATTAATTGTCCAATGGTTCAAATTTTAAATGTTTCATTTATTTATAGTCGATGCAGAGATAGCCTAATGGTTGAGACTTGCCCTCTCAATCGCGAGGTCCAAGGCACAAACATAGGCACGCACCACTAATTTATGTGCGTATTAGATATAATTTATGACTGCTTTTCGGTGAAGGAAAACTCTGTGAGGAAACCTACATACCCGAGAGTCCTTTAAAAAGAAAGTTCTCGGTATGTGAAGTCCACCCATTCGCAATTGGCCAGCGCGGTGGACTATGGCCTGAAACTCTCTCATTCTGAGAGAAGACCCGTGGCCAGCAGTGGGACAATAATGGGTTGTACCCATAGTCGATGCATAATTGTGACAAACAAAATATATATTCATATATACTATATACATACATATATATATATACTAGTCTATTCCCACAGCTTACTCGCTTCTGTCACATCTACAACGGTAATGACCATTATTGTTAATCTACGTCATAAAATATTTGTGTGCCAAATTTCAATGAAATCAAACAATTAGTTTTGCCTGAAAGAGTAACAAACACAACCCTCATAAGCTTTCGTATTTAAAACTACATAGTATAAAACAAAATCGCATCGCTCTGTCTCTCCCTATGTATGCTTAGATCTTTTAAACTACACTACGGATTTTAATGCAGTTTTTTTAATTGATAAGAGTAATTCAAGAGGAAGGTTTTTATGTTTAATACATACTTAATATATTGGAGGAACAATGATAATTTTAGATTTTTGACTTTTAGGCGGAACGGAGTTTCGCCGGGTCAAATCGTCATATAAATAATATCTTTTATCTAACTCTGTAGCAATTACTTCTATGTTTAACGTGAAGCATTTCTTGCGTTTCGATGGGAGGGTGTGGTTGCCTTTTATATGAGGCGACCATCCTCAGGAATAGCAACGTCTCTGTGATTGACTTCAAATAGAACCCATGTTCTAATTAAAGTTGCTTGTAAATCTCCATGAGAGGCAGTGACGACTTACCATAAGGTGGACTGCATGCTCGTTTGCAACTTCAATCAGATAAAAAAATATATTGCATGAAAATGATCCCTTCCAATTTTCCCAATGACCTCGTCTCGGATAACGGATCCGGATATCCGTGTTTCCGCAATGCAGTTCCGTCCAAAACGTTAAACGCGCGAACGTACCGTCTTGTCGAAACAATTATTTCAGTACGAATTACAAAAGTTTGTGAAATTGGGTGCTAATTTCGTAGTCGGAGTTGACATGTAGAAAAAAGGTGGGTTGGTTCATTTGTACCTACTACTCAGAATTTGTCTGTCTCAGTGTTTAAGTGTTGAACTTAGGGAACTATTCTGATCCCTGTAGTTCTGGGATCAGAATAGAGCTACGGCATCTCTTGCCTGTCGACCATTCTAATCATCGGGAGTAGCAACGCATCTGTCATTGACTTCAGATAGAACCTATGTTCTATGTGAAGTTGCTTACATGGGCGGCAGTGACCACTTACCATCATCTGGACTGCATGCTCCTTTGTTACTTCATTATTATAAAAAAATGGGAAAGTTTGTGAGGATGTATGTGTATTTGTTACTCGCAAGAAAAAAACGATAGGAAATTGCAAAAATTTGACACACAGATTATGCCTTTACAGTTTATACCTAGATTATCAGAGGATACTCATCATCGTAGACGTGACCAAACTTAGCTTAAGTAAAATATAAAGTTACACAGTTAACTAAAATTTCACAGTCATTTTCATTTCCGCGCATTGAACGTTTACGGCGTCAATCCGCGACAGTGACATGCACCTGTAGTTGGCCTAAATCTACAACAAATAAAGAGAAAGTCAATGACTCAGTCTATTCTTCGCTTTCGGCGCAAATAATATTGCTTGGAGTTCAAAAGGAAAAAGCGGAGATTTCAGTGTTTCTTCATGTCAGATATTTCGTTAGGGGAAAGCTTGTATCGCAGAATCTTTTTATGATTTACAGGCATTTTTTATGATTCCTCGAAAAAATACAACAAAACAACTAAAGATGGTAGAACTACCACCTTACTTATTTCTAGTGTGAAGCAGTTCTTACTTACCGATGTCCATGTACGGCAGTAACCAATCATCATCGGTTGGACTCCGTATTCTTGTGCTACTTCAATGAGATAATAAAAAATATAATGTCCATGTTTTCATCAATAATTGCAAGGTATTGGAATATACCAGCTGACCCGGCAAACTCCGTTCCGCCTAAAAGTAGAAATTCTAAAATTTTCAGAAACTCTGATAGTGTTACTTTTTTGACCACTATATTATACATGTATTATACATAGAAAACCTTCCTCTTGAACCATTCTATCGATTTAATAAACTGGATTAAAATCCATAGCATAGTTTTAAAGATCGAAGCATACATACTATAGGGACAGACAGCGGGAAGCGACTTTGTTATAAACTACTAGCCTTTGCCCGCGGCTTCGCTCGCGTGGAATTTAGTCTGCCACATAAAGTTTGCAAGGTGGTAGAGCAATGGTTCAACCAGGGTGGCATCACCGCCGCACCTATATCTACCTTGAAGCAGTTCTTGTGTTTCATTTGAAGGGTGTGCCTGCCGGCTCACTTTTATATGAGGCGATCATCATAGTCCTCGGGAGTAGCAACGCCTCTGTGATTTACTTCAGATTGAACCCTTGCCCTACTTCCTAAGGCGATTAACATACGGTACCGCTCACTGCCGCGGTAGGCGGTGAAGCGGATCTCATGTTGTATTGGGGTCTAATAAATTCGTTGATGCCTCACAAACGTACACCGACTGGCCGCGCGGTCCAGCGGTGTTCTCATCACCACCGTGGCTCCGCGCGAACTACAGTGCGCCTCACACACGGGCTGGCGCCTAACAGCGCGGATCATCGTTGAAGCAAAAATGCATTTCGATGTCGAAAAGTTTATTTTGATGATCGGTCCATCCGCGCGTACAGGTGCGTAAACCGCCTTACCGCGCGGGGCACCGCTATTCGCAGCGGTGCGCGGTGCCGTGTGTTAATCGCCTAAATCAGTTTGTTCAAATTTCAAATCACAGGCACGTATATTAATTTGAATTAGTTTTGTCGGCAACAGATATTAATGCTTACTCTGAAATTAAAAGTTTTAAGAAAGGGTCTCAAAACGCGTGACGGTTACCAACGCGCAGTTGGCTAGCGTGGTCAACTACGACCTAAACTACTGCTAATCTGACATATGTGCCGAGTTGTGTTACATTAAAAGGTCGATGACGATTGAATAACATATTTAACCTTTCCGCTGTTTCATTCTCATTGACTTTTTTATTTTTTGTTGAGGGAGAAACCTTCAAAAGGTACGCCGTGGAAGCGACGCAGGGTTTTCTGGGATTCTTATAGCACCAGGACTCCGGGATCTTGAAAGGGACGCAACTGGAGTCCTCTGAGTGTATTGCCCCATCAGGCTCCTCCCAAGTGAGCGGCTGGGCCCACCACTCCATCTGGTCTTTACCACGATATGCGACCACACGTATGCCACCGTCCTTCCCGGGATCGCCTGGCTGGACGGTTCAAGCTCCGTCCATCCTGGCTCTCACGATATCATGCGACCACACATGCTGACATCTTTCCCGAAGTTGCTAACTGGGTTTTTGGAGCTCTCCGTCTAGCCGCGCCCGCTACCCCGAAAGCTCCCTTTTAGTTGCCTCTTACCACAGACAGGGGATTCCTTATTCCCGGAACTACAGAGACGTCATTGACCTTTCACATTTTGCTCCGTGTTTTATAACCATTCAAATATTAGTATCATACAACTTCGTTGTATACGGCGGCGGCGCACGGCGCGTACTGCCGGTCAATCAATTGACGCAATATGTTATACTCGTAATATCTTCTAAACTACTTATCCAATTTACATGATGTAAAAGGCAGATTCGATCTTTATTAGATGCTTGATTTTTTGAAATAATTTATTTTGATAAGGATTAATATTTAATTTGTATAAAACCCATGGAAACATCAACTTGATGTTTTTAAAATTTTCAAAGTATAAAAAGAGTTATTGTAGGTTATACATAAAATATAGATATATGCTGTCGCGGACTTTTATTTAGATCTATGTGAGCCAAACAATCCCACCATACATTATATTGGGATATCTCCAACGGTTTAGGCAGCGTACGCGAAGATAGCTCTCAGAGCACTACTTTTTTTCCGACTAACCTGATATTTCTCGTTATATTATAACCTTATAAAAAAAAATCATTACAAATTATAGCCCATGTGTTATTCTGATGTATAACCTATACGACTGTAAAGTTTCAACCTAATCCGTTGAGTAGTTTTTGCGTGAAAGAATAACAAATACACATACATCCTCACAAACTTTCGCATTTATAATATTAGTAGGATAGGATGTAGTGACATGCACTTAGCCAGCGCGGTTGACTAAGACCTAAAATTCTCTCATTCTGAGAGAAGACCCGTGCCCAGCAGTGGGACAATAATAGGTTGTATCCGATGTAGTGACATTGCACGTATGGACGAAAGCGTAAACAACAATCGTTTTGGAGTAACATAACAATCTCGTACAAAAACACCATTCATCATTCATATCCATAAATGTTCAGTTCAATATTATCCGAGTATCCTCAATTTGGTTACAAATGCATGTTACAATACTACGTAAATTGAAGTAACTTCCGGCTTAATAACCTTTTGAGTCATCAATAATTAATCCAATCTAATAACACAATCGGCTGAATTGTTAACCTACTTTAATAAAACGGAAACTAACAAAGTTAATCTATACCTAGTTGGTACATAAAAAGTGTATGTACTTAATATTAAGTGCATACACTTAATGCCGTCCTTACCATAAGGGCACTCGGGGCTAGTGCCCAGGGCTCCCATCCTCAGAGGGCCACGAAGGGCCTACAATTTTTCTCACATTTAATATCAAAATATTATGGTCGGGCGCGTTACTCTTTTCTCGTTGCACGATAGTCGCCGGGGCCTTTTAGAATGTAAAGAAGTACATCATACTTTGTTTACTGGAATGTAAAGGGCCCCGAATTTTTGTGTGCCCAAGGATCCCAGCATGGTCTAAGACGAGCCCGCATACAAGAATGCGTTTGGAGATATGTACCTACTAATTATGCCCCAACGCTCGTAAGGAGGTACATTCTTTGGGCGTTATTAAAAAAACTAATCCCTATTGACGGGCAATAGGCGAAAGTAAATAGTATAATAGGCATACTCTCTAGTGAAAACGTGTATAAGATTTTATGATAAACTGACTTCTACCAAAATTATTAGAAAAACGGTAATCTATCCAAACATTCCAGTTTTTTAACAATTGACACCAAAGTCAATATGGCAAAAATCAGACATTTTTTTTTGGTAAACGCAATCGAGGCGAGCAGAGCCGTGGATATAAATAGATCATACGGTAGGAAATACCATTCTACATACTTAGAATACATATATAAATAGCATTAGCTCACGTGTGCGTCGCGTCAGGTGTTCAGGAAAGCCTTACAATTGACAGGATTTCTTGGCCGTCGCGTGAAACGCATTCACACTCACGTGCTGACGATATCGTTGACACGTTAATGATGTAATTATTATGTAACAACTAATAATTTTCACTAATTACGCAACGACGATAGTTCTTCGTGGTAGTAGACATGGGCTATAGTTTAAGATATGTAGCTATTGGTCTCTTAAGGGGCGAGGGCGACAATGGTGGACGGCGCAAATAAAGTCGCATAGTCTATAATTTCAATATAATTTATAGTCATATAATTTGACGACTCGCGTGGCGCAGCGGTTACCGTACCGGTCTGACCCGCAGTGGGTCCCGGGTTCGATTCCAGGCCATACAGGTATCTGAATGATGAGTTTAAATTCTTGTTATGGGCTTGGGTGTTTTTGTGTATTCGTCTTTATGGGTGTCCATGGCACCCCCGACACAGGATAAAATCCAACTGTGGGGCTATGAGTGTAGAAAGCGTTTTTTTTAAGTCCCTTGAATTTTGTTTTCTCCCGATGCTTAGGAGGGAGCAGGGTAAATTAACTCTAAAATTAGTGAAAAAGCGAGGGTCCTCTTGTTTGCAATAGGTCTTTCCTCTTCTTTACTTGCCAATGCGAAGATTCTCCGCCACTCCTAACACCTATGATGATAGCCTTGTAGTTTGAAATTTTACATCTCCATTGCAAGGTCCGCCAATTCCTGACACTTATCTCATTTTTTCAAAGTAATGTGCGTGTTAAAAAATAATTAAATTACATGCTTCAACTATGAAATGTGAGCAAAACCGACAAGTATACGTTTTTAAAAAAAGGTAAATGAAATGTCTTTGTTCTGCATAGGCCTTTTTTTTTTTTTTTTTCGAGGGGGAAACCTTCAAAAGGTACCTGACGCCGTGGGAGCGACGAAGGATTATGTGGGATTTTTACCGCACTAAAACCCCTCCGGTGGCCATCCTCGGCGCTAAAAAGAGGACTCAGGGATCTCCAACAAACACCACCGGAATCCTCTAAGCGTATTGCCCCATCGGGCTCCTCCCAGATGGGCGGCTGGGCCCACCGCTCCGTCTAGTCTATACGACGATATGCGACCACACATACCGCCGTCCTTCCCGGGATCGCCTGGCTGGACGGTTCCCACTCTAGCCGCCCGCAACCCCGGAAGCCCCTTTTAGTCGCCTCTTACGACAGGCAGAGGATACCGTAGCCCTATTCTGATCCCGGAACTACAGGGACGTTCTGCATAGGCCTACGGGGGCACTTAAAAATCTTCAGTTAAGTACATTTTTTTTTTCTTACACTACCACCGGATCGGAACACGACCTCAACTGAGAAGATTCTGTTATTTATACCTTTTTATTTAATCATGTTATTTTAATGGTAATGAAAGTTATTTTTTAACAAAGGGATGTAATGTCTATTTATCCGTACTTGGCCACCGTGGTGAACCATGCCCTAAGCCCCACTCTAAGAGAACCTGCGCAGCAGCGGAACAACCATGAGTTGACAACGACCTCGTACTAACTTACTGTATGTCTTCAGTTGTTAAGTAATTACAATTGTAAGCACAACAAGCGAATATGTATGTTCGTGAGAAGGAAAAAACGCATACCCCCATTATTTATCGTGGAACAATGAATGGATTTGCCTCGCTCATTGCGCTAGCACACAAATAGGTAAACAATGATTAAAAGTAATTATACGTGCTGTATCGTCACGTATATAATTGTTTGATTGACCATATTCCGTAAATGTTATTACATAATTATGTACCTGTGTTATTTTAATAGTCCTAACAATACTCATTTACGTCACTCATTTTACTTGACCAGTGATTACAGTTTGGAGATTATAGTGGCCACAGATGCGTTGCTACTTCTAAGGACTTAGATGGATGATTCATGTATAAGTGAGCCGGGAACTACAACCTTCAACCGAAATGAAAGAACTGTTCTATGCTAGAAATATCTGGGGCGGTTGAGTTAGAACGCCTCGGATACGTATGTATGTATGTCATTCTTACCACATCTTTAAACAGAAGTAGCGATAGCGTCTCTTAGAGTTGAATGACAAAAGGTTCTACCGCCTTTATATTTCACTACATGACAATCTATGTCAAGTGTCTTGGTCTCAAGTAGAAAAAGTTTAACTATTTTAGTTATGGATACCTTTATGTGGGAAAAAAATCTAAAGTAATTTTTTATGATAAGACTTAGTTATTTGTGCACATCGGTCACGTCTGCCACGGTTATGAGTGGGTCGTCGTCAACCCATTATTGTCCCACTGCTGGGCACGGGTCTTCTTTTGGAATGAGAGAATTTTTAGGTCATAGTCCACCGCGCTGGCCAAGTGCGAATTGGTGGGCATGTATGAGTGGGTACAATCCATTAATGTCCCGCTGGGCACGGGTGTTCTCACAGAATGAGAGAGTTTTAGGCCTTAGTCCGCCCGCGGGCCTAGTGCGAATTGGTGGACACGGTTATGAGTATCCTGGGAAAGAAACACGCATACATCCTTACAAACTTTTGATTTTATAATATTTATAAAACAAGATTTTATAATAGCATACCTACGAAATCGCAGCTAACAGCTAGTGAATAAATAAACTTAGTGGTTTTCTAAAGATATCATGTTTAACCAGTTGCTCTTAGATCAATATATTCGAGGAACCGCTAAACCACAAATCTTAGTCTGATTCAGATTATCTGCATCCTAAAGCGGAGATATGCTATCATAATTCCCTATTAAAATTTAATACGCTTATGGATAAAAATAAACAGATATCGATTTCTATATCTCAAGTATTAACAAGTTTTATATCTTTCGATAACTTATCTTTTGTCGTCATAAATATGTTAGGCTTGTTACTGATCAAATAGGGGGCTTGGTTTAAGGTATCTATGAGCAAAGCTTCGACAGAAATAATTTCTTTACGTACAATTTATATTTAAAACCCACGGTGTGAAAGTGTGTCATTTCAAGAATATACATTTGAAATGAAATGAAATGAAATGTCTTTATTTCGTATAGGCCTGCGGGGGCACTTACAAATTGTCAGTTACATTTTTTTTCTTACACTACCACCGGATCGGAATACGACCTCAACTGAGAAGATCCGGCAAGAAACTCAGCGGGTTTGTCTTTTTTTCTTATTTATATTCATTTTTTTTTAATATTATTACAATCATGTTTTTTTTACATGGTAATGAAAGTTAGCTCCAGTATCTTGCCTTGCAGTTCAGTAAAAGAGAGCCCTGTTTGGTAAGATACGCTACACTTTGACATTTATTAAATATACTATAGTAATGCATATTATTGCTCAGTCCCAAGCTGTTTTGTCTTCTATGTAATCAGAAATTTTATAATACGCTTTACGGCAAAGTTTAATCTTAATCAATGCTTTGAACTTATTCATTGACAAATTTCTGATTTCAACAGGAAGTTTATTATAAAAGCGTATACATTGACCCATAAAAGAATTATTAATTTTGTGAAGACGAGTAACATGTGCAGAGAGATTGTGCTTGTTCCTTGTATTTATGTTATGCGTATCACAATGTTTAGCAAAATTATTAATATTTTTCTTAACATACATCAAATTTTCGTATATAAATTGGGATACAACAGTAAGTATATTTATTTCTTTAAATAATTCTTTTAGTGAACATTTCGGACTTAGGTTATAAATGGCTCGTACAGCCCTCTTCTGCAGTATAAAGACAGTATTGAGGTCTGAAGAGCACCCCCACAGCAGTATGCCGTATGACATAATGCTATGAAAGTAACTAAAATAAACTATTCTAGCTGTTTCTACATCGGTGAAATGTCTGATTTTTTTTACAGCATAAACCGCTGAACTGAGTCTACCCGACAATTTTTCAATATGGGGACCCCATTGCAATTTGGCATCTAAAGTAACGCCTAGGAAGACAGTTGACTCCACAAGGTCCAAAACCGTTCCATTGAGTTGTACATTGGTTTCAACCTGCCTAACGTTGGGCAGTGAGAATTTTATGCATTTAGTTTTTTTCTCGTTAAGAAGTAAGTTATTTACGTTGAACCAATGTACGACCCTCGAGAGAGCATTGTTTACTTCGTCAAACTTGCTTAATTGTCTTTTAATTTTAAATAGTAATGAGGTATCATCTGCAAACAATACGATCTCGTGATTATTTGCTACATAGTAGGGTAGGTCATTGATATATATTAAAAACAAGAATGGTCCGAGTATCGAACCCTGTGGAACGCCCATGGTAACAGATGCGCCGGGCGATTTAGTGCCATTAATAATAACCCTTTGAGTTCTATCGTTTAGATAAGAAGTCAAAAGGTTAAGAGCTTTGTTCCTGATCCCGTAGTGGTGTAATTTCCTGACCAGTATATCATGATGTACACAATCAAAAGCCTTAGATAAATCACAAAACACGCCAAGGGCATCACGCGATCCATCCCAGGCCTCAAACACATGTTTTAATAACTGAATTCCTGCATCTATAGTAGAGCGATTCCTTCTAAAACCAAATTGTGTGTCATGCAGTATCTCATTGTCATTGAAATACTTCAACAAATCGTTTAAGATAACTTTTTCAAAAACTTTACTTAACGTTGGTAGTATAGATATTGGTCGAAAATTAATTGGACAAGAAGTACTACCAGATTTAAATATAGGAATCACTTTACTTTGTTTCATAAGGTCAGGAAATACACCGTTAGTAACACAAGCATTGAACACAGAAGCCAAGTGCGGAGCTATAAGATGGATAATAGAAGAAACGGCTCTAACAGAAAGTCCCCAGAGGTCTGCCGTTTTCTTACGATCCAGACTATTGAAAGCATTGATTATATCTGCTGCATTGACCCCTGAAAATTCAAAGCTCGTGCTACGTTCTTTTACACACTCTTTAAGCAAGGCCTCAGCAGAGGTAGAAGATGACTTTAGAGCTTTAGTTGTTAACAAAGGTATATTAGTGAAGAAATTCTCAAACTCTGATGCCACCTCCAAATCCTCTGTTACATCTTTATTATTTATTTTTAAATTAAAATTCTGGTTATATTCACATATCTTATTAGTTTCGTCGTTAATAATATTCCATGTTGTTCTAATCTTATTTGTAGATGTTTTTATCTTATTTCTTAAATATAGGGATTTAGCACAGGAACAAGCCAGCTTAAAAGTTTTAGAATATTTTTTTACATATTGCTTAAATAAAGGGTCATGATTATAAGACTTTTCATAGTATAGATCATACAATTTGCGTCTACTAATATAAATACCTCTCGTTGCCCATTCACAAAATTTGGTTCGTCCATGACTTACAGTTTTTGGTTTAAACACTTTTTCAAATTCACCACTGATAAGGTTAAACAACGAATTATATAATAAATCAGGATCATGGTGGTTAGGCAACAGAGGCATTTTCTTAGCCAAATTGCTCTTAAACAGTTCTAGACGGTTACTATTTATAGGAACAAACTTAATCTCCCTTTTTTCAACCTCATTGACTCTCCTAGGGAATACTGCTAACTGCCCACAGTGATCCGAATCAAAGTTATTAATGATTGATGTTTTTATGGGTGTTACGTTTGTAAATATATTGTCAATGCATGTTGAGCTAGTAGAAGTTATCCTAGTAGGTTCATGAAAACTTTTGCTTAAATTGTACGATTTAAATAACAAAATAAGTTTACTTGCTTGGGTTGTTTTTTCTAGTGTATTAATATTAAAGTCTCCACAAACAATAATTCTCTTATTAGAACCTATCGCTTTATAAAGTACCTCATCCATTACTTTCTCAAAATCCTCATAAGGTGCAATGGGGGGTTTATATACGCTTACAACCAGGAACTGCTCAAACTCTATACATGAAATTTCAATTACTCGTTCAACAGACAGATTTACAATATCGTTCCGCTCTTTAAATTTTATGTTTTTGTTGACTATTATGAGGGAACCACCACGTATCATATTTGTTCTGCTGAACGAGCTGGCCACCTGGTGCTTGCAAAAGTTGAACATGATCTGATCAGATTTTAGCCAGTGTTCTGTAATACACAAAATGTCAATGTTGCTATTTTCTAGAAATAATTCTAATTCTAAATCTTTCCCGGTTATCCCTTGAATATTTTGATGCACCAGGCTGACCGAGGATAACTTTAAAACATGTTGTTTGCTTCTATTATTTTGAGTGATAACATTATCGCAAGAGGTTGTCTCTATTGTCGTCTTATCTAATTTAAATAATTCATAATTAATAATTCATACTCTCCGAGGGTAGGTGTGAATAAGTTAACACTAACAGAAATCGCTCTTAACATTTTAATTTGATATAAATTGATTAACTTACAATTTTATGCTGTTTATGAGTCTGTGATAGTACACCTACCTCCCAGCACTGATTCCACATTACATTTAATTTCGCAACAACACAAAAACCAATCACTGCAATATGGACTCCCTCCAAGGTTCACTTACAGCCATGTCTCAGTTATTTGCAAACAAGATGGATGAATTCCAAAGGCAGCTTCAGCAAAGTTCCACAACTCCATCTACTTCAGCCTTAGCTACGGATTTTGCTGCATTCAGACTTTTTGTTCTCTCTGCCTTAGACACCATACAGAAGCAGATTGAATTTGTGGCATGCCAGGTCGAACGCCTTGATATGAGGAGCAGACGCAAGATAGTTCTCTTTCATGGTGTCCCCGAAGAGAAAGGAGAAGCTGACACTGACACCTTTATGAAACTTGCCTCTAGCAAACTGAAGCTCATTGACATGTCCCAGAGCAGTATAAGCAGATGTCAACGATTGGGACGTCCTCTGGAGAACAAACCCAGACCTTTGTTGGTCAAGTTTAGAGAGGTCTCTATCCGGAATAAGGTATGGTACGCTAAAAAGGCATTAAAAGGAAGCGGCATCACTCAGTCGGAATTTCTAACGAAGAGCCGCCACAATGTTTTTATGCGGGCTAGGCAACTTTTTGGTGTCTCCAAATGCTGGACTCGCGATGGTGTTATCCATGTGCTGGCTCCAGACGGCTCGCATCATCGGCTTGAAACATTGGCGGAGCTCGAAGCAATCCCTGTAGCGCCGGCACCTTCCTCATCTGTGCTGTATGCTTCAAATGCAACGAAACCCCAGGACGGAAGAGAAGTAACTCGTACCAAACGAGTTAACAAGAATAAGTAGTCCTGACTGGTATGTGTCTTAGTGTGTATTCTTGTCCTTAATTAATATTTTTATCTTTATTCCTCGCTTCTCTTTGTTGTCCATGAAACTTTGTTGCAGACTGTTAGTTGCGTAGTGTTTTCAGTTTTTAGACACTTGTGTTATTTAGCTACTTATGTTTATATTTGTTTACTTATATCAAACCAAGGTAGTCTGCTATTTATTGTTTACCCTGATTATCAGCAAATATTGTTAATGTATAAATTTAGTATCAATCATAGTACACTTTACTAAATGACAACGTCAATTTGAAGTTTAATTATTTTAATATTGCCCTAGACTCTCAATATTTGGCCATAGACTGTCAATGTCATAAGTTACTATAAGCGGACTGCCTTGGTAAAGTGAGTTGCCAGTTGCATGATTAAATATTTAATGCAATAATAAATTAACACGATTTCTCCTATCTACAAACTTCCTTGTATGCTTTCTTGGCGAAACTAGTGATTGGTAGTTTGATATTATTATGCTGTTTTATTTTATTTTTATTTTATTTTTTTTTTCTTTGTGTTGTTGTTTTTTAATAATGCATATTACTTAAAGTAATTATTGTATATTTGTTTCTTTTGTATTGCTGGCGGGTAGGAGAAAGTTAGTTATTTATTTTATTTTAGATTTACTTGTTTTACTGTTTATTTAAACTTAGTTTTAATTTTTGTTTATTATCATGTCACTTAATGATAGCAATGAGCATCCTTTCATGTTTTCTTCTGCTTCCGAGGGATTAAGTAGTAATGACAGCTTTGAAAGTATTCCTCCTTTAAACAAAACGTTAGATTCTTATTTCTCAGATGTACTGAAAAATTTTAATGTTATCCATATAAATGCACAGAGTATTCCGGCACATTACCCCGACTTATTGTCATCATTTGATAGCACACATATCCATGCTATTCTAGTTTCGGAGTCGTGGCTTAAGCCATGTCTTCCATCTACGGCTTATTCTCTCCCTGGATTTCATTTAATCCGCAATGATCGCACCGGTCGGGGCGGTGGAGGAGTTGCAATCTACCTTCGTTCCCATATCCCTTTTTCAATAATAAGTAAATCACCGCAGGGAACTTCTGGGAACGAATCCGAACATTTATTTTTAGAAGTCCACCTTTCTAACGCCAAACTTCTTCTGGGCGCTTTTTATAGCCCCTCTCTCAGCGTTGACTACTTCCCCTGCTTAGACAAACTGCTTGAAGACCTTTGTCCACTCTTCGACCACTCAATTATTATGGGTGATTTCAATACATGTCTACTCAAGCAGGATGTCAGATCCCATAAATTACAGTCCTTGGTCAACGCTGCCAATCTACATATTTTACCTCTAAGTGCTACACACTTCTTCCCAAACTGTGACCCTTCTTTGCTCGATCTAATGATAGTATCTTCATTGGATCATGTCGCAAAGTATGGCCAGTGCGCTGCTGAGGGATTTTCATACCATGACCTTCTCTACTTGTCTTATAAAATCCGACCTCCAAAAGCTAAGTCAAGAATTCTTCTTCAGCGTAATTTCAGTGGGATGGACATTGTAGAACTCCGCCGCGATGCTGCGAATATCGATTGGGGTATCGTGAAGAGTATGAGCACTGTTGACGAGCAGGTGGCATTGTTTAATTCCTTGATAGTACAACTGTATGACGTGCATGCACCTGTTCGCCCAGTTCGTATTCGATATCCGCCAGCTCCATGGCTTACTGATGACGTGAGGACCCTAATCAATAAGAAAAACTCAGCCAAGTCCAAATATAAGTTAGACGCCAGTGAGGTTAATCTTGAGCGGTACAAATCTGCAAGAAATCGTTGCAATATGATGTGTAGAGATTTACAACGACGCCATATTTATAATTCTGTTCATAATGAAGACCCTAGTAGGGTCTGGAAATTTCTTAAAACTTTAGGAATTGGGAAATCGCCGAAAAACTCTCTTCCACATAATCTCAACTTAAACGATTTAAATCGTCATTTTTCTGTTACTTCTTGCATTGATAGCAAAACGAAAGAAAGAACTCTGAATAACCTTTCTAATATTCCCAATTCAAATTCTACTTTATTTTCGTTTAATCAATTTTCAGATCGTGATGTAGAGAGAGCAATACTCTCCATCCCCTCTAATGCCGTAGGTAGCGATTGCATTAGCCGTAAAATGATCATCCCTCTCCTTGACTTACTCCTTCCTACTATTACTTTCATGGTTAATAGTTCTATCCAAAGTAATTCCTTCCCCTCCTCCTGGAAAGATGCCAACATAATTCCCCTACCCAAAAAATCCAATCCAACCGAATTTGTTGATTTCAGACCAATATCCATATTACCTTTCCTATCCAAAGTCCTTGAGCGCCTTATCCACCTTCAGCTTAGCTCCTTTCTTACCTCTCAAGCCCTACTAAATCCTCTTCAGTCTGGTTTCCGCCCTGGTCATAGTACGGCTACTGCCCTGCTGAAAATTACAGATGACATTCGCATGGGGATGGATAATCAACAGCTAACGGTGTTAACTCTGTTGGATTTTAGCAATGCTTTCAACACTGTTGATTTTGACGTCCTCTTGGGGGTTTTGCGTTCTCTCTACATATCTCCGACGGCAATTGATTGGTTTCGTAGTTACTTGTACGGGCGCCGGCAGCGTATTCAAATCGATGACAAATTTTCCATTTGGTCGAGTACAACTGCTGGCGTGCCGCAAGGTGGCGTGTTGTCTCCTCTCCTCTTTACTATCTTCATTAACTCTATTAGTCTTCACTTAACTTCTCACTACCATCTATATGCGGATGACTTGCAAATTTACAACCACGCTAGCCTTAACAACTTGCACAGCGCCATCAGGATTACTAACGCGGACCTGACTTGTATTTCGACTTGGACCAAAGACTTCGGATTAAAATTAAATGCCACTAAATCCCAGGCAATTATTATAGGGAGTTCGCGTTTGATTGCCAGAATTGATTGGCACCTGTTACCGCCTATAACACTGGATGATGTTGCAATTCCCTATAGTAATAAGGTTAAGAATTTAGGTATCTATATGGACCAACATTTTTCGTGGATACCACAGATCACGGAAGTCAGTAAAAAGCTCTTTGCTGCTATGGGTTCCCTTCGCAAACTGAAAAATGTTTTACCTATACCCACAAAAATTACGCTTGCGCAATCTCTACTTCTACCAATACTTGACTATGCTGATGTGTGTTATCCTGATATTACCGAGGAGCAATTAAATAAGCTTGAGCGTCTTCAAAACATTTGTATACGGTTCATATTCGGCTTACGGAAATATGACCATGTGTCAGAGTATCGCGCTAAACTCAAGTGGCTCCCAATTCGTCTTCGCCGAAATGCTCACATTCTATCTCTTCTGTACTGTATATTATTTAATCCGACCTCTCCACCATACCTCAAGGAACGTTTCCCCTTTCTCCACCTATCACATGATAGATCCCTTCGCTCCACTCATAACCTTACTCTTTACACTCCTTCCCATTCAACTTCATTTTACAAAAACTCCTTTACTGTTTCAGCTATACATTTATGGAACTCCCTTCCTGTTTCAATCCGTCTTGCCCAATCCCTATACTCGTTTAAAAATCTTGTGAAGTCCCATTACCTTAAGCTCTAATTTTCCAATCCTCTCCTTACGCTTTTTGCTATCCTTAAACTGTATTATTTTCACAATTGTTGTTATTTAAAAAACTAGTTTCGCTTTTACTTTTTTATTAATCTGTACGTTGCTTTAAATTCATTAACCTGATTTTTGCACCCTACCTATTCTTTATTTTCACCTTAGTCTTAACTGCTTAACCTTAGGTTGCCTGGAAGAAATCGCTGTTGAGCGATAAGGCCGCCTTTTGTATTCTAATATTAAGATTTCATTGTATTATTTTCCTTGTTGGGTACAATAAAGTATATTATTATTATTATTATTATTATAATGTCATTATTTGCCAAAATATTGGCTGAATTAATGTCAAAATTAGATTGCTCAATAGAAGCAACCCTGTTAGCCAAATTCTTGGCTGATATATCAATAAAATATGATAGCGATACAGCTATTTGTCTCTTTAAATATCTGGTAAGATAGTAATTATCTTTTGTCAAATAAAAATATTTAACATAATTGTTAAAGTCAATAATATGGATATTATTATCATTATTATTAAAATTTTGACATGTCAATTTATTTAATGTTAAATTCAGATTATACCTACAATTATTTTCCACCTGTGACAAGCTTTGACTGTAGGGAAATGTAAATATAATGATTTTATCCAATTTAAGATTAAGCAAAAGATTGTAATAATAAATTAATTTATTTTTATTTACATTTCCTCTATCACCTATTAAAATAATTAAAGTAGTGTGGGAATTATACTTATGAGTCAATATTTTGTCCATGATATTATGAAAAGATAAAATTAGCCGTTATTTGAACAATTAGCCGTTAAATGCTAGCTGTGTACTGCCATTTCACCCCCGTTTAACATTTAAAACTGGTGAAATGGCGGGCTACAATGAAATGTACCTTTTTTGGTCTCGAGGATACTCGACCCGAAAGGTACCCGACGCAGGGTTATGTCGGATTTTTACCGCACCAAAAACCCCCCGGTGGCCGTCCTCGGCGCTATAAAGAGGACTCCGGGATCTCGAAACGACTGCAACTGCAATCCTCTGAGCGCGTTGCCCCATCGGGCTCCTCCTAGATGGGCGGCTGGGCCCACCGCTCCGTCTAGTCTTTACGACGGTATGCGACCACACATACCGTCGTCCTTCCCGGGATCGCCTTACCGAACGGTTCGAGCAAACTCTAGCCGCCTCCAACCCCGGAAGCCCCTTTTAGTCTCCTCTTACGACAAGCAGGGTATGCCGTAGCCCTATTCTGATCCCGGAATTGCAGGGACGACAAGGAAATGTACCTATATGTTAGATATTTATGTATTATATATTTACCAATGAATAAATATAAAAAGATAGCATTTTATAAAAAGGACTGATAGTATTTCATATTAACGCTGGCGTCGACGGCTACGTGGGTTTAATATATAATTGTAATATATAATAATATGATAAATATATAATAATGTCTAATTTTTGAATCAAATATCTAAAAACTAAGGTATTTTGATCACTTAGGATTGAATTAAGTAGGTTTGGTACGTACTCGAATGCCAATGTTTTCGGTTCCAGACTAATGTGAACTGCAAATGCGGCCGACCATCAATGCATTCAGTCTCCCATCTAATATAAATAAACGGATTTGTTAACAAATCCTGTTAAACTGAATGTAGATTACGTGTTCGGAGAGCAAACTCGTCTAAAAACACAAAAACTAGCTAAAATAATAATAAAAAACTAAAAATGTAAACAGGCTATCAGTCTAACGCTCAATTTATATAGTCTAAGGGAAGGCTCTATTAGCGACGATTTGTTCTTTGCTACCATCTGTAGCAAGTTAGCTTGTGTTAGTATATCTATCGTTTCTCGTCAATTTATTACAGTTCCAGTCTGGCTTTCCCAGATATCTCAGAGACGGGTTAGGCCCGTCTATTGGTAAGTGTGCTTTAGTGGACATCACACACCTTGGTCCACCAATTCGTACTTGGCCAGCGCGGTGGACTATGGCCTCTGGGAACTATGACTCTCTCATTCTAGGAGAAGACCCGTGCTCAGCAGTGGGACAATAATGGGTTGTACCCCACACACATTGGAGAACAGTTTCAACAACTCGTATTGTCTTCCAAATTATGATGATTTTTAATAAGAATAAGAGAGCAAAACTCGGACGCAAAATAACCATCAGTAGACCTTATCAACTATCATCACCTGTAAATTTTTAATGGAACATCAGGTTGGTACGAACGAAGTCGCGAGCATTTCTAGTTAAAAGTTTCACTTGCCAGCGCTTGAACTAACACAAGGTTACTCAGGTGACTAACTTCACGTTATCTGCTCGCCGATTCTGAGGTGCAAATGCGTAATGCGCACCGTACCGTCGATATCAGCGTTCGTCACTTGGAATATCGATTTTTGTGTATTGAATTTATTATTTTGAAATGGAAATGTGTTTTGTGATGTGATTTTGTGTACTGTGAATGAGGTGTTAATAAGGTTTTTTTTTTATTTACTTATTTTTTTATTTTATAAGTTTTTGCACACAAATAATACATAACAACAGACATTATAAACTTAAGTACAAAGGACCACTTATTTCAAAGGACTATTTACTTATTATTTCTTTAAAAAGTATATTTATCTTTAGTAAAAAGTTAACAGAACCTCGCAAAAAATCGACTAGATTTTTGTTTTTTATAGTTTTGTTATTGTATTCGATTGAGTATTTAAATTTTGTTTGGAGTCATTCTTGCTGTAGTGAAAAATAAACCTTTAATTAAGATTTGTTGTCGTGGATATTTTTCTTTATTTCGTAGCAAATAAAAATAATGTGAAATCATACAAAATAAATAGAAAAGTTATTAATTCCTAATACATATGTAATTATAGCAATGAAATCAATATACATATGTATGTATTTGTAATATTTTTAGTCTTCCAATGAAAAATTACTACGTTGATATATTCTGTTGGTGTTAACTAACAATTATGAGTAGAATTAAAAGGACATACAAAATCTTAGAGTAGGTATAACACATTATCTTGTACAATAAGGAAATGGTGACTTAACGCAATAAACTAAAATTGATTCATAAGTGATAAGCATGATCTCATCAATATTTCTTGTTAGTGTTTATATCAGTGATACTTTACTTTAGCAAACGAGCATTCTGTCCAACTTGTGGCCAAATGGTCACTGCCGCCCATGGGCATCTGTAAGCAACTTCATATAGAACATGGGTTCTATTTGAAGTCAATCAAAAGATGCGTCGCTACTCCCGAGGACTATGATGGTCGCCTCATATAAAAGTGTGCCGGCAACCACACCCTTCGATCGAAACGCATGAAATGCTTCACGCTAGCAATATGTGTGGCGGTGGCACTTCACCGGTCGAACTACAGTAGTTCTGCCACTTGTAAAAATAACAAATAGGTACTAATTAACATTAATTCGTCTTTTACAGTTTCTGTCGTACGTCCAGGCTTGCTGCACTTACTACCACCAGGGTGCGGACTTGTCGGAAGACTTGGAGCCTTTCCTCAAGTCCACTGCTGACGACGTGAGTACACTTTGCTTGTTCATATAAAATGCCATGGCGAAGCTATACAATGTCATGACAAAAACATTATAATGGGTTTAAAAACCACACACTGAAATCCGCTGAGCAATTTCAGGCACATTAAATAGTCAATGCTGTTTACGTATGGACTGACTTATTTGAATGAAAATTCTGAAATCACTTGGATCCAAGGCTCGGAAACCGGTTCTATTTCTAAACCGGTTTCGGTCATTGACCCCAAACCTAAATGAATATCGGTTAAAGGTTGTACCTAACCGGTTAATACCGGTTTATGCGAAGTACCGGTTTTTCACGAATTTAGGTTTTGGTTGCCATAATTAACCGGTTAAAACCAAGTTTATTAATATTCTACCGCGTTTTAGACATGCTCTGGACACTGCGCTCACTATCACAAAGTATACGCAATCGCACGCGCTTCAATTTTTAACCGACTTCAAAAAAGGAGGTTTCTCAATTCGACCGTATATATATATTTTTTTATGTTTGTTCGCGGATAACTTCATCGTTTATGAACCGATTTTGAATCGTAGGGGTAACTAGTGCGTTTGTTAATTTTTCTATTAAACAATTTAAAGTACTATAATATAATGAAGGTCTGGAGTCCATCTGATGATGGGGCCGAAAGACAGTCGAGGGAATTCCTCAACGATTTACAGCAATTACCTTGTGTTTGAGCTTGTTTAATTTGTATTGATGGAAACGTTACACCTGTCTGGTCTGATGAAGAAGACGAAAGACAGTTAAGGAACTCTTCAACGGTTTACAGTAGCTACCTTGTGTTTGGGCTGAATTCATTTATATTGATGAGAACTTTGTACCCATATGGGTTTTAAATGTCATTATTTAAATACAAATATCACTATATAGTCACTAAAAAGCTTGAAATAAAAACTTTTAAACAAAAAATATCTACCGACTTCAATGCCACTAAAAGTCTAAAATAATTTCTATTAATTTTGGTAGTACATAGTCCCGAAGTCGGCGCTCATATAGAACATAGTGCCGTCCAGCGATATTTGTTTAGCGGAGCCCTGAGCCTCCGAATGAAGCCTACAGTGAAGGACAACGTTTTAGCGCTGTAGGCCATCACTGGCAACACACATGGCTTGAATAACTTAACTATTGACAAATTGAATTGTGGACGAGAAGATACTACGTAATTTCCCGAACGCAGCCCAGCCGAGTTGGATTCTTCGAGTGACCTCCCTCTCAAAGTTGGACTTACCCATTCGTTTGTCCCAGGCAAATATACTCGTCAACAACTTTGAGAGGAGTGCCCAACAACTACCAGTACGGGTGTGACATGGACATTAGACATGATTTTTGTCTTGTTCATGTTCATCTTAAGACCCACCCATTGTGAGGCACTGTTAAGGTCGCCTAGCATAGAGCTGAGAGCCGTCAGCGAATCTGCCGAGATAACTATATCATCGGCAAATCGTAGGTGTGTGACGTGTTTGCCATTGATGTTAATGCCAAGACCTTTCCACTCCATCAGCTTGAACAAATCTTCCAACGCAGCGGTGAACAGCTTCGGTGATATGACATCGCCTTGCCTGAATCCCCACTTAGTTCAGAAGCGCAATGGGCCTGTAGTTCTTCAAAAGGGTTTCATCGCCTGTTTTGAAGAATAGCACCACTACGCCTTTGCCTTCTCTTCCGGGGAGGTCCCGCTATTGATGACAGAATCAAACAACTTTTGGAGCGCCACTAGTACCGGTTTACCACCAGCTTTTAGCAGCTCTGTTGTGATTCCGTCATCTCCCGGTGCCTTTTTGTTTTTCAGCTGTTTGAGAGCCTCTCTTATCTTGTACAGGCTGACGTCCGGGAGGTCCTCAGTATAGTTTCGGGTCAATTTGGCACGTTTGTCGACCGCCATACTTCTACAACTGTCCGTAGTGATTTTTAATTTCTCCAGAACATCGGGTTTAGACGAAACTATGGTGTTTGAGTCTGTCTTCAACCTCGTCAGCAGGCTCTGCCCAACGCACAGGTCCCTGGCGAACACTCTTGAGCCTGGGTTTTCGCTCAATAGCGTCTTTTATGCGATGGGTGTATGAGCACGCCAATCGCGTCGCCTACTCTGAGAGATCTGATTATTGAGCAGTCTCTATTTCGACATTGAGGTTGGAGACTGCACACATAGTTCTCGCCTCTCCCTGATAAAACCGAGAGTATGTTCTGAGAGAACCCGAGACCTAGAGACACCACAGAGACATCATTAAATATGTGCCGTTTGTCTGTCTTATCCAAGTCCACTTTCGCCCTCTTCTTGAAGAAAGAATTCATCATAAAGAAGTCTTCCCTCTCCAAGAAGTTGGCAAGCAAGTGGCCTCAGTGGTTCCGTTGTCCAATTCCAAAGGGTCCGACCTTCCGCTCGCCATCATTCCACGTGCCTAATCTGGCGTTAAAATCTCCCCATAACAACGGTTAAGTGCGTCTTTGAGGTATGTATGGCTCTACTTACGTCCTCATACATTATCTCGACCTCATAGTCTGGGTGTGTCGAAGTCGGCGCATATATGTATGTACCTGTATGACCTTCAGCGAATACCGTTTAGATATTCTGAGTATAAGATACGCTACCCTTGGCGACACACTGTCAACGCGTCACCACCCTGGGACAGATGTTCGCCCTCCCGGTGATAGAACAAGTTGCCTGATTTTAGGATTATCGTGTCTCCTCTCCCTGTCTTCGGACTTCAGACAATCCCAAAACACTCCACATTAACTTGTGCATATCTTCGTCCAGCCCCTGTATCTTCTCGTCGGTACTCAGTGTCCTGGTGTTGTATGTTGCCAGGTGCAGAAGTCGTCGATTGCGGTAGACGGATCTCTGCCGGAGATTTTTAGCACCCCTGCCCCGCCGTTTCCTTGGCCGCTACCGTAGCCCGGAATAGCGGAGCTGCTAGGGACTGGGGGCCGGTTCCTCAGCACCTGTCATTTTGGGGATTTTGCCGATAGTCACCGCGCCTGGCAAGCGAGTTGGTGACCGCAGTAGGTGTAAGAATTACGCAAGGAGATGCTGCTGCCCATCTCTCGGATTTTTGTTACTTATTCATTCCTCTTTTCCTTACCACCTTTGAGTTAGAGTCTGAAAAAACGCGCCTACAGAGTTATACGAATTTAACAAAAAAATTCTAAGAATATATTTATCATAAAAAAAATTATGAGAATCCGGTTAACTTTGGAGCGCTGTAGCAGCGTTTTAGATGTATAAAATAAAAAAAATATAGTGAATCATTTTCCTCAAAAGATCATCTACAAGATGGGTCTGAAGTATTTCTTTTTTTTTTGTAAAACATATAAAAGTTGTAGAAAAATAAAGAAGAAAATCTAAAAAAAATCTTACTTTTTTGCTTATAACTTCTTTAATTTTTAAATTAGGGCAAAAAGTTATATAAACATATCTGTAGGCGAAACAATTTGCTACAAATTATGACATAACATTTTTTTTGTAAAATGCATAGTTTCCGAGATATCGCGAAAAAAGTGTATTTACCCTTTTTTCGACCAGTTGCGACCCCACAAACTTGGGGTTAAGCTTCTATTGAGCCCCAACAGATGTCCCAAAAGTAAAATAGCGTTCTCTAAAAAATGCAAAGCTCATGTAAGATTTGAATGGACTATTATTATTATAATTAAATTAGATTTTACTTCCACTGTCCTGTCAAAATTTAACGTTTTTATATTTTTACTGAAAATAAAAGAAATAATTGAGAATTTTCTTAACACTTTTATTTCGATTCTTCTACTTATATTAGCTAGGTAATAGTCACCATTATTCTTATTTTAGTTAATAGACACCTTTATTTGGCATGTAGTAAATTACCTAACTTAAATTTAAATATTCTTTTTAGGTATTTACAAAAATAATGAGATGGTTACTGAAAGATAAAAGCGGGTGAACGACGACGTCATACAAAATTGAAGCGTGTGCGATTGCGTCTAAAAACTTTGTGATAGTGAGTGTTCATTATGAGGCACGTCAAATCAATACGAATAAACTAACAACCACTGCTGGACATAGGCCTCCCCTAAATGACGCCACTCCAACCAGTCCTGTGCCTTCTGAATCCAACTAACAACAATGGATGATAATAGTATGCGCCCGATGCGATGCTTCGGCGTAAACATTTCAAAACATGAATCTATCCGATTCACTCCAGTTTATTAAAATAGGAATTATGGAATTAACCGGTTAATTTGGGTGACCAAACCGATAGAACAAAAGTAACCGGTAACCTTTATCATTTGGGTTAATTATAAACCGTTCACCTGTTTAACCGGTAAATGAAAGAACGATTATATTTACCGGTATTTAATCGAAATTAACCGGTATTTTTAAACCGGTTCCGAGCCTTGCTTGGATCTGATTGACTTCACATTGAAACCGGGTTTTATGTGTAACCACTGTCCTATACGAAGTTCCTTACAGATGTCAGTCAATGGCAGTGGCCACTTCACATCAGATGAACTGCATACTCCTTTGTTACTTTAAGCGGAATAAAAACATGCTAAACTCTCTCATTCTGGGAGAAGACCCGTGCCCAGCAGTGGGCCAATAATGGGTTGATGCGAAGCTTACAGTACTTTGTTTCGATATAAAAATAAACACCACGAACGTGCAAGTTGTGGAATGAACCTCCTGAGGTATTCCCGGAGTGCTATGACATGGGACTTTTCAAGAAATGTGCGAAAAGAGCGCTCACTCAAAGCCGGCGATGCATTGGCGACTCTGGTGTTGCGAATGTCCATAGACGACGGTGACTACTTTCCATCAGGAAGCCCGTCTGCCTTATCGTTAGGTAAACGTATAAAAAATAACTTGCGACATTCGCGCAATACATATATGGATTAGCTAAGTGTTGTGATGTGATGCAATATACTATTTATTTCGGATTCGTTCCTATTATATAAATATGCACTTGAAGGTCAATCAAACAAACGGATGATTCATTAAAGTCAGCGTACGTCGTACGAATAACTAATGATTCCGGCGTGTCCTTGTTTGAATACGAATTACTTTTAATTAAGTTAACGAGTTATTAGAAAAAACTCACTATGCAAATCATTGTATTACGTATAACGAGGTTAAATGCTGTCCATTGATAGGCTAATTTCGGCCTACTAGACTAAGAGTAAATTTCCAACGGACTCATTTAATCTACGATTTTTGGGAGTTAAATACGCTTTGAAAATTAATAAGGATTTGCTTTAAAAGTTCCGATAGAACTCCTGTTCCATATGTAGTTAGTTATAAAAAAATAAAAAGTACTACCGCCGCACTTATTTTTAGCGTAAAGTTGTTTTAGCGTGTCGTTGAAAGGGTGTGCGGTCGGCTCACTTTTATATAAGGCGATCATCTCAGTTCTCGTACGTAGCAACGCATCTGAGATTGACTACGATAGAAGCCATGTTCTGTATGAAACTGCTCACAGATGTCCATTGGCGGCAATTACCACTTATCACCTGCAAATTACTGCCAGTGACATTTCAACCAGATAAAACAATATTGTATACACTACTAAAGCGTTTTTCATGTTATCAAGGTCGCAACAATGCGCAGCGACACGAAGATACTGGACAAGGAGATGGAGAACCGTCACACGATAGTCAACAGTAAGGACACCGTGATGCCCAGTTGCAAGGGCGAGAGCGAGACGGAAAATAAAGAGGGTCTTCTGAGCACACCCTGTATGAAGAATATGCCTCGGATGCAAGGATATTTGTTCAAGCGGACATCGAACGCGTTCAAAACGTGGAACAGGAGATGGTTTTACCTCTACGACAATCGTCTGGAGTACAGGTACGTGGGTATATACTGTTTGGATTATTAGTACAGTGTAGTGTTGCAAGGATGAGAGCGAGACGGAAAGCAAGGATGGACTCCTAAGCACGCACTGTATGAAGAGCATGCCTAGAATGCATAGGTCCTTGTTCAAACGGACGTCTAACGCGTTCAAGACAGGTACGTGGTTATAGTATACTGTTTAAATTACTAGTGCAGTGTAGTGTCGCCGAGTTGCAAGGGCTAGAGTGAGACGGATAACAAGTAGGGACTCCTGAGCACTATATGAAGAGTTTGCCTAGAATGCAGGGGTATTTGTTTAAGTGGACGTCCAACGCGTTTAAGACGTGGAACATGAGGTGGTTTTACCTCTACGACAATTTTTGAGTACATGGTTATAGTTTGTTTGTATTATTTGGAAAGTATAGTGTTGCCGACTTGCAAGGGTGAGAGTGAGACGAGAAATAAGGAGGGACTCCTAAGCACGCTTTGTGTAAAAAAACCATGCCTCCTATGCAAGGATACTTCTTCAGCGTCATTCTATGTAACATCAATACCATATTAGTACAAACACAGCTCAACACATGCTAGGCGTGGTGACGGTTGGCTGTTAGGAGAGGACTATGTCCAGCAATGACTTTCAAAAGGCTGATATGATTCGGACTATCCATATTTTTTAGTTATTAATTAGCTTATTGTATTATGGAATGCCGTCCTTCGTATGTCAATGGAAGTATTACAATTAAAATCTCATTGTCCTTCTCCTATTCCATTATTTTTACAAGTATATGGTTGTTATCTTATGCTAAGGGACCGTTGCCATAGTGATCTCTAATCAAGTTTATATAGATCATCAGTTCTGTTTGACGTCAAAAAATAGATCATTTTTTTGGTTTACGCTAAAAGTCGATGTAATTTTTGTTTTCATAATTGTAGTAATCATATTGTACCTTCGTACCCCCAGTCACCGAATCCGTCACGCTTGAACCCGAAGGTTGCTGAAAGTGGCACACGAGCACGTTGGTCATGGTCTCTTTAATTAGCGACCGATATTATTCACATCTCAAATAAATGTGGCTTTATGTGCAGAAATTTGTGACCTATTGGGTGTTGCTTGTGTAATTTTATATGCACAGTAATGGACCTTGGGAATTTTTATGCTATTTAATATTTGTTATTGCTTTCGTTGATTTGAAGGATGTACCAATCTCAAATCTATATACACTTCTTAAGTCCATTTGTCACAGTCAGAGGAGAAACATATAAATAATAGAACCAAATTTTCCAAATTCGCGTGTTGTTTGAATTACTTTAAACACACGCTTTCTACACTCACAGCCCCACACTAGGATTTTCTCCTGTGTCGTGGGTACCATGGACACACACAAGCCGAATACACAAGCACCCAGACCCAGAACATTAATCTAAACTCATCACTCAGTTACCTGTCTGGCCGTGAATCGGCCGGGACCCATTGCGCGTCGGACCGGTACGGTAACCACTCCGCCACGCGTGTCGTCCGTCCTTCTTAAGACTTCTTAGACTATAATTCAATCACACAACGCTTAATTATATTAATTTGAAAAAATATGTATTACAGAAAGAGAACGGGCGAATTGAACGTAACTGTAATGGAGGAGGATCTACGATTATGCACGGTGAAGCCAGTGCTGGACGGGGAGAGACGATTTTGCTTCGAAGTTTTATCGCCGTCCAAGTAAGTTTTGGTCAGTTTTATATGAGTCAACCATCCTAGTCCTTGGGAGAAGCAACGCATTTGCGATTGACTTTAGATAGAAACTGTTCTATGTGAAGTTGTTGTCCATGTCCATGGTAACAGTGACCGCTTACCTTCAAGTGGACTGCATGCTACTTTGCTACTTCAATCCGATAAAAAACTCTTAGTCCTCAGGTCCTTAGTATTGACTTTAGATAGAATCTTTGTTCTATGTGAAGTTGCTTACAGATGTCCATGGGTGACAGTGACCTCTTACCTTCAAGTGGACTGCATGCTAGTTTGCTATTTCCATCGGATAAAAGCCATCTTAGTCCTCGGGTCCTTAGTATTGACTTTAGATAGAACCTTTGTTCTATGTGAAGTTGCTTACAGATGTCCATGGGTGACAGTGACCTCTTATCTTCAAGTGGACTGCACGCTAGTTTGCTATTTCAATCGGATAAAAGCCATCTTAGTCCTCGGGTCCTTAGTAGTGACTTTAGATAGAACCTTTGTTCTATGTGAAGTTGCTTACAGATGTCCATGGGTGACAGTGACCTCTTACCTTCAAGTGGACTGCATGCTAGTTTCCTACTTCAATCGGATAAAAAATAAGTCGACATTCATATTGTAGTTATACTCACGTGTTCGTAAGCGTGGAAGAACATACACGCGATCCTATTTATTTACACAAGGTAAGTTGGAATTATATCGCAGCGGCTTACTATTGTTGTTGTAGGTTAATTTTGTTATCATAGTAATGTTCAATGAGTCGTTTTGTATTGAAAAAGATTGAAGTCTTATTTTGGCTCTTTTTCATTAGTTTTGGACAAAATAGTTCATTTTTTTTATCAGACTGAAGTAGCAAACGAGCATGCAGTTCACCTGATGGTAAGTGGTCACTGCCGCCCTGCGACATCTGTAATACTACATACCGAACATGGGTTCCATGTGAAGTCAATCACAGATGCGTTGCTACTCCCGAGGACTATGATGGTCGCCTCATGTGAAAGTTTGCCGGCAACCACAAAACCACCGGTGCGCTTGACGACCAAAAATTAAAAAAAATCAAATGTATACTGGTTTAAGACTGTTAAATTTGACAGTCTTAAACCAGTATACATTTGATTTTTTTTTCATAGTGCATATTTTGTGTATATTCAACCATTTTGGTGCATATTTCATCATTTTATTGTGCATATTTGCATGCATGTATTGGCATTTTGATAGTGCATATAATCCGATGTCTAGGGATAAAGGTCAACTATTCACTGGTTAACTAGATTATCTAATGATTAATAAAATATATAATACGCGATCCAATTTTTAATGGTATTGAAGACGCGTCGCCCGAGTGGCTGCTGGTTACGACTAACTTATATGGTTAAAACCTAAATTAAGGAAAGCGATTGCGCGTCAATTGTAGCTATGCCAAAAGGCATAATCGCTGATCTGTTCGAATGTGCAAATGTGAACATGTTTGACTTGGCTAATTTCACTACATAGTAAAATACAAAGTAGCTTCTCGCTGTTGTCCCAACAGCTTGTTGTGTGCTGTTTTTTTTTTTATGTATAATACAACAGAGAAACACTGATAATTTTAGATTTTAAACTTTTAGGTGGAAAGTTCTTCTGGAATTCTTGTTTAAGTGGAAGTTCTTCTGTTCAACTAACTAAACAATAAGTCGATTTGGTCTACAATTTCAGTCGTACGGTTTTGCCCCATGCTCCGATATTATTCCAAATAATGGTGTCTTCACAGTCACAGTCACATCCCTAAAAACTTTCGCATATATAATATTATTTATTATATTTATATTCATCATATATTACAGAAGCCACATGCTCCAAGCGGATTCGGAGGAGATGTTGAACTCTTGGATAACGGCGTTGCAGAACGGCATCCGGTCCGCCATCCAGCAGGGACAGAGTAGAGACAACCCCGACTCCCAACTCATACTAGTACCTGATGACAGCAAAGTTTCTAATAACAAGCATTATCTTGCCAATCCCGCTATGAAGAAAATTAGGTGAGTACTTGTATGTTTTTTTTTTTATAAGATTTAAGTACCACCCTATGTTAAGTAGTCACTGCCACCCATTGATATCTGTAAGCAATCACAGATGCATTGCTACTCGAAAGGACTAAGGACTCGCCTCATATAAAAGTGAATCGGCAACTAAACCCTTTCCCCGAAACAAATTAAGGTAATCTTTCTAGTCTAGAAATTTGAAAAAAAAAAATATCTTTCCATAATTATTAAATATAGCTTAGATATTCAAAAATATGTCCCTTCAAGGATTTTTCAAAATTGAAAATATTTTCAAAATTACAGCAGTTTTAGTGTCGTGGCAACTAGACTGGTTTAAACGAATGACTGCAACAATCGGCTTTAACAATAAGTATATAATATAATAATAGCCGCGCGATTGCAACGGATGCTTTCTTATTATTGAAATAATTATTCAGGATTTATTATTTTTATTATTATTTCCATTATAAAAGAACAGCGCGCCACCATAATCAAAAAAAATTAAGATATAGACGTAAAAAGAAAGCATTCCCTGCGGTCGCGCGGCTGACGCCCTGCGGCCGCGCTACTTGCGACCGAATGTGAAAACGCTCTAAGGCATTAACTACACAACAATTCACATTTTGCATTTAAACGAAATGTTAACAAATGTACGTAACTAACAAAAAATAATCTCAAAAAAAGTTTCATTCTAATTATATTCCTATTTATACAGAATAGGAATCCATCTATGTTATCGAAAGTAATCATAATTTTAAGTTATGTTACAAACAAGCAAATACGAAATAATTATAATTTTAAACTTTAGCGAAGCCATTGAATGTAATGTTCCTTTGTATGTAACCTTTGTTCTCAGGATATGGGAGCAGTTGCTAAGCATCCCCGGGAACAACAACTGCTGCGACTGCGGCAGCCCGAACCCACGATGGGCCAGTATCAACCTGGGGATTACTTTGTGTATAGGTTAGTGAGCATTTCAATATACGTTAAAACTTGACCAATGTTTTATTTAAGAGACTATTAAACAATGACTGTACACAATTTTATGAATATTAGCAATACTTTATGCGAATGTATGTGTGTTTGTTGCTCTTTCACGAAAACAGTGAGGATCGCATTTATCTGAAAATTTTAAAGAGGCAATTTATGACCTATACTCGGGGCAAATTTGATATGGAATGTTTAATAACAAAGTGTTGCCTAACAACCACTGACAGGCAGGGGAATGCAACTTTTTGTTTTCTTTTACCTATTATTAAATTTTATCTGTAACTTATAATAGGTAGCAAATCCCTTCATGTAATTAAGGTTGTAACATTATTAGTTATACAACAACGATACCGGTAAATAAATTTTGTTTGACTGCTTTTAGCATATTATCTTGCAGTTGGTCGTTTTAGTTAATCGACTCTTCTTAATTAAATTACTTCGTGAAAATTTAATGTTTTGATTTTGTTTTATATTCTTATATATATTTTTTTATGTAATTATATATATTTTTTTAGAGTGTTCCGGTATCCACCGTTCGCTGGGCGTACACGTTAGTAAAGTCAGATCTCTCACATTAGATGATTGGGAACCTGATATCATTAAGGTGGGTTGTATTTTATTATTTCTTATCTTTGTCGAATGATAAAATAAAAAAAATATATATAACTATTTCGTGACGTCACGATCAATGATACATTTTATTATTTTTATAGGAAGTATTTTATAAGATTGAAATAGCAAACGAGTATGCATCCTGATTACCTGATGGTAAGTGGTCAATGTCGCCTATGGATATCTGTAAGCAACTTTATACAGTATAGAGCACGGGTTCTATCATAAGTGAATAACACTACTACACTACTTCTGAAGACTAAGATGGTCGCCTCATATAAAAGTGTGGCAGCAACCACACTCTTCCATCAAACGCAAGAACCGCTTAACGGTATAAATATGTAAGTTACCTCCCTTTTCGAACTATATACGTTTTATCACCTTGCAAGAAAGATATTGTTAGTGATATATTTAATCGTCTATACTTTAACAGGTAATGGCAGAATTGGGCAATAATATAGTGAATTTAATATATGAAGCTAATACTGACGGCGCCACCATACCCAGAGCCACGCCTGAATGTGAAACGTAAGTTGTAGGATTATTTATGTATTTCACATCTATTAAAATCATATGTATGTTTAGAATGTATGGGTCCGATTAAAATGACGTATATTTAGCCATTTAAGGATAGAGATAAACATTAATTTGTAAGTAACAAATTAATGTTTATTTGTATAATTATATACTTGTTCTTGTATGACTAGTTTTGGGACACGATAACATTCGCGTTAAAATCATCACATTTTATGGACATTTAACGTAATTTTTAAATCATTAGATCACATAACATAATTGAAGTGGTGGCGTATAGAATATTATAATCTCAATTAATCCTCTATGTGTTTGCTGACGTAATCAATAATTTGATTTAAATCGACCTAAAAGAAGTCTTAATATTATACGCTTGTCATAAAATAAAGTTATCTAAATAGTGTACATCGTACACGTATATAGATATGATTATCCACATCGATATTTGCTTCAAATGAGGCAGTATCTCGGATTACGTCAAATTCGATGTATTACTACAGAGATATAATCCGTGAAAAAAAGTTCAAGATAATGTTATCGTCATGTCTTTAATGTTAATAGTTTCTCAGATAAGGTGTGTGTTTGAAAGCGCGCGTGTGTGCGTAAGTACGTGTATGCGTGTGTGTGTGTGTTTTTTTGAGCGAGCGTGCGTAATTGTGTGCGTGCGTGCGTCGTTAATTTATTTATTGTTAATTAGAACGATACAATACCACTTATACTAATTACGTGAGTACGTGCGTGGTTGTGTGCGTGCGTTCGTGCGTGCGTACGTGCGTGGTTGTATGCGCGCGTAGGATATTATTTGACGCATAATAATATGTTGAATGTTTGATTTTCGTATAATATTTCATTGTTCCTCGTCAGGAGTGTGCGCGAGGCGTGGATCCGCGCGAAGTACGTGTCGCTGTCGTTCGTGCGCGACATCGTGGGCAGCGCGGCCAGCACGCTCGCGCGCGCGCACGCCGCCCCCGCGTCCCCCGCGTCCCCCGCCGCCGCGCCCGCGCCCGCCGCGCGCCGCTGGTCCGTGCGACGTGCGAGACGCAGGTACTTTTTATTGGCAAATGTGTAGTTTTTTTTATCTGACTGAATTAGCAAACAAGCATGCAGTGTCCCTCCATCCATCCATCAGCCTTTTGATGTCCACTGCTGAACATAGGCCTCCCCTAAATGGCGCCACTCCAACCGGTCCTGTGCCCTCTGAATCCAACGGTTTCCCGCTGTCTTCTTCAGGTCATCGGTCCATCTGGTAGGGGGGCGACCTGTACTCCTTTTGCCTAAACGTGGTCGCCACTCGAGGACCTTTCTTCCCCATCGGTTATCGGTCCTACGAGCGATGTGGCCGGCCCACTGCCACTTCAGCCTGCTAATTTTGAGAGCTATGTCTGTAAGCTTCGTTCGTCTACGGATTTCATCGTTGCGAATCATGTCTCGTAGCGAAATTCCGAGCATAACCCTCTCCATAGCACGCTGAGCGACCCTGAGCCTCCGAATGAGGCCTACCGTGAAGGACCACGTTTCGGCGCCGTAGGTCATCACTGGCAACACACATTGCTCGAATAATTTCGACTTCAGGCACTGAGGAATTTTGGACGAGAAGATACTACGTAATTTCCCGAACGCAGCCCAGCCGAGTTGGATTGTACCGAACATGCAGTGTACCTGATGGTAAGTGGTGCACTTCCGCCCATGGACATCTGTAATCAACTACATACAAAATATGGGTTCCATCTGAAGTCAATCACAGATGCTACTCCCGAGGACTATGATGGTCGCCTCATGTGAGAGTGTGCCGGCAACCACACCCTTCTATCGAAACGCAAGAAATGATTCACGCTAGAAATAGGTGTGGCGGTGGTACTTCCCCGGTCGAACTACACTGGCTCTACCACCTTGATAATCAAACTACGAAGAGTTCTGGCACCTTCGTAATTACACACTATAATTTATTTTTGCAGAGTTCGCGCGCCACCCGCCGTTCCTGAAACAATAGAGGACAAAAGTGACATCAACAGCAACACAAGTAGTAAGTATCTATTTGTAAATTATGTTTCATTTCTTTTATCCTATATGACAAGGGACATAAATTAATTTCTCACATTATGCGTTTTATTGTGCAGCGTTTTACTTGAAAATTATACCCGTTGCAGCTTCGGACAGTCCGAGCAAGTCGTCAGAGGGCAGTCCCGTATTAGAAGTGGGGGCGGAGTTAGCAGCTGGTCGCTCGTTACGGCTAAGTCTGCCGTCTGATCATTCGTCTACTGAAGGCGAAGATGATGATTTTGGTAAGTTATGTAGTAGAATTAGTTAAGAGTATAATTTTTAAAAAATCGATTTTTGTTAATTTATGCTTCCAAAAGAATTGTTTTAAAAATATATATGTACCTACTTAAACAGATAAATTATATTGTAAATCATTTGTATACTAGTCATATTATTTACTTGCTTACTTTGTTAATTGTTACGTGGAACAATAACGAGTGCCTCTGGTAACTTTGTAGCCATTGGCTTACTTTGTTATATGAGGCGACCATCTTAGTCATCGGGAGTAGCGACGTATCTGTGATTGACTTCTCATAGAAGCCATGTTCTGTTTAAAGTTTTTTTTACAAAATCACCTAGCCTGGCGTTCTCCTATTGCCAAACGCTCATCGTATGTTGTGTTATGGCAGCCACACACGATACAGTATACTTGCGCAAGTCTGGACTTTCTCAAGTATACTGTATCGTGTGTTGGAAAATAATTGCGCAAGTTGTTCCCTTGCACAAGTTCTTTAAAAAGTTCCAAATTTCAATTCTCAACTTGTGCAAATTTGCATTTGCGCAAGTTTACATGAACGTGTGTGGGAGCGCGCGCAAGTTTCAGTACTGTCTTTGGGTACAAATTTCAATTCATTCAACAAACTGATGTACGAATAATGCTTTCTTTTTCTTAACCAGTATTTAGTCCATATTGTTCGATTTCTCTTGTGAGTTTTCAGTTTTTTCGAAGCTAAAATAAAGTCAACTAATTCCACTGCATCATCCATACCACAAAACAACACAACCAGGTAGCTCACTTTAAAAAAATGATATTGTTTTAATTGGAGCAGATACGCACGCTTGTACGAATATCAGTGAAATGATATTTGTGCAAGCATGCTTGAGTCGTTTATGGTCGTCTCCGAAATACGAGAATTTGTACAAGTCCAAGCTTGCGCAAGTATACTGTATCGTGTGTGGCTGCCATTAGAGTGCGGCGGCGCGGAGGAGGCGGGCGCCCTGTGCGCGGGCGCGGTGCTGGCGCGCGCGGCGCGGGCGCACAACGTGGCGGTGATGCGCGCCGCGCTCGCCGCCGGCGCCGACGTGTGCGCGCCGCGAGCGCGCGCCCGCACGCCGCTGCACCACGCCGTGCTCAGTGTGAGTAGAACTATTATATATTTATTAAAATAGACCACGAGAACTGTTTATACTGCCGACAAACTGGCCAACGGTTTGGCAGAAGTTAAATAAGGAACATTTGTAACTGTATTTTATATTAATAAATAAAAAAAAGATAAAAATAAAAATTAGTGATGCGCCGAATATTCGGTTGCTATTCGGCGTATTCGGCATCTTTTGACTATTTGTATTCGGCCGAGTAATTGGGTTGCGGTGCCGAATATATTCGGTTCGAGTTCTTCTGTTTTGTTGACTACACGTCACGGTATAGAACAAAAAGACAAAACTTTTTGCGTAAGATTTATGTTATAAATCAAAGAAATCCTATGAAGAGTGTGTTAAATAAAGTTAATAAAATTAAAGAATTACACCTTAAATCAACATTTTTTTTAATTCCAGTTCAACTCAAACCAAATAGTATTCGGTGTTCGGTTATTCGATGAAACCCCTATTCGCATCTCTAATAACGATATACCAAAAAGAAAAGAAGATGCAAGAGCTCTCCGACAAAGCCGGTGATGCATTGCCGACTCCTCTGGTGTTGCAATTGTCCATAGGCGACGGTGACCACTTTCCAACAGGTGGCCCGTCTGCCTTATAGTTATAAGAAAAAAAAATACCGCGTACATTAAACACACGTGAATATCCATACGTATCCAAATCCACATAAACACGCACATCACCAAATATGTTCTTCCTTATCACGTATCATTTCATATATATAGAAATACAAATAAGTTATACACACAACCATATACGCCCAAAACCATATGAATTCTGCCTAACCACCTAATCACTATACATACATCATCAACATTGTTTCGTATACAATTCAATTACCCGTTCCGATCGCAAACGCATAATTGTCTGATAAGTCATAAAAGAACCAACTCAAAACCTTACTATATTACTGTACAGTATCCATGTATAGGCTTAGTAATTAAAAAAAATATTCCTACACGCCCTACATTGCCCCAAATAGTACAAAAATAAATTACTCACCACATAATGGTACTAACATGAGTACAGTACACTTTTAACGTCGTTCACATGTATACAACTATACATATTACTATTCTTTAACCTAATTAAGAACAACACTAACTCTCCTAAGATTCTTGGTAGTTCTCGGCTCAGATTGTGTCTTCGACCAAGTAAACACCGATGTCAAACTTATAGTACTTAAATTAATATTTCAGGGTTCTGTAATGGCGTGCTCATTTCTGCTCTTAAACGGTAGTAAGCTGAACGCGCAAGATGAAGACGGCAAGACGCCACTGCATCTTGCTACAGAGGCCGGCCATACAGCACAGGTAATGAATATTTTTTATTATACGGGAAATATGGATATTAAGTTACTTGTTGTGCAAAGTATTACATTTAAATAAACAGAAATGTTATTGAAGTGAAACTTCTTTATCGGGGTTGGAAAAAAAAATAGTGTAACATTTTTTCGTTACGCGCCATCTTTTTCTTAGCCCTACCACGCGTGATATTAGATAGATTATTATAGATTAGATTATTAGATAAAGTTTAATAAAAGCCTTTTATTAAACTTTATCTAATTTAACTTTATTTAACCAATTTCTGTAAAGTTGCATATAGTAAATTATTTTTTGAAAAATAACGTCATAAAGAAGTTTACGAGTGTACGCTAGTACACGCACACATTTTTATTAATTTATTTCGTGTCGAATGCATGTATGTTGTATATGTATGGACAAATAAGTGAAGAAGACGTTAGATAACGATATTTTAGTTTGATTTGACTTGACTTGACGACCCGCGTGGCGCAGCGGTTAGCGTACCGGTCTGACATGCAGTGGGTCCCGGGTTCGATTCCCGGCCAGACAGGTATCTGAATGATGAGTTTAGATTCTTGTTCTGGGTCTGGGTGTTTGTGTATTCGTCTTGTGTGTGTCCATGGCACCCACGACACAGGAGAAAATCCTACTGTGGGGCTATGAGTGTAGAAAGTGTTTTAGTGAAAGTGTTTTAATTTAATTAACGATAACAATTCGGTAGGTCTAGCGTAATCCATACTTAGATGCAAAGGCTACATTTATAACTGAATAGCGTAACCACAGCAGTGATAGACTAATGGTTGAAATTGGACCTCTCGATCGGAGGTCTGAGGTTCAAACCCAGGCAGGCACCACTGATTTTTCTGAAATTATGTGCGTATTAAAAATTAATTATTACTGCTTTTCGGTGAAGGAAAACATCGTGAGGAAACCTACACACCCGAGAGTACTTTAAAAATAAAGTTCTCGGAGGAGTGTGAAGCCCACCAATTCACACTTGGCCGCGCGGTGGACTATGCCCTATAACTCTCTCATTCTGAGAGAAGACCTGTGCCCAGCAGTGGGACAATGGGTTGACGATAGCGTAAACATCACTTCGTCCTAATAAGCTTACGATAATTATGTTCGTAGGTATGCCTGTTGCTACGGTACCGCGCCGACCAGTCGCTGACGGACTGCGAGGGCCGCACGCCGCTCGACATCGCCGTCATTAACGCGAATGCTGACATCGTCACTTTGTAAGTTTATATATTTTTAATAGTAAAGATAACGTTATATATTTTTAAGATTACACATTAGTAAACTTTCATTTTTTGTCCGTCTGACACACGACGCTGTCTTTATATTTGTAAAAAAATACATTTTACATACAAATTTAAACGAAGCGTGTATGTAAAAATAAGCCGATTTTCGCTTTTTTTTGTCAGATCGAAGTAAGAAACGAGCATGATGGAGTACAAAACCACCACATTAAATACTGCTGCCCATCTGTAAGCAACTTCCTATAGAGCAGGGGTTCTAAAGTCAATCATAGATGCACTGCTACTCCCAAGGGGCTAAAATGATCGCTTCGTATGTCATGTAGCCGGGACCACATCGAAACGCAAGAACTGATTCATGCTAGAAATAAGTGTGGCGGTGGTACCTTCCTGGTCGAAGTACGCTTGTTCTACAACTTTTCAAACTATCATTGTGATCATAGATTGAGGCTGACGAAGCTGAACGAGGAGATGCGGGAGAGCGAGATGTCGTCCAACGACGATACGTATAACGAGGTGTTCCGCGACTACACGCAGCTCGCGCACTCGCACCCCGAGCGCCTCGTGCGCGCCAAGCACAACAACAACGACGGTGAGACCGTCCTCCTTACTACTCGACACTTAACAACGACATTCAGATCATCTTCTGTAGTAGTCGACACTTAACAACGACATGCAGACAATCTTCCTTACTAGTTGTCACTTAACAACGACATTCAGATCATCTTCCTTACTAGCCATCGGTTAACAACGACGTTCAGATAATCTTCCTTACTAGTTGACACTTAACAACGACATTCAGATCATCTTCCGTACTAGTCGACACTTAACAATGACATTCAGATCATCTTTCGTACTAGTCGTCACTTAAAAACGACGTACAGACAATCTTCCTTACTAGTCGTCACTTAACAACGACGTTGAGACCATCTTCCTTACTAGTCAACACTTAACAACGACGATCAGACAATTTTCCTTACTAGTCGACACTTAACAACGACATTGAGACCATCTTCCGTACTGGTCGACACTTAACAACGTCGTTGAAACCAAATGCCTTATTAGTTGACACTTAACAATGACATTAAGACCATCCGCCATATTAGTCAAATATGTCATTACTTTTTCCAGAGGATTGTTTTATTGGCCAAACAAAGAAATAATTACAAAAAGTTTTTTTTTTTATTTTCCAATATTATATTTTGAGAAAACTCGTCTGCAGGTGAACAGCCGAGCGAATGACGATTGGAGCAAAAGCTGAATCGGCTTCGGAACTGGTGGCGCGACGCCTGAGCGGCCCTCGCGCCTCCTTATATACATGTGCTAGGTTTTACGGCGACCGCATACATCCCTTTATCGAATCATAGTATTTTCAACTTATAATTTGAAGCTTTTTTAACAAGAAATTATGAAAATACTGGGTAAAGTCTAATTCCGACACGCCTTCGACCATGTCTACTATGAAAACGAGTATCCTAGGTTAATCTAAGTCATGAGCAATGTTTGTCCAATTTCAGCGATATTAAAAGACAACGAAAGGACTAGAAAGGAGGAAAGACTTTAAATATATCAACTATGCATACATAGTTATGATACATCGTTGATATGCTTAAATCAATATTATTAAAAGCAGCATATCATTGAAACTAATGAAAATAGAATACTCGATTCAATAAATGGTAGTATCGTGTAACTTGTTATTAAGACTAAAATCGAAACTTTGAAATAGCTTATTAAAAATATTACACTTAAGTAAAAAACCGATGTATGCGGTTGGCCTTATATAGAATAATGGTATGGGCGCTGGAAAGCAAACTTATCGTATCTGAAAAAAATACGAGTTTTGGTTATACACATACATAAAAATATGTATGTATTAGAATGGTTTATGTATTATATAATAAAAAAAACACTCACACAATTTCTACATTAATAGCCCCACGCTAGGAATTTCTCCGGCGTCGTGCGTACCATGGACACACAAGACGAATACACATACACCCATACCCAGAACATGAATCTAAACTCATCATTCAGGTTCCTGTCCGGCCGGGAATTGAACCCGGGACCCATTGCACGTCAGACCGGTATGGTAACCGCTCACGCGGGTCGTCAATAGGATTTAGTGTAAATATTTACATAGCAAGATTTAAAAGTTATGATTTTTCTATTGTTTTTTTGCTCAGAAGTAAAGTTGCATTTTTAGAATCGAACAAGATTGCTTTCCGGCGCCCATGTATAAATGTCGCGTAGTGATGCTGTAATAGCAGTTTATAAGACTGTGTTATTATTGATGTGCTGTTGTCATTATTTACACTTAGTTGTGCAAGGTTCTAATATTTTCGATATTAAATCTTTGTAATATTGTAATGTTAATCTTAACGATATACGGAACAGTGATTAGCTCTTTGGTTATTAATCTCATAGATAGTAATATAAATGAAGTGTTCATATCCAAATGCAATTAGATATTCTATAGATCTTTTGTCACTAAATAGTTATCTGCATTTAATTTGAATGTTTATCGATAGAAAATGGAGATAAAAAACCTCAGTTTTTGAACTGTTTTTATATTGATTAGGTCTTAATATATCGATATAAAAATAATCTATCTATATAAAAATAAGTTTTAAGCTATTGCATAGCTTTTATCGCGGGCTTTGAGCGCGCGACAGAATCAAGAAATTCCGTAACGAAAAAAACCTAACACCCCCGACACCGCTATCATGTAGCGCGGCCGAGCGTTCGCTTAACGTGTATGTATATGGTACGACAATACGAAGCTGACACGGATCGAGACTAGCTGCTCGGAAAACGGACGAATTAGTTACCAGCTGTTTGCGAGAAAATATATAGTATCAAAGAAAAAAACTTGAATTAATATCAAAGAAAATAAATACTGCATAAATAATTATAATTGCATAAGTTGATAAAAAATGCTATGCAATAGCTTTACCGCGGCAGTCCCCGAGTGCCGCACGTTTTTTTTATATAAATAGATCTCAAAAATCTCAATCTATCTTCTAGTATCGAGTAATATTCAAATTGAATGCTATAACTATACAAACGACTACCATGAAAAAATGTACTTCCACAACGAAATTTAATATAGGTACTGTAATTCCATTCTTCCTAATATAGTGTTGTTGTAATCGTTGTTTTAAAGATATTCGTAAGCGGTGATGTGATTTGCTTTTTATTGTAATAATATTATTATTAAGTGAACCAAAGATTTGTTTCGGTATTGGGTTTAGTGTTAAATTACATTAACTGAAGATGGTAGGAAAGACTGTTAAAATGTAAAGATGGGACATGTCTTAATGATTCAGTTGTTGAGAATTTAGAAGAACCAGTAAGGTAAGGTAGAACCAGTGTATAACGGTCGGGTACCTTTGGAAGGTTTCCCCCTCGAAAACAAAAAAAAAAATAGAAAGACCATCTTGCTCCTTGAGAGTAGCAACGCATTTGTGATTGACTTCCGATAAAATATCTCGCCCCTTTACTACTACAACCTGGCAAGTATCAAGGTGGTAGAACCAGTGTAGTTCGAGCGACGAAGTACCACCACCACACCTATTTCTAGCGTGAAGCATTTCTTGCGTTTCGATGGAAGGATGTGGTTGCCGGCACACTTTCGCATGAGGCGACCATCATAGTCCTCGGGAGTAGCAACGCATCTGTGATTAAACTTCAGATGAAACCCATGTTCTATATGTAGTTGATTACAGATGTCGCAGGGTGGCAGTGACCACTTACCATCAGGTGGACTGCATACTCGTTTGCTACTTCAGTCGGATAAAAAGAAATATTGTCCTTTTTTGTTAAAATACATTATCGTATTATTTTCTTAAATTTGCCGGTAAGTTATTAGGTAATATTTATAATGATAATATTAGGTCTGTGTAAGTCCATTCATTTCAAGGAATTTTATTTTGTGTAACTGAACAATTAGCCTCTAATAAAACTTGTAGTTTTCAAGATAACCCGTTGTTCTTGTAAAGAGGCGCTCTGTTCTATAACTTGCGAATAGATGACCATGGGCGGCAGTGATCACTTACTTAATTATTTTCGACATTTCGGAACACTTGACTTGATAACACTGTCACATCCTTACTTTTTAGGAGTCTTTGGTGGTAGAAATTGTTACGACTGCGGAGGTATGTTCGTCTCTTCCATTCGTTCTACAGTACATATTAATATTACGTTTTGAAAGACATTATAATTTTGTGTGGATATTAGTACTTTCATCTCATTACTTGGCCAATGTAACATCCGGATTGAATGTGTTCCACTTAACCACTCCTCTGCCAAACTTACATATCTCTTTATACGACTATTCTATACCTTGCTCGAGGGCTATGTGGAAGAAATTGCTACTATTACCATAAGGATGTTTTTTGCATACCAGCTTGCGCTTCGTGTTTGTCTGTCTTTTTGCTTTGGTGTACAAATTAAGAGTATTGGAGTTTTATTGTGTAATAAATGTGACCAAAATATATATTGGGGTGTATGCAACTGTGTATGTACTTTGTAATTACGTTCGATATTATTGATATATTATCATAAAGATATTATTGTTTGGTAGTGTTATATAAGTCGTAGGTCGTATGGCGATCTGTGACGTCACAGAAGGGTTACATCGGCTTAGTAATATTATAATATGCAACGTATCATCCGTAGGCGATGTTAGATAGTTACGGCTAAATTGTAACCTTGAAGTAAATGAACTCCGTGGGGCATCATGGTGGGAACATGTTTGGCATGTTTTAACACGTTGCCTGTGACATCATTTTCAAAGAACTTTCAGCTCGTGCTTTAGAGACTTAAAAGATCTCAAAACTAATTGATCACTTGGAGACTGAGAGACGGCGTTGGAGACCTAATCAGTCTCCTAAAATACAATTTCGATAATGATTTATATCTTCCAAAAAAACAATTACATATATTTGATATTATACTACTGTGCGTTAGGGACCTAATCCCTCCTTTTTTTTTTATTCTGCCTTTGAACTCATTCTTAAGTAGAAAACAAATATGTATATTTGTCTTGTTCATACTTAAAGAACTTTACAAGTTAGAGCCCCTCGCAAGGATTGAAATAACAGAATTTTAGTCCACGCACAGTACGAAAATTCTGTAAGAGATCTGATAGATCTCATAATGCAGCGAACGTGTTGGGACGGCAAAATTTGCGTTATATATTGTCCAACCTGTATTACCATGTCAAGGTCACTTAACGCTACAGAATATTTTTTGGCGAATAGTTTTGTATCGTCAATTGAATGGCGAATTTAGGTTTCGTTTAATTTAGGAAACACGCTATGCCACTGAGTAGACGATAACCATTTATGTAGATGGTGAATCTCCACGCCTTCTTTTGTATCAAATGGAGATCGGACACTATAACTTCACAAATTGCATATCTCTCAATACTGTGATAAGGTTTACGAGCGATAACGCCGACCCTCAATAAGGTTCTGTAGTTTAGCTAGGACCCAGAACACACTAAAATATTGTCTTTAATCATATATAATTTCATTGTTATTACTAGAAATATGTTCAAACTTTAAAACGTTTTTTTAAACTCAGATAAGTACATGTATATTTAAAAGTTATGTTAATGAATTATATTAAATGGTGCGTATATAGAAAACGATGTGTAAATAAATATATACTCGGTATAATTAATATTTACACAAGCGAATTTTCGTAACTTTATTTTACAAAGTAATCGGAATAAAGAAGGTAAGAAATAATACCACAAGAATTTTATTGTGGTTTATTCCTCGTATTATTAAACATTTTTACCAATTTGGTTGCAGTATCTTCTTAATATTGCTTCAAACTTATGTAATACGACTTTTAGCAATATATGATTATGTTATTCATGATATATAAGTATTAACTTCCAATACATAGTTCTTCCATGTAAGTATCCATTCTTCTATTTATACAGTTCATAAATGAATCTTATATCTTCCATTATACACAAACAACATGGAATAAATATATTTATATATTCTCAATAGTATATGAACATTATTATTAATTTTATATTGTATAGATTACGTTGTATTTTATAACAGTATTTGTTATACAATTTTGTCACTGTTCGAATAAAACCTCTATTACACTATGATCCATAGCCTTCAATAGAAATTTGAGCACTGCTCGAGCTAAAAATAAGTGTGTTATATCTTCCATGCGGGGTATGTGAGATAAATGTAGTGTTAAGGTTGTTTATTGGCCATTATTTATACATCTAACATGTATGAAAGATCATATGAGTCATTTCAATCAATTTATAAACGTACCAGAAATATTTCATAGAGCTTAAATTACGTGAATATACATTTCTATACTCGGGGCAAATTCTATATGGAATGTTTAATAACAAAGCGTTGCCTAGCAACCACTGACAGGCAGGGGAATGCAACTTTTTGTTGTTTTATCAGCCGTATTTCACCTATTATTAACTTTTATCTGTAACTTATAATAGGTAGCAAATCCCTTCATGGAATGAAGGTTCTAACATCATTAGTGATACAATGACGATAACTGTAGAAAATTTAATGCATACTTTGGTTAAATATAAAATGCATTTGTGTACAAATTCGTGCAAATTGGTGGTAATCCTACTTTATGGTTTGTTTACATTTATTCCAGATCAAATTGTCCCCGAGTATAGCTCGTTTATTTAATTATATGATATCAAAAAGTAGGTCGATTGTGTCTAAAACCGTAGGTTATTGAGTTTTGAGATTATTAGTACTAGAGGTTCAGTATCAAAGCATTCCGTTACAATATCTGAATATCAAATATTCATACATGTATTCATATATATACAAATTCAATATCATTCCAATTGGCATTTAAGTAAATATGCCTTAAAGGTGTTATTGCTCTGTTAAATTCACTACGCAATTTCACTACAAATCATAAAGAAACAGTGAAATCCAAAATTGTATTGTTTCTTTATGATTTGTGGTATAGTGTATTACTTCATGTGGATGCATATGTACGGTTTTTTGATCGGGTTTTGGGGTGCTATGTTCAAAGTAGAAAATTTTGAATGCAAATCTTTATACATAACATTTGTTACGGCGTACACGTTTGTTCGTTTTCCGAACGAAAACAATCTAACGTTCAGTTTCAAACTCTGTTCGGGTCGGAATAACGAAAGTCTTACGGAATTCTGGTCGAAATTTTAAATTCCTGATCAGGAAACCCGAAAGTATGCGCTTTGGATGAATGTATGCGTTATGCCAACTTAGTCCTGTGAAGAAGCAAGGCATTGGTGATATATTTTTTGACTATTGCTATGCAAGATCTGTGCACCTATGAGATCAGTGTTGCCTATGGAAGATCCCAGGTTCGATCCTCGACTAGATAGAAATCTTAATTTATACAAGTTTCGGTACTGTCTTTGTTTACATCCAGAATTTTAGGTTATGAGTTTTGAAAACATGAAAACTTCTTGTAGGACTAGTTGGTATATATATCAGCTTCAATATAATGCATCTCTGTCGAATCTCATTTAAAAGATTATTTGTATAAATATTTTTCGTTCTATATTATAAGTAGATATAATTTTATATTTACACTTAATCGTCGATGGCTTGCCAAGTTTATAATGTAACGTAATTGTTAGGGTAAAAATTGTTGCTTTATTAACAATAAGCAAAGTACAATCTTGCACAGTCTAGGGTCAAAAATTATACTTAAAGTCTACTTTTCTAATAAGTGTTATCCATTTGGTAGAATATTTATACTTGAAAACACTAAAGAGTAATGTACATTGAGACTTTTAAGTGGTTTTTGTTCTTCATCCATGATTCACATAAATCGCCCGGTCACGAAACATTCACTTGGCGCTGCAGGTGTCTCTGTTAAACACATTTTGAAAATTTGTAGTATTTATCAACGTTCTTTGGTTTTTGGCCAATACTTCTAATGTGTGTCTGTTAGTATATATTGTATTATTATGTAGTTTCGCATGCTTCTCTAAAAACTACAGTTAAATTCTTCAGGTTTCTATATTCATGTCCGAAATGTCTTCGATTGAATATTAATTAAGTTCATATGATTTTTGTTTTTACATTTCGCATTTTTTATAATTATCATTTACATTTATGTTTAAAAATATTTCTTTTTGACTAGAACCAATATCTAGTTATTATTTTATTATTAAAAAAATATTAAACATCATATATACTAAATAGATAGAAAATATAATTATGATGTCATTAGAACCAATTGAATAATGAACTTGTGATAGTTTAATATCAACAAATGTTATGTGTATACAATGTAATATATAAAATGTTCAAAAATTTCAACAGTTTCATGCATGTATGCATAGTAAGGTGCATAATAACTATGTAGACCGATAATACCCAATGTATAGATGATTAAATGTAATCAGTATGTCACTAAAATATAATATATTGCTAATCCTCTATAAAACTGTCATAACACAAGAAATCATTGTTTTAAGTTAAAAATGCAGTTTGATTCCATTTTTTCTCTTATATCGATCGATAAAACCGCCGCAATTTAGTATGAGTAGTTCACAAAAGATGGCGTAAATGTCTGTAAGTGAGCATTAGCGTTCATTGAGGTACAAAATAACAAAAACGCGATTATCTCAAAACTTGTTTTTTTTTTATGACAGTTTTTTAGAGGATGAGCGATATGTGTAGTAGTTCTAATGAATCTATGTATGTCTGATTTTACATTTTTAACCGACTTCCCAAAGGAAAGAGGTTATCTATTCGTCACGTATATATTTTTTTTTTTTTACTAACAATATTTACATAATCCGATTGCCAAACTACAATATAGATGGATGGTGCCCTATACAATATAGATTAGACTTTCTGTGCTATTAGTACGCGTTAATTAGATTTCTACAAATAGTTTACGTTTTAACCTATAAATTGCAAGTTTATTTTCGGTCATATCTTGCAATCTACTTTGCAATGATGGGCGTAGACGTAAACAAGTTTCGAGAAAATGTAAAAACTCGTACTATAAGCATTTCTGTAAATAGTATTAATATTATATGCAAACATAACAGTTGTTAATCACAAATTATGGAAATAAGACAAAGCGCTCGGAACTTGAAAGTAGACTTTACCATATACTGTTCGATAAGTAAATAAAATGTAGGAAAAACGAAGGTTCTCTTATATTTGTTGTCTATACAATGTTGTATTCTGAATGCAGTTAAATCTTTAGAATGTTATTTATATGAAATATAAAGTGCCATTGCCACTCACCGGCAAAAGAGCACAATAATCACATGTAATGATATTTGTTTTAGATATTGCTATAATACTCCCTGTTGCTATATTGTTGATGTAATAATCCTTAGTTATATTAAATAAACAATTTAAAAGACTTGTATTTGATGAGTACTGTTTATTTATATACCTGACCCAACAAAATATGAAGTAAAAAAGTTTTCTGCCCAAATAGATAAGTAAAATCGATGTTAAGAAAAGGCTGATAAGCGATCTACAATTTTAAATCAATCTCGTTTGGTTCTCTGTAAATATATCGTAAATAAAACTAAATATATGCCAAAACATTTATTTAAACCCAAATTCACAAAAACCCAACACCTCAAAACAAAAATATCATTTTTCATTGGTAACACTTTCCGTACATATTGATTGACATTATAATACTTTGCCAGAATTAAAACAGCATTATGATGGTGGAATAATTCTCATTTTCATCATCATTACAGAAATCATTGAACATTAGACGTAATTCATTGAATTTAGAATTGTAAAATTAAATGTATTGTTTGCAGATTAATGATAGTACATAAATAATTAAAACATTAAATGAACTTTAACATGAGTGTCGGCAAAGGCACAAAAACCAATGAAAAATTTACATAGAATAAAAAAAATAAGCTTACCTGCTCATTACCAAACCATGCACATGGTTACACCTAGTCTCAACTTGTGCTATGCGAAAGTAATTTCAAACAAAATATGGCCGGCATACTTTATTTGATACCTTAAGTGATCAACACGTACCTAACAATTCAACGTTGTTCACATCACTATAATAAATAGTAAAGTGAACAGTGTCATTGGGACTAGGAGTAAAGCGCAATTTTCTTAAAATCTCAGTTAATTGATAGAATAGATTTAATATAACAGATGTCGCATACCATATTTCTAAGAATGGGTGGTACGCTTTAACAACATTAACATGTTTCGTATCAAGGAAGACATATAATAACATAACAAAACTAATCCATATAAGTGTTACATTAAGAATATTTAGTCTTAAATAAACATCGAGAATGTCCGTTCTACAGTAGCGTATGAAAAATAAGTGTCAAAGATGCTTTAATTATGATATACATATAAACATAACCATAACCATAACCTAACATGATACTATGACACCTATATTTCTATTGCAATCGCTTATTCAATACATTTAGTACTAAGGCGATCGTTTTGTTTCAAAATTATGTAGACATCTATGCCAATACGCATATTTAGTAAATTATTAATCAGACGTTTTGTAACTAGACGAATTGAACTATGACTACAACTAAGGCTTGCCAGTCACATAATTGTTTCGTCGGTTGCATAGCTATCGAGTTGCCACCCGTATTTTTTATAAAAGTATACAGAGACATAAAAATGAACTTTAATTTAAAAGTACGTACTTTTTTCTCTTTCTACAGTATAGTCAATGTACTATAATAAAAAATATAGTTTATTTTAATACTACGTAGGGTAGACCGGGGGTCGGTTGAAACAATTTGCCTTTAATTGCTCACAGCATAGCTATTACAGCTGTATACAACTTCTTCTTCATCTTTAAATTAACATCAATAGCCTAGATAGCACAGGTTGCTAGCAAAATGATATTTTATGGAGTGTGTCCAATTATTACAACCGACCCCATGCCAGGGGCGGTTGAAAACCAATGGTAGGCGGGTGTAACACTCGAAGGTGGCAACTCCTTACGTGCTAGATCGACGTTCAGTTGATCCCGAAGCTGGACCAGAGCGAGGAGTGCAGCGGCGCGGGCGAGGGCGCGGGCGCGGGCGGCGCGCGGCCCACCGCCAGCGGCGCGGCCCGACGCCGCGGCAGGCTGCCGGAACGCTCCAAACCTGAAGTTGCAATTATGGTTTACCCACTTTTTGACCATATATTGGTCTACCTCACTAGGATTTTCTCCTGTGTCGTGGAATCCGTGAACCCACACTAAGACGATTAAACAAACACTCAGAATCAGAACAAGAATGCAAACTTGACGACCCGCGTCGCGCAGCGGTTACCATACTGGTCTGACACGCAGTGGGTCCCAGGTTCGATTCCCGGCCAGACAGAAATGATGAGTTTAGATTCTTGTTCTGGGTCTTGGTGTTTGTGTGTACGTCTTTGTGTGTGTCCATGGCACCCACGACACAGGAGAAATCCTACTGTGGGGCTATGAGTGTAGAAAGCATTTTTTTTAAAACTCCTCATTCATTTAGTCATATTCACACCTATATGGCCAGAAATCGAACCCGAAACCCACCGTGTTGGTCCGGTAGGTTTAGTAACCGCTCCGCCAAGCGGGTCGTCAGTTGTGCATTTAGTGTTGACCCTAGTGGCCTTTACAGCTTCAACGGGGTGATAATCGCGAGCCTAAAGCTCGAGCCGGGACAAGAAGACTATACTCCAAGGGAGGGGCCTTGGTCCCCGTTGACGAGTTCCTTGAGCTTCCTCCTTCGCTAGAGGAAGGGACGGTTATTGCCTGTTCAAAGTCCTGTTCAAAAACACAACTGAGTCAGAAGGATGAGTCATCCCCGGCGGTAACACCCTTTCGTCAACACTGACACCAGATGACAGAACCAGCGTAATTCGACCGGGAAGGTACCACCGTTATATTTCTATCACGAACCAGTTCTTGCTTTTCGGTTCTTGCTGGCTCTCTTTTACATGAGTCGACTATCCTTATTCTCGAGAGCAACAACGTATTCGTGATTGACAGTTCACTTTGATTGATTTGTTGTGCCTTTTGTACGAAGGGCCTAATCTAGGCCTATGTGTGGCACATCCTATCAAACATTCACGTTACTAATATTACTAAAATAAAAGGTTACCCACCTTCAACGTTCTCCGAGCAGTACTTGATGGTGTGCGCGCGGTCGCCGGTGGCGCCGCACCGCGGGCAGCGGAAGGCGCGCAGCACGGGGCACAGCACGCGCCCGCGCCAGTCCTTCAGCGCGTGCGATGAGTAGCACTCCTCGTTCTCGCCGTTATTCTTGCAGAATGCACATTCCTGGACAATAAAACAATTCAACTAACGTGACCATTTATTGAGGCAAAACGGATTTGGTTATGTCAATTTGAATCGAATACGATCATAACGTGACAATTTATTTGTTGAAGCAAACGGGACATTGGTTTATGTCAATTAGTTTATTTGATTTATGAAACACAGTTTTGAGATTTCTAAACGAATCGTTACGTACCTACCACAGTTTGAGAAAATGGACCAATTTTGCAGCCATACATTTTTATAGGGGACACCGGGATGAAGCAACGGAAAGCCGTTAAGTTAACTACTTATAAACCATTTTTATCGCACTGCTGGGGACGAGTTTCCACTTCAGTTTAGTTAATAGACTATATAAGGGGGAGGGAAAAGCTTCACCCACCTTAGACAGTAAGGTGGGTGAAGCTTTTCCCTCCCCCTTACCCTGGGGATACATGAAAATATGTAGGCGTGCCCGAGAGAGACGTCTGTTCCCCACCTTCTCAGAAATGCAAAAACTACTTCTCGAATAACTATCCCTCCATCATCGGCTGGCGATGCCCTAACTAAGAATGGACGAGGAGACATCAACAAAAAAACTTACGTTAGGAAGCGCTCTTCGCATTCTCTTATCGCTTCGCACCTTGGCCACTTCTTGCAGGAACTCGTAGAGCAAGCTGGGTCTGATGGAGCGCAGCACATACAACTGCTCGCGAGTTAACATCGATACATAATTGTTGGCGGATGATATACCTGCAACATTTAAAATCGCAATACAACTTCGACATGAAATAGGATAAATAAATAAAAATAATACAAGAAGCTGCAGCAAATAAATCCCTTTCTGTATCAGCTTTCCTCTATAATATAAGTAGCAAATACACGTGCAATCTACTACGGACGTCTACGGCGACTACCTCTACCGACGCATTGATTGATTTCCTTCATCCATATTAAAATTATTAAACGACAAGGACTCCATTTTTATACCTATTACCTGTATTAGTATCAGCTTTTCTCTCTAATATATCACTAATATATGTAGCAAATAATCGTGCAATCTACTACCGACGTCTACGGCGACTACCTCTAACGACAATGGACATGGACACCCGACATTATTCTGAGGCTGGTTACAGATGTGTTGCTAACCCTTAATGACTATAATGGAAAGCCTCAGTTACATTTCTCTTACCTTAATCTTGGATACAGAGCAACGCAGCGTTAAATAAATTACAGAAATAGGAATGGTTGTAGTGGCTCCGGATAAGATCCAGGTTTAGAAAAGGAAAGGAAGGAATAATTTAGTCGCACAAGAGAAGTAATATAATAGCAAATGTAAAGAAATACTTACTCTTAATGAGAAAATCAAACGTATCTATCATTTCTCCATTCCGCCCACCTGCAGCAGCGGGACCTTCATTCCATATGCTAGAGTGGTGCGGCGTGGCCGGCTCGGTGCGACCACTATCTACAAATGAATAAAACATATTATTATCACCAATTAATACAGTAATTAAAAAATATAATAAAAGAGGCGATGAATAAGGCAATGAAATGATGTATTTTTGAGAAAGTTTGAAGTACAAAACAATACAAGCACTAATTGATCTCTCGTCTCGTTAACCCATTATTGTCCCACTGCTGGGAACGGGTCTTCTCTCATAATGAGAGAGTTTAGGCCATAGTCCATTGCGCTGGCCAAGTGAATTAGTGGACTAATTGATAATTTAAGCAAAAGGATAAAACATGCGTAACAAGGCCACCTACATCGAGCCAAGTAATTACTCGTAACTATAAAAAAATGTTCGTTATGGTCTTACGGCGTCAAAAACTAATCTGCACATAGCGCTTGTGGTGGTCTTGATGCAGTTAATAAAAAATAGCACTGAATTTAAAAAACATACCCATAAAATAATTTTGAGTGTTGGACTGATCGGTGTCGTCGAACAATAAATCGGATCCATTCAATCTTAAATTCATCAGCACGTCGTCAATTTCTGCAGTTGATGGTGCTAACAAAACAATATTTAATGTCATATGAATTTCAAGCAATTCTAAATATTGAATTCACGTAACTACCCTCCGATCATATTTTCTGGTAGCAGAAAAATTATGTGATAAAAAACGAATTGTTTGACCCAAAAACATAAAGATTTTTTATACATAAAGATTACGATATGCATGCATAAAAAAAACAACAATGATACAGTTATTTTATGTCTTAGGCCTGAATAATGAGAAAATTTTATTTAAGATTATTAGGTAGAACTCAATGTATCCTAATTCCAAAGCGGCACTGTATTGCAGATAGGACTGCTATGCACGGCCCTTCAGTTCAATTTCTGTTTTTGTTACGATCAATAGTTTTATACAAATGAGCTGAAATGAGAGCTATGAGCTATATATATGAGCTGTTGTTTAATAACATGAATGATTAAACATCACATCAATAATTGATGTGATGTTTAATCATTATGATGATGATGATGATAAACACAAAAAACAAAAGAAAATTGTTAAATAGATTTACCTGGATCAGCTTGTCGGGGCTCGTGCTGCGACATGAGGGTCAGAAGGTCATTACCTACTCGAGTTTGGAAAGGAGCGGCCATGGGAGAAAATCCACTGTCCTGGGAGCTACTCAGGCTACTACCGTTGGGTGCGAAACACTCCTATGAAGATAATATGAAATACACATTGGGTAATGCTTTAAATTAAGATTATTTTATAAACAAAGGTATTCAAATCAATATGTACTTAGTAAGTATAGATGTTTATTTTTTTGAAAAAAGCAAGCATTTTTTTAACACATACCTACTCAATTTATTAAACTGATATTGAATGAATCGACAAACATTTATTTTAATTATTGCGAATTGTGTAAATGTTCTTAATAGTTGATAACAGATTTAATAATTAAAACGACAATAGATTTAAATTAAGAAATTTCATTCAAATGTAATAAAGTTCACTAAAAATGTTTCTCAGACAACACCAAACAAATGATTTCATACTTCGATCACTAAATGACCATATAATCTACCCTTTAGTGTCATTCGTCAAAAAGGTTGAAATATTTCTTTTTTTTAAATTACATAATTGAATGCTTTTGATTTCGTAAAAATATAAATGTCCCGGGAGCAAAACCAAAAAACTGCAGGCGAATAACAAAGTTTGGTATCAGGACAAGTTTTCAACAGTGACGGTAGTTAAGTGAACGCAAGTGGAAATTTTGTAAAATCATATGTTAAAAAACTACTCACAGTCGTCGTTGTAGGCAGCGTTTCAGTAGCCGTAGTAAAAATTGATTTTCCTTCATCCATATTAAAATTATTAAACGGCAAGGACTCCATTTTCATACCTATTTTGAACTCGTGAGGTAATTTCCACCTTTGAATGCGTGCGACGAAAAGAATCTTCGAGAAATCGAAAGACAATATATACGCCGGGTAAACTATATTTCATAAGTACAAATGGTATATCTGATCTAAAGCACTTAATGCACCATCCGTTGCTCTTAGCTTCCAATGATCCGACACATTTACAAACTTAATATACATTTTTACAAAAGTAGTTTCATGTTTATTGCATTTCCTCAAAACAATTGCTGTATATGTTTTCGCCTATCATTGCAAAAAACATTGCAAGATAATCGAACACGAAAAATCTATCCTGCAATATACTTACATTGCAATGTATGGGCCAAAACGTAAGCAAATTTTGTTTACAGGAAACGTAATAAACTTGTGCTTAGGATAAAATTTTACCAGCCTGACCAACAGGAACAAGTATACAATAATAAAGTGGCTGCTCGACTTTAATATCAAGCTTTTACTGCAGCATCAACAAGCGCAACATACGAGTAACAGCATGGCAGAAAGTGCGTTATATACTTTATAGTCAGCTTTATCAAGTTTGTTAAACTACCCTCAAATTTAATAGAAAAAGTAAGTAAACAAGAAGTTTAATATTACGCTAAAGCCTGTGATACACTTATGCTAAAACTATTTAAATAGAAACATTTTTTTTTGGTTCTCTTTTATCATATTCCATTTAAAATATAACTTTAAGTTAGGTTCATCACATTTACTATATTTTTACAATACTCCGACAATTCTTTCTAATTTCCTTAGTTAGCACCTACGCATTTAAATTTAGATTAATTCAAATATCAAAAATATTCTTAAAAAATAATCCAATTATGCTTAATGTCAACAAAATAGGCCTAAAAGGACTAATTTTAATAAAATATAATTTGTTTCATATCTTGTCGGATGACAGGAAAAACTCACTAACTATAGAATATATATACTACAGTTATCAGCATTTTATAATATTGTGATCCCAAAATTTCATTTTTATATGAAATGTCCTGCCTGATGTTATATCGTTAAAGAAAATATCGTACAGGTTTTGTATCCATATATTATTTACGTAAATTAATATATTGTTAAAGAATAGTGTATTAAGTGAAAAAATCGGGGTTATACAAATTTTATTTGTAGTAAGTGAGTTTTTCTTGTCATTTCCGACCATTTATATTGTGACACGATGTGGTACCCCGAATATAAAATATAGAACACCCATTATTCTCTTTTATCTTATAATGAAGCTTAAATCCTAGATGTGTATAATGCAGTTTTAAATCCTTTTTTATTTTAAAATACAGATGTAGCAAACGAGCGCAATGTCCGATGTATATAATCATTCTGAAAATATTCTTTTTTTTTGTATTTTTTATAATAAGTAAGTAATATAATCATAGCAGACGAATGCCATTACCATTAGGTGGATATCACCTAATGGTAATTGACCAATGCCGCTAATGGACATTTGTAAAAAACTTCAGATAAAGTCAGTTTTACCTGTGATACTGTTACTTGTTACGCTGTCCCAGGATGTGTTACTATGCCAGAGACGGTAAAACTACAGATCGCATTTCGCTGAAATAGACTGATAGTTTTTGATGTAGCTTACCACAAAGTATAATCATTACCGTGGTATACGTCACCGAAGCGGCTGAAGCCGCGGAAATATTTGAGGGTAGAAACAGTGTAGTTCGACCGGAGAAGCACCACCGCCATACTTATTTTTAGCGTCAAGTATTTCTTGCGTTTCGAAGGAAAAGTTGCCGGCACACTTTCACATGAAGCGACCATCATAGTCCTCGGGAGTAGCAACGCATCTGTGTTTGACTTCAGATGGAACCTATGTTGTTGAAAACAGATGTCCATGGACGGCAGTGACGACTTACCAGGACTGCATGCTTGTTTGCTACTCCAGTCAGATAAAAAAAATATCCTAGTAAGTTGGTACATAATTTGTCAGGAAATTTGTAACCCATGCACTTCAGGCAAACCAGACAATACCTACCAACGTAAATGTGGTGGATGAATAATCAATCCCTTTTCTCATGTGCTTTGAGTACCTACTTGTTGGTGTGAAGTAAGCTTTATAATCAGTATATCTACGGCAGTCAACGATGGTTTGTTATACCCTCATGTAAATTATAAAAATATTATTATTATTATTCAATATTACTACATTGTTAAACAAAAAATGCAGTCGAATTTAGGACCTCCTCCTTTTTGGAAATCGGTCCAAAAAGTAAGTATGCATAATTAATAGCCTGATCAATGTTCTCTGTTTAATAAATAATAAAAAAAAATTGATACAACTTGATATTGTCAAAGGAACCTAAAGAGACCTTAAGCGAAATTTGTGGTCTGTGAAAAAATTGTTATTTTCACAAACCACAAATTTGTCATCTTAGTGAGTTCTTATAGCGCATTACCAGGTAGCAGGTAGAACCAGCGTAGTTTCACCGGGGAGATACCACCGCCACACTTATTTCTTCTTGCGTACAGTACGTAACAGTTCTTGCGTTTCGTGACGTACAAAACTAATATAGTAAAAAATATATATACCTACGTTTAAAATAAAATTTCGGCAATTTTGTATAATATTGGCAATAGGCAGATATTACATTTGGCTTTTTTTTGTGTTTGAAAAAAATTAAATGTATGAAAAATTGGGAAATAATGAACAAAAATTAAATAATATAACATGAAAATCACTACTGACTCTAAATTTTTACGTTACACGTTCAATATACAGGGATCAAATTTATGTTTTCAGATTATGAAAATATTACAGGTATACCTATACCTATAGTGAAATGAAATACATGGACTTGGAAATTACTTCAACATTTAGGTGTAGATTGCACTTAATGAAGGTTTTTCTTGTACCCATTCTACTGTGCAATACATACTTGTATTCCAAACCATTATGAACAAAATATCCAATAAAAAAAACAATACTTATGAAAATCCCAGGTCTCGTAACTCAGTCCTTCTTCCGGAAAAAGTTGTGAGATCCATGTATTACGAGTACCTAGATACCAAGTTGGTTAGTAATTTATTCCGTCTCCACTTAACGGACTCTCTGTCTTATGTTGTTTGTTACCTTATTATCTATCCTAAAAACATCTTATAGTGACCATAGCAACATTAAAAATCTTTAACGTTTCAAACAAATAGATTGACTCAACAATCGCATGAAAACACAATGTATCTCACAAGTAATACATACATAAATTGTTATTAGCTGTCTTATTCATTTTCTTTTTTTATAACATTAAAGTTGCAAAAGAGCATACAGTCCACCGGTTGGTAAGTGGTCACTGCCGCCGATGAACATCCGTAACCACCTACATATAAAACAAATGTTCAATCTGAAGTCAATCAAAGATGCGTTACTACTTCCGAGGACTGGGATGGTCACCTCGTATAAAATTGTGCCGGCAACCACACCCTTCCATCGAAACGCAGGAACTGCCTCACGCTAGAAATGGGTGTAGCGGAGTTACCTCCTGTGTCGAGCCATTGTTCTACCACCTCTAAAATCTACACCTATTATTCCATTATATTATACATAACTATAGGAATAGGTACTGATTAATTAACTGCAAAATTTAAGTTTATAATCTATACTAATATATAAAGCTGAAGAGTTTGTTTGTTTGTTTGAACGCGCTAATATCAGGAACTACTGGTTCGAATTTAAAAATTATTTTTGTATTGAATAGACCATTTATCGAGGAAGGCTTTAGGCTATATAACATCACGCTGCAACTATTAGGAGCGCAGAAATAATGGAAAATGTAAAAAAACGGGGAAAATTATTAATCCTTGAGGCTTCCGTTGCGTGCGCTGCGAAAACGGTACAAGATACCAAAAATATATGTATGAAAGAATTATTCCTCTTGAAATGATCTAAAAAAATGTCTGCAACAGTATATGTCTATCTTTTAAGATTAAGTCACTAGAACCGTTTTCATGGTAATCAAATTCGGTCGAAATTAGTTAAGAGTTGTATCAACGTAATAATATTAATCTTTGTCCAAATAAATGTGCTGTTGATTAAGAATATTTAATTGTGAACAAAATTGTCTTTGACATCACTTAATTTCAATGAACATCTTAGAAGATATGACAATTTTAAAATAACACCGATATAAAATTCAGCTGCGCCGCATGATGTGCAAAACATGACGCTGCAAGGAGGAGGGGCGTTGCTTGCGAGGGACGCGGAGAGAGGGGTGAAAATAAAACTAAAAGTATAATTTACGCAGAAGTACTCTAAACTAATTATGTTCTTTTCAAAACTAAATTGTCTAAAATAATAATAGAAAATAAAACGGACAAAGTAACAGCTATAATTTATAAAGCTGAGGAGGTTGTTTGCAAAAAAAAAATTATGCCCAAAATAACTATTCCACGCGGACGAAGTCGCGAGCACAGCTAGTCCTATATATTTATATCGGATTACAAAGTTTTTTGTGTAGTTAACGTATCCAGAAAACTAGACGGAAATTGAAAAAAAAATAGTTTTTCCTTGATTCATACACAAATACACAATAGGCTAATTGTATTCTAAATTTGAAGCCTCTATGTCAGCAAGAAATGCCTTAGATTTTTGATGGTTGGTCAGTGAGTAAATGAGTGAATGGCAAACAAGTGACTCGTTGTAGTTCCTAAACTACTGGTTCAAATTGAATGCAATTTGAAATATACTGTGTTTATACAATACCTACCTTGTAACAAAAAATACATGCTTACAATCTTATCCAAAACTATCGGGGGTCGAAAATTGCCTGAATTACTTCAAGAAAAGGATGGCACGGCCGTGCCGCTGTTTGGCGGGGACACTGCTGATTTCTAATTCTATTTTCATCTTTAGAAGTGAACGTGAATTTGGTGATCAGTTTTTTTCTGTCATTAGCACTGACCAATCAGCGAAGATGTTATTATTACATTAGTCAGTAGGCAGGATGGTAGGTAGTTAAAAGGGAAAAAAGATAATTAAAAGTAAAAAAATACAACAAACAAATTTATTTTCACGATTAGTACAAAATTATCATAGTTATCTATCGACTATAATAATATACTTAATTGCAAGGCGTCATCGTTTTCTGTCGATAAACAACTGATGATATCATTATAAGTTAAAACTAATACTTATTCTAGAGAGCTTACAAGTAATTTATTAAAATATACGACGTAAAAAAGCGAAAACGCTGCAAGCCCTGTCTATGGTATTTTTTGTCGTAAATTAAGAAAAAAAAATCGTCTAGTGCTATGACTCCCGTGGGTCAAAGATAGATAGAAATCTTGTACAACATTGAAATTATCTCAATGTTTTAAGGTACAACTTAAACATCTTAAATCTCGTAAGTTTTTCAGCTCTGGTGGACATTCATTCGTTTGTTTTGAGGGCTACGGCGTTTACGCGTTTTGCGTCGACGACAAATAGTGTTATGTGCGAGCAATAACTTTCACTATCAAGCGTTCACAAAAGTTGAAATCAGTTGTCCAGTACAAAACAATCACCTTATAAATAGGACTAATTATATTAGGCGTGGGACCAATGAACTGATCTTTAAAACATGGCAAACGGCTTGTCCAGTGGCGTAACTACAGGGTGGCAAGTCGGCAAAATGCCACGGGCCCCCAGCAGGAAGGGGCCCCCGGTCAGAGGATATACATGTTTAGTAAAAAAAGTCTACTCAGTTACATACATAAGTAAAAATGTATTAAACATCAAAGCATTTGAAAAAAAAATGGGGGGCCCCATCCGATGAATTTGCCACGGACCCCGAACGGTATAGTTACGCCACTGGGCCTGTCGTCATATAATATAAATAATTAAAAAAACTACAAAGTATGTACGTTATAATTAACATTACTAAATTTAAAACTAATAAGTACATATAACACCAGTAATTCTGGATGCAGAATTATTATAATGATTTTAATTACTAAAATAGGTATTTGGCCAATCACTTTGGATACAGTTTGACTTAATCGCACATTATGTTCGGGGAATTTCATGTGGAATGGCGAGTATCTGTGTTGCGAAATACATAATTTGTCCCCAAAAAAAAACATATCTAAAGTGACTTCAAATAAAAATAATTTAAAAGGGCTTCGAATAAACAGAGCGTCTCGACGCCTTAAGACGTCGCGTTGTCGTTACAGCACATGTCAAAAAAATTCAAACTGAAACCCCGAGTTGAGAAGCTTTGCTTACAAAATCTAGCACATCCTTTTTAAATTATCTTTACTTATGTTTTGGTTTATTTTTTATTTACTTTCTAGTATGATAATAATGTATAAATACAGTTTTTTGGGAGTTACTCGATTAGTACTGAAACTGGTAGGTAAGTATTTTTGTATGGGATCGGGACTTGAAGGGCGGTGTAAAAAAATGCATATCCCCAAAGGCGAAAAAATAAATTTGGGAATACCTTGTCTGCATGATAGACAAAACCCCTAAAACTTAATGTCAATTCACGTAAAATTTACACAAATTACACATGTATGCACTTCGTTAATAAATATACTTTGACATTACATTAAATTTTACGAAGTTTACCATGATATCCATGATTAAATGAAGCCTAACGCTACTCATTATAGGTGAAATCTTTAACCAAAAAACATTTAATTTAATTTGATGTAAGCATTTTATTTTGTGAGAAATCTTCACATTTTCACTTGCCCAATCTGACTTTGATACAGGGGCCCTCCAAAAACGCTACGACACTGGTGTAAGTAACTATGAGTGGTGTGAGTATACAATGTTCCGCGAGGCTTTATCTCCCTTATATGTCTGAGTATCGTCATAGTTATAGCAATAATAATCAATCATCGTCAATAATTGTCTTAAACTGGTGTTTTTAGATACAAAAATATTCTGCGAGGCTCTATATAATAACCGATATTTTTTATTTCTCTAAATTATAATTGTAAATGCATTAACGTTATAAAACAAGCTAACCTTCTCTTGATACAATAGCAATATATATATTTTAATTAAGTCTAGGTCCGCACTAATAGGTATAATAAATCGTACTAATGCTAATGTGAATGTAACTAAAATCCAATATGAAGGATCAATTTTTAGGAATAAGAAACGAGTATTTTCTAAAATTGTTATGTTAGGAAAAGTATACTTTCCATCTAAACCCATGAATTATCTTTTTCTGACTTTTCCTTTGTTTTTCAATATAATTGTATTGTTTAGTTTTGTTTCCTTTTGAGAGTTGATAATGACATTTTTAATGCTCATTTATCGGTGACATTATGGATCATAATTGGCGTTCATTGTTTAATTTGCTACATAGATATTGTCTTTATAATGTTTAAAGTATTATCTCAGAAATAATTTGTCTTTCCATTACGACCTAATTTTCTTAATCCTTTATTTCGTTTTCGTTTAAAACTCATTTCTCACTTTGCGTTTGTTTTACTAATTTCTTTTGCTATTTACACCCTAAATCGTTTTCCTAAAATTTCACTATGTTTGTTTGGGTTATAGAGGGTAAAGAAGTGTTGGTTTTGCGGGTTAAAACGGGTAGATAATGATTGTTTTAAATTGTAGTAACTATAATTATAATATTAAAGTTGTGTAATTCGTCATTTTCACATTAGCATTATTCTCGACCTCCAGTTATGACAATATTTATCTGAAAGAGGTCAACCCTTTCCTAGTTTTAATTTGATGTGACAATGAATATATGACAATGAAAGAATAACAGAATAAAATATCATGGTTTGTGAACGCACATTGTCTTTTAGCTTGTATTTTTGGGATCTCTACATCTATATATATAAGTACTGCTCGTTAGATCATCTTCGTCTCTCACGCAGACCTTGTCGGCAGCGCATATGCAGCTGAAGAACAATAACAAAATTGATTAGGCAGATAATAATAATATAATTAAGCAGAAACTTAAAACAAGGTAGAAAAAGAAACGGATTTCGTTAAAGGAGGTCTACGGGAAGAAAGTTACCCCCTTAAAATTAAACAATTAAAAGTTATCTGTCTTTCGTGACCTCTTTTCAGGGCGCTCCTATGCGACTGACCTCAGGTAGGGTTCTATCATATCTCGGGTTGATTTTATTATAGACGTTCTTTAACAGCAGAAGCTTCTTGCCATCAGTTTGACAGCATGGTTCTTTTCTACTTCTAATTGTATATAAAATGTATATTATATATATTTTATATAGAACTAGTTGACCCGGCTAACTTCGTTCCGCCTAAAAGTCAAAAATCTAAATGATCTAAATTATCATTTCTTTCTCCACTATATTATGCATGTATTATACATTAAAAACCTTCCTTTTGAATCACTGTATCTATTAAAAAAAACTGCATTAAAATCCGTAGCGTAGTTTTAAAGATCTAAGCATACGTAGGGACAGACAGTGAGAAGCGACTTTGTTTTATACTATGTAGTGATGATAAGGATACTTACTACGTATTGGTGACTTCTAGATATGCGTCTGTTATCGGAAGCTTATATATTCCCCAAGAGCATGGTGTCTGCGGTGCACAGTAGTTTACTTCTCGTGCGAACTGTAAACAATAATATTGATTGATTATTGCGTAATGCAACGGTACGGTTAACCTAACCTACCTTTCTGGTAAAAAAAATGCTCCCACAGAACCTGACATATACTGAAATGAGTATTTTCCATAGGCAAGCCCATCCCTTGCTCTAATTCTGTCAAATACCTAGGTGCCACATTAGATAACAGTTGAATATCGCTCAGCGTTAATAACGAGACGGCCGCCTTTGTACTAAGGCGACTCTACCACATACTAGGAAAGAAGATTAAAATGGCAGTTCGTCATAAATTGACCGTTTACAAAGCGTGCGTTAGGACCATTATGACTAACACTAGTATACTCATTGCACATACAATATACACACATACAATACCAAAACCTTCACAAATCACTCTTGCGCAAGGCCATGGACTGCTCCTTTGGTTCATACGCAATTTAGACCTTCATAAAGATCTTGAGCTACCGACTGCCAAGGACCTGCCTTTACACACCTAGGACACAACAGACCCTCCCACTAGCGAAGGAAGAAGGTCGAGGAACTCGGCAACGGCGACCAAGTAATTATCTATACATTGTTAAAAAAATACGATTCGTTTGGTTCAGTGTGAATCGCCATTACAGGTATATCCAACTCACCTAATGTGTACGAAGTATAATCTCTAACTAAATCTAAGAACAAAAAAAGATAAACATAAAACAAAATGAAACTAAATATAGGTATTTATGACACTTAAAAAGGGACCTTATTATAAATGCATGGAACAAAAATGTATAAATTTATTTAAGTTAACAGTGTGGAAGATGTCTACATCGCTGTTAGAGCTGATATTGTTAAATGTTTCCATTAATCTATTTAAAGTAATGCTAGGCTTAAGGTTTAGGCCCAGTGAAGCTGTAAGTGCCACTAGGGCCAACAGCAACTACACAATTACTAAAAGCTTTTAACTTTCAATGGGGTGACACCATCAATTTCCGCCTTGGGTGCCACCCAAGGTAACTACGCCACTGTTCAGAGGTATCTCTATTACTTCTATTTATTAATTCTTTACAACCACAAAAATGGACATAGGGCGTACTAAACACTAAATAACATTTTTTGTCAATGAGCCTTATCGAAGTGCAGAAAATTCAAAACTTATTCCGTGTTAAGGATTTTATGCGTGGCAAGGGGTGCTTTACGAGAAACTTCAATTTAATCCTCAAGACTAAAAAATAACTATTTACTAGAGATTTCAGGTAGAACTTTGATACTAATTAGTGTATTACATAATTATGTTTATAGACGACAGTGATCTATTACGGTCAGATGAACTTATAATGTTATTTTAACTTATGATCCTCTCCGCCTACTCTGCCTTATCATTTAAATTTTGCGATAGCAACGGTTTAACGGTTCAACTAGTTAACTATCTTTCTTTCTACTGTATACATTCCAAGATACTTACGCAAACACTACTTATAATTTACAATATTAAATCCTAAATAACTTAACAATGCGGTTTGTGATAAACGGGCCGCCTGATTTTTACATCGACCTTAGTAAGTTCAACAGATAAGTAAATAAGTATGTCTCCAGTCGTTCAAGCAAAGGGCAAATACGGAGAATTCACTATCTTAATTCAAAGTTCAAAATAATACGTCAATGTAAACTCACACATACGGTATTAAGTTACTACCATCGTAGCATCTTTATCTCTACCGATAAAGTTTTAAGTATCGTTGATTTTGAACCCCGTACTTTGTAATTAAAGATGATCAATGTAATAACAGAAAAATATTAACTTGCTTTAGAAAAAATGACGGAAAAGAGTAAAACAAATACTTGCACTTTTTGCAGGCGGTGATAAACATAATTTGCAATTTTTCATGCAAGTTTTTCTGTAATTTAAGTACGTCACTTGTTTAACCCTTCCCAGTTACTTATTTTTTAAGTTAGTATCAATTCCACTAAACGCTTTCTGAGATATTGCATCAAAACAGTAATATAAAATTTTATGTCTATGTTTTAGCAATAGTCTATTTAGATTTCAATGTATTTTTCATATTGATAAATACATTGACATCTAAATAGACTATTATGATTATATTTTTTTATTATACTACTACGCGATCTACTTCTATACGAAACTACGTCTGATAATCACGGTTTGCTTTAGTTTAAGCACGGTAATAGCACATAGACATACTGTGGTAATAGTATAGATATTATTACCGTGGTTTAAGGGTTAACGTCCTTCACCCCCTCCCCCGGTTACTAGTATAAAACATCCTTTTCCATTTAGTCTAATATTCAGAAGTGCTTCAAAATGCGATAGGTACCTACTTATCCTACAATATCGATATAAATAGTAAAAAATAGCGTCGTACGATGTCTAAACATTTTGATACCATGTAAAGATAATGGTCATCAAAATATCGGTATCAGACACCAATATTTTTAAACTTGATCAGTATAAAAATACTAACCTCGATTTGGGTAACTTTGAACATTTTTTACAATATTTGTGATATTATAATCTGTTTTATATTTATTGCACCTTGTTTTTATTAAATGAATAGTGTCCTTTTTAGCTGGTTTATTAATCTAACACAATAAATTTACGGACTAAACAATTAAACTATCCACAATTACCCCTAAAACTCAAATTCAAAGTTATCCTTAGTTTTGGGTAACTTTGAATATAATTTTTTGAGGATATAAAATCCGTCATTAATCGAATATTTTAAGGTCTGAGTAAAATTAATTAACATATTTTTGTTAATTAAAACCAAATCTATAAAAAATACATTTATTTTGATATATAAATACAATAGACAACTTGGTCTTGCCATATGAATCAAGGTCGATCAATTTGGTGGTAAAATAAGATACTAGTTTTTTTTTGATTATTTATTCCATCCATCCATAGGATGGACGGAACATCGGGTACCTTTGGAAGGTTTCCCCCTCGAAAACAAAAAAAAAAAAGGATGGACGGAACATGGACATAACATAGGCCTCCCCTGAATGGCGCCACTCCAACCGGTCCTGTGTCCTCTGAATCCAACGGTTTCCCGCTGTCTTCTTCAGGTCACCGGTCCATCTGGTAGGGGGGCGACCGGTACTCCTTTTGCCTAAACATGGTCGCCACTCGAGGACCTTTCTTCCCCATCGGTTATCGGTCCTACGAGCGATGTGGCGGCCCATTGCCACTTCAGCCTGCCAATTTTGAGAGCTATGTCGGTAAGCTTCGTTCGTCTACGGATTTTACCGTTGCGAATCATGTCTCGTAGCGAAATTCCGAGCATAACCCGCTATAGCACGCTGAGCGACCCTGAGCCTCCGAAAAAAATATTTTTTTATGATACAGGTAACTTTGAACCGTTCAAAGTTACCCATATAACATCCAATTTCGACGTCGTCAAAAGTTTAACAGTTTTACGCAATATTCAACATGGGATACGGATAGTACAGTTTCAAAATAATAATATACAATATACATTTTAAAGATAAACACCAAAACACACCTGTTTACGGTAAGTTTTATATTATAATTGCTATTTCAAAATGAAGCATCAAACACTTGCAACAACTTCACTAACCTCGATTTGGGTAACATTGAACATTTTTTACAATATTTGTGATATTATAATCTGTTTTATATTTATTGCACCTTGTTTTTATTAAATGAATAGTGTCCTTTTTAGCTGGTTTATTAATCTAACACAATAAATTTACGGAGAAAACAATTAAACTATCCAGAATTACCCCTAAAACCCAAATTCAAAGTTATCCTTAGTTTTGGGTAACTTTGAATATAATTTTTTGAGGATATAAAATCCGTCATTAATCGAATATTTTAAGGTCTGAGTAAAATTAATTAACATATTTTTGTTAATTAAAACCAAATCTATAAAAAATACATTTATTTTGATATATAAATACAATAGACAACTTGGTCTTGCCATATGAATCAAGGTCGATCAATTTGGTGGTAAAATAAAATACTAGTTTTTTTTTGATTATTTATTCCATCCATCCATAGGATGGACGGAACGTCGGGTACCTTTGGAAGGTTTCCCCCTCGAAAACAAAAAAAAAAAAAGGATGGACGGAACATGGACATAACATAGGCCTCCCCTAAATGGCGCCACTCCAACCGGTCCTGTGTCCTCTGAATCCAACGGTTTCCCGCTGTCTTCTTCAGGTCACCGGTCCATCTGGTAGGGGGGCGACCGGTACTCCTTTTGCCTAAACATGGTCGCCACTCGAGGACCTTTCTTCCCCATCGGTTATCGGTCCTACGAGCGATGTGGCGGCCCATTGCCACTTCAGCCTGCTAATTTTGAGAGCTATGTCGGTAAGCTTCGTTCGTCTACGGATTTCATCGTTGCGAATCATGTCTCGTAGCGAAATTCCGAGCATAACCCTCTCCATAGCACGCTGAGCGACTCTGAGCCTCCGAAAAAAATATTTTTTTATGATACAGGTAACTTTGAACCGTTCAAAGTTACCCATATAACATCCAATTTCGACGTCGTCAAAAGTTTAACAGTTTTACGCAATATTCAACATGGGATACGGATAGTACAGTTTCAAAATAATAATATACAATATACATTTTAAAGATAAACACCAAAACACACCTGTTTACGGTAAGTTTTATATTATAATTGCTATTTCAAAATGAAGCATCAAACACTTGCAACAAGTTCACTACGGAAAAGGCGGTATTTTTTAAAATTATGACATTCACAGGTACCTTTTTTTACTTTCATTGCTATTACAACATTTTGGCAAACCATTTTACGCAGGTACGATATTGAAACAACAAGAAGTTTCCATGTAATAAATTAATATATTTTTTTCACAACTTTGTTCAAAGTTACACCGCTGTTCAATGTTACCCAAATTGATTGTACGGAAAAGGCGGTATTTTTTAAAATTATGCCATTGACAGGTACCTTTTTTTACTTTCATTGATAATACAACATTTTGGCAAACCATTTTACGCAGGTACGATATTGAAATAACAAGAAGTTTCCATGTAATAAATTAATATATTTTTTTCACAACTTTGTTCAAAGTTACACCGCTGTTCAATGTTACCCAAATTGATTGTATAGATTAGTCTGTCGTAAATAAAAGTCCACGTCAACGTAATTATTTCTGTGTAACTTTCACGTTTATATAGGATCGAACGCTTGAATTAAGTGTACCTATAGAAAAAGAAGAGATTTATATTCAATCTAAATAATTTTTCTGTGTCGTTACGTAGTTTCATTACCGCATTACTCAGGAAGACATTTAAAACAGGCCAATAAATTAATAATAACAATCAATTATCAGCAATTTCTAAAACCCTCAAAAAAACTATCAATTTCTTATCTCTATTGTAATCTTAGTTAAGGGAACGTACCCTAAACCAACTGAATATTTCAAGAGGGTGAGGGGGTTATTCATAATACCACGCTTGGTCACAGGGAGGCGGGCAACGTTTTTGTCACGTAGCGAACATTGCTTGAAGGAAATCTCGCGCTTCTTAAACCAATATTCAAATATTCATTTTTTAAAAATAGGTCAGCATGTACTTTTGGCTCTACACGGTAAACACGGTGGTGATTACGAGCTAAATTATTGATTTTCAAGTATCTGTTTGCAAAAAATGATGAAAACTGTATTTATGAATTACTACGTGACATCTATAGGGGATGGGGGGGAGGGTCTACTTTATCCCACAGATGATCACCAAGAGGAGGAAGGGGGATCAAAACTTGTCAAAAATACGTCACGTGATTTGGGCACGTTCCCCAATTTAAATGTTTATAGCCGATATCCATTTTTTACCGAAAGGCGCGGTGGTACTTTGCCAAAAAGCACTAGTAAGTATATTTAATTTACCTTTTATTTTTGTTTTAAATTACTTATGACATAATGATATAATTATAAGATGAAATTATATCGTGAACACCAGTGGCGGATTTATAGATTTGCCGCCCATAGGCTATTCAATTTTTGCCGCCTGTAAATTTTGGTATCTTAGTCCACAATCATATCAATTTTCTATCAATGAAATTTCAACTTTATAATTTTTGCTCCATCATCCTCGTTACATCAACTTTTCCCATATAGTTATTATTATTGAGAACTATGGTACCGTGTTAGATCCTTGGTTATTTTTATAGCAAAGAATTATTAAAAAACATTATTTTAAGGAAAAAATATCGAAATTACCGAATCGTCATGTCGTTTGTTCTGGCGTTACAATACAAATACGACTACGCAATTGCATGCCTTAAGTGCGAAGCGCGTAGTAGGTATGCTCTATTCTTGCCTAAAAATCTAAATCCGATATTTTCTCACATTGAACCGTACCTAACAAATATGATGTACATGAATATTATTTAAAAAGCAACTTATCAGAAAGAAAAATAATCGCTGAGCTTATAAAAATTATTTTTTCGATTAATTATTTTTTATTGAAAAGGAAGTAATTTTAATGCCATATCGTATGGATTTTGGATGATCGTGTTCACAGTAAACACGATAACTTTCGAAAAAATCATTTTTTCACTTCATTTTTTTTTAATGTACTTATTTAATTGGAGAGAAGCCGTTGAATAAAAAATTGCAGCTGAGTATTGTTTTATCTTATTATAATTAATTCATTCCCATTGACATTTTCTGAAAAAGTTGGCTTTGCAAAAAAGTTATCAAATCTACTGATGTAAACATTTAATTTAGATAATTCGTGTACGACATGAGCGCTTAAGGCCTGCTCATTTGGATTTTCAAAACTTTTTCTTACTACAAATAAAATAATTAACTGATAAAATGTATCAACTTTCTAATGAGCAAATTGTCTCACTTCATATTTTGTGGAAGGATTTTTTTTATTGTCAAGTCACAGTCGTTCAACTATCAGTTATTCGATTAATATGATCTCTTTATGATATTGAACTAGTTTTTTATTTAATAAAAATTAGTCAATTTTAGTCAGTATTTTTTACGCATAAAGAAATTACTTTCTGAAATTGAATTTGACAAGTTGCAAACTTGCTGCAGCAATCATGGTTAGACCATCGATATTATATCAAGATTGAATTGGGTAAGCAGATCTCATAATTATTAGGTGCACGGAGAAAAAATTATAGCAGTTAACAGTGAATATATGTAAAAATTACTAAATTTCGATTATAATATCGAATCGCTATTGCGATATTCTAAAAGTTCATAATCAGTAATGTATAATTAGTAAAGCGTTTAGGAATTGTTCATGCAAAGATGTTGAAATATTTATTAATTAGCACTGGATATGAGAATATTTCGATTTTTGTTAAATATTTTAATTTCTCTCCAATTTTCGAAATTCGTAATATGTGTGTATAATATTTTTTTTTAAATTTGTAAACCGAAATAAAAAAATTATGAACTAAATTTGCCGCCCCTTAAAATTTGCCGCCCTAGGCTCCAGCCTACTCAGCCTGCTGGTAAATCCGCCACTGGTGAACACTATTATCAAAAAATAGTGAAGAAGTATCTCAAATAACACGATATTGTTTATGTCCTTGAACTCATCAATTCTGATGCTGCAATTGGGCCTTACCCCAATGACCATGATCCCTCAGGTCAGAGTTAAAGACGTATACAGGATGTCAATTAATTTATTACACGCCGATGCTTTATCTACTATTATTTAACTATCAACGTAACCCTAATGATACAGCCATTATGTCTAATTAAAAACAAATATATGGGAATTGCGAGCACTTAATTATTACTTGAGATGATATGCAAAGAACACATTTCTTGTTATATTTACTCAGTGGCGGTGTAAGGCCCTAACTCAATGTGGGCAAACTACAATTCGCGAAGCCCTCCGATTATTTATCGACCAAAAAAGAATGTCGCCAAATGTAAACAAATTAAAGCCGATCTGCCATTTATCGACCAAACAAAAGGGTCGCCAAGATCCCCCGGACAAGACCGGACCAAATCTTGGAGAAAACTTTTGTCTGCGTGTGGCGCGAGGCCCTTTTCACCGCGAGGCCATAGGCGGAGGCCCACGCCGACCACGCCTTACACCGCAACTGTATTTATTCTTCCAACTGCTGAGGCCTAATATTTAGAACGTTCGGGGCCTGTTTCTCAGAACTAAAGGTTTCAGTTTGTATTAAAACAACTACCTAAGTCCACTAGATTGTTTATTTTATTTACGGAGTTCCGATAATACAGTCAGTAACAGCGTCAAACAAAAAAATAAGCCAGCGATCATATAGGTATAGGTAAGCATAAAACATAAACGCAGCTTGACCTGGTGGCTCAGTGTAAAAGTAGTAGGAAAAGAAAAAGCAAGAAACGCAACTATGGCCGACTTCAGATGGATTACCATTTCTATCTTCCAACCCTATCTCTGAAGTTAAGTGACCACTGCCATCCATATAAAACTAGAGTTCTAATTATTTAAAGCAAATTACAGATGTGTTGCTAATCCTCATAAGTTGGTCTCCCTCATAAAAAAAAAAACACGCTTTCTACACTCATAGCCCCACACTAGGATTTACTCCTGTGTCGTGGGTACCATGAAGACGAATATACAAACACCCAGACCCAGAACATGAATCTAAACTCATCATTCAGATACCTGTCTGGCCGGGAATCGAACCCGGGACCCAATGCGCGTCAGACCGGTTTGGTAACCGCTCCACCACGCGGGTCGTCAAAAGTAAGCCGACAACCACAACCTTTCACCGAAATTTGTTCTCAGGGGTTGATAACCAGTCCACGCACAGCACTGTTCACAATAAAAAAATAATAAAAACTAGAAATCAAGAATTAAAAAAATGCATTGATACCCTAATAAGTTAGGAAGAGTTGAGGTCCGAGGTTTTAAATTCCAGACAACCTACACACACATGTGAGTTCTTTAAAAAAAGGTATCTGAGGTGTGTAAAGTCAACCAATTCGCACTTGGCCAGACTATAGCCCAAAAAACTCATTCTGAGAAAAGAGCCGTGCCTAACAGTGGAACTATAATGTGTAGACGATAAATACAAAAAAACACCAAGTTTTCCGACCTCTATTCTGTCACGTCATGTCCATGTGACCACGTGAGTCACGTGACACAAGTACTTACAAATTTGATGGCGAAGTTACATTAACATTATCAAGTCGGTACTCGGATTGCGTAAACAGGAAGCAAGGAACTGCGTAGCACCGCGTGTACCTACGGGTCATTGACCATGTTTTTCTTCCAAACAATATTTACGAGGTGGAAATTTTCATCAGCCTTAATTATAAATAAACATTTGTTACCGCGTGGTATAAAATTCGTCGTATCATACCAATGACATCCAGACACACCATTCGGACTTTTGATGATGTTAGAATGAAAATTTAAATTTAGTTTTAGTGGAACTACTGATTTAACTTTAAAATTACGAGTATACTTTTGACTTTTGTAGTTCAAATCATTAAAAAAGAATAAACAAGTATTGTAGTTACCTAAAGTGAATTTCATTATTTAAAACTCTCAAATTAAAGTACAATGGTTACAGAAAAATATTAAAACTAGGTCTTATCCTCGACCGATAGCTGATATAGGGGACGTCTTACCCTCTGGGATTCTTATAAGCTGAGGCAATGTCAACATAAGAGCGGTGGGTAGGGAATTTCGGGCCTCGAGTGGTATCCTCTTTATCCAGGTAATTCTCTAAGAGATTGAATACCCCCCGGATCCTTAACATTTATACAGATTAAAACAATGTTAATAAAATATTGTAATATTATGTATGATATGATATTTACCATCCCCATTGTTTAGTGGGTGGTTCGACTTATCCTCGTGTGAAGCATTATAGATAATATGGTAAAAGCCCTATTCGCGAGGTTACGATCCACGCACAGAACCCATGAATGATCAACAGTAGGTATTCAAAAGAGCAGTGATAGCCAAATGGCAACCAAATGGTTGAAACTTGACCTTTCGATCGGGAGGTCTGAGATTTTTCTAAAATTATGTGCTTATTAGAAATAAATTATCATTGCTTTTCAGTGAAGAAAAACATCGTGAGGAAACCTACACAAACAACCTACATAAAGAACTCTCGGGGTTCTTAAAAAAGTTCTAGGAGGTGTGTGAAGTCCACCAATTCGGCCAGCGCGTTGAACTATGGCCTAAACGCTCTCTTTCTGAGAATAGACACGTGCCCAGCAGTTGGACCATAATGAGTTGACGAGAGGTACTTAAAGGAGGGGCCGTATCTTTATAACTTTATCGATTAGGTATATCCGCCAATAAGGATTTTTTTGGCTCGAATGCAAGAAAAGGGTCTAAACCCTTTAAGCGAAGCATAATTTTAATTAGTGACCGACCTTTTAACTAACTTTTCCTGAAAACGTGTATATGGAAACCGTGAATAAGGAGCATTGGCTGTACGTAATTTCTGTTTAAATATATTTCATTATTGTAATACGAGCAGTGGCGTAACTATATCGTTGGAGGCCCATGGCAAATTCATCGGATGGGGCCCCTTCCTTCAATATAAAAAGCAATATAAAATACAAATGCCTCGAATTTTAATACATTTTTTTACTTGTTACAAAACTTTTTTTTAACTACTAAACATGTATAATAAATATTGGGAGTTGGGATTCTCCTCTGACCGGGGGCCCCTTCCGGCTGGGGGCCCGTGGCATTTTGCTTTGCCACCCTGTTACGCCACTGAATACGGGCATTCAAGTACGATTTGGATAACCGTATCCAACGCGACTATCAAGCAAAATGAGCTTATTCGTATACACTCCACCTGACATTAATCCGTATAATAATTATGTAAGTTTACAAACAATTCTGTACGTCAGTGTTTCGCAAAAGTAATCGGACAAGTATATCATCAATTTTAAATTTGTACTTGGCTCTCCTGTAAGTGTAACATATTCGTTTTTGAGTTGATGTTATTATTCCACCAAGCAGTCTATGTTATAACACAACACGCGTATGGTTATTGTTATGTTTGATAAAAAAGATACAATATTTTACGTCGTTTTGAAAAGTCTCGACTCGTTTTGCACGACTCATAATGCGAAGCATTAGAGAGTGCTTTATTACCCAAAAATCCGTTTAGCCTCGAATTTAATTATTTCCACGGTTGGTAATCCACGTAATCTCCTTTATTTGCGTACTATTATGTAGTTAATTTAATGAAGATTAATTCTGTCACTAGTAAAAATTGATTTAAAATAATAAAACCGAAAAAAAACTATTGAATTAGAAAAAGTAAGATTCCGTCAATCAACACTTTTTTTCGTTGGAAACATGATAGCTTGCGTGAAAATAATTTAATCAGTTTTTTTATTAGCTTCAGATCTATAATTAATACTGTGATAATACTATGCGGTGATTGGTATTGAAAATAGTTATGTTATCTAGTGTCGTTTAGTAGTTATTTACAAAAATCAAATCAAATCAAATCAAATCAAATCAATTTATTTGTGAATAAGGTAACCTAATTATGTACAGTTGGTATTCAAACATTTTTGTTCGCTTATTCTGCCACTGAGTGGCTTACAAATATAAATTAAAGTAAATCTTTCAAGTATAAATTAATGAAAAAAGTAATTTTAATGGATTATAAGTAATAGTAATAATAAATGTCACTAGATATTGTGTCCACAGATTATTAAACAGCACTTAAACTTATACACAAGTTCACAAATTTAACCGATCACTGTTATCACTTAAAAAAGAGTTTACACTATAGTAACATTTATCTAATAAATATGTTTTTAATTTATTTTTGAATATATTGATGTTCTTGTGGCATCGTATGGACTCTGGTATTCTGTTATATATAATTGGCGCTCTTCCGTAAAAGCTTTGGTTTAATTGATGTGTCCGAGTTGGAATCAGTGCTAGTTTATTTTTAAGACGTGGTCCTTGTCGAAACTGAAACTTATTAATATTTGTTTTGACAAAAACAGCGCATTCAAATATGTAAAGAGATGGCAGGGTAAGAATTTGTAGTCGTTTAAAATGAGGTCTGCATGACTCTCTTTGACTTAAGTTGCATATTGCTCTTATACATCTTTTTTGGGATTTGAACGCAAACTCTCTGTTAGTAGAATTACCCCAGAATATTAATCCGTATCTTAGTGTTGTAGCAACGAAACCATGATATGCAGTTAACATCGTTGCTTCATGAACTACATTTCGTAATTTCCGTAACATATATGAAAATTTACTTAATTTCTTACATACAGCGTCAATGTGAGATTTCCAATTTACTTTATTATCAATGTATAATCCTAAGAATTTTATTCCTTCTGTGTCTTCAATTACATTTCCGTTATAATTTATATTTAACTTGTTTTTAGTCTTAAATTTCATAGTTTTAGTCTTTTTCAAATTAATTGTTAGATTATTTTGTTCAAACCATTGTATTACTTGGACTAGTGAGCTGTTTATTTCATTTTCCAGTTCATTTTCATCATTATTGGTAAATAGAACTGTGCTATCATCGGCAAATAAAGTCATTTCCTGATTAATTGCATTTGGCAAATCATTAATATAAATCAGAAATAATAAAGGACCTAGAATACTACCTTGGGGTACCCCATGTGTTACCGTTCTGCAATCTGATTCATAATACTGTATACTTTTAGTCTTAATACATAAATTCGATATAGTTGTAGTCTGTTCTCTTTCCGTTAGGTAAGATTTCATGAGATCATATACTTGTCCCCTTAAACCGTAACTATACATTTTGTTTAATAATATTGTATGATTTACATGATCAAAGGCCTTGGTGATATCCATAAAGAGAGCAACTGTTGATCGCTTCTTATCAATGTTTGTCATTATTGATAGCAGGAAATTGTAAATTGCCATGTTAATGCATTTGTTTTTTCTGAAACCATATTGTTGATGGCACAAAATGGCATTATTTTCAAGAAAATTATAAATGTTATTATAAATATATTTTTCAAAGATTTTCGAGAACGACAATAGTAATGCCACAGGTCTATAATTATTGATGTTCGACGGGTCTTCTCTCTTTAACAAAGGTTTTATTATCGCTTTTTTAAGTTTATTTGGGAAGGTACCCTTTTCGATGCATATATTAATAATATAGCATAAGACTGGTGCTATAGGTTCCGATACTTTTTTAATAATTTTTGTGAGGATACCATCATAACCTGAGCTCTTTGTATTTCTTAAGGAGTTAATTATTGATAGAATGTCTTTATGATGTGCTGGAGGCATAAACATTGATTTAACATTAGTATACCCAATTGAAGATGCCTTATCTATATTATGTCTTGGATTTTGAATAACATCAATGAAGTGATTATTAAAAACTGTAGCTATTTCTTTACCATCAGTAATTGTTTTTCCATTTACATGTAATTTTGTTATTTCGTTTTTTGGGTATTTTATTTTGGCACTATTGATAACTTCCCACGTCGCTTTTGACGTATTGCATGCGGAATTGATGTAAAAATTGTTTTGTGATTTTTGGGTTTGTTTAATGATAGATTTAAAACGTTTTGCATATGTTTTTAAGTTTTGGTAGTTTGCTTCACTACAACAACGTCTATACTTCCAAAGCAATTCGCGTTTCCGTTTACTGCATACTTTAATACCACGTGATATCCATTTTGGTTTAATTTTTGCAAATACTTTAATTTTTTTATTTGGGAAACATAAGTCATATATCATCTGAAATAAATCATGGAACTTGTCGAATGCCATATTGGGATCTTCTGTCTCATATATTTCTCTAAATGTTAATTGTGTGATGTATTTACTAAAAAACTAAAATTCACAAAAATTAAGTCCAAGATTTTCCAAATGTTTACTTTTTAGTCTAGTCTTAGAAAATGATTTTTTAGCTCTCTTTTTATTACAATGAAATCTAAGAGAAAACAGTATTCATTTTTTTCTATTATTTAGCATGTTTAATTTTAGCATAGGTTGTATATTGTTGTATGTATGTATATATTTATGTATGTATTTAAAGCAATTTTATTTTGTTTTTTTTTTCTTAAATTTCCACCTACCGCAAATTTTCCAGCCACCCATGGTTGACTGGCAGAGAATGCAATCAGGCATTAAGTTTGCCCTATTGTAACTTTTATTTTATAGAGGTGCAATAAAGAAATAAATAAATAAATAAATATACGACCTGTTGGCATCATACATTCTTCATATGGAGGTAGAACATTCAGGGAGAAGATCGTACCTATTTACTCACATTTTTCGCACAAATAAAGGGTTTTATTTTTGCATTACTTGAATCTTATGCGCATATTCGATGATTTTCTTATAACTATTTATTATAAAATGCTAAAGTAAATGTTAACAACCCTAAACGTAAATTGTACTTTTCTTGCCAGAAAAAAAACATATACATACTAAATAGAAATATTTGATAAACGATACGAAAGCGCAGTAGATAGGGGGGGGGGGGGGGGGATCCAGAACCTTTAAGACCGATATCAACCCTAGGCTAGCAATGATTAAACCATTTCAAGCCTAGGGACGGATTGAGCGTTAGGACTGATTGTGAGTCGTTTCTACAAACACATATAAGACTTTAAATGACTCATTGAGTAGGTATACTGGAAATTAAACACGTTGAGAGTAGACTTTATAACTATTTGATTACCCAAAAAAATTGTACATGTATTAATTTCATTTTGACTTAAACTATTTAGTACAAATACAACTCGGGTGATTTAAGTTGTATTTTTTAAAAGCGTTAAGATACAGCTTCTTCCACCTTACTGTTATTACATTACTGACTGACTATGAGCTTTTTTTTTGCTTAAAACCACATTAACCCTTAATGCTGATTGTAAAAAGCTTGAGTAGGCCACTAATTCCTTCTTTGTCGATCCGCATTAGAGCGGCGACGAATTGCGTCGCTAAACGTTAAAGTTAAACTAAATAGACTATTAAGTCGTCTAGTTAAACTAAATAAACAAAGTTAACTTGCAAGTGTAATTAAGTTGCAACCCAAACAAAACATAAACTTTAATGCGAAAAATGACCGAAATACTGACATTTATTTTTAGAGCTTTACTGGAAGTCATAGAAATATGGAACATGTGCTAAAATTACATGATTATACGAAAAAACCCGAAATGGAAAATACTTGGTTGAAAATTTATTTACTCTCATGCTTTGATTGTAAATTAAAAACACTTGATTGATTTGACAATAAATGTTACGAAAATAATTTACGATGATGCTCACTGAAATATTTATAAACACTTACCCTTTCCTTTGGCAAAGCGAAGGTACACGCACATAGAAGTAGCAATATAGGCACCGTTGAGGCCATCCCTACGGTGATCCCGGGTTTATAACAGATCACAAATGTGGAGAAAACGCGTGGTTAGCGCGACGACGGAGCGTAACAGAGTGTCGGAGGCTGTCGGGAACGCAGATATATATGAACGTTGGAGGCCTGTCGAGTTATACTGCGACACAGAATGGTTTTCCAAATAAAATTACGACGTATATATTTACCACTACTACGGCCGGATAACGAACAATTTATCGCTTTTATTATTTGTCGTGCGAATCGAATGACATGAATGAATACGCCTATCGTACGCCGCCGATACGCACGCGGTCAGCAAACATGTTGTTGTTGTTATTGTACGCGCTAATTAAAATCGTCTTTCATTTCAATGAATTGTAATGTTTCGAGTACAATCAGGATTGTATATCTTATACGTTGACTGTCTCCGTAAGATAAAAAATAATGATAAATTACCCATACATGTAGTCTAATTAGGCACCTACCTACTTTAATAACTTATTAAATAAGGTAATGTAAAGAATTTCCTTTATAACATAATGAATATACATTTTAAATGTCTAAATAGTATAAAATATATAATAACAAAATTCAGATTCCCTAATAATATTTTGGAATTAAAATGGTAACGAGGTTTGAACTAATGGCTTTTAACTGCAGACCTTATTTGAAAGGAAAAAAATAATAATATTCTTCTCTATATTTATGGTTAAATGGCGAAGTAATGTTATTGTCATGCCAAATTGTTGTACAGTGAACCTTGCGTACAAAATAAAGAGTATTACATACAGACAAGTGTAACAAGCATTAATAAATTGAGGACTATTCATTAAGAACTTCAGATCAAAAACGTAACAAAAATAAACGGTTATGAAGTAAACTGAATATTATATTTAATTTGATATAATCATAATAAACAAATGACCTTCAAAAAGAGACTTACTATGAAGTTACAACCATACACTTCAATTTAATACGTAGTAAAGATAACGTGACCAAATTAATGTACGCTTGAATCAATTAGTGTGGGAACGCCCGCCCTCTGCGCTTCGAGGGACTGACGCCCCGCGCGCCCTAGTTGCATCATCCATTACGTCTTACGTCCGAACGCCAAAGCCCTGAGCAAGCAAACGTAATTTATGTCATTCCTCTATTTTACTATCATATTTTTAATCTTTCAATAAATTATTGCAGTCTTATTATTAAAATTATAAGTACGAAAATTTTCTAGAGTGTAGGTATGTGTGTATTTTACTCTTACACGCAAAAAGCTACCGGCCGGATTACATAGAAACACAGTTTATAGTCTAGATTAACACATATGAAACATATTACTGTAGTGGATGTGGTTGAAGCAGGCGAAGCCGCGCGAATAAACTAGTTGATCAATAAGTACAATTCGAAGTTGTTACGTGCAATGCCGTCTTTACTATAAGGGCACTTGGGGCCAGTGCCCAGGGCCCCCATCCTCAGCCCCGAGGGGTCGACAATTTTTCTCACATTTAATACCAAAATATTATGGTCGGGCGCATTACACTCTTCTCGTTGCACGATAGTTGTCGGAACCCTTTTCCCTCCGAAAAAAGAGCCCCAAATTCTTGTGTGCCCAAGGGCCCCAGCATAGTCTAAGACAGCCCTAGTTACATGTGAATAAAACTAACAAATATAACTCAGTCGTATCAATTTTATAAATCTTCAAATGTTCAATAACTATTTTAATCGAATTTCACTTTTATTCAAAAATTTATTGAATGGAGTATAGAATTTGTTTTGAATTTCGAATAAAAGTTTCACCTTTATGCGAAAATTTGTTAAATGGATGACAGTGATGACACAATTTGGCGTAGCATAAATAAAAACAACAAATTATAATTAAATCATATAAAAATACCAAACATAAAATTAAATTAAATCCTTTCTTTGTGAAAGTTTTCAAACTAGCGTTTACCTCGCTAAATAATTGTATGGTTCGCTTTCGGTTGAAATCTGAGATGCATACTATGAATATGAGTACTATGCTGACTTTATGATATGAGTAAGTATGGTTTAAAGTTCGGATCACGCCATATTGTTATCTAGTGATGATTCACATGACGGGAACTATTTCGACACAGCACAAGATAAGTCTAATTAAATTATTTTTACGTTCTATCGAGAAGACGGATAACGACTTCTAAGTAAAATGTGTACTGGTAGGTAATTAAGTAGTTATAAAATCGTTTTGTTACAATATGTGCGCACTAGGGTTGATACCTTTTCTTAAAACAAGTTTTCAATAACATACTTAATATAATAATATTTATTTTTTGCCAACTGCCAAATATACAAAACTAACACTTTAAGGTAAGGGGGCAAAAAGCGGGCACTCTAAGATTAAATGGGAGCGGGTAAACCGAATTATTTATTATTTCTTATCATTTAATGGAAAAATGACAAATATTATGGAATATTTTTCTGTAGTTAGACTAAATACTGATATAGAGCAGTGATAGCCTAATGGTTGAAACTTGCCCTCTCAATCTGAAGGACCGAGGTTCAAACCCAGGCACGCACACTGATTTATGTGCATATTAGAAATGAATTATCACTGCTTTTCGGTGAAGGAAAACGTCGTGAGGAAACCTACAACCCCAGAGGGTTCTTTAAAAAAGTTCTCGAAGGTGAGTGAAGTCCACCAATTCGCACTTGGTCCGCGCGGTGGACTATGGCCTAAAAACTCTCTCATTCCGAGAGAAGACCTGTGCCCAGCAGTGGGACAATAATGGGTTGATGACGAGACAAAATACGTTCCTCATACCTTTCTAATTAAAAACGTAAAAATTCTTATTTATTACACACGTCCGTCATTCTTATCCGAGGTGACAACGACGAATTCTCGGACTCAGGCAGGTTCAGAGGTAAAGCCAATGCGCAATACTGCGTGATGGGTATAAGCGAGACTTTAACGGTGGTGCTTGCTTTAGGCTAGTGCTCGCTTTGTCTCCCCTTCTATTTCAAACAAAAAGTAAAAACGTATAGGCGTTTTTGCTTTTTGTTTGAAATACTGAAAAAATATATAATATTTTCGTACATAATATAACATTTTTTTTGTAACATTGTAGTACTACAATTAATTAAAATATAGTACAATACCTAGTAGCTATAGGATAAGCGCAAACATATAGTATAGGTGCAAACTTAGTGGTGGTTTGCACCTATAACCAAGTAATGAGACTTTAACTTCACGCGCTAAGGATTATATGCACTATCAAAATGCCACAATATGCATGCAAATATTCACAATAAAATGGTGAAATATGCACCAAAACGATTAAATATACACAAAATATGCACTATGAAAGAAACATTTACCTCATTTGTGGTCGTCAAACTGAAGTCGGTATAGATTTGATATCCTTCTTTTTGTTCGTGTAACTTATCAGTAATACGATTGAGGACCTTAACAAGCTTCAATCAGTATACATACATTTGACATGACCTTTCTTTTTTGGTCGTCGAGCGAACTATTTTGCTCAAAACTAATTAATGAACAAGTGCCAAAATATGCAATAACGCTTAAAAACTGCCATTTCTTTAATCCGATGTCTAGTTATAACAAATCGGGTGGCTGATATAAGTCGTCGTAAAATAGATACCATTGTACGATTCACATTCTTCGACTAAACAGAGGTTTTGGTTATAAACCAAAACCCCTGTTGAATCGAAGAATGTGAGAATGTGTGAAGAATGTGTGTTGAGTCGAATACTGCGTAGTCGTACGATTCGTAGGATACGGAAAAATGAAATCCTGAGAGATAATAAAAATCAAATACTTGAAATTTTCATGTATGCTCACAGGTATAGAAAACCGTTATTCTGAATCTATTTTAGACTAACTGATGCATTCAGTATAAATCTGACAGATCCGTTATGTGCATTTATTGTATATCGACATTGTCACTTTGCTGAAGACTGAAATGAATACGAAATTACCTAGAAAGTTGCGTGTATTTCACAACACAAACAAGTATTAAAATTGAGTAGGCGCTTGAACATAATTAGAAGCACTCATTCTGTTTTTACAAAACAATCGTCACCCAGTAGTAATAACACGCTTACGTCGTTCGTCTATCAACACACTCCAAATATACTCAACAAATGGAAATTTTTATTACCCAACTTCGTCAGAAGGAGGGTAACCGTATTTAACCCTATGTATACACATCCGTGTCTCTGGCACGCGCTAGGCTAAATTGCTTGAAGGATTATAATGATCATATTGTAACTTATGGCGGATTATAACAGATTGACTAATGCTACTTATTGAATAAAGGGGAAAATAAGGGTGACTTTCTTATTTTTGTGACAATATGGACATTACACCAAAGCTAGTCGTCGTGTCGTCAACCCATTATTGTCCCACTGCTGGGCACGGGTCTTCTCTCAGAATGAGAGAGTTTAGGTCATAGTCCACCGTGCTGGCCAAGTGCGAATTGGTGGACTTCACACACCTCCGAGAACTTTTTTTTTTTAAAGAACTCTCGGGTATGTAGGTTACCTCACGATGTTTTGCTTCACCGAAAAGCAGTGATAATTAATGTATTATACGCACATAAATTAGTGGTGCGTGCCTGGGTTTGAACCTTGGACCTCCTGATTGAGAGGGCAAGTTTCAACCATTAGCCTATCACTGCTCTTGGCACCAAAGCTAGTACTATTGTTATAACCTCGTAAGGCTCCGTGTACATTACATTGTACAAATTAAGAGTTAGCATTCCGGCCCAGGCTAAAAAAATTAATAATCTCCTAATCGCTCAATGTACAATACGATGTACAATTAAGTTTCACAAATTTTGCGTTTGAATTTTCGCGCCTACAGTAATTTCGTTCGAATACTATGATTGGTGGATTCAATGGTAGGAAGTTGAGATGACATTTAACAGAAATCCAGAGACAATTTGTCAAAATCGGCCATTTTTGTGCAACCATGCCGTGGACTCCGCGGACAGGTAAGTTAAAATCTTAATTAATTAATTAAATCTTATGCTTTCTTATTGTAAAAATTAGACAAAATTTGTAGCAAATGTTAAAATTATCAGGAATAGTAGTTATTTTTAGCCAGAAACGCTAATTTCTATGCTTTAATTTGCATTAAAAATATATGTTCATTAAGTTGCACAGTGAGCGTTACTGTTTAGTATGTGGTTATAAATTATGTTCATTTGATTGCACAGTGAGCGTTATTGTTTAGTATGTGATTATAAATTATGTTCCTTGTATTGTACATTGGAGTGCATTAATGATCAGATTAGTTAATACTTTTTTTTTGTTTTTAGGTCTTTTGGATAATCAAATAGAAGAATTATTAGATCTATCTGAAATAGAAGACTTTATACCGTCTGATGAAGATGTCGGCGATTCAGAATACTTACCTGTCAGATCGTCTGAATTTTATGATAACGGTGGAACTGATTCGAGTTCAAATGGTGAAGATGACATACCATTTACGGAAAATGTTGATCGTGGAAGAGGAGGTGGCAAAAAGCGAGGAAGAGGACGAGGAAGGGGGCGAGGAAGAGGACGAAGTGGAGGAAATTCGACTCGACGAAGACGAGCTGAGGTGTCTGGTGGAGTCAATGAACTTCCTTCTACTAGTGGAACAGTGCCTGCAGGTAATTGGACTGTAAAGGATTTTGACCCTCATTTTCCCGAACTAATTCAACCAGCGTATTTAGAAACTGACACGGAAGAGTTTACTAAAACGGATTACCTGAAGCAATACATAGATGACGAATTAATTAATCTCATAGTAAGTAATACAAATCAGAGTGCGGTTGAAAAGAATGGACGAAGCTTGCATTTAACTGTCGATGAATTATACGTCTACTTGGGCATTACATTTGTGATGTCATCTATTAACTACCCAAATTTGAGAATGTATTGGGAAAATAAATGGAAGGTACCATTCATCAAAGATAATATGTCCAGAAACCGTTTTTTTTTACTGAGAAACTCTTTGAAAGTGGTTTTTGACCCTGATATCACACCAGAAATGAGAGCTAAAGATAAACTTTGGAAAATGCGACCACTGATTAGCCGAATACTGGCTGGATGTCGTAGGCAGAAAAAGGGTCAGTGCCTTTCTGTGGACGAAATGATTATACCGTTTACTGGGTCATGTGCCTTTAAGCAGTACTGCCCAGGTAAGCCAAATCCAGTTGGCTTAAAAGCCTTCGTTTTAGCTAACCCTGATGGTACCATTTGCGATTTTCATTTGTATCAAGGTGACACTACTTATCCTGCCTATCAAAAGACCAATTTTGGACTAGGTGAAAAGGCCGTCCTTACGTTGTCAGATAATCTGGTTGCTGGTCATGTGTTATATTTCGATAGATATTTTACATCGGAAAAACTATTGGACGAACTCAACAAAAGAGGAATCAAAGGTACCGGGACAGTTATGAAAAATAGGATTCCTGTCGGTGTGCGCCAATTGCTGGTTGATGACAAAATATTAAAAAACCAAGGAAGAGGAAGCAGTCAGGTGTTAGTTCGGAATGATGATCAGTTAGCTTTTACAAAATGGTTTGATAATAAACCGGTTTTGTTTTTATCTTCTGTGGAAGCAAAAGATGAAGCTGATACGTGTCGACGCTGGTGTAAGCAAAACAAAATATATGTGACTGTACCACGACCCAGAGTAGTCAGGGAATACAACCAGAAAATGGGCGGGGTTGATTTAGCAGATCGACTTATAGCTGTGTGTCCCTATAGATACAGGACCAGAAAGTGGACCCAAAGATTCCTCTCTGCCATGATTGATTTAGCAGTAACTAATTCCTGGGTTCAATATAAAAAAGATCAGCTGAAATATCTAGTACCTGTAAAAAAAATACAACAACTGCGAGCCTTTAAATTGGAATTGGGAGAAAATTTCATCGAATCCCACGCTGATACTGAAACTGATCCTTCAACTGATGAGAACCAACCACCAAGAAAACGGAAGAGAGGAAAGATGCCATTTGTTGCAACACCAAGCCACAAATTCCGTATAACTGGATCAAAACATTTACCTTATGTTTCGGATAGGGTAGGTAGATGCCGACACTGCCATTACAACAGAACATTGTTCAAATGTCGCGCATGTGATGTTAACTTGTGCCTAACAAAATTAAGAAACTGCTACAGCGAGTTTCACATCCTGAATGATGATAAAAACTAATCTTTTATATTGATTATAGGCTTTTCATTTTTGATTGTTTTTGTTCAGATTTATAATTTTGAATATCTTATTGTTGATTGTTAGAGACCAAAATAACATTAATAATAAGAAGAATATTTTATGTTTGTTTAAGTCTAAAGTTGATTTGGTTGGTTAAACATTTTAAGATATTTTGTTGTTAGATAAGTCAGTCTTTAATTAGACTAAATAGTGATTTTAGTTCATAAGTGAAAAATGACTGTCAGATAAGACTTATATTTTTTATACTAAAATACTATTACGAATAGTTCCTGTTGATTGATCTCACTCAAATTATGACTAGATTATAAGTAAATAATTTTCTAATATATTTTCACGATAATTATGGTTCTGTGTCATTTTTTTTTTATTAAAAACGCTTTATTATATGAATCAGTTTAGTTTTATTTATAAGAATGAACGCCCAATGTTCATTTAAATGAACAAAAGATATGAGCCTAAAATTTATTGTAATCTATTCCTTTTTACCCTAAAGTACCCAGAAAAAAATATAAAAAATCCTAGTTGAAGATTTTTTGAAAAAAAATTGCATAATATGCTTGGGCCGGAACTGTAATAGAAGATATTGTACATAATGTTGCACATTCAGCGTTCAGCTTATCCAATCAAAAAAATGCTTGGGCCTTACGAGGATAATGGTTGATCCACTACAAAAATATATCTTTTAACATTTTATGTCACTTTATTGTTTGCACTGTGTTACACACAAATGTTCTTGTTTAAAAGAGGTAAGTATTAAAACTAATTATAAATTTTCAGTTCGCAAGCTTATGAACTTTATCCTTGGGTAGCCATTTAATAAATTAGTTATCAAGAATCTTTTTCTCCAAACATTCTGAACTACTTGCAATCGGACGCACGTGATCGTTTTTCTTTGAAAAGCACATGTACTAATACAAGAGTAATTAGTGTTATTCCTGATGTTCATGCTAGCCAAAACACCCACGAAAGTGCGTTGCTTGAAATACAAGCAAGTATTGTAGCAAGAGGTTCACTGAACCCGATCAAGGTTTGTTTAGACAAGCTTATCACACATTCGTATCAAAACAGTTTTATTTATTAGAATTTAATCTTTGTATAAACTCAGTAAAATTTACTACCTTGGTAACTTTAGGTCGTCCCTTTAGTTCCGGGATCACAATAGGGCTACGATATCCCCTGCCTGTCGTAAGAGGCGCCTTAAAGGGGCTTCAGCGATTGGAGACGGCTAGAGTGGGAGCTTGAACCGTCCAGCCAGGCGATCCCGGGAAGGACGGCGGTATGTGTGGTCACATACCGTCGTAAAGACTAGACGGAGCAGTGGGCCCAGCCGCCCATCTGGGAGGAGCCCGATGGGGCAACGCGTTCAGAGAATTCCGGTTGCGTTCTTTGGAGATCCTGGAGTCCTCTTTTCAGCGCCGAGGACGCCAGGAGCCACGAGGGTGTTTTTAGTGCAGTAACCGCCCGCAACCTCCGAAGCCTTTGGTCGCCTCTTACGACAGGCAGGGGGTACCATAGCCCTATTCTGATCCCGGTACTATAGGGATGAGTTAGTACTGCCTATGGACGTCTACAATTACATAATTATAGAACAGGAGTTCTATCCGAATTCAATCATAGATCCGTTGCTACTCCCGAGGACTAAGATGGTCGCCTCGTATAAAAGAGAGTCGGCAACAGAAGAATTGCTTCACGCTAGAAATAGTTGTGGATTTGGTACCTCGCCAGTCGAACCATATACCTACGTTGTACCACCTTTTAAACCTATCTACCTACCGAATGGTGGGTCATTTTATATCAAGCGACCATCTTAATTCTTGAAAGTAGCATCGCTTCGGTAATTGACTTCAGATATAAACTCTGTTATAATGAAGTTGCTTTCAGATGTCCATTAGCGGCAGTGGCCTTTTACCATATGCATGCCTCTTACCTGCATATTTTTTTGATATTTCAGTTAAATAAAAAAATACTCCTAACACAACATTGAATACTGTGATCGTAGTATTCTAATTTGTATAATATTGCGAGAGATTGTATTCAGTGCAACCAGTGGTCTACATATACACGAAAACCTGAACTCACACATAACTTTGACGACCCGCGTGGCTCAGCGGTTACCATACCGGTCTGACACGCAGTGGGTCCCGGGTTCGATTACCGGCCAGGCAGGTATCTGAATGATGAGTTTAGATTCTGTTCTGTTCTGGGTGTTTGTGTATTCGTCTTTGTGTGTATCCATGGCACCCACGACACAGGAGAAAATCCTACTGTGGGGCTATGAGTGTAGAAAGCGTTTTAACTCTTTAGTCTCAAAAATCACTTTCTAGGGGAGAAAGACAATATGAAAACGCATCACGAATGTCGTGAAAACGGGCCCTGCATTGAGGGGGCTTCTGGATGACGCAACTTTCAGGGAATTTAACCGTTCACATGTGAAAAATAAACTATCTATATTAACTTCAATGATTTGCAAAGTCGTAGAAAGATAGGGAAATACCACCATCATACGTATTTCTAGCGTGTAACAATTCTTGCGTTTCAGTGAAAGGGTGTGATTGCTGGCTCACTTTTGGATAAGACGACCATCTTAGACCTCGGGAGAAAAAACGCATCGGTAATTGACTTCAGATTGAACCCTTGTTCTATATGTAGTTGCTTACAGATGTTCATAGGCGGCAATGTCCACTGGCGGATTGCATGTTCATTTGCTACTTCAAACTTACAAAAATAAAAATGAACCGGCAAAAAAACCGTAAAATTGCGTCGTACCATATATGATATAGGTATGTGTAAATTAAGTTATTATTATTAACCCTAACGTACCTCAGCGTGACTGAAGTACAAACATCCAAACTTTTGCATTTAAGTAAGAGTAAGATAGTAATTATACCTTTTTTTTTGTTCTCGAGGGGCAAACCTTCAAAACGTACCCGACGCCGTGGGAGCGACGCAGGGTTATGTGGGATTTTTACCGCACTAAAACCCCCCCGGTGGCCGTCCTTGGCGCTAAAAAGGAGGACTCCGGGATAATTATACCTACCTGAAAGAGTTTGAATAGATGTGGTCCTAATTATAAAACTCATGGTCCTAATTTTTTTTTATCTCCGCTAAATGACAATATCCATCCAGTTATTTTATTACAAGACATACCTAATGCTAAACAACCAGCTTAATATGATAATAAACATTCCCCCTTATCTATCTTCGATTTAGCTATGTAATATTGTGTAACTGATAGATTCGCCTAAAATGTATGACGCTAGGGGCTTTTCCCGCCAAATATAACAAAATATTATTTTTAATCACATAGGTACACAGCCAATCAAACATACAGCCAGCACTATTATTTTTATTAAATATTTCAACAATATTATTATTCATTGCTTTTATTTTTTAAATAACCCAATGAAGAATAATAGAAGAGTGGCCTTTTAACAATCTTCATTCGATCATTTAAAAGTTACATAAATAATATAATTAGCCACAAAAACGTCACATGTAGTAGATACTAGATTTACAATTTCTAGAAGTAACCACCGTTTAGCTTCGTACGACGGCTGAGTGAGACTTATTCTGGATCACAGCCAACGCAGCTCTACACAACCTAAACTGCATTTTACGACTCACAAAAAATGAAACATTACGATGAGTGCGGCCCGGTTCCACAAACAACAATAAAACCCTTGGTTATTTATGTTCCTGTCTGTCTGTTCGTCTACAGAAACGGTATAAATCTTAGAGTAATAAACACCATAGAGTGCTACATGCCAACAACACCTTGGTGTGAAGCGAAGGAATATGTGCTACACTTGAGTAAAAGATTTTTCGGTTCCCTTAAAACGATTACTGTTCACCCAACATTGCATTGTAAATTACAAAGTAGGTATGACTAAAAAGCAATACGAAAACGTATATGCACATTGCAATGTATGGGAGAAACCATGGTCGTTTTGAGAAAACGTAATAAAGACTCACTAAAGGCACTGTTTTAGTAGTAGAATCTTAGTTTTAAATAACTAATAGAAGCTTATTTACTACTGATTTCCACAGCACAATTCAGAACTGCAGAAGAAAAACAATTTGTTACTCACTCCACTTGGAAATGAGTTAAATGTTCGCCCTTTATCGCACCCAAAAAGGTTGTTCTAACCTATGCGTACTGTTCGTACGCGAGCAGGCTCGCTCTATATTTTATAATCCTTCTTAGGGATGAATCACCAAAGCAAATGTGCTTACTCGTAACTCGCTGTATTTCTGTGTAGTTATGTCTCCTCAAATTGGAACTCTTTAATCCTTTCGCAGACAGTTGCCAAGCGCGTCATCGAAAACTATGAAAATAACTGTTCTCGAGTTCAATTCCTTACGAGCGTGAATGAAGGATTAAGATCTATCAGATATTGTTTGATCGCGTTGAGGTATTTGTGATTTTTATTTCAGGTAACATTATGATAAAATGCTAGCCTAAGACGACGTAACCCGACCTTACCCCCTCCTCCCCTGTTGTTGTCAAAATTGAAAGCATCCTAACTTGATTAACTTATGTTTCACGGCGAAATGTATAATTATTAAAAGAGAATTATAATCGTTCGTATAAAAAAAACCTTAACTGATGATGTTATACTGTTTTAGTAACTGGAGCGGTATAAATTAGAGTAAGCGAAAATATAATTAAACAACCGACGAGTTTGATTAATAATAAATTCCAGGACGAGCTTACAAAAAGTGGGTTGTATTAATCCATTTCTGACATTATACATACATAAATTGATACGTGGGACTACATTAATAAGCGAGCGACTGGAAATACAGAGAGGGCAACTTCAATATTAGGTTACACAGAGTTACTTAGTTAATAATCATATCATTATTATCATGCTACAACATTTTGAACCGAATTAAACTAGTGCTAATCTCACTCTGACCTACGATATGCGCCGTTTGGCATAGGTTTATTGCTAGACTACGTTTATTGCTGCCTACCTACTCGAAGTGCGGTCTAGCTCATTAGTTTTCACTCTGAAAGGAGATCCCTGAGCTGATTGATAATTTACACACATCTTGAGAATGCAACGCATCTTCCTCTTTGACGCCTTATTTCAATATTTCCTAATAACATAAGTATCGCCTACGGCCTCTCACTTAAAGGGGCCTCGCGAGGCCTCCTTGGAGGCATTTTCAAGGGCACCATCCAATGGAATCATGCATTTTGTTTTTTCTCACTGAAAATACCATGTCGACGATTATTGGGTATTTTTTCTATATTTTTCAATTTTTTTCACTATCATATGTAGATTTATGTTGCATTAAATCACGTTTGTTCAGATATTGGATAGATCTTGGGAACTATCGAAAAGAGGCCTCGCTAAAAGGAATTCGCCCACGTCTACATTGGTCCGCGCTACGCCACTATTTCTTATCAGTCTATCACCAATAGGTGATTTCCATAACGTCAAAAGATCAATGATACGAGTATGTCTGTTATCAGAAACCTCAACATGATACTTCGAAATTCATAGTGCTGTCACAGTATTATTTTTAAGGTAGGTATATTGAAATTCATCTATGCAATAGTACCTATGTATGGTATGTTAGGTTAGGTTAATACTAAGCGTGTGCACATGAATACATTCTGCATAGCCTAAGGTGGCGAGTATGCTAATTATTGTGCCCAGTGAGTGGCTCTTAGCTTCATATGATCGGACAATATTATCGTACATTCATTTCATTAATGTATTAAATAGTTGAGTAATCTATTGCGAAGTGGATTTAATTACCAATGATAATGTCCATTCATAAGGGTAATGTTCGCCGTAAAATAAACTGCGTAAAATGATAATTAAATTATGTACTCGCAATAATGCTGATTTAGGCAGAAATAAAATAGTAATAGATCAACACTTAATAGTATGTTAATACGCAGTAAGTTACAATTTAAATTTAATATGTATGTATCAATCAATATATAAAATTCAAATGTGTCTGTTTGTTTAAACTACTCCTTATTTTTCGAGAGGGAAACCTTCAAAGGGTTTTCGACGCCGTCGGCGCGAATCCGGGTAATGTGGGATATTTACCGCGCTACAACCATTGGTGATTGTCGGCGCTAAGAAGATAACTCTAAGGTCTTCAACAGGATGCAACCGGAGTTTTCTGATCGCGTTGCTCCATCCAGGTGAGAAACATGAAACCATTCTTCCGTGGGTCGCTTGACTGGACTCTTGCCACCCGCATCCCTCTTACAACAGGCAGAGGATACCGTGGCCCTATTCTAATGCCGAAAGTACATTGACTTTGTGTTATTAATATTCCTACTTTATTTTTTCATTTTCATACGAGGGAACCTTCTTATTCTTCTGTGATTGATTTCACATATTTGAAGTTTATTTGAAGTTCTCACAAATGTTAAACCTGTGGACTATTACCCCCGCGAAGGTAAATCAGGCATTTTGTGGGTAATGGGCGCTGCTATAGGAATAATTTTATGGGCGTTGAAATGTAACTTTAGCGGCGAGGACCTTTACTTGTCGAACTGCAGTTCTACATTCGAAAATTACATTGCACAATCCTTAAGAATGTGAATATGTAATGTTAATGCGAATATTCCCTAAAATAAGTTAAAATTTCAAAGGCCGGGTAATATTAGCTTTTCTACCAGTAACCACATTGAAAAGGTTAGGAACCACTGCTTTAGATAGACTGCGTTCACATTTACTAGTTTAATCAACGGATAGAAAAACGTACTTTTTGGATGACATTGCATTAATATCTTAAAAAAAATAGTGTTTAGAGAGAGAGAGATTGTAGAAATTGTTTTAAATCCAATATAGAATAGGTACTTTTTTAGATGGCCATTATTTTTCATGCACCTCATTATCATGGGTATCTATCGAGTATTTATTGAAAGGATTACGTTTAAAAAAAAATGAATAGATTACGTAAAAAAATAAGGAAACCTTAAAGCTTGGTCACAGTGGTGAGGTATGGCATTCTCTCTACGATACAATAAAAGTTTGGTGACCCCACAAGTTTGCACGTCACTCGTTAGACTTAACATCCCTACAGGCAAATTGATTTCTTCTTCGGTCACTTTCGGCCTAAAAATTAACGTTAAGTAATACCTTCGACTTCAGCCAAAATGGGCCAAAGTTTTGGCCAAAGTCAGAAATTTCTAGCTTATGTCAAAATTGTACAAACTGGAATGAATGTACGACACCGCGCTGGAAATGTTATTGCGCTGAGGTATAGTAAACAATGGGCTTGCTTCGCTCAGCTCTAGAACTTGTTTACTTATGATTTTTAAACCTTTGCAAATTATGGCATATGGCACACCGACATACGTGGTAAGGATTCGAAACGCAATGCTCTTATAAAAAGTAAAACTTTTTACAATCATGTTATCTCATTATAGTTTGAAACAATGGCATCAATATGGCTGGAAAAATTTGACTACGAGTCCCGAGTACCCGAGTACATAGTTAAAGGTGCGCTAATTATGCTATGCTTTGTTGTAGTCTACCGTTTCAACTGAAGTCTATAAATAAAAACCGAAGTATTCGACATTTAAAATTAATTTATTACTTTCCAATTACCTATTTTACTCCAAGTGTAAATGCGACAAAGATAATTGTAGCTGTTGAATCAATGTATTCTGAAAGTTTGATAAATATTTTTAATCAACAATGATACTGGGTACATTGGGTAAAAAGATAAACAGCCAAGGCCTACATCTAATGAAAAAATAAATTGACGTATAAAATTTGACAGTTCACTTGCCATTATGACATAATGACGTTAGACATCTGTAAAAATTTGTAAACGCGTTTTTCACGCAAAGAACTAAAAGAAAAACATAAATAATCTTCTTTAATTGCATAGTTGTGAAATAAGTGTAAAGCGTTGATTTTAGATTATATTATACTTTACAACATTACATCAAAACTAGTTCCAGTATGTCTCTAGATACAGTTCCAAAGGATATTAGAGGACTACGAGCTTGTTTAGTTTGTTCTCTAATAAAGGTGATGATTTCTTTCAATATATTTTTTTAAAGTAAGGTTTTAATTTATAATTATATTAGATTAAGCCTTTATGTTTCTATACTCATATTGCAAATTAGCGGAGTCTGTCTGAACACGTTATTCTGTGGTGATACCAATCGGCTTTTATTAAGGTACGATTTAGGCTTTGATTTATTAGAATCAGTTCTAGGGACAAGAGATGTAGAGTCCATTTAATGCATCTGTAGTGTAAGACACCTTTCGTATATAATCAAGTGTAATTATGAATTGAAGTCAGTATCTTCCGAGCCTTCAGTCGTTTTACTTGATACCCAACATCTACCATTACATGGCGACCCTTCCAGGATATGTTCGCTTGAAGGCTTGGAAGATACTGACTCTAATTCATTACTACAAATGATTACATACGAAAGGTGTCTTACACTACACATCATCAATCCTCTGAAAACCATGTTAGGTTTTAAGTTATTTAGGTCATAATACTCCACCAAATATAAGGTAGAAATCATGCAAATTGGACACTTTTTAAAATATCTCGGACATTGTAAATTGCTCATAATATTTATGTTCAACTGCAATATGATTCATCATCACTTATATTACTCGTGATTAAAACTGAACGTCCAAAGTGGAAGATCAAAAGTACACAGCTATTCTAACATAAAAATTTCAGAGTTTGATGGTTCCCAACCAGACTAATATCTGAGTGATGAATATAAATTTCTGTTCTGCATTCTTGGGGTTTGTATATTCATCTTTGTGTATGTCCATGCTACCCATGACATCAGAAAAATCCTACATTGAGGCTACGAGTGTAGAAAATTATTATAAACTATGAAAATGAATGTGATTATTTAACATCAGGACATCGAAATTTTCTTTATATGTAACATTTATTACATAACTAGGTTACTCTCACAGCTTTGCAATCTTCTGTCATGTTTACCACAGTAGTAGGTGTCCTTTGTGTTAACCTAGATTGCTAAATAAGTGTGGAATTTCAGGAACATATAACCAATCCTATTGTGTAAAAGAGTATAAAACACATACATCCTTACTAACTTTCGCACATTATTTAAATGTTAGTAAGAATGTGTTTGTTTCTCTTTCATGCAACAACTACCAGTCAAATTTCAATGAATTTTGACACACAGATACAACCTAAATCAGCTCATAGAACCATAGGACAAATATTACTGTGATAGACATGACCAAAATGGGTGAAGCCCAGGGCTTCACTATTATTCCCTAGGATCATTTCCAAATAACTTAGTATGTAATAAGGATAAGATGTTATGATTTTTTTTTGTAATAGTAATTCACTATTTATTCATTTCAGACATTTGACCAATTTGAATATGATGGATGTGATAATTGTGATGAATTTCTCAGAATGAAGAATAATAAAGACAATGTTTACGACTGCACAAGTAATAACTTTGATGGGTATGTAGAAACATGCTGTATTCTAATAAATATCATCCGTATAATACTAAAACGATTATTTTGATTGTAAGGGAGACATTCTTATCCAAAGCGTTCTAAATTAGTTCTCAGGGTACCAATGCATCTGTGACTAATAAACCTAATTTGAGACCTGAATTTATCTGGGGTTGATTAGATGCCTGTGGGTAGCAGTGGCCACATACAACAAGGTGGACTGTATTATTGCTTGCTACTTCCAAATTATGTAATGAAATGCACAAACTTTTTATCCGCTTGTAGTGGCAAACAAGCATGCAGTCCACTTGATGACAAGCGTTCACTGCCGCCCATAGGCACCTGTAACCAGCTTCATATAGAACATGGAATCCATCAGAAGTCAATCAAAAATGCATTGCTGCCTCTGAGGACTATGACGGTAGCTTCATATAAAACGTGTGCTGGCAACCACACCCTTCCATCGAAACGCAAGAAATGCCTTATGCTAGAAATAGGTGTGGCAGTGGTACCTCCCTTTCGACCATACTCTTTATTTCATCTTGCAAGTTCACATTATTATTTTTTTTTACAGAATGATAGCTGTTATGAGCCCCGAAGATAGTTGGGTTTGCAAATGGCAACGTATTAGTAAGTAGTATGATTTAGAGCTTAACACAATTCAAATAACATACTATATTGTAAAAAGTATTTCTTCATAATAGAAACTTTTTTTGACTCATGAAGATTTGATACTGGATGAAATGAAAATGCGTTATGAAAGCAGTTGTCGGCGCTACAATTAGATGGTGCTGTACCCTGAATTGTTTTTTACAAAAAAAAATTAATCAGCTGTTATTATTAAGGTCCACTTCTGCCATCATTGAATGCCATTTTGACAACCGCAGCAGTTGCCATACCGGTCTGACGCGCAATGGGTTCCGGGTTCGATTCCCGGCCAGACAAGTATCTGAATGATCTGTTTAGATTCATATTCTGGGTCTGGGTGTTAGTGTATTCGTCTTACGTGTGTTCATGGATGGTACCCACGACACAGGAGAAAATCCTAGTGGGGCTATGAGTGTAAAGTGTAGAAAGCATTAGTGAATTGTAAACACGCGCATTTTTGTTTATCATATAATTATTGCATAATATGCTGATTATTGGAGTCATTTCCCTTACAATATCTTAGTCAACAAGGCATGTACCTAAATACTCTATATAACTGCATTTCATTACAGGTCGTTTTTGTAAAGGAGTATATGCTATATCAGTATCAGGACGGCTCCCTGCTGGAGTTATAAGAGACATGAAAAGCCGAGGAATTGTGTACAGACCAAGAGACACCAGCCAGAGATAAAATCATTTTTATTTAATAACCTAATATATAAATTGAAGTCGAAATGTTTTTGCTTATTATTGCCATATTAACTTTCCTTAAAATTTTCTATATGATATGAGTATGTCCTACATATTTATGAAATATTTACTCAGAAATTAAAATAAACTAAAAACAAATGACTAGTAAATAGCACTTTGAAGTAATGGGGACACATAAATGAGGTTTTGTTATATAATCCTCATGGGGTATCAATGCATTTGTGGCTAAATAGGAGTGTTATTTGGGGTTGATTATAAATATTTATTGGTGGCAAGATTCACTTGCTATTGGAGGAGTACATGCACATTTACTGCTTTAGTAGTATAAGGACAAGACACATACATATTAATCTCGTATGTAAATAATTTATGACACATTTGAAATCCACTGTGATAACATATTAAGAATAAAATGCAATATAGGCATAAAGAAATGCTAAAAATCTTCAGCTACTTCAATTATATGGTTTAGTTATAAAACAATAAATATGTGGAGCTCAGACATATAAATTGAATTGGGTTTAGATTCCAAAATAAATCAGACTTCTATTACAATCAGGCAATAAAATTATAAAGGTTCTCCTTACTTGTAAAATTATAAGTGAAAAAGTTATTCAAGGTAATTTAGCTTCACCATACATGAGTTTACATTGGTGGTTTAGGAAGACCAACCACCCCTCAAATCATAGGCAATATAAGAAAAATCCTTCAATTAGAAGCCCTTTTTGATTTCAATGAATACATTTCAGAATATTTATTCCAGACCCCCTTAGCATAGGATAAGAAAACTCAAACTACAGCTGTGTCCATTTCTTATTCTATTACAATTGTTCTAAAGTAGCAGGTACAGATAAAGAGAGACATATAAAATGCCCATAATTTACTTTGAAATTTAATTGACGTATCAAATTGTTAATTTGATAAATTGTATTTATTAAAAATTTTCTGATGTCATTATTAGGTCTCAAATTAAGAAAGTATATTTATGGAAGATGGATAAATCTGATCTGTAATGGAATTGTCAAAATTTGTTGGTGTTGAAATAATCAAACAACATTTTGCTAACAAAACATAATGTACTATTCTCTAATAGTTAACAAATAATACTTAAATATCTGTAAAGTGCTAAAATAAATGCAATTTACTGGCATCATCTGTAATTAAGATACATTGTCATGATTGCATACTTAACATAGCACTGAAATTTGTACATTTTGAATATAGTAAAGCACCTTATTCACGGGAGTTAGGTTCTGCCAAAAAGCTGCCAGTAAAGAGAATGCAAATGATCAGCAGTACTCAAAGAAGGCTGACGAATTGACAAAAGGTGCTGAAGCTTTTAACTTGTACTGACTGTATGTCCAATTAAAGGCTGATCAATGAATACAATGATGTCAATTTTTAACCTGTTATTAATGAAAACGCGAATGCGGAAACCGTGAGTAGGGAGCTTTGACTGTACTTAAGTTGAAACTTATTACACTAAATAATGCAACTCTTGATTTAATCAGGGCATTTGGTTATGCCTTTGTTCTTATAGTTCCAGTAGAATACTGGACTAAATGCGCACATGAGCAGATTGCATCTCTGTCAGCTGTTATTGTTCTCCGAGGGTGGTACTTTGAATTCATTCTCGGTTCCCAACACATCCTTATCAATTTCCTTGAAATCAATATTCTGCTGCTTCATAGCTTTCTGAAAAGTAAAGATCAATTAACATTCGACATTCAGGTTGCATAACGTTTGCGTGATTATATTTTTTGGCTAGATACCTTTACACAATCTTGATAAACTTTGAAAATTCCGGCACACACCGAATCATCGTGATCGCCTTTAAGGAAACGCTCCGAAAACCAACTATTAAAACAGTCGTCGTACTGTTTTTTTAAATCAGTACATTCTTCCCCTATGCTATTCATGATTCCTTAAAATTAATATTAATTTTTATTCATGAAAAAGACCGAATTGATTTCGGGTGACAATTCGGAATTGTCAATTGAAATTGTCACAGGCCACAGACTCACAGAGTATAAAAGTACTAAAATACTTTTACACTCTGTGGCCTGTATCGCGTATGTCTTTTTATACATCCATGCGCGTTCATCACGGTGAGTGGTGACAGTTTCTAAACTTACTGTCACCAATGATGTTCGCTATTCATATTTTGTCTCTCTCTTCTTATCTCATACTACTTAGGGAGTAGACTTATTTATTACAATGTTTTTCGACTGTATGTTTATTTATCTAGAACCGTTTGTAAAATTCCTAAATTCGATTTGGCCACTTCCTTGCGGTTTTAATTGACGAAAAATTGGTACTCCTAAATCTGCACTTGATGATAAAAAGATCTCCCAGTCTAGCCTTCTGATAAATGTCAGTCCCATAACTTGTATAAAGGACTAAAATACTTGAGTCTTTTCAAGTATTTTAGTCCTTTATACAAGTCCATAAATATATTTTCTCATGAATTTAATTAGAAAAACAGGGTAGTCGCTGCTGTTAATTGTCGAGTGATTTGATACCGACTTGCACACATTTCTAGATTTGACTGTTTGCGAATATAAATATATTATATATAGCTGCATAGAGCAGCTTGTACTTTGTTTAAACATTTATTATATATCTAACATTTGGCTAATTCACACATTATTTAATTTACGCAAATACCTTTTTATTTACTATTAATTAAACACTATCTCTCGATAATTCTATTGCATTTGCCTTATGGCGTAACTTACTTTATAAATAATCTGTCAAAATCACCTGTTAATGTCAAGTGTTTTAAAAACACACATTTTTATGTCTAACCTCTAAAGTAAATTACTTAATTGCATTACATATAGTTATTAATATTATTTGTATTACATAGTTATAATCGGTATTTATTGTTTACTGTACGCAGCAAGATAAACTGTAGTCGAAAATGGGTGATATACTGAAGGACAGTCGTTTCGCGAAATATCTTAACGATCCGCGTTACCGACAAATTCCCAAGCATGAACGTAAAATTAAAATCGACAAAAGATTCCAGTCGATGTTCAACGATGACAAGTTTAAGGTGAAATACACTGTTGATAAACGGGGTAGACCGGTGAACGAAACGTCTACGGAGAATTTGAGGAAATATTACGAATTGGAAGACTCGGGGAGTTCAGATGAGGATTCTGATGAAAGTGATAAGGGAGAAGATGATAAGGTTGAGGCTCCAGGGCGTTTCGTCCGAGTTCCGAGTGAGGATAAAAAGAGTAAAGAGGAATCGCCGAAATTCGCCAATGATAAGTTAGTTCGCGGCAAGCTCGATGGTAGAACCAAGAAGCGGCTACTGGATCTTGATATTGACTACGCCCGTGGTGAAGGTAAGCTTACCTCTTAGTGTTGTGATATTAATTGTAATCTAACTCTTCACAAGTTTAAAATAAATTTTGTTAGGTATGTAATTTACTTCTATGTTTATTTTGTTAGAGTATGCTCATTACATTTATAAGTTGTTACGGAATAGATCTGCTGCTGCATAGATTTGGAGACAATCGTTGGTGACAGTTAGTTTAACATTTTATGTAAGGTGAAAAATTTAAGATATATATTTACATTTTGTTCACTACTATACAATGTTTATGAAAAAAATATTGTTTTTACAAGTTGTCAAGAGATGGGTGATTTTGATTATTAAAAAATAGGTAGATGTTTATATTCATTTTTAAAATCATTTAACATGATATTGAAACAATGGACTCATTAGTTAAACTGTAAATGTTGAATTACATAATATTCAGTTTGTCTATTTTATACTCGTTTATTATGTTTGTGATGTTTGATTACAATTCTGTTTGATTACAATTTATTTGTGAATATTTGACATAAATGTTCTTCAATTCCTCAATTTTCAATAATAAAGTAATATTTTCCTTTAAGTTACAAATGGAATACTTTGAAATTAGGTTAAACTTGTGTAGTTCAAGTTATCAATATCATTGGATGAAAAGATGTTGGTCTGATAACATTTGAATATTACAAATGATAATATGCAGGTGTGCTGATGACGGACAGCTCGAGTGATGAAGAGAGCAGTGAAGATGATGCAGATAGTGAATTGGAACATGAGTGGGGAGAATTAGACGCTGATGCAGAAACAACTGATGAGGCAACAAAAAGGTGATGCTTCCTATGTAATGGGTTTAATGATTCTATGTCGCATCAACCCATTATTGGCCCACTGCTGGGCACGGGTCTTCTCCCAGAATGAGAGAGTTTAGGCCTAAGTCCACCACGCTGGCCAAGTGCGAATTGGTGGACTTCACACACCTCCGAGAACTTTTTTTTTAAGAACTCTTGGGTGTGTAGGTTTCCTCACGATGTTTTCCTTCACCGAAAAGCAGTGATAATTAATTTCTAATACGCACATAAATCATTGGTGTGTGCCTGGGTTTGAACCTCGGACCTCCCGATCGAGAGGGCAAGTTTCAACCATTAGGCTATCACTGCTCTTCAGTATCCGCGCCTGTCGATTCTATGTAATTATTTCTAATTCTATGTAAGATGATGGGGTCTGGTCGTTTATAAAAGCCGTTTTTTTGGTTTGAAAGTTGTGGTAAGGGAATATGAGGTATTCCAACTTAGTCCTCAAGGATGACAATGCATGTGTGGGTGATGGCACTTAGTTTTGCCTGCCCGAATTGTGGTTGATTACAAACGACTTATCAGATGACTTGCACATACTTTGTCTTTCATGTGGTCACTGCCACCCATTGACATTTGGAAGCAACATTATACAAGAACATGGATTCTATCTGAAGTCAATCACAGATGTGTTGCTACTCCCGAGGACTATGATGGTCGCCTCATATAAAAGTGTGCCGGCAACCACGCCTATCCATCGAAATGCAAGATATGTTTCATGCTAGAAATAGGTGTGGCGGTGGTACTTCCCTGGTTAAACTACATTGGTCCTACCACATCAAAATGTTTTCCATTTATCTGGTAAATTGCATATTCATTTGATACTTCCAAGATACGAGAGAGTTTAAAATTCTAATAACTAAAACAAATCCAACATTTATAAATACACATTTTACATTATCACAACTTAAGGTTGAGTTATTGATAATTTTTTTCCACAATTTTTATTGAGATGTTTATTAAGTTTTAAAATTTACTTTCAGGATTGCAATATGTAATATGGATTGGGATAACATAAAAGCAACTGATTTAATGGTATTACTGAGCTCATTTTTACCACCAGGAGGAGTGATAAAGAGTGTAACGGTGAGTTGAAAATTTCAAAAATTTACTGTAAATCTGCATAAATTATAATGAGTCTAGAATGTTTTTGCAGGGATACTACGCACGTCTTCAAGTGTTAACATTTCTTAACATAAGCCCATACAATTTTAATACACACACTCTACACACGCTTGCTACACTCATAGCCCCACACTAGGATTTTCTCATGTGTCGTGGGTACTATGGACACACACAAGACGAATACACTAACACCCAGACCCAGAACATGAATCTAAACTCATCATTGAGATACCTGTCCGGCCGGGAATCGAACCCGGAACCCATTGCGCATCAGACCGGTATGTTAACCGGTCCGCCACGTGGGTCGTCATATTAAAGATCATCATTAATCCATTATCGATTCATTGGCGGGCATGGGTGTTCTTTCAGAATCAGACGTTTAGGGCCTCAACGAATTAGTGGACTTCACACACGCTTAAAAACTTTCTTTATATTTTTAGGGCTTATCTATAAGTTGTTTCCTCATGATATTTTCGTTCACTGCAGACATAGAGCAATGATATTATCATTCAAAAAAATCTGTGGTGTGTGGGATTGTATCCTCGTACCCTCCACTGATTGGCTGAGTTTTAACCATAAGGCTGTACTTGAACATAAATTTCAAAAAAGAACATTGTATCCATAATGTTATTAATTTACTAATCTTATTTAAAGATATACCCTTCAGAATATGGCTTAAAACGAATGCAAGAGGAAGAAATTCGTGGTCCCATTGAACTGACAGATCGAAAGGAAGAGGTGGCAGATTTATCTGATGATGGTGGCAATGAGGAAGGTATGCCTTATATGAATTTAAGATGCATAGTAATATTGTAATTAAATCTTTTTATTTTTTACCAAAATTACTTGCTTAAAACGAAACTTGAAACTTTTGTAGAACCATCCAAAATAGAATTGAAGATAGACTTGAAACACCTAATAAAATGTTTCAAAGAACAGAAGACACAAGATAAATGTGAAAAAAGGCTAAAAACTCTTTCTTGGCACTAATTTTTAAACGATAATCATCTGTTCGGGAGTAACAATGCATATGTCATCAATTTCGAGCGTAAGGCGCGGGCGTTCGCCCACGGCCTCGCGGTGCGAAGGGGCCTCGCGCCGCACGCAATCTAAAGTTTTCTCCAAGATTTGGTGTTGGAGGTCAAATGATCTATATGTGGCGACATTTTTTTGTCGATAAACTGCAGACCAACTGTTATTGGAGGGCCTCGCAAATTGTAGCTTGCCCACATTAAGTTTATCGCCACTGCCACGTATCATATTTAGCTCTTTTGCTGCTACAATCTGATAAAAACATGTCTCCAGGTTCAACGTACCACATGGAGAAGCTGCGTCGTTACCAGCTGAACCGCTTGCGCTACTACTACGCGGTGGTGGAGTGCGACTCCGCGGCGGCGGCGGACCGACTGTACGCGGAGTGCGACGGCATGGAGTACGAGAGCAGCGCCACACGACTCGATATGAGGTTCATCCCCGATGACGTCACGTTTGATCAGGTATTTTAACGAATTAAGAGTTAGCGCCCATTACGCCCCTGTAGTTCCGGGATCAGAATAGGGCTACGGTATCCCAGGCCTGTCGTAAGAGGCGACTAAAAGGGGCTTCCGGGGTTGCGGGCAGCTAGAGTTGGAGATCGAACCGTAGCGTCACGTGAACCCGGGAAGGACGGCGGTATGTATCAGGTTAGGTAGCATATCGTCGTAAAGACCAGATGGTGCGGTGGGCCCATCCGCTCACCTGGGAGGAGCCCGATTGGGCAACGCGTTCAGAGGACTATGGTTGCGTTTCTTCGGAGATCCCACAGTCCTCTCACTCTTCGTAGCGCTGAGGACGATCACCGGAGAGTTTTAATGTGGTAAAAACCCCCACATAACCTTTGAAGGTTTTCCCCTCGAAAACAAAAAAGGTTGCGTTCATTAATTTCATCTATCAGCCTGTTGAGATCCACTGCTGTGCCATAGGCCCCTTCTAAATGGCGCCACACCAAGCGGTCCATTGCCCACTGAATCCAACAGTTTCCTGCAGTCTTCTTCTGTTCATTGGTCCATCTCGGGTACCACCTGAGCTTCTTTTGTCAAAAAATGGTTGCCACTCAAAGAACTTTCGTACCCATCGGTTAAGCTACAAGTGGATTTTCTTTGGAATTTGGCATACAAATAGTTTATGGTATCAATTTACACAGAATACTCAGTATTGCCGTAGACGTGACGAAGCAAGCAAAGCCGCGGGATTAATCAACTAAGGTCATAAGTAATGAAAGCTTTTTAACTTATTCTCATAACATTTAACTTATTTTCTATAAAAATTGTATTAATTTATCCACACAGGAACCACGAGAAGTATGCACTAAGCTACCAGATTTGACGAAGTACAAGCCACGGTTGTTCACAACGACGGCGCTCCAACAGGCGAAGGTGGACCTCACGTGGGACACCACGAACCCCAACCGCACGGAGGCCATTCGAAGTGCACTCGACGGGAAGATAGACGATCTCGACCTCAAAGACTATTTGGCGTCTAGTAGTGAAGGTAATTTTTTAAGATTAAAGCAAGTGAGTATGCAGCCCACTAGGTAAGTGGTCGCTGCCGCCCATGGACATATGTAAGCAACTTTATACAGAACATGGATTCCATCTGAAATCAACCACAGATGCGTTGCTACTTCCGAGGACTATGATGGTCGCCTCTTGTGAAAGTGTGCCGGCAACTACACCCTTCCATCGAAACACAAAAACTGCTTCACGCTAGAAATAGATGTGGCGGTGGTACTTCCCCGGTCGAATTATACTGGTTGTACCATCTTCAGTACCTATATTAGTATAGTCACCTTATATTAATGAGAGCCGGCAACCGCATCCTTTCACCTCGCGCAAGAACTGCTCCACGCTTGCAATAAGTGTGGCGATGGTATCTCCGTAATCGAACTACATTAAGGTATTCGGGGATCGCTGATATAGGACTTTTTAAGCGAGGTGCAATAGCTCTTTTTCAAAGCAAACGACGCATTGCGATTTCTCTAGTGTTGCAAATGTCTATAGGACACGTAGACTAATTTCTATAATGCATCACCTAACAATAAGGCAAACAGGATGTCTATCTTATCATTAGGTCTTTCAATAAAAATATGAACTAATGAGACCAAAAGTAATTTTGAATGACGTGTTACATCATTAAAATCGCTTTTGGTCTCAATCTCTATCATACGTTATCTCATTGTACGTTTGTCAATATAAAAACATGGTCATTGTTGCACTGTTTGGTGCTGAGTTTATGTATTCGTATGAGCAACATGTCCCGCAATATGTTGACGGATATCGAAATGACTTAACCAGGTTTGATTACTAGACTCAATTATGTCAACACTTTACTAGTTATTCGAATTCGAAATTAGATTCATAAACTTGTATAGGTTATCTTTATCAAGTAGACTTTATTTTAAAGGGTTCATATAGTTAATGATCACGAACATTTCACAGATGAAAATGAAGATGTTGAAGCTGAAGAATCACTATCGGAAAACGAGGAAGGCGATCCAATAATGAAATACAAAATGTTGCTTCAAGACATTGAGAGTAAGGAAGATAAGAAACGAAATAAGGACATGGAGATGGAGATCACTTGGGGCCTAGGTGTCAAAGACAAGGCAGAGGAATTGGTCAAGAAGAAAATGAACGAAGGTAAGTGGCTCGTTTATTTGTCAGAACTTTAATAGTTTCTCATAAATGCCTATATCGTCAATGTTTCTCATAAATGCATATATCGGGGTTTTAATTAACATTTTCGTGATATATTATAGTTGTACATATAGAAACAAATGTTTTTTTTTATAATACTGACTAAAAGTCATCCTTAGTATGAGATGGTAACGATATTTTAATTTATTATTTATTTTAATGTCTAATGTCAAGGATTTAAATTCGTAGAAATTTAGTACAACACAATAGCTTGCGGTGCAGCCGCTACTACACCAATCTCAGACTTACAAATACGTAATAACAAAATATTGCAACAGATATTTTATTTAATTGATTTAATACATCCTATTTTTGCAGAAAATAAAAATTTAACACCATTCGAAAAACTATTACAAAAAAGGAAAGAGAAGAAAAAGCAGCGCAAACTTAAAAATAAGGAAGAAAAGGAAAAAGAAGATGATTCCGAAAACATTTCATCAGATGATGTACCATCAGATATTGACATGAACGACCCATACTTTGCCGAGGAGTTTAACAAACCTGAATTTAAGGGTAAGAAATCTAATAAAAAAACAGTTAAAGACGATTCTAATGATAATGACAGTGAGGAGGAAAAGAAAAAAGCGGAATTAGAGTTGTTGTTAGATGAAGACGACGGGAAAGCACACTTCAGTCTTAAGAAAATACAAGAAGCAGACAATGTTACCAAGAAATCAAAGAGGAAAAAGAAACTAAAAGAAAAAATGAAAGAGCAAAAGGAAGCCTTGCCAGATTTTGAAATGAACATGAACGATGAACGTTTTTCAGCATTGTTTAATTCCCATCTATATAACATTGATCCTAGTGACCCGAACTTTAAGAAGACTAAAAATATGGAAAAACTCATACAAGAGAAGTTAAAAAGACGACCAGTTGATACCCCCGCAGATGTTACGCAGTCCAAGAAATCTAAAGAAGATGCTGAGTTGAGTTTATTAGTTAAGAATATCAAACGAAAAACAAAGAATGTTGTAAAATAAATACTATGGTAATTATTTAACCCTTGTTTTTTTATCTTACATTGAAACTAGCTATCAAACATAACTTGTAATTGTATGGAATGAAATGTCTTTATTTTGTATAGGCCTACGGGGGCACTTACAAATTGTCAGGTACAGTTTTTTTTCTTACACTACCACCGGATCGGGATACGACCTCAACTGAGAAGATCCGGCAAGAAACCCAGCGGGTTTGTCTTTTTTCTAATTTATATCCATTTTTTTTAAATATAATTACAATCATGTCTTTTTTTACATGGTAATGAAAGTTAGCTCCATTATCTATACTATAATAAATCTGTAAGAGGTCGCTGTCTGTACATGGAATAAATTTAGCTGAAAACCATTTCTAGAGGTCTTTAATACGATATAGAACCCAAAATAATAGTTTTTAGAAATCTTTTCTGTTTGTCTGTTTGTCTGTTTGTCTGTGTGTTTGAAAACGCTAATCTCAGAAACGGCTTATCCAATTTGAATATAATTTTCACTGATGTGTTGTGGGAAACTTCACTTAACATTTAGTGTTTATTTTATGTAAATCGGTTTACGAATAAAAAAGTTATGTCAATTTAAAACTACGCAGTATTTATTCTGTGTTCGATAAGTGTTAATAAGATAAGTAACTGCATAGTTGAATTGGTAGAAACTAAACATGTTATGGTCTGTAAAATGTATTCCTTTGTTATGTATTTTTATTGGTTATGTGTGTACCTATGTTATTTGATACCATACAAATCTATATCTCTATATCTATATATACTTATATAAAAACGAAAGGATGTTCTCTCACTCATCTATTGAATAAACATCGTAGAGCCTAAACTGCTAAAGATACGAATATGATTTTTACTAGGGGTTCCTTTTAAGACGTAGACGTGAGTTATGAATGAATTTTCTGATCCCCCCCCCCCCCAATTTAACCCAAATAGGAGATGTAAGTTTGTATGAAAGTCAGTCAATTTTGAGGCCACCTCAATAAAATTTAGTATTTCGCTTTGATTTTTATGTATCTTATCGTTTTAAACCGACTTCCAAAAAGGAGCAGGTTATCAATTCGTCTGTATTTTTTTTTTTATTTTTTTTTATTTTATATTTGTTACTCGATTTCTCCGCACTGGGTGAACGGATTTGGATGATTTTTTTTTTTTCATTTGAAAGGTAGTGCGTGTCATCGGGTGCCATTTATTTTTAGTTCACTTTTGACAGTGGCATCCATAAGAAAAGCGCATAAGTCTGATATTTGCATTAACGATGTGCGCGATAAATAGATGAATAACTCAATTTCCCGTCAACCGATTTTGATGATTTTTCTTTTATTTGAAAGAATTTACTTCAAGGGTACTCTGATGAGTTTGATACGGTTCTGATCATAGGATCCATTTCTTTGAAGCAAATTAACGAAATTAGTGATACTCGGCCAAAACCTAAGCTGTAGGAGTCCAATTGGGTTGAATGTAGAATGAGATTACTAAGCATATATTTCCTTAAAAAAATGACCTTCAACTCTTCAATCCTGATGATGCAGGGGTACTGCTAGCCTGAACCGTAGAAGTAAGTCAATTTGTTTTTATGGATATGTAATAAGATTGTTAATCAAATTCATGGGACATAAATTTGATCCTCAACTCCTCAACCCTGATGATGTAAGGGTATTTCAAGACTAAACCGTAAGAGTTGGCTATTTGGCACTTACGGTTATGTAATAAAAATACCAAGCAAAGATACACGGTAAAAATGTTGACCTTCAACTCTTCAACCCTGATGATGCAAGGTTACTTCAAGCCTAAGCCATAGGAGATGGCCATTTGGTGCTTTCGGGTTTGTAATATGATTACTAAGCAAAGACACAAAATGAAAATTTCGACCTTCAACTCCTTACCCCTGATGATGCAGGGGTACTTCAAGCCTAAGCAATAGAAGTTAGCTATTTAGTGCTTTCAGGTATGTAAAATAATTACTAAGCAAAGACACAAGATGAAAATTTTGACCTTTAACTCCTCAACCCTGATGATGCAGGGGTACTTCAAGCCTAAGCCATAGAAGTTAGCTATTTAGTGCTTTCAGGTATGTAATATAATTACTAAGCAAAGACACATGATAACAATTTTGACTTTTAACTCCTCAACCCTGATGATACAGGGGTACTTCAAGCCTAAGCCATAGAAGTTAGCTATTTAGTGCTTTCGGGTATGTAATATAATTACTAAGCAAAGACACAAGATGAAAATTTTGACCTTCAACTCCTCACCCCTGATGATGCAGGGTACTGCTAGCCTAAACTATACGAGATGGGCATGGCATAATTACTAAGTAAAGACACATGATGAAAATTTTGACTTTTAACTCCTCAACCCTGATGATGCAGGGGTACTTCAAGCCTAAGCCATAGAAGTTAGCTATTTAGTGCTTTCGGGTATGTAATATAATTACTAAGCAAAGACACAAGATGACAATTTCGACCTTAAGCTCCTCAGCCCTGATGATGCAGGGTACTGCAAGCCCAAGCTATAGAAGTTGGTTCGCTTACGTATAAGTAATAAGAATACTAAGCAAAGACATGGGATATTTTTTTTACCTTCAACTCCTCCCTGATGATGCGGGATAGTGCAAGCCTAAATTATAAAAGGTAGTCACATAATGCTTACGGTTGTTTTTAGTATATATCATAAGTTTAATGACAGCTCATTAAACTGAAATGTGATTAATATATTAAACTTCAATTCATCAACCCTGATAATCTAAGTACACAACCTACTTAAGCCGTATGAGTTTGGTACTTATTGATTACAATACATTACAACCCATTCCTGAGAGAACATTATGATGAAAAGTGTCACTTTGAATACCTAAATCTTGAAAATGCAAGAGTATTGTCATGTTATTGTTAAGAGTTGGATTTAGCTGTAGCTTTTTAAACAGGATGGGTTAGGTTAGGTTGGAACATAAAAGAAAACATAAAAAATAAGCGAGCAGGGTGCGGCAGCGCCCTGCGAGCGGGTGCGCCCTGTTCGTATGAATTGTAAAAGTGTTTTGATTATGTCTTCTGCTTTACAAAGAAGAATGCGGGATTTACGTACACAAATAGCCCGATTTACCTCTTAAAAGATCTTATCTTTGGCCACATGAAACAAAATATGAACTTAGAATATATGTCGCTGTTCAGTGATATTCCAATTTTCTAATAATTTACTTCATGTAGATAATAGTGCTTTGGTATCCGGAAAAATTAAAATCAATCTTTATATCGATAAGCCTTCGTTTAAATGTGGAGGAGTTGGTTGAAAAAGTATATCCCGATATTATTAATACAACCAATAACACTATAAATTGGTTTCAAAAGACGGCTATATACCCACCCACCAATGAACGTGTCGATAAAATAAATGATTTATTTTTTTTCAAAATTTAAAGCAGCGTCACAGATTTACTATTCGGTAGACACAGTCATTGAGATGGAGGAAGCAGTACATTATCCAACAGAATTTTTGCCTTCCGGAACTCCTGAACACAAATTAATATTAAAAGTAGGTTTACCTATAATCTTACTTAGAAATTTGAATCCGCCAAAATTACTTCAAATAGTATTTTCCAATTCGAAAAAGTTCAAATCAATCTTTATAATCGATACGTTTTGGTTCAAATGTGTAGGAGTTGATTGAAAAAAGTATCCCAATATTGTGAATTAGACCACTAAGAATGTAAATTGGTTCAAAAAAGTGATTTACAATATTAGAATTCGTCTAATTAAAAAAAAATACATAACAATACGTTCCTACCCACAAATACACACTTTAAATTCGTTTTTTCACTCTGTGTTTGACCAGGTAATCCTTGAGCGGCCAAACCGATATTAATGAACTACTTTTTATCATAGAATTCCCACGGTGTCGAGATTTGCGCGAGAAAAACTTTGTGACACGTTGATTTGCACGCGGGCAAAGCCGCGGGTACAGCTAGTCTCCAATATAATTACTGTTCCTCATATACTGTGTGTACTCTACTAGTTTTGACCTGTGTTTACTGTACATCCCAGAGTAAGCTCACTTTATTTTACGTTACTAACTTACAGTTATGTATTAATTTGACGTATTTTTTAAAGAACAGAATTTAATACTTGCAAAATAAATTCAATAATTAGCTTAGCACTTAAAGAAAACTAAAATAATGTCAAAAACGTATAATATCAACAAATAGTACAAAAACTGCAACGTCATTTATCATGAAGTTGAGGCATATAAAGCTTTCTTGATCTCTCTGCCCAGCGCTGCGCCTAGCGGAGGAGGCACTGCATTTCCAATCTGAAATAAGAAAACATCATCAAAAATCGTCAACTCTAAAAAATATATCTTTTATAGAAGTTGAAGTACCGAACGAGGACGCAATTCGCTTGATGGTAAATGACCACTGCCGCCAATGGCCATCTGTAATCTGAAGTCAATTACGGCTGCGGTGCTACTATCAAGGTCGCCTCATGGGAAAGTGATGCGTAACAGTATGTCAGTATTCCACCATAACGGAGCCGGCAAGAGATAGCTGTCGCGGAAGACTTACGAGACTGCGCACTCATTCTTGGGGCCCACAACGCATGGTTTATTTGCAAATTAGCTCGGAATTTATCACCGTCGCGCTAAAGTACTTATATATGAAGTGTGTGTGTCCATCGGCCCTAGTAACCACTTACAGTATCAGATGGACTGCATGGTTATTTGCTATTCAAATATTTTTTTAAAGAATTTAGTAGATAACGAGCACCTGATAGTGTCATTGCCGCGCATGGACAGTGAGATTCTACCTGAAGTCAATCACAGATGCTTCGCCACTCCCTAGGACTAAAATGGTTGCCTCATATTAAAGTGTGCCCGCAAGGACCCTTCCATCGAAAATTCGAAACTCCAGAAATGCTTCACGCTGGAAATAAGTATGGCGGTGATACCTTCCGAGTCGAAATACACTAGTCCTACCACCTTCCAACTTTTAATTTCCCAGTCGTCAACAGTGTTTACGAGTGTTACCGAGCAGGAATGAGCCTCTAAAACCACTTATCATCAGATAGACTGCTTGCTATTTCAATGTAATAAAATAGTATCGTAGCCAAAGCTAGCATTCCAAACCTGTCGATGCTTGTCCATGACGGAGCCGGCGAAGAGGTAGCTGTCGCGGAAGGCCTGCGAGCGCGCGCACTCGCGCACGGAGACGACGCGCGGCTGCGCGGGGTGCAGCACGCGGCCCTGCTTGCCCATCGGCTCGGGGTCCGTCACCGTCGTGCTGAAGTACCCGCCCCATGATACGCGACCTGGAAAATTTTCTTTTGATGATACGATGATGATGATAATCTTGCGTGACATAAACTGATAATAATAAGTAATAATTTAGACTTAAGTGAATATTGACATATAAGTACCTAGATAGTATTTGTAAAATATAATTATTAACTTAACCTAAATATTTGCACACCATCACTGTGGTAAATTGTGAGCATTGTAATATAGCAGTAAGATCTATTGTCACCACAATTTTGGCAAATAAATATTCATTCATTCATTCATACGCATGACGGAGCGGTTACCGGTCAGACGGTACGGTTTTTTTTATACGACTAAAGTAGCAAACGAGCATGCAGTCCACCTGATCGTAAGTGGTCATTGCCGCCCATGGACATCTGTAATCAACTTCATACAGAACATGGGTTCCATTTGAAGTCAACCACAGATGCGTTGCTACTCCCGAAGACTATGACGGTTGCCTCTTGTGAGTGTGCCGGCAACAACACCCTTCCAACAAAACGCAAGAAATGCTTCACGCTAGAAATAGGTGTACTTGTAGGTGGCGGTGGTACATCCCCGGTCGAACTGTGAACGTCGCTCCAGCAGGAAAGTAGCACGTAGAGGGATATGAATGGGACGAATAATTAGTGCCCAATCTGCTGTAAATGTGCGCCAGATAAAAAATTTGTGCGTGTTGTAGTTTTTGAAATAAACGAAAAAAACGATTCCTGCTGGGGTAACGTTGTTCCAGCAGGAAAATTCTAAACGAAAGATCGAGGAGTTAAAAATTGCATATGAGCAGAGAGCTTATATTTGTGCAAATTTGTGCGCTAAAAATATAATTTGTGCATCTTCAGGTTCTCGAGATATTGCGTTTCCTGCTGCGGTAACGTTTTGCAAAATCGCGTATCTAAAAGACTATTGTATGTGCGCCTGTAGAATAAACATGTACAAATAGCTCTTAATTTGTGCGTATTTGTGACAAAATTAGATTTAAAAAAATACTTATAGTTTTCGAGTAATCACGGTTTTTTCAAAAATCCAAACAGTGTTATAGCTCCTAAATAAGAAAACATATAAGGTCACTGAAAACTGCATTCGGTCCGTCTTGGCGTGGTTAATTAGCACAAAAAAAAATCAAAAGCGCACATACGTGCGTTTTTGGATAATATGAATTAAATGCAAAAAACGACGTCCTACCTTTGACGTCACCGTTCAAGAAACTGGCTCAACCTAAGATGTTTGGGCATTAACCAAAAATTAGTGCGTTTAGTCAAATAATATGCAAGATAAATATCCATTGAGAAATACTTCGCATTAAGTAAATATAAACAAAAAAACAAAACAGACACAAACGCTGGTTATACGACCAAATTCGAATGACTATAAAAAAGCGGGGATTTTATACATGCTAATGACCTTCTTAACTTTACTCACTAGCCGATTAGAACTTAGTATACTCGAATACACTGAAGTAGAAAATAGAAAATAGAAAATAAACTTATTTGTGCGGTAGATTTGTACACGATGAAGTACATAATAAAAAAGACCTTAATTGCTACTTGGAATATTATTAGTTATCTTCATTCCAAATTTAATTAAAATACATTCAGCACTACAATTCAGCATACATTAAGGCATTTACATTAATAATACGATAATAGTCTTAATTTTTTAATTGGAAACTGATCTGTGATTTTAAATTATACAAGATACAAAAATATAAAGTGTGTGTGTGTGTTTTTGTACACGCGTTCGAAGTTATACTTCTTTGGCTTAATATAAGATAAAAATCTTTTTAAAAGTTTTATCTTTCGCATAATTCTATGCTTGGAGAAAAAACGACATTAACAGTAGAAAAAACTAAAATGTTTACTATAGTTAACTTCAGGGTGTCGGATTTACTTGTCGGTGTGCGCGCGCATCGTAAGACTCTTCGTAAGACTATTTACTCTCATCATTTTTACCTAGCCCGCCAAAAGAAGTATAACTTTAATAACCTTATGGAACTTTTTGCGTCCGAATATTTTACTTAAGATTTTTCTGTGATCTTATTTATGAATCAAAATTAAAGAAAATATAAATAAGAATTTTCACACATACTAGGTCATTTGATAATTACACAATCCATTTATTATATTTTGTAATTATTTCCCTAGGTCGTATAATTAATCACCAATAAACGTTTGAGCGTGACAGTACCTGCAATAATACGTTCAAGAAAGAAAGGTCATTAGTATATATGAAACCCCCGCTTTTTTGTAGTCATTCGAATTTGGTCGTATAACCAGCGTTTGTGTTACTGTTTTGTTTTTTGTTTATATTTACTTAATGCGAAATATTTCACACTGGAATTTTATCTTACATATTATTTGACTAAACGCACTAATTTTTGGCAAATATCCAAGCAGCTTAGGTTGAGCCAGTTTCTTGAACGGTGACGTCAAAGGTAGGACGTCGTTTTTTGCATTTAATTCATATTATCCAAAAACGCACGTATGTGCGCTTTTGATTTTTTTTGTGCTAATTAACCACGCCAAGACGGACCGAATGCAGTTTTCAGTGACCTTATATGTTTTCTTATTTAGGAGCTATGACACTGTTTGGATTTTTGAAAAAACCGTGATTACTCGAAAACTATAAGTATTTTTTTAAATCTAATTTTGTCACAAATACGCACAAATTAAGAGCTATTTGTACATGTTTATTCTACAGGCGCACATACAATAGTCTTTTAGATACGCGATTTTGCAAAACGTTACCGCAGCAGGAAACGCAATATCTCGAGAACCTGAAGACGCACAAATTATATTTTTAGCGCACAAATTTGCACAAATATAAGCTCTCTGCTCATATGCAATTTTTAGCTCTCCGATCTTTCGTTTAGAATTTTCCTGCTGGAACAACGTTACCCCAGCAGGAATCGTTTTTTCCGTTTATTTCAAAAACTACAACACGCACAAATTTTTTATTTGGCGCACATTTACAGCAGATTGGGCACTAATTATACGTCCCACTCATATCACTCTACGTGCTACTTTCCTGCTGGAGCGACGTTCACGGTCGAACTACACTGGTTCTACCACCTGACAAACTGGATCTGGGTGTGTATAAGTACTTGAATGATGAATTTAAGATCTAGTTCTGGGTCTGGATGTAGAGGAAATCATAGTATGGAGACTATGTGTGTAGAAAGCGGTTTTTTATTATTCAGAATATTTAAAAAATAAAAAGGCGGTAGGTTGATAAAGACAATTTTTCGCTTATGACACATCCAAAAAATGTGTTCTTAAAAATGTGTATTTTTTCCTCATATTCAATTTACGCGATAACAATTTTGCAAAGAGAATATGTAATGTTTTTGTACATTTTTCGTTTTATAATTTTTTAATCTTTTTTGATGAACCTAAGATGGTTTAGAACTTAGAACTTAACAGTGCTTGTGGAGCAAATAAATTAATCGAGTTTGAGTTAATGTTACCTTAGAGCCGTACCCAGGGGTTGTAAAGCAAATAAATAATTAAGTTTGACTTGGTATTACTGTACCAGCCCAATGGTTGTGGAGGAAATAAATTACAGAGTTTTAATTTAAACTTGAGTGTTAGGACCCATTTAAAAATACCACTAAACTCGAATGACAAATCTCGCATTGAAAACTTCGAACTGATTTGTACGATACTCGTATGAAATTGAAAAAAATGTCATGCGAGATCAAGTTTATACAAGCCGACATTCTCATGAGCAACAATCTGATTACATTAATTTCGTTGTGTAAACAACCATAGACAATTATCGCCTGGCGATAAGTCATAAGCGAGTCTCGTGTGATTTAATCGTAGGCGAGATTTTATTTCTTGCTTGTATGTAAACATTTTGATACGATTATGAAATAAAATGTCTTTATTTTGTATAGGCCTGCGGGGCACATACAAATTGTCAGTTACACATTTTATTTTTAACACAACCAGCGGATCGGAACACGACCTCAACTGAGAAGATCCGGCAAGAACTTTAGCGGGTTTGTCCTTTTTGTTATGTTGTATTTTTAGTGTTATGGCGATTATTGCTTGTGACAGTAGCGTATACTTTCTCGAACCGAAACGTACGAGAAAAACTCTCTCCATCTAAACGGGCCCTTACCGTAGAGGCCGGCCCAGTGGTTGTGGCGGTTGCCGGTGTGCGGCAGGCACCAGGGGATGAGCGTGTGCTCCTGCTTGTCGGCGGCGCAGCACGCGCCGGCCGCCGCGCACGCGCACACGCCGCGCAGCGCGCCGCTCGACGACCGCCCGTTCTTCTTGTCGTCGTACCGGTACTGGAGCACCTGCACGACGTGTTTTAAATGTTTTAGGGTTTTGTAGCCAAAGGGTAAAGACGAGAGCCTATTGCTAAGACTAGGACGTCCGATATTTCTGCCTAATAACAACAGAGCATAGCACTGCTGTTCTTAGGTAGAAATAGGAGTGGCAGCAATTTTTTTGGTCTTTCACTTGAAATTTAAAAATTTTGAAATACATTTCAAAATTATTATTCGTATTCATGCAAAGTAAGAATACAATAACAGGACAATAGCTAAAGTCTGTGTCTACTTATGTACACGCGTTAGTAGTTAGCTTCTTTGGCATAACAAGATAAAAATCTTTTTCAAAATTTTATCTTTTGCCTGTCATCATTTTTTCATAACGCGCCTAGAGGTATATCAAACGTGCGGCACTCGGTGATCTCCGCGATAAAGCTATTACATATCATTTTTCATTCAACTTCATACTGTGACTTTTGTGTGACGAACCTTAAAATTTCATTCTCATCATTTTTCAGAACGCGCCTAAAGAAATATAACTTCAAAAATAATAAGTTTTACAAACCTTGCATTTAGTTCCATCCGATAATGTAACTGATATGTTGGGTAAGTCCCTCCAATCGGAGCCGGGAGTGGTTGGTATCCTACATATTCTCGCTTGGATAAGTGGTGCCATATTCTTACATATATGGTCGCGCAGTTTCGCATTCTCATCCTTACTGCGAACCAATCGCTGGAAATGGCTCTCAGGCATACAACCGTAGTCTATTTCTATTTTATTAGCACCATTGCATATTTCCGGCAAGTCGCTCATGGCATCACTGATAGTACACGTTCGTCTCGGGGCCGACTCGTCCCACTTTATATTAGTTACGAATCGTTTGCCGTCAATAGTCGTTGTTAACGAACACGCGCGTCTACTGAACACGTGTGTCGGTTCTGGGTATACTGGCAATTTGTACCCTGGGGCGGCTGCTAGGATTATCAACCGTCTCCGCGTTTGCGGAACCCCATAATTCCCAGCTTGTAGAATGCCGAACGTGCACTGGTAACCCATATCGAGCAACGCCCTCAGAGTCAGCTTCAAAACCATGCCCTTCTTGAAGGCGACGAAGTTTCGCACATTCTCCAGTATAAAGTACTTAGGTCTGTAGTAGTCGCAATAGGACAAATAGGATGCCACTAGTGAGTTCTTGAAATTTGAGTACTCCCTGGAGTTAAACCTGGTTGGAATTAAAGAATATTAAAATATCAAATGGAATTAATGTAAGACAATTTTGTAATAGTAATAATAAATAAGTGGCAATACATTATCATCGGTGACTGTAATTCGTAATAAATAATCATATTGTAATTTAAAATGCATACTTTGAAAGGTAAAACATAGCGAATTATTTTTAAATTTTATAATAAGCAGTGCCAACCTAGTGGTTGAAATTCAGTCTCTCATGAGGCAATATGTACAAAAAAATTGCAACTGACAATTTGTGAGTTGGTTCGTATTTCACACGAATGTCAATATTTTCAGTGTTGGTATTAGTAATGTGGGTATTAAAAAATATTAAGCCATTGTTATAATGGTAAATGAAACATATTCTACTACTACTAGTCTGATGGGTTTATCAATTCTATCTTGGCCAGTATGGTGCATAGGTGTTTACCTGCTGAATCTGCCAGTCAGACCCATGTCCAGCAATGGGGCAGTAAAGGGCTGACAATGACCCATGGTGCAAATAATAGAAAATTAAAGTAAAAAATATATATTACTATTACCTATTCATCCCAGAGAAGCCCTGGCAAGGCGGCCCTCCGCACAGCAATTCCACCTCGCCCTGCGCGGGCAGGCGCAGCCCCGCCGCGCTGTGCGACGACCCTTCCATGGCAGCCTTCAGCAACGCGTTGCAATCCTCGTTGAAAACTGTACAACTTTTATTATTCATCGAATACGCGTGAGCCGCGGCTTCCATGTTTTCAATGGCCCATTTACACTCCGCGACACCGGACTGATGAAGTCCGTCCGACAGTCCCCCACACCCAGCGAAAACGTCTAACGTCCGCAAAGGTCTAACTTTAGCGTCTGCCACCGCAGTGATGTTTGGTTCAGCCGGTTTACTCGACTTGCCCTTCCCCTTTCCCTTATCTTTGCCTCTATCCGTGCGACCGACGGCAGTAGCATCATGCGGAACATCCTCGAACTCTCCAGACGCCTTATTAAACGCCATCCGGAAGTAAAATCTACTGGGATCTCTCCCGAGCCACTCGTGTAATGTGTCTTGATGTGGGATGTTCTTTTCGTAGACTAGATGACATGGCCCCATTACTGACGAAAAGGATATCTCTTTAATTTCGTCTGACCAATAGACGACATTTAAATCTTCGTGCTGTGGAAATCTGCTCGAAGTATTTTCAGGTCTGTACAAAACATTCACTTTTACATAAATATCTTGAGGAGATATAAGAGGGCCTTCCCCGGCGGCCGTGACGGCAGCGATGTGGCCGACGCAAAAAGGTTCTCCCGTATCCACGTTTGAACCGCGTAAATTGTTGTCACTCTTTCTATAGTACTCTGGGTAAATATCTTCATCGACATTTTCCAATTTAATGCTACAATTTTCCTTCATAATGTTGTTGTTATTTTTTAATTTAAATGTACCCGGTTTTAAAAAGACACCACAACCCTTCTTGTAATCATAGTTTTGCCATCGTACTGTCGTCCATTCGGATCGATTTGCTTCCTTCACAAGCTCAGATTTCTCCACAAGTTTTCCTGAAACTTTGGGAATGTCCATTGAATCTCTCTTAGTTTTACGTTCGCAAGATGGACAGAAACGATGTTTTCTTAATGGATTCGGACAAATTGGGTCCTCTGGTATATCTTCAAACCGTGCTGTGAATCTTTCGTAATATTTTTTATAGTAGTATGTTTTACCATCGTCTTCAATAAACTCTTCATCTATTTCTTTTCCACCAAGGCTGAACCAATCAGCTGGTGCATTTTTCCTATCTACATTTGCTTTCCTTAATATTGAAGATAATGGAGCTCCATGACAACATCTATCAGCTAAAAATACTTCTCTTGGATCACCACATTCTCCCAAAACAGTATCTGAGGATCTTATGAAGACTTCTCCATGAAAATAGCCAGCTTTAGGGTTTATACTATCCTTCCACATGTATGTTACTCTAGCTACTAAAGCAGGAATGTTGGATTGGGAAGTTTCAACCATAACAAAGTCCCCAATTGTCAATTCGGCATCATCAATTTCTACTTTTTCGTAGTATACTTTAGTAGCGTCAGCTTTTGTCGGCTCTCCTATCCATTTGATTTTTCTACTGTTGGTTCCAGTTAGCTTGACAGGTAAAACTTCGTCAATCTTATCATGTTCTTTCTTTTCTGCCATCTGTCGATATTCTTCTTCGTCTTCGGGATCGGAATCCTCTGCTTGTTGTACAGCCATGTTTGGACAGAGTCTACGTACACATGCTTTTTTTGTACGTCCATGACCACCAAATTTGGCCATCGCCCGACAGGCATTACACTGGCCACAATCCGGTAATTGACAAGCTTCACATATTCCACATCTTTTTCTTCTCAACACAAGTTCATGATTTGTTTTATCCAACTGATTTGTGAAAAAGCTCTCAAATGTCTTTCTTACAAGAGGTGTAGTGGTAGCCTTAGTCCAAGCTTTTTTGTCAACCTTTTTATAATCTATTTTAGGGCGAATTTTACGTTTACCGAATTTAATTCCCATCAGCTTTATCAATTCCCTCATACATGGCAATGTAATCAAAGGTTCTGCATCATCATCTGCTTCTAAAGTAACTACTTGATCACATACAAATTGAGCATGTTTGTGAAGTATTTCCTCTGTCATTTTTTTATCATTTAAATCTGGAATTACAGATTCTCTCACAACCTGTAATAAATCTTCATAAGTTGGTTGAAGGTAATGATTTTCTTCTAAATACTCAACTACGACTTTGCTGAGCCAAATTTTCTCATATAAATTATCCATTAATGGGGTATATTCATCACTAGGTCTGAGCAAATTGTATTCACCAAACTCTGTGGACAGTGTTATACAATTTCTCATACCGCCATCGAACCCGTGAATAAACCTACAAGAGCAAATAATACATATTTTAAAAATGAACAGTTGTCAAAAAATACTAACAAGTGGTTTAAAAGAAAGTACCATTCTATTATCGGGCCTACATCCTTAACCGGAATAGATTCGTCATCAATGTCTGGAGAGTCAGAGCATATTGATTTCAGGTACCCCGACATGTAAATTCTAACATCACTTTCAATTAAACCACCATCTATAGGACACAAATGTCCATGGTGATCAAAGATTGAGAAGCCTGTTATATTTGTTTGTGGTCTTTCCATAATATCTCCTTCATCACCTGAAAAAAAGTACTTTAAAATTATAAATTGAAGTGATTTACATTTAATACATTTGTAAAATATCTAAACATAGCATAAATAATGTCTCCTTATAAAATTGTACCCCTTTGTCTTATGAAATTGCAATGTAGCAATTTACAGGATTTTGAAAATGTTGCAGTAACCATTCGATAAATAATGTAGTAAAATCAGAATCTCCATTTCATCGACGCATCCTGGCACAGGTATATTTTTACTTAAAAGAATGTCCCAACAACAAAATTATGTATGTTATTATCCCTTGATTATGATTAAAAATATTTTTCATTTTCATCAATCATAGAAAAAATCTATACACAAGATGGAGTTATAGCTATTGATAATGCATAAACCACTTACCAGCTGATAATATCAATTTATCATTAGTCAAAGCAATAAATTCCTCAATAGCATCCTGTGGATGTCCTTGGTAAAATATTATATCAGAATTATTGAGAAACTGCCCACAAGTATCACATTTTTCTAAATCTGGGTTTGATTTTTGCACAATTTCATTTTGATTTGAATTATCACTACACAAATCTACAACTCCATTTTTAGAAATTTCATTGTTATTTTCTTTTTCATCCAAAATGTTGTCACATGACTCAATGCTATTAAATTTAACTTCATTGGAATTTTTATCTGTTTCTAGTTGTCTCTTTGTTTCATCTTCTATTTGATCATTCCCCTCTTCAGATGGTATCGGTGTAGCTACATAGTGATTGACAGATTTAGTATCAGCAATTGTTTCGGCCTCATTTCCTGGTGTATCCATTTTTAATCTTTTCTATAAATGAGAATATTTAAACATAGTATTAGTGATACAATAGAATCATATTACTATTTAAAGGCAGGTGATCCATCTGTGTTTAACAAGTTTAACCAACGGATGGCTATTGAAAATTTTTTATTTGTGCAAAACTGTCCTGTTTCAATCCATTGAGATTTCAATGGTAAACATAAGCCTCCCCTTATTTTATTTTTTTTTGTTACTTTGTTCTAAATTGTTATTCAGGCCTGGCATGTGTGTTAGTCACCTTAGTCCTCTCATTAGACATCCATGAGTATAGAGATAATCCATTGAAGATCACCAAAATATGGTTTATTTGTCTAATTCCCCTATTTTTTTTGTAAGTAATAATTAATTACAGTTAATAATTAACAGATGTGTGCTTTGTTACAATACTAAAGGGAACAATCCCAAACCACTACAAAACATAATGAGGAAATATATACAACTGAGAAAAAAAAGGTTTTCTAAGTGCAAAATCTACCAATTAGCAATGGGCCATTGCAGTGGACTATGACCAAGTACTCCCTTATTATGACAGGAGAACCATGTCCAGCAGTGGGACAATAATGGTTTGTCAATGAATAATATAAGGAAACTACCTTCAAGATAAAATATTCCACATTAGACAGACAGTAAAATAGGTGGGGGTACAACCGTCAGTACAGTCTTCTCTCAGAATGAGAGAGTTTTTAGGCCATAGTCCACCGCATGGGCCAAGTGTGAATTGGTGTAACAAGTAAAATAGGTACTTCAATCAAATCAACAGTCAAATGTTCAATGTATGTAGGGTTATGAGATATTCTATTCATTAATACCCCGATAGGTGAGACTGACTGATAACCTCGTAAGTCAGATATAAGAAATTCGTAACACGAAATAAATTGTAGCTGTCATACATAGTCTTACTATACTATTTAATAATAATGTGTGATATTAAGACTATGTAATTGATAACATAAAGTATGTGATGCAGGTGGCACAGACGAATTCAAGAGATTAGACCGCATAGTATAAGTCGAGGTATTACTTTATATACTATTCTCAAGCCCCTCCCAAGTAATATGAATCCACCACTGAGTGCAATGAAACAATATAATACCTGCTCAGAGATATCACTGGACGGACTCCGACTTCGTTTCATTGGGAACATATTTGTAATCTTCAGCTGGTTTCCATTACTCTTTGATTTTTTAGTTACTCTGAAATTTTAAAATATTATGAAAGGAGGGATTTTTATATGAATAATATTATGGGTACATAATATGGTGGGTTATGGACATAAATTAAGATAAATAGGATAATTTTTGTTTTATCCGACTGAAGTAGCAAATGAGCATGCAGTCCATCTTGGCAAATGGTCACCGCCGCTCATGGACATCTGCAAGCAACTTCAAATAGAACATGGGTTCTATCTGAAGTCAATCACAGATGTGTTGCTACTCCCGAGGACTATGATGGTTCTCTCATATATAAATGTGCAGGCAACCACATCCTTTCAATGAAACGCAAAAGCTGGTACTGGTGGTACTGGTTAAATTTAATTGTGTATATTTTTTATTAAGAAGTAATGTGAAATATTTCAAGAATTTCAAGTACTTACTTTTCTTGTGGAGAAACAATCTTTTGTACGGAAGAAACATTTTGTTTATCAGGAGACACTTTTACATTTGAGTTAGATTTTTCTTTAAGTCTGGGACTTATACGTAAACTTGTAGACACAGGCATTTTATGGAATTAGTGTCAAATAATGCAATTTGATTTAAGCACAATGAAACTCATGGTTTTACTTAATCTGCACACTTAAGACTTTTTAAATGGAATCCGATTAAATTTTATCAAAATTAAACAAATAGTATACGTCCTGATAAATCTAAAAAACTTTTGTTTGGTATGACACGGAATCTAATTTTATGACTTGTCAAAAAAAGGCGCGAATTCGGTGTTCATAACCAAAGAATTTTTTTTTTTTTTTTTTTGTTTTACGCGATGGCTTCTCGGTCTTATGACCATTTTGCCAATGACAAGTTCTGTACGGACAGAAGCGGGGAAATTCAAGTTACAAAAAATAAACATCGATAAATTTGGAAAAGGACAAGGATCAGAGGAGTTCGGTAAGGGATAGATAAATAAGAAAGGAAAATAAATATGAATACTACAGGTTGATATGGTTTGTGGTTAAATATGAAGCCAGGACTGAATATATTTGAGGTTTGTCAAATATTAATAAGGAAGAAATACAAAGCGGAAAAGGAACACCGAGGGAAGTAAGGTTTTGTAATAAGGAAGAACGGTCATATAATGGACAGGAGAAAAATATGTGATTCAAATCTGCCTCATCTGCACCACACGAACACATAGAATCATTAACTATCTTAAGTCTAGCTAGATGTTTAGGAGTACAAACATGACCCAATCGTGAACGTATTAAAATTGATGTTACTGATTTTCCAAGCTTAGCTTTAAAGAACCATGGTTTCGTTGGTAAATTAGGCTGAATTAATGCATAAAATTTGCCTTTTAATTTAGAAGTTTCATACCAAATTTGATTCCATGATTCCTTAAGGTGAACTTTAGGCAAAGCGAGCAAATCATAAGAATAATTCATATATGGATGCATATCTCCACATTCTATAGCATCAGAAGCAATCTCGTCAGCCTTCACATTTCCTTTGATGCCACAATGACTAGGTATCCATGCAAATGACACCTTATTTTGATTTGCAGAACAAGTTAAAAGTAGTTTTCTTATTTCCATAATTGGAGGGTAATTTTTAGCTTTAAGTGGAAATTTTGCTACAGCTTGTAATGAACTTAGAGAATCTGTAAATATGACGGCACTCCTTAACTTCATGAGTAATACATACTCCAAAGCTTTTATTAAACCAAAACACTCGCCAGTAAAAACAGATGATTCGGGTGGTAATTTAATCTTTTGTACAATGCCATACTGTGAATGATACACACCCACCCCAACACATCCAGTATTTGTCTTTTTTGAAGCATCCGTATATATAAAATGCCAACCATTCCACTTACCTAAAAGAATATTATTAAACTGTACATTTATTTCTTTATCATTTCTATTTACATCGATATTAAAATATATATTGGGAGATATGGTTATACACTCATATTCATATTTATATACAGGTAAACTAATTGATTGGTATGTGGGAGATGTTATGGCTTTAAATTTTAAATAACTGTTAACGGTACAGGTTTTGTATTTCCAAAAAGTAGATTTACTAACATTTTGGGTCAACAATTGTAAAGCAGGAAATAAAGGATGATTATTAAATTGTAACGATTTATATATAAAACGATCTGACAAGTACTGACGTCTTAAACGCAAGGGAGGATCAGTGCATTCAACTTGCAAAGCATTTATTGGACTTGACTTCATGCATCCCGTTATGATTCGAAGACATTTTGATTGAATACAGTCTAATTTTTTCCAACCGGATGAACAGCCGGGCTCTAATAAAAATGTACCATAATCGAGTATGCTTCTAATTAAAGCATTGTATAATAGCTTCAATGAATAAGGATGGGCTCCCCACCAAACGCCAGTAAGACACCTTAAAATATTAATGTTACGCTCACATTTTGCAGTGATGTATTCACAATGTGAAAGCCCGGTAAGCTTGGAATCTAATATTAAACCAAGAAATTTGGTTTCAGATTTTAAAGGAATTTCTTCGTTGTCAATAAGAATTTTTACTAAGGGAATGTTTCGTTTTCTTGAAAAAACTATTGCAGTACTTTTAGGCGCAGATATGTTTAAATTATTTAAAGTTAGCCAGGATTTCAATGAACCAAGGGAAGATGTTAGCAAATCACAAGCAACGGGTATCGAAATATTAACTGTATATAAAACAAGATCATCTGCATATTGTAATATTTTTATAGGGTTGTGGATTGAATGAATAATGTCATATGTGTAAATATTGTACAATAGTGGACTTAGAACTGACCCTTGTGGTAGTCCCTTCCACACAAGTCTTTCAATGCAAAGGCCATCATTGAGCAATAATTTAATTTTCCTCTCAGTGAGAAGATTCAAAACAAAGTTTGTGAGCAGCTCTGGTAAACCTAAACTATACATTTTATAGCGCAATATAGGCAGCAGAACACTATCGTATGCAGATTGAATATCTAAAAATGTGGCAGCTACTGATTCACTATTCGTAAATGCAAGACGGATATCTGTACAAAAGACAGCGATATTATCTATTGTGCTTTTCCCTTTTCTGAAACCAAATTGAGTGTTAGAAATTAAATTATAATGTTCAATGAACCATTCTAAGCGATTTTTTATTAAATGTTCTGCAATTTTTGTTAAAACGGACGACAATGCTATAGGTCTGTATGACGTAGGGAGTTCATGGGGTTTGCCAGGTTTTAATAGAGGAATAACTATTTGTGACTTCCATAATGAAGGAATTGATCCAGAAATCATTAAAGAATTAACTATATCTAAATAATACCTATGCATGGATTCATTAAGATTTACAATAAAGGAATAAGGTATAAGATCTTCACCTGGAGCAGAGTCATTAAGATTAGATAAAACGTCTTTTAATTCAGACAATGTGAATGGAGAATTAAGACCAAGTCGTTCATTGGTTGCTCTATTATCCATATTAGATTGTTGAAAACATTCTGATTGTTCCGGAACGTAAGGTGGAGCTAATATATCCATAAATTTGTAAGCAAGATTAGGAGAAAGACGTGTATAACTAGGATCTTTGTAAACTGAACGAAAGCGTTTAATATTTTTCCAAACAACAGAAGTGTGGGTGTCGGGTGAAACCAATGAACAAAAATTTTTCCAACCATTACACTTCTTTTTCTTTAAAAATTTACGTGTGAGAACAATAGTTTCAGATAATGTCTTAAAATTTTCAGGCGTCATGTTACAATTATAATGCTTTTCAGCTTCCTTTCGCTTTTTAACTGCCTTTGTACATTCTTCGTCCCACCATGGCGGTGAAGAAATATGGTGATTTTTTTTACTATTGTTTGCCCCAGGAAATATCTTTTTAGCAGCATCTTGCAATGTGCTTACAAAAGCATCATTGCAGAAAGTTTCGTTATTGCAGCTTAATTTAGGAAGTGACATGAACTTTGAGTCAATATAATTCTGGTAATCTGTCAAATTTGTTTTATTTAGTCTGTATCTTGGCCGAATCTGTTTATCTTGTGTAAAGTTATGAATTTGTGAAAGAAAGTTAATTAAAATCGGATAATGATCGCTGCCATAAGTAAGAGGGAGTGTATCCCAAGATAATAGAGAGGCAAGGTTAGGCGAACAAATGGATAAATCAACAGCACTTACATTCTCATGAGGCCCAGTACGACGTGTAGGTTTACCCGTATTCAAAATACACAGACTATTGTTATCAATTATTTCTAACATAATTTCACCATAAAGGTTACTTAATGTACTACCCCAAGACTGATGATGACAATTAAAATCACCTAAAATTAACATTGGCTGGGGAAGATACGATATTATTTTTTTAATTTCATCATAAACTATTACAGATGGATGAGCAATGTACACTGTCACATAACATATATTATCAATAGATACAGCAAGAACTGGAATATCAATATTATTAGGAAGAGGGACAGGAGAAATATGTACAGAGTTATTTACAAGGGTGGCAATGCCACCATAGCCATCTGATCTGTCCTTTCGAAGACATGTGTACCCAGGTATCTTAAAAGGAACACCCGGCGATAACCATGTCTCCGAAAGGGAGATAAGTAATGGGCTGTATTTATTTATTAAATAAGCAAGATCACTTTTCTTGCTAATCAAGCTTCTGCAGTTCCACTGCAGGATTTTGGATTTGTGATCCATTACGTGAGGTTATTTGCTTTAATATTTCAACAAGAGTAGCAGCGTTGTTCGGTGAACCTATATTATTTTGTAACAAAAGATTTATAAGAGACATTATAATTTCATTCATATCACACTGTTTTTCATTAACATCATTATTTACATTAACTGAACTGCCGTTACTAGGCAATGGAATGTCATACTCCCTAATTATAGATCTATGGGTTGCCTGGTCATATCCTTTTTGTACTTTCATAGGAGATCGAGGTTTTAAGAACACTGTTTTTTTATATGAAGTATTGCCATGATGCACTGGAGAATGGTTGGTGTTATTTGACCCATTATGATTCTGATTGACATATTGCTTTTGTGATGTTCTTAGAGCCTCTGAATATGACTTAGATATTTGAGGATGTAATTTCGATGCTTCTGCATATGATATGCAACTTTGAGCCATCGTTAATTTTATCTGTTTCTGTCTTACAAATTCTGGGCAAGATTTATTTGTTGCCAAATGAGTACCACTACATACACAACATACAGCACAATCATCGTCAATATTACACGTACTACCAGTATGGCCCTCACCACACTTAAAACAGCGTGGCTTGGAGCGACACTGTGTCTTGGTGTGACCATATCTACAGCACTGATAGCACTGGATGGTAGGGTATGTGTACAATTCAACAGAAAGAGCATTGTAATATATATATACATTTTTTGGCAAAATTTGACCATCAAAAGTTAAGACTACTGTTTGTGACGGTTTCCACACTGGAGAACCATCAACCATAACTTTATAATTGAGCCGTCTTATCTTTATAATTTCTCCACAACCAAATGGTACTGTAATTGATTCTTTGATTTCATCTGGTGACCATTCAGTAGGTACACCTCTTATTAACCCCATTCTAGTAATAGTGAAGGTTGGTATGAATGCTTTTAAATTATTATTACATAAACCTTCATGATTTAAAAATAGGTTAGCGTCAAGATAATTTGAGAAGGCTAATGAGATCTTATTTCTACCAATCTTTTTAATACTACCATTGACTATGTTTTTAAATGAGTATTTTTTTAATAATCTACCAAATGCTATGGGATGGAAAGTGCTTGGATCATTGGGGGATAAAAGATTACGTTGAACATGAATAACATAAGGTGAAATGTCTGTGTGGAGGAAAGTTTGACGAGATACTGGAGTGGGCTGAGGTAAATCTGAATTTAGTGGAGTTGCTTTATTATCGGAGACAGGTTCATTTTTATTAGCCAGAGATTGATTTTCGTCACTGTCACAATTACAATCATTTTTCGTGTGTGAACTATGACTACTCTTCCTTTTCTTATTACACGTTTTACAAATTTTCTTATGTTTAGGACGTTTACGGTGAGTAATATTTGTAGAAGCGTCTGTATCCATGCTAGAATCATTATTAGATATTGTTACATTATACGCGACCGGAGGAACAGAACCCCCGGGGTCCGGGGGTTCGTCCATAGTGATATTTGTAAAAACTTAAATTATAATGACTTACCGAGGAATATAATATAAGAAAAGAAACTAAATTACTAATAGAAGTGTTTTAAATAGAAAATTATACAAACTCCACTGATCAATGAGAAATAATTAAATTTTACGCTAAGAAATGCACCCGCCGTTTTCAAGATTTCCCGCGCTTCCCTCATGTATTTTCATTACATCAACCAAAGAATTTAGTACGTACAACAGTCAGACAAAAAGAAGGTACCACAGACCTAAAAATTATCGTACTTTGATTGATTTTGAAGAAAACCATAGTACCCAACTTGCCAACTAGCACTTTTTTGTCAAGAGCAACAAAAAAAAGGATTATCAGATCTAACCGGCTGTAGAAAAAAAGAAGCCTAGGAATGAAAAATGTACGTTGTCTCAAAATATCTGACGAGCAAATGAAAGTCACCAGTCCAAACTTAAATGGAAACTTTCTAGTGATAAAATGTTTATTACGCGCGACAACAATCGTTAATGGCAATTTTCGTATAATCCATAGTAGTCTGCCATCGTACATCGTACGTAATTACATATTATTGTAGCGAACCCATAACCTTTACCTTACCGACATTCGCTAATATTATTATTCATTTCATAAATTCATACAATATTATTTTTTTTCAATTTGACCCTAAATGGTCGTGATTCCTAGATTAAACAAGCATACTCTGTGATGTCTGTGGACTGTGACAAATACACTTTATTAAAATAATCTGTCTTTTAATCTTTGGCTATTGTTAGATATTCAATCTGACATTGACGGGACGACACTAAATTGAATTGATAGAATGAGATGAAATGAAATAACAGCTGAGTGGTGAGCAAACTAGCTAAGACGTCAAAATTGGATCGGTATCCAATACTGCTGAGTGCTGTTTATGTGTATATTTATTTTACAAAATACTTTGAATAATCATGAATTAGTCTCATAAATTATGAACATTATTATACTGATAATAAAATGATTTCGTCAAGGTTCATAAAATCGTTTTGGAAAAAACTGTCAACATCCTTTTATTCTACCGTTTCTTTACCAGATATCGACACAGTTTACTATTGTGACTCAAGAAATACTACAGAAATTAAAGAAAATATTGATTTACGCAAAGGGGTTGGCGACATAAATAGGGTGTTGGATATTTATAGCAGTTTACGGAATACTCCAGATGGAGATGGTCATCGTAGGCTTAGGGAAGATTTATACAAGGAATTGAGTAAACTACCAAACAGGACTCACCCGGCGGTGCAGAATTATAAAGACGAACCGCAGTTAGTACACGAAATAAATACGAAAAGAAACTTTGGGATGTATTCGCCACTACAGTTCAGTGAAATAACAGACCGGCTGAACCTAATGAGAACAGATAAACTCGGCAATACTTGTGGCAATAAAAGTTACTATTATATCGCCGAGCTCGCAGAACTAGAGGAAGCATTAATCAAGTACACGGTCTTAGCTTTACTTAATAGACAATTCCAGTTGGTGTCCGTCCCAGATATTTTATCTAGTAATGTGTTGAAAAGCTGTGGGATGACAATTAATAGCGATAGAACACAGGTTGGTGACAAATTCTCAATATACATTAATATTATTTTTGGTTTGACTTTGTTTAAATATTGTATTTATGAAGGATTCTGTCAGAAAAAAGGTTGGCATACATTGTCTATAATAACTTCCAATAATAAAGTGAGAGGAGGATCTCACATCGAGATTGAGATCACATGAGATAGACTTCAGATAGACCTCCATTGTAATACAAAGCTGTTTGCAGATGTCCATGGTTGGAGTAAACATAGGTCATCAGGTGGACTGCATGCTTTTATGCTACATCAATGTGATAAAAGTAAAAAAAAAAAATACTTTTTTTTAGATTTACTCATTAGATCCTGTGCATCACGGGCCTGATTTATATCTGTCAGGTACCGCAGAAATGTCATTGGCGGGCCTCTTAATGAATTCTGTACACTCAAAGGAACAATTGCCCCTAAAGCTAGCAGCTGTCAGTAGATGTTATAGAGCAGAGACATCAAATGTTGTAGATGAAAGAGGAACATATAGGTATGTCATGACATAACCATACACTAATTAATTATTATATGAAATTTCATCAATAATCCATATCAGATTTTATATCTTACAAACCTAGGGCAGCTTAAAGTTGTTCCTAATTCTTATGATGCAATTTTAACATCAATCTCTAATCCTACTCTGGATGTAGACTTTCATTAAAATGTTTCAGAGATAAATCTTGCGATAATTAATTAGTGTTCTTATCATATATTAAAATATGTAAATCATTTATGCACTTAGTTTAATTTCTTAATTCTAATTTACTAACATACTTAATATTTTTTTTAAATTTATGTGTGTTAAAGCTATTTTATTAAATTTATCTCCATTACATGCTTAGTTATGTGACATAGGAACTATCCAATGTATTCATAAATTTTCCAGAGTTCACCAATTTACTAAAGTGGAGATGTTTGCAGTTACAACACCAGACCAATCTGATGAGATGCTGGAATATTTGAGAAGAACACAAGAGGAATTGTTTACACCCCTGGGCATTCATATGAGAGTACTGGATATGCCACCACATGAACTTGGTGCACCAGCTTACAGGTAAATCCTAAATAAAAAAATGTAAATGTGATATAACCTACTCTACTCGGGGAAAATTCGATATAGAATGTTTAATAACAAAGCATTGCCTAGCAACCACTGAGAGGCAGGGGAATGCAACTTTTTGTTGTGTTATCAGCTGTCTTTTACCTATTATTAACTTTTACCTGTAACTTAGGTGTAACCTGTAATAGGTTGCAAATCCCTTCATGGAATTAAGGTAACATCATTACTTATACAATGACGATAATGGTAGATTTTGTCAGTTAGTTGTTATTACATAATCAACTTTTCTTAATTAAATTACTTCCTGAAGTTAGTGATAACCCTACATAGTAATTTTTATGGTTTGTTTACATTTATTCCAGTTCGAATTTGCCCCGAGTATAGGTTTTTAATGTCCACCAATTCGCACTTGGCCAGCGCGGGGGGCTATGGCATAAACTCTCTCATTCTGAGAGAAGACCCGTGCCCAGCAGTGGGACAATAATGGGTTGACAAAGAAATAGGTTTTTAATTATTTGCTTGTGGACTAAGTGAGAGATCCATCCATGCATCGGTCACCCTTTTGTGGTCCACGGCTCAACTTAGGCTTCCTTTAAATGGCGCCACTCCGACCAGTCCTGTGCCCTCTGACTCCCACAGATGTTTTGTTTATGAGGTCTTAAATTTTGGAAACTTGCATATTCATGTTCTTCTCAAATTTTCAATGATGGTTGTACCGAGTGTAACTCTCTGGATCAATATTTCCCAAATGGTGGGTCGCGTCCCAACACCGGTCCGCGCAAATGAAATAGGTACTGGGTCACAGAATTATCTTTTTGAAATATGTATAGTGTCACAGACACTTTCGAACGGACTCGAAAGGCGCAATCTTGTTGTATATGAGTATTTAATTTAAAATGGTAAATTTAGTCATCAAAGACTAAGTTTCATTAATGTATATTTAATACAATGGATATTGAAATGTCTTCTGTATCTTTCCTGCATGCGTTAAATGCGTATGTATGGGTCACAATGAATAAATATGAAACTAACCGGACCATGACATAAGAAAGCTTGGGAGATGCTGCTGTGGATAAACCAAGACCACATTGTTTTACCCATTAAGTTGTTTCAAAGCAGATGTTCTTTTTTGACATTACAACAATCCACATCTGTAATATCTGTATTGATAGAAATGATAGTATATAATTTATATTGTTTCAGGAAATATGATATTGAGGCTTGGATGCCCGGGCGGAACAATTACGGCGAAATATCAAGTTGTAGCAATTGCACAGATTACCAGTCTAGGAGACTACACATCAAATATACACAAAACGATGAACTGAAGTATGTCCACACGTTAAATGGAACAGCTTGTGCAATACCAAGAATGCTAATTGCCTTACTAGAAACACATCAAGATCCCAAAGGAAAGATATTTATTCCAGACGTACTACGACCTTTCATGAATGGAAAGGAATTTATCACTAAAAATAATAAAGTGCCTAAATTAAAATTATTGAAGATAAAGAAATAAACCATATACAAAGTACCTGTTTTTTATTCTAGTTCACATTTGATGGTGTAAATGTCATGCCTAAAGGATAATAGTAATAGAAAGTATAATTTCTTTGACCACAACATACATTTATTACCACAAGGCTAATTAACAGCAGATAGATTTAATGATTTTTTTACAATATTTAAGTAGCAAATGATCATAAAACTCAACTAAAGGAAGATTATCACTTATACCCCTGAACAACTCGAATTTTAAACCAATCTGATGCGTTGCCATGTGTGGTATTCTAGTCACTTATTAATTAATTAGATTACATCAGTACTCCTCCATTGAAACACAAGAACTGCTTCACTCTAGAAGTATGATGGCAGCGATACATGTTTAGGCAAACAGTTATGTTCAGTTTTCATGCTTCCTGCCCCAATCGTGCAATGAGCTTCATCAGATATGCTCAGAGCACTATGAAATGGTCATGCACTGACTACAAGAAAGGTGTGAAAAGTGATGTTCAAAATCTGTGATGCATTGCTGTAGTGCTGCAAATGTCTTAGACGATGCTGGCTATTTTCTATCAGAGGATCCGTCTGCCTCTTTGTTTGGTATAAATAAAAAATGTTGGTTCTATGACCTTTTAGTATTCAGTGCAAGCAGGAATAAAAATATGGAAACAAATGTGCAAATAGAATACAAGCTAAGAAAAATTAATGTTCAGGATTTTTAATCAGTACCTAGATTAATCACACTTATAAAATAACGATGATTTTTGACCATGAAAAAAAAACGTTGATGTAAAGATGTAATGTTTATTGTTGGAACACGATAAATATAACAAATTTATCATTATTTCTTATTTTTAGCTCTTTTTCTTTGTTATCTTCTTCATTTTTGCCTTAAATTGCATGATGTTTACAGCAGGTTCTTCAGAATCCTTAGTAGCTGGTACCTTTTCTTCCGGTGGTATGAAATCTTTCTTTCGTTCCTCTTCCCTCGCTTTCTTGACCTGTAGCTGTTTCTCTTCTTTCTCGTGTCGACGTTTAGCTTTCTTTTGTTCATCTTTAAGGAAGTATTCTCCTGAGGCCAGCTGTTGATCCAGTTTACTTTCAGGTTGTGGTGGAGGGAAGGGTGTGTAAGGTTTCTTCACTTTCTGCTTAGGTTGCTTCCTAGGTACATTCTTACTTTTAAATTTAGGCAAGAAACGGTCCCAGCTCTCATTTTTGAGTCTTGGATCCTTCATTAACTCTCTTTTGATCATCAAGCTCTTAATGTTATACATGGGGTGAATATTTTTCATGGTATCTTCAACTATGCGTCTTACTTGGATTAAACCCTTATATGGACCCACCGCAGAAACAGTATTTCCTTGGACAAGAACATAACACTCAGTTAAAAGTTCTATAGATTTAAGAGTCACTCCATTCGGACCTATTAGTCGCTGACGTCGTTTTAAAAATGTCTCTTTTTTCCGAACAAACGAATTTATTTTTATAATATCGCATCCTATTTCATCTTGTAGTACTCTTACTGCTTGCTCAAATGGTACACTCCGAGAGAGTAGTTTCATTAGATCTCTGGCTTTGATGATAATGTATGGATCCCATGTCTTCCTAGTAGTTTTCACTGTTAAACTTCCCTCAATAAGATCTAATTCTGCTACAATATGATGTTCTTTTAATACCTTTTGAACGAGAGGCCAGCATTCTTTAAGATACTGTTCCCGGTATTTTGGAAACAATGTAGCAAATTTACTTTCTTCTAAAAGACCATGTGGATTATCTTCTGGTGTAAATTTAGGAATTTTCATTGCCCATGCATTTTCTACAGGACCGGTTTCTACTCTCTCTTCGTCTGTATCGTGTTCGTTCATGATAAAGAGTTATACAATTAAAGATAACTTAGTTGTTGGTTGTAAATTGTGAGCCAATTAAAATAGTTTAATTCAAAGTTAATCTCAATAATCTCGATATGACACTAATGACATTACATTACACAATAATGACAAATGACAATAACTAGAGATGGGTTTACTCGAATGGACCCGTCATAAGTCGAACTGCACATAACTCGTGCTCTCTCGTATACACAACCAGGGTTTGAGCTAGCTGTTATAGTTATTTATCAAAGAATGTTGCTATTTATTTATCAAGACGTATCAACTTGTAATATTTGTTACAAAAAATATTCACATATGCTTGAGATTATGATTGGACTATCGGTTACACGTTATTGATGCTTTTGTTAGTTGTTTATAAATTTCAGGACCTCAAGTTACAAAAAATAACCGTTGACTAGGAGTGGTCGTGAAAACAGGGCTAAGATACATATAAATGAAGTGAAAACACAATTACTTTATTAAATTGCATTAAAAATGAACTGCAGTAGTTCCTGGTCATTTATGTGCATGTTGTTTGTGGTACATATAACAGTGAAGTTATATACAAAAAGGGGAAAATATCTGGAGAAAAATGTGATTTTACTTGAGAGAGTTTATTTTATCTAAGAGAGCCCAGTAAAAGGTCAAATGAGCTTGACCAGTTGAAAGATTAGTTACGTAAGAGAAGTATTTAGAAAGGGGAAGTTTGTCTCTTTTGTTCGGAGACAAACATGAGGCCAACTGTTTATAATTTTTTCCGCCACCTCAAAGTGACTTATAAACGTATTTGAAATTTGCAAAGGGCTTAAGCCCTTTTCTCTGGATACATCATCCTTGAGTAAACACTAAATTTACTTAAATTGTTTATAGAATTAAAGTGACATATTCAGTGTTTGATTATTATTTTAAATATGGTAATAAAAAAGTTCGATCCATTGGTAATTAAAAGTTGATTTTCGAGGAATCGATTTTATGGAATTTCGAAATCGATGTTTCGGAAATAATATTGAGACAACTGCACAAAAATATAAATTGACATAATTTTATTATTTTAGACTTTTGTACTATATTATTTATACATTATATTAAATATACAAGAACACACCATTTATTAGGTTAAATATGAATATTTTAATTAGAACAGTATACATAAAAAGTATACTATTGTAATTTGTCATCAAGTAGACTGTCTATGGTCTAATTAAGTACCTATTGCAGTGTTCCACGCATGCGTATTGTTTATGATTTCATGTTCTAGAAAGAAACAAACCGGGAAATTCCAGTTACAAAGTACGTAGTGTTACCATGACAAATACTTACACGTTTCCATCAAATCAAGGAGAATTTAACTTTACGATACGAAATAATATAATATAAATTATTATGTTTTTACTTGATGCATGTTAATGTACAATTACGATTTCGTAATTGTACATTAACATATTATTACCTCAACATGATATTACCAAAATAAAGGTGACATGATTTTTTTTCTGTAAAAAAAATTCAAGCCTCATATCCCACAAATACTATTTTGGCGCTTTAGCATTATTTTCTTTCCACTCACAATATAATATCCTTACTAAGTAAAGAACTATAAACACTTAGTTATTTTTAATTGTGTATGTGATTTATGAGAACTAATCTTTCAAACAGATACAATCTTATCTTTTACGAAACGTTACATGATTTCACAAGACAGAGTGAATTTGTCATAAAAACCGTGCATAATTGTGCAAAATGAGGCTGCGTAAAAAAGCATCATTAGTTTGTAATTAAATAAAATACGCTTAGAATTGATTATTTTTTCTGATATGCATGAATGTACTTTCCCGTGTAGCTAAATCCAATTTTGAAGTTCTACATTAAATTCTATTACAATCAATAACTATGTAATATAATCTTCCAGTTTAAGATCACAGTTATAGGGTTATATAATTATTTAAAAAAACACGAAAATTATATATATATTACATTACATTATGTTCCAAGAAATATTTGAAACTAAATTGGGATAGTAATATAATATAATGGGGTATTTTTTCAGGCAGTATTGCAACATTTTGTCAATATATGATATATATAGGCTTATAGCGCACAACACTCCAAGTACGGCTGAAATTGAATAGTCTTTGCAGTGTTAGCCCATTCATTGTGGTGTTAGTGTTAGCATTGAATTTTTGAAGTACTGAGTGATTATTAGTGCATTCACTAAATCTATTGTCTGCGTTTTGCATCCAAGTAAGTATTTTCTTTTATTTACACATTGGATAGTATTTAAGCTTTCTGCAATTACTAACAAAACTATTTACATACCTACAAAATGGTGAATCATAATTAGAATTTTGTCGTATCAAGAATAATCGCGCGGTTACAAAAATCAGGAAACAGATATATATACTTACTGGTGCTACTACTTCTGAAACCACTAAACTAACACATATACACTGAGAGTTTTCGATTGCATTATTACATCAGCAATGCGGCCAGAAGTCAGGACATATTCTAGGGCAGTCTAGGGCTAAAAGAGGCCGTAAGCTATTAAGGGATCCAAATATTTTGTATATGTGTATGAATATATATGTGTGTGATAATTATATGTGTATGAATGTTGTAATTAGATCAAATGCCGCATAACAAATGGGGTTTTAAGCTTAGTACCTACGAGTATATAACGAATTTACGATGAATCAATGATTACATGAGTAGTTACAAATTACAATATTAGTGTTACGTCCATACATTGAAATATCTATTGCACGCTTCTTTTATTTTCGACTAGAAACCGCGATGTATATTGAAATATTATACGAAAACCTAAACAATTGTTGTCGGGCTTAAAATTATAATCTAAGGTACATAAAAGATTAGTCTTGTAATATTTTAGGCTTCTCATTATACTCGCCTAGTTTGAATGTTGCAGAGTAGGTACGGTCGATTAGACGGGCAGTAGTACAGCAAAACCACAAGAATTTATGAGCTACTTATGAAGTAGAAATATTTCTGATTCATTTTCTATAAGTATCTATACTTTTCAAACATAATGCAGAAATAGACTCCTATAACTCCTCCCAAATTCAATCCAAAGAAGTTAATAATATTTTTTCCTTCGAGACCTCTTTTTTCTTTTTTTTTCGAGGGAGAAACCTTCAAAAGGTATTTTTACCGCACTAAAAGTTTAGGTAGGTAGGTACGTAGGTAGGTAGGTTAGGTAGGTAGGTAGGGTTAGGTAAGTACCTAGTGGCATGTTTTTTTTATTATCTGACCGAAGTAGCAAACGAGCATGCAGTCCACCTGATGGTAAGCGGTCACTGCCGCCCATGGACATCTGTTATCAACTTCATACTGAACATGGGTTCCATCTGAAGTCAATCACAGATGCGTTGCTACTCCCGAGGACTATGATGGTCGCCTCATGTGAAAGTGTGCGCGCAACCACACTCTTCCATCGAAACGCATGAAATGCTTCACGCTAGAATAGGTGTGGCGGTGGTACTTCCCCGGTCGAACTACACTGGTTCTACCACCTTCTATGTTATACTGCTACCCGTGGAAAGCCCTTTTTTCACCGCTATTTTCGCTGCAATATAAACAGTTATGAAAGTCATAGACATGCTCCATTTGTATTAGATCTTAAATCCTAATCATCGAATCGTAAACGCGTATTAATAAGTATGTATTTCTTATTATTTCAGTATCTTATCTGCTCGTCGCAACTGCGCATGGCCGTCGTCTATAATGGAATCCAATATCGTAGATAATGAAGAACCGGGTAAATATTAAAGTACTTTTACTTATTAGTTGAGTTTTAGGTCACAAAGATACTTTTGGCGGATGTCATAGTCGTAGGAAGTAAAGGTTTTCTTGCCCTTATTAAGAGATAAGTTTCCTCAGAATGGTCACCGATTACGTTTTCGCCCGTAAATTGTATAGGTGAAATAGAGAAAAACGTAATTGGTGATCTTTTTCAGAAAAGGTAATAAATTCGTACGAACGACGCTGTTCATGTGATTGGCAACATCTTCCTGGATTGGAGAGCGGGGCTGAAAGTGCCGATTTTGAAGAATTCTTGTATGATTCGGATAAAATAAGTGCGGTGAAGCCAAGAGAGATCCCAGGGAGGGGACGCTCCGAGCGGGCTTGGCTGAGGGCCCGCTCCGGACGCATCCGAGGGGGCTGTGGAGGTCGGTGTTTTCTGGCCTCTGCAGCCAGGAGGGGTCGCGGGAGGAGAGGTGTCTCGGTGTGTCGTTGCCGTGCACCCTATCTCCCGCGACCGAACGGGGGCGCACCGTCAGATGCGTTGGCGGTGGGGCCGCAGAGAAAGAGGAGATGCGGTGTGTCGTTGCCGTCCTCCCTATCCTCTGCGGCCGTTGGGTGGTTTGTGGCGGAACCAAAGAACGGATCCGCCGCTGGGTGTGGTTGGTCGATGCCTGTAGGGATGCCTTGCGGGTGTCGGCTTGCCATGCCCACGGCCCCTGGGTGGCGGTCTCGGGGTTGGACCGTCACCCTGCGGATGGGACCTTGGAGGTAAGGCGCGCCTTTGTGTTTTTTGGCGCGCCTTGCTGTTGGAGGGGAGCTTTATGCTCCACGCGAGGAGGGGCTGCGGGAGCGGCCAGGCACCGGCGGGTTCGCGGATGACTGCGAAAGCTTACCTGTGTTCCCGCCGTACGGTGCGAGGAGAAAACACAGTGGGGGTTTAGCCGGTAAGAGTCCGGCATAACCCAGCTGCCGCCATCCATGGGTATCCATGAGGATTACCCACTTAAAAAAAAAAAAAATCTCAAATTACTAGTGTTCCTATAGTACATTATGTATTCATTACACCTTTTTTGTTTTCGAGGGGGAAACTTTCAAAAAGTACCCGACGTCGTGGGAGCGACGCGGGTTATGTGGGATTCTTAACGCCACAACCCCCTCCCCCCCGGTGGCCGTCCTCGGCGCTATAAGAAGGATTCCGGGATCTCCAAACGAACGCAACCGGAATCCTCTGAGCGCGGTGCCCCATCAGGCTCCTCCCAGGCGGCTGTGCCCACCGCTCTGTCTAGTCTTCACGACGGTATGCGACCACACGTACCGCCGTCCTTCCCGGGATCGCCTGACCGAACGGTTCGAACTCTAGCCGCCCGCAACCCCGGATGCCCCTTTTAGTCGCCTCTCACGACAGGCAGGGGATGTCGTACCTCTATTCTGATCCCGGAACTACAGGGACGTCGTTTGTGTATCTTATGTAATCGTACGTAAAGACATAAGAGAGTAAAAGCAAAATTATGATATTGCCACTACTGCGATGCACTGGTAAACAATGAGGAACACAACTTCTCACTGCGACCTGCCTGTATTGGCACTGAATCTCTCTTTTAAGCTCTAAATCTCTCTCTAAATCTCTTTTAAGCTTTAAATCTCTCTCTTCTAATCAAAAATCTCTTTTAAGGGCCCTCACAAAACCGACCTTGGAGGCCAAATGCTGGTACAAGGCCTGGGAGAAATAATGCAAGGGATTATCAACCACATAACGATGCGGGAACTAATCAAGCCACAAAGAGGCCTCGTAGGGGTCGATCAGCACATCCGGTTCCCCGTGAAAACTGGCGCCAACAACGACCTCACAATGGTGGTAAGTAGTGATGTACGGTGTGATAGAGCAGTGATAGCCTAATGGTTGAAACTTGCCCTCTCGGTCGGGAGGTCCGTGGTTCAAACCCACAAATTTTTCTAAAATTAAGTGTGTTTTAGAAATTAATTATCACTGCTTTTCGGTGAAGGAAAACATCGTGAGGAAACCTACACACCCGAGAGTTCTTTAAAAAAAAAAAAAGTTCTCGGAGGTGTATGAAGTCCATCAATTCACACTTGGCCAGCGCGGTGGACTATGGCCTAAAACTCCTCATTCTGAGAGAAGACCCCTGCCCAGCATAGGAACAATAATGGGTTGTACCCATACCCAGTGATGTAACGAATGTTATAATTTGACACTAGTTGAATCCCGCAGCTTCGCCTACGTTAACAAAAATCGATTATCCCGCGGAAAGAAGGTATTTTCCCACAGTAAAAAGTAACTTATAAGTTAATCCAGCTATCAGCTAACTCCCTACCAAATTTGATGAAAATCGCTCCAGCTGTTTACACGTGAAGAAGTAACAAACATACACTCACAAACTTTCGCCTTTATAATATTAGTATGATTCGCGAATTCGAATGCGAATATTCATTCGCGAATGTGTATGTTCACTACTTTCCTAGAAAATATCTTAATATTTCAAACTAAGTCAATACATTTTTGTGCAGTTGGTAATTCGAACAAAAAATAAACATCGCTACTTAACAAAATGACGCGTTAATTGGAAGTTATCAGCGTCAAACGCTCGATAATTCAAAGTTAGAGGAGACAGAAAAATTACAGAATTTGCAGTCAAGTAAAGACAAGTTTAAAGTTATATCATCGTGCGAACCTTTTGTTATGATTATTTTGTCACACTGGTGGACTCAAAAGAACCACCAGATATGATTAGTTTAACACACCAAAATACTTAGATTCATTTTAATTAGATTCTTGCTTACTGTTTGCGACGACTAGCCAGTTAAGCCAAATTTCAAACTAACCATATGTGACCTATGGTTAATTAGAAAACTAAATTTAAAAACAGTTAACGTACAGCAGTTATAAAACAATAATAATTGATCAACAGTCTATAATTCGAAGTTTTATTTTTTCTCTCAAAAAAATTCGAATGATTTGATGGTTCATTCCCGTATATTTCGAAACACTCGATAAATCAAAATATTTTAAAAGTCCCTTGAGTTTCGAATTAACGAGTGTCGACTGAACATTCATATACACAGATAACAGTAAGTTTTCAAGTGTTTAATGTTTAATTGACTCGCAAGTTATAGTTATTGAACATTATAATTTTGCAGCTGGAAATCCAAACGAGTTTCAACGAAATCTGGTTAGAAATGGACCGAGGTACGGTGGAAATGGGAATATGCAACATATTCAAAGAAACCAAGAACGAAACGTAGGACACCAAGTACGTGCTCCTGGACATCACAATCAAAGAAATAATAATCATACAATAAACAGACAAATGAGGAGTATGTCACAGCAAAATTTGGACTGTTCTGATAGAGATTATTCTAATCAAAATCGCGGGAGAAAACACGTTGGATTTAAATTTTTGTTAGAGTTGTCTGAATCTGATAGCAAACAAATTATAGCATCTATCAATGGAAACAAAGAAGCTTTTCTAGAACTTCTAAACTCACCCTTCGAACGACCAGATCTATATGTGCTAATTATGAAAATATTAACAACAGTAAGCAGTTCATCGTTTGAACAACTGAAGTGCAATTTGTTGCTAGACATTTGTAATTCGCAATTCATTACTAATTTACTTAGCTATTTAATGGATCTGCCATACACGGAAAAGCGCTCCTTAAATAGCATGTACTGGGGAAAACCAGAAGAATTTTGGGAGAATTTTATATCATTTTGTGATTATATCATGAAGACAATCCCCTCCATTGCGATATACAAGTGCAGATCGTTAATAGAGGGTGCTTCGAAATGTTGCCTGGAAGGTCTAGAACAGAGACACAACTTTACTTTATCGCGAGAGCTTGCTGTTAAACTTGAAAATCTACGCAAGAAATTGACAACTCAGGAAGATGAAAACAAGGTATGTATCATCTTCGTTCATATAATTTTTAAAAGTAAGCCACCAAAAAACCAGGAAGTAAATAAGTTAAATATAATAAAAGTTGACAGGAATTACTTACTGCACAGACTTATTTTTTATTATACTAAAGTGTTAAACACCGTAAGTCTGACAGGTTAATGTCGGGCCACCTTTCAGCTTATGAGTGTTTTCCAATTGAGGGATTTCATCATTTAGCCAATTGAAATAGAATCGAGCTTAAAGGTCTACCTGACAGTAGATGATCACTGCTAGCCATGGACATCTGTAAGTAACATTACAATGAACAGGTTCTATCTGAAGTCAATCACAGACATGAATTTATAAATCAGGGTTCATTTATTATTTTGAAACAACTTTTCCTTGACTCGTAGGTAAAAAATTAGCTTAATTTTTGAGTCGATCAAATACCAGCACCACACCTATTTCTAGCGTAAAGCGTTTTTTGCGTTTTGATGGAAGGGTGTGATTGCCGGCACATTATATGAGACGACCATTCTAGTCCTCGGGAGTAGCAACGCATCTGTTCTTCGTCTATCTATCTGACTTCTGATAGAATCCATCGTCTATATGAAGTAGGTTACATATGTCTATGGGCGGCTGTGACCACTTATCATCAGGTGGAGTTCATGCTCGCTTTATTCAGATAAAAACGTGTTATAGGATATTTTACAAAATTCTCTCTTTCTGTGGATGACGTAGGAGACGACTAAGAGATACATCAGGACCATGAACGGATGCCTGCGCTCAACAACCCAATAGACTGTATAGACGATAGGATAGAATGTATGCTTTTAATTCCCTGTAGCCTCGGAGTCAGAATAGGGCTACGGTATCCCCTGCCTGTCGTAACAGGCGACTAAAAGGGGCTTTCGGGGTTGCAGACGGCTAGAGTGGGAGCACGAACCGTTCGGTCAGGCAATCCCGGGAAGGACGGCGGTATGTGTGGTCGCATACCGTCGTAAAGACTAGACGGAGCGGTGGGCCCAGCCGCCCATCTGGGAGGAGCCCGATGGAGGAGCGCGCTCGGAGTATTCCGGTTGAAGTCGTTTCGAGATCGCGGAGTCCTCCTTTTCAGCGCCGAGGACGGCCACCGGGGGATTTTAGTGCGGTAAAAATCCCACATAACCCTGCGTCGCTCCCACGGCGTCGGGTACCTTTGAAAGGTTTCCCCCTCGAAAACAAAAAAAAAGATAGAATATATAGACGGATGACCGAAGTAATGACAGGTGATTAGATATATAATAATGTGATTAATATTTTCTTGCAGACTGTAAAAATACAAAGGGTGATTCCTGGTGCTGATTCTGAGCCGCCGGAGAATTTTCGTGAGCTTAGTGTTTTGCCGCAAGTTGAAGACTTGGTAGGCTGTCGTCCATTCCTCCGTCCTAATATTGTAAAAGGCGGATATACGGACGTAGAACATTACCTTGACGTACAATTCAGATTGCTCCGCGAAGATTGCTTCGGACCACTTCGAGATGGAATACGTACGTGATAATACATCTATTTTATATATCAGAAGTATATACTTATTATGAGAAGTAGCAAATGTGTTTCGACTGATGGTAAGTAGCTTGTGCTGATATAACATTCAACATCAGCCCACATAAACATAAAGGTCCAACCTGAGGTGATATTTTAATTCTATTTAAAAACATCTTACTTTACAATATTTTTTCCTAATATTAATTTATTTTAGTGTTAAAATTGTTATCACACTGTAACTACGCGTTTCGTCCCTGTAGCCTCGGGGTCAGAATAGGGCTACGGTATCCCCTGCCTGTCGTAAGAGGCGACTAAAAGGGGCATCCCATTGCAGACGGCTAGTGGGAGCTCGAACCGTTCGGTCAGGCAATCCCGGGAAGGACGGCGGTATGTGTGGTCGCATACCGTCGTAAAGACTAGACGGAGCGGTGGGCCCAGCCGCCCATCTGGGAGGAGCCCGATGGGGCAGCGCGCTCGGAGGATTCCGGTTGAACTCGTTTCGAGATCCCGGAGTCCTCCTTTTCAGCGCCGAGGACGGACTCCGGGGGGGTTTTAGTGCGGTAAAAATCCCACATAACCCTGCGTCGCTCCCATGGCGTCGGGTACCTTTGGAAGGTTTCCCCCTCGAAAACAAAAAAAAAAAAACACTGTAACTACGCACTTTATTGATTTATGTTGGAAATATGTAAATTTCTGATTATCTTACAGATCAATTTCTACAAAATCCTAATGAGAAAAAAATTAATAATATACGGTAAGTGTATACAAGGGCTTTTACCGTTAACACACCAAGAAAATCTAACTACAATTCCTTTTTATAAAAATCTAATTTTCTTTTTTTCTTTACTGCGTAATTGTTTTCAAGCGTTCATAATTATGTATGTATGTATGTCCATATCAGTGGCACGCACTACAGCCCAGACGCCTTAGGGTGCGTTCCATTAGACGTTTACAAAGCGCAAGCTCACGATCGCAGTTTTTGCCGTTCTATTAGCTTGTGAGCTTTACTGACGTATTCTCTACTGGAACGATCGCTTCGACCCACCTTGTTAGATGGGTCGTCGTAAGCGTCGCGTGGGCGTAAGTCATGACATCATGAGTGACCTTTTCCCCGCAACCACAACGACCGCGGTGATCTTGTGGAACGACGTTTTGGGCGTTTGGGGCTTTGTGAGCGTTACATGGAACGCGCCCATGGACTATTACTAAAATCGATTCAGTTTTCAGAGAGATGGCTATATCAATATGATGCCATGTCAGAAAAGGGGAAAGAGATATTTTTATTTACCAATATGGTTAACAAATGAAAACTAGTAAATAGACAACTCCGCACATATTATAACACTTCTATGTTACTATTTTGCGCAAAATAAAAAAGCGTTTAATAAAATTTTATATAACATTGTACCCGAATGCTTAAAACCCACTGAAACTGACACATACATACAAAAGAACATTCGTACCGTAGTCTACCGTTCGTACATAACCCTCCTTTTGACACATTCGGGTAAATACTTAAAATTATTAAATACATAATTACGCTTTAATTTTTCAGTGTTTTCCGAAACGTAAAGTTTTCGGAACCCTACATATCGAAAGAGAAAATAGGTTCTGTCGTTCAAGTAGACAGCAAAACTACAAAGCGGTTTAAAACAATTAAATGGGCTCACAGCAAGCGTTTAATATATGGCTCCTTGGTTTTATTTACGAAGGACAATTGCAAAACGTTTATTGTCGCTACGATTTTGGACAGAGAGCCCAAATATTTAACGCAAGGAAGGGTAAGAAATTTTTAACGCCTTCTATTTGGCTAATTATTAAAATTAAGGCATAAAAGCCAAAGAAAATTAAATAAACTTAATAAACACTCGCACTATTTGTTTTGTTACTATATCAGTTTAAAGCTACTGATTCTGATAAGACCGCGTTAGCACTATTGAGGTTTGGCTATTGGTTCTGACTTGCTTTTTTTAAATCACGGATGTCGAAAACGTCTATGTCGGAATCCCTGGACGGATCCTGAATTCTAATCAGAAATAGTAACATAACATTTTTTTTTAATTATTGTGCGAACTATGTAATTGGATATTATTAAAATAAATAATGAGACGTATATGTTTAAAAAGTAGCACTAATAAAATTTATAGTAAAATAATCGACAATACTGGTTTCAATTTACAATTCTATTAAAACTCACATTAAACATTAAAAACGTAATAATGAAAATAATTTATTAAATCGACCAACGATTTTCATTCTTATAAGGCATATACATAATTATAGGCTGTTTATAGTTTTGGTAATAAATTAAGTAGTTTTTTTTTGCCGAGATCAATAAACTTTATTCGTCAATAAATTGAAACGACCATATTTATATGGTTAAATTTTGAAAGATAATAGAAGAAGTAAGTTAAATATACTTTATTTCTGTGTATATACTAGTGATGTAACTAATATTCGCATTAGCATTCTCGAATGTTCGCATGTTTTTAGATATTTTCGCATTCCGACTTGCATTCCAAAGATGCGAATATGGAATTGCAATGCCTTGCAAAAACAAGTCGCCAAATCTAGATCGTGCGGCCTCCTATAGGTACCAAAAGCTGACAAAATAAGAATATTCCTATTCAATAATGTTCAAATAATGACATTTGTTATATCACTAGTATAAATCACATGTATGTATACAAATATACAGGAAAGACGTTTTAGTTAAACCATTTATAACTCAAGAACGCCTGAGTAATTTTTTTATATTTGTTGTGAGTTTGCATTTATGAATAATGCAGGGCAATCTAATCTTTCTTTGGCGAAACGAAGTTTGCCGGGTCGGCTTGTGTATGTATACATATAAATACATACGAATCAGGGGCATTACGGGAAAATTCTATATTTATTCCCGTAATTCCCGCGATTTACAAAATTTTTCGTGAAGTTTTCTTACTGAGATTTAAATCCACTAATTAGCTCCTAGCTCCTACTAGATTCTGAGTTGTTTCTAGTTAATATTTGAACTACCAAAGTCCCAATTGATCTCGTTCAGTAACCTCTTCATTACAGTCTAAATTATTTGCTTATTTTTCAGATTCCAATTTCTCTGGTTGACAAAACGATAAGTGATGACATATATAAACAAGATGAATCATATGTCATGATAGAAAGTGACGTATACTTTGAACCGTATTTTCATGTACTTAAGGCTCTCCAGGACCCAACATTCCCTGAACACATTGCAATGAGTAAATACATTGTGCAAGTGGATGTAAGTTGCTATTTGAGTCAATTAATGAAGTAATAACTTTAAGTGCAAACAAAATTCGAGTCGATTGTTCTTTTTTTCAGTCCGAGCCACAACATCCAGTGTATTTTGATGAAAATTCTTTCGTCACATATACAAATTCAGACGATGTAGATTACAAATTACAAGTCCTAAACCAAAGTACTTGGCCTTCGAGTATTGATATGGGATTAAATGAAAGTCAATATGAAGCTTATCATTTGGCACTTACGCATGAATTCGCTGTTATTCAAGGACCTCCTGGCACTGGCAAAACATTTCTAGGAGTACAAGTAGCTAAAACATTAATAAACAGTATGAACAAGAGTGGGTGTCTTTTACTTTTAATATGCTATACAAATCATGCTCTAGATCAGTTTCTAGAAGCAATTCTGCCGATCACGAAGTCTATCGCTCGAATTGGCGGGCAATCGCGATGTGAAGCAATGGAAAAGTTTAATTTAAACTTTCTTCGGCGCAACAATCAGAGAACTGACCGTAACACGAATCAACTTTTTCTTACAACAAGATCCGATTTAAGAAGATCGATTACACAGATACAAGAATTAAAGAAAAACATCGAAATTATATGCAATGGTGTACTTCATTATAATGACGTCAGAACACACATTCAAGAGAGTGAAATAATTGAAAGATACTACTCACAATACATTGGTAGAAAAGATCCACTTCAACATTGGTTGTTTGAAAACATGCCCTATGTCTTTGATACTGATATATACAACGTTGAAGAGATTCCAGAAAATGTCGATATCGATGAAGATATATATCAACGTGACCAAGTTATTTTGGACGATTTTGACGATATGGGTACTTACGGAGGTGACGTCACCACTTCATTTTCAATCAACGTCGCGGAAGAAAAGTTGAGGCAACTGCGTCGTGATTATCGAAAGATGACCAATAATTTTGAAAGAGAACAATTGCTGCCGGAAATCACTTTACTAAATTCGCGAATCAAGATGTATGAGGTTAGTTTTTCGGATAAGGTTTATTTATTATTTGTTTCTTACATTGGCCTTCCCTTGACTTGTGGAAGGTACTTCGAAAACATTATAATATTACTTTCAAAATAACAAAATAAACAGTTGTCTATAGTATTAACTTTTAAATAGTCAATGTTAATCCCTTAAGCAGCTATAAGTTTTGAGAAGTTTCGCGGTTAAACTATCTAGTACTAATTAAAGACATTTTTCAAATTTCAAGCCTCGTGAAAGGTAAAAAAAAATGTTTTTCCCGTAATTGATCTCTGCATTTAATATTACAGTTTATTAATGTACACATGAGCGTCATTTCCCACTTACAGCCTTAAGCCTTCTCTTTTTGAAAGGAGGTTATTACCCGTACCGCAATATAATATAGTATAATAGATACTATAGTTACAGTAGGACCTTATTGTACTTTAAATTATATTGTACGGTGACAACCTCCTTTCAAAAAGAGGTTTCGTATTAAAATATGTACAATATGTACTATATTTATAGTACCTATTGTACGTATTGTACTGCATATTTTATGACGAAAAATATTTGTATTTTATTCGTAATTCAGGTTTCGATAAAAAGGTTATAAGAAAACACAATTATACCTACACTTATTACTAAACCACAAAATTTGGACAATAGGCTCATTTTATCATGAACGCACCCTTTAAGAAAGGAATTTTTGTTATTCCACCTTCGTAACGGCTTATTCACGACCTTGCCGCTGTGCGCGGTGGCTTAGCGCGGAGCGGCGGGCGGTAAAATCAAAATCATACAAATCTATGAGGCACGCCACGAGACGCCGCTCATAGCGAAATTGCGCGCGGTTTTCTCCGAGCGAATCGCTACAGCGGCGCGAGGTGCGGCGAGCGGCGGGAACAAACGTACGAGCGAATGAGCGCCACGCCACGAGACGGAGCGGCACGGACAGCGGCGTGTGAGTGACGTATTTAGCGGCGATGTACAGAATAAAATATTTTAGACGATTTTTGTATCGATTTTTAACGCGGAGGCGTTTGTAGCGAATATGAATGTAATCGAATGTCGTCACGCTCATTCTTGTGTACTCTTAAAACTTGTCTGGATATTTTCTGTAATCTACGTATTAATTGTAAGGGACTCACCACCATTTGAATATCGTTTCTTATTCAGCTCATGCACTCCTTCCAATATATTAAGAATATCTTCTTTAAAAATGTGTTGCTTTCAAATCAAAGACGGGATATTTTAGATAACGCCATAATAATGGGCAAGTTTGAATACGTTCACCTTAGCCGCTGCCGCTAATCGCTACTGTAGGTACGTGGCGTGCACAACGCTTCCCAATCCCGCTGTCGCTGCCGCGCGCCGCTAAACCCGAGGTCGTGAATAGGCCCTAAGAGGTAATTATTTAAATTCAAATTTCATTCAGGAAATGTCTAAATTGCGCGATCGAGATGACCATCTTGAGATTGAGCCGGGAAACCCATCCCGGTACTCTATAGAAGAACGCTGGAGTATATACTTTGGATGGGCTAATAGAGTAAAGAACATCACTCAAGAATTAATGGAACCTTATCAAGTAAGTAAACATTAGAATTAAATAACAAAACTTGAAAAATCGGACTGCTTAAAATAGTAATTTGCTGAAAAAGAAAAACAAGAAAGAACTGTCATTAATATTGATATGAAGAAAAACAACAGTGTGTTCGTTTAATACATTAATATAAAACCATTAAGATATATAAAGCTTATTCGAAGAAGTCTTCATTGGTTGCCATACAGTTCTTTAAATGTTGAAATCAGTTATCAATAGAGAAACACGCACTCTTTCTATGGGAAATTCCTTCAATGCCAATCGTGGATGGGTTTTTAGGGACTCCAAATTATCATCGTTTAGAGCAACTTTTATATGAGGCGACCACCATAGTCCTCAGGGTGTAACAACGCATCTGTGATTGACTTCAGATAGAACCCATGTTCTGTATGAAGTTGATTACAGGTGTCCATGAGCGGCAGTGACTACTTACCATCAGGAGGACTGCGAGCTCGTTTGCTACTTGAAATGAAATGTTTTCAAGGCTAACATTCAGTTACAGAAAGCCCGAAAGTCTAATTTATTTTTTTGGAAAAGTGCATATAATTTTTAAGACACCACTTTGTGTTTTAACCATAGATAAACAATTTAAGTATGATTTTAAATAAATTATCATCTGGATTTATGTACACAGTACATGTAGGTAGAGGTGATAAAGTAATAAGACGTAGTGATTCAAATTCTAACCACAAAAAAAATATATATTTAAAGGCAGAGTTGCAAAAAGCGAACGTCGCGTATGAAGAAACGAGGATGATAATGGATTTGGAGGTGTTGAAAAATGTTAAAGTGGTCGGAATGACAACTAGTGGAGCGGCTAGACTGCGGAAGCTGCTTCAAGCATTGGCGCCACCTATTGGTAAGTACACAATTGTAAAAACCGATACTTTATAGGTCATTATTCTGATTTAAAATAGTCTTACATGATCATGATACTGATTTTGTTCTTTTTTATTATTAATGGTGAAGCCCGGACAATCGCTTCACCAAAAAATATTAAACACCATTTTGATGATCTACTTGGATCCGCCTCCGCAGCTATAGCAATGCTCATAATTGGACGATATAACCTAACCATTTTGATTTCCTGAGAATAACATCGATTTTCCAACCGAAATTTCGTTTTATAGCTCGCATTGTAAAGCTGGTAATTTAGTTGAAACATCTTATGACTTTTATTTTGTTTACTCGTCTCTATCTAACGATGAAAAACCGGATGGTAGGTACATGTACCATGAGAGTCTGTAGTTTATTTTATGACCGACCAAACTTGAACAATATGTCACTATCAACGTTGTACATTAGCTTTAAGTAAGGTATATATAATTAATGTACAGATGAAGTCAAACTAAACGAATGAAGTTCTTATTATAGTTGGTTATATCAAAAGTCTTTTTTGCAGTTTTTACATCTATTGAAGTCTATGTCAAATTTCCATAACATGGATCATGATCATCGATATAGAAATACACTAGATACACAGTCTCGAACAAAAATGAGACCTAAAACTGTCGTCAAATTTACGTAGTTATTTATAGGTTACAACGACCATATAACATATTTTAGCAATACAACCTTACGTCCATGATTCAGAGTTTCATTTACAACGCTTTAAGCAAAAGCAATAAAAATTTACTTCTTGAAATGAGCGCTCAATTTTGACATTGAGCGCTCTTTTTCACCTGACAGTTTTGAGACGCTGAATGTGTATCTTGGGTTTTTTTATAACGATGGCCATGATTGATTGATTCTTACCATTTTTCTTTTATTATTTTTGAACAGTGATTGTTGAAGAGGCCGCTGAAGTATTAGAACAGCATATAGTGACATCGTTGACAAAAAATTGTCGCCACCTTATACTAATCGGTGAGTAAAAATTGCAACTTACCTAAGCAAATGTTATAAAATTTTAACTCCTGTTATTTCCCTATTTATTGTATGATCTAGTGATGTAACACATATTGGCGTTCGCATTCGCGAATATTTAATTTAATAGTCACCCGTCGCAACACTCGCAACGATCGAAATTCGACCGTAACTTAAATTAAAAAACTAAACTTATATTGTCCAAAGTAACACCAATATTTCTCTAATTTAAATAAATTGTAATCATTTTCAAGTGATTTGAACGCACTCGTCAAAGGTAAAAATAGGTTGAATTAGCTAAGATGCATTAAAAAGCAATAGCGGGTATTTTGACAAAGACATCTGACATTTTTGACGTTATGTGTTTTCATAGTAAGACATTGAATGTCCTATTTCGTTTATTATGTATGTGTTTGTGTCAAATGCTAGGTAGTGTGTGTAATGTGTTTTAGTCGATTTTGTGTATGTTTTATGCATTATTTGAAAAAGAAATTAGCATTGCGGAATTCTTCTCTACATCAAGTATAACCTTGCGTAATTTCAAACTCCTCCACCGGCAAGTGTCTTATGTGTTTTTTTCTTCACGTAATAATATTGTAATAGTAGATTCGCCTTTACATTCGCAAGAATCCTGCGAATGTTTTGAGAATACAATGCATTGCATGCATTGTAGTGCTTTGCAAAAGAAGTGGTCAAATCTATACAAATTTAAGTTGAACTGCAAATAGTAGACCAAAAATGAAATTTGCATTCGCGTTCGCGGATATTCTAGTACTAGTATGACTTCAAAAGGTACACCGAAGCCTTAGGAGAGATTCCGGGTTATGTGGGATTTTTACCCACTAAAACCTCCTCGGTGGCCTTCCTCAGCGCTTGTAGGGGGCCATCTTCAATGGATCGCACCGGTGTCCCCTAGCGCGGCGCCCCTCACGGGCATTTGGGGGACATGTACCATCCCCCTTCACCATCCGGTGCTTACCGCGGGATGCAGCCAAACATACCGCCGTCCTTATCGGGGTTGTATGTTGGATGGTTTGAGCTCCCTGCAATTCCAGAGGCTCCCTTTTAGTCGCTTCTTACGACAGGCAGGTTATACCGTAGCCCTATTCTACTCCCAGATTACAGGGTGATCATTAGTATGACCTAGCTAAAAGTTGTCTGGTTAGGACAACTTTTGGTTACCCTAAAGTCACTTATTGCCTGGTCAAACAGGACAGTGTAATTTACGCGCAGTGACCGTAATTTGGGCATTGCACGTTTACCCTCGCAATTAGTAATGATAGGAGTTATGTGAGATGGGGACGAAGGATTGATATAAAGTCTCTTCAGTTTTATCTGACAATAAAACTTTACAACTTTTTATAAAGAAATTATCGATCTCAGCGTTTCCCTTTTTTCTTACGAAATATTGCCACAATGCGCGAATGCAAAATTCTATCAAAATGTAGGGCTGTCACAAATGCTGCTATCGAGGCGTTGGCGATAGTAAGTTGCAACGTAACTTAGGCCAAAACGTAAACAATGACTGTTATACGTAAACAAATAAGTACTTATCATGCCATATCATGTTAGCTAGTATACCTATTATCGAACAGAGATTGTGTGTTAGCAATCTTCAATTGCTTGCTTAATGTGTTTGGTAAAAAAAAAAAATTTACATGGGAACATCTAACAACAATAAATCAGCAATAAATAGGTCCAAACAAAAAATATATACAAGTGTATCCTAAATATATACGCTACGACTTAAGCAGATCGAAAAATGACCGGACTTTGTGCAAAATATGGTAACCTCACTGATAAGGGCAAGTAATGAAATATCTCATTACTAAATGACAAAATTCATTATTTTCTAAGGTGACCATCAACAACTGCGACCGTCAGCTTCGCACATGAGATTGGCGAGAGATTTTAACTTGGAGGTATCTTTGTTCGAACGCATGATCAAGAACAACATCCATAGCCGGCGTCTATGCGTGCAGCATCGCATGCGACCTGAAATAGCGGCACTCATCTCACCACACATCTACCCTGACCTCTTAAACCATCACAGCGTCGAGAAATTTCCCAATGTACTGGGAATGTGCAACAACTTATTCTTCTTCACTCACAACTATCAGGAAGAGGTAAGTCGGATAAACCTTGGAATTGTTTATTTTACTTTGTAATAGGGTGCAAGGTGCGTGCAATTTATTTAAATTTACTTGTTTTTATCCTCTAATATTTAGTGTCCTATCATTGCACCTAAGAGAACGTACCCAAACCACAAATATTATAAATATATGTTACTTACGCAGAATGTAGACGACAGTTCGAGTAAGGCGAACCATAAAGAAGCAGACATGGTGTTGCAACTTGCTAATTATCTCATGCAGCAAGGGTACGAACCCGAGGATGTCACTATATTAGCTGCTTACTCTGGACAAATGTTTTATATGAGGAAGGTAAGTGTACATTTTATACTTATACCCTACAATATTGTCTTGATTAAATATATATAATAAGTAACATTACAAAAAAAAAACGGCTGCTTAAAAACATATCAATCCATTTTTAGAATTTGCGTCAAAAATATTTGATCAAAGGCTTTAAGGCTTTATTGTCACTAGCTGTATTTACCTAGCGCGCGTTGCTACGCTAAAAATACACTAGCATCCTTCGCGAGCTCATGAACAACAACTTTCCTGAAGATTATCACATGATCAGATAAATAGTTTACGATTCTATAGAGGACATACAGACAAACCTTTCTTTTTCATATATAAGTACACTAGTTGTAACCTGCGCGCGTTGCTACGCTATCACAAAAAAAATACAACAGAAACCTTCGCGATCTCATGAATAACAACTTTGCTAAAGATCATCAAATGATCAAATTCATAGTTTACGATTCTATAGAGGACATACAGACAAACATTCATTTATAGAAAGAAGAAGAAAAAGAAGATTGGATAGTATTGCGTGACCGATAGTTGCGTCGGCTTTAATTACTTTACATATGATTATAGAACTTTTAGGGCCTGATCTCATATAAATTCCGCTTATTAATTTATTTCCGCTTGTTTAGTTGTGCACACTTAATTTGCTTTACAAATGCACACTTCGATCCCAGGGCTGCTGGAAGAAATTTTATCTTGAAATTAGTATTCCTTTGTACTTAAGTTTATAATGTATATTGTTATGTAATATTTGTGAAAAAAAAATTATAAAAGAAATAAAAATTTGAAAATAAAAGGGATAAATTAAAACGAATATACAATATTTGCAGCAACGGGAGAGATACGCTCATTTGTCAAGGGTGAAAATCACTGTTGTCGACAACTATCAGGGTGAAGAGTCGAAAATAATTTTGTTGTCACTTGTCAGAAACAACACTGGTGGACATATAGGCTTCTTGAAGACCGAAAATAGAGTATGTGTTGCTTTGTCACGTGCCAGAGAAGGTAATAACATGTTTTTAACATTATAAGTACTAGTAAGAGCTTGATGGTTTGATTTATTTATTTATTTACTACAATTAAAACGGTATAAAAAGAAAACCAATTACATTCATTGTAGACACCACAGTTAACTTCATACTCACAAAACTTCAAGCATACAGTCAAAATTTCCGACCATTCATGATGTCCTAGATTACATTACTGCCTTGCTTTAACTACCGTTGTGTTCTAGTTTGTAAGATTTGGTAAGACAACCCTACTCGGGTTATGTATCTCGCAAATGAGGGATATAAAAGATATATTTCTTCAGCAAAGAGCTAATAACTCTTCGGCTCGTATGATTTTAGGTTACTATGAGGATATATAGGATACTATGGGGTTACATTCTTATTGAATGATGATTAGAGATACGTCATATTGTTGCCAACATTTATTTTAAGGGTATCGTGCCTTACATAGGAAAATAGGTTTTTTCGCTAAATGAGTTAAAAAACGTACTAATTGAACAATGTTGTATTTACACATTTTCGACAGCAGAGATGGCAATTCAAAGTGAGAGTGCCTATTACAATTAATAGTTTTTTCAACTCATACAAAAAATGTGGTCAAGATACATTTATTTTAATGTATCATTATGCACTTGCACGGTGCTATTATGTATGTTTTACGTTAATTCCAGGTTTTTATATATTTGGCAATATGAATATATTGAAGACGAATTCTGAGCTGTGGGTAAAAATTGCGGAAACCTTAGAAAACCAACAGTCGCTTGGAACGACTTTGCGGCTCCGTTGTGAAGTACACGTGAACCAAACAACCACGGTAAGTAATTTACTACAACCTTAATCAAACAGAAATATGTAGAAACTCTGAAAGTTACGCTTAATACACTCATGGCCCCACATTAGGATTGTGTCGTGGGTGCCGTGGACACACATAATGACGAATACACAAATACATAGAATACATAGAACCAGAACAATACATAGAACCAGAACAGAAATGTAAATTCATTATTCAGATATCTGTCCATTGCTTGTACCGGTACGATGAACGCTATGCGGGTCGGATGCTAACGAAATGGCGGGTTCTCTCTGAACTGTATCACCGACGTAACTGTGGTCCCGTCAGCCTTATGACAGACGAGGAACATATTGTTAAGTCAACGACAGTCGCTAGTTGTCGATAGACGACAAAAGTAGGATTGGATGGCCAAAGTAAACGAAACATTATGTACACACTTATACAATTTCAAAATACATTCGGACATATTAATCGATCGGGAAGTACCACCAATAATGACTTCAGATAGCACCCCTTTTTATATGAAGTTGATCACAAATGTATTTTTTTTTATTTGACTAAAGTAGCAAACGAGCATGCAGTCCACCTGATGGTAAGTGGTCACTGCCGCTCATGGACATCTGTCATCAACTACATACATAACATGGGTTCTATCTGAAGTCAATCACAAATGTGTTGCTACTCCCGAGGACTAAGATGGTCGCCTCATATAAAAGTGTGCCGGCAACCCAACCCTTCCAAGTAAGCGCAAGAAATGCTTCACGCTAGAAATAGGTGTGGCGGTGGTACTTCCCCGGTCGACTGCACTGGTTCTACCACCTTCCGAATTGAACCATCTGAAACGAATGTACGACATCGCGCTGAAAATGGTGACGTGCTGAGGCTTGAGTTTTGTTTGAAATTCACATTATTTTCAATTATCCTTTTTGAGGATTGCAAAGTAATTGTAATCAGCTGTAAGACTTGTTTTCGCATGGTTTTCAAACCTTCGGCTTCGGCTTTGACTTCGGCCAAAAATCGACCTTCGGTCGGTCATTATCTATCTGTGACGACTCTTGGGAGTAGGCACACATACAGAACGACTATATGTGTTCAATGTTTCGACTAGATATTATTCATAAATAATGTAACATATATCTAGTTATAATTTTTTCTTTCCGACAGATTACAAACGTCAAAGATTTTGAAAAGGTACCGGAAGGGGGGTGCTTACTCAAATGCAATTTTAATCTACCTTCCTGTAATCATCAGTGTCCTCTTCTGTGCCATGGTTATGATCGAAAGCATATTGTTATCAAATGCCATCTACAATGTGAACGGTAAGAAAGCTTTCTTTCAGGTTATATTTAAATGTTTCATTGTTACCGTAACAGACAATCCACAAAAAATACTATTCTAAATTCGACGGACAAAATCGTTTATGAAAAATTACCAATTTACAGTATGAGGCTTAGAAGTTTTTTGGACATACAAACATTGATTAATTACGCCAAGAAAGACGATCTATGGAAAATCCTAAGAGTTCCTAAATAAGTTCCTAAGTTCCTAAATATAAAATAAGTTCCTAAATAGCTATTACATTCAACTATCATCATATCTTTATCAATGAACAAAGCTTCATATTTTAAATTGGTAATTTTTCATATAGTTATTCATATATAAATATTGCTGTTTTGCTTTGATGAGCGTAATAAGGGAGATACAGTTATACGAAGCTTTCTGGTGTGTGTACTTGACATTGCTGTTACAAGACATTGCGTCATTCGGTCTTACGCATCCGTGGAGATCTCAGGTAGGACTCCCTGAGGTTGATTCGTGGTGTCCAAGGGAGGCAATGGTGACTTATCATCAAGTGTATTGCAGGACTTTTGGAAAGATTTTAGAACCAGTGTAGTACGATGTGAGATAACCGCCTCTATACTTATTTCTAGCATAAAGCATTTCTTGCGTTTTGATAGAAGCGGGTGGTTCCCGGCATACAAAAATATGAGGCAAACAAGTAAGTCTTATCAACGCAACTGTGATTGTCGTCAGATAGAACCCATGTTCTATGTGAAGTTGCTTACAGATGTCCAGTGGTCAGACCCACTTACCACTAGGTGGACAACTCACTTGCTACATCAATCAGATATAATAAACTTAAGTTAACTTTCTGCAGTGTAATCTGCGCGCTGGGACACGTATGCCCATTGACGTGCTCCCAGCCGTGTGCCCCGTGCAAGGTGCCGGTGAGGAAGGAGCTGCCGTGCGGACACTCGAAGAACTTGCCCTGCGTGCTCGACCCGACCGACCCGACCGTCAAGTGCCACGTCACTGTGGACGTCACGCTGCCACACTGCGACCATGCGGTCAGTGCATTTATTCAGATGATTATTAACGTGGATGAAATCAAAATGATTGCCGGCTTACTTTTATATGAGGCGATGTTACTCAACGCAACTTAGATAGACTTCACATAGAATCTTCTATTCTCTATGAAGTTGCTCAAGGCTGGTATGTATGGCAAAAATATTGGCATAGGTGGAAAATAATTGTTTACATTGTGAACTTGATATTAAATATCTCTCATCAACCCATTATTGGCCCACTGCTGGGCACGGGTCTTCTCTCAGAATGAGAGAGTTAGGCCATAGTCCACCGCGCTGGCCTAGTGCGAATTGGTGGATATTAAATAATAAATATACTAACGTCAAAATATTATATTACGTTTCATTGTCGATGATAAAATCACAGGTGCTTACTTGTGATCTGATCCTCTCGCTCTTCGATTCGAAGGCCATGTTTCAACCTTTCTGCTATTACTGATTATTTACTACTAATTGACCCGGCGAACTTCGTTCCGACTAAAAATCAAAAATCTAAAATGATCAATGTTCCACCACTATATTATTCAATTTAATTCAATTCAATTCATTTATTTGCAGAATAACAAGATATACAGTCATAATCATTCTAACCTACTAGGGTATACCAAAATTGTCACAAACATATTCCAAATTACATCCTATAATCACATCAAATAAAATAATTATTTAAGTCATACATATGGCCCAATATATTAATTAATTTACATTATCTTATATTCTATTAAAATACACATTATTTTTAATACTAATTATGGCATGTCAATGATTCAATTGTTGTCATTTAGGAATTCATTTATATTATAGTAGCATTTGTCGACGAGATAGCTTTGCAGTTTCCTTTTAAAAAAATGAATATTCTTGATTTTGCGTATTGATTTAAGTATTTTATTGAATAATATGGACGCTTTGCAGAAAATACTTTGTTTGAATACTTGTGTTTTACCTGGCACAGCTTTATACTGGTATTGTACATAAAACCTTCTTCTTGTATCACTCTGTCTATTAAAAAAAACTGCATTTAAATCGACGACGAAGCGACTTTGTTTTATACTATGTTGTGATTATAATCTAAAATGTTTGTTCAAAAATTATTGACTTATATTTTTTTTTATAGGCGAAAAAGCCATGTTACTTGGATACAAGATTTGTTTCCTGTCCAGTGTCCTGCGATGCACGATTGAAATGTGGTCATGTGTGCGTTCTGAACTGTCACGTCACCAAAGATCCTAATCATAAAAATGTAAGTATGTTTCCTGTTAAAAATGTTATAGGAGTAAGGTTAGTAGCGTCTAGTGTCACATGGTGGTTCACATGAGGCGACCATCATAGTCCTCGGGAGTGGCATCTGTGATTGACTTCAGATGGAACCCATGTTCTGTATGTAGTTGATTACAGATGTTCATGGGCGGCAGTGACCACTTACCATCAGGTGGACTGTATGCTCGTTTGCTACTTCAGTCAGATAAAAAAAAAAACAGGAGATGAGCAGCCTCTGCGTTTTCCTGTGGAACATCTCACGGTGTTCCACCAAGTAACATGTATACCAGGCGCCGACTATTGGTAAAATAATTACAGGAGGCCAATGTCTAGCAGTAGAGTTAAAAAGTCGAAGGTGGTAGAACCAGTGTAGTTCGACCGCCACACTTATTTCTAGCGTGAAGCAGTTCTTGCATTTCGATAGAAGGGTGTGGTTGCCGGCACACTTTTATATGAGGCGACCATCTTAGTCCTCGGGAGTAGAAACGCATCTGGGATTGATTTCAGATAGAACCTATGTTTTATAAATATGGAGTTGCTTACAGATGTCGCAAGGCGGCAGTGACCACATACCATCAGGAGGATTGCATGCCCGTTTGCTACTTCAATCTCATAAAAGTAGCTGTTCCTCATACACACGCCGGAAAAATCAGAGGAACGTTGTATGAACGTTATTTTTTTATTTATTATTTACTTTAAATTATTTTTTTATTTTTATTTATTATATGTATTTGTAGGTAAAAGAGTGGGTAAATATTCATTTTAAAGCTCTACTTGAAATTAAAATCATTAATTTAGCAGGCATTCAAGTTAAATGTAAAAAAACTCTGTTTCATCAATATTTTTATTCATAAACAATAACAATGGAATTTACTATTGTGTATTACCATCCCCAGTCCTTATGAGGATTTCATGGTATACCTACCTTTCTCCCTATGAGATCCCAAATAGCCCTATCGGCTTCGTATCCGATGATCAAACTCGTCAATCGATGTGAGAAATGCCAACTTCATTTAACTAATTAGTTTGTTCACGCTGTATGGAGCCAAACGTTATCGTACATACGTATACATTTAAAAAAAACATTAAAGTATCCAATAAAATGCATGAGCTAAAAAAATAAATAGTGTAGGGTGTATAAGCCCCCTTAGCTCGACCGTTGCGTTTCAAGGTCTCATGCGACGTTGCCGTCGGCCGAGCTGCGCGCGCATCCTAACGGCCGTCGCTCGCGCGCCGCCGCTCGCGCCTTTTTCAGAGAGTCGTCGATTGCGATCGATACGGTTAACACGTTCATGCGCTTCGATTCACTCCCGCCGCGATCTTAGCATTTTTTATACCCCTTATAGGGAATGTAAAAACCCCTATAATTGGCGCCCACGTAGCGGCCACCTTTCGTCGGAAGTGTGCCGAATCCACGTTTTGTACAGTTATCGTGTTTAATTACGAAAGTGTATACCGGGACAATAAAAATGCCCCGTCGTCGTGTTAGTTTAAGTGCTGATCGCGAGCGTGTCGAAGTCTCGGACGCCGAGGAGGAGGCGCCATTGTCTGGAAGACAGCTTTCGTCGTTTCTGGAAGCATTCGCCAGAGCTCAGGCGGAGTCAAACCGCCAGCTCGTGCAGAGCCTATTGGATAGGAGTCCCGTCAACGACAGAGTGTCCCCGCCATCACAATCGTCGCAGCCCTCGCCCAGCGCCGTGTCACGTTCTGGAAACTTCGCGAATTGCACCGCGCGTTTCAATGGTTTGTCACGTGACCCGGAGGTGTTGGAGGCGTTCATCGACTCAATAGAAATGTACAAAGAATGTACTAATGTTAATGACGACCACGCCCTACGAGGCCTCCCAATGCTGTTGGAAGGAGAAGCCGCCGTGTGGTATAGAGGAGTGAGATCGTCCATTAATTCGTGGGACTGCGCCCTTAAACGTCTTCGATCCATGTATGGAGTCTTAAGACCGGCGTATAAGTTATTCCGCGACATCTTCGCTAACGAGCAAGGCAACGAGAGGTCCGAAGTTTTTGTTGCTCGACTTCGTGCCTTAATGGCCAAGTTGCCATACAATCTAGAAGAAACTATGCAACTAGATATGATATACGGGTTATTAAATCCCGTTCTACGTGAACGTCTCACGAGGGACTCAGTGCACAGCGTGGACGACTTAATTGATAAAGGGAGACAGATCGAAGAATCCCACATCGAAGCCGCGACGCCGTCAATGTGCCCAAGCGACGCCAACGGTGCGTCGCGTCCCGCTCGTCGTGTTTTCGCGCCTAACGCTCGTACTCCGTGTTTCGTGCCCAGCGTCGAATCGCCCACCGCTCGTGCGATGCCCGGTGTGTCGACCGCGCCCGACTCGTCCGTTACGACCAGTTCGAGCCAGCGATGTCCATCAGGCACGCCTGCGACCGTCACTTCACCACCCGTGCGCCGAAGGGCGCCTGCTCCTGTGACTCCTATTACGGTAACCGAGGACAATAAAGGTAAACTGTTTTGTGTTTATTGTAAAAGTCGCGGTCATACACGTAGCGAGTGCGGAAAACTAAAAATCGCGAGTGGTGGTGAATCTATATTTTGTTACGGTTGTGGTGCGAAAGGAAAGACGCGCGCGAATTGTAAAAACTGTGCACTAAAGCATTCGTTTTGTTCGTATAATATTGTTTCGCGTAGAAATAATAATAATAAGTTACCGACTAAACATTTGTCGTATTCTCGTAATAATTCCTCGTCAAAGAATATTTCTGAAATTAATTCCGTTAATAATTCATTTTCTCGTCACGTTTCATCGCGTTCACGTCGATATCATTCTTTGACGAAGAACAATAATAATAATTGTAAAGGACCCATGGTATCTGTTTGTAATACATCGGGTGGTAATTGTAATTCATTCAGAAATAATTGTAAATTTGTAAAAAAGAATTATCGTAGAAACTGTTTCGTAAATAGTTTACAAAATAATGTAAAATCGAGTAGTCGTAATAATTGTAAGTTATTACAATGTGACAGTGTGGGTGAATCGATGTCGCAGGAAAATGCCGCGATTGCGTTACCTTTCGTTTCTCGTTTCAAAGGTCGACCCATTCTCGAAATCGAAATATTCGGGTATCATGGTACGGGTTTGTTAGATACGGCAGCTAAACAAAGTATTGCGGGCTCAACTTTACGCGATCTTTTACATAAATTAAAATGTCCGATGCGTTCAAGTTTCATGTCCATTAAGCTCGCCGACGGCCTCGTACGGGATGTAAATGTTCAACTTGTTGATGTTGAAGTTAAACTTAAAGGTACGCTTATACCCCTTACATTCGTCACTCTACCTGACTCTAGTGGTAATGAGACCTTACTAGGTATTGATTTTATTAGGAAAGCTGGTTTAATTTTGAATTTTTCGAAAAATATATGGTGCACAGCTGATCGGCCTCGGGTCATTCACCCCTTAAAATGTGAGACCTCTCGGAACTTGGTAGGATGCGCTGCTACGGACATCTTACGTTCAGACGAAGGTTCGATGCTGTCACCCAGTGAGAAGGAAGACCTCGCTTCGATCCTCAATGAGTATGAAGACATCTTCAGACAAGGGGGAGCGCCTACACAGTTCGCAGAACACCGTATTGACACAGGAGATGCGTCCCCCATTGGGATGCCGCCATACCGCCTCACGCCGGCCAAGAAGAGCATTATGGAGATGGAACTAAATAAAATGCTGCGTGAGGATATCATTGAAGAGTGCGAGTCTCCCTGGGCAGCACCAGCTCTTTTAGTACCCAAAAAGGATGGGACTTTCAGGTTTTGCGTGGATTATCGGAAGTTAAACGCGGCTACGAAGGTAGACTCCTATCCACTGCCCGTCATTGATGACTTGTTGCAGTATACAGGCAAGAGTTGCTATATGAGTACCATCGACCTTCAAGCCGGATATTGGCAGGTGTCTGTCAGAGCCGAGGATAGAGACAAAACTGCGTTCGTCTCTCCGTTCGGAGTTCACAGGTTCAAGCGTATGCCATTTGGCCTGTGCAACGCGCCGGCTACCTTTCAGCGTCTCATCGATCGTTTTCGCTCGGGATCGTCTCTTCAGGGTGTCACAGTATTAGGTTATATAGACGATTTGATTATAATCTCAGAGAATTTCGCGCAGCATCTGGATGATCTGCGTGCCGTTTTCGACAGGTTACGCGTCTTCAACCTCCGCGCTAATCGTGCCAAATGCGTATTTGCAAGAGAAAGCGTTAAATACTTGGGGCATATCATTACGCCGAAGGGAGTGGCACCAGACCCCGACAAGATCGATGCTATAATTAATATGAAAGAGCCGACCACGCTAAAACATCTTAAATCATTTTTGCAGACTTGCTCATGGTTTCGCAAGTTCGTGCCTAACTTCTCTCAAGTTGCTCAGCCCCTGACTATGCTTACACAGAAAGATCAGTCTTGGCTTTGGGGAGAAGATCAGATTAATGCTTTTAACGAATTAAAAAGGTTACTCACCTCGCCTCCAATACTTATTCAGCCGGATTATAGTAGACCTTTCATTCTCCGAACCGATGCAAGTAATTATGCTCTGGGAGCAGTTCTGATGCAAGGGGACTCACCGCGCAACGAACAACCAATCGCTTACGCTAGTCGTTTATTAACTTCAGCGGAAAGAAACTATTCCACCACTGAGCGCGAGGCGCTTGCAGTCGTGTGGGCCGTTGAAAAATTTCGTGGTTATATTGATGGGCATCCTGTCCATGTTGCTAGTGATCACCAGCCCCTGAAATGGTTACTTACCTTAAAATCGCCCGCCGGAAGGCTCGTGCGATGGGCTATGAAATTACAGGCATTTGATTTGCAGGTAGATTATACTCCTGGAAAAGCTAATGTGGTGGCTGATTCGCTCAGTCGTCCTCAGTGTGAAGAGGACACTCGCGATACTTGCGGTGTATGCACTGCTGTATTCGAAGCACCACGTTGGGAAGCTACGCCTCTGCGTGAGGATCAGCTTTTGGACCCTGAAGTGTCCAAGATTATTCGTGGCCGTGAAGGATCATTCACGGTAGGGAACGGAAGGCACGGAGGATTCGATACCTGTCGTTCCCAAACGTATTATGCCTCGTAGGTTTTTGTAGTTTGATCCACCGTGAGGACACTTGGTTGGATCAAAAGGGGGAGGATGTAGGGTGTATAAGCCCCCTTAGCTCGACCGTTGCGTTTCAAGGTCTCATGCGACGTTGCCGTCGGCCGAGCTGCGCGCGCATCCTAACGGCCGTCGCTCGCGCGCCGCCGCTCGCGCCTTTTTCAGAGAGTCGTCGATTGCGATCGATACGGTTAACACGTTCATGCGCCTCGATTCACTCCCGCCGCGATCTTAGCATTTTTTTATACCCCTTATAGGGAATGTAAAACCCCCTATAATAGCTTTTAATAATGTTCCTCTAAACTTGCCGGTGTGTGAAGTTTAACCTGAATTAAAAAAATATCTCATCTTTCGTCTATTTACAGTATTCCTGCGAGAAGCCGTGTGCAAGGACTAAGAAAGGCTGTAGCATGGAATTGGAGGGAGACTTTGGACCCCACCAGTGCCATAACAAGTGCTACCAAGCTTGCGAGGATTGCGAAGTTGAGGTAATTCAAAGTCGTTTTGAACACTGTTACATTTATATAATGAATTAGTGATTAGTGGTATTACACACCATGATTTCATTTTAAAATTAACCGTGTGTAATTCTAAAATGAATTAACTGTGTAAAAATCATTGTTTAACGTGAAGTAGCTTACAGATGTCCATAGGCGACAGTGACCACCAGTGACTTACCATCAGGTGGACTGCATGCCCGTTTGTTACTTCAATCTTATAAAAAAAAACGTGCGGCAATCGTGGACTGCCCCGGTAAAGCTGTTGCATAGCATTTTTTTTATCAACTAATGAAATTATAATTATTTATTTATTTTTTTCTTTGTTTTTAATTTAACTTTTTATCTTTAATACTTTCTCACAAACAGCTGCTTATATATTCGACCGATTTACTTACACGTTAAGCGAACGCTTGCCCGCCCTAGATGGCGGCGTGGGTGGTGTTAAATTTTTTCGTTACGGAATTTCTTGATTCGGTCGCCGCGCTCAAAGCCCGAGATAAAAGCTATGCAATAGCTTAAAAATATTCTCATCATCCATATATCCGGTTGAATGATAAATCGAGGTTGGCCAACTCCATCGTCTTTGGAGTTGTTCATGTATACGAAGTGTTATGAAGGTACAACTTTGTGGGTCGACTCCGGAGTCATCTTCGCCAATTCTATGTCTGCCTTACAACAGCTGTATTACGATGCTATTTTCGCTTTAAAGCGTAGAATACAAGGGAGGGACTTATTCGAAGCTTTCTAAGTTAGAATTTCTAACTTAGGGATGTCATTGCCTCTGTGGCGAACGTTAAATGAGATCTTTTTTTTATACTTAAACCTAACCATAAGGCAGACGGGCTGCCCTGATGGAAAATAGTCACTGTCGCTTATAGACATTCGCGACACCAGGAGTCGCCAATGCATCGCCGGCGTTGAAGGAGAATTCTTTTCACACCTTTTTTGAAGAACCCAATGTCATTACGCCCCGGGAATATTTCAGGAGGAAGCTCGTTCCGCATCTTACACGTCCGATCTAAATCTTGTCGGAAATTTATTACAGATAGATGTCCATGTACGGCCACATATCATCACATGGACTGAATGCTAGTTTGCTTCTTCTATATTATAAAAGAGTACTCATTCTCAATCACATCTCTGATTTTTACTACAGGTAGTTAAGAAGAGGAGTAATTGCAAGCACACTGAACGTATTGCTTGCAACAAGGATGTAAACCAGAAGCCATGTCGCAAGAATTGTGCCAGAGTGTTGGAGTGCGGACATTTCTGCAAGAAAAAGTGTTTCGAAAAATGTGGGGATTGTAAAGAAAAGGTACTTTTAAATTGGCTTATTTTCCTATTTTATATACACGAATAATTCCAGTCCTAGAGGGACAATTTTATCCTAATCGCTTTTGTTGTAAAAAAATAATGTGTTGACAGCTAAAAAGATAAACCATTAAAATGTTCTGTTTTTGCCCTTTTATATATATGCATACTAAAACTATAAGCAATTTATTCGCGTGGGATAAACTGTGAATGAAGAATGGTTCGAAAAAACAGCCCCGGGACAGGTCCACCAATCCAGTCTTAATTATTTGTACCGACTTGTAAATGTTCGCAATTTTTAACTCGCGACTACTGAAAATACGTATGCAGAAACCGTGAATAAGAAGCTTTCAAAGTATATTACATTTCGCCTCGTGGTCGAAAATCGACTATATTCATAATAATGCATATGGTCGGTTTTCGATATATTGATAAATAATGATCAGTGTTCCTTGTGAAGTGTAGTTTTAAACGAGTCCATTAAAAGCAGTGGGAATTATCATCATGCTTGTTTTCACTACCATCGATAAAATAAAAGATTATACCATATCATTCTCAAAGTGTCCCTTTTGAAATCTAGTTTAATAAAACGCGTCCATTGGTAGCAGTGAGAACTTACCATCAGGTGGTATGCATTCTCGTTCGTTACTTCAATCGAATAAAACTCCTCCCATATATATTTTACCATCCTCGCCGTTTTATGGGTGGTTCGTTTCGCTACTATGCTGACGTAAAGGTAACTTATCGGTTCACTTTTATGAGGCGACCATCTTAGTCCTCGGGAGTAGCAACACATATGTGATTGACTTCAGATAGAACCCATGTTCTGAATGTTGATTACAGATGTCCATGGGCGGCAGTGACCACTTACCATCAGGTGGATTGCATGCTCGTTTGCTACTTTTAGTGAAATAAAAAAAAAAATGTGATCAACTTCATATAAAAAGTGGTGCTATCTGAAGTCATTATTGGTGGTACTTCATGATCGATTAATATGTCCGAATGTATTTTGAAATTGTATAAGTGTGTACATAGTGTTTCGTTTACTTCTAAAGTTTACTTATAAAGTTTGCTCCCTCACGTGTTCTTATCCAACCTTGTCCTTATTAAAAGCCTTCCTTTTCCCTTTACGTCCATTAATTAAATAGTATAGTATGCCCACGAGCTGTCCGAACTGCTCCCTGGTTATGGGTGTCACTGAAAATCAGCTCATTGGTCCACAGACCTCTGTATACGCTGAGTGCCGACCCCTTCACGGTATACTGCAGCACAGCTACACGTACCTACATACCGACATTTATACTTTATTTTTATTGTTATTGTTATACTAAGTTAGTTAATCGTTTCTATTCTTTTTTTTATCCCAATATCGGTGTATTGTGTTGTTATATCGTGAATAAAAATGTTTTCTTTCTTTCTTTACTTTGGCCATCCAATCCTACTTCTGTAACAAATACTTTTTCTAACAAACTTTTTCAAAAAAACTTAAAGGTGAAGAAGCGGATACCGGAGTGCGGTCACGAGGTGACGCTGCAGTGCTCGGTGGCGGCGGCGCGCGCGCACTGCCCGCAGCGCTGCGAGCGGCGGCTGGCGTGCGGCCACGCGTGCGCGCGCCGCTGCGCCGAGCCGTGCTCGCTCGACGCCTGCGACCGCCCCGCCGCGGACACCTTCGCCGCGCCCTGCGGACACCTAGTGCGCTTGCCGTGCAACGTCTCCCGGACTGTGGGCCATGGTGAGAATGGCTGATGCTTTGTGGTTGGACTCGAGCGAAAACGTTTGGATTTATCTCCCCTTTGTAGAGGTTTGCGTGTGAATTTGATTGCACGTATGTCAATCGCAAACTAACGTTTCATAGACTTGGGTCATATAAGTCGTGCAGGCGGACGGAGAACCGCTTATCAAAATTACAACTTAATTTTGTTACCGATATTTTATATAATACCTTCAGAAATTCGTATTTAACGTACCTTAGTGTTATGAAAAACCATCAATAATTCTTATTTAACGTACATAAAAATCTTAAAATGGATACAAGGGATCAAAAATATTTTTGTTACGCATAACATACGTAACAAACATACATAAATAAGTAATACAGTAAACATAACAAGTATAACATACATAAATATAAATCATTGTGTTAATTATATTAAGTTCAAATTGTAATAGTAATAGAAGTAATAGTAATAGTTTATTTGCATAGAACAGATACATAATATCAGATGTTACAAAAAAAAATGGTTCGCTTGTCCTGCTAACAATGTGATTGTTCATTCATTATATTAATATGTATGAATAAGGCATTCAAATTATTATTATTTCAAAGAAAATTAATATTACCTATCATTTAAAAAATACAATGTCTTTAAGAAATAATGATTGTTACTGTTAAATGGTTCGTTAGGGTTCGACCGGAATATACTACTGGAGCACTGCACGGAGCCGTGCGGGGAGACGCTGGCGTGTGGGCACCTGTGCGGCGGCGCGTGCGCGCGCTGCCGGCAGGGCCGCCTGCACGCGCCCTGCACGCAGACCTGCAACCAGGACCTCATCTGCGGCCACAGGTAACCTCCTTTACTCCTTCCATGACACTTATCTGAAGCTGGTAGAAAAAGTGTAGTTCGACCGGGGAAGTACCACCGCCACACCTATTTCTAACAGCAAAGCAAAATAAGTGTGTGAAGCATTCCTTGCGTTTCGATTGAAGGGTTGTGGTTGCCGGCACACTTTTATATGAGCAGACGAACTAGTTTTCGGGAGTAGCAATGCATCTGTGATTGACTTCACATGGAACCAATGTTCTGTATGGAGTTGCTTACAGATGTCCATGGGCAGCAGTTACCACTTAAGACCAGGTGGACTGCATCCTCTTTTGCTACTTCAGTCAGATTTAAAAAAAACTGTACAGGGAACATTCAGTGCCAATTTACTGGGTAGAGTAAGAGTACATAGTTCGACCGGGGTAGTAATAACGCGACACTTATTTCAAGCGTGAAGCAGTTTTTGCGTTTCGTATATATACCACACCCTTCTATCGAAACGCAAGAACTTTTTATATATGGCAGGGATGCACTACTATGTTACACAGTATATTGTCTAAAAAGATTTGTAGTTTTAGATGTAGATTTCTTAAAGCGAAGTTGAACGAACTATTAGAAAGAAAAAGAAGAAAGGAGATACCGCGTGGCGCAGTACCATACCTGTCAGATACGCAGTTTGTTCAATCCGCAAGCAGACAAATATCTGGATGATGAATTTATATTCTTGTTCTGGATCTGAGTGTTTGTGTATTCGTCTTTGTGTGTATCCATGGTACCTATGACCCAAGGGAAAAATCTGCTGCTGCGGAGCTGTAGAAAGCGTTAATTTTATTTTATTTTTATTACCACGCCCCTTAAATAAAAACATAACTATTAACACTAGACAAATGGATGGCCTCATTCTCTTTGAGAGCTCTACTAGCTTTTACAATGAATGTATTGACTAGTTCGCCTAACGCTTTGCGGAGGGGATTTTTTTGTTCATCATAATCACATTAATCACTATTATAAAACAAAGTCGCTTCTCGCTGTCTGTTCCTATGTATGCTTAGATCTTTAAAACTACGCTACGGATTTTAATGCAGTTTTTTTTCAATAGAGTGATGATAATTTTAGGTTTTTGACTTTTAGGCGGAACGAAGTTCGCCGGGTCCAGTAGTAATAAATATAATAACTACTACCTTCCCCAGGTGCGAGGAGCCATGCAATCAAATCTGTCCGCCGTGTACTAAGCCGTGCGAAGTGAAGTGCAAGCACTCAAAATGCAAAAAACTTTGCGGACAACCGTGCGTGCCTTGCAAGGTAAGGTTAAGTTTTAAAAGGTATATAATGGCATTATATATCCTACTTCTTTAATGATTTTGTATAGCTCGTTTATTATTTATGTTTATAATATATATATATATATACGAGGTAGAAGAGTAACAATTTTTGGATATTGATACTAAATGTTTTCATCACTTTTCACTCTTTTTAAAGAATGAACTTCCTTTCATAGGCAATACAAGGAAAATGCAAATACCACCCTCCTAACGCAATCGGGTAATAAGATGGTAGACAACGGTATTTCGTCCCTGTAGTTCTGGGATCAGAATAGGGGTACGGCATCCCCTGCCTGTCGTAAGAGGCGACTAAAAAGGGCTTCCGGGGTTGCAGGCGGCTAGAGTAGGAGCTCGAACCGTTCGGTCAGGCGATCCCAGGAAGGGCGGTTGTATATGTGGTCAGCAGCCCATCTGGGAGAAGCCCGATGGGGCAACGCGCTCAGAGAATTCCGGTTGCAGTCGTTTCGAGTTCCCGGAGTCCTTTATAGCGCCGAGGACGGCCACGGGGGGGTTTTAGTGCGGTAAAAATAAATAACCCTGCGTCGAAAGACAATGGTATTTAGAACCAGGTGGTAGAACTAGTGTATTTCGACCGGGGAGGTAGCATCGCTACACCTGTTATTAGCGTTAAACATTTTTTTGCGTTTCGGTGGAAGGGAGTGGTTGCCGGCACATTTAAATGGGGCGACCATCTTAGTCCTCGGGAGAAGCAATGCATCTGTGATTGACTTCAGATGGAACCATATAATCGGGTGGGTGGACAGATGACCTGAAGAAGACAGCGGGAAACCGTTCGATTCAGAGGGCACAGGATCGGTTCGAGTAGCGCCATTTAGGGGAGGCCTATGTCCAGCAGTGGATATCAATCGGGCTGATGGATGAATAGGATCCATCAGCGGCAGTGACCACCATCAGGCGGACATGGTCGTTAAGACTTTCAAGGTGGTAGAACCAGTGTAGTTTGACCGGGGAAGTACCATCGCCACACCTATTTCTAGCGTGAAGCATTTCTTGCGTTTCGATGGAAGGGTGTGGTTGCCGGCACACTCTCACATGAGGCGACCATCATAGTCCTCAGGAGTAGCAACACATCTGTGATTGACTTCAGATGGAACCCAGGTTCTGTATATAGTTGATTACAGATGTCGCAGGGCGGTAGTGACCACTGACCATCAGGTGGACTGCATGCTCGTTTGCTACGAACTGAAGTAGATAAATAATGAAAAAAAAAAGAGTAGAAGAACTTGAACCCGTGTGCCGTGCGCAGGAGAAGTGCTCGCGCGGCTGCCCGCACGGCGCGTGCGCGCGGCGCTGCGGCGAGGCGTGCGCGCGCGCGGCGTGCGACGCGGCGTGCGCGCGGCCCGCGCCGTGCGGCCGCGCCGGCCACCGCTGCCGCGGGCTGTGCGGCGAGCCCTGCCCCGACGTGTGCGCGCTCTGCCGCCCCGACGACTTCCCTAAAGACTTTCTGGGCGACGACTTCGAGGAGGACGACAAGTGAGCATCTCTTAGCTTTAGGCTCAGTATACTAATTCGGCCTGACAGCAGGGTTATGCGGTTTTCTATTTTGAATCGCATGTTAAGTTATATATGATGATGAGCTTCCTTCTGTGTTCCCAAAGCGCTATTACATGGGAATATTCAAGAAAGGTGCAAAGAGCTCTCCTTCAAAGCCAGCAAAGTATTGGCGACTCCTCTGGTGTTGCAAATGTCCTTAGACGACGGTGACCACTTTCCATCAGATGGCCCGTCTGCCTTATCGTTAGGTATAACTAAAAAAAGGACATACATATCCGAGGCATTAAATTGGAAACTGGCAACATACAAGAAAAACTTAACAATAATACCTAGTATATTGTCCAGACTGGAAAACAATAATAAATTGCGTAATAATAAAAACTCTTTATTTTCAGATTCGTATTGTTGGAAGATTGCAACCATGTGTTAGAACTGGAAAACATGAATAATCTTATGTTCGGCGATAAAGATACCGTGTCTATACGTACATGTCCTTATTGTCGTAAGCCAATCATTAATACGCATCGATATAAGGATTTCGTGAACGATATGTTTAAGAAGGAAATCAATCCCATAAAGGAGCGGGTATACGGCACGGCACAGGAAATAAAAGCCAAAACAGCTGAACTACTAGAAAAAATACAAACGATCTTAAGCAACCCTCCAAAGATATATACAGGTAAATATATATTTATTGTAACTGAGAAATAGTTTTCTGTTATTGCTACTGCGTTTCGAACTGACTCAAAATAAAGTTTTTTCTGACCATAGCTATGTCTATCGTGATGATGGTTTGCGTTTCGGTGATCATTCAGGTGGTAGAACCAGTATAGTTCGACCGGGGAAGTACCACCGCCACATCTACATATTTCTAGCGCGAAGCATTTCTTGCGTTTCGATAGAAGGGTGTGGTTGCCGGCACATTTTCACATGAGGCGACCATCATAGTCCTCGGGAGTAGCAACGCATCTGTGATTGACTTAAGATGGAACCCATGTTCTGTATGAAGTTGATTACAGATGTCCACTTACCATCAGGTGGACTGCATGCTCGTTAGCTACTTCAGGCAGATTAAAAAAAATCAGGAACGGCAACTTAACCTAACCTAACCTCTGTTCTATATGTAAGTAGTTGGTTACGGACGTCCATGAACAACATACCATCGGCACTGAATGCTCGTTTACTATACAAATCTTAAACATTATTATATAAAACACACTGCTTAAAATGCAAAGAAAAATAGCTACAACCATGAAATATAGGTACTGAAATATCATATGATATCCATATCAAAAAAACAGACTGCTTAAAACCGAATCAATCGCTTTTTTGATTTTCATAATAATCTACCTAATTTAACCATTTTTTGGATTGAGGTCAAAATAGTTACATAAAAATTGTATTATTTATATCTTTGGAATAGTCCTTTTACAAACATTTATTGGATACCCATATTGATTTGATAAAATATTCGTTCCTTCCCCTCTTTTTTATTAGCTGGTGTCATATTATTTAAAATAAATGCAGTCTATGTACCTACTTCTGACATATAAATATCTCGTTCTGACATTATATAAATATCTCGTCTATTTACAGATAATGTTTGGCGTGTGAATAAGTGGTGCACTGCCTTTCTTCTTCTCAAAAAGCAAATTACTGTGAAAACAAAAGTATCACTCTTACAATTGAAAATGCGATTTATATGCCTTGACATATTAGAGATGGTCTCTGACACTTACAACTTATACATCGATGCAAACTTAGTTGAATTTAAGGATCAAGTGATACATCAAATAGACATTATTTGCGAGACTCTCATTAATAATACAAAGAAAATAAGTCAACAACAGCAACAGGACATTGGAAAAGAAATAAAACGTATGAATTCTATGATTCAACTAGCCAAAATAGCGAGTCACCCTGCATTCAAAGGTTCAAAGGAATTACCAAAAGTAAAGGCAGCTTTTGAGCGAGCTAAAACTGCAGTAAATCACTGGACAGTATATGACGAAAACAAGGGGGTAATTGCACTGAAATCACTTCAAGAGGAGATAAAAGTATCCGGTATTGTGACAAAACAAGAACGTGAGTTGATAGTTAAAGCAATTGGCCTTAAAGCTGGACACTGGTACAAGTGCCCTAACGGCCACTTTTATTGCATCGGAGAATGTGGTGGAGCAATGGAAGTGTCGAAATGCATCGAATGTGGAGTTCAAATTGGCGGGAGAAGTCACGCCTTGCTGTCCACCAACAGACATGCGCCAGAAATGGACGGATCGCAGTTTGCTGCATGGTCGGAAGAGTATAACAACATGGCCAACTTTAATTTCGATTAATAAATAAACTAAAAAAATTTACATGGAAACCTAGATCTTAGAAAACATGTTAATTTTTAAGTATTCGGTACTACTTTAAGATCATAATTATATTTATCACAGCATTCGTTTATTGAAAATACATTTGTTAGAAATAAGAATAATACGCCTACTGAATTTGTATGTAATTATACAAATTCAGTAGGCACGCCGTATTCCGACAAGCCTAATTCACCAACGTATGATTAACTTGTGATTATAATACGTCAAATATGTTATAAAATCCGGTATATAAGCTGCTGTAAAATAATTCTATTGGGGCTAGCTGCGTCACCCGATGGAATGCAAAATTTTACGTTGTTGCTAAGAATTCCGATGTTTGCATAAATTCGGCGCCACGCCGCAACGCTTCTTGACGCGTGTTGGTTCTTAGTCTGATAAATATGTTGGTCCGACACTGTCTTGCTTAACAGGCCTCGGGTTACCGTCCCTGTAGTTCCGGGATCAGATTAGGGCTATGGCATCCCCTGACTGTCTTAAGAGGCGACTAAAAGGGGCTTCCGGGGATGCAGGTTTGGTCAGGCGATTCCGGGAAGGACGGCGGTATGTGTGGTTCCATACCGTCGTAGAGACTGGACGGAGCGGTGGACCCAGTCGCCCATCTGGGAGAAGCCCGATAGGGCAACGCGCTCAAAGGATTCCGGTTACGGTCGTATCCTATCGAGATCCCGGAGTCCTCTTTATAGCTCCGAGGATGGCCACCGGTGGGTTTTAGTGCGGTAAAAATCTCACACAGCCCTGCGTCGCTCCTACGGCGTCGGCATTTTTAGTCAGCCTGATTCGTATAGGGCAGTAAAAGGGCGTCCATTAGTTAAATGACGTGAGGTAATTTTGACGATTGGATTTCCCTTAAAGGTTACGTAGTCTGACAATCATTATTTTGTATAGAATAAAATATATAAACTATATCATTAGAACGAGCTATTACGATATGAATAATATGGTTTTGTTATTTTAATATTGTTAAATAATCTATTCATGTTATATGATTGCACCTTTAGCAAGATAAAAGTAAAGAAAAGCACTTTTTTGTTTATTACTTACTATTTCAGTCTTTAGAGTAAAATTAAAATTTTAGTTTAAGTGACGATTTTGTAGATTGCATTTTTTTAATTAATAAAGAATACATTAAGTTTGACTTGCTTTTTTATTTAACCATTACCCCAACAGGAAAGTAGCATCTAGAGTGATATGAGTGGGACAAATAATTAGTGGTGACCGTTGTTACCCCAGCAGGAAAGTAGCACCTAGAGAGATATAATAATAATAATAATAATATATTTATTTCAGACCATGTTGTGGCCATACATTTTGTTAGTATATAATAATAAAGCTTATAAACTATGTTAGCAGGAAAAAAAATACATTTGTGTTAGTATACAAACTTAATCTATGTTAGTAAGTATATCGAACAATAGCTATATGTACACACGCTTGTTCGGGGACGTGTGTATCCTATTCCAGGCGAACCATAGTGGGCTATCTAACTTGTACGCCAAAGTGCTGATGAAAGTGTTGGTACTCTCTACTACCCGGCTCATCATCGACGCTACACGTTTGCGAATGAGTGCGTAGAAGTCATCCACTCTCACCTCCGCGAACATGGCGGATGCGCTAAAGTACCGAGGTTTCCTCAACACCGCCCTCAGCACATTGTTGTACTGTACGCGAAGGGCTCTGAGGGTCCGCTGCTTACAGTCTGTCCACAGACTGCACGTGTAGAATGATTGGCAGTATGCCCTAAACAATACCAGTTTTACCTGTTCATTACATCGTGCAAATCTGCGGGCCAACATGTTGCCTCGGACCGACATCGCCCGCCGCTCTCTCTCCACATCACCATCGTCCTCGAGGCGTTCGTCAACTAAATGGCCGAGGTACTTGAACTGAGCCACCTGACTCAGGGGAGATCCACATAACGTAAAGTTCGGTTTATAACTGAGTGGTTTATTTTTCCCCCTGAAAACCAGGATCTCGCTTTTTTTAGCATTGTAGCTAAGCCCATTCACCCCAGCATATTCCTCACAGATTTTCAAGTTTTCTGAGGCCACTGACTGAGGGGCTCAGTAGAACCATGTCATCCGCATAACTGATGTTGTTTATAAAAACACCATCGATTGAGCATCCGACACCTGCCCCACTGAGCCTCTCCGTCAGCTGGTTGACATACAGGTTGAACAACCTCGGTGACGTCAGCCCACCCTGCCTCACTCCACAACGCAGTCTGTAAGAGTCACTCAAAGCGTCTCCCCACCTAACTACATTTGACTGGTGGCTGTACCAGTGCCGAAACAACGATAACAGCTCCGGCCTCAGACATGTTTCCGTCCTAAGCTTATGCCACAGAATTTTATAGGAAACTAAGTCAAATGCTTTGGACAGATCCAAGAAGCACGCATACACCGGCGTTTTTCTGTCCGTATAGTATCGGACAGTCTGTTTGAGACACATTATAGCACTCTCAGTTGATAACTCGGATTTAAATCCAAATTGTGCGTCATGGATCTTAACAGCTTTACTTAAATGTGTGTCAAGCAGACTATCCAACACCTTGGCTATAATAGTTGCGAGTGATATGGGCCTGTAATTAGATCTGTCCGCCGCATCACCCGTCCTGTTTTTCAGCAACGGTACAACCACTGTCTTCATCATAGCTTCCGGCAGATATGAATGTGCTATGCAAAGATTGTAGAGCCAGGCAAGGACCCTGGAAAGGTGCACACCCGCATACCTTAAATGCTCGACACTCAGGCTATCGTGTCCCGGCGATCGCCCACGCTTCAAACGCTTAATGGCATCATGTACCTCGCCTATTGAAAAACGCGTCTGCAACCCCCGAGCTTCGATAGTATCCCGGGCTTCGTCCTCTGCTTGATGGCATGTACTGGTAGGCTCAATTATAAAGTGAGACTTAAACATATTTGCTATGTTTCGACACCCACTAGTGCCCTCCACTTCCACGGGAGGACTCGCTCGCATATTCATTTTATTCGTTTGATACCAAAACCTGCCAAAATGTTTGGTCTCGTGAGCCGTGGCCAACATGTCCATTTTAATCTGCTCCTCATGGTCTTGGCACCATCTTAACTTGCTTTTAAACAGCCTGCGCGACTCGCACATCTCCTCTTTCGCAACTCCATTACTTGGCTTGCCCGCTTGAACCCAGGAAAGGAAACACAAACGAGCCCTCGCGTGCAATGGGGCCACATATTTATTCCACCCAGTAATATACCTTTTTTTACTTTTCCCACTAGTCTTATAGCTTGTAACAGCCCCTTTCTGCAGTATATTAATTACCTCCGCGTACGTGCTATCAATAATTAATTTATGGTCAGACCTACGGCAATTCACATGACAACATTTAGTGAGCTCTATTGGAGGACTAATTTTCGATAGCCTGTCATTACAGAATTCAGAATAACAGTTTATCTGATCATTATCCCTATGCCCCCAAGTTATTGTATTGTTGCTAACACTAGGTGTCTCAAATTGGATATGTGAGGGTTCTAGATTGCAACTAATTTCTAGGGGATAATGAACAGACCACGTTACATCATTTTTTATGTTTATATGCTCTATGTAACCCTTAGCCACACTTGTAACCAAACAGTGGTCGAGCCACCTTGTACAGCCATGTGCCTCACTCATAAACGTATACGGCGTTCCATTATTATTTGGTAAAAAGTCATAGTCTACACAAGACCACTTTTGTTCAGTACAAAATTGCTGAATTTCAGTGAAAAATAACTCTCCTGGGTGAGCATTAAAGTCTCCTAATACAAAAACTATACTAATTCCGCTGTCCTCGACCACCGCATTAATTTCGCTTAAACAGTCTGTAAGTTCTGGCAAATTGTCAGCACAGTCTGTAGGCATATACACCGAAAAAAATAATATTGAGTACTCACGTATTTTGAACTTGATCGCACACAATCTCACGTTATCGCACTTAACTATCGAAACCGAAGTAAAAGCACTCTTACGCCATAAAAGCGCCACTCCTCCATAGAGACGACCAAATTCGAATGACTACAAAAAAAGCGGCGGTTTTATTTTTACTCCATTTTACATTATTTCAAATGTATTTCTTCATTGTTCAGTTTGCACAAATATAAGCTACCTGCTCATATGCATTTATAACTCTCCGATAATTCGTTTATATTTTTTCTGCTGGAACAACGTTACCCCAGCAGGAATCGTTTTTTCCCCTTTATTTCCAAAACGACAACATGCGATATTTTTATTGTGCGCACTTTTACAGCAGATTGGGCACTAATTATTTGTCCCACTCATATCACTCTAGGTGCTACTTTCCTGCTGGGACGACGCACACGTTACATACATAGAAACAACCCAAGCTAATAAAAGTGTGTTTAAAAGGTTTTAGATGAAATGAAACTACAATCATTATGAAAAAATATATTTCAACTCATAGGTGATAGAGAGCATGACTAGTATATGACTGACATTCTGTTCAATAGTCATAATTAATTGCATTTTAATAGTTTTTTAATAGTAAATTTAGTAGGTACACAATGGCTAATATTGACAAATCATATTTGACAATCCATTACGACTAATGTTAACTTCGCTGCCCGCGGGGTTATCACTCAGACGAGTTAAAGAAAATGTTGTGTTTACAAAACTTTTGGAGGCATGGTGAGATACTACAGTTAAACTATGTATGGACAAAATGTCACGGCCGAGGGAAGACAATAAAAGATATCATAACGTAACGTATAACAGTTCAAAAAACGACCACAATAGCGCTAGTGTAGCTTGTAGTGAGCATACAAATTAGATATTTTCCTTTTCCTCTAGGTCGGTCCTCAACCCATTATTGTCCCACTGCTGGGCAAGGGTCCTCTCTCGGAATGAGAGAGTTATAGGCCATAGTCCACCGCGCTGGCCAAGTACGAATTGGTGGACTTCCTCTAGGTGCAGTGGTGATATCCATTTTTGACGTTTTTATACGGACATTTTAATATACAGTACAGACGCATAACGGTTTATACCCTCCTTCCCCCACAGATAGCGACATTGTAAGAAAATTATATATACTATTTTATGGCACATTCGGGAGCGGCGCCGGATTCTCATACATCGCTCTATAATAATTTAGCTTAAATATAAGTACAAAAATTGAAAAATTGTTGAGTACATATTAATGGTGTCACAAGGACAATAGAACTGTTTATAAAACTGTTGTATAAATTGACGTATCAAAAATAAAATTTAAAAAATAAGACAAGCATTTCTTTTCAACTTCAAGTTTCATAGCAAAAAATGACAAGGCACGAAGAAATATTATATTTAAGTAAGTATACGTTTACGATATGTAAAAAGGAAAAAAAACAATACTAATTTATCTTTTATAAGACATCAGATACCTTGTTTTTGAAGAGAGTTTATGAAGACTTCTCAAGCAACTAAGTAGTCTTCCCAGCCAACTAAGTATACTTCTCAGGCAACTAAGAAGTCTTCTCACGCAACTAAGTAGTTTTCCTTCAGCACTACATAAAGAGATATTTTCTAATACGCAGATAACAATAAAAACGTATATACTCCTCGCCGCTATTTTAAAAGTTTAATATTGTCAACAGTATATATACAAAAAGTAACCAGATTATATAACGTGATGTTGTCTTACGAGAATTTGCGGTTTTTTTGTGTTTATTAAATATTTTTCATATACATCGTACAAGGTATTAATAGTATTACTTTCACTTAAATCATTGAAATTCTTAAGTTGCAATAATTTTATGCGAAAAATCCATACAATATCGCAGCTTGTGTCAAAAATAGGAATCTATTTGGATACTTGGTCATTCCTTGAGGTGTTTTAGTAAAACTCAAGAGAAACACTATGGTCAAAGCTATATAAGACATGTAATTATTATGTTTTGTTTTAATAGTAAAATATAACCAAGTTTACATAGAGTATAACTAATTACAACCATGAGTAATAAATTCGCAGAGTGCATTCGTGCCAACTTTGGTACGAACGGTACATTTATGGTACTCTATGGTTCGATACCGAAAGCACCACCGTCACACCTTTTTCTTCCTAACAGCAGTGATTAATTCCTCCTGTTCTGTCTGAAGGGTCTGCTATAGAGGCAATAGAACATTATCGTTCGACCGGGGAGGTACCACCGCCACACCTATTTCTAACGTGAAGCATTCCTTGCGTTTCGATGTAAGGGTGTGCTTGCCGGTACACTTTTATATGAGGCGACCATTCTAGTCCTCGGGAGTAGCAACGCGTCTGTGATTGACTTCAGATAGAACCCATGTTCTATTTGAAGTGGCTTACAGCTGTCCATGACCGGCAGTGACCATTTACCATCAGGTAGACTGCATGCTCGTTTGCTACTTCATTATTATAAAAAAGGGTAGCTTAATAAACTTAGCACACCCTTTTTTGTCGCCAACTTTGTCGTCTAGGATAGCAACCCAACTGCGTCTAACCTTAGGTACAACTTATTTTACCCGAGGTGAATTAATGTCCATGGGCAGGGTGGGTCATTACCATCGGACAGACTGCGAGCTCGTTTGCTACTATCATGCTACAAAAAACGAATCGCAGACAGAAGCGCTAAAGCTGGTTGTGAAACGAATATCAATGTGTCAACTTAGTTGTGAAATGTAATGCATGTTTTTTATGGAAGTGGAAAACGAGTATGCAGTCCACTTAATGGTAAGTTACCACTGGCACTATTTAAAATCGAACGCAGGTACGATGTCTTCTCCTAGGTTGATCACAGCGAAACTACCTCTACTACCTGTAAGGATAATAAAGGATTTTTTATCCGATTTAAGCAGCAAACGCACTTGCAGTCTTCATGGTAAGTGGCCACAGCGCCCATTGACGTCTCTTCGTATAGAACAGGCTTTCTATCTGAAGTCAATCACAGATACGTTGCTACTCCCGAGGACTAAGATGGTCGCCTCATATAAAAGTGCCGGCAACCACACCCTTCCACCGAAACATAACTAATTCACGCTAGAAATAAGTGTGACGGTCGTACCTCCCCGGTCGAATTACACTGCATCTACCTGGTAAAAATATGTCATACAATAAATGCGTTTTACCAAATCCTTCCATACAAAACAGCATTTTTATTAATTGCTATTATCTGTACATAGATGCCAGTCGAACCACATAATTTTCTACAATCTTTAGATCGTTCGCAGAATTACGATATTTATTATAAAGCAAACAAAATTAGCTAACACACAGCATTAAAACTTGAGTTGTGACTTAAGTCCTTATATTAATAACAATTTTGTTCTTGTGTGTTCGTACCCCAGTAGGCTTCTACACATTTGTTAATCTAACACTCCATTGGGCCAGACGATGCCTTCTATCCAGTCCAGGTAGGCAGAGACTTGGGTGTAAACGCCTGGAACCGTAGAGCCACAGCCGCGTCCGAAGGAAGTTACGCCCACTATCCTATAATGCCCATCTCGTGAAGTTATAGCTTGAAGAGGGCCACCGGAGTCTCCCTGTAAAATGTTAGTTATTATCATAAGTGTCATTGGTTAAGTTAAAAGAAAAAAAGAAAAATTAGAAGGATGCAAGTGTTACACCTTATCTCAAAGTCCCAACCTTTAGGCTGTCGCCTCGAAAATACTCCAAAGACTACTGCTACTCCCCCCCTTAGTGTACCCACCCTGGTCGATTCATACGGGTTCAACTACTTTGGAGTGATTCCCCAGCCCCAGTTACGAGAGGAGGTTGTGTCCAATGGCACCTTCCTACTATTCCTCAGGATCGAAAGTGACAGAGGAGGAGCTGGGCAAGGCCATCTAAGGGCTCCGGGGCAAAAACAAAGCTCCGTGGCCGGACGGTATTAATGGCCGCGCCTGAGTTCTAGCTTTAGAGGAGCTAGGGGACCATTTCTGCAGGCTACTTGACGTCTGCCTGGAGTCGGGGCTGGTCCCTCGACAGTGAAATACGGGCACCCTGATCCTTCTCAAGAAGGACGGACGTCCGTTCGTCCCCGTCCTTCATCGTACAGACGATTGGTGACGTTTGATGATTCCGACAAACTCTTAAGAGTGCATTGTGGCAGGTGCACTCATCAAGCATCTGAGAGATAGGTTTCAACATATCCGAAAACCAATTAGGTTTTCGGGAGAGCCGTTCGACCATCGATGCAATAATTGCATGTGAAGATTCTTTAGAAAGAAGGATAACTTAAAACACAACTATCTATAGTATTAAATAGTATTAAGTATTCCATGGAATATTTAATAACAAAGCGTTGCCTAACAACCACTGACAGGCAGGGGAATGCAACTTTTTGTTGTTTTATCAGCCATATTTTACTTTTTATTAACTTTTATCTGTAACTTATAATAAGTTACAAATCCCTTCATAGAATTAAGGTTGTAACATCATTAGTTATACATTGACGCTAATGGTAAATACAATTTGTTTGACCGGTTTTAGCATATTATCTTGCAGTTGGTCGTTATTAGTTAATCAACCCTTCTTAATTAAATTACTTTGCGATAATTAAATGCATAGTTTGGTTGAATATAAAATGCATTTGTGTACAAATTCGTGCAAGTAGGTGATAACCCTACGTCGTCCCTGTAATTCCGGGATCAGAATAGGGCTACGGTATCCCTTGCTTGTCGTAAGAGGCGACTAAAACGGGCTTCTGGGGTTGCGGGTGGCTAGAGTGGGAGCTTGAACCGTCCCGCCAGGCGATCCCGGGAAGGACGGCGGTATGTGTGGTCGCATATCGTCGTAAAGACTAGACGGAGCGGTGGGCCCAGCCGCCCATCTGAAAGGAGCCCGAGGGGCAACGCGCTCAGAGGATTCCGGCTGCATTCCTTTGGAGGTCCCGGAGTCCTCTTTATAGCGCCGAAAACGGCCACCGGGGCGGTTTTAGTGCGGTAAAAATCCCCATAACCATCCCCATAAAGATAACCCTGCATCGCTCCCACGGCGCCGGGTACCTTTTAAAGGTTTCCCCCTCGAAAAAAAAACCCTGCATAGGAATTTTTATAGTTTGTTTACATTTATTCCATGTGGAATTTGGCCCGAGTATTTATCCCCCGTGTGTAGTACCTGGCAGGCGTCGGTGCGTCCGAGCGAGTCGCCGGCGCAGAACTGTCCGCGGTCGAGGCCGGCGGGCAGGCGCCGCCAGTTGCTGTAGCCCGCGGCGCAGCGCTCGCGCGCCACCGCCGTCACGTTCGCCTTCTGCAGCACGTTGCTGCGCGTGCTCCCTGCCAACACGGACTTTATAAGCCTCTCGGATAACTTTTTATACACTCATGATATGCGGCAAAAAGAATTCATAAACCGCATATCGTGAGTATCCGTTAAGTATTAAAATGTATCATCTCTCGGATAAGGTTCAGTTAAGAATTTCCTATCTAAAAGATTGTTCATGGAAGCGAGAGGCACCGAGAGACTCCTCTAAGGCAGAGTGGGTGCTCAAAAATTCTCGACTATATGTCCTATATTATTAAAAGAAGATATTACCCGTCTAAGATAGAATGTCTACTGAATTCCTGAGGCGAGATTTCTTGAGAATTTGACATTAAATGGAAGCTTCTCAGGTAGTGTTTTCTTGAGAATTCTCGCCTACACGTTCTATATTGTTAAAGAAAACGGTTTTACTTCCCAGGTAAGATGGTCTGCTCGAGAAATCTTGATATGAGTATCTTAGACACTTTCCAAAGCAACAATTATCGAAATAGAATAAATGCGATGCCCTGAAAACTCGTTAGACTGATACCGTACAATAGACTAACTTGTCTTTCCTGCAAAGTTGCTAAAAATGACTTACGTGGTGTTAGGCCTTAAACGACGATTAATCTGGATCATAAAATATCTCTGAGTGTGTAGTTTTTGCGCGACAGAGTAACAAACATACATCCTCACAAACTTTCACATAAATAAATAATAAGATTTGGGCATAATTTAATTATATATGTGTGGGAGGTACTATATGGACTAACTGTTAACGTCGGTTATCCCCCAACCGATGATCGTGAGGGCCTCGTTTGGAAGGTCTTCTTTGGTGTAAAGGCAAGCGGGATTGAGAGTGGCTGAATAATCCGCTGCTTTTTCTAATCTGTAATCATACAATACAAAAAATCTTTATTGGACATCTTAACATATATGATTTTAGACTAGTATTATCGCGGAATTGATACATTATAATACTTAACGGGTACTCACGATATGCGGTTTATGAATTCTTATAGCCGATTCTCTTTTTGCCGATATTCGAAATATTGGCAAAAAGAATTCTATAAGAATTCATAAACTGCATATCGTGAGTACCCGTTAAGAATTATATTCTTAACATACATTACAAAAACAAAAGATACATAATGTGATTAATTCTAGCGTAAAACATTTCTTACGTTTCGATAGAAGGGTGTGGTTGTCGGCACACTTTCACATGAGGCGACCATCGTAGTCCTTGGGAGTAGCAACGCATCTGTGATTGACTTCAGATGGAACCCATGTTCTGTATGAAGTTGATTACAGACGACCATGTGCGGCAGTGGCCACTTACCATCAGGTGGACTGCATGTTCGTTTGCTACTTCAGACAGATAAAAAAAATCACCCACTCAGGGAGCTCTCTAAGAGATTAACGAAGCAGTATGGTCTCTACCACGCACAGACATTAAACCAACATGATATGAAACAGCGGTTGCAGCTGGAGTGGAACACAGTTGGGTTGCCATCTGAGGACTTAGATGCTACGTATATGTACATACATACATACATTCATACAGCCACAACCTTTCACCAAAACGAAAAAACTTAACGCTAGCTTAAGCTATAAGTATGGCGATGGTGTCGTGATGAAGTCGTGTTCTAATGCGATAGTAGTGTAAGAAAAAAAATGTGTGCGTGTACTAGCGTACACTCGTAAGAAGTGAAACTTCTTTATGACGTTATTTTTCAAAAAATAATTTACTATATGCAACTTTACAGAAATTGGTTAAATAAAGTTAAATTAGATAAAGTTTAATAAAAGGCTTTTATTAAACTTTATCTAATAATCTAATCTATAATAATCTATCTAATATCACGCGTGGTAGGGATAAGAAAAAGATGGCGCGTAACGGAAAAAGATGGCGCGTAACGAAAAAATGTTACACTAATTTTTTTTCCAACCCCGATAAAGAATTTTCACTTCAAATATGTAACTGACAATTTGTAAGTTCCCTTGTAGGCCTATGCAAAATAAAGACATTTACAAAGTAGTCACCGTCGTCTATGGACATTTGCAACCAGAAGAGTCGCCAATGCATCGCCGGCATCTCTTTTCCGAGAGCTCTTTTCGCACCTTTTTTGAAGAGCCCCATGTCATAACGCCCGGGAATACCTCAGGAGGAAACTCGTTTCTACCTTTTAGATTATTGACTTACCTCAATAAAGCTATATCGTGGTATTTCACCACACTCTTTCGCATAGGGTGCATTATAGTATTAGCGATACGTATATCAGTCTCTGGATTGAATTCTGGACCTCCAATTTCTACTACGCCTAGACGAACTATACTGGGTGTCTCCCTGCAAAAAATAGTATTTTAATATAATATACTTGTATCAACGATGTCTTAATTACTTTACGTACAAATTTGTGTTACATCAGGGTTTTTTTTTAATTTTCAGCTACGCCTCCACAGACAGATCGTCCGTGCCTTTTTAGCATGGTTTTATTTTTGTCTTCACGTCATTGTTACAGCTCCACTATGAGCCTTCGCCGTCGACATCGCCCACAACTAGGTAACAGTGTAAGCTGAGTCCCAGTTGTGTGCGGTGGCGGCAGCGGCGGCTTTACAGAAAACCTTATCTAAGCTTACTATGTAGGACCAATATTTTTTTTATGTTTTGTTTTGTGTTGTTGTCATCATTTTTATTATATTAGAGTATTGGGTTGGGACATTTTGGGACATCTTAGGACTTGCTTTCATTATAATGTATCGCACGTCAAGCCATTGACGGTTTCGACTCCAAAAATATTTTAAATTCACATCGAACGAGTGCTTGCTGATGTATTGAATTTTTTGCCTTTTTTAAAAATTTGTGGCAGTCTTCCCTCTCTCCGAATGTAGAGCAGTCTTAACGTGGCGTGCGATACACTATAATTAAATACCTTTTAGTCCTTAGTTACATCAGGGTTAGCTACCGTCATTTAAGCCGTATCAGTGATATGGGGCACCGGGTAACGGAGGCGGCCCCAAGCGTGTTTAAGCAAAAAATTGTAAAGTGTTTTCCTCAATGTCACTTAATATGACTCTTCAGTCATAGGTGATTTAACACGCTTTCTACACTCACAGCCGTACATTAGGATTTGCTTCTGTGAAGCGGTGGTACCCACACACAAGACGAGTACGGACACTCAGACCCATAACATGAAGCAAAACTCATCATTCAGATCCCTGTCTGGCCGGGAATCGAACCCGGGGCCCATTGTGCGTCAGACCGGTATGGCAACCGCTCCCCCACGTGTGGCGTCATATTTTATTTATAATAAATGAATATGACGAAAAAAGGCAAAACAGTGTACCTATATTTCATTTGAATTGCTTGGCTAGATAATTTCCAGGAAGAAGAGATAACTCATAATGAATAAACACTTATATTATTTTTATAGATTTCTCTCATATAAATAAGATTTGACACAAAAGAAACGAAAATGCTCGCAATTTTCGTTTCGTTGTAAGAAATCTTTGCCCTTCATTTGAGTCCTAACTAGTTTTGATACAGGGTCCCTTAGGCCATGGTACGCTAATGAGTTGGTTACTTAAACATTTTTTTTTTCAATAATTCACCCGATATGAGTTATTAATGCAAGTTTATCACTAATAGTTATTTATTAAATAAATAAAACAAAACTTACCCTTGAATATTCTCTATGCAGTGGGCTGCGGTGAGTACGTAAATGTCTGAGATCAGGGCTCCACCACATGAGAATTTATAAACGTCTCCGTTTGCGTAACCGAGGGCGGCCTTGAAATAAAAACAAAAATGAATTATATTACCAAAACATAGTCAAGTGTTAGAACCTTCACAAATATTACGCAGATCGAACATAGGCATAACAGCTATTTCTGCTTTATAAATGAAATAGGTGCAGCAGTGTTGAGCGTTGCAGTTTTTTGGACTAAAGAATCTGGTAAATCTGGTACTTAGTTCTCAACAAATCTGCAGCCGATCTCTTAAACCGGTTTAATATCGCATCTGCGGTTATTATAAATATCCCTTGGCGAAATTGCCTAACATCGGTTGGATTGGATTGGATTAAATATCATACGTGAATGATACTTCATTACTTAAATAAAACACGTGCACAACTTAGTTTTTCGTATTCTTCTCAGAAATGCATATAATTTAACATCTATATGACGAGGGTACATCAAAAATTGGTCCGCCATCTTGATAAGTCGACCATCTTGTATTACTATCAAAAAAAGTTGTATGCGAAATCTCATCTCAATCGCGCGCGCAAGTGAAGCGCAAGATTTGAAAAGATACAGTTAGTGCACTCGCACTAAAGGTACTCCTTTAGTGCGAGTTTATTATTAGGTTTCCTCGAGACAATAATTGTTCTTGTTTTCACTCATACATTGTAATGTAAATTACACGCTTACTTTTTCGTTTTTACGGCCATAACATTCAATGGTCTTTAAAATAATAAGTAAAACCAGAGCAATGCTTATTTAGAGGACACATAATAAACTCTTACTAAGAGTATGGGGTGACTACAAACGGAAGTAAAGCTTAAGACTGAAATAACTGTGATTTGTATTTTCTTTTCTTCTCTTTTTTGCAAATCAATCTTATTTATACAAGTTATAATTATATCGCTTAGTATTTGTATTCACGCAAACTTTAATCTTTGCATCATTATTATTATTGCTGATCAAATGCATGATGACGACATACCTATAGCTGTGTAACTAACTTTAAGAGCAATCTCTTTGTGTATGTATATATGTATAGGATCATTGGTACATACAATTAAGCATCTACCCCCCCCCCCCCCCCTAACGAGAAAAAATCAGAGGCTGGCTAAACATATTTTTCACCGATTGTCGCTGTTGGAATTTTCCCTTAAGGCCCGGACTCCAACAAAGCGGAGATGGGAGGAGATGTCAGAAGCGGAGACGAGAACAGATGTCTTTCAGCTAGGGTGTCTCCACCGAAGCTGTGCAGTGTTGCGTATTGGCTCCACTGAAGCATAAATGTACGTTAGCTAGGAGGTAGATATGCGCTTGCACTAATGGAACTGAGACGGATATCAAGCTAGCGGCGCCGCTCAATGAACGCGGCTCACAGCTTTCCAGCTGATCTCCGTTTCTCATCAGCTCACATCTCCGCTTCTGTCGCCCCATACAAATATTATACGTCTAATACCTCACTGAGCGGAGCTGAGTGGAGACGAGATATGTGAATGAATTTCTATTGGTTGTTTAAAACATCTCCGCTCCACTCCTCTCGTCTCCGCTTTGGCGGAGTCCGGGTCTAAGAATACTATGATTCTTGAAAATAATGATATAGTTCATCTATTTGGATTTCGTTGACACGAATCCATTGCATTTTCCCTCCCCAAATATCGCTAAAGCACGCATAGCACCAGCTTGATCTCAATGTGGTCTTAGGCCCGGACTCCACCAAAGCGGAGACGAGAAGAGCGGAAATGTGTTTTAAACAACCAATAGAATTTAATTATTCACATATCTCGTCTCCACTCCGCTACAGTGGAAACCACTGAGCGGAGATGTGTATTATTTATATAGCGCGATGGAAGCGGAGATTTGAGCTGCGCCACGCAAGCTGGCAAGCTATGAATTGCGTTCGTTGCGAGGCACCGCTAGTTCGATATCTCTCGTAGTTCCACTATAGCCCGCGTATATCTCCTTCCCAGCTTACATACCTACATCTTTGCTCAAGACAAGCCAATACGCAACACCGCACAGCTTCGGTGGAGACACCCTAGCTGAAAAACATCTCTTCTCGTCTTCGCTGTAGTGGAATAAGGGGCCTCAGATATCTCCGCACATCTCACAACTACATTAAATTTTGAATGCCGATTTAGATACGGATATATCAGAGAGTTACAGTTACGGATGTTATATTTATGAGGAATTATAAGAGTAAAATAAATAGAAATAGGTGATGATTTGCCTTCATTTTTCAAATTATTTGATGCTACTACTACTAATAATCACGATCATATTCATTCATCCAAAATTATTCAAAATTTCTACACACATTCACGTATTCTATTTCAGAAATAATAATATTGCCATCAGACATTGAGTTTGCCCTTTTGTTCCTTTTATTTTTATAGAGGTGCAATAAATCCTACTTCCTACTAATATTATAAATGCGAAAGTTTGTGAGGATGTATGTATATTTGTTATTCTTTCACGCAAAAACTACTCAACGGATTAGGTTGAAACTTTACAGTAGTATAGGTTATACATCAGAATAACACATGGACTATAATTTATACCGATTTTTTTGTAATAAGGTTATACTATAACGAGAAATATCAGATTAGTCGCAAAAAATGTTGTCCTCTGAGAGCTATCTTCGGGTACGCTGCCTAAACCGTTGGAGATATCCAAATATAATGTACGGTGGGATTGTTTGGCTCACATAGATCCAAATAAAAGTCCGCGACAGCATAAATCTATATTTTATGTATAACCTACAATAACTCTTTTTATACTTTGAAAATTTAAAAAATATGAAGTTGATGTTTCCATGGGTTTTATACAAACTAAATATTAATCCTTATCAAAATAAATGATTTCAAAAAATCAAGCATCTAATAAAGATCGAATCTGCCTTTTACACCACGCAAATTGGATAAGTAGTTTAGAAGATATTACGAATATAACATATTGCGTCAATTGATTGACCGGCAGTACGCGCCGTGCGCCGCCGCCGGATACAACGAAGTTGTATGATATTATTATTTGAATGGTTATAAAACACGGAGCAAAATGTGAAAGGTCAATGACGTCTCTGTAGTTCCGGGAATAAGGAATCCCCTGTCTGTGGTAAGAGACAACTAAAAGGGAGCTTTCGGGGTTGCGGATGTCAGCATGTGTGGTCGCATGATATCGTGAGAGCCAGGATGGACGGAGCTTGAACCGTCCAGCCAGGCGATCCCGGGAAGGACGGTGGCATACGTGTGATCGCATATCGTGGTAAAGACCAGATGGAGTAACACATATGTCAGATTAGCAGTAGTTTAAGTCGTAGTTGACCACGCTAGCCAACTGCGCGTTGGTAACCGTCACGCGTTTTGAGACCCTTTCTTAAAACTTTTAATTTCAGAGTAAGCATTAATATCTGTTGCCGACAAAACTAATTCAAATTAATATACGTGCCTGTGATTTGAAATTTGAACACACTGATTTAGGCGATTAACACACGGCACCGCGCACCGCTGCTAATAGTGGTATACGCACCTGTACGCGCGGATGGACCGATCATCAAAATAAACTTTTCGACATCGAAATGCATTTTTGCTTCAACGATGATCCGCGCCAACGATGTTAGGCGCCAGCCCGTGTGTGAGGCGCACTGTAGTTCGCGCGGAGACAAGGTGGTGATGAGAACACCGCTGGACCGCGCGGCCAGTCGGTGTACGTTTGTGAGGCATCAACGAATTTATTAGACCCCAATACAACATGAGATCCGCTTCACCGCCTACCGTGGCAGTGAGCAGTACCGTATGTTAATCGCCTTAGGAAGTAGGGCAAGGGTTCAATCTGATGTAAATTACAGATGCGTTGCTACTCCCGAGGACTATGATGATCGCCTCATATAAAAGTGAGCCGGCAGGCACACCCTTCAAATGAAACACAAGAACTGCTTCACGGTAGAAATAGGTGCGGTGGTGATGCCTCCCTGGTTGAACCATTGCTCTACCACCTTGCAAACTTTATGTGGCAGACTAAATTCCACGCGAGCGAAGCCGCGGGCAAAGGCTAAAAGGCAAAAATTAGTGCGGTAAAAATCTCATATAACCCTGGTTCGCTCACACGGCGTAAGGCACATTTTAAAGGCTTTCCCTCGAGAAAAACAAGGGTTATGAGTATCCTACATGTTAATGTATTTAGAAAAAGAATCCGATAGTTTTTGCGTGAAAGAGTACAGACACAAATACATCCTCACAAACTTTCGTACTTATCACCACATAGTATAAAACAAACTCGCTTCCCGCTGTCTGTCCCTATGTATGCTTAGATCTTTTAAACTACACTACGGATTTTAATGCGGTTTTTTTAATAGATAGATTGATTCAAGAGGAAGGTTTTTATCTATAATATATGTATAATATAGTGGAGGCACACTGATAATTTTCGATTTTTTACTTTTAGGTGGAACGAAGTTCGCCGGGTCAACTAGTACCTAGTATTATATACCAATTTTAACGGTACAGCTGCAATTATGTTTGATTGGTGTAATTTTCAAACTTGAGTGCCTGTTCTGATGATCGCAATTGACTGTTGACTGCTGATAATTGACATGTATCAATAAATCCGCGTGTGCAGAAGTATGGTGTCGTTATATAGGTACACTTTCGGGATTTTCCTACTTTATCGTTTCGTCATAACTGTTTCTACGTAACGTAATGACGTCATTTTGTACTAAGTACGTCAATGACACTATGACAATATTTTAATTATAATAAATATATGTACCTGTTGTCGGAAATCCCTTGGTGAAATATAATTAATTTCTTTAAAATAGCAATTAACGTTTATATTTTACTAAGTATTTGACCCGGCGAGCTTCGTTACCCCTAACAGTAAAAAATCTAAACTTTGTTACCCCTAAAAGTAAAAATCTAATATATCAGTGTTCCTCTACTAGGTATATTATGCAAGTATTATAAATAAAAACCTTCCTCTTGAATCACTCTATCTATTAAAACCTGCATTAAAATCCGTAGCGTAGTTTTAAAGATCTAAGCATACATAGGGACAGACAGCGAGAAGCGACTTTGTTTTATACTATGGAGGGATACTAGATTGAAGGTGGCCGAACTCTACTTTAGTGATGTAATGAACATTCGCGAATGCGTAGAACTACAATAGATTTGGCGACCTTTTTTGCTAAACACTACAATTTAATATTTGAAAAACATTCGCACATTTCTTTCGAATGTGATTGCGAATATTCCTTACAGCAATAGTATACACATAATATTTGTTAATTTGGTACGCCTTACAGCCCAAATAGCTTGACGGATGAAAGTCCAAATGACTTGAGGCAGGGACAAACATTACACAAAATGTATCACGATTACGTTGTCAAATATACAGGGTGTAAATGACAGCGTACCGAAAACTTAAATGGTAGATTTGGGACACTAAATGAACTAAAAATAACTTATCAATTTTCCTCGGAAATTATTGGTTCCCGAGTTGGTCATTTTTGAGCGCGCAATGTACATCGAACAACCCGCGTACCGATCGCCGATCGCTTATTGTATTTTATGTAGTTATTCCCCGCACGCATCTAACAACAAATCGCTTATTCTATTTTATTAACTTAGTACCTACCTACCTAGACTAACGTGAAATCATTCAAATCACACGACTGTCCGTTGGATGGCGAGCATAAGGGTACCTCTGGATGTACAGATGCAGAGCTTGCTGTGCATTCCCACGTGCTTCACCATAACACATTAGCATTTCCCCGTATTCACGAGCACTGAACTGCATTTTGCAAAAACTAAATAACAATAAAAACACTAAAAACACAAAACTAAAGCAATAACAAGTAATAATAAATAACAGTTCACACACGACACGACTAACACGAAACCGAAATTTGCAGAGCATCCGTCTTCCGCAAGCGAAAATCACGAACTGTGACAATTTTTCAAATTTTAAATAATATCCGAACTATCAAAGAAAACCGCCAATACGCCGCTCCGTGACGAGTTACTACTAAGCGAGTGCATTACACAGATCCAATTAAATTCAGATATGACACAACCTTTATCTTAAAACTGACAAATCAATTACTTTTACTTGTCCACTCGCTGTTTTGTAATTTTAATAAAATACCAAATTAGGTACATTATAAACATTATTCATGTTACTTTAAATTAGACTGGTTTACTTCAAGATTCTAAATACTTTAAATACATAAAAGCCAATTAAAATTTCATAAAATAACAACATACAACATAAAAAAAAACGAAAGTATAAAAAGCTATTATAATATCAATCAATAACTATTGATATTCTTATCACAGAAACTAACTCATCATCTCGAGTACGGAGAACAAGTACTTTATTAGCCACATTGTGTTATCTTTTCATTGTTTATTCTGTGTACGGCGTTAATCCCGCCTTTCGGCAAAGGACTGAAGAGCCGCACCGCGCTGTATGTGTGAGTGTACTGTGTATGTGGAATAGAATTTTGCATGATACTTATGTACCTACATCATTTCTTTAATGATGTTTCCCTTATGTTTGCTTCTGAAACAAATACGTTAAAATGTTAATCATTATTTGTGATTTATTTTTATTTGCCCTAAATAAATGAAGAAGTTTTCAATCATTAGGTACACAAAAATAAACAAAAGAATAGGTATTTAGTATTTTTCAGAATAATGTTTTCAGTTATTATTTACGTTAAAATGTTTGATTTAGGTATTGAATGTTTTTTGGAATCTTGGTTCCTAAATTGGTGGAAGTCGGTGCGGTGGAGCGCGGGGCGGCCCGCCGCACGGCCTCAGCCGCGCGGCGTCATTGACCGGACGTCGAACAGCTGATAGCGCATTCATTATACATTGCTGATTTTCGTGAAAAACACTATAATGAGTGTTTTTCTTTTAAATTCATGTTGCATTATGCAGTAGTATTGAAGTACTACCAAAATTTGTAAAAAAAAGTGCATAAAAAATGGAAAATCCGAGGAAAATCCGATGAAAAATTCCATCGCCATAAGCACCAGAATCGTGTCAGGAATCCATATTTTTAATATTCGGTACGCTGTCATTTACACCCTGTATGTCGTTGTTGTAGTAAGTACTTGATCTGGGGGCACGGCAGTGCCCCCGCCAAGTCGAGCAAAAACGCGGCACGGCCGTACCATACTTTTCTCGAATTATTATTTTTCAGTTTAAGCAGCCGAGTTTTTGTTTTCTAATAACTTATTTTTTTTCCTATAAAACAACCGAGCTACCTGACAAACAGCAGACACAGTCGCCTAAGAATATTTGCAACACCTGAGGAGACGCCAGACACCAGAGGAGCCTTTGAAGGAGAGCTCTTTTTGCACCATTATTGTAGAGCCCCATGTCATTGCGCTCCGAGAATACCTCAGGAGCATCTTTATTTCACATCTTGAACGTTCGTGGCAATAATTATTGTGCATATTGAATTTTGAAGGACCACCACGAGCCCAGATGATACGATCAAAGGTTTCAGATTCGTTTGGCGAGTGGTGAGGTTGAGCAATGATGTCGTAGATCCCAGGAGTTCCTCAGATCACTCACCATTGAAACTATGCGTCATGATTATTTATAAATGAAATAAATTTACCTCATTGAAACAATGAATTATAGCGTTAAAATATACCTAAAGATCACTTAAGCAGAACCCGAATGTACGAGATAACTACAGGTTAAAACTGGTGACGAATTTGTATAAGTTTCCAGGAAAATCGTTTTCATACTAAATTAAGTAAATTCCAAATTATATTTAGACAGAAATTAACAAATTATTTATACCTATAATGCTTGACTTTTTTTAAATACTGAGCTAATACTAATAAACCGATATAATAACCGAAACAAAAATAACCAATATAAGGTGAGCTACAAATTTTAGCAAATTTGCAATGAACTAAGATCACTATAGAATAGCAAATGTTACATCGCTAAAAAAAATTAAAATTATGATAATAATATATCCTCGCCAAGTGATAGTAAAATTTAAATCACATTCCGTTTTTACATATATTATTTGCCGTCAGAATTAATACGACTAGCCCATAATTTTATAAATCCACGGAGATAATGTTAAAACCGCAATTATTGGTCAAATTACTAAAGTTATTTATATTCATTTTTACGGAAAACCTTTAAAAATATATATAACCTAAGACCTCGACAGTTTAACAAGTTTTGTACGAGATGCACGTGGTGAAAAATGTGAATATTTTTTAAAGTTTTTTTTTTTATATTTTTTGCATATCCCTAACGCACGTCACACAAGTTCTTATTGTAAAGCAGCCTACTTTCTTATTTTATAATAATTTTCTTTATCTTATACTTATGAATGAGAGAGTTTATGCAATAGTCCACCGCGCTGGCCAAATGCGAATTGGTATACTTACAGCCTTTTACCAGTTTGCGGCAATAAAGTAACATAAAAAATTTATAATCAATCATTTATGTCAACTTTTTCCCCTTCCGCCCTAATCTCTTGTTTATTTTGCATGCGCCATATTTAGACAATATAGCCTACGCATTAAAAACGTTTTCAATGGTTCCTTATGTGTCATAATCTGTCAAACCATCTGCGGATTGAGCGTTAAAAATAATGAGCATAGTACACTCGAAAAATATAACTTTTTCTGACGTAGTCGGGTAATTAAGAGCCCTTACGCATAGTTTCTGAGAAACAACGAATTTAACTGTACATTTGGTTCAAGTTCCATTAATATTCCTTAGGAAGATGTCATTACGCTAATTATAAGTGTATATATTCAATTTAACGTAGAACTGGGGGCAAAACCCTAAGCTTCATGATGAGCCATATTTTGCGTGACGAATCGTACACCACGATGACGTATAATGTTACCATATCAAAGATGGGCTAATTGGCCCGCGATTTTTACCGTTCGGTTTACCCTAGCTCCGATAATACCCGACTTACCTTACACGGTCATAAAAAGATCCATTATTTTATCGGATGTATAAAAAGTGAATTCATTGGAATCAAACAAACATATTTCCTATTAATGTTATAAATGAGACAGTTTGTGAGGATATATGTACATTCTATTTTACGTAACGTAACGCTGAACAAAAACAGATTTCGCTGAATTTTGGCACACGTGGTAATACGTTAGTATATAATACTTTCATTGTGAGCAGTAATAGTTAAAACTTAATGGTTAAAATTTGTCCTCTCGATCGGGAGGTTCGAGGTTCAAACCACTGATTTTTCTAAAATTATGTGCGTATTATAAATTAATTATCATTGCTTTTCGGTGAAGAAAAACATCCCGAGGAAACCTACACACTCCTATGTACATATAGATAGCTCTTTAAAAAAAGTTTCCGGTCCACCAACTCGCACTTGGCCAGCGCAGTGGACTATGGCCTATAACTCTCTCATTCAGAGAGAAGACACGTGCCCAGCAGTGGGACGATAATGGGTTGACGAAACACTTTCATTGTAATCATTTGCTGTATAGTTGATACTCTTACAATTAGACGATTTGATAAAATAAATAAAATAAAAAATATTTCTGAAAAAAATGTTGCTTACCATATGTGGAAATTCCCCGAGTGATGCATCGTCTCCTCCTATAATGTGCACATTGAGCGGTGGCAGGGTGACTTCGACGATTTTTTTACAAACTATAAAAGAAACCATATAACTGATAAATTAAAATTGTATGTGAGTCTGATCTGCGTATGTACTATGTATCTTATTCGCACGTAAGCTTGTTCAAATTAAGTTAATTGTCTTTAAATTAGTTTCTCGTAATTTTACATTTTCTTGCAGAAAAATACATTATATTTCGCCAAGAGAAATGCTATTAGTAAAATTTCGACCCAACCACTTAATTAAAAAAAATAAAATGCGTTATGTACTTAAATAATAAGCATTGGTGCAATTAATTGTATAAAGTCCATACTAAGACTATTATCAGTTCTATACATTATGAGAAATTATAGTACCCAGTATGATATAATTATTATTTTATCAGTAATTCATATGTATTATGATGATAGTGGTTGGTTGAAAAAAATGACATTAAAAATTAACAAGTTATCTTAGTTTATAGTAAAGAGCTTTAATGCAAAAATAGAGCTACATGAAAACTTAGACTACTGTATTTAACAATATTTTTTATTAATTTTATTTTAATATAGGTATTATATTTTTCAATATAAAATGGTGCAAGAACCTTACACACCAAACCACGTGATACCAAGCTACTGTGGCCTAGTTTGAAGTGTGTGGTATTTAAAAAAATCTGCTTTTAAACAGTGTTTTTAAAACCTTTACACACACATTGGTAGGTGTATACACAAAATATTGCAATCACCTTTTTCTAGATTGTGCATCATATACCTTAATACCTAATTACTTTTGGTTATATGTAATATAGATTTTTTTTTTCATAAATCACTACACAGTATAAAACAAAGTCACTTCCCACTGTTTGTCCCTATGTATTCTTAGATCTTTAAAACTACTATACGGATTTTAATGCTGTTTTTTCAATAAGAGTGACTTAAGAGAAAGGTTTTTATGTATAATACATGCATAATATAGTGGAGGAACACAGATAATTTTAGATTTTTACTTTTAGGGGTAACAAAGTTCGTCAGGTCAGCTAGTTTCTTATAAATTAGACAAGTCACACTAATACAATATTAAAAAAAAACTATTTTTCTCTTTTTGAAACAAGGAGTTTCTGTGTGAAGAGCTTTAACACAACAACTTTGAGATATACCTGTTGCTCATATCTAGTACATTGTTTATTATTAAGGCTTTTAGATGACCATTTTTACTGAAATAAATTAAAAAAGAGATCACTTACATCTTTCTGAGATCCGTGGTGAGTCTTTCGATCCTGGAATTAAAACTGTAATTAGTAATTTAGTTCCAATGGTTACCATACTTTGCTCCTTTTTGTGAGATTAAAGCAGTAAACAAGCATTTCCACCTGATGATAAATGGACACTGCTTTTGCGACACCTGTATTCTATTACAGGTCTTATTTAAGGTTGGCAACAGATGCATTGCTACTCGTGAGGACTAAGAACCTCCATGGAAAAGTATGCTTCTCTTCACTGTTGTTCCAACATAGTCTCAAGAGTATTAGTCACCTATAGCCTGCCCCAGGTAGGAATGATTAGAGTAAATTACAGATATCCATAGAGCAGTGATAGCCTAATGGTTGAAACTTGCCCTCTCGATCGGGAGGTCCGAGGTTCAAATCCAGGCACGCATCACTGATTTATGTGCCTATTATAAATTAATTATCACTGCTTTTCGGTGAAGGAAAACATCGTGAGAAAACCCGAGAGTTCTTTAAAAAAAAAGTTCTCGGAGGTGTGTGAAGTCCACCAATTCGCACTTGCCAGCGCGGTGGACTATGGCCTAACTCTTTCATTCAGAGAGAAGACCCGTGCCCAGCACTGGGCCAATAATGGGTTGATGGGGATCCATAGTGAGTAGTTGCCACTTTCATTAGGTGAACTGCACGCTTACTTGTTTTCATATTATAAAAATGGCATTCCCCAATCCTTCAAAGTAATACATATTAAACAACATATAACATATTCATACAACATATAACATATTCAAAATTACATGTATTACTTTGGAGTATTATTTACTAGGTATATTGTTTCCAATAGGAAATATTTTACAAATTATAAAAGTGATATTGGATCATATGTAAAAACTTACCAGCGCGGTCAATGGGCATTTGAGTTGTAGTAGTAGTGGTTGTTCTAGACGCAGGTTTATTTGTATCTCCTACTTTTTTAGGACAACATACAATCTCCACTTCAGAATCAAAGCCACATCGGTAGTACGGATGCTGTTCCCGTTGTTTAATATACCTTAAAATTTAGTACACTCATCAGTTGAAATATAATTCAAAGATTGTTCAACTCAGTATATTTCTGGTTTAGTTTTCGTTAAATTTTAATTTAAGTGTTGCAAAATGTATAAATATTATATGCTGTTTGAAAATATAGTATCAAAATAATAAAAACTTTTTAAAGTACATAGATTATGTATTCCTCTACTTATATATACTTTTTTAATTAAGTCTTATTTTTAAATTCATGAGCTGACTATCTAATCCTTCGTCTTCATTTGTAAGACTAGGTCCAAGATTATGAATTTACAGAAAATTTATGAGAACAGTGATTCATCCCATGTCTCAATACAAAAAAGTGCATAAATACAAAGCATTAATTGATAGAAAACATTCTACAGGCATAGTCATCACTAATGTCTCTACGCATATTAACTTGATAGCATTATCACTAATCACTAACCTTAATGCAACCTCGCAGTCAGTGACCAATTTACAAACTCCATCGGATATATTATAAGTCGGTTGGCATACATCACCAACTGTAAGAAAAGAAATAACGGTAGCTTTTTCTTAACACACAAAAAAACACAAAAAACAATTATGAATTCACTAAACCACTTACCATCTTTAGCGACGATTACATTTAAATACAATATAACAAATAAACTTAATTTAAATAACATCTTTCAAACTATTGGAAATACAGAATTTCAAACTATGTAAAACCACTTCGATTTTCCTCGCTCGAAACAGAAATAACCCGATAACGCTCACATTAAAGTTCATACAACCGGTTTGCACATCAACTTTGCACGTCAATAATTAGTTTTATTAGCAAAATAGCGAAATAAACTTTTCGTCAAGTTTTAAATCCTAAAACCATCGTTTTTTAATATTTCTACCGTCTATCACAAATACCAAATGACTCGCTTCATCGTAAAAATGATTTTATATATCCTACTCGCTCACTAGAGGAAAACAATAAACTAACAGCAACACAAAATAAGTAGGTACATAAATGAGACACGAGATGAAACAAGTAGGGAAGTGATTTTGAAACTGGATATTTCCCCGCGTATTATTAGTGTTGTGACATAGATATACCTTAGATACGTCATTTTGTCGAATCATCGAGTTCACGTATGTGTCATAAATGAGATAAAGTATCTCAAGTGTAATATACGAAAATTATTATTAAAAAAAATACATTTGTTTTGTTTTGATACTAAATACAGCTTGCCTAAAATAAAATAAAAATGGATATGAGATGATTAACATATTTTTTGTTTACATAGGTACCTTGATTGTGGTGTGTTGTATTGTGTTACGATTAAGCGTTTTATTGTTTGTAATTTGTTCCGTCGTAATCATTCAGTATTTCCTGACTAAGGGAATTAGTAGTAAATGAAAGTTCGATTTCCGTAGGGGGTGTATAGATGAATCTCTCGTCATCAACCCATTATTGTCCCACAGCTGGGGACGGGTCTTCCCTGAGAATGAGAGAGTTTAGGCCATAGTCCACTAGACTGAATGAAATGAAAAATGAATAAATGAAATGAAATGAAAAATTTCATGCACTTTGAAAACGAATCATATTTGAGATCTACCGCCTTAAACTTATTTTTCGCACGGTTAACATCGGCTGTGATCATCATTTCCTTTCTCTTTTCCATTTTCCTTTCTCGTCCTGGCCGCAAATCTGCTAAAAACTCTAATAATATTAAACTTCACATTCACAAACATAAACTGTGATATTTTGTTCTTGTTTGTTATATTTCTAGGACTCTTTACACCTCTTTCATCATAAGTTAACATCGCCAATAATATAAATAGTGCATTATTAAGTAATAATCCATAATTTCCTGTCAAAAATATGATGCTCCCTTTATAATGTACATAATATATATATCGATTGTATGGGGCAATAAAGGAAAATAATGGTATAAACTTACCAGAATGATATATTTGTAGTGGAATGGTAGCTACGGCGTTACGTGTTTCATAGATCGTATCGTTTGAATCCAATTTTTTTGGACAACATATTATCTCCATTTTGCCTTCAAAGCCACATCTTTTGTATGGATGCGTTGACGTTTCTCTGATTAATCTTTAAAATAAGTATACGGTATTGAATACTAGCTGTAATCAAGGTTTCGTGCACGTTTAAAAAAATATAACATGAACACGAAAATATATTTTTCAAAGATAATTTGTAAACCGAACGTAAGGCATCTTTAGTTAAATTGTGACATCATGAACATAATTTCACTTTTATATAAAGTACATGTATTTAATAACAATAAATTAACTATTACCAGCATATAATATGTTATATGTGATAACAGTTATATATGATAACTGTTGGTACTTAATGAACATATTTTTTGTTGTTTATTACACATTATTGACATATTCACTTTTATATGAGGTGAACATCTTAAGTCCTCGAGAGCAGCAACGCACTTGTGATTCTAATTTTTAAAACCCTTTTCTATAGGGAGTTGTTTACAGGAGATGATTTGCATGCTAGTTTCCTACTTCAAACTTATAAAAAGAACTTTTTGCTTCGGTTAAGGATATATGATGATACAGCTGTTATCAAACCAGATTGGCAAAATGTTATTTCGTCAAAAATCTTAAAAGCATAGAATTTAATTATTTGTGTTTCATGTTCATTAATTTAAACGTTGGTGAAAGTGCGGGTACACATGTGTCGTACTTATGATTTTATAATTTGAATGTCGATGAATGAATAGAATGCCGGCTGAGACATATCGATACGCGCACGAACGACTGCGAGCTTCCCTATTGGCAATCTACAATATATCAAACGTAATTATGTACGTACACATCTGCAGCTCTACACAACGGCACCATGCCGATACGCCAGCACCGATAAACACGTTCTTTATATCATACATTTATATATGTAATTCATATTCTGAGGTATTATCACTAACATAATATAGTGTATCATCTATGTCACTAACCTTAATGCGACCTCACAGTTTGTAACCAATGCGCACTCTCCGTCGGAGTTATCCTGAGTCGGGTCGCAAGGATCACCAACTAAAATAATCATTTAATAACCGTTTTTTTCTTTACTTTTACAATCAATTTACTTAACTGTAACGTACAACGTTACATACCGTCTAGAGCAAAGATTACATTTAATAATAGTTTAACAAATAAAATAAACAACATCGTTGAATGTATTCGAAAATCAAAGTACATTACTCCACTGGATTTTCGTTGTTAAAAACGGAAACAACTCTTTAACGCTCACATATATCCCTAAAGTTAGTTTATAATTTGTGACGAAAAAGAGAAATAATTTTTGTCAGGTTTTAGTCTCCAAGCGCATTGGTGGATGAAATATGAACAACTATCTTCTACCACCAAATAACCAGTTTTAACATATGAATGGATCTATGGTATCTCATTCACAAGAAAATAATGAACTAGGTACTAGAATGAATAAAATGAATTGGTACAAACATTAGTCATACATGCTATTAGCCGGATTCTGGATATTTCCATAATTTAAATCATTATACGTTTTAAAGTTTAGAGGTGAGCTAAGAGGTAAAAAATCGTAAAAAAACATTATGAAAGGTGGGCAAGAAGTGAAAGATAGAACAGAAAGCAAAGGAATAGTAAAAAAACTTTTAAAATGAACTTTCGCTTAAAAATAGTGCGTTTTTACGTTTAACATAATCATGGTTATACATTTTTAAAGAAAGATAGAATTACCATTTTTTATTTGACTGTACAAATAAATAAAATTGCAAATGAACAAAAAAATTGTAGGAAAAAATGTATTTTTTATGATTCGTGAATTTCGTGATCTTACTGGGTTTAATTACATTTAAGCACACATATAAATAACCAAAATATTTATTGATTGTAATACAAACTGAAAGCGCATAAACATTTAGATATGTACTTTATATTTTTAAAGCCTTTTAACTCCCAGTAGGTATTTTCTAAAATATATAATTGGAAGGTGTAGCAAATTGTATGTTATTGTAAAATGTTATTGTAAATTGATTAATGTTCAAGAGAGAACCGAACATTACTCATAAATAATAAAAAATAGCTTCAAAAATACAAGATGAATAAAATCATTGTCAGGAAAACTATGATCTTATTATTTATGATAAATTTTGTATTTTGTTTATATAGTTAAATACTTGAGTCTAAAAATCAAAATTCATTTCATACTTTTATAATAAATATAATATCACAATCCACTTATTTATCCTTGCTTCCTTGATATAAAAGTAAAAATTGTCGATGGTTATTACTGTTTACGTGAATGTTGCCTATCTAAAACAATCTCCCATAAATTGTGTTATTGTAAATTTACATTAATAATAATCGTTTTGTTTAATTTAATGTATTATGTAATCAACATGCTTATTTAACGTTAAAAATGAATAATTTCCATCAACTGTTTTAAAGTCATTTTGCTTATTTATACAAGTAAGTAATCTCCTCCAATATTATGAATGAACGCAAAATCTACTGGTCGGAATTCGCTTCAATTTGCCACACATACAGTCCGAGACCTACATTCAAACTTATGGTACTTAATAGATTGGTAGACATCACTGAAGCGTGCGAAGAAGCGGTAATAAGCTAGATACCAATAAAGTATTTAACGTATTTTCTACTTCTTTATTGAATTTTTATCAATTTATCAATTTTAAATATAAACTGTCAATGTAATAACAGGTATATTGGGACACAAATAAACATTAAAAATGAGTAGTGTTGTAATAAGTAATCTTAAAAATATTAAATGATGAGATCATTCTTACCATTAATAACAAAATTTTTATATTCTGAAAACACTAATTTGTAGGTACATTTTTTCCATTTGGCGCCCAAATAAAGTTTTACTCGAAGACTGAGATGGATGACCAAAGACGATATGGCGGGACAGAAATATCACCAATGTTATTAAAATCTGATTAATACGACTCTAAGTCGTTTCCATATTTCTATATGCCGCGTCCGCACGCTTGCCACTTGCCGCAAACTCCAAATCTTTACAAACGTTAAGTTTGATTTTGGGAATCAAACATCCATACGCTTGTGAGTGAGTTATTATGTTCTGAAGAGGCAAGCATGACGGACGTGATGGACATAGAGATTGTATCGGCTATAACATGCAGCTTAAGTTATTTTAAGTAGTTAAGTAAAAGAAAACAAAACATAAATTTACTTATATTTGTGTAATATGTTTACTTATTTTTTACTAAAGACGACCGTATTTCTACTGCCCTAGTGCACAAACTAGTAAACAAAAGGGGCGGACTGGTCGCAAGCGCTTATGGCAAAATTACTTTGAATTGTGACTAAAACCGACACTCGACCGGATTGCCTCTAAGCGCTTGCAAACTTATACAAGCCAACTCAAACGCGCTATTCACACGTTTGAATTTGTGAAGGCTTGTTGAGGTTTAGCAAGCGTGCGGACCTGAAAGCGCTTCAAAGACAGATATATTAAACAAGTGAAAAAGACAATTGCCTTAGAAATTAGTGAGTGAAGAATGCTTGGCGTTTTATGGACAGACTGTTTTTTTTTTTTTTTTTTTTTTTTTTTTTTTTTTATACTTTAACCTAACGATAAGGCAGACGGGCTACCTGATGGAAAGTAGTCACCGTCGCCTATGGACATTCGCAACACCAGAGGAGTCGCCAATGCATCGCCGGCTTTGAAGGAGAGCTCTTTTCGCACCTTTCTTGAAGAACCCCATGTCATAGCGCTCCGGGAATACCTCAGGAGGAAGCTCATTCCACAACTTGCACGTCCGTGGCAAAAACGAGCGTGCAAATCGAACTGTGGAGGACCGCCACGAGTCCAGTTGGTGTGGATGGAACTTCATCCTTCGGCGAGTGGTGCGATGAAGAAAAGGTGACGTAGGCACCAGATCAAAAAGTTCCTCGGAACACTCACCATTGTAAAGCCGGTAGAACACGCAGAGGGAGCCTATGTCCCTCCGCAGGCTTAAAGGTTCTAACCGATCGGTGATCCTTGGGTCGTTGACGATTCGGATCGCACGTTTCTGCACGGAGTCAAGTGGGTTAAGTTGGTATTTGGGCGCCCCTGCCCAGAGATGCGAGCAGTACTCCATGTGGGGTCTCACTTGCGCCTTATAAAGCAGAAGGAGTTGCCCCGCAGTGAAGTACCGCTTGGCCCTGTTCAGAACACCCAACTTTTTAGATGCCAACTTGACTTTAACATCCAAATGACTCCGAAACTGCACATCACACGAGATGTCAACGCCCAGGATCCCTACGCTTTTGTCAATGGTGAGAGAGGTCCCTTGGAACTTTGGCGCCATAACAAATGGGGCTTTTTTAGCGGTAAACGCGCAGACTTGTGTCTTCGTGGGGTTGAACTCAACGAGGTTCAGTCGACCCCATTTCGAGACCCGCTCCAGAGAGTGCTCGATTTCAGACACAAGTCGAATTCTGCTTTCCTGCACGAGTATTCGAGAGGTATTTGCACGGCCCGTGTACAAGGCATCTCCCGTGCTGTCATCTGCATAGCAATGAATGTTACCGATTTGCTGCAACATATCATTGATATGCAGAATAAACAGCGTAGGAGAAAGGACAGAGCCTTGAGGAACACCAGCATTGATGGTCTTCAGGTCTGAGCAGCACCCATCAACCACAACTTTAATATGCCGCTCAGACAGAAAACTGGTGATCCACGTGCACAACCTCTCGGGAAGACCGTAAGATGGAAGCTTCGTGAGAAGAGCCCTGTGCCAAACCCGGTCGAAGGCCTTTGCAATATCCAGGCTAACCGCCAGAGCCTCCCCATTGCTCTCTATGGCTTGAGCCCATCGGTGCGTAAGATATACCAGAAGATCACCAGCTGAACGGCCCTGGCGAAAACCATATTGGTGATCGCTGATCAGCTGGTGTTCTTCGAGGTACCTCAGGAGCTGCCAGTTAACAATTCGCTCCATCACCTTAGAGAGCAGGGAAGTTATTGCAATAGGCCTGTAGTTGGCCGGGTCGCTGCGGTCACCCTTTTTTGGGATCGGGTGAACGAGGGCCACTTTCCACGAAGACGGTACTTGTCCCGCCGCGTAGGAAAGCGAGAATAAGCGCGTTAAGATGGGAGCCAACTCGGGAGCGCACGTCCTCAACACCACTGCGGGGATTTCGTCTGGCCCGCTCGACTTCTTGATATCAAGGGACAATAGAGCACGCCTGACAGCCTTCTGTGTGAACTGTATATTAGGCATTGTGCTATCACATCGCGGGATGGTAGGCGGTGTGGTCCCCCGATCGTCAAGTGTCGAGTTGGAGGCGAAAAGGGTACCAAGGAGATCGGCTTTCCCTTTTGCCGTATGAGCCAGAGAATCGTCTGGTTTCCGCAGTGGTGGAAGTGAGGAGCGACAGAAATTACCCTCGACAGCCTTGGCAAGCGACCAGAAGGCTCGACTCCCTGGGGGGTAACCTAGTAGTCGCTCGCCAATTCTGCCGATGTGCTTAGACTTCGCCTTAGCCATTTGCTTCTTTGCTGCACGGGAGGCTGCGTTAAATGCGGTTCGGAGCTCGGGGCACTTCGGATCCTTGCACGTGTTTGCTGAAGCCCAGGCTTGATAAGCATCTTGCTTAAGGCTTAATGCCCTAGCGCAAGATGCACCAAACCAGGGCTGGTTCCGCCCGCCGACGGACACGACAGAGTTTGGAATGAAGCATTCCATACCCTGCCGTATCACGTCGGCGACAGATTCAGCACACGTGCTAGGATCACCCGAGACGAAACATAGCTGCCTCCATGGGTACGAAGCCAGGAATTCCCGGAATCCGTCCCAGTCTGCTGACTTGTAGTGCCAAACTTGTCTCCTCCCGCTGGGACGTGTCCTCACGGGTTGAGACAAGGGCACAGTAGAACTTACCAAGCAATGATCAGACGAACCAAGTGGAGCCTTGACCATTACTTGGTAGCTCTCAGGATGGGAGGTCAGCAGAAGATCCAGCAAAGAAGCAGTATGGGTCTCTACATCAGGTACCCTGGTGAAACCGGGCACGACCTGGGAGAGTCCATAGGCCAAGGAGAAGTCATATGCAGTTCTTCCGGCAAAGTCAGTAATCCGGGAGCCCAGCCAATCAGTATGATGGGCATTGAAGTCACCCAGAATCACTAACTCCGCCGAAGGACACTGCTGCAGCATTCTGTCGGTCGCCCACTGGATGTGCTCAAATAATCGAGTTGTTTCCACATCTCCGCTATAGGACCTATATAGGCACGCATAAACGCGGGTTTGCCCCCCGACGTCGACGCGCACCCATAACAAAGATAGGTCCTTGTCTTCAAGGCAGCTAAGACGGCGACAGCAGATATCTTCTCGAATATACACACACACCCCGGCTCGACGTCTAAATCCGTGCTCTAGTTTATAGCCGGGGTACTCCAGATACGATGTGTCATCTGGAGTTGATATCTGCGTCTCCGTCAAAAAGAGTAAAGCCGGCTTTGCCGTCTCAAGATGGTGGTGGACGGCATTCAGATTGGAATGGACCCCTCTGATATTACACATGTCCACAATGAGAGTGGAGAGGGTCGCCGCTGTAAAAACTTTTGCCCTTTTTTTGTGTCTGCCCATTGTATTTGACGCGAAAAGATAGGGAACTGGAAAGGATTTGCGATGCTCCATCGATGCCCTCCGAGGCAAGGCGCAGGTCCAAGAACATAGCGCTCACAGAGGTGATGTGGGATGCTGGCGCGGGGGACGGAAGGGCCCCCGGTCCCCCCCGTGCACGACTGCCTGGCTCCACACCGGTCTCTTACTCCGGCAAGGCAGCCATGCAACGGGACTTTACACCGGTTGGCGGGACAGCCTCCCGGGCCAGAGGTTAACAGTGTTGCCCGGGTTCGGGTCCCCAACTAACCAGCGGGCGGCCAGCGGAAAACCGTTTCACCGGGTCTCCCTGGCCCCCGCGCCAGCACACCACGCCTCCGCGAGCGACGATGCCCAAAGGACCCACTGGTCCGGGAGATACGACGTCGGAGGCACCACAAGAGGATGGGGAGGGGGGGGGAAAGGGGGATAAACTGGCTCTCAGGTGCACTAACGAAACACGACGAGTCGTTATTAACGCTAGATTCCGACCTGAGGGTGGTAGCTAGCCAGGCAGATCCAGCGAAGGGATCTTACCACCAAGCTAACCGACACCGACTGTCGTGTAAACGTTTTCGTTCTCCAAAAACTTGGTATTAAATTCCGTCTATTACCATTACTCGGGTAAGGAAGTACTTTGGTCATGTGCCAAGACCAAAGTAATTACATACGTACGAGTAACATCTCCATTACACGACTCGTCTTATGGAGAAGAAGAGATAATAACCACAATCGCTATGTAAAGAGTGTAACTTGAGCGTGTATTGTCAAATATGTTTCAATTTGATTGTTTTAGTATATTACAATAATAGTTTAAAATTTCTCAATTTTCATTTTTTTTATTAAATCTACAACAAAGTATCGCATTTATAAATTACACTTACCTGAATACTAAACCTAAATAAATAAAAATAAACACAACACTACACATATCACATAAAATATAAAAGTAAAATAAAATAATAATTTTAATAATTTTTTTTAGTATAATTGTTAGTTATTATAATTATTTATATAGGTTATATATATTCGTTTTAGTCAGGTTATATTATATTTAAATATACAATGTTTTGTCTTAATTTAAATAAAACAAACAAAAATAAACAACTACGCTCACCTTTCTGAAATTAATTTGAAGTCACGTCTAATCGACACTATCGCTAAGTTATCTTTTGATAACTGATTCCACCTATACCACCGTCCCAGTGTAGTTTACAAGAAGCAAAATCAAGATATTATTTGCAGTTAACCTACATGCTTATTACTAATGAATGTTATTTATTAATCTTAAGTTCTCATTTAAGTGTATGTAACCAATTCTTATGAGAATAAATGATCTTTAACCACAATTTTTTGTATAATTTAAGAAGTGCAGTAATTTACAAGTTGCCTAAATTAAAATTAAGGCACATAATTTATTAAAAAATATCAGACATTACCCGATGGACATGAGCTCTTAGAGGCATAAAATTAAAAAAAAAAACTAAAGAATTAGTTTAAAATTCAGTCAGTAGGCTGACAACACCACATTGCTCTATTTGTTTATAGTTCAATCAAGTCGCATTCCTCTAGCTTGTCTGACTGCAGCTGTTCGTATGACAGTGCGGTTGGATTGGTAAACGCGGGTTTATTTCCTAGTGAATGTTTATTTGTGTTTTCAGTAAGTGTATAAAACATCCAGCGCGTTGATCTTTCATATGTTTATGATACAATATAATGGATTTAAGTGAAATGTGTGAGAACAAGAAATATAGTTCCGTGTTTACGCCGATGAATAATTTGATAGGGCTCATTGTAATGAGTGACATCTGAACAAGGACATTCGTGAGCGACACGAGGTAGCTTTACTATGATGTCGACTCCTGGTGCAGCTGGCGGTCGGTACGCGGTCCACGCGGTGTCGGTCGGCCAGGTTGGCCTGGCCAGTCCGGACTTCGGTATGGCCATAGCTGTACCGCCTCCATCGACGCCGTACGACCTAGTCACGAGCGGCGGTGAATCTTCTTCGGAGTCTCGCTCGCCCGACATACCGGTACCGAAAGCCAGCGACCGCGAAGCGCGCATAAAGGCCGAGAAGCAACGTAGGAGTCAATATAACTCTCAAATAGCTCAGATCTCTACTCTACTGTCCGATATAATAAATTCCCGTCGTAAGGTTGACAAGACTAGTGCGCTAAGGCTAGCGGCGGACAAGCTACGCAATGAGCACGTATTTGGGAACTCAATCAAATGCAGCCACTTAGAGACTTGGTCGCCGGCTGTTATGAAGTTTTTTGATCTCTTTGGTGGGTTCATGCTGGGCATAACGTGCCGCGGCAGAATATTCCTCGTATCGCCAAACGTCCAGGAGAAGCTGGGCTATTGCCATATAGATTTGCTCAGTCAAGACATATACAATTATATACATGTTGAAGACAAGGATATTCTCAAAAAACACATCTATCCACCCGAGTTACAGGTTGGTTCAGAGGAAACTACCATATTTAATCAACATCATAACTTTCAAATAAGAATCATGCGAGCGGGCGCCCGCACTGATCCCCCTCGTTTTGAGCGCTGCCGTGTTGATGGCATGCTGAGGCGTTCAGACCGGGCCACGGCTAATGGTGTCCAAGATGAGCAACAGATCAGAAGGCAGAGGGTGAGGCAAAATAGAACATTCTCCTCTAGTGGCAATGACTTTGTTTTTATTGGTATGGTTCATGTTGTGTCAAATGCCTTGCCGCCACGAATCTTACCTCCCTCAGCCTACTCTGAATACTGGACGAGGCATCTTATAGATGGGAGAATAGTGCAGTGTGACCAAAGCATATCCCTTGCAGTGGGTTATATGATTGAAGAAGTCACAGGCACATCGGCTTTCGTATTTATGCACAAGGAAGATGTTCGCTGGGTCATTTGTGTCCTCCGACAGATGTATGACCAGAGCAAAGAATTTGGAGAGTCCTATTATAGATTGATGTCACGTTCTGGAAACTTTATATACATGAGGACAAGAGGTTTTCTTGAAATCGATAAGCATACCAAGAAGGTACAGAGTTTTGTTTGTATAAATAGTGTTATTGGGGCGGAGTATGGACAAAAGATGATGGAAGAAATGAAAAGAAAATATTCAGTTATTGTAGACATGAATATGCAACCGAATGATAAAGTAGTTACGATTGATGATGTGCCAGTTGAACATCCAAAACGGTTAGAACGTATAGTGATGCACTTGGTGGAGCCCCCCGTGAGTGAGACTCTGGATGAAATAAAGCTAGTGGCACCTTCACGAGAGAACATAATTACTGCAATCAAAAACAGTGAGAAGGTAGTTCACGAAACTGGCATACGTTTTGATACACGGAAAAGAAAAAATTCGGATAACGATGGCACTGACCAGTTGAAAAGGCATAGTGCATTATTGGAGTGTTAATGACTGTGTTTGCACATTTGTTGAGTTCCTTGTTTAAATATGTGGACGTTTGCGGTGATTGTTGACTGTCCTGTACCTTTTTAATAAGATTATTGACGCCAGAGCAAGCTTTGCTCTGTTAATTTTGTAATGAGTATAAATTTTTAATCATAGTAGTATCTGTTTATTTTTTTGTTATTCTATTGTTATGGTGTTGTAATGTAAATAGTATTTGGACTTTAAAGGCGATTTTTGTTAGAATTATGGTTTTCCTACATGTAGAATATACCAGAATTGTAAAGGAAGTCCTTAGGCAGCATCATATATGTTTATCTACATGAAATCCTTTACATTACCAATGCTAATTGCTGAATTATGAATAATTAATTTTTCAATAAATATAAGTCTTAATGATAGAAATAATTTCGTAATTTTTGTATTAACCTTAACATTAAATATAGAAACTTGCCAAATATTATTCATTATATTATATTGAATGGATGGTAGTTGATTATTGGGTATGGAAATCAATTGCTGATCAGAATCATATACCAGAAACTGCATTCTTATTCTTAAGCTGCTATTTTTTTATCAATACTTGACAATTATTTGATGAAACTTAAAACCCATTTTCCAGAGTGATGATATGTAGCCTCTGTGGAGTCATTACTGGTCCATAATGGTGTGGATTGAAAAATGATATTCAATTCTTTAAAAACAGTACCTATTTTTTTTTATCGTATATTCACTATTTTCAGTGATGAATTTGCAACAATCAATTGAAAGGCACTATTAACTTTATACCGTTGACCTTACAAACTTATGGTACTATAAATTTTGTAAATAACAGTGTCATTAATTTATAGATTTAAAATTGGTGTATAATAGGTATGATTGGTATATACAGTGAATTACTATTATATGAAAATGATATGTATACACATTGCTAGTTGCTGTAAGTTCTTTATATGTAAGTAGTGGTTCTAAAATGGATTTTGGTTTATGGATGTTTGTGTTATACTTCTAAGGATTTGAGATAAACTGTTATATTTAAGATAATTTAGGGTTATATATCTGCTAGGGTAAGACCATATGAAAAAAAGTGCAGACTAAATGGGACTTTATAAAACTTGTAGTTTCAAACATATAATACTATATCATTTTCATGCAGTGACATTTTAAATTATTACACACATAATACACAATGTGGTAGAACTCTTTAGGGTTCAATTCCAGATTCACAGCTGCCACAATGTTGTCTGCTTAATGAGAACAGTATTATATGCTGTTGTAGACTGGCCTGAAGGGCAAGGAAAGGAAAACATACTTTACTGGGGTGCCACAACTTATTGCTCGGGCTTAGCAATGCATCTGGGGTTAACCTCTGGTGGGAGCTTTAGGGCCACTTACCATCAGGTGCAAGCACACTGATACTTCCTAACGTTATTCTGCAGTTAAAAAATATGGTTTTCCCTAGCCTCAATATTACCCAAATTTGTCTTAGGTGTTATTTGAGCTGGTATTTGTATTAAGTTGCAATATGGTATCATAAGTGTGCTATTTTGTAGCAGAAATATGTATTTTAGTAACAGTGTCCCACCCAATCCCTGCGTTAAGGGAATTCTATACCCTATTTTCTATAGACCTAATAATATTATGCCATATTATTTTTTAATTTTGTAACATAATTATAACCAATCAAGATTAAGATGCTGTACTTTTAAGAGTATTTCAACGTGAAATGAATTAATACTGGGATAATAAATAGTGAAATGTTATTACAAAAATACTTTGTTACAAATACAAAATCCTTTGAGAATTAGTATGTTTCATTAAATCTGCTTCGTATAAAATTATTGAAATAAACAAAACAACATATTCGATACTTAGAGGCTGCACATAATATTCCCATTATAGACAAACACAAAAGCGAGTATATAATTGCAAAATTTTTATTTAGCACCTACTTGGATTGAACCTAAGACATTCGCGTGGTAAGCAATCGTGGTGAACTTTGTGAGACGCGGGTTCTCATTTGATTCCTATCTAAATTGCTCAATGGTGGTCCAAACATGCATATGAATTTTATACGTATATATTTAAAATAATTCTTAGGCACCGAAGACATCACATGGTCAGAGTCAAACATTTTCTTGTTTCATAATATTATGGGTAGAATTAAACTTTATGTCCTTTAAAATTACATATTTATGTCACGTTTATTCATACGTATTGAAAGTAATGAAATTATTAGGTAATTACACGCAATCCGGAGTAGTTGCAAAGATTAACATTGAAGGTATTTGAACCTATATAATATATTTTTGGAATATGTCGACATCAAACACTGAGGCATAAAACTACCGCACTACATTATTACTTGCTTCGCTTTTTATTTTGCTGTATTAATAAATTTTAAACAAATGCTTTAGTCTGTTCTAAGTCTTCAAACAATATGGAACAAGTTTGGATGCCTGGTACTTTATGTAGTACCTTGTAGGTACCTTCATCGCAACGGGTTGTTGAGTCTTATGTTATGATACTTATGTCTAGAGTTGGTAGGGGATGTTATCAGTTAGTAAATGATTATTAAAGGAAGTTAAAAAAATGTCACACAAATATGAAGATCGTAAGATTTAACGACTAAGAAATAATAAGGCGAGTTTATAGCGTGTCTGACACTCGGCCAATCAATCAGGGGGTTCGAGGTTCGAATCCCAGGTGTGCACCACAAATTTTTTACAGTTATGTCCGTTTTTGAAATTATTTTTAAGTAGGCGAGGAAAACATAAGGTTTTTTTTTTATGAAAATGTTTTAAATTAAAAGGTTTGTGAAGTCTATCAATTAAGCCATCTCGTTCTGAAAGCAGACCTGTGTCCAGTAAGGGGACAAAAATGATGACGTGAAATAAAAAGTTCTGAAAGTTAAAAGTTTGAAACAGAAATATCTAAGGGCTGGTGATACGTACTTATACAAGAAAAAATAATGAAATGAGTATGTACGACAACAAGAAATCAAATTTTGTCGTGGACATTTACAAAGTACACGAAGTCCTGAATCTACAGAAGATCCAATTTTTATATAATAATTTTTTTTACTAACAAATTGATGCTGGTTATCTCTACATAATAAATGAATTTGAATAAAATTTAGTCAGTACTGTTGGGCAAGGGCATTTGATGGTGTCAGTCCTATAGTGATTGGCTAGAATATTAGATGTTTATCATCTAATATTCATCTTAAAATCATTCATCGGTAGATGTCCACGAGCACTACGAGCAGTAACTGTTCCAAGTAGGAGGGGGTTTGGTTATCTGAATAAATCAAGGAGTATCTATCCGATGATCTGATTGAGTTAATCTAGGAAAGAAGACGAGAGCAGTTTTTTCATTTCTAGGGGTGTCTACGTCAGCTGCTACTCGAGGCAGCATAACACTAAAATCCAATAAGACTTTTTCATTTTTAATCAGTCCTAAGTGTCCGCATGGTTATGGTCTTACTTGTATTCAGCGGCGTAGAGCTGTTCATGGTAAAGTTTACATTTTGCAACGTGGAGTTATAGTATTTTCAGCATGATTTACAGCTAATTACTATAATGGTAGGAAGCAATGCTTTTTTGCCTTTTACTCGACTCTTTTTTGTTTCGTCTCATTATATTATTGTAATATCCACCACCTCCACCAATTCGCACTTGGCCAGCGCGGTGGACTATGGCCTAAACTCTCATTCTGAGAAAAGACCCGTGCCCAGTAGTGGGACAATCGACGAGTATATGGATATAGTTTATTTTTCGTTAGTGGTGGGGTCGACCAGCCCCCGGCATTAGTAATCATAATGAAGACATTCTAGTACATTAGGTACATAATGAGGTTAAATGAAGCAAATAGTGATTATAAATTTCACTCCATTTTTTTGGTTTTCCTATCAAGTAGAGAAGGTATTTTCAACCTTTATTTCTCTTTAATGTAATTTAAAGTATACATTTAATAATATTGTATTTTACACTCACGACAACTATCACCGTTTCGATTGTGGACATTAAAACTATGCAACAGATTTAGTTAAAGTAGGATGCAAATGCAACAGATTCAGATAAAGTAACAGACGCGACAGTCACCCTATAAGGGTTCCGTTATTCATTAGTTACATTCGATCCGATCCCTAAGAATGACAAAACCGGCAATTAGAATATTTGTCGCGAAATCGTATTATATTTTTCTACAAATCAACATCCGTAATTAGGTAATTGATATTATGTAACGTGACAGAGGCGATTGAATCCGTTTTCATTGAAATAACAAGATTCTTAAGTTCACGACTAATTTTTTTTCAGGCAAACAATTACTATTATATTATTTTATTATAACATGTTTATCATATATTAAATAGGTAATAGTAATTCATTATCATTCACATAACTCTTTGAATAATGTAACGTATAAAATTAATTTAAAACTTATTCAGTTAGGATAACCAAGTTAACATTTCATGTGTCTCTAATTCAATGTTCGTATTACATTTAATATATATTACCAATTAGAATGCTTTTATGTACATAAATGGTAGTGCCAAAAATATTATTACATACATATAAATAAATGCATCTATAATTAATGTGATGTAAATAACATAAATTAAAATTATGTCAATGAAATTGATGTTGTCAATCCTATGTCGACGTGATGATATCGAATTTGATCCTTGATTTCCACAATTATTTATATCAGTGTTCATTTCAATTACATTTAGGATATGCGTAGGGCATACTGGATTTTATATCGTCAATTCAACTATTAACTAAATAATTTTTATCAAGTGCTCACTGGCAACACCCCATTACTTTCGAAATGAAATCGAGTTTACGAAATTTGGCATCAGTTTCTATATTACTACGTTCGAAGTACTCAATGTTTACGTCTTAAAATATCATCAAGCATGCATCCAGCGTTGGTATCAAATGATTGTGAATCACGAAGTACTCTGCAAATGATCTTAACGGTGTCATTTTGTCCTTGGTCATGACTGCGAACGAGATTGTAAACAACCTATCATTTAAAATAACTAATGTTAATAAAATAAATCCCCGGCCTTTTCTCCTGCTGTAGACAATACAAACTTAATGCACATGCCAATCTTTCTCCACCTATTGTTGTCGTTTAGGTGTTGTCTTTCTTTTAAGTTTATTCGTATGGCATCTAGAATTTCAATGTTTATAACATGGTTCTTCGCAAATCTAGAAGTTTACAATAAAATGAATCTTGCACACGTATAAATATAAACACTCATGCGTCATTTTTATTGTTTTATTTTATACACCATTGAGACGCAGTTATGTAAGAATCTTAGGTCTATTATACAGTTAATTGTTTACCGTAAGTTCATAATTGGAAATGATTGAATTACTTCAAGTATTTTTTATGTCTAGCAAAATTAACTTTTGCCGTTTTGTTTCAAGCATTAATTAGTTTTATTTTTAAGTGTTTTGACGTTGAAATTTAAATATATTAAAGTTGCATTGTTTTAGTACTTAGCGTTTATATAATTCTGGAAAACAAAATCAGCAATGCTACATATGTATTTTTTTCTACTTCTATTTGGTTTTCTACTTTCTTATTAGCCTGTTTGTGTCAGAGAAGTGGATAAAGCAACGATGTGAAGGCGAATTCGGCGAATTTATGACAGACTGTTTAATAGTGATTATGATTAACAACTTATCAATTGACAATACTTGTTTCAGGACGAGACAAGTTGTACTGTTAGCAGGGTAAATCGTAGATTATACTGTGGTTTCGAAAAATATATCACGTAAGAATATGACTGAGACGATTTGATTGCAATCGTACAATTATTGTACACAAACTTACGGACATATAAACTGTATGAAAGGATTGGGCTAATGCCGGTTATTGTTTATAAATAGACGGTCGTTTTAAAAATAAATGTTTGTAGTCAACTCCAGAGTTACTTTCTTCACACCTATTTCTATCTTATTGGAACAGTGTTGAGCGCTGTTGGTCTGTGTTTGGTTTGAAGGGTAGAACACTCAATTTGGGTGTAATGGGTGTCAATTTGATCATCAGAGGTAGCAATGCTATTGTGGCTACCCTCACATAGAACACTGATCCTATCGGGTTGACAAGATTTCCATGGTTGGCAATAAATTGTCACCTATTCAATGTACTGCATACTTTTCTTATGAGAAATTACATTACGTTTATTGATTTAAATACATTGGATTTTGATAATATTAATGATTATTTAAAACGAAAATCATGTTTGAAAAACATCGTCGGTGTTTCGATAGTTAATATGTCCGTTAGTTTAAAAAATTGACTGATTAATTTGTGGTTATATGGATACGGAATTATGAATCAACGAATGATGTGTGATGGTAAAGATTAAGGGTTGTAAATGCGGAAATGCGGCAAAATTGTTTATTGTTAACGAGGTGGCATGACTTATGTTTTTAGCTAATTTGTTTCTAGTTAATAAAATTATTTTTTAGCATCGTACAAATTATTGATCTGAAAATTGACGTGAGCTAAGCGATTTAAAGACAGCTTAATAAGTTAAGCTATTAATCAAAAACTAATTAATAGGTAAATGCCCTGGTAGGAAAGATTATGGCAGTAAGAACATAATTCAAGGTGAAAGTAATTTGTCTCTGCGCGATTGATCGTTACTTTTTCATTTTATTTCATTATCGTATGAACAAAACCGAAGAAGCTAAAATTTAAACTGAAATCTATTTATAATAAAGATACGATGTTGTAATGTACCTAGCATTGAGTACAAAGTGTTTTATTGTGTAATTATACTTTGTTGTAGTATGCATATGTAAATGTTGATAATTTGTTCCTTAATTTAAATTAGAACAATAACAACATCTTTTACTGATAGAAACTTACAATTGTATGTAGATTTTAAATATTTCTAAGTACCAGTACTATGTACGATAAATTCAATACACATATAAACTATCAATACAGTCATGACATCATTGTTTTAATTAATTGAGAGTACATAAAGTATGTATACCAGAGTTGCACCAGATATGGTATACCAGAATTGTACCTGGTATATGTACGTAAATCTAGTATAGTAATCGAATCTGGTATATATACTTTAAGCTATGTATAAATTATTTTACTCTTCCATGTGTTCGCACAGCACTGGCTCCTTTCAGCACTTAATCAGGGTGCTATACTCTATGGTTGCCGATTTCTTTGTTTTAGTATTGTGTTTTTCTCAATACCTAGTTCATCAATAGTGTATTTCCTACTGGAAATTGTTTTTATTTCATTTTTCGTCTCTTGCCATCTGTACCCTTTGAAACAAGAGCAATGCTTGTTTTGGGGAAACAGACATTTCGTTCTAAGGGTACTAGCGTTTAGAGAGTCGACGACCCGCGTGGCCGTGCGGTTACCATACCGGACTGACGCGCAATGGGTCCCGGGTTCGATTCCCGGCCAGACAGGTGTCTGAATGATGAGTTTAGATTCTTGTTCTGGGTCTGGGTGTTTGTGTATTCGTCTTTGTGTGTGTCCATGGCACCCACGACACAGGAGAAAATCCTACTGTGGGGCTATGAGTGTAGAAAGCGTTTTAAGTTTTTTTTTTAAGTTTTAAGTGACCACGCTTCGGTCTGCCACAGAGCCAGTGCTGTGGTCATATCGCATGGAAACGTAAATTACACAAAATTTGTTGTAAATTACACATCGGTAATACTCTTGATGGTATTAGAAATAAATTTGGTGTTTCATACTGTATAAATATCTGTGTATCTGTTGCATGTTGTAAATTTCTTACGAGATTTATGATAATATGTTTGATGTTAGAGTCATTGCTCATCGTCATTGGGTGTCCATTGTATCTTTGATTGTATTTGTAGTTGCATATAATAGATTATTTGTAGTAGGGTGCCATCTTTAAATGTGTAATAGCTATACATAAGTAGGTACATTGCAATGCAGACTCTTGTTTATCTGGTCTTTGTTAACATAATTGGAAAAGAAAATAGTCACACTGGGTTCCGTAATGTATACCATAGTTGTACCTTTTCATAGTTAGACTACTCGGCTACTGTTTGAAACACATTCTTGTCGGTACTAAATATGATTGTATACGGAAGCTCATACCTAAGTTCTGTGCCTCTAACAAAAACGGGTATAATTCTGATTATTTTCAGATTTATGCCAAAATTATTAAAACATGGAGATCTATAATAAATACGGATAGATGTCAGTTTTTCGTTTTTTTTTAATACATCTATCAATAAATCCATTTTTCTGAAGTGAGATCTTTCGGTTTATTTTCTTTTTAGAAAAACGGCATAGATTCATATAAAAAGTTAATAATCAGACTTACACCCAGTTTTAAGGCCTGATAGCTCATTAGCCCACTGTTTGTGCTAAGGTTTGAGCCAATGTGTTGAGCCAATATTATTTACAACACATGATTAGATACACTCGTTTCTATAATCGTTCAAAATAAACGCACATTTATCTTTGAAAGATTGAAAGAAAGAAAGAAAGAAAAAAATATTTATTTCGTCAGTTTTCACTACAACAGGTCTGTTTATAAGGTACAAAATTTTATTTCTACAAGTTTGAGGTTGCAGCGAGAACTAGACGAAAATGGAGTCGCACTCGACATAAGCCGCGGATCCCGTGCGGCATCCACGACTTATGATTGCACAAGTACTTTACGAATTGTAAAATTCAGTTTACCATATCGTTTTAATGCCTATATATATATATATATATATATTATTGGACTATTACCTATTTGGTTATTATTGAACTATTTTTTATCTATATAAACCAGTAAAAGTCGATTAATCCTTTGAATAAACTTCATGTAAACATTATATGGATCTAGTGCATGCTTTCTATATTATATTAGGTTCACTGTTTTAATGAAATGGTTTGAGCGAAGACTGCAAGGTGTGTAAAGCCGTTTTTTTTGTTTTCGAGGGTGAAACCTTCAAAAGGTACCCGACGCCGTGGGAGCGACGCAGGGTTATGTGGGATTTTTACCGCACTAAAACCCCCCCGGTGGCCGTCCTCGGCGCTGAAAAGGAGGATTCCGGGATCTCGAAACGACTTCAACCGGAATCCTCCGAGCGTGTTGCCCCATCGGGCTCCTCACAGATGGGCGGCTGGGCCCACCGCTCCGTCTAGTCTTTACGACGGTATGCGACCACACATACCGCCGTCCTTCCCGGGAAGGTGTGTAAAGCCTGGTTTTCGGTCAAAAGTTGTCAAACCTTTGTGTTGTCAACACAACAAATTTCCGTGGAGAAGTTGTGTTGAGACATAATTGAAACAAAAGTTGGTGATGTTTTGGAAACTTGGACTTTGTATTGATTATGTGGACAAATTTATTAAAAATTGCGTTACTCCTTCATGCAACATACTTCATACGAGTGTGCTGTTGCGAGTAATGTGATTCAAGCAGAAAGCATCATGTGTGGACGCTTTTATAACGCCTTTGTACTGAAAGCGTGGAAATTTCATTAAAACTTTCACGTTTAATTAATGAAAAATTGAAGATTAAGAAAGTTCGTTTTAAATAGTGCTATATAACTCACGAATATTTTATAATAGGTCACGTTTATATTATCTTTTGCACACTTCAGGGTCTGTTTAAAGGGACTTTGCTCAGGCTTTTTATCGTTGACCATCTTGCAGACTTCGCCTGTAATACCTATGGCTATATATACCTATGTATGGAGGATATAGTTATATTTAAGTAAGGGTTGTGACTTGGGGCAAGCTGTTCTATTAATTAATGGAAAATTAACATCGCATTCCTTATGTCGGTATTTAAATTAAATTCAGATACAAACAATTATTCTCAAATTTGATGTCAAATGTATGTATATCTTTTAAAATATTATATGTATGTAACATATAATTGTGTGATAGTTATAATACAGTCGTCTTTATCTATTTGTGACCAAAATTTTACATTGATATTATTTGTTGTATGTAATAAAAATAAAAAAAATGTTTTTGTTGTTTTATTTTTAGCTACTATATATCCAATTTACATATTAATGTATTCAAGTTATAACGAGTTTTTTAAACACATACATTATTTTATTATATTCATATGGTTTCGTAAAGGTAGTAACACCCTTCGTAGTAGGTACGCTTTGAAGGCACCACCGTCACACTTATTTTTGCCTTTAAACAGTGTGTTGTGTGTTACAGGCGTTTGTTATCTCTGGAGTAAGTAGTAGAACTGAACTTGGAAAGGACTTATCTTGCGTTCATTATGGCGGAGCCCATGGACGCCCATTTGCCATTAACCATTAGATCGCTTAACATTAGGTCGCAAGTAGCGCGGCCGCAGCGCGTCAGACGGGCGACTGCAACGGATGCTTTCCTTTTATGAATTTTTGATTAGGGTGGCGCGCTGTACTTTTATAATGGAAATAATAATAAAAAATAATAAATACTAAACAATTATTTCAATAATAAGAAAGCATCCGTTGCAGTCGCGCGTCTGACACGCTGCGGCCGCGCTACTTGTGACCTAATGTGAAAGCGCTCTTAGGTGGTGCATGCTCTTTTTTACATGTATAATGTAAAAAAAATACCAGGATGTAGAACCAGTGTAGTTTGAACGGGAGGTACCAGCCCCACACTTATTTTTAACGTGAAGCAATTTCTGCGTTGGGTGTGTGACGACCATCAGGTGGACTGCATGCTCGTTTACTACTGAAATTAGAAAAAAATACTATTATCAATTTGCTTTTCTAAAAGCTGTATTTTTTAATTAACTCACCATTAAATAGACAAATTATGGAGCATACTCTAACAAGTGTCCACTTATGATATAAATGCCAATTCTACAGAGAAAAACAGGTACGTAACTAGTAATAAACCTTGCTTGTTTACAATAGCAGTCAATTTAATGATGACTATATAATACTTGATTGACTAGTTTTTCTCTTGTTTATACGTAGGAAGTACCTACGTTGTCTTGTTACCTAATGTGCCACAATTACTTTTAATTTTTTATAACGCTTATTATATTTTCTTAGCTTCGATCATAATTTATTAGGTTTTTCTATTTTTGTAGGTTTTTTCAATGTGTACGTAATTTTTTTACGTATCTGCCGATCATTATAGTGAACTTTTTGCTGGGTATGCGTGGTCTCTCAGAATGAGAAGGTCCAGCACGTGGGAAACTTTATTATTGATGGACATCTTCGTGGGATAAACGTTAATAGTGATCAGAATAGGTGGTCAATAGTTTTGTCAAATGAGTGAAAACTATAAACAAATTAATTAGGTACGTAGAGTTTGCAAAAGATGGTTCAGATTAAAACCTAATTACCTAATAAGATAGTAGAACAAAAACAAACAGCCTTAAGTAATTAAATCTAAAACAAGATTTCAGTGAACGTGTTTTTTCTGTGGCGGCTGTTTTTTAAACCAAGGTACGTTTTCTGGAAACAGCTATATCAATTATTGCTTGAAAATGTGTTCAAATTGGATTAATACAAAATAAGCACTTAGAAGGAAACTTTAATTTATTCATTAATTCATTACCAAGAACACGTTAGTAGCTAAGTTTTTGTTCGAAATGCGGATGAAAATTATAAATATGCGAACTAAACGCTAATCGAGATCAGAATGGGCGAGGTTACTTTGAGAGGACAAATGCCAGTAACGTTATATTTTGAAATTCAATGTCATATTGAAAACTGGTTGGAGAGATGATTAACCAGAAGTTTGCTTCATACGATCCGGTTTGACCATACTGATCGTGCGAGAACGAGTATCGAAGAGAATTTTTAGGCGAATGTTGTTAAGGGCCGATAAGTAACTATATCTATTATGTTCGATAGATCAAAGTCTAAACAAACAATATTATGCAAAAAAATGATGATATATTTGCCCGTTATGTTAGGTACATCTATTCATGAATTAGCGAATATGTAGGTAGTTTGTTCGGGTTTTTGCTAATTTTGATAATACTCGAGTAGGTAAGTCATTAAATTGTGAACGATATATGGGAAGATGACAAAACTTTCGATTTCGAGAATATATGTATAAAATTTATTTCCGTGACGGCGTTACAATTATGTTTGTCAAATTAATGCAACTGTATCAATATTGACGTCTATCGAACCTGTTTATAGCCGCTATAAAATATAAAATAACAATATAAAATAAAATGCCCAGATGTCCTTATTGATTAGTCAAAAATGAGTATCATTCGTTTTAATTTATATGTATGTATATTTCCTTAGCCCCTAAGGAAATACATGCGATATTATGTTATAATAAGTAATAATGTGGTTCTAATCTTATCATATAAATGCGGAAGTTTTCGAAATTGTATCATTTTTTTACAGACTACCCGACGCCGTGGGAGCGACGCTACAAATAGGCCTCCGGGATCTCCAAAGGAACGCAACCGGAGTCTTCTGAACGCGTTACCCCATCGGACTCGTCCCACGTGAGCGGCTGGCCCCACCGCTCCGTTCGGTCGTTACGATGGTATGCGCCCACACATACCGCCGCCCTTTCCAGGGCCGCTTGACCGAACGGTTCGTGCTGCAGCTCTAGCCGCCCGCAACCCTGGAAGCCCCGTTTATTTATATTATTAATAATAACAATAATATAAATAAAGTTTATTTCCACCACAGAAACATAAAGTGTTACAATACTTAGGTAGGTACATTATATAACAAAACTAGAGAAGGTATTTGTGGAGATTTTTAACCTTTTATAGGGACCAATAAAAGGTTAAAAACCTGTACCACAGGAGACCAGACCCACTTCAACGATGGTTTTATTATGCAAACTTAAAAGTAACATGGAAACCTTCTTATTAGTAAGAAAAGAGATAGAAGATAGAATAATGAAGTGTAAGTCAATACTATTAATAAAGGGGAAATAAGGGGAAATAATGCAGTTTTGTGTATTGTGTAATTTGGCAGACATTTAGTTTATGACCTAGATTAACACAAATAAGGCAAGATACAGGAGCTAACTTTCATTACCATGTAAATAAACATGATTGTAATTATATTTTAAAAAATAGGTATAAATAACAAAAAGACAAACCCGCTGAGTTTCTTGCCGGATCTTCTCAGTTGTTCCGATCCGGTGGTAGTGTAAGAAAATAAAATGTAACTGACAATTTGTAAGTGCCATATGATAGGTACTCATTACAGAGGTAGAGGCTACAGAAGCTGGGAAAGCCGTAGGAATAATCTAGTAGATGTATAAAACTCAATATCGGCATGACCGAACTCGGTTTTTATATGCGTTCAGTCTTCATTCCAAAGGGGTCACTTGCAAAAAAACTAATGAAAAGGCAAGCTCGCTTATTAGTAAACAATATACAGACATTGTATTAGTGCTATTATTTAATTTAATTTTAAGGAGAGTTTAACAGAGTAGGTATTTTAAATTTTAGTAGATATGAGTAATATCTTTCATGTACCTATACTTACCAGGTTTTATACTACTCGTAGGTACTTGTGACCATTAGAAGTTGTCAAATTAAAAGGTGCTGTTTTTTTTTTTTGTTTTTTTTTTTTTTTTGGAAAATAATGTCGACTGCTTTACTAAGGTACTAGGGCGTGTTGATACAAGGTGATACCTTGTCCCTGTAGTTCCGGGACCAGAATAGGACTACGGTACCCTCTGCCTGTCGTAAGAGGCGACTAAAAGAGGCTTCCGGGGTTGCGGGCGGGAAGAGTGGGAGCTCGACCCGTCCGGCCAAGCGACCCCGGGAAGGACGGTGGCATGTGTGGTTGCATGCTGCCGTAAAAACCAGCAGGTGCGGTGAGCAGTTCACGCCCACCAGGGAAGAGCCCGATGGGGCACACGCTGAGGACACCGGCGGCGGTCAATCGGAGTTCCCGGAGTCCTCTTCGCAGCGTCGAGGTCGGCCACCGGGGGGGTTTTAGTGCGGGAAGAATCCCACATAACCCGCGTCGCTCCCACGACGTCGGGTACTTTTTGAAAGTTTCCCCCTCGAAAACAAAAAAAAAAAAAAAAAAGGGCGTGTATCACGTAATGTACAAAATTGGCGTGAAAGAGCTCGTATAGTAAGAGATTCCGGTCATCGACGAGGTCGAAGCGACCTTAAAACATGTTCGTCTAACTGGGAACGTACATTGAGCCAAGCGCAGGAACACGCCTGATAGAGCCCACCCGTTTTTATTTGCTGAATTTTGTGAATAAAAAACATAATTGCAGTATTAATGTCTAATAAATGTAGGTATAACTATGTAATACTGTGTTTTATAACGTTGAGTAGAAATGGTATACAAGGACATAGATAAAAACATAAAAAAGAAAAAAATGTCGATTGTGCAGTCGTCACACGCTGCTTTCTTTAATTGACCTATTTTTAAAGTATTACCTACATAATACGTAATACATGCGCGCTAATATTTTCTGCTAACTAGTGAATTACTGGTGTTACGAGCAAGCGCACGTTGGGTCACGGCCGCGTCCCTGACCACGGTCAACGGCTGCGTTTGAAGGTGCCCCCTACGAAACGTCGGTCGCCGCCTTCATTCTTAGGGTTACCAACTGGCGAAAAGCCAGGTAGACTGTCCGTATTGTAAACGATAAGTTATGTGGTAAGTCAAGGAACACTTAAACAAGGATAAAGTACTAATGCATTTAGGCGGAGTGTTCCGATTAAAGCTCTTTAGTTAGAGATTGTTAGATATGTAGTATTAGTGATATAATTGACATAAATACACTATTTTTTAGACATTAACATCAATTATATTACGTCACAAATGTTTTTGTCTGTGGCGCGCGAACTGTTATACCTACATCTTCTTAATATATAACTTATGTCTCAGTTTATGTATGTAATAATTTTATTTAAATAATTAAAACAAGTTCAATTTGTTATATAAACTATGAACTACAGAACTATATTTCGAGATGTCTAGTTCTTTAAATCGGGACAAATCCGGAGCTAGCCGGACCAATGGTTGCTCTACTATTGATCTTTATAGCAACAGAAGTAATTTTGTAGTGGTATATCATTATATTTGCGTCCATCTTTGTATATATTATTCGTTTAATAATTGTCAATTGCAAATAATTAACCGTTAGGTTAGGGTTTATCTTACATCAAAAGAGTTTATAGTTTGTGGTATAGAAAGCCTCATGTTGATATACAATACAAATGATAAAGACGTTGCTCCCAGACCGCCTGGGGATTATAACTCCCAAAGAGTACAAAGGAAATGGATGAGTCAGGACAAAACTTTTTAAAAATGTTAATAAATACTGATACAACATCTAATACACCTCAACATTTAAGTTCGTTCCTACGTTAGTGGTAACAATCGTCGTTCGTTACAATTGTCATTCTATGTAAATTAAGAATTTAGAAGTCATGTTAATTTGTAAAGTAAGATGCTTGTAAGTATGGAGATACGGGTGAAGAAGAAAATAGATCTGAGCACTTTTAGGGCACGAAAATGACACCTATGTATGTAGCTCTACCTAATATAAACAGTGTTAAGCGTTGCTTTTTTCTGTTCGAATGGTGAGTTAAAGTAGAAATACTGTAGCTGTCCATCAATTCGCACTTGGCCAGCGCGGTGGACTATGGCCTAAACTCTCTCATTCTGGGAGAAGACCCGTGCCCAGCAGTGGGCCAATAATGGGTTGATGCGACTGTGGCTGTGCCCAGATAAGAAATATTTTCCTTAGATTTTATCATATAGATGCCCATAGTAGTAGTTGCCACTTGCCATCAGATTTATTACTAAAAATACGTGATAAAAAGATAATCAATTCACTTTGGGAAGTCGGCAAAAAGCTTACAATTTATTATTTATTTATACCAATTTTCACTACGGGCACGTCGTAATGACTATGGGGTTATTTTATTTTGTCAATTCTGAATTCTTTGCACAGGTCGTCCACTAACCTCGCAATTGGATCATAAAAAAAACTCCTGGACTCCATAGATCAGATATTGCAGCTATCATCAACTGACTAGAAATTAACCCTTGAAGATTGACGATGGGTGGATTTTACACATTTTTTATTAAATATTAATTCTCCTGTTTCCATGAGATCTTATGACTGTACCCATAAGTATTTAATATCATTATTCTATAATAGGATTATTTACAGTGTGCTGCTGTCGTTAAGTATTTACCTACATATAATTATATATACGCAAATGTTCTTGCGATATGTGCCTGATTTTTGAATTTTGTTTTCAAAAGACACCAACGATTTTTGGACCTACTCCTTAATTTTTTTGTAGCACGACTTTGTTTTCAGGTGGCAGAACTAGAATGGTTTAACCCCAGGTTAAACCATTCTAGTACAACCGTTACCCTCACTTCATAGAATTATAGAAGAGTAGGTACTAGGTGACCCGGCGAACTTCATAAAAATCACTGAAATACATAAAAATCTTCCTCTTAGATCGCTCTATCTATTATGGAAACTGCATTAAAATCTCTAGTGTAGTTTTAAAGATCTAAGTATGCATACCTACGGACAGACAGCGAGAAGCGTCTTTGTTTTATACTATGTAGAGATAAGTATAAATTATACTTAAATATTTAACTTATACACGTACGTGAATGAACCTTTTTTGAATTAGAAATACGATAAGTAACCTCGATTTGGGTAACTTTGAACATTTTTTACAATATTTGTGATATTATAATCTGTTTTATATTATTGCACCTTGTTTTTATTAAATGAATAGTGTTCTTTTTAGCTGGTTTATTAATGTAACACACTTAATTTACGGAGAAAACAATTAAACTATCCCCAATTACCCCTAAAACTCAAATTCAAAGTTATCCTTAGTTTTGGGTAACTTTGAATATAATTTTTTTAGGATATAAAATCCGTCATTAATCGAATATTTTAAGATCTGGGTAAAATTAATTAACATATTTTTGTTATTTAAAACCAAATCTATAAAAAAAACATTTATTTTACATATAAATACAATAGACAACTTGGTTTTGCCATATGAATCAAGGTCGACCAATTTGGTGGTAAAATAAGATACTAGTTTTTTTTTTATTATTTATTCCATCCATAGGATGGAAGGAACATGGATATAACATAGGCCTCCCCTAAATGGCGCCACTCCAACCGGTCCTGTGCCCTCTGAATCCAACGGTGTTCCGCTGTCTTCTTCAAGTCATCGGTCCATCTGGTAGGGGGGGGCGACCGGTACTCCTTTTGCCTAAACGTGGTCGCCACTCGAGGACCTATCTTCCCCATCGGTTATCGGTCCTGCGAGCGATGTGGCCGGCCCATTGCCACTTTAGCCTGCTAATTTTGAGAGCTATGTCGGTAAGCTTCGTTCGTCTACGGATTTCATCGTTGCGAATCATGTCTCGTAGCGAAATTCCGAGCATAACCCTCTCCATAGCACGCTGAGCGACCCTGAGCCTCCGAAAAAAATATTTTTTTATGATACAGGTAACTTTGAACCGTTCAAAGTTACCCGTATTACATCCAATTTCGACGTCGTCAAAAGTTTAACAGTTTTACGCAATATTCAACATGGGATACGGATAGTACAGTTTCAAAATAATAATATACAATATACATTTTAAAGATTAAACACCAAAACATACCTGTTTACGGTAAGTTTTATATTATAATTACTATTTCAAAACGGAGCATCAAACACTTGCAACAACTTCACTACGGAAAAGGCGGTATTTTATAAAATTAAGACATTGACAGGTACCTTTTTTTTACTTTCATTGCTATTACAACATTTTGTCAATCCATTTACGCAGGTACGATATTGAAACAACAAGAAGTTTCCATGTAATAAATTAATATATTTTTTTCACAACTTTGTTCAAAGTTACACCGCTGTTCAATGTTACCCAAATTGATTGTACATCATTTACATACATGTTATTTATCTTTTTTAAACGCGTACACTTTATTGGGTTGCTACCGTAAAATGTCATATTGTTTTATGACACTCAAAATAAATATGCCTCAACTAAAGCATTGATTTTTTTTTTTTTTTTACCGAGGGAGGAATTAGCAATTGTTGCGTATATTTAATCGTTCTAAAGATAATTAATCTTTGTTATTAGTCTTTCTAACTTGGTAGTTAAAACGTTAATATAACTGTTCTATACTGTTATATACTGGACTTACTAGCTGTGCCTGGCAAAGTCACGTTTTAAAAAGTAACATAACTATAAATTACGTTATAAATATCTACTCTGTCGAAAATAATATTTTTTGCGGCTTATCATATAGTAGATAGACTTTAATGAAACAGAAACTTAATGTTGAATCCTAACTGGATTCAACCATTTTATTTCCAATACAATATTAGTTTTAGTTTCATGCAAGTTCTGACATAGGTACCTACAAAGATTAGGAAAATTATAGTATTCTAAAATTCTAATAATAATAATTATTATTATTTTTATTTAACTGAAGTAGTAAACGAGCATGCAGACCACCTGATGGTAAGTGGTCACTGCCGCCCATGGACGTCTGTAATCAATATCATACAGAACATGGAACTATCTGAAGTCAATCACAGATGCGTTGCTACTCCCGAGGACTATGTTGGTCGCCTCATGTGAAAGTGTGCCGGCAACCACACCCATCCATCGAAACGCAAGAAATGCTTCACGCTAGAAATAGGTGTGGCGGTGGTGCTTTACTGGTCGAACTACACTTGTTCTATCACCTTCAAATAATTCTAAGTATTCTAATATTCTAAATTCTATTAATAAATTTTCTCAGTAACTATTGATTATAGGTATGCTATGTATGGGCACGGGAACCTTTATTTTTGGATATGTATGGATTAGCTCAGTAATTCAGTACAGAAGAGTAATAATCTTTGAACTTAAGGTAGAGTCGTCTTCACATCGTCGTCACAATTACGAGTATCGATATTGAGAATCGATATCGAGTATCGCCTATCGAAGCTTTTATATCTCGTCCACCAATTCGCACTTGGCCAGCGCGGTGGACTATGGCCTGAACTCTCTCATTCTGAGAGAAGACCCGTGCCCAGCAGTGGGACAATAATGGGTTGACGACATATCTCTTCCTGTGTATGAAGAGAGAATAGAACTAGTAGGAGTATGATTATGATAGTATGTATGCGAAACTTTCTTGAATGTATGTCTTTGTTTGTGGGTGTACAACCCATTATTGTCCCACTGCTGGGCCTTCTCTTAGAATGAGAGAGTTTTAGGCCATAGTCCACCGCGGTGGTCAAGTGCGAATTGGTAGACTTCGCACATTCGAGAACTTTTTTTTTAAGTACTCTCGGGTGTTTAGGTTTCCTCACGATGTTTTCCTTCACCGAAAAGCAGTGATAATTAATTTCTAATATGCACATAAATCAGTGGTGCGTGCTTGGGTTTGAATCACGGACCTCCCGATTGAGATGGCAAGTTTCAACCATTATGCTATCACTGTCTTTGTACGTTAAATAAAATAAATATTAAAAAATATCTTTTCAAACAAGGTTTTATTTCAATGGACTGAGAGAAAAAAAATAAACTTTATAGTCAATTCCATCATTTTGTTCCTACAATAAACGGAAAAGTGAAATTGATTCTGATACAATTCCTATAAAACACTTGAGACGTGTTTGTTTGTCTAATTGTGCCGGCAACACTATTTGCTTATCATGTATACTTGAGCTGCCCTGATTTATTTATCGTTTGTCGTGAATGCATTTTAGATACGGTTGCAGCTACATTACGGCACTAATAGATAAGCGCGGGGTGCGGGGGAGGGCGTTTATCTTCGTTTCACTGTAGGAGGTAAGGTTGCCACCGTAGCAAGGAATGTATTTCTTACAAACACATTACAGTTATGTATGTTATTAGACTTATTTTTAGCGTTAAAACACATTACAGTTATATTACACTTATTTTTAGCGTGAAGCAATTCTTGCGTTTCGAACTTTCGATGGGTGTGGTAGCTGGCAAAGTTTTACATGAGACGATCACCTTAGTCCTCGGGAGTAGCAACGGGTGACAAAAACCGGAGTGAGTGCCCGTTATATCATAAAAAAGTAGCAACGCATCTGTGATTGTCAGATGGAACCCATGTTCTATATTATTGCTTACAGATGTCCATGTGCATTTACCAACAAGTGGACTGCATGATCGTTCGTTACCAATCTGACAATAAATTATGTATCCTTACATTACCCATACTTTTGTTTAATAAAAGTATTTTACCGACCGAATATAGTATGATTTAGTGATGTAACGAATGTTATTATTTGACATTCGCGTATGCGAATGCGAATGTTGGTTTTTTTCAGATCTCGGTGTAGGGTGACGGAGGATATAAATTGTAGCGACCTTTTATTTGGAGTTCAAATAAAATTTATGTAAATTTTGTGACCATTTTGGCAAAGCAATATTCAATATTCGCACATTCGCACAATTATTGCGAATGCCAATATCTAAAAACACGCGAATATTCGCGAACACGAATGCGAATATTCGTTACATCACTAGTATGGTACATTTTATGGTATGGGTGGCAACCCTAGTTGGAGGTGACATTGCTCGGTCGACGAACCCGATGGCCTTGTATTGTCGGCTAATGGGCCTTCCGTCAACTTGCATTCACACGCTCGTCAAAGCCAGCGAATCTAACGTCGTGTTACGATCTGCGATACTTAACAAGAAACTATGAAAACAAAAACTTAACTAAAACTCAAACTAGCAGTCGGGTATTTTGTTTTTTTTTGTTACATTACAATCAAAGCTCCTTTACTCACGGTTTCAGTAGCGTTTTCATTATTCGCAGGTTACCAAATTCCTGTATTTGTAATTTTTTATTCGCGGGTAGGAGTAACACGTAACATTGTTAAAATATTAAAAACCCAAAACTTTTGATTGCCCAAGTTTCAGTTCTTCTTTATAAGCATGCAGCATTTCGTTTTTACAAAAAAGGAACATAAAAGTATTATAACATATGGAATGGTTCAGTACATTACATGTATATTTTGGAATGGTTTATTGACTAGCTTTCATTTGATTCCTATATTGTCGTGATAATAAAAAAAAAGCATCCATTTCCCTCCGAGACAATTCTAAAGCCAGCGCCAGACATGTGCTCACAGATGTGATCAAATAAGTGTTCACATGTATGGCACGGACCTTTATTATTGTCACATATCTGATCACTGAATGCTTCGATCATTAATAGGAACATAGGATTCATAAGTGATCGAATACTGACGTGCACTTTTTCATTCCGTGTCGGTTTTTAAGGCACATACATCAAAGTGATAAAAGGCTAAATGTATGTGTGCCTGCTTATGTTTATATGTTGTACGTACATGAATAAAATGATTAAACTGCATCAACTAAACCATCGTCCATGTTTTGTGAAGTCTATTTGAAAACTGTGAGCTCATAGGAGTGATGAAATCTTTGAACACATATCTGGCAGGCACAACCATATGTTACCAAATGTGTGAGCAAAGTCTTAAAGACATGATCACTTCTTTGAGCATATGTCTGGCGTCGGCATAATGATATGTCGTATGCCACAATCCGTCATTTCATGCCGGACGGACATATTGACGGATTCCGGAAACAAAGTCGCATCTCCTAATATTTACTTTATTGTCCTACTTCTCTTCGCTGCAGTTTGATTTGATTCAATTATTTTCAATTAAGTACTCAAAAATAATTTTCACTTAAACAAATTTAAAGAATTACATTGGCCATGATTTACATTTTTCTTTATATAACTATTTTACCTTACTTAAGGATTTCGAACAATTTCCCGTTTGATTTATGTAAAGATTTTTTCTTCATATAGACTTGTCCATTAAAGGCGTTGAAAACTATGTTGCAATACTTTTCAACGCCTTTAATGCACATAATTAATCTAATTGCAATCTAAAAGCGGGTGTATCTACAGGGAAGTCAGTACAAAGTCTTGTGCCAGCGTGGTCAAAGATTTTCCCGAGGTTACGTAGTATCTCCACTTTATAAGTTTGTTCAGGATTTTCCTGATTTTATTTCGGATTTTTATAATATGGAAGAGAACGGCATGCAGGCCATCTGACGGCAAGTGGCTATTTCTTTACATAGATACTTGCTATCAATTCCAGATAAGATTAGACTCTTACTTGATATTGGGTAGGTACAGATGCATTGCTACCCCAGAGGATGAGTTGAGCATTTTGTACAAGCAGGTATCTCTCTTTTTTACATGGACACAGCAGCGCTTAACACAGCTCTAAATATAGTAATAGGCCTGGCTCTGAACCCTTTAGAGTGAAATTACCAGCACTCGCTTACAACTTAATTAATGTTAAGAAGTTCACCAATTCGCACTTGGCCAGCGCGGTGGACTATGGCCTAAAGCTCTCCCATTCTGAGAGAAGACCAGTGCCCATTAGTGGGACAATAATGGGTTGACGACGAAGTAGTAGTATTGTACCCAGGGGTGTTAAATTCCCCAGCCTTATACTGCTGACACAAGGGAGAACGCTGAGCGCTAGAGGGATAAGAAGTTCCTACTTCCAGTACTTTCTATGTTTTAAAAGTCAGTGCAGTAATTTTGATTATCCAAACACTTTCAGTATATGTAGCTAATATTCATTAGAACATTTATTTGTATTAGTGGTATACGAGTAGGTGTTGTTCTACAAATCGGAACGGTATCGCAGTATAATATTTAAAGTAGGCTGTAAATAAGCCAAAGCATCATTACACAAATACTTTGAATTGATAAACATACCTACTAACAATATGTGTATATGTGTTTTTGCATGTGTGTGTTTGCGTTAGCGCTTGTATATGTATGTAAATTGGAAAAAATGTGTATTTTTGTTATTCCTTTTAAAGCAATGGCTTTAGATTATATTTTGAAATGTATAAGAGAATGAAGCAATCATTGAAAATTGTTATTACGTTTAATTATTGTGATTATATGTATTTATCACGGATGGATTATCTGTCTCTCGTTGATTTTAATCATAGCGACCCTGTCGTTACAATGTTGCAAATTATAATTGTCGTATAGCTCTAGTCCGCAGGTGCAGGCCATTTTATAGCATATTCTAGGTACTTAGGTATCTGCGACTTACAATAATACAGCTAATAATTACTCGGTCTCGGTCACAAATAGGGTTGGCAACATTTTTTTGTCTAAATACTTACAGTATTTATTAAAAAGCTGAAAAAGGTAGTCGGCTACAGAAAATAAAGTATTTTATTAAGAACTCAAAATAGACTTAAATTATATTTTTTATAAATTATGATTTTTATTAACTATGTTTTTTTACACTTGCAATTTTTAACAATTTTTGACAGAAGTTGCGTTTTTTATTGCATAACACTTTCTTTATATGTATTTCTAAATACATATAAAGATTGTACTTAAATATAATATTTTCGCGTACTATATATCTCTTCAACAGTATATAGTCCTGAAATACAGTACAATAGATTTATACTACGGTTGGCAACCCTAGTGACAAGTATTCTTACTTCAGTGAATAAAGAGAGTTGGGGTAAAACGACGCTTGCCTGAAATGGTAATCACAAATGGTATTTCGCCATATACTTTATTCACTTCACTATAACGTCTCGTCTCGTCAACCCATTATTGTCCCACTGCTGGGCACAGGTATTCTCGCAGAATGAGAGTTAAGGCCGTAGTCCACGGCGCTGGCCAAGTGCGAATTGGTGGACTTTACACACCTCCGAGAACTTTTTTGAAAGATCTCTAGGGTGTGTAGGTTTCCTCATGATGTTTTCCTTCACCGAAAAACAGTGTTAATTAATTTCTAATACGGTGCCGTGGACTATGGCCTAAAACTCTCTCATTCCGAGAGAAGACCCGTGCCTAGTGAGACAATAATGGGTTGATGATATATATATGTTTAAAAATATTACTGGCGCAGTCTCGTCAAAATATGGCAAATTTAGCCTACAATTTGAATCATAATATTTTACCTTAGCGCTGATCTTCCCCCAATTTCCTTTACTACATCAACTTCTTTGCCAAGAAAGACGATGTAGGTACCTAATTAAGATAAATTTCAGTTCAATAGTTTTTACAAAGTCACCTGTTTTGTAGTAAGTCGATGAGCTTTTAATAAAACTATTTATATTGTATTATATTAGAGTGCCCACTACATACTCTTGCTGCCCAATGTTTGGGATGGGTATTATACCTACTACTCCTATATTTTTATGTTCATAAGATTGAAGTAGCAAACGGCCATGCAGCCCACCTGATGGTAAGTGGTCACCGCTGCCCATGGACATCTGTAAGCAACTTCATATAGAACATGGGTTTAATCTGAAATCAATCCCAGATGCTTTGCTGCTCCCGAGGACTAAGATGGTCACCTCATATATAAGAGCCAGCAACACCCTTCCATCGAAACACAAGAAGTGCGTGGCGCTAAAAATAAGAGTGGCGGTGGTACCTCCCCGGTCGAACTACACTGGTTATAACACTTGGTGAGTGCACCTATGGGGTTGCAACCAACATGCCTTTACATACATGCCTACCAAATTTTTAACAGAAAATATTAGCTCAAAGTGCTTCTGGTACTGTTGCTATTAAATATTATGAAATGGGTTATTACGGATTAAAGTTCCAAAATAAAATTGAAATTAAAAATAAAAGCTTTTAAACATGCACCGACTTATAAAAAGTTATTTTATTTTATTACGTCAATTTGTTCAGTTTTTACTATCATGTTTTTGTAGTCTACATATTATGGACGTAGGGAAGTGAATTTCTCGGAATATACGAAGATCAGATACATATCGTCAGTGAAAAGGAAATAACGCTAAAGCGCCAAACAGCATTTGTGGGAAATGAGGTTTGAAGTTGTTTTTTACAGAAAAAAATCATGTCACCTTTATTTTTGGTGGGATTTTTTTATTGGGAGTTCATCCTACTCAACATGATCCCACCAAAAATAAAAGTGACATGATTTTTTCTCTGTCTCATCTAATACCAATTCGCACATAGGCAGCGCGGTAGACTATGGGCTAAAACTCTCTCATTTGAGAGATGGCCCGTGCCCGGCAGTGGAATAATAATGGGAATGATACAATGATAAAAATATCATGTTAATTTTGACCGGATGGTCGTTGAAATACAGTCAAAATTATTAATAGTACTTACTGGAATAATAGATTACGACAATCTTCATGTATTCGCGGTTAAAAAAATCTTTATTCGCGAGATTATTCACATTAGATTAACTCAGATCTAGGTCGGTGGTTTCCTGAACTATTATCGCGACAAGCTTTTAAATGATACAAAATTCTACGATGCAACAAAACGGGTTTGATTACTATAAAATTTTCTTTTCAGTTTTTGAAATAAAAGCTTGTCTTAAAAATATTTTTAATATATTTTTTTTTTATTTTTTTATTTTAGTTGTCCCAGGATCTAATGTCATTTGATACCTATATTGTGTGAGTTGTACTAAAATCTGTATTCTTCTATTTTTTGATGTCGGCCATCTAGGATTTGATATTTTATAACCTAAACCCTTTCATTTGGTACTCCTATTGGGTAGGTCGTAGGTAGTAAGTTACCTTTTTGTAAATTTTTTGTAAAGCGGCCATTTCGTATTTTACCTTGTGTTCGTAGTGTATTGTATTCTACAAACTAAGCCGTTTCATTTAAAACCCATATTGGATGGATTGTCCAAATATATGTCATCCGCCATTTTGTTGCGGTGGCCATTGTGGATTAATAAAAATATTGATTTCATTTTATTGATTTCAAATGACAGCCCAATTGGTCACTGAGAAGTGTCTTAAATTCAGGTTACAAGATTTGACCTAAACACACATACACATAATTACCCAGAAACGCCAGAAATGGTGCGAATGTTTTGCTAATATTAATCCAATGCTACGAAAAAAAGGTTGCCAAATATAGGAAACTTGAAACCGAACTTAGTTTGATGTCCTGAAAAAAGACCATCAAATCAAGATCCTTCGGCCAACAATTACCAAAAATTACAAAAAACCAAAATACCAAAAATTTAAAGAATATCCAACATTTGCGAATGTCAGTAAAAGATATTCGCATTCGCGTTCGCAAATGTGCAAATAATGACATTTGTTACATCAATAGCCTTGGCCTTTGACATATAAATTCATACTAAAATGTTCACCCAATAACTTATATCATGTTTATTTGTAGGCCTCTCTTCCTTCGTCCCTGTAGTTCCGGGATCAGAATAGGGCTACGGTATTCCCCTGCCTGTCGTAAGAGGCGACTAAAAGGGGCGTCCGGGATTGCGGGCGGCTAGAGTGGGAGCTTGAACCCAGAGCGGTGGGCCCAGTCGCTCATCTGGGAGAAGTCCGATGGGGCAACGCGCTCAGAGGATTCCGGTTGCGATTCGTTTGGAGATCCCGGAGTCCTGTTTGTAGCGCCGAGGACGGCCACCGGGGGGGTTTTAATACGGTAATAATCCCACATAACCCTGCGTCGCTCCCGCGGCGTCGGGTACCTTTTGAAGACTTTCAAAGTCTGGATGGATGGATGTATGAAATTCAATAATTTCGTTCTGATGTAAATTCAAATGGGCAGACATTTATTATTAGGTTTATATCGCTATTATTAGGTTTTTATTCTCAGTGTTTCGAACTATTTTTTTGCAAATATATGCCTAGTTTACCAGGTGGTAGAACTAGTGTGGTTCGACCGGGGAGCTACCACCGGCACACCTATTTCTAGCGTGAAGCAGTTTTTGCGTTTCGGTAGAAGGGTGTTGTTGCCAGTTCACTTTAATATGAGGCGACAATCTTAGTCCTCGGGAGTAGCAACGCATCTGTGACAGACGTCAGATAGAACCTCTGTTCTATATGTAGTTGCTAACGGATTTCCATGGGCGGCTGTGGTCACTTAAAGGGCGAGCGTACCACTTGCTACTTCGATGTATTAAAAAAAATAGTACGAGCTAATTGTATTATAAAACTATATCGAGGGGTTGGTAAATAGGTAGAGAACGGCTTTTCTTCCCATATCTAGTCTTCTACTACTTATGTATAAACTCTATTGTTTTTGAACTTCAATCAATCTGAGATAGTGTCAGCAGAAGCGGAACGAAAGTTTTTGCATGAAAACGTCAATTTTCGCTGTATAGTCCGATATTTAATCTCTAATATACATTATATAGCTACATGCGCCCTGGAAATGCGCCAGACGGCAGATCATTCCCACCTACTATCGATTCTTGCAGTGTACGCACACAGACGCAGCTCGGATGCACACTAATGCAGGCCGTGCCCTTCAATTTCTGTAAGGGCGCTGCGCTGCAACGATGTTGTGGAATAATTTTATTTGTTGTCACGTTTAATTTTGTTCCCATTACGCCTGCAAGTTTCTACATAACCTCATTTTATCGTAATCGGTTTAGAAAAGCGATGTTTTTGGGATATAAAGTAAGTTTAAAGTTTCGTTTTATGTCAAACTTCAAATATAAACGAACCACGTAAATGACACTTGAGTTTTCTATTACATTTGAGTCATCTTTTGTTACAAAAAAGAGTTAAGACCGAAGTCGGTTACAGAAGCGTTACCACACTTTACAATAAAGATCGTCGCCTTATATGTCAAAGGTGGTAGAACCAATGTTAAATGTCACGGAACCAGTGTAGTTCGACAGGGAGGTACCACCGCCACATCTGTTTCTAACGTGAGGCATTCCTTGCGTTTCGATGGAAGGGTGTGGTTGCCGGCACACTTTTATATGAGGCGATTATCCTAGTCCTCGGGAGTAGCAACGCATCTGTGGTTGATTTCAGATAGAACCTATGCTCTATGTGAAGTTGCTTACAGATGTCTATGGGCGGCGGTGACCACTTACCTTCAGGTGGACTGCATGCTCGTTTGCTACTTCATATTATAAAAAAAGTCAATCTGTCGGCGTCTATGTCCTTCCACAGAAACCCAAGAAGTCAAATTGGTATGGATATTACCAAACCAGTCAAACCATATCGATCCTACCGCCTTAAGAACTATTTCTCATAAACTGTGTAAGTTTCTTACTTCAAAGTTGTTCACAGCGAATGTAACACCCACACAGACAGACTTATGTAACGTACACTAGTGTCAGTGTGAAAAAGCCTTTAACAACACAAATACGATTCTTGGTGTGAGTGCCGGTTGCTGAAGATGCACTGGGAAGGGTGGAAGGGGGAAAGCTCTTCAGGCGTCCGTAAGCTTAAGTACAAGCCATAGTATTGTTTGCAACGACAAACGCTTCAGGAGTAATTTTCCTTTTGGCCATTTAATGGTTGGCGGAGAAAAGCTAGAAACATTTAAGAGGTATTTACTCAAGTCAACAATTATAGTTAAAATTCTTAAGAATAATACTGTATACATGTGTATCGGTCGAACTATTGGTTCTATCACCTGGTATACGAATTAAAATAATTATAATCTACATCTACATTATTATATTAATACGTGAAGCAAAAATTTGTGACGGATTTTTAAGTAATATGCCGCGGACGGATTAGTATGAAATTTTGCACGGTTATAGTGGACGTAGAGAAGGAGTGCAGAATATTAATATTTTTTTCAAATAATGCATTTTTCATACATAAAATCAACTAAAAACACATTACACACACTGCCTTGCATTTGTCACAAACACATATGTACTTAGTAAATGAAATAGAACATTCAATGTCTTACTATGAAAAGACACAACGTCAAGAATGTCAGATGACATTTGATTTGAATTAGAGAAATATTCGTACTAATTTGGACAATATGAAGTTTAGTTTTTTAATTTAAATTACGGTCGAATTTCGGCCGATGCGACGGACGACTAGTACATATTAATACGTGAAGCAAAAATTTGTTATCCGTTTATAAGATACTTGCCGCAGACGGAGGAGTGTACTTATACGCACGGTCATAGTTGATGTAGAGAAGGATTCCGCAATGCTAATGTTTTTTTCAAATAATGCATAAAACATACATAAAATCAACTAAAACACAATTCACACACTACCTTGCATTCGACATAAACACATACATTAAATGAAATAGAACATTCAATGTCTTACTATGAAAATACATAACGTCAAAAATGTGTCTATCTTTGTCAAAATTCCCGCTATTGCTTTTAAATACAGCATAACTAATTTAAACCTCTTTTTACCTTTAACGGGTGCGTTCAAAATAACTTGAAAATTATAGCAAGTTATTTGAATTTGAGAAATATTCGTGCTACTTTGGTCAATATGAAGTTTAGTTTTTTAATTAATTTACGGTGTAATTTCGACCGTAGCGACGGGTGACTAGTTTAAGTAATTCGACCGGAGAGGCACCACCGCCGCCTCTATTTATGGCGTAAAGTAATTCCTGCGTTTCGGTAGAAGGGTGTGGTTGCCGGTTCACTTTTATATGAGGTCCATCTTAGTCCCGGAAGCATTTGTGATTCACTTTAGATAGGACCTTTGTTCTCTATGAAGTTGTTTACAGATGTTTATGAGCGGTAGTGACCACTTACCATCAGGTGGACTGCATGCTCGTTGCAAAAAGGTTGTAGCAAAATGGAAGATTCCATTTCAAGATAAACACTGCAAAGAGCAGACAATTACTTATTACTATATGCTGGCTTTGTTTGTCACTTCTCTTTTGAGAGCACGTTTCTTTGCTCAGTTTAGTTAAATCTAAAATGTATTGAAGTAACATCTATAACATGAGACGTTACTTTAAAACATTTTAGATTTAATTTTTAGCAACTTTTATGGAACGTTCATGAATTTAATGATTTCAATCTTTCAATTGATTCAATATGATGAAAATCGTATAACACTCGTTATAAAAAATAGTAATTATATTTTATATTATAAAAACATATGAAATACACATATTTAATTTCTGTCGTATTTTGACCTTAATGGTTCCTCTACAGGGGTGTCACTATACGTGTACTCACCCTCTACGGATAGGTAGAGTTCAGTTTAGTTAGTAATTTATATGGATCTATGCATTTATGTTTATAAAATTACAGTTTTTGTTTATTATGTCAAAATGATAGGTTTTTTCAGTTGGCGGCTACTTTGTACAAAGATTCGGCCTTGAAGTGCACATGAAGTGGACCTTGGTGCTTTGCTACTTCCATATTATATAAAAAATGTATGGAGCGATAGTTGAAAGCTCAATATCTTTATGGAAATCTACATTGTGGTGCATGTACCAGACTGTTCGTGGCCATACGCAAGAATGGATTTTTAAGTTTCTGATAACTGCAAATGAGCCTTACATGTACAAGGACTAAGAGTACACTAATTTAACTTATGGTGGGCTTGAACCTGAGTGAAGTGTCACTACACGACGTTGTGTGATATTTTTCTTGTTTATCATTTGGTAGAGTCGCGCTAGCACTAAGGAGGCCGTGACTCGCTTTCATTTGATGTTCTGAGAAAAGTTTAATCTATTGTCTAATTTGACACCCAGGTATTTTAGCTCAAATATTGGCCTTATCATTTTTGACACTTTTCTTATCCTTTTTATGATATGCGTTGGGTTCTGTGTTAGTCGTTTTTGCCAGAGTAGTCCCTTTTGGAAAAATGGACGCTTGACCTGCTTCGAGATTTACCTCTTTTGTCCATTGTGTAAACCATTTGCCTAGGGTGTTGACCGCAGATTAGAGCTTTGAGGTGACGTGTGAGGGTTTTAAGTGGGTGTAATAGCCGCATATAATAGTGTCATCCGCAAATAGGACTAATTCAAAGTTGGGGTGGCACGGGACATCGCTTGCATAAAGTGTGATAAGAAGAAAGGCGCTCCTTCACGTGAATATAAACATCCAAGATCAAAAATTTTCAGCTTTGCTTTATTTTTTTTTTAAATTGAAGTAGCAAACAAGCATGCAGACCATCTAGTGACCGTCCCTGTAGTTCCGGTATTTGAATAGGGCTACAGTATCCCCTACCTGTCGTTAGAGGCGACTAAAAGAGACTTACGGGGTTGAGGACGGCTAGAATGGAATTTCGAACCGTTCAGGGAGGTGACCCCGGGAAGGAAAGCGGTGTGTGTGGTCGCATATCTGGGAGGAGCCCGATGGGGCAACGTGCTCAGAGGACTCCGTTAGCGTTCCTTTAAAGATCCCGGAATCCTCTTTGTAGCGCCGAGGACGGCCACCGGAGGATTTTAGTGCGGTAAAAATCCCACATAACTCTGCATCGCTCCCACGGCGTCGGGTAGCTTTTGAAGGTTTCCCCCTCGAGAAAAAAAGCCATCTAGTGACATGACATCAGTGGTAGTCCCTGACATTCATGCTTACGTAAACGTATAGGACAAGGGGTCCAAAAGTCTATAACAAATTCGTTGTTACAAATTATATCATTATGCTTGCTTGCTGCAATGTCCGAAATTATTCTTTCATTATTGGACCTTGCCAAAATGCAAATGTAAAAACTTGTCATTCCCTCGTCTTTAAATTAAGACATGATATCAGAAATAGAATAACAAAAGCTAAAAGACAAAGTGTTATAATTATACACCTATTTATCCATAAAGTAAGACTTTTTTTCGTTAATAAAATTCGTCAAAGCAAATCAAGCAACCTTTCCTCCCTCCCTCCATTATAGACATATGTTCTCGTCGAGAAAGTGCGCTAAGGGTCCTGTACTCTTCCAATAAGTAATTTGTCCAAAACCAAATAAACCAGCGCTGTGCTGCAACGGGAAGTGCATAAGAAATTCTTATTTAATCCTCTTATTTTCTTCCTTTGTACAATCTAAGCCCCTTGCAGTTCGTTTCACCACAGACTAAGTAATCAAATAGACCCGGGCTCGACAAATACCTAATCTATTGCAATCAAATGGTCAATCATGGATACTAGTCGTCCAGTCGATCAAGATAAAGATAGCATGACAAAGAAAATATCCATGGATACAATAAAAACGCAGTTTTATTTTTATTGATTAATAATTATAGTTTTATGTGTTTGTTCATTGCATTTATTTGAAAAAAATGTTCAAGGCACTATGTGTATTTCAATTTTATAATATTTAAAAAACATCGGCTAATTGCGTAGTTACAATTGTGTCTTATTTTATTACCGAGTGAACATTTTGACTATCGACCGTCCATTGTTTTTTCTCGATCGTTCCATTTCCAACTTTTCTCTTTTGTCTATATTGCTATGCTATATCTATGGCTATCATATCAATACATTGTTTACTTATTATACATTGTAATAAATCTAACGTGGTTAACTATTGAGTCATATGATCACAATATAAATATTCAATATGTTAGGCTTAAATAATAACAACATATACTAAAGGCTAACAATAAGCTAACAATCATCGCACAAAGTTTAACCAGTCCTTGTGAGCAGTAACTCATCTGAGATTGACTTCAGATAGATTCTGTTATATAAAGTTATATGAAGTTGCTTACAAATGCCTATGGACGTCATTGACCATATCAACGATATGTACCATAATATTTTCAAAAAAAAAATGTTAAGGGTGGACAACCCTTTCATTATGGAGTAAGAAAAATAGACATTGACCAATTCTCAGACCTACTCAATATGATAACAAAATTTCATGAGAATCGGTCAAGCCGTTTCGGAGGAGTTACGAAATTTCATCTTACTGGCATAGGCATACGTACATGTCTGCCATTTTGAAAAAAAATCTCATATTCACAATTATTATCAAAACACGTGCAAATCGATAAACAAGTGATTAAGCGAAGTGGCATACCTAATGCTACCCGTAGTTCCCAAACAAAATCGTCAGATGCCCTTTGGGGTTTAATTGTTCATACGGTAAGGACGTATGTACCACATACATATGTAGATACCTAGTGCAAGGCATATTGATGTGAAATATAAAAAACTATTTTTATATTATTTTAAATGACTACAAGCTTGAAGCTGATTTATTAGATTGTTATTAATATAATAATGGAGAAAGAAATTCTTTCTATTTGGTTTCTTCGTCTATGTTTTATGCAGATCTCGTGAGTTGATACCGTCTGTACTTAGATCGGATATGGGGTCTATACTGCAGAACATCTCAAACAAAATGTCGTGTTTTGCTGTTCCTATAAGTGGTTTATGTAGGTAGGATTTAATAGAAAAAGAAAATACTGTTGAATCATTATTGTATAGAGAAGTATTGAATATGTACCTGCTTGATGATTAGTGACCACTGTAGACGAATTATATGGCCTATGAACATGTGTAATCAACCGAAGATACGATCAGTGCCAGATTAAACCAGGGCCTGTAGCAAATTTTGACAGGACGCCCATAGTTTGCCTTAAGTAAGGGTATTAAATAAAACAAAACTGTTACTAGTAAACTTTACTGGATTTAATCTGGGAAATATAGAGATGACACTTTCTATATCTTCTTTCAGCTTAAGATTTTTAGGTGCAAAGATAGTAAAATATAAATAGCAGGTAGGTATTGGGCCGCGGGGCAAATAAAAATTGAAGGATATAAATACTATGAGGTACCTACATAATATTCTGTTATATCATAAAATTATTTAAACTAGTCCCCCGTAGCATCGCTCGAAATTCCTCCGTAATTTAAATTAAAAAACTAAACTTCATATTGTCCAAAGTAGTACGTACGTATTTCTCAAATTCAAGTAAAATGTAATAATTTTCAAGTAATTTTCAACGCACACGTTAAATATAAAAAGAGGTTTAATTAGCTAAGCCGCATTTAAAAGGAAAAGCAGGTATTTTGACAAAGACAGTGACATTTCTGGCGTTATCTGTTTTTACAGTAAGACATTGAATGTTCTATTTCCTTTATTATTTATGTGTTTGTCACAAATGCACGGTAGTGTGTGTAATGTGTTTTAGTTGATTTTATGTATGTTACATGCATTATTTGGAAAAAATATTAACATTCTGCAGTCCTTCTCTTCGTCCACTATAACCGTGCAAAATTTCATACTAATCCGTCCGCTGCATATTACTTAAAAATGCGTCTCAAGTTTTTTGCTTCACGTATTAATATAGAGATAGAATACTTATATAGATAGACAGAAGTTGCATGCTAAGTGCATCTAATTAACTCAAGATAGATTAGCGTTGTACGAATGTCATTATTTCAACATTCGCGAATGCGAATACGAATGCGGATATCCCATTTCGACATTTGCGAATGCGAATGCAAATGTTGGTTTATTTTCAGTTTATGGTATAAGGTCAAAAAAAGGTCGACAAATCTACAATTCGATTTCAATAAAGATAGATTTGGTGATCTTTTTTGCGCATCATTGTAATTCAATATTCGCACCAATTCTTGCGAATGTGAATGCTGTTATCTAAAAACATGCGAATATTCGCGAATGCGTATGCGAATCGTTACACCACTAGTAGAGATACGTTACTAACCTTAAGATCTATATAAGCTGTAACAACCTCTATTAGTTCTCCTTTTAAATCATAACACAGTAGCGCTTAACACTGCTGTTCAAGGCAGAAATAGTCCTGTCACTATTGTTCCCGGTTTCGAACTATGGGAGGGATTAATCATTAACACCTAATAAGTGTTATTATAAGGCCATGTAATCAGTTATCTGAAACTATATTTATGTTGGTATCGATTTATGGTAGAGCAACCCGCTTGTGGTTCGCAAGATTCAGGTCAGCCATTTGATCAATATAAATATCCAAACAAGTAATAGAAAATACTTCCTCTTTCATCGCACATTTCATTTGTGAAAACTGTATAGTAATCGGTTACGCAGTTTAAAAGGAGAGTGCAAAGGAATAGACAGGCTGATAACTTAGAGCGTGTTTTCTAAACTAAGTCCGAAAAGGCTCGTCGGCTGAAGGTCAAGTGGGCACGAAACGCCGGCGATGCAAATGCCCGAGCACAGTCGAGTGCAACCGAGAGTTCACGAATGAATGTTTAGGCTGAGCCAAAACGCCAAAAGTTCGACTGATATGTGGCCGAAATTAAAGCTTCTGTCGAAAACTCTTTTGTGACTGGAGCTTTAGCGAAGACTTCGGCCGGTTTTTTTATACTTTAACGCTACAACCAGGTAGACGGGCTACCTGATGGAAAGTAGTCACCGTCGCCTGTAGACATTCGCAACTCCAGAGGAGTCGTTAATGTATCGACGGCTATGAAGGAGAGCTCTTTTCGCACCTTTTTTGTAGAACCCCATATCATAGCGCTCCGGGAATACCTCAGGAGGAAGCTCATTCCACAACTTGACAACAACAAAAACAAGCGTGTAAGCCGAACCGTGGAGGACCGCCATGAGTTCAATTGGTGTGGATGGAACTTCATCCTTCGGCGAGTGCGGTGAAGATAAGGTGACGAAGGCACCAGGTCAACAAGTTCCTCGGAATATTTACCACTGTAAAGCCGGTAGAACACGCAGAGGGAGCCTATGTCGCTCCGCAGGCTTAAAGGTTTTAACCGATCGGTGATCCTTGGGTCGTTGACGATTCGAATCGCGCCTTTCTGCACGGAGTCAAGAGGGTTAAGCTGGTATTGTGGATTGACATATACGTATATAGGTACAACGAGTTACCTAATATTACTTTCATTTTTACAGAAGGATGAAATAGGTACCTACGTTTAGTAGTAGTAGGTTCGAGACAAATATGTCAGTTTTTCAGTATTGTACTGTTGTATTGAATAATGTATTGGTATTGTATTGCTAAATAAATACTTAGCTTTGAAAAGTCACTACTCTGTTCAGCAATCAAATATCTTTGTTATTCAAAATAGTTAAGCACGAACAGAAAATTTTGTAGGCAATAAATACTATAATATCCCAAGATGTAAACATCTGCGTCACGCTTAAAAATATACCTATTCATTGTAAAATGTAAAAGGCGTCACGAGTGCAGTGTGCAGCGTTAGTACGTTATTATTATACTCGATTTACGTATATTGCGTTTAATGTCGCTTCTCAAGTGTAAAAGATCTTAATCCTAGGCATTAGATTCAGCGAAATTATATATTTTTTCATTAATTTTAAAGTCCATTTATGTTTGAAGTTGCTCCACTTACGACGTTGTGTTTTACAGGCGGCGATGTAATGCGACTGCCCGGCTGCCATGCCAGTTTACAGAGGGCCGGGGAGGGGTGGAAATGCATCTGTGTGCATTGTCCACGTGTGAGTGAGTAGTCAATATCGTTGGGAGAGCACCTTTACATGCAAACTTTACAACTATGTATGCACAGTTGATGTACTTATAGCACAGTAGAGGTGAAGGGTTGTGAGGTCGAAAGGTAATCTAGCTATGTTGTTTACTCGCTGCAGGAACTCTTATTCAATTACTGTGGGATAAAAATGAAAGCAAATATATCAGTTGGTATGTATCTATACGATAATTTCCTGTTATTGAGATCATTATCTTCATTAAAGACCTATTTATTAGGTCTTGTTGCAATTACGTACTACTCATTTTTTCTCGGAGATTTTTATTTGTGGTAAATATACAAAAGGCGGTTTAACTGCTATACGTAGAGTATTAAAACCCATGATATTTCATGACCTTTTTGATTAAATGAAAACATGACAATGTGAAAATATATTAAATAAGTTCAGGAAAAATATAATGAAAAATATAGTCAGGAATAACATATCACTACACATTAATTTCATATGGACATCGTAGTTCTAACAAAGTGTTTTATATACGATGGAGTTTAGTTTTCGCCAAAATTAATTATTATGCCACATTATATTTTAAAATACATAGGCCGGATGTCCCGATTTTTTAGTCAAAATTAAATGTCCCGCGCGGCACATACTCTGTTCCGCTTTTTGGGAAGGACTGGACTTTTGCAAAATAAAAGGTCGCCAATTGTAAATATAAGTGGAACGGTAGTTGGTGGCCCAAATAAAGGTCGCCATTTCTAAATCGATTTATAGAGTTCGTCGACCAAAAAATAGGTGGCCAAAATCCTCGGCCCCCCCCCTTACACCAAGGAGAAAACTAAAATGTCCGTGTGTCTGTGAGGTGAGACTCCCTTTGTATCACTAGGACTGCTGTCCCGATTTTGACTATGAAATCCTGCTTTTTTCACTCAAACAGTTACTTAATCCCGACTTATTAAAAAAAATCTGGCAACGCTGGTGTGTACCATACTTAAGCGACAGCCCATCGGCAGTTTTTGAAAGAACAAACACACATACAGTGTCACAAAATTTTGCATTTGCAAGTTAATATTAATAAGTTGAAGATTTATTATAATTATGCACATATAAGTATTTATATTTACTTATTATAGGATCGAGAAACTTCTAGTCAGTACGTTTATTAATACATTGGATGAGATTACATAAGATAATGAGATTATGGATTGAAGGAATAAAATATTTTATTGTAAAATAGTGATATCATTAATAAAGCAATTAATTTAGATGTAGGTACCTATTCTGTTGTTTAATCCGTTTTAAAATATTAGAATTGAACTGTTCGAAACAAATTGTATTAATAGATAATATGTGAATAATTTCAGTGTATAATGATTTGTTACCACTAATATTGTAAATGTGAATGTAAGTGTGTTTGTTACGCTCCCACGCAAAAACTACCAGTCGGCTTTTGCTGAAATTTGGCAAACATATGGTTTATGACTTAATCGTCGTCAACCCATTATTGTCCCATTATTGTCCCACTACTGGTCACGGGTCTTCTCTCAGAATGAGAAAGTTTTTAGGCCATAGTCCACTACGCTGGACAAGTGCGAATTGGTGGACTTCACACATCTCCGAAAACTTTTTTTTAAGAACTCTCGGGTGTGTAGGTTTCCTCACGATGTTTTCCTTCGTCAAAAAGGAGGGAATTATTAATTTCTAATACGCACATAAATCAGTGGTGGTTGCCTGAGTTTGAACCTCGGCCCTCCAGATTGAGAGGGCAAGTTTCAACCATTAGGCTATCATTGCTCTCAATTAGGCTATCACTGCTCTCAGACCGGCTCTTAGGCTATCACTCTCTATGACCTAGATATAAAACATAAAATTCTCAATACCGTGGTAGACATGACCGAAGCGGGCAAAGCTATAAAGCTATGTACAACCGGCTATTCCCACGAATAAGCTAGTTATACAATTAATAATTAGAAAACTAATTCGGAATACCTAGTGTAAGTCTCTCCATACCACTCAAACTATCACACAATAGTGCTAAATTCTATAGTATTAAAGTTCTTATGAAAATGGTTTTATCGGAACCGAAGTTGAAATAGAAATTATCAATGTTGTATATTGAAATTGGGGTAGAAATCGGGAGCACAATCGGATGCAAGGGAAACAAAAGTTACAATTGTAAATAAACAAGTACTTAAAGTTTTTAAAAATGTAAATTATTTGTTTCATTTTAGTTTTAAAAATATTAATTCTACTTAGTTTAAAATATAAAAATCGCGATGGCCGTTTCACGTCCTTTGCGCTACAATTTGTTCAACCTCCGATTTTAATCTTTGATAGATAGATTTAATAGCGCCAAATTCGGATGTAGATATGTGTATATGTGTAATATTAATCAAAAGGTCCGATTTTTGGAATAGGAGTCGAGCCTCCTTAACAACTCTACTACATTTTTGTATAGAGAAATTAGTGCTCTGGTAGAGACCCCGGAAATTAACTAATACTAATGAAGTGTTCTACTCCCTTCTATAATGTGTTTACGAACGCTGTACCCGTAGGGAAACAAAATTGAGAAACGCCACCTATTATACTCTGTCTTGCACCTCCCTTGCGGCCTGCAGGAAGCGCAGTTCCGTACCATTGCATAACCCACTTTTGTCGACATCATCTAAATATAGGCCCTTGCTGATCACCACATAAGAAATAATAAAAACAAAACTATTTAATAATTGCATATATTATTGCTTAAAATAGAAAAGTCATATCACTGCATAATAAATAGTAAAAAGGTACTATTATTTTTTTAATAAGTAAAAATTGAAGCGGAAGCCACCAACTTCTTTTTTCCAATATTACATGCATTTCGGAGAGTAATATTTAGCATAGCTAAAGGTAGAGAAGGAGTGTGAATAATAAGATTTATTTATAATAAATAAATATATGAAGTAAAAAAGAAGTTTTATTTGTGTTTATACTCTTGTAATATCATATTATTAGGAACGTTAAACTTTGAAACACAGTCATCTTTATTTAAGTAGTTTTTGGACTTAGACCTTCCAACATTTTGACAGTATTTTTATAACTGGTGCAATCCTAATGGACCGAAAAGCGGCAAGATAAAATTTGAAGCCTTATTGTATAGAAATAAATTTTAATCTTTTCTTATTTTAATTAATTATAGCTTCTTTAATGTTATCCGTATAGGCCTAAGTCTGGTTACTTTGTTCTTACTTCGTGGCATCTTAAACAACAAAAATAATATTCTCATTAAAGTGAACTTGCAAACGATAAAATAACTTGTACTTTGGGACAGTCCCAAGGTACAAAATTAAGAGTGTCCCAATTATTTACTTTTTCTAAAGAAATGAGGTTTTGTAAATTTATTAAGTGATCCATGAAACGAACAACAATATACATAAAATGACACGTAAGTATGCATAATATGAAATCTCCGGTAGTTCCGGGATCAGAATAGGGCTACGGTATCCTCTGCCTGTCGTAAGAGGCGACTAAAAGGGGCTTTTGGGGTTGCGGGCGGCTAGAGTGGGAGCTTTAACCGTCCAGCCAGGCGATCTCGGGAAAGACGGCGGTATGTGTGGTCGCATATCGTTGAAAAGACTGAGCGGTGGGCCCAGCCGCCCATCTGAGAGGAGCCCGATAGGGCAACGCGCTCAGAGGATTTCGGCTGCAGTCCTTGGAGGTCCCGGAGTTCTCTTTATAGTTCCGAGGACGGCCACCGGGGGGTTTTAGTGCGGTAAAAATCCCTCATAACCCTGCATCGCTCTCACGGCGTCGGGTACCTTTTTAAAGTTTCCCCCTAGAAAAGAAAAGGTACTAGGATCTCCCCTATAATCAAATGTAATTTGGGATTATTTATTTAAGTCTAAGTAAGAATAGGTATCTGGTTTTTATTTGGGTTTACTTAGACAGGTTTTATTAGTTATTGGTCAACATAAATTAAGTGTTAAACTTTGTCGCCCACATTTATAATTTGTGCATTTTAAATAATATCTTTTTTGTGTGTATCTAAAAGCTTTTACTGACAAGCGGCGTACCACCCGCCACCGCCTAACGCTTCCAACTGTAATAACTTCGCGGGTAAGGCTTGGGTAAACTTCATACAGTAAATATGTTATAAAGCAAAATAATTATGATAATCTAAGTGAGTAACTTAACTAACTTACTAAGTGGCGTAGAACTAGTTATTACTATTTACAATCAATTTTGAATGGTATGCAGAACATTTATTTCTGTTTACTTACTAAACTTTCACAAATTAATTTTAGTGTTGGAAAATAATACAATTTATAGATTATTTAGCCTGTAGTTTGTAGAACATAAAGATTATACATTATTTGGTACGGTATAATCGATATTTACTTAAGAGCAAAATTACTCTTATACTAAAATCTTCAATCAGTATATAGAATAATATGCGCGAATCAGTATGAACATATTCTGATAATACGATCAAGGTGTTGCATATCTGTAGTCAACTTCAAACTGGGTGGAATTACTAATAGGAGTATAATCGCCAAAGGTCAAACTTGGAAGAGTTGTTTCTCTAAAGGACCGATATCTTGATAAAGACCTTCCTTCCAAATGATTTTATAATTAGTATACTATTAGTCTAAGTAGTACAAAATAATAAGGTTCTATCTACATAAACAGTCGTGGCTGTCCTCAATCGTATATTATTAAGTTTGCAATAACATTATTTCACAAACGAGCAAAATGTAGACTGAAAATATTGTTGCTCATGATGTTTAAAATGAGAAACCAGAATTGTATCATCTTTTAAATAAATCATTTATCATTTGTTGTTTGTTTTCTTTGCTTTTTTATTTAACTGAAGCAGCTAACGAGCATGCAGTTCACCTGATGGTTATTGCTCACTGCCGCCCATGGACATGTAAGCAATTTCACATAGAACAGAAGTCTTAAGTTAATCACAGACGCGGTTCTACTCCCGAGGACTAAGTTGGTCGCGTTATATAAAAGTGATAGAAGGATTTGTTCCCTGTTGAAACGCAAGACCTGCTTTACCCCGGAGTCACCAGACCCGCGTCTCACGTCGCCGTAAATGCGTGATTTAGTTATAAGTATATATTAATATACATATGTTAATCTGTAAGGTATATATGATATGGACCTCTGTATTCAATTATACTCATGTATCTTTGTTTATATTGTCTGAAATAAATGATTATTATTATTATTTACGCTTGAAATAAGTTTGGCAACGGTACCTTTCTGGTCTAAGTATAAGGATTCTACCACTTGGTAAAATTAAATAATATTTGTCGTATTATTTCATTATTTACTAAGTTTGTAAACACTTCAACGGCTGTTAGGTCAATAAACGGTTAGTCATAGATTTTATTATGTGTACTACCTAATCGTAGCAGTAGCGTAGTATATAGCAGACACTTGATGGCAACCACTTGAAATGCCCACTTCAGAATATTGTTAAATTAATACAAATTTGATTAGATTGTACCTACTTTTAGGGAAATTCTGCTGCTTCTATCTAGAATTGCTCGCAACCTTGACCCTGGCCCTTCTAGCTTTTATTATTTTAAATGTTGTTGTTTGCTGGATTTTATATTTTGCATTTAGCTTTGTCACGAAACTTAAGTAGAGATCTAATTTAGGGTCGAATTTTGAGTTCCGGAGGTCTCGGAGATGTGGAGGAGACTTCTCTCCAAGTATTTTTTCAGTTAAGTCAATAAAGGCGTAGCAAGGGTTCATGTAGCCCGGGGTCGAAGTTGAATTCACTGCCCACCCATTAAGTAATTTTAGTCGGATTAAAAAATAAATGAAGACAAAGATTGCCTTAATCTAAATCATTTTTGACATTACTGTCAAAAAAAAGTCGCGAAATCTAACATCACAAGAACTTTTCTTGTGATGTTAGATTTGGCGACTATTTTTGTCAATTTTTTTTTTGCTAACTTTTTTGCTAACTAGTGTTTACTTATCGAATTTGAAAAATGTTCGGGGCCCTCTTTTATGAAGGCCCTGGGGCTATGATATGGCTTACACTCCGTTATGTCTGGTCATGTCCTATATAACATTTTAAGATCAAGACCAACCACCCATATTCCCTACAGCTGTGAAACGGACTTGTGATTGCACATTTACCACGAAGAGTAAATTTTGTCTTATTCACAGATTAGGCCGGTGAAGTTGACATACCGGCCTAAAATATCCTCTGAATGTTGGGTGTTTGCCGGCTAGCAGATATTTAGGTAAAGATTAAAGATTAGGTTCTAGGTTTGTTTGATTATCTATTCGTCTTCATGATATAAAAACGAATTCTTTAATTCTTATGTGGTTTTAAGGATGCTTGTATGACTTAAGGCCTAGAAACACATGGATCTCTTTACCTTACAATCTTTGACCACAGCTATGTTTGTGGTTAGCAAGATTGTAGGAATTTAAATGACTACGAACTTGTCATCATCGTAAAAACCTTCCCCTAGTTACATGAATGTGGGGTTTTTCCACTATTGCACAGGTTGAAAATGGGAAACAGGTTGCAACAATCCATTCAGTTCATACGTATAATCTGTTTTTCGCGTTGTGAGTCGTTCAAAGTGTCGTACATTACTAAACTTATGAAATGTCAATAGGACATAAATATTTATCAAGTTGATTATACGGTCACGTTGCAATTCACGCACCGTGGATGGCATTGTAGCAAAGCGCAAACATTGCATAAATCTATTATGTATACGTAATTATTGGGCTTACTTCCAACTAAATGTTTTTGATTGTTTTGAAATTGACTGACTATAAAGACCGAATGTTAGGCCTGTGAATACGGTAATCGATTATTTGTCCATCAAATGTGACGTGACCGTCAAAATTGTCATAGTTGTTAGACATGTTTCACATTTTATTGAAATTTTTCGTGTGAACGAGTATTGGCTTATTGGACCAAATACAGTACCTACGCTTGATCAAACTCTATTGAAAGTACACGTGACTGTTTGCCAAATGAATGACAAATTCTGTTAATATGGCGAAAGCTATATAATTATCTGTTCGTGATACTTCGTCTACTCATAATCATTTTTTTTAAAGTAATTAATAAAGTATCTAAAGCGCCTACTTGGGCTTTATAAATACATTTTAATACAATAATGTTATAACTAAACTAAATATCAAGAGATTTCATATTTATATCACATTAATATGCTTCCATTTCATTTATATGCAAACTTGATCTCATTAACAAAATAAATATTAATTAACAATGATAGGTCAAGCATTCGGGTAAGTAGTAAGATAATTGATGGGTGGTATAGTGTAGATAAAGGGGGAGGGGGAGGTAGGCGGAGCTATGTTATCGAACGTCACGTCTTGGGAGGCGGTAATTTTTTGTATTATATAATCAGTTCCAAAAGTATGATAAAAAATTGCGCCCCCGGGCGGCACTTTGGAGCTGAATATTTATTTTTGGCGCCCTTTTTTGTCAGTAAATTGTAGAGACACAGGTGTTTATGACCTTTTTCTCGCAGACCTAAAACGCTAAACGAGTGACGAATTCATCTTCGGCCTTATGCGAATATCAACATTAGTCTCAACAACACTTGTCACACGTAACCTTGATAAAATATATCTTCATGGGTGATACTGATTTCTCCTATATAATAAAACAGTAAAAATCTTGAAGATTATAAACCTGAGTTTACCTAAAGATGCGCCGTTGCCCTTGACGACTAAAATCAGTCTTCTGCCAACTGGAAAGCCCCGTGCAAATAGGTATGTCTTCCTTGCTTTTAAACTCAAACACAGCAGCGTTTAACACAGCTGTGATAAGACAGGAACAGGTGTAGCGCTGGTATCTCCAGACAAAAAACATGAACGGTTCTATCGAGTGTCTTAGCAGAAGGGGCAACGGTTCCGGGTGGAATTTTGTCAAAGGCGGCAAAATCAGCGTTTTTGCATTGTACAACTGGTTATGTATGTGAATGTTTGAGAGTCAACTTGCGCCCCCGGGCGGCACATTTAGGCGGCATAATTTTAAAAAATTATGCCGCCTAAATGTGCCGCCCGGGTGGTCGTCTAATTGAAGTTCAAGTTAAATTTGCAAATGAGTGGGCGGCGATTAAGCTTCGGCCACGGGCGCCAGAAAACCACACTAGGTCTGTGGCTCTACTTTGCAACTTATAACCACCACCGATAGGGGGCCGTTCAAGTATTACGTAAGCACTATTGGGGGGTGGAGGGGTATGGGGTAGGGGGTAGATGATGATAACGTCATCGCTAGTTATTTAATTTTTTACAATATTGTACAAAAAATACATTTTTAGTTTGAAAATGTTTACGTAAGCATGGGGGGAGGAGGTTAGAGCTTTGCTTACTTTTGCTGGCAAGGGGGATAGGGGGTTAATAATTGTAATAAATCTGCTTACGTAATATTTGAACGGCCCCTAGGTACTCGAAAGTTTTTCCTATCTGCTGTCTGTCTGAAAGTTTCCGGTTGAAGTCGTTTCGAGATCCCGGAGTCCTCCTTTTCAGCGACGAGGACGGCCACCGGGGGGGTTTTAGTGCGGTAAAAATCCCACATAACCCTGCGTCGCTCCCACGGTGTCGGGTACCTTTGGAAGGTTTCCCCCTCGAAAACAAAAAAAAAAAGAAAGGTACTCGAAAGTAACTATTGAGGGACAATATTTTTATCAAATTTTAAGCACTTATTTTGATATGCTTAGCGGAGACCGATATATGTATGATACTATTAATTGTCGTATTAGTTTTTGCTATATTGCTAATTTATTATTATTATACCGTTATATATCACATTTCTTTTTTATCTATAAATAGCAAACAAGTTATTTTAACACACCGACCGTATTCTATTAATATTTTATACATGGAAGAATCCTTTACGGTTGCAGGATAAAATATAAATAAATAATTTAGAGATGAACAAAAATGTATGCAGTGATGGTATGGTGGCCTCTGGAACGGGGGTCCAATTTCGAATCATTGTACCTCTGATTTATTATTCAAAGTTATATCATAAATAAGAAAATATTGTTAGTGGTACCTACTTACCTATCTGAGAGTTCATTAAATAAATGTTTTCGGGTACAACCCATTATTGTTCTGCTGGGAACGGGTCTTCTCTTAAAATGAGAGTGTTTTAGGCCACAGTCCACCGCGCTGGCCAAGTGGGAATTGGTGGGACTTCACACACACCTTTGAGATTTTTTTTTAGAAGAACTCTCTGGTGTAGTTTTTATCACGATGTTTTAATTCACCGAAAAGCAGTGAGTGCGTGCCTGGGTTTGAACATCGGACCTCCCGATTGAGAGGGCAAGTTTCAACCATTAGGTTACCACTCTGTTGCATGCATGCATGCATGCACATGAGCAGATGTTTTCAAGGATGTTTAATGTCTACTAATTCGCATTTGACCAACGCAATAGACTATGGTCTGAACTACACATTCAGTTCTGTGCCCAGTAGAGGGATATCAGTGGGTTGACAATGAAACAAAAAAGTATTACGGGATTAAATACTTGATTTACTTATAATTACTTAAAGAACCTCGCAATATCAAGTAGGTACTGAAAAAGCCTATATCTCGTATGGAAGCGACATAGTCGTCCCTGTAGTTCCGGGATCAGAATAGGGCTACGGTATCCCCTGCCTGTCGTAAGAGGCGACTAAAAGGGGCTTCCGGGGTTGCAGACGGCTAGAGTGGGAGCTCTAAAAGTTCGGTCAGGCAATACCGGGAAGGACGACGGTATGTGTGGTCGCATACCGTCGTACAGACTAGACGGAGCGGTGGGCCCAGCCGCCCATCTGGGAGGAGCCCAATGGGGCAACGCGCTCGGAAAATTCTGGTTGAAGTCGTTTCGAGATCCCAGAGTCCTCCTTTTTAGTGCCGGGGACGGCCACCGGGGTGCGGTGTTAGTGCGGGGTTAGTGCGGTAAAAATCCCACATAACCCGGCGTCGCTCCCAAGGCGTCGGGTACCTTTTGACAGTTTCCCCCTCGAAAACAAAAAAAAAAGTATGGAAGCGACATGTTGATAAAGACTGCATTGAGGTATAGGTGAAGTGTCATCAATAAACCTTCTGTATGATATTGTTTAGATGTCCATGGGCGGCAATAACAGGTATCATCAGGTGTACAGCCTCCATCAAAAAGAATTCTCATCAAAATGAATTTTATCAAAAAGAATTCTTCGCGTTGTTTTCTGTCACCATATAAGAAAGTTATAATGTATATCTAATTCAGGTAGGTTCGAAAAATCAAATAAAATTGAAATTCTCGATTAAGAGGCCGAATTTCTAATCTCTAAGGTATCACTGCGTTTGTTGTGTCTGTGCTCTAAGTGTTAATGCCTCGAACAATACATTGAACAATACAATATGTCTTCATCACCTTATCTATTCTTCAAGTAGAATACAGCAGCCTATAACACTGTTATTATTAGGCAGAAATGGACGTAACTATGTTGATACTAAAGAACTACGAGATTTCGACAACGTTCATTTTATTTATTGTTTTTTTTTTTATCTGAATGAAGTAGCAAACGAGCATGCAGGTCACCTGATGGTAAGTGGTCACTGCCGCCCATGGACATCTGTAATCAACTTTATACAGGACATGGGTTCCATCTGAAGTCAATCACAGATGCGTTGCCACTCCCGAGGACTATGGTGGTCGCCTCGTGTGAAAGTGTGGTTCATTTCTTTAAAACTTTGTTCATATGATAGTAGAAGGCCGTTGAGATTTCATTTTGTGCATCAATAATAAAACCACGGAACACGGGACCGTATTCTGTATATAGATGAGTGGCTTGCAACAGAATGTATGTATAATGCATATTGGTATGGCGTCGCGCGACGGCCCGCGGGATCAAATTTGCATTCAGATATAAAGTGGAAATTGGAAATAGCAACGACTACATTTACAAAACGAGGTCCTGATACGAGGTTTTTAAGTTCAACCCACCTTACGGTGGCCTCAAATGTATATATTCAGCATTGCAAAATCTAGAAAGTCTTAAGTTCAGAGCTCGATAGTTCCGTCACATTTTGACTTGGTGCGTATTTTGTGCATTACGCGACATTCAAGATAGTTTATTGTGTGATTTGAATTAGTATTTCCATATATATGATAATCCCAATGAATCCTAATGAATGAAATATGCAGAGTTACCAAGATAGGGGTTTTTCCCCTATATTTAGGGGATAGAAAAGTAGGATGGGGTTTTTTTAGGCGTCTTATATTTTAGGGGTACTTTTAAGAGTTTTTATAACTTCAACACATAGATGTTTTTAAAGGGAAATCTCTCGCCAGGCTACATGATCATGCCTCACAACGAAAATAAAAAAAAAAACTGCACAACCCGAAGACCTTTTCTTTCGTCGTCAGGGAAAAACCTACGACCTGATTTCAAAATACGGGAGAACGCCAGAAAGAATTCCAATTCATAATTCATTGTGGGGATTTTAGGGTTTTTTTATGGAGGCTTGGATGGATGGTATGATAAAAGTCACTTAGTCTAGTCAATCTTCTATGTCGTAAGTTTTGAATCATAGGACTAATGATTAAATCAAATCCGGAAGACTTAGTCGTTTCTTAAAAGATTTATAAGTCTTGATATGGCTCATATACCTATCCGTTTCATCTTTGTTCTCAAGAGTAGCAAAGCTTACGAGTGAGGAAAACCCCAGGTGATACTTTCATCTTATCTGTGTTTGATTATATATCCATGTCTACTAGTCCCTCATCGCAACGGTCGAAATTCGACCGTAATTTAAATTATTAAACGAAACTTCATATGGTCGAAGATTTCTCTAATTCAAATAGTAATAATTTTCATGTTATTTTAAACGCACCCGTTAAAGGTAAAAAAGAGGTTCAATTAGCCAAGCTGAATTTAAAAGTAATAGCGGTTATTTTGACAATGACAATTAAAAACGGATCACAAGTTTTTGCTTCACATAATTATTAATATATATAGATGGGCGACAGTGGCCATTTACTACCAGATATAGTGCAAACTTGTTTGATACTTTTATGTAATAAAAGTGTTTTAAGAACTCGTTAACGTAACTTACATATTAACAAGTCTAACATAGGCTAAAATTATGAACTTAATTAACATACGCTGTACATACACGTTTTATTTTACCTATGAACCAGACGAAGTCTACGACTTAGGTAAGCTTAAACGACGTTTAAGACTGTTTCTTAAATAATAAATGCTAAAAGTATTCTACAATCGAGTTTAAATTTTAGAGTAGAGTCTTTTCATAACAATTAAAAGTACAAGGTATTTAGGAATAGTCCTATAATAACATAAGAACATAAGTTCATGGTCTTAAATTGTCATGCCAACGTGAATACGAAGCAAACTAAGCAAGAAGACATCATCCATAATAAAAAATGGCTCCTAATTAAAAAATTTATTTGCTTCGCTCGCTCTGGTATAAGTTTGGTTTGCCAGACCGTTCATTCAATAGTAGTGCCGGTAATGATTGAGCATTACTGCCACTACTGCTCACTAACATGTAAATGAGGCGACCATCTTAGTCCTCGGGAGTAGCAACGCATCCATGATCGAATTCAGATGGAACATCCTTTCTATAGCAAGTTGCTTACAAATGTTTATGACCAGCAGTATTTATTTAATATCAGATGGTTCAATGTGTTAAGAAATCAGGGGCGGAACGTGCCCTGGGCTAAGCTTAATCGGAAGCCCATTAATTATTTAACTAATTGCCATTTTGTCAAGAAACTATTTTCCACGATTTAGGTAATGTTGGGTAGGAAAAGAGACTGAAATTTTTATTTTTTTTATTCAGAACGGTTTAGAGAAAAAAATACTTTGTTAAAGTTCAGGAAAAATCGGTATTTAAATGTAATTCAATATCGGATCTAATTATAGAGTGCTTCGAGCTTGAAATTAGCAGGAAGTCGCGGAGATGTCTCACAGGATGAGCTGTTTTTCTGTTTATTTTTATTTAAATCTTTTTATATTTTTCTTTACTTAAAAACAAGTATCGTCTATTGCTTTTAATCGCGAACCGGAGCCCCTTTGTATCTAGCTTGGTGAGAATTCCAATAAGGGCTTAAGTAATCCCCTAATTTTGTTATTGTATTGGAAAAACATCACAATAATAATAAATGTGTGCGTGTACTAGCGTACACTCGTAAGAAGTGAAGCTTCTTTATGACGTTATTTTTCAAAAAATAATTTACTATATGCAACTTTACAGAAATTGGTTAAATAAAGTTAAATTAGATAAAGTTTAATAAAGGGCTTTTATTAAACTTTATCTAATAATCTAATCTATAATAATCTATCTAATATCACGCGTGGTAGGGATAAGAAAAAGATGGCGCGTAACGGAAAAAAAAGATGGCGCGTCACAGAAAAAGATGGCGCGTAACGAAAAAATGTTACACTAAATTTTTTTCCAACCCCGATAAAGAAGTTTCACTTAAAAAATATCAATTTCTTTAGGTAAGACAACAGCAGGTGGCAGGTGGTAGAACTAGTGTCGTTCAACCGGGGAAGTACCACTGTGAATTGCATGCTAGTTTGCTACTTCAATTAGAAAAAAAACAACAATCATATCTAACATTGGTCCAGGGGTAGCACAGTTCGTCCCTGTAGTTCCGGAATCAGAATAGGGCTACGGCATCCCCTGCCTGTCATAAGAGGCTAAAGTGGAAGCTCGAACCGTTCGTTCAGGCAATCCGGGAAGGCCGGTGGAATGTATGGTCACATACCGTCGTAAAGACTAGACGGAGCGGTGGGCCCAGCCCATCTGGGAGTAGCCCGATGGGGCAACGCGCTCAACGGATTCCGGAACCGCAACCGGTGCGGTCGTTTCGAGGTCCCGGAATCCTTTTTATAGCGCTGAGGACGGCCACCGAGGGGGTTTTAGTGCGGTAAAGATCCCACATAACCCTACGTCGCTCCCACGGCGTCGGGTACCTAGCTTTTGAAGGTTTCCCACTCGAGAACAAAAAAAGGGGTAGCACAGTTGGGTATTTGGATATGTCTCTTGAACCACATCTTCAAATGAAAACAAAGAAGCACTTAACACTTGTTATTAGGCAGGGAGTTGTCGAACCGCAAAGGGTGCTATCACCTTTATATTATTTGATAGCGCTTATAATTTTATTGTACACGATAAATTCATACCTACTCGTACATAAATACCACAATAAATGGAAGATATATATCACGAAGCCTCTTTGAGATGCTTACACGTGCCACGGAGTGAAAGCGAGGGAGTATCTGTATTTGAATTCATAATAAAATTTTCTTTTCAGATCTTAGGGAAATCATAAATTATTGATAAGCCCCTCTTAACCGATTAACAAGGGAAGAGAAAAGGTTTTTACCTTGACGCGTATTTTAATGGTACCAAGAATTAATAAATATGCAGCTTTAATAAAAATGAACCTAGATACATTTTTTAATACGATAGGTATGTTAAGGACGATTTTAGCATATTAGATTTTTAAAGTGCCTAAATCGTATGTAGGACCTAATTTTAAAAAGAAATGTTTTTTAACATGTATAAATTACTTATATTATATTAAATTATAAATGTCTGTTATCGTTACCTTACAAATATTTTTTGAATTACTAGATATTCAATATAATTGAGTTCCTTTGTTTATCTGTATTGTATAATTTTATGCCTATATAAAATAAAAGAGTTTGAACAATAGCCTATCTTTTGTTTATTTTTATCTACCTTCGAGCTATCAAGAGCGCCGCGGCACCAAGCAGCTAGTCCTAAAAATGTTATTCTAGAAATAAGAAATCCAAAAGAAACTTGTCCATATATCAAGCAAGAGGACTTACACCACGGTTCGGTTTGCACGCTCGTTTTTGCCACGGACGTGCAAGTTGTGGAATGAGCTTCCTCCTGAGGTATTCCCGGAGCGCTATGATATGGGGTTCTTCAAGAAAGGTGCGAAAAGAGCTCTCCTACAAAGCCGGCGATGCATTGGCGACTCCTTTGGTGTTGCGAATGTCCACAGGCGACGGTGACTACTTTCCATCAGATAGCCCGTCTGCCTTATCGTTAGGTTAAATTATAAAAAAAAATCTCATCTCCTCAAGTAAATTTGAGGTTTGAACGAATACGACAATAGCCTCCAAGAACATCTGTAACTCCATATAGATCGAGTTCAACTGAAAGGCTATCAGTGATAGCTCGTTATATAGCTAGCCTAGTACATGTGTATAGCCTATCACTATACGATAGCCTATCACAGATGCATTGCTATTCTTGAGACCAACTCCAACAAACGCAAGGACTAATATCACGTTAGATATAAGTGGGGATTACACTGGACTACATGACTGGATAACATTGGACTGATTTCAAGAGGACATTCAAATGAAGGTAGAGCCGTTTTTACGTTACGCAGAACGTACGTTAGTTCGCGTAGATAAGAAAAAGCGGTCAGTAACTTCGGTATTTTTTATTCTTGTTATATATGTCGGCGCGACACCGCTTATTTATGAAAAACACGTCACCGATAATAATTATTTTCGTTAGTTTAAAGAACGAAAATTATTTGTTTATTGAATTAGCAACATTTAATGATTTTTAAAATTGTGGTTTAAATTACCCTCCATAAATTTGTTATTGTCACTCCACCAAACATTGATAAAAAAAGGCGAGCGAACGCCGGTAGAAAAAAGATTCTTGTTTTAACCATCAAAACGATCGGACCTCGTCAATTGTGAATAAATCGAAGAAGTTTACTCCTGTGTTTTATTTGAAATTTTCAAGAATGGAAAGTAATGAAGACTCCTGGCCTTCCTGACGTCACGCATTCACTTCGTTATATATAAAGTACCGAATGTGTAATATGGTACTACATGTTAATTACAATCTAGCCGTATATAAGGCTAATATGTAATTCTAATCTAACTTAAACTGCTAAATCATTGTTTATTGAAGGTAGCGTCCACTGACACTGCACTTCTTTGTTCTAACATGAAGGGGTAGACACATTGTTCTTGTGTTCTATGATTTAATTAAGTCACTATTTCACTAACACTACACTATGTTATATCTCTAGCTCAAAGGGCTTAGTCCGTTTGAGTATTCTCACCAGGTCCGTCGTATCGAGGAGCTGGATGGCCTTGATATTAAAGTGATCATGAAGTCTTTTTTGATGATCTTCTGCATATTACTTTATTGACAAGGTCTACTTGAAGGTCCCGATGTAGATCTTCGTTTCTTACATACCAAGGTGCATTAGCAATACCCCTCAATACTTTGCTTTAAAATCTTTGAATGATTTCTACATTACTTTTTTTGGTACAACCCCAGAGTTGAATACCATGTGGCCATACTGGCATTAGGACTTGTTTATATAATAATATTTTATTACTAATTGACCCGGCGCTAAATAATGTTAACTTTTTTAATTTGAGATGACTGAGAGTGTTATAAATGTAAGAGTAGACAAATACAATCAGAAAGCTTCGAACTGCTAAGCTATCGGGAGTTATACGTGTTATTGTTATCAACCATAAAAGATAGACATATGCTATCGTGGGATACTTTTTATATAATTTTAAGGAAAACATATCCGCCATACGTGATTTCTAGGTAGCTTTAACCATTAAGGTTGCACACGTAACGGAGGCTTAAAAATGGAGTAACTTCTCGGGTTTTCAACATTTGCCTTTACTACTCTGCTCCTATTGATTGTAGCGTGATGAAAAGTATACTATAACCAGCTTAGGAGTATGAAAAATAACTGTACCAAGTTTCGTTAAAATCCGTCGAATAGTTTTGTTTCTATAACGGTTATACAGACAGACGGACAGCAGACAGACAGACAAAATTTTACTGATTGCATTTTTGGCATCAGTATCGATCCTTAATCACCCTCTGATATTATTTAATGATGTTATTTTGGAAATATATTTCATGTACAGAATTGACCTCTCTACAGATTTATTATAAGTATGATATAGAAGAAGATAGAAGAAGAAGATATGTAGACAGAGAGAAATGATTCCCCAGCAGCCAATGCATAGCTCTGTATTTGAGCTCCAACACGTCCCGTTATTTTTTTTTAAGTGAGTTGACGTTTATAATTATTTATTTATGCAGTGTTACTTTTATTATATTAATACAAGTTTTTTTTTCTTTGATACTATATACTTTGTCACAAACACCTGCTTACATAATTTTCGTCCCATTTCCGCGCAGTTCGTCTCGATCCGTTCGAGCTTCGTACTGTCGTACCATATACATACACGTTCAGCGAATGCTCGGCCACGCTACATGGTAGGTAGGTTTTAGGGGTCATGGGGGTGTTAGGTATTTTCGTTACGGAATTTCTTGATTCGGTCATTAGGCTGAAAGCCTGCGATAAAAGCTATGCAATAGCTTAAAAGATTATAAACTATCTGTACTATCAGCGAAATGTAACCAGTAGATTTTTGATAAGGAGGAACAAAGACATACATACATACATCCTTATATTTGCATTTATATTATTAATAAGAAAGATGGTTAAAGTAACTCAGTTATATTTGTGGTGATTTTCATTACAGCGTGCATTCGTCCTTGTAAATAATCACATTCGATGTCGAGTGTGACTTGACAAGACCTTATCGCTGACGACCGGCGCGCCGTACGCATTTATTATTTTACATGCATTTGCCCGCGGCGCCGCTTGTCTAACCTAACCTAACCTACATACTAGTACTTACTACACAATATAACACTACCGCCACATGCATCTGTGTTTTAATCCAGCAGTAGTAAGCTATACCCGTGACAGTTTATTATCTCTTACTATTGCTTACGTTTCCGCTGATCATTTCGAAGTCCATTGCAAGTTATGGCCGAAAGCCAAAACGCCAGTGTGCAATGTACATTGCGATGTATGAATAAAAACTTAAACGATGATTGTGCAATGGAAGCTAAATAAAGTCATAAAAAGGTACCTTTCTAGAGGAAGAGGTAGAGCTTCAGCCAGGTAGAGGCGATTTGACTTACTCCTCAGACTCATCGACGTAAATGTAGCTGAATCTGGATAGGACCTAAGTCCTATCTACGGATTGTCGAAAAGCGTCAGTTACCATCAAGTGGACCGTATGTTGGAGCTGTCATTAGGAGGTTTTGCCATAGTCACAGGACTGATGGACTGATGACCTGAAGAAGACAGCGAGAAACCGCTGGATTCAGGTGGCTTAGGACCGATCGAAGTGGCGCAGATTAGGGGAGGCCTATGTCCCGCGGTGGACTTTCAAAGGCTGATGGATGGATGGACCGTATGTCCGTTTAGTACTTTAATGTATAGAAGTAGCTTGTCATCAATCAAGTTGCCATGACGAATCAGCGTAGCTAAAAGTAGTATAGTAAAACGCGATAGCATTGCAATCAACTACTTACGTAGCGTATGAACGCGATAAGAGTGCTGCAGGTCACGTAAAATTTTCTTGGGTTACTACACAAAATTACGCTTGAGAACGTCATGTCGGTTTATGTACTCTTGAATCATCGAACGATGGTGATATTTCTTTCTAAAGCTAGTTTTTTAGGTACATTTGTAACTAACTTGAGAGTCACTATTTATCTTCTGATAAACGTATTGATCTGATTTTGTATACCTATTTTTATTTAAAGTATTCTAAATAAAAAATACATTGATTAGTTAATTGTTGAGTTAATCTAAAAATATTTATGAGGTGGACGATAGAACACATAATCCGAGTGTTGGTGGCGCCACTCGAGCAATTGGTACGATTAATGAAATACATATACATATAATTAATACGTAACGCAAAAATATGTGATTCGTTTTTAAGATACTTGCCGCAGGCGGAAGAGTATGAAATTACGCGCGGTTATAGTTGATGTAGAGAAGGATTGCGCAAGGCTAATATTTTTTTCAAATAACGCATAAAACATACATAAAATCAACTAAAAACACATAACACTCACTACCTTGCATTTGACACAAACACATAAATAATAAATAGAATTGATGTTGATTAAATAAATAAACTCTGCAGCACTAAGTAACACTTTAATTTTGGACTCAAATTATTTCTTTGACGTTGAAATTGTTGAACCCAAAAGGTCCAAAAAATGGAACAATTGACTTTAGGTTCATAAAGTTAATTAAAATAATGTGGCCCTGGTAATAATTATCAGATGATAAAGCCAGGTGGATAGAGAAATTCTTTAATGGCTACTGGCGAAGCCGTTGAGATTGGCCTAGTCTAATTTTACGAGACCTATAAATTAAGATTGAAATGTTATACTTACTAGTAAGAGTAAAAAGTTTAAATACACGATTTCTACATTCATAGTCCCACACTAGGATTTTCTCCTGTGTCGTGGGTACCATGGACACACACAAGACGAATACACAAACACCCAGACCCAGAACAAGAATCGAAAATTCGAAACTCATTATTCAGTTATCTGTCTGGCAGGAAATCGAACCCGGAACCCATTGCGCGTCGGACCGGTATTAACCGCTGCGCCACGCAGGTCGTGAAAAGTGTAAAATAAAATTGTTAATTTTATAAACTTAAAAACAGGCTTTAATCATGCACTAAAGATTATTGAATATTTAATTGACTTGTATTACTTACGATTAAGTGATTATGCATTTACAATCAGCCAACTTAATCGCGGATGTAGCCTTGCTTTTTATTTGAAAAACTCAATTATCATATAATGGGGTCATAAAATCTAAAATTCTACAATTTGCGTATTTTAGCTACTTTATTTCTAAAACCAATTTACAGGTGATTTAAAGATTGCATAAAATATATTTAGTGTCTACTTTCCGTTTATTTTTGTCTCATTTTAAAATACAACTTTACAGTCTCAAAATTTTTCGTATTGCATTTTTGTCTTGATACTGTTTGTATTGTGGTTGCCAGGTATGTATAATAAAGAATTTCCGGTAAGACAAGAGCCTTACCTTATTTTATAAGATCGAAGAACAGATGGCTAATGTCCTCAGCAGTCCCAGGTGATCGCTATGGTGGTTGTCACCGCCCATGTACATATTTAAGCCATTTCATATAGCACATAAAGGGATACTTTCTAAAGTAAATTACAAATGCGGTGCTACTCTCGAGAACTAAGATTTACTATCCTTATATCAAAGTATGTTTTCATGTTACACAGGGAGATGTTGCTACCCATGAGCTTGGGTAGGGGACGGAGTTTTTAACCCCCCCCCCCCCTTGAAAAGCGGAAATATTCATTCATTCATTTATTCATTTATTTATTCATTACATTACATTTAACGCCAAAAAACATTACAGATATAATTATCTAATGCGTTTATTTAGCTACAAAGCGTTTGGATATACCTGCCAGCCGTGCTACGGAATACGGCAGGTGCAGAATAAAACAAATCTAGTGTATGATTCGAAGACAGGACACCGTTGAGCAAAGTCAGCGCACGAACGAGGGGCGATTCACTTACCAATACCAATCTGCAGCTAGGTATCCTAAATAATTTATATCTACTGACCCTAATGGATTTAATGGGGACATTTAACGATATAAGCGCTAATACCGATGGGTTATGTATATGACCCCTAATTAACTTATAAAAATATTCAACAAGTGCTACATTACGTCTAATTTCAAGAGATTCATATCCTAACATTCCAAGCAGAAATAAACTAGGATATAAATGCGGATACCCTACAAAATAACCACACTGTCGGTGGTAAAGCCACCTCAAAAATTTCTTTTGGAGTTTCTCCAACATGAGTTTGTATTTATCTTCGTGCGGACTCCAGATAACTGTATTACTTTCTAACGTGCTTCTAACGAAGCTGTTATATAGAGTTTTCATCACAGCAACACTTTCAAGGTCTTTTGACTGCCTCAATACGAATCCAAGTGACCTGTAGGCTTTATTTGCAACAGTAGAAATATGGTCGACAAAGCTAAGACTCAGATGTATTTGAACACCTAAATCTTTCACTGACTCTTGTCTTTTTAGGACTTCCGCATTTAACCGATACTCATATTTCACTGGTTCAAGTGTACGCGCAAATGTTATCACCGAGCACTTTGCACAGTTAAACATCAACTTATTCCGTTTGCTCCATTCGCTGACGTGTTTAATGTCAGTTTGTAATAAACGACAGTCTGATGTGCTCTTGACTTCCAAAAACAATTTTAGATCATCTGCAAATAACAAACAACGAGCCGCACTAACAACATCTGGCAAATCATTTATGAAGATTAAAAATTCCAACGGTCCTAGGTTCGATCCCTGGCTTACCCCGGAGAACGTGTAATACGGATGGGAGAAATGTCCATTATACTGCACATACTGCCTCCGATTACGGAGGTAGCAGGAGAAGAAATGTAGTAGAGCAGGAGTAAATCCGGCAGCTGCAAACTTATGAAGAAGTAAATCATTATCGACTGTATCAAACGCTCTCTGGAAATCAAAGTAGGCAGCGTCAACCTGAAAACCGCGATCCACAACCTCAGCAGTATATGAGTAAAATGATAGTAAATTACTCGTGGTGGAGCGACCCACTCTAAATCCGTGCTGGGCATCTGACAGTTGGCTTTCAATCTGGGTACCTATTAATTGATGTAAGACACTTTCAAATAATTTACCAAACACGGATAATACAGCTATAGGTCTGAAATCACTTGCCTCTGAGCTAGAATTATTTTTTGGAACGGGCACGACTCGCGTTACTTTCCATACGTCGGGATAAGTACAGGTCTTAATGCACAAATTGAAAATATAGTGAAGTGGTTTTGCGAACACTGAACGACAATCTTTAATGATGTACGGTGGAATGCCATCAGGACCCGCTGATCTTTTGGGCTTTAGTATACTTATGGAAGCGATATTATTCATTTATTCATTCATTATGTATGCGTCGATTTGAACACTCTGATGATTTCACAGCATTTTCTACATCAAGGCTAGGAAATTCTTTTGAGTATACTGACTGAAAAAAATTTGCAAATAATTGTGCACACTCTGGGACAGATTTACCATTATTTAAAATTGATTTACGATTTTTTTTCTTCTTCCGTTTAGAAGAAATATAGCGCCAAAAGGTCGATGCATCCTTTCGTATGTCACTTTCAATTTTAATTTTATAGTCACGAAAGTCAGCATTTATTAACATTCATAATATTAAAAAATAACTATTATACTTAAATATGTAATTTAATTTCGCTCTCATGAACTGCACTCATTAATTAGCTCACACGCTCTCAAGGTGGTAGATCCTATATGATTCGCCCAAGGAGTTACTACCACCACATCTATTTTATTTTTATGACCCCCTCCTCCCAACAACCAAAACCTGGCTTCACCCGTGTTGCTTTCAAATCTTTTATTCTACGATTTTGGTATTTCAGTTTTGATTGATAATTCGTTCTTAAAAGACAATTATATTATGTAGCTAACGAGCTTTCAGCCTTAAACCTCTATCTATAATTTATATAAAGTGGAAACCCCTATTTTTCTTCCTTACCGCATCTTTAAATGATATGATGAATATATAAATTAACCCTACGAGATTAACTCAAACCTAAATCCTTAAACATTCTAATAAAAGCACAATCTTATCATACATTCACTAGTAATAAAACCAATATTATATGTTATTTTTGACTAAGTACGTACTAAATATTCTCCAAATGGACAATTACCTAAAATAATAAGATAAACTTGTATTTTTATTTGAAATTGTTCTATCATTTCGACAAATGCAGATTGATATAAAATTTGTAAGTCAGGGTTAATCTAATAATACTATTATATTTATGAATCTAAATTAGCCACTTGGCTCTGTCGCAAGTATGTGTTACGTTTTACTAAAATACTAAGTTTTCCTTGGTACTTCGATAATGTTGTGTCTGATTGAGAGAGGTAAACGATACAAGATGAAAATGAGAACAACATACTCTTAGAATATGCATATAAGTTCACATATTTTACTTCGAATCAAGTGTTGAGTAAATTTAAAAATGAAAAACGATTATTATGTTGGAGTAAAGAGTCTATTACATAATATTTGAATGAAATTTACGGGATTAAACGTTTGTTAGCCGCAAACATTTAACCCCGTTTCACCTGCGCCAAGTTATACCTATCTATAAAAATAGTGTTCATACTTGAGTTTCGTCCTTTTATCCTTGCCCTGTACCGAATTGTAAATTATGTATTTGCTGATGTGATGATCTTTAGTAAAGAAAATGTTGGGCACATGCCCACGAAGGTTACTGTTTTTTTTCTTTTTATGTTTTTTCTCACTTCAGAACTGTACTTACCCTGCAACGCGTGCACACACACAAGACGATTACACAAACACCCAGACCCAGAACATGAATCTAAACTCATCAGGTACCTGTCTGGCCGGGAATCGAACCCGGGACCCATTGCGCGTCCGACCGGTATAGTAATCGCTCCGCCACGGGGATCGTCAAATGTCGGGTAAGTGCTTTTATTTGTACATACCACTAGCCAAATTAAGTCTTGCCGTCATTGTTGTATCAGGAAGGGTTTTACCACCTTGAAACGTTTCCGGCGTATCACACACTTCGCTGTACTAGGTTGAAGCAGTACAAAAAAAGTATGCGAATTACTCGTACGTTAACGCTAGCCTTGTATTTCGTTACTAGTTTCATATGAAGCAAGAGCTTTACCACACTCATGCTGTACACGTCTTCCTGTGACAATATAGGTCAGTAACCCTCTATCTATTTGGCTACGTGTGTTTTGTTGATGTAGATCGTGTGCTATTAATCATTGTTTATAAAGATTACAGTAATTTATGCATTCTCGCAACAATGATTTGCTAAATTGCTACTATAGATAGTTAGATTGTACTTTGTAGGTAAAATAATTTATAAAAATGTTTGAATATGTATTTGTATGTTTATGTTAGGTATTACAGTACTGTGCACTAATTGTCACTAAAAACTTACTAATAACTGTGTTGTCATATAACGGTAGTATAATTAATTTAAAAGACACCAAGGTGGCCAGGCAATACCAGATTTATATTCTTGAACGCATTAATAAGACACACTTCATTTGTCTTTTAGGTGTAAGCGTTTTGACATTTGCAATGTCTACGTGACAGATGACAATACGACAGATACAATTATGGATTAGTGTGCATAAAGATTGTTATCTGATCCATTTTCCTTAATGAAAATCGGAATACAATCTCTTATACACGATTTCTACCGTTCGGTTAAAAAATATGTTTTGCATTCAGATCGGAAGTACAGCACTAAAATGTCATTGAGAATTCTGAATTCTTAACAAGAAAACTTAGGAAAACCCTCATTTGTAGCTGTATTTACACAAAAACGTAGTTTAATTTACCGTTCATTCATAATAATTCCACTGAGAAACGGAACGGAAACTACTGCTTAACATTCCCCTCAAGCATAGAAATGCCATGTGCATTGTGCAGCATGCACTTAGTAGTCTCCTTACCAACGTCCGATTGTACTGAATGATCCCTAAATTGGCGAATCGCTTGCACTTCGCAGTGTTACAGAGCTATGTGCGCTTCGAAACGCCAATAATAAATTAAATAAATAATAATAATATGAAATAATTAAATACTCATTACAATTTTTTTACAAAACAATAATATCGAAATAATTAAATACTCATTACAATTTTTTTACCCGACTGCGTCAGAAGGAGGGAGATAATTTTCAACGACGTTACATACGCCGCGTCATCGGCATACAGGGCGAGCAATGCCCCCCCTGCCGCTGGGATATCGTCGGTGTACGCGGAGTACACGCAGGAGACAGACAGCTCCCCTGAGGGACGCCGGCTGCTATGGGACGCTCTTCAGAGAGTGTCCCGTCGACCACTACTCTGAATCTTCTGTCCGTTAGGAAGCTGGAGATCACCTTGACGATACGCCTGGGCGACGACGACTGCGACATCTATGGCGCCTGTAATCAGAGAAATAGGGTTAAAGGGGGTGGTTTTTTTTAATTATAAAAACACTGTAAGGATATCAGATGAAAGTAAATAGACCATTACAAAAAACACATTCTAAAACTTTTAAGTAAGTATTTTGATACAAACTTCTAAAAAAGGGTTAAAAATTAAATTATTTATAAACGAAATACTTAACTGTAAATTTAAGTTCTAGCAGTCGGGTTTTTGTTTTCTTTATAATATCAAGTTTATTAAGAAGAGTGTTATCTTTTTAACTTAACAATTTAATCAATACAAACATACAGTAAGCAAAATGATCAATAATTTAAAATCGCGGTATTAACTTTTGCTACAAAGAGGTCGTGTTTAATTGGCGCTGGAAATATCCCGCTGAGAGGTTTCAATGCAGGTTATTTTCAAAGCATAAAATAAATATAATATCCATTCAACTTACGCATGCCACAGTTCTAATTCCAGACAGGGTATTTTGAGCATGTTTTTAGTATCGTAATTGGTCCAATTTGCTCGTTACTGTGTACACAAACACGTTTATCTATAACTAGCCCTGGTTTACGGATTTACTTGCGTCAAAATTTTTAAAATAAATCAATAATCTATAATAGTAGGACCGTTGATAAAAATGATGGTTGTGGTCTTAAAATAAGTGTTATTTACAAAGATAATAATAATACGCTTATGAATATCAGTTAGAAAGTGTTTACTTGAGCTAACCTCGAATTGGAATGTAGGTATTTAATTGTCTATTTATTTTTGCAAGCATTAATTAGGTGACAATTTTAAAAATATATAGTACGTAATATATTCAACACCTATATGCCAAGAATTTAATGTGTACATTTGGTAGTATTTTATACCAATTATTTATCATGTAGACAGATCTCGCTATTTAGTGAGTAAGTATGTTATATTGTGCCTATATTTATAGAGAAATTTTTTAATACTATTGAAAATATCTGTGACATTAACCCGAACAGTTCAATTTCCTTGTATGATTAGATCGATTGATATAAGTACTTGACATTTTATATTTCCATAATAAGACCGCGGAATGGCATCAGTAAATTTTTGGAAGAACTGAAATGGTTATGTTTTTTACATGATTTCATGGTGCCAACCCATTATTGTCTCACTGCTAGGCACGGGTCTTCTCTCAGAATGAGAAAGTTTTTAGGCTATAGTCCACCACGCTGGCCAAGTGCGAATTGGTGGACTTCACACTCCTTCGAGAATTTTTTTTAAAGAACTCTCGGGTGTGCAGGTTTTTTCTCCTCACGGTGTTTTCTTTTCACGAAAAGCAGTGATAATTAATTTCTAATAAGCACATAATTTAGAAAAATCAGTGGTGCGTGCCTGGGTTTGAACCTCGGACCTCCCAATCGAGAGGGCAAGTTTCAACCATTAGGCTATCACTGCTCTGATTTCATATTTAATGTTAATCCATTTTTTTTAATGTTTATAGTCCGAAATAAATTATTACATTTTGATCGTTTACTAATGTAGTTACTAAAAGAGTGTTTGGCCTTTCGTGGTTTGTCCCTATAGCAGTCATTGGCCACATTTATTTTTAATTTATAAATCTGCTTAATCATTACTCGAGTTCCTATCGTATTTTGCGCATCTACAACTCCACGCTGCCTGTTTCTGTTTTTATGCTTACACAAAGAGCTGATTTCAAGATGGTAGCACCATTATGGTTTGATATCATATCGCTACCACTTGTCTCTATAGTCTCGGGACCAGAATAAAGCTATGGTATCCCCCGCAAACCAAAAGGAACTAAAGGAGGCTTCCAAGGTTGATGATGGCATCAGTGGGTGCTCGAACCGTCTAGCCACCGAACCCGCGAAGGACAATGGCATGTGTGGTCGCATACCATCGTAAAGTCCAAATAGTGTGATGACCATTAAATGTTCAACTGGATTGAGCCCTGTGGTGCACACTTTAAGAGGATTCCGGTAGCGTTATCTTGTTTTTGCAGAGCCTACGACGGCAATCAAAAGGGTTTAAATGGGTAAAAAATCTCCATGATGACGGGTCAGTTTCCCCTCGAAACCAAAAAATGAGGAGGTACCACCGTCACACCTTTTTTAGCATAAAGCACTTGCGTTCTTGTGACAGGTAGTAGTTAGCGGCTCTCTTTCATATAAGGCGTCCACTTTACCTCTCAGGAATAGCGACGCATCTGAGATTAACTTCAGATAGACACCTTGTTTCATATGAAGTTACAATAGTCCATGGGATCCCTGTTTCATATGAATTTTCTTACAATAGTGAATGGGCGGCAGCAATCGCATGCCCTCAATTGTACTGCAAGTTTGATACTTCAACTTTATATAAAATGAGCAGCGTAGTTAGTTTTTGTGTATTAGAAAAAAATATTTTTTTAATAGAATTTTCGCCTGATTTTTTTTTTATTAAATTAATTAATTAAGGATTACATTCTCGACGACGTGGAGGACTTTTTTAAGATTTCAAGGCTTCAGCAAAATATATGTCGTATTAGCTATTAACTCAGAGGTCAATATTTCTTTACGCAACGTTCCAAGCAAAACGAAATAAACATGAAGAAGCACGTGTGTTTCTTTAGCGATACACGTTCCGTTTCCACACAAGCAATGCTATATTAAGCGTTGCAGTAGCCTTAGTAAGAGTTTATTATTTCTCCTCAAAACAATCATTGTTTATGTTGCATGCAGCGAGTAAACGAGCATGCAGTCCACCTGATGGTAAGTGGTCACTGGCGCTCATGGACATCTGTAATCAACTTCATACAAAACATGGATTCTATCTGAAGTCAGTCACAGATGCGTTGCTAGTCCCGAGGACTAAGATGGTCGTCTCATATAAAAGTGTACTGGCAGCTGGCAGCCACACCCTTCCATCGAAACGCAAGAAATGCTTCAAGCTAGAAATAGGTGTGCATTGCACATTGTCTATATATATGCATAAAATCTTAAAAAATGATTGCTTTGACAATACGAAACTCGTGCTAGGTACACTGGTTTTGTTTGGTTTGAAGAGTTAAGGAAAACGTGCTTATTCAAGACATTTTAACTTTCCATCAGGGGTAGCAACGCATCTGTAGACGACCTCAGGGAATCTTTGGCTGATCAAGGGCTAAAGTCAGTGCCGGTATTTGCTATCTAATGAGTCCAAATGTAGTAGAGCTACATATCGTCAGTGGAAAGGAAATAATGCTAAAGCGCCCAAATAGCATTTGTAAGAAATGAGGGTTGAACCTTTTTTTTACAGAAAAAAATCATGTCACCTTTATTTTCGGTGGGATCATGTTGAGTAGTGTGAACTCCCATTAACAAGATCCCGCAAAAACAAAGGTGACATGATTTTTTTGTGTAAAAAAAAAAACTTCAAACCTCATTTCCCACAAATGCTATTTCGGCGCTTTAGCATTATTTCCTTTTCACTAACAAGATGATTTTAAAATAACAATATCGTGGAAATGATAGATTTTAATATTGAACAGCTACTTACAATATGCGGTTTTTAAGTATCTTTTTGTCGACATTACGTCACCACCTGATGGTGTAGAACATGGGGTTCTGTCTGAAGTCAATTACGGATGCGTCGCTACGTCCGAGGACTAAGATGGTCGCCTCATATAAAAGTGTACCGGCAACCACACCCTTCCATCGAAGCGCAAAACCACCATTTTGAGTTGAGTTGACCATTTTAGTCCTAATGAGTGGCAATAACTATGATACCAGTTTCAGGAAGTATCCCTGTTCTATATAGAGTTGCCTAAAGGAATCTATTGGTAGAAGTTATTGTGATTCTGTATATATGGCTAATTTCTTGTTACATTATGCCAAAACATAACAATCAAGATATATTTCCCTATGCGGCTTTAATAATACTTTCGAAGACTTCAATATATAAATATATATTATAATCAGTTTTTGGTATATTATATGTATAGATATCAGTGGTATCCACTGAATGTATATGCTTATATTGCCAATTAGTCAATATAGATTAAGATAAACAACGATTTAGGTCAGAAAAGTAGCAAATAAAACTTGTTTAAACAAAGGTTTATTAGTTTAAAAATAAGATTGACGTATGTAGTACAAAAGTACGATAGGTAACAGCAGACGACTGGTCTTGATATCTTGATCGATAAAGGAGGTAATCGAGAGGAAAACCTGTTGATACCAAGGACGGCTGCTTCTAAGATCTGGAAATGAACAAATCGGTTATTATTTTATATTAAGTAAGTTTTACGAAAATCCTATGCCGATATTGATAACAAAGGAAACGCAAATGAAGGAAAAATAATCATTACGTAACTATTCTACCTATTTATTATGGCACGTTATTTATTGCCTTCGATACGAATAGAAAAGGTACTAAAATAGAAAAAGGTTGGCATGCCTTGGGTAAATTAATTTGTCAAACGTAATTAATGGTTTGAATTACATTATTTTTTTTAGTTCAACATCATTGCAACATTTTTTTTAGTGCAACATAATAATGTTTTTAGGGTAAATAATATGTAAAAGGCGACAAATTTATTTATGAAACGGGATTAGGTACGAACTTTAAAGGATTGGAATCCTTTTAGTCTTAGGACTAGCGTCCAAGAAATTTAAGCTTATCAGAGTCGTATAATTTGTTTAAAACGAAAGAAAATGAAGACGTATAAATTATATGTTGATTAAGTTAAGTAGTTTTAGTGTATCCTCGACTAGTTAACATTTCGAGTTGCGTTAACGAGTTCTTAAAATACACTTGTATGTTTGTTTCGAAGTAGCAAACTAATTTGCACTGTATCGGATGATAGTTTGATTTTATCTGTGGTTGATCTATAATCAACCACAGATAAGATCAGACTATTACATGAGGTTTTTCACAGATCTTTGTTCCTAGTGAGGACTAAGAGTGTTATATGCGTGTAGGCTGTAGCGTGGGAGGATTCAGCGTCAATAACATCAGTTACGGTGACTACATGGTGCTACTGGGGCCGACTGCTGTATCCATGCAAGAGATTTTCAGTCTGTGAGGCGTTTGCAAAAGGGCATGGGCTTGTGTATAATGTTCAAAAATGCGAACATATGGTCTTTCGGGCCGTCGGTGGGAGAAATGATCATTATGAACCCCACATCACCTTAAACCTGACCACCGATGATCTGAAGGACAATATGGATATTGAGAGGCAGCGCAGAGCACTTGTCGGCATTTACATTCATTGCAATGGGATTTAATAGTCTCTTTTTCCGATGTTACATAAAAATACGGCATTTCTTCTTCGCGTTTCTAAGGAAGATAATTATAAAAAGTCCTAACAAAATGTCTGAATGAAAGAAACGACGTGGTGTACAAAGTCATGCGTAATGAATTCTGATTAATTTCTGTATCCTATGTATTATAAAGTACCTATATTTTTTTTGTCCAAAGATAAAGTACTTTTTCTGGTAACATTACACTTAGATTTGAAGCGAGTTTTAAAGATCTAACATCAACTAACATTTATTTACTTTGGTCTAAAAGTTTTGATTCACATTATCTACCCATCACTGGCCTTATTAACATATTCTACTGACATATCTTAAAGTTATGTATTACAAATTAATTATCATTTTTCTTATCGTTGACAGAAAACATCTTACGAAACTTGTCTAGCAGTACTATTAAATAAGTCAAATACTCCGAGGGTTAAATTTAATTTTATTTTATTTTATATTTGTTAAAATAGTACTTATAATTAATTTGAGCGTCTGTCCATGGTATCCCCGCCACCTCTCACTTTTCAGGGTTTCATACCCAAAGGGCAAAATAAGGCCCTATTACTAAGACTCCGCTGTCCGTCTGTCCCCAGGCTGTATCTCACGAACCGTGAAAGCTAAAGAAATAAAATTTTGACAGATGATTTATTTATAGATTTTTAATATTTAAAGGGGGCTCCCATATGATAAACGTTTGATAATAATATATCGATAATAATATTGGCAATAAGCAGACTAAATAAATAATTTAATTTTGTATGATTTAATTTGTCGTTTTTTATAGAAGATAGTACGGAAACGTTCATGCGCGCGTCCGACTCGTTATTTTATTTGTTGTTGCAATGGAAATAAAATACCTTCCGTAAAAAATCAAGCGTTTATCATTTCGGTTCAAGAGATACCTAATTTATTACAAACCGACAGTATTACTAACCCTGTTGTAATAGTTTCCCATTTTTACCCATTCGGTACTGAACCCTAATGCCGCGTCGGCACGCTTGCCAAACCTCAACAAGTCATCACAATTTCAAACGTGCGTATAGAGCGTTTGGCTTGGCTTGTATAAGTTTGCAAGCGCTCGGAGCCGTACCGATCGAGTGTCGGTTTTAGTTGCAAATCAAAGGATATTCATATTCGCATTCGAATGACACACACAAACACATTTGTTACATCACTAATACCAACCAGTGGTACTTTGATACCTTATATCTCTTCCAGGACAGTACTTGATGGTGTGCGCATGGTCTCCCGTAGCCCCACATAGCTGGCAGAAGAAGGCTCTAAGCACGGGACACCGGACTCTTCCCCTGCTGTCCTTCAGCGAATGCGTTGAATACCATGTCATTGGTTGACCGTTCTTCTTGCAAAATCTACACTCCTAAGGATATTATTGTGATATATTTATTGACGTCACTTAGATTATATTCCACTTAATTATATTATAAATCTTTGTTTTTATTCCATTTATGTTGTACCTAATAATAGAACAAATCTATTTAATTATACTGTTGCTAATTAATTAGCTCTGATAGTATAATTACAGAAAGTTCCTTAATCGCTAACTATTACCTTTAGTATAAATAAACAAATGCAAGAGCTGCAAATCAGCATAACATAATTAATTTGAAAACATGGAATTATACATTTACATTATATATCTGTTTACACGAGCCGTTCTCACTTATTTCTCAGGGGTAGCAAGAGCATAATTTTTTGATTAAGGGCCGGCACTCATATGACGGAGCGCAGCGCAGCGCATTTTTTGCTGTCAAACTATTATCGTCATTGTCCCTTTAGAAATAATATCCAAAATTAAATAACAGCAATTTATTTCTGAGGAGCATGGAAGCGACCACATGCGAAAGGTAGCGCGGGAGCGCGACCGCGCGCGCATCCGCGCGCATTCTCCCAGTAATTAGCGCGAATTTCGGCTAGTGTGTGATTCGTTAAGAAAATTTCGCGGGCATGCGCTGCGCTGCGCTCCGTCATATGTGCGCCGGCCCTAATGAAAAACTTATTTTCTGCAGCTAATTTATCTTTAACTAGCTTACTCCTGCGATTTCTCCCGTTCTCTTCACGTTTACCACAGAAATTAGTATCCTATGTGTTAATCTAGATCAAGGTTTCTCAAACTTTCGGCTTTACGTACCCCTGTTAAAGATTCCAAGTGACAGCGAACCCCCTTTACTTAACTAATTAATTAAATCCCCTCCCCCAAAGAAAACATGGATCCCCAAAAAAATAGGATGGATGGATGGATTTCAATAAAAGGTAACAATAAAGTGCCCAAAGAAATATATTTTTACTACTAATAATATGATGGGTGTGTTGTTTGTTGTCTCAAATGGAGTCCATTTGAGGAATAATTTTTGACAATTTTAACTTATTCTGACTCAGCATCAAGTCGATTTCTATATTTTGTTTTTATTATGTTATGTGCCTGCCAGTCATTACACCGTTATTACGTAAATCTTGAAGCGAACCCACTGACATCGAATGACGAACCCCAAGGGGTTCGCGTACCCCCTTTGCGAAACCCTGATCCAAATCATATACTGAGTCATAAACTATCCATGAGTTTAATTCCAGTAGTTTTTGCCTAAAAGATTAACAAATACACATACATTATCACAATCCTTCGACTTTATAATATTCACTAAGATAATAACATATCCATGTTTGTCTCATACTGTAGGGTGAAATTCGGTCTTTGGAAAAACAACACACGTGAAATATAATTCTTTTACTCGACGCGTCTTCGTAGATCTTCATCGATCTTGTCATATTTAGGTACTTCATTCGAATTTGATCGACGGGGAACTGACACTATTGTTATTATCTGACAACTAATAAACAAATATTTAAGCACTCCCGTCCTACAGTAATAATATCAGCTTGTTTTCCTACAGCTCTCATATTCCAACAAGCAGCTTATTCCATGAAGACTATAAAACCTACTTTCTATTCTATGGATTTATATAGAAATCTTAATTAAAATCTTTTGCTATCAGACTTATCCAAAAGATGGTAATGACAACTGCCGCCCATGGTCACCCGTGAGCAACTTCATACGAAACTAAGATCCTATCTTAAGTTAATCACAGATGTGTTGCTCCTCTCGAGGACTAAGATGGTCGCCTCATATTAATATGAACCTATCCTTTAAGCACCTCTAAAAATTAAATTGTATAATATCGTTAGGGTACTTCCTCATCCCAAAATTGTCCAACGTGCCTTTTTATCAGATTGAAGTAGCAAACGAGCTTGCAGTCCACCTGATGGTAAGTGGTCACTGCCGCCCTTGGACGTCTGTAATACATACAGAACATGGGTTCCATCTGAAGTCAATCACAGATGCGTTGCTACTCCCGAGGACTATGATGGTTGCCTCATATGAAAGTGTGCCGGCAACCACACCCTTTTATCGAAATGAAAGAAATGCTTCACGCTATAAATAATTGTAGCGGTGGTACTTCTCTGGTCGAACTACACTAGTTCTCCCACCTTTAATGGAAAAGTAACTTTACAAAAATTGTGTGGAATTTTCAAGGTGTTACAATCCTATCTGATTCTATTTTGGAGGCACGATCGCCACACCTATAATAGTAGTAATAAAAACTGCCATTCAGATTTGAAAGTTTTGTAAATGGTTTATAAAGGCAATGAGGTGCTTAGTTCTCAAAAACTTAGTCCTCAATAGTCGCAATGCATCAGTTTGACATCACATAGACTTCGTCATTCGTTTGGAACCCATTATTGTCCCACTGCTGGGCATGGGTTTTCTCTCGGAACGCGAGAGTCGTAGGCCATAGTTCACCGCGCTGGCCAAGTGCGAATTGGTGGACTTCACACACCTCCGAGAACCCTTTTTTATTGTAAAAGAACTCTCGGGTGTGTAGGTTTCCTCACGATGTTTTCCTTCACCGAAAAGCAGTGATAATTATTTTTTAATACGGACACAATTTTAGGAAAATCAGTGGTCTGACCCTGTGGCCTGGGTTTGAATCTCGGACCTCCCGATCGAGAAGGCAAGTTTAGACAATTAGGCTATCACTGTTAACAGATGTCCATTGGTGTAAGTGGCCACTTACCAACAGATGGTCAGTCTCGTTTATATCTGTAATCGGCTTGTAGTTCTATATAATTCATAGAGGTTCTAGAAGTGTAATCATTGTATGTTAGGAATTAATGTAATGATCATAAAGAAGGTATTATTTCATTGTTGACTTACCATTTGTTTCTGGACAGATACACGTTGTTTGCGCAAAGTGTCGACATATTTCAACAGTAAGTCGAACTGTTGGGACGATAACGACTGAAGAGCCGCTTGTTGCATTGATAGCATCGTTTTGAATCCATTCGGTTGTGTAGACGAAGCTAGAATTAATAAAATTATTTACACGCTTTTAGTAACATTGTATTTTTCGTATTCTAGAAACTTCTTCAATTGAGATTCTAATGCGATGCTTAAAGTAATAGATCCGCCATCTTGGAGCTTCCGCCATATTGGATTTAGAATTTTAATTATGCATTATCGTCCAAATCCATCGTGTATGCAAAATTTTGGTTCGATCGATTGGCGTTAACTGATTTAGAATTCAGCTGCAAGATTTGATCTTCACGTACATTGGACTAAAAAGATTTTTGTAAGTTGTAATTAATATTAAGTTTCTATAAGACTTTATTTCAGTAACATTAAATAAAAATGGGTAAGATAAAAAATACAGCTAAGTTACTTTTTGATCCACTACATGCCAGTACTTTTGTCAAAATAGGATTAAAAGATTTCCAAAAAGAAACAGATAGACAGACAAAAAAAAAATGTTTTTCTTGGTGTAAGTACCGTAGATACCGAATCATATCGTCGTCAACCTTTTATTGTCCCACTGCTGGGCACAGGTCCTTCTCTCAGAATGAGAGAGTTATAGGCCATAGTCCACCGCGCTGGCCAAGTGCGAATTGGTGGAATCATATACTCTTTTTTAATTATACAGCTGATAAAAGGAGTGTTATTTTAATTATAAAAACTAACACTTTAATTTTATCTTTTACTTACCACTTTGATTATATTCTGTACGTAACAATAATTGGGTGGTAGTGAATGATTTTTAGCGTTCACATCGGCTTATGTATCACTATCTGCATCGGCAAACAAAAAATTGAAAATTGTTAAAGGGGAAAGAAGTTGACTTCAATAAGTATTATTAACCAATAATTGCTTAACAATTGTTATTATTATAGACGGCTTGAAACCAGTTACCTAATAACATAATTGTTGCAACTCAATTTATAAGTAAAGAGATAATAATATAAATACACTTAATATAGTAAATTAATATGGATTGCTTGAGCAATTTACTAAAAAGAATGAGATAGAAAAATTCGAAATACATATTTTAGAGAAATCTGATATTATTTGTGTACACCTGTTCGCTGCCTGTTATGAAAGAACCTTTTCAAAGTTGCGAGTCTTTAGTTTAGTTAGGGTTGTTAGTAAAGACCTGGTATGAGGTGAAACCCGAGGCTTCCGCTTTAGTCGTCAGGAATAGAGGACGCCAAAATCAAACTCTTGGCCTGAATCTACTACGCAAACTTTTTTCGGCGTCAGATTGCGAAGACCAACATGTAGGCCTAACATTATGTTGTTTTTTTTAACTAACTGAAGTAGCAAATTAACGTGCAGTCCACCTGATGGTAATTGCCACTACCACCCATGGACATCTGTAATCAACTGCATACAGGACATGGGTTCCATATGAAGTCAATTACAGATGCGTTGCTACTCACGAGGACTATGATGGTGGCCTCACGTGAAAGTGTGCCGGCAACCACATCCATCTATCGAAACGCAAAAAATGCTTCACGCTAGAAATAGGTGTGGCGGTGGTATTTCCCAGGTCGAACTACACTGGTTCTATCACCTTCAAAAGGTTGTGTTGTATGCAAACGGTGTGCTGACTCTAATTCATAATTGTGTTTCCGCCTCGATTGTGCCTTACAATGGCTATAAATGATCCATTTATTAAGCCTTTTATCCCATGTAAGGGGAAAGCTCCACTCTCTATGGGGTGAGATTTACAGGCCTATTAATAAACTATGTATTTGTGATATAGAATATAATATATTTATATACTCATCCATGTTAAGGGCTGTGACATGATATTATTATACGTAGGTATATAAAACTAGGTGACACGGCGAACTTAGTTCCGCCTAAAAGTCAAAAATCTAAAGTTATCAGTGTTCCTCCAATATATTATGCATCGAATATATATAACTCTCACTGGCTATTAATAAAACTGCTTTAAAATCCGTAGCGTAGTTTAAAAAATCTTAGCATACATAGGAACAGACAGCGCGAAGCGACTTTGCTTTATACTAAGTAGTGATGTATTAAAAATCGTCTCTAAAGAGTAAAAAAAAACTCAATATCACATTTTTTTATTATTAACATATTTGAAAGCTGCTTCTATAGGTAATGCATAAAAATGCTCTGAGATTATTTAAATAGAATGTCTTACAAGTTCCGGCAAATGTAGCATACATAGTAACATAAAGAAGATAGTGAGAAACCGTCGGATCCAGGATTGAGAGGATTCGACTAACGCCAAATAGTCTATGTAAGTGGATCTCGAATTGGTGGAGTTTTATACATACACGAAGTTACCAACAAAATCAACGAATCGAAATCAATAGGCCGTAGCGTAGGTACGAAACAAATTAGAGGAATGCATTTGTTTAAACTCGGCGCCATCAGAGGCATTGATAATTTGAAAAGTTGATAAGATTTATAAATTTAACTCATTGCTCATGTTTACAAATAACTTTGTTATTTTGTGTGTCTAAAGACTTTCCAATTACAATAACAATTGAAATAAACACAATTGGAGTCGTACATACAAATAGTTATTTTTTTATCAGATTGAAGTAGCAAACGAGCATGCAGTCTACCTCACTGTAAATGGTTACTGCTGCCTAGGAAAATTCTAGTTAAATAAAAATAGACTTTTTTTGGTGATGGGGAGGGAATCTACATAAAGTACACCGAGGCCGAGGGAGAGATCCCGGAATATGTGGGATTTTTACTCACTAAAACCTCCTCGGTGGCCTTCCCCAGCGCTTGCAGGATCTCCAATGGAACGCACCGGTGCCCTTTAGCGCGGCGTCCCTTACGGGCTCATCTCATGGGTGTACTGTCCCGCTGCACTTTCCGGTCATGTAGCCGTTCTTTTCGAGGTTCCTGGCTGGGTGGTTCGAGCTCCCATTCTAGTCACCCGCAACCACGGGAGCACCCTATTTGTATTCTACTCCACGGCTACAGGGAAACATCAAAATAACCTGGCAACCGTGTGGTTGCCAGGTTATTTCTTCCATCTTAGCACAAGAATTGCTTGTCACTAGAAATAGGTATGACAGTAGTAACTTTCCGGTCGAACTATTATCGTTATTACACCACAATGTGAGTTTTTTGTTTAGCTGACTGTAGTAGCAACCGAGCATGCAGTCTACCTGATGGTAAGTGGTCACTGCCGCTCATCGACATCTGTAATCAATTTCATACAGAACATGGGTTCTATCTGAAGTCACAGATGCGTTGCTACTCTCGAGGACTATGATGGTGGATATCGAGGACTATGATCGAGGATATGATGGGACGCCTCATATAAAAGTGTGCCGGCAATCACACCCTTCCATCGAAACGCAAAAAAGCTTCACGCTAGAAATGGGTGTGGCGGTGGTACTTCCCCGGAGTGTGTTTATTAAATAAAATGATTTAAGTAATACATAATCATTTAAATAAAATAAGCATACAATGTTTTAAGTTTTTTACGATTTGTTCTACTTGGATGACGCTCAGTTTTAAAAATATTCCCCGCTCATAATTGTTTGGAAAAAATTAAAATAACATTAAAATAAAGGCGTACGGCCAAACCGCAGTAGCACACTCGCGCTATGTTATAAAATACTTTAGGATGCCTATGTAGGTCTGTTCCTGTAGTTCCGGGATCAGAATATTGCTACGGTATCCCCTGCCTGTCGTAAGAGGCGACTAAAAGGGTCTTCCGGGATTGTGGGCGGCTAGAGTGGAAGCTTGAACCGTCCAGCTAGGCGATCCCGAAAAGCACGGCGGTACGTGTGGTCGCATACTGTCGTAAATACTAGGCGGAGCGGTGGGCCCAGCCACCTATCTGGGAGGAGAACGATGAGGCAACGCGCTCAGAGGATTCCGGTTGCGTTTCTTTGGAGATCCCGGAGTCCTCTTTGTAGCGCTGAGGATAGTCACCGGGCGGTTTTAGTGCGGTAAATATCACACATAACCCTTCGTCGCTCCCAGAGTGTCGGGTACTTTTTGAAGGTTTCCGTCTCGAAACAAAGACACTTTCCTATTTGCTGGCACCGACCCTAAAAATAATAAACTGTGCCAAGTTCCACATTTAAGCTTTTCGAGTGTTTTTGAAATACGCTACTAAAAATCTGTGTAGCAATCTAGCAATATATAAAAGGTAAATAATTGTAGAAATGACTAAAGCGGGTTTTTGGACGAGCCTTCAATATTTTAGGTTGAAGATTATAAATATAGAAAATATGTAAGTACCACGCAGGCTTGTATCACAGTACAAATATGGAACAGTATAGAAACTAAGCCTTGTTTAAGAAATAATTACCTACACTCTATTGAAGCCGGGTTGTCTCTATACAAAATTTTTTTCTTAATAGTTAATAATACAATATTTTTTTCTCAATATTTAATTTTTAATATAATATTAAAAAAACATTACAAATTATTCACTGAAAATACATTATTCTGCGACGACACGTCCGGAGTTCTTTATTATTTAATTATATTGCATATACCACGCAATACACTAGAGGCATTTTTAAAAAGATCGCGGAAACAAATAGCAACGTGACCACTCGTCCTGACACTAGCTACTGAAGCACCGCGAAAACCCCTTAGCGGCCTCGTCAATGAGTATGTTTGTGTGAGTGTGCCGTTTTCAAACGTTTGTAGGCAGTTTCCATACTGTTCCAATATGTCTACTGTGCTTGTATCGTTGTATCTTATATAAACACCTTCGCATAACTCAGCAGACTAACAAGTAGTAAAACTATTTCAATAAAATACATTGTGTTGGATACCTTTTAGCCAAACACCGTAGGTATAACTCATTTTATAGGCCGTTAACATTAAACATATTATTTACGTTTAAACCATGTTCTTAGAGTTAATATTTAATAATAAAACAATGTTTTAGTTTATAATTTGTTTACATTGCCAACACGGGTCTCTAATGTTTATGTACATACATACAAGTATATTTCTAACTTCCGTTCTATACTCCAAACGCGTTATTTACTCTTATTTTGGACCGAGATATAAGTAGGATATACTCATATCGATGTAAAACTTTTATTTTTGACTGAGAGATGATATACTCATATCGATGTAAAAAGTGGACCCGCACTTTTGTCATTTTTTTACAGATTAAAAATGTGAGAAAATTTGAGAGACCTTAAAAGAAAGTTCTCAAAGGTGTATGAAGTGTACCAATTCCCACTTGACCAACGTGGTTGACTGTGGTCTAAAACTGTCTCATTCATATAAAAGACCCGTGCGTATTAGTGGAATAAAAATAGTTATGATTACGAAATATGACAAATGGAATTAGCGTTCCAGAACCCTGGGGTCCGGGATCAGAATACGGCATCCACTGCCTGTCGTAAGAGGCGATTAAAATGGGCTTCCGGGATTGCGGGCGGCTAGAGTGGGAGCTGGAAGCGTTCGGTCAGGCGATCCCGGGAAGGACGGCGGTATGTGTGGTCGCATACAGTCGTAAAGACTAGACGGGTCGGTGAGCCCAGCCGCCCATCTGGGAGGATCCCGATGGGGCAACACGCTTAGAGGATTCCGGTTGCATTCCCTTAGAGATCCCGGAGTCCTCTTTGTAGCGCCGAGGACGGCCACCGACCAGGGGGAGGCGGGGTTTAGTGTGGTAAAAATCCCACATAACCCTGCGTCGCTCCCACGGCGTCGGGTACCTTTTGAAGGTTTCCCCCTCGAGAACAAAACAAAAAGATCCTATGGGCTTATGGATTTAGAAAACACCATCTTCCTAATTATAAGACTCTTACTATGCCATAAAATGCTTTGAAAACTCATCTTAAGCTGGTCATGCCTCTCAAGCGAAAATCGTGGACTTCGTATTAGTGGATACTCTTACTCTTACTTATCTGTTATGTCAGTCAAAGTTTGCACTTCCAACTTATTAAAGCGCTAATGAGTATGGTAGCAACGGCCGCAACTATTAACATTGCGCCCTCTAGTTCGAGAATCATAACGATATCTTTAAGAACTAGTTTCAAATACTTTTAAACTTCATGGGCGTATGAATAATGAAACCTAATTTCATTGTTTTGCTGAGAAATATTACAGAGTCCAGCCGGGAAGTTTTTTCATTCAACCGCCGCTGCTGGACCTAATTATGATTGCTTAACAAAGCTATAACATAATATAATATGTAAATACATCGTAATCTTTTTTGCGTACTCATTGTAGTAGAAATGATAAATTTTTCGTATATCGGAAAAATGCGGTAGCCTGAACTTTGCGCTAATTTCTACAAAAACAACAACTTTTGTTTAAGAAATAAATATTTTCGATTTTTGATTTTTTTTTGACAGCCGCCCTTCAGACCAGCCCTTTGCAATGATGCTGACGCTATTAGCGAGCATAATCATATTGAAAGTTTTATTTTCTTACTATTATATTTTTTTATCTGATTAAAATAGCAAACTAGCATGCAGTCAACCTGATGGTTAGTGGTCACTGCCGCCCATGGATATCTTTAACCAACTTCATATAGAGCATGGATTCTATCAGAAACCAATTACAGTTGCGTTGCTACTCCTGAGGACTAGGATGATCGCCTCATATAAAAGTGTGCCGGCAATCACACCCTTCCATCGAAACTCAAGACATGCTTCTCGCTAGAAATAGGTGTGGCGGCGGTACCTCTCCTTGAACAAGATTGGTACTACCACCTCCTAAATTAGAATAGAATAGTATTGTAACAGAATACCTCCATGATGACTGGCGGCCTCGCTTGTCTTTGATATAATTGTGTTTGAATTATCATGGCATGCTGCTGGGGTGGGTCCAACGGTCACTTGTGCTTCCAAAACTGCTGGGTCCAACTTTACAGCAAACAGTGCATCTGCGGGCCAAGTTAAAAAGCACTTAATAAGTTTGGCAAATTGATGTTTTGTAAGTTAAAATTACGGATAAAAAAGTAAAGTTGTTAAAAAATTTTAAACTGAAACAGAATTGATGTTTTGTAAGTTAAAATATATGAACTCAGGGAGGTGGGAGTGGCTGAAAAACAGCTCTCCATGGGATTTATTTCTTATGGTGGTAAAAGCTGAGCCACTTCCTTTTGCCTATAGTATGTAGAATCTTAAAAAAAAATATTCTTGGTGCTTTATGTTTTTGTTAGTTTGTTTCGCAATCTTACTTCAAATTTGTTTAATTAATAATTAAGTTCATTTTAGTTTTAAGATTCACTGTCATAATACTTGTCACCAGTGTTACATTTGAGGCAATAAACATATTTATTATCATTATTATTAAAATTACGGACAAACAAGTAAAATTGTTAAAAAAATTTAAAACTGAAAACTCTACTGCTTAAAAACGATTTGTCACCTTCAGTTTTAGTTAAATATATTTTTAGCTTTTTATTAGGTCTCGGCAAAATATTATAGTAACATATATGTATTATAATATAATTATGTAACTTAACTTCTTTTCCTTCTTTATGTTTGTTTATATGCTGTATGATAAGCCTGAATAAATTATATTTCTATTTCTATAACTACGTATATATGTATTTTTGGAAAAGTCTAGTTACTAACTTACATTTAGGCCTTTTCCCATATTTAGGTACAGACGCTATTTAAAAATATATATAGCAAATGTCTCTATAAAAACTGAAAATATTATAATGATATCTTCTAATCATATTTCACAAAGTGTTAAGCCCCTTAAGCTGTAGCGTGTGGCAAATAAATGGACATCATACAAACAAACATACAAAACGCTAGGCAACTCTAATTTGCTTTTGACTTACTTACTTTTTGACGCTGTTGGGTAAATATGGGGAATTGGAATTAGTGTTTTAAATATTATAAAAGCAACAGATGGTAAATTGCAACAGTCGCTCATGGAAATAATCGATCGTAGATAGTATAATGTACTTTACATGTTCCCGGCATATACTTATTGTATAGTCTATCTACCCTGGGAAGAACTTAAGGGAGAGTAACTCAAGTATTTGAGATTTTTTTTTCGTAAATGTGGATGCCTTAAATTTTATTTAATTTATTACAAACTACTATACTAGAACATCGTCCTTTCCACAATATAACATGTGTATCTAGTAAAATATGTAACTAATATTAGCAAAGGTGGTAGAATCAGTGTAGTTCGACCGGGGAAGTACCACCGCTACACCTATTTCGATGGAAGGGTGTGGTTGCCGGCACACTTTTATATAAGGCGACCATCGTAGTCCACGGAAGTAAGAACGCATCTATAATTGACTTCAGATGGAACCCACGTTCTACACGAAGTTGATTACAGACGTCCATGGGCGGCAGTAACCACTTACCATCAGGTGGACTGCATGCTCGTTTGCTACTTTAGTTAGATAAAAAAGGAATGTTCATTTATTACCTTACGTACAATAAGCAAGTAAGTCTGTTAACGCGTCTGTAAGCCTTAGCAACAGTGTACCTATCAATAAAGTGTATGATTCATAATCTAAGTATATATACTAAATATTGATTAATGTTTCCTACGTTTCATACTGACGCAATTTAACTCTCTAATTTCACGTCAAGTTATGACCAAATTAATAACGTACAAAATCTGGTCTAAATTATGTTTATTTTAGTATTTAAGTAGTTATTTCATATATAAACAACTCACCTTCTTTGGCGTATGAATGGTTAACTAACAGGTATTCACATTTCGAATTAAGAATCTGCAAAAAAGTATAAAAAAATGATAATTCTATAAAATATGTACACATAATAAATAATTATCATAATTAGATTCAGAGATGGAATTTTTGACCTTCTAGTCAAAAGTACGTCAGTTGGTGATATTAAATTCAATAATTACGCAAGGAAGATATTTTAATACACTAAACAGGTGTACAAATAACTGTATTTCTGTTAAATACGTACGGAAGTTTTCATAGTTGCGTCTCGTGTTCAATCTCCTGATTAAATTTGAAAAAATCCACTAAAATGTGATAAACCGGGTATAAAATTGCAGACACACTAATATTTTATTGGGTTAAGTACTTTAATGTCGGTATACAATTATACTTTAATTATTTATTACCCCCATTTTTGTCACATTTTTATAAGGAGTACACTTTATAAATACAATTTTATATGTATTTTTAACTGTTCCTATTTTTTAAATCTAATTCATTTTTATATAAAACAAAAACATCCATTTATTGACAAAGTTGGTATATTTTTATGGAGTACTAAATTACTCTGATTTAAATGATAAACTGTATTGGTAATAACGCCATCTATTTGAATATGCATACAACATTTCGAACTGTATGGTACTGAAGAACGAAAGAATCGTGTAAGTACCGTATGCATCCAAAGGTCTGATCTGTGAAGTTATACCTATAGTCGATAGGTGGTGCTATCAACAGTACTTAAGCTTCCTAGGAATAATAATAATGTACTATTGACTAAGTGGAATTGACTAGGGTTGCCAACAAAACGTTATTATAAATTATTAAACTTTTTTAATATTTCGGGGTAATTGTATTTTACGGAAAAAATAAATTAAACTAAAATACTTTATTTAGATGATCTGGGATTTAAAAAAAATCGTAAGCAGTTTTGCCATAAACAAACATTCTATGCAAAGTTTTCATAGCCACCATTATTTGCGTAACTGCGTTTAGAAGGACCTTAAAGATATAAGAATATTTTAATAAGATTTTTTTCTGAAAAAAGGCTTTCTTATGTATTTGAAATTTATCTAGCTATGTTTATCATTTGTTGCATCTATAAAACATAGACGCTACACATAACGCGAAGAGGTGCATGGACGTTCATGTAGTTAGTAAAACCATTTCGTTACAAATATTAACCTAACTATGGACAGATTTACTGTACTGGCAATCCCAGGGCGCGTTACTTGACGTGCGCGTGCGACTGACGCGGCTGCGGCTCCGTCACTCACCATTCCCACCACTCGTTAGTTCGATGTAACCACGAGCGGTCGTGTTGCTACTGGGCTCATTGTAGTTCGCACGAAAGCCCTAAAAAGTGCCTATTCAAATGTAGTCCCTTTGTCGTTTTTCACGCCACCTTCTGAAATTCGAGAGGAAAATCGATGCAAACGTAAGTGGTTTTTCATTTTTCACGGAATTTCCTGCACGTACATGGTGTACATATTGCACAATTTTCCTTTGATGCACTCGATTTTCATGACAAATAACGTTTTAATTATATGTTGCGACATCTTTCAAGTAATTATACCTACTGCAACTTTGTATAATTAACTTATAAGCGTCCTTATTCGTAGTGACTTTCTCTTCACTAAAGCCAAACACGACTGTTAACTTTAACCATGTTTTCTGACTAATACTTGTAAGATTTTATCAAACTTTAAATTTAAACACTCGTATGTACCTACTACTCGTTGATGTAGGTTAAGATACAAACAATTACAAACACAGTGATATATTCCGTAATATTCCAGCCAAAATCTTCGTACCCGTGAAATGGGGAGTCTAGACGAGGCACTTGACCCCAATCAGGCCTGTGAACCGAAAAGGTCCGAACAATGTCCCCACATTCTATTAATGAACACGTGGTGATATATTTAGACCATGTAGCGACGGAGACGGCTAACTTAAATGTAAATCTGTTAACGCGGACACCTTTCCGGTAACTAATCAATTTGCATGCTCGTTTAAAACTCGTGCTCTATCAACTAACTGAAAAGACCTCTAAAACTATCAATGTATAAATTAAATTATGTATTCAGGAAACCTGTCCTTATTTATGTACTCTGCCTTGACGTTACGAATTTTTCTAATCTGTACTCATTTCGGTGTAATTATCCGGTTAATTAATAAGTTTCGTTGTGTTATTTGTTTATGAGGTCTATGGCTTTTGTGTTGTTGACTCATGCAATATTGGTCCATGAATATTGTATGAAGCGTTTAAAATGTTATCTATGTTTGGTTTGGTCACCATGCGTGTCATACATCTGATAAGATTGGTTAGATCGTTTCGTAACACACTATAGAACGGTATTTAACTACCTATCTTAAAATTTTCCTGCACAAGATGATAGAGGATCAACGCAATGTAAACAATAAATTAGTAAGATTTTGTTTAAAGTATAAAATAATAAAGAAGTAGCGAGGTCGGCCGCGAGTCTCGTGCATGGTTTTTCCCAATTACCAATGTTTCGGGAAAATATATTACGATAATTATGCAAAAAGTGATAAAAAGAACATACGATAATTTAACAGTATACGTTTTTAGGGCTGGCCTGGACAGAAACACACAGACAGTCATAAGACTGGAACGAAGACAGTCATAAGACAGATAAATAAGGTTTATTGATTTTTTGGTAGACTTAAAAATTTTGGGTATACAAATTGCTGTTAAAGTACCTACTGCTGGAGTAAGAAAAATACGAATTATTATATTTTGGACGCATGTCAAGTTATTTTAGCTACTACATATTTGAGAAGTAGTTATCGTGTCGCAAACGTCGTCTGAAAATAAACGTTACATAATTTCATTCATACTCCTAGCACTAGGATGTCATTTTTGGCAACTAAGAGTTATAGTATTCTTGAATCTACCGATACAATTTTATTGTAAACAAATGACCATGACATACACCTTTTTGACGTGTGAAAACCCTAAAAGGGTTCTTCTCTGCGCGGAGGCAGCTGAGAGGAGATGCCGGACTCCTACCGGCTAAAACCCCACGGTGTTCCTCGATACGCCCTTTGTCGGGACCGCGGGTACGCTAATAGCATTTGTCCGCGGTCCCGATGGCAACCATGAATTACACCTGACTATTGCTCAGGACGAGTGATTAACCCCATATATAGACTACCTGCGGTCGGCTACAGGTACGACCCCTCAGGACCAAGCTGAAATGGCTCGGATACGTATGACTACCTTATTATATTTTTTAATACACAATAGCATTTGATAGTGCTGTCATAGGGCAGAATTTTTAGAGATAATGTGGTACTACCCTTCGTATTAGTTAATTATATGCAAATGAAACACAACTATGTAGAGTCTTATGAATTACGCTCGTGTACATGTGAATAACCCCAAATAGGATATATCGTAATAGAAAATCCTCATTTAAGTGTGTCTCCCATGCCACACGATTTATATGACATATTAGCGCATATAGCTGTCATTGATAATTGATATAAATTAGAAAAACGTAGAGTGGTAGGACAAAAAAGATGATTGGATTATTTGTTTTAAAACGTGTTATTAAGTAAAATTTTATGACAATATGCAAAGTCAAGAGTTTGGAAAATGTTATAAGTTATTTTAATATAATAATAATAGTAATGCTCTTTATTGTATCAAAAAGTATACATAATATTTTATATTCTGAAAATTTCTTGACCAGCATTTTCACTGTGTAAATATTGCATAGATACTCACAACATTAATTAGTCTCGCCATGTTGGTAAGAGTCAAATTCCAAATATAGTTCATTAAAATAAATAATGGGCAAAGAACAATAAGTAAGCAAAAGTAAGTAAAAAGCGATAAATCACAATTTAGGTGAGTTAGGGTAACATCGGCACATAAATGAAAGAAACTGTAAAATAATTGGAGCATTTTTGGCGTGTTTCTTAAAAATCTAAAACATTACATTCATTAATAGGTACATTATATACAGTAGTAATATTACATACAGTTATAAGCCGTAGTCTACGGTGTTGCAGATTAAAAAAAGTAGACAAACTAATCTGCAAAATCTATACTAATATTATAAAGCGGAAGAGTTTGTTTGTTTGTTTATTTATTTGAACGCGCTAATCTCAGGAACTACTGGTTCGAATTGAAAAAATTATTTTTGTGTTGAATAGACCATTTATCGAGGAAGGTTTTAGGCTATATAACATAAAAAACAAGGAAAAGTATCCTTGAGGGCTTCCAAGGCTTATTCATTCTGCGTGCGCTGCGAAAACGGTTCAAGATACCAAAGACATATATTATCTTTGGTATCTTGAACCGTTTTCGCAGCGTTATGAAAACCATTCCACGCGGATGAAGTTGCGGGCACAGTTTTGTTTTATACAGTTTCACCCCAACTCCGATGTTACCCCAACTTACCTTATATAATCTTTCGATATGCTATAAGGAAAGCGTCGCCTTTGTATTGTTTCACTCATTTTCATGCCCTCCCGCGGCTCAAAAGATTTCCACTGGTAGACATAGACACTATTTTCGTTATTAAGTTAATTTATAATTACTCAAGAAAAAAGCATCAATATTAAGCTTCATGTAAGTAAAGTAATATCCATTAATACTATTGTTATTCTTTTTTATTTATCTAAATCATATGTTACTTTCACTTTTTTAAAGAATTCACAAACGAGAGTTTGCCAAATTTTAATAGGAATATATGCAACTCTTAACGTTTAATTTTAGATGTTATAAGACAAAAATAGAATGCTTTGTAAAAGTAAACCACTGTTATATTTATGGGTCATCTATATATTAATACGTGAAGCAAAAAAAGGTGATTCGTTTTTAAAATTTTTGCCGCAGACGGAGGAGTATGGAATTACGAACGGTTATAGTTGATGATTTTTTTCAAATAATGCATATAACATACATAAAATCAACTAAAACATATCGCACACACTACCTTGCATTTGACACAAAAACATACATAATAAACGAAATAGAACATTCAATATCTTACAATGAAAATACATAACGTCAAAAATGTCAGATATCTTTGTCAAAATACCCGATATTGCTTTTAAATGCAGCCTAGCTAATTAAACCTTTTTACCTTTAATTTATTTGAATTTGAGAAATATTCGTGCTACTTCGGTTAATATGAAGTTTAGTTTTTAATTTAAACTACGGTCGAATTTCGACCGTTGCGACGGGCGACTAGTTAAAATTATTATTAAGATTTTTAGTAATAAACTAAGTACTCTTCCCTCTTGTCAATGAAACTGACTAAAACTCATCTTCCTGTCTTTGTCAATGTTTCAATTGGTATAAACTTTATTTATTTATTGTTAGGTTTCGGTTAATCTATTGAAACGTAATAACGAATAACTTAAAATCTTCACGATTCAAGTGATTCTATAGCTATATATCCTATAGCTGCTATGGTATAACATACAAAACAGAAATTAGTAATATGGAACCCTCCGTGCGCGAATTATAATCGCACTTGTTTATAACAAATACACATAAACATAAATACTCGTTATTAAAAGCTACTCAATTTATCCTTGCATTCAAATAACATTTCTCAGTTACTAGTATGATATAATATCATTAGAATATTGAGTGTGTAAAACTTATTATCGCATCAACGTTCAATGTCAAGGGGGTAATTCGAGTAATGTTCACTGCTGTTGCATTTTATCGCGTATATTTAATAGTATACGTCCAGCCCCGGATCTTAATTTTTTTTTAGGCGGGGCAAAAACTGAAAAATGCCGCCCCAGCACAAAATAATCAATTTCTTGAGAATCTCTTACCCGCATCATTGAAAGCTTCATAACTTGGAAATGGCTGGTCCAATTTTCACCAAACATAGCTAAGAACCATCTCGTAAAAAATAGCTCCCGATTAAAACAAACTGCATTGAAATCGGTGCACCCATTCAGGAGCTATAACTACGACACCACGTATAGACAGACACACAGACTGACAAAGACTTGAAACTTCCGTCTTCTTTTCGTCTAGGTTTTAAAAACGGAAAAGAAGTAATTAAACGCGAAAAAAGTAATAATATAGTAACTTAAAAAGCATAAAATAGTTACGATAAAATACCTACTTACTTTTAAAGGCGATCGATCTGGTGCCTATTGTAAGTCAGAGATAAGTAAATTATGAGTTGTCCATTCGTCTATAAAACTCGCCGCCTCGCCGCCCCTCTGAACTTGCCGCCCGGGGCGCGGGCCCCGGCTTGCCCCCCCCTAGATCCGGGGCTGTATACGTCATTGCTAAAATCATATATAATTAAACCACAACGTGTCATGAAAATCTATGACGATCATCGTAAAAAAAACACGACACGACGTTTCGGAACCTGGTTTTGCAATACGTTATGATGTGATGGCGTGTCGTGAAAATCTGCGATACAATGCATAGACGTATGACGCGTTGCTTTGGGGCACGACGTCGCGCCGTGACACAATGTGATGTCGCTTCGTGGAAATCTACGATGTGTATCGAAATAAAATATGACTGAAACGATATTGTTTTGGAACCTGACGTTGTAACGCATTACGACGTGACGCCGTGTCGTGGAAATCTGTGATACAACGCAGACTCATGACGCATTGCTTCGGGACACGACGTCGCGCCGTGTCCTATGTGTGTCGTTTCGTGGAAATCTACGATGTGCATCACAAAAAACATGATACGTTTTGGGACACGACTTCTCGACGTGCTACGATGAGACATCGTAGGGTCTGTATGAGAATCATACATGTTTCCTTTTTTAATAAGATAATTTAAATATGACCGAAGATTAAATAATAATTAATCCGTAAATTATAAGTAATGCAATTTATTCAAAGGTTCGCAAAGGATAACTAATAATTATGAAGTTATTACTACAAATGTGTTGAAAAGTAAAATGTTTATATGTATATTGCTTTTCCCTGTCCTTAGAACAAAAATTGACGTGCTGATATTGCCTTAAACTATTTTTATAAATACTTATGGCATTTTTTCTATGGTTATGGTGAAAAAATTACTGACATTGACATACTGACACATAATTGTCAAGTTACAACAAAATATTTACCAAAGAATTCAACTTAACATTTTTTTCATGTTTTATATGGCCTTGGCTTCTTTGCCTTTCAGCCTAACTGACAAATTTCGTAGAACCGCAGAGAACTTCTGGTTAGCGTATAGCTAAGACGTTGGTTAATTAGGGTAGCGGTCAAACCGAAGTCGACGACTCTCCTCTTGGGGCGCGCGCTCATTCCTTTATTTGATCTTCATCGCCTTATCTCCTCCTCCAACTCCTTATGGATTTCCATCAACAACTTCCATAGATTATTTTTGGCTTCTGGGCTGTTTCTTGTTTGACTTCTTCGTTTTAAAATTCAGAAAAAAACTAAGACACTTCTTTTGAGCGCCGATTGATTTCAGGGATTCGGTTCTATTACTTCGTGTAGCTATAGTTAAGAATATGCACCCCGATTAGCCATAAAGATAGCTGATTGCTGGCTTGGATTGTCCGAATAAAGGATAAAATTATTTGAACCTTTATTTGATTCAAATATATTTTATTCTCAGCACTTAAGGCAGTCTGAAAGTTCAACTACTTATTGTTTGTATTATTTCTGTTAACACCGTTTCTCAGTAGAACTCTAGTCTCTACCAGTATACTCTAGTTTAAATGGTACAAAAAATCCGCGTAATGCACAACACTTTTTTACTCCATTCTCGCAATAATTACAGTTATAGAAGTGCCACAATGTCAATAGTTGTTGAACAATTACCGCTGCGCGTGTTCGAACGCACCTATATAAAATATACCTTTATCTATAATAGTATAGAAAACTCTTTTTCATATGTTTCCTATAGAATTGGTGAATTTTAAAGTATGTATATACATATTAAAATTAAATATTTCCTGATATATAATGAACACTGCGATAAAATATTAAGTAGGTAATCGTGTTGGTTAAATATTTCATTGAATATTTGCTCGTTTTATGCAAACTGGTAACGACAAATCGGTCAAGTTTATCATAAACTATAAGTCAGATCGATCATGTGCTAGTTCACATGAAATATGCATACAATGGTTACCGACTTCGTTTCATAGATCATAATTGCAGCGTTGCAGCGGAATCTTCTGAACGAAGATTCCGCTGCAACGGGACAAGATGAATTGAGATACTTCGCAAAAGTAAAATATACGAAAAAACTCGTAAGAGTCGGCAAGACCTTATCATGTCGGAATTCGTTTTTATTATAGTCGTAGCGAATGAACTTGCAGTTCACCCAATGGTAAGTGACCGTCGCCGCCGATTGACCTATATTTAACCCTAGATAAGATTAGAATCTTCTGAGGTCAACCACAGACGCGTTGATGACTAAGTTAGGACGTCTCGTCCTCCGGTTGCGTTCTTTTGGAGATCCCGTAGTCCTTTTTGTAGCGCTAAGAACGGCCACAGGGGAGGTTTCTCCCTCGAGAGACAAAAAAAAGTTAGGATGCCTAGGATATGCATATCTCCCTTACTCTACACTAGAACACAGCAGCGCTTAACACTACACAGACAGAAATGGCTTTCCTCAACCGAAAACATTATTAGAAATTTGATTACGAATGAAAAGTTTAATTTTGCCACTTTTCAAGGTGGACGTTTGACTTAAGTATTCGGGAAGTTCTTCCATTCATACATCAGTCTTTTAATGTCTACTGCTGGACATTGGCATCCTCTAAGTGTTGCCACTGCAACCGGGCCTGTGCCTTCTGAATCCAATAGTTTCCCCCTGTCTTCTTCAGCTCATCGGTCCCCCTGGATTGCGACCTGTGCTGCTTTTGCCTAAACTTGGTTGCCACTTCCTCAAGTCCGCTCGAAGGACCGGTAACTGAAGAGAAAGAAAGGAATGACCTTTCTTTCTCTTCAGTTTACCGATAAATAGAGATCAGCTACATTGCCACTTCAGCTTGCTAATTGTAACTTGCTTCCACTCATCATTTAAAAGTACATACATTATAACCGAAAATAAAGTCGTAAACGTAAAAAGTGTGCCATGTACATTGCAATGTGTACTGGGGTAGCGACAACAGAAGAGTACTTCGAGTACTTCTAGAAAGTCTGTGATACGTCACACGCACGTATTTAATTACCCACAGTTATCTTTACGGCCATATCATTAATGGTCACGAGGCCACCCCGACGCGCCCGCGCCTCTAATCGTTCATCTCGCCGCGTCCAGACGTATTGTGTGTTTACGACCACAACATAGGGACGGTCTGTCTGAGAACGTCGATTTTAAAATCGATTTTATTCTATGTCTGAAGAATCGAGATACAGAAATATTTTTGAATAAAGCGCTTGGGAACCTTTTTGGCATCGCAGCTCATAGCAGTTACATAAATTAATGGCAGGTTCTAGTTGGCATAAGATAAAGTTTACAGAGTTAGTTTCTTAAATTGCCGATATAAGAAAAGAAAAGAAGTAGATCTTCGGGACATAAATAGTTCTAGGAAAGTCCGTGGCGCCTCCCACAATACGACAAAGAGAGGGCTAACTGCAATTTGCCGATTATTGAACTACAGAAACGATTTCTTATATATTTTTAGCATTATAAAAGGAACCTAATTCGATTCGCTACATTTGTTAAGTTACTTAATGTCATCTAAAAAACGTGTTTTTAGGTCAAAATCGATTCGATTAATCGATCACAGATCGCCGTCCCTACTTCAACTGATCTGAAAGTCAAACCCGAGATGGGTGTCGGGTGGCTCGTCTTGATTTCTACCTGCTAGCCACAATCCGGTTGCTACCGTGCTTAAGTTCTATAACCTGATTTGTCGCTAATATCTTCTTGCGTTTTTTATTGTGTTGGATTTAATTGTTGTCATATGACTTTTTTTGTAAGTTATGCTGTTGATGTGTCAATAAATAAATAAATAATAGTCAAATTAATACCATTGCATTTGTGGCTCCAAAAATACAATGTAAATGAGGTAAGAATATGGATAGATGTGTTTTCAAGCGTTACGATGTAATTTGGTAAATGATCGTATATAATATTTTTTCCTAAACAAAAAAAGCTGCTTATAAATTCAATAGTTTTTATTTAAAAATATAATTGTTTAAGTGTAAAGGAAGTTGAGTATAAAAATCTCGTCATAACAAACACAGTGTAAGGTAAACTCGTGAAGATACGCGTACCAATGTCATTCTTACACACTGTTTTTAAAAGAACTCAATGTAATATGATTACAAACGCTTTTTTCCTATTTTCTTAAAATAGTGCTGTTGATATTGTTTTCCGGTGTGAAGATAGTTAGCTTCATTAATAATAATTATGATCTTTCAATCTAAATATATAAAAAGGAAAACTGACTTAATTACTAATGAATCAACGCACAGCCCCAACTACCATGATTAGAAATTCTAAATTTTTCATCCTTTTTTCTTTTATGGGAAGGTGAGCATGAAGAAAGGATTTGGAGATTGGCAGGGGATAAAAATGGCGAAGAAAGTTTTTTTTATGAAAAACCACATATTTTGATGCTAACATATTTAAACTTAGTGTTTAGGTTTCTGATTTGATATAATAGAAAATCTGTTTCATCGTTTTCATAAAATTAACCACTTACAGTGTAAAATAGGGGTTGAAAGTTTTTTCGGAAGAAATGAAATGAAATGAAATGTCTTTATTTTGTATAGGCCTGCGGGGGCACTTACAAATTGTCAGTTACATTTTTTTTTCTTACACTACCACCGGACTTACCTACTTACATACTTACTTCTTACATACGACCTCAACTGAGAAGATCCGGCAAGAAACTCAGCGGGCTTATCTTTTTTTCTTATTTATATTCATTTTTTTTATAGAATAGTAGTTTATAAAAGTCATATAATACTAGTTTTGTTCAAACTGAACCTGAAGTATAGACGGCTAATAAATAGGTACATCGTTCAACAATTTATTTTACAGTCGCTGTTATTCAAAAAATCTAATATTCTGCTGATTACGTCGTACCAATTTTGCTTAAAACGAGGGGACCTTAATATTACCAGTATATTGAAACTTGAGGTGTCTACAATTTTTTTCTCTTTCCAGATCAGTCGCGGTCTAACTCTGTGATCGACCGTCGCCCATCGCAGTTATCAGTTCCATCCCGATGGGTTGAGTACGCCGACATTTCGTGTTTGTGGTCACACCACCGACGCTGTAAGTATTTTTACCTTTATTTTATCCTTTATCCTTTATTTAGAAGAGGTGGTTGAACCAATGTAGAGGTGGTAGAACCGACCGGGGAAGTACCACTGCCACACCTATTTCTAGCGTGAAGCATTTCTTGCGTTTCGATAGAAGGGTGTGGTTGCCGGCCACGTGAGGCGACTACCATAGTCCTCAGGAGTAACAACGCATCTGTGATAGACTTCATATGAAACCCATGTTCTATATGTAGTTGATTACAGATGTTCATGGGCGGCAGTGACCACTTACCATCAGGTGGACTGCATGCTCGTTTGTTACTTCAATTAAATAAAAAAAATCCTAATCGCAGCGACCGTGACCATGATTCCTCGGAATGTGAATTCCACGTATAATAATAAAATTAATTATGAAGTTAAACTAAGTAAGACATGTGGGAAATTATGTAAGAAACTAAGAATATTTGCGGTTGGAGGGATCGTTAATTTGCCACTATACCTACTACGGATACATTACTCATTTACTGTAAGTAAAAAATACATTAGGACACAAATGATCAAAAACAATTCTGATTGTTTCAAAAACAATTCTGATTGTTTTTGAGTTAATCAATCAAAAAGGAAAGAATCTCCTTGAAAAAAATTTGTAAAAAAGAAAATTTTCAAATTTTTGTGAAGTCTACGAATTTGTATGTAGCCAGCGCTGTGTATGCCTTAAATCCCTAAACCCTCCTTTTCTCAGAAATCCCGTGCCTAGCCATGGCTATACAATGAACAAATAAATATCTATATATTAATACGTGAAGCAAAACCTTGTGATTCGTTTTTAAGATATTTGCCGCAGACGGAGGACTATGAAATTACGCACGGTTATAGTTGATGTAGAGAAGGATTGCGCAATGCTAATATTTTTTTTCAAATAAGGCGTAAAATATACATAAAAACAAATAATAAACGAAATAGAACATTCAATGTCTTGCTATGAAAACACATGACGTCAAAAATGTCAGTTGTCTTTATCAAAATACCCGCTTTTAAATGCAGCTTAGCTAATTAAACCTTTTTACCTTTAACGGATGCGTTCAAAATAACTTGAGAATTTGAGAAATTTTCGTCTTATGGTCGAATTTCGACCGTTGTAACGGGTGACTAGTTTTAATAATACCACGGTACAAATATCTACAGTAGTCTAACTCCTTAGAAGCGCACGAAACGCAAGTTATACCTACGCGCCTCGATTTCGGTTTGCATTCGGTATACAAACAGACCCGAATGTGCCGTAATGACGAGCGGACGGTGTAACGGTTTTTTGAGCAGTGTTTTTTTTATTTTACTAATAATATGGCGAAGAAGAATTGTAGACTATATTGTGCTGTTTTTGGTTGTTTGAATTCTACATTAACACATCCAAAGATAACATTTTTTAAATTGCCTTGAAACTACGAAAGGTAAGACAATTATAATGTTTTTTTATGTACTAGAACTACCTTCTTTCTTTGTTTCTTTTTTAATAAATTGGTTTTTAGCTTTTCTATCGAATGTAATACCTAGATCCATAAATAATTAAAGGATATTATGATAAAGGGAAGTGTCATAGGTAAGTATGTGTGTCCTACCTGCCATTGGCGAAGTGTATCTCTTTTCAATAAAGTACATAGTTATAGGTAACTGATATTTTTGCAAAAAATAGAATATTGTTCGATAAATAAATAACTACATAAAATAAATAAATCATTTTAAATTTATAATTACATTTTTAAACCTTTTTTTTGTTGTCGAGGGGGAAACTTTCAAAAGGTACCCGACGCCGTGGGAGCGACGCAGGGTTATGTGTGATTTTTACCGCACTAAAACCCCCCCGGTGGCCGTCCTCGGCGCTAAAAAGGAGGACTCCGGGATCTCGAAACGACTTCAACCGGAATCCTCCGAGCGCGTTGCCCCATCGGGCTCCTCCCAGATGGGCGTTTGGGCCCACCACTTCGGCTAGTCTTTACGACGGTATGCGACCACACATACCGTCGTCCTTCCCGGGATTGCTTGACCGAACGGTTCGAGCTCTCACTCTAGCCGTCTGCAAACACGGAAGCCCCTTTTAGTTGCCTCTTACGACAGGCATGTCATAGCCCTATTCTGATCCCGGAGCTACAGGGATGACAGACTTGCCTGAAAAAAAAGCTCTTTTTTATATTTGTGGATATCTCCTAAAACGTTGTTTGGAGAAAGATGATTGTCAAGCCTTGAAGTCATATATAAAGCCCAATCAAAGAAGCCATAATTTCAGCGAAGAGAGTCGGTATTTAAGCTACCGGGACTACTGCAAAAATAATTTACAAAGTTTTTTAATAATACGCAGGGATGATTTTGTGCAATATGTAGAAAAATTGGAGGAAATATTTCGAACTTCATTTAAAACAACACATATAAATTGTAAAGTAGCTGCAGGTATTTATAACCAAATGAAAGATATTCCTTTTTCTCCACCATGTCAATATTTCCCAAAATTATTTTTTATTATGCTTTTTATCCGAATGCGAATTTTTTATAATATTAAATTTAATAATAAAACTTTTCGTACGTCTCAGTCGAGGCGCAAATATTTTTCAGTGTCAAATTTGTAATTATTATTAGTAAGATAATGATTTGTTATTAAAAGTCTCACATATTAAAATAATAGTTATTTTTTATAACCTAAATCAACTAATTATAAAACATTAAATGTATTCAACACTTCCTATACAATTCACCATGAATTGTATTAGTTTAAATAAAAATATATAATAATTACTATCAAAAATCTAGAAAGAAAGTATTCATACTGGCAGATGTAGTTAAAATACTATAGGCAGGCAGCCCTAACGCAATCTTTCGCCCAACGCCTCTGTAGGTATAAAATTCAAGGACACGGCAGAGTTAGACTACTGTATGATAATAATACTGTGATAACACGGAACAAAACATTCCAATGACAAACACGTTACTCAGTAGTTAATGGAGCGTTAGACGTCAGTGACACAAACTTGTTTAGTTCGACCCATATATTCAAATGACTATTAATTATTATAGAAACCAGAACGATCATACGAGTCTTTGTCAATAATTTTACGGTTAATTGTTCGATAGTTAGCATAACGGATAATCATTATGTAGCTGATGAGATGTGATATGTACCTACTGATAAAATATCGCGGCTTTCTTGAAGTTGTATAAACTTGCATAAAAAGTATGAGTTTTTCAGAAGTATTTTGGACGACATTGTTGACTCTGCATTTTCTTATTTTCATGACCTAGTAACGCTTTTTCATAAACTATGTTTTCCTACAATAAGAATTAAGCTTAAAAACCAGAAAAAAATAAATGGATAAGCAAAGGGCTTAGGATTAGTTGTTAGACAAAGAGATCTCTTTAAAATTTACAAAAAAATTGTCTTGATATGATAATGAGCATAAATATACAAAAAATACTGTAAAATTTTAAAAATATGCATAGAAAAATCTCGAAAACTATATAATGATAAAGTTTTGAAGTGCAAATTGAAAGACAGTTTAATTATCGTACTTTTTTTGTTCTAAACCCTTTCAAATCGGTAGTACTTTCTCTTGATCGTGTTTCATGTTTGTGCTTGAGAAAATCCTAAATTAGCTGTTCTGAAAAGTTCAACGTCAGTGGTCTTTCATTCTTTTCATGACACGATTTCTATAACACGTAAAAATATTTCTCAATTCGAAAATTTTTTTCGCAACTCCCTTTTCGTCCGCTCCATAATTTTATTTAATAGATATGATATATATAGATGTTAGTCTTATATATAAGTTAAATAAATGATTAAGTATATAATGTTATATCTGACGTCGCCACATGTTTTTCACACTTTAAGTGATATGTATATATATATATATATATTTCGTGTCCCCCTTATTGGAGATTTGGCGATCACCCGAGGTCTCGTGACCCACACGTCGAGAAACACTGTTCTAAGCGAAATTGTTCTTAATAATTGCCATTATTAATATTGTTATAACTGTTTCGAGGCTTTAATTAATTTATTTATGCTCAGCACGCGTTTGAATTGAAGTGGCGTAGACCACTTATCAGGTGTAAATTGAAATAACTTTCACACTTAAGTATACTTTAATGATTATAGATTATTTCTTTTATTATAATCAGCATGTGTTCCACCCGATTTTAAGTGACCGCTTATGGACATTTTTATGGCATCGTAATACTGCCGTCGTAATTAAAAAAGGCATAACTAACATTTTGCAAATTTTGAGAAAATCAAGATTAAAATATTTTTTGAATGTTGTTGAAAAAACACATCTAAATTGTTATTTTTTGAAATTGTGTGAAGGTTAAAAGTTGCCTTAGTTTAGTATGTATACAACGTTAGTAATATTATATTTTTAATTATAATGGATATACTTAATAACTAGCATTATTCTTTTTAACTTAACATAAAAAATATCATTAAAAGGGCGATCTTACGTTTAAAAGGCACATATAACCAGATATGCCTTATTATTGTAAAATTTTGGATTAAAAAACAAAAATGTTACCATAAAAAGGCACTTTTACTTAGTTGTGCCTTTTCACTGTGATTAATTAGAATAAATACATACAATAAATACTAGAATTAATTCCTAATATTTATATTTTATACTTTTTGATGTGTATTTTATTATGTCCTAGCAGTACGATTGTATAATATATAATAGGCTGATAAATATAATTGTGTTAGAAATAAGGTACTTATAAAAAATAAAACATTTATTAAGGTTCCGATTGAATGATTTATAGGTACTTTGTAATCTTTGTCTAACATTGAATCATCAGAATCAAAATCTTACCAAACTGCCTCACTTGATTCTTGTACGGAGTTCTGAATGCGACTTGTTGACGGGACAGATATTTGTTCGTCTCGTCTCTGTAGTTCTGGGATCAGAATAGGGCTACGGCATCCCCTGCCTGTCGTAAGAGGCAACTAAAAGGGGTTTCCGAGGTTGGCTAGAGTGGGAGCTCGAACCGTTCGGTCAGGCGATCCCAGGAAGGTCGGCGGTATGTGTGGCCGCATATCGTCGTAAAGACTAGACGGGGCGGTGGGCCCAGCCGCCCATCTGGGAGGAGCCCGATGGGGCAACGCGCTTAGATGATACCTGCTGCGTTCGTTAGGAGGTCCCGGAGTCCTTTTTATAACGCCGAGGACGGCCACCGAAGGGGTTTAGTGCGGTAAAAATCCCACATAACCCTGCGTCGCTCCCACGGCGTCGGGTACCTTTGGAAGGTTTCCCCCTCGAAAACAAAAAAATAATAATAAATGCAGTCCACCTGATGGTAAGCGGTCACTGCTACAATGTCACCGGAAAGCACATACAAGTGTAGTCTCGTCTCGATACGTCAGGCACAACTGACGGCATTCCCTGCCTACTCTGCCCTCCGGACTCCGTTTCCGTTCAGAGATGTTTAGTAGTAAAGGCACAACCGCCAATGTGCTGTTTTTAATACAAAATTTTAGAGCGTGTGGGTAAATAGAAAGGGCATAATTGCCAGTTGTGACTTTTCTTTCTACTTTAATTGCTAAAGTATCGGTATAAAAAAATAAGCACAATTGCCACATAAGCCTTTTATATGTAACTTACGTCAGTTATGTCCTTTCAATTAAATATATTAAAAATAAAAAGGTGACATAAAAGTCATATCTCACAATATGCCCTTTTATTGTAATAAAACTTAAAAAATAGTGCAGTTGTGCCCTTTAAACTTATGCTATCTCTGTTATTATTGTTTCTAAAAATCTACAAAAAATCCGGCAGATAGGCCTTTTTTTCCTGATTCCGAATATATATATAACTCAATTTCACAAAAAATGTTAGTTTCGGTAACACGGCAAAATAGCAATCGGAGATGCAGTCCACATAGTAAGCAGCAGATAGTAATTGGTCATAGTCATAGTCACTTCATGCAGAACAGGTGTTTATTTGAAGTCGATAACACATGCGTTGCTACTCCCGAGAACAAATCGTAAGTTGAAATGCCTTCTTCCTTACCAAATTCTTCAAACCAGAACATAACAGCGCTATTAGGTGAAAATAGATGTTGGAGTGAGACCTCCGAAGTCAAACCTTAAAGGTTTCTACTTGAGGGTTAGGTTACTACTAGAAGGTTTTACTATTTTGGAAGTGCAATTAACATAATCGATGCACGAGCTCGACGATCCATAAATGACCTATGTAGCGGAGCGGTCTGACACGCAGTAGGTTTCGGTAATCCCCAGCCAGGATGATGAATGAAGTCTGCCTGAACGATGAATTTAAATTGTTGTTTAGGTCTGGTTGTTTGTTCGTCTTTGTGTGTGTTCATGGGTCCCACGATAAACGAAAGACCTAGTGTGTGGCTGTAAGTATTACCTTTAAATACCAATAACATTGAAATAAAATAATATTGGCAATTCAAACCAATTATTGGTGAATTAAAGATCTCGATTGTTTTGCGAATCCGGTGCAATGTTGGTAGACGGCATAATTAATATCGATTAACATTGGAATTCTCGGCGATGCATGGGGCTCGAGCGGTCAACGACCCGTCCGGAGTGCGTTCACTGCGTGCGTGCGTCTTAGTGCATTCAACCTATTAATTTCACCATGACACGCATATCTTTTGAGCCCCATCTAGGATTTTTACTCGTCATATTGAGGGTAATGTTTTTGTCCGTATCTATGTATGTGCGCGTATGTTTGTATGTATGTACGTCTATTTCTTTAACGCGTTAAAGCTGACTTGACTGGTTGTACCCTGATGCACGACCTAAAACAGGTCCCTCCCCGTCCATCACCTATAATATCTATACTTATATCGTCAACCCATTATTGTCTCACTGCTGGACACGGGTCTTCTCTCAGAATGAGAGAGTTTAGGCTATAGCCCACCGCGCTGGCCAAGTGCGCATTGGTGGACTTCACACACCTCCGAGAACTTTTTTTTAAAGAACTCTCGGGTGTGTAGGTTCCTCACGATGTTTTCCTTCACCGAAAAGCAGTGATAATTAATTTCTAATACGCACATAATTTTAGAAAAATCAGTGGTGCGTGCCTGGGTTTGAACCTCGGACCTCTCGATCAATAGGGCAAGTTTCAACCATTAGGCTATCATTGCACGTATAGCTTCAAGTCCCTAATCCGTAGCAAAAAATGTCTACAACTACTTGATTGTGTTATGCTACTCTCGTACCTACGCGAGCTTAGCTAAACCTCTCCCGTACCCCCTATCGTCACTTTGCCACATGAAACTGTTCTTTTTATTATTGGTGTGCACGTAACATAATACCTGCCTTATTCATAGTGACATTAGCTTAGTTGTTTCAGCTTAACTTCAGCATAGCTTAGGTTTATGTCTGCACCGGCTTTACAAAAGACTTACAGAATCTAGCAGCATTCTTGTAAATGAGACATGGAGTCTGGCTTCCTAACGGACCTAAGTTTGACGTTATTTCTTTACAATTTTCTTATATTGTTTTCTCGGTTTCTATTCAATATTTTTTCCGTCTCTAGAAAATTTGCAAAAGAAGTCGTAAACAGGTACGAGTAATTCATTTATTACTCGTGGTTGATGATTTAGTGAAACCTGTTCATGGTCATTTGTACCCAGTTATTTTTATCAACTGTACAATAGCGAACGTTTTTTCATTTGATCTTATTACTCGTTAAATTGCATTATTATATTTCACACGTTCAACGCTAAGAAAAAAGTATAATAATTCCATTTAGTTAGTGGTAGACGATGGTGACCGACAGTGAGAGCTATTCAAACTTCTCTAAGTGTGTGAGGGCGTCGATACTAAGCAATGTATACAGTATAACCCAAGCAGCCTCTTAGAAACATACATATAGTCACTATATCACTTAGAAAATTCATATTCATGTGACAATATACGACTGATTTTACAGAGTTACAGGTGTTTTTTCTTTTGATTATTTACAGCTGATAGAACCAATGTAGTCGACTGGGGACATCCCTAGTCGACTACATTGGTTCTACCAGTACATACCATCGCCACACCTATTTCTAGCGTGAAGCATTTCTTGCGTTTCGATGGAAGGGTGTGGTTGCCGGTATACTTTTATTTTAGGCGACCATCTCAGTCCTCGGGAGTAGCAACGAGTAGTGATTGACTACAGATAGAACCTATGTTCTTAACATGGGCGGCAGTAACCACTTGGTGGACTGCATGCTCGTTTACTTGCTGTTTTCAATCAGATAAAAAAAGTAGGAAGAGAGCATGCAGTCCACTAAAACATACGCGATCACTGCCGCCCATGGCTATCTGCAAGCAACTTCATAGAAAAGTGTTCTATGTGAAGTCAATCACAGATGCGTTGCTACTCCCGAGAACTGCGACGGTCGCCTTATGTAAAAGTGAGCTGGTAACGACACTTTCTATGCTATCTGCTTTCCTCTTCACTTTAGAAATAGGTGTGTCGGTGGTACCTCTCCGAATGAACGACGTAATTCCACCACCTGGTAAAACTATAACCGCATTCAACTATAATCTCTTTATACCTTAAAATATCAGGTACCTAATAATATAATAATATTGTATAATAATAATATTGTCATGCGGTATTTTGATTAACGATAGGATAGGTTAACAAATCTTTAAAGCATAAATGTCATAAAACACACGAACAAACGGACAGAGGGATAGCGGAGTCTTGATGATTTTACCCATTTCCTCTACACAGATTCTAATTCCTTTACACAGTTTTTCAGTACCTACACATTGATTTGATTAATACAAGGCAAAGGAAAAGAAATAATGCATCAAAATATTATGTGTAATAATCAGTATAATTTTAAATTATTTTAAGATTCTAATTCTATTGACACATTGAATACACTAACAGAGAGGTATACAGGTCCAGTTTTATAAAATAGCTATTGAATAATGTCTGACACTCATAAAATGATTTGAAGGATAAGCATCTGGAGCATTTTCACTATAGACTCCAATTATGTGATTCGGTATAGCTATTTCTGGTTGAATATCCTCCAAATTCATTTTTCTGCGGATATTATGTAGTACAGCTGTAGCTATTACTACAGCTTGTGTTGTTTCCGTTGAAAGCCTTATCGTTCAAGATAAAACAGGATTCCTATTCCATCCACCAAAACACCTGGATAGTTATGACATATTTAATATTATATTATAGATTATTTGTTAAGGGTAGTATTTAATAGTTATTTAATTTGATAGTTAATTAAAATTTTATATAACTTTCTATTGTATTTCTAGTTTTAATGTGAGCCTGGTTATAATTTATCTCATTCCTTGTTTGAGAACTTTTAGTGATCCAAGACACCTAATACTCGAGAGAACCTAGGAAAATCTCTAATTATACATATAGATTTTGAAACTCCCAACGCAATCTGCTACTTCTGTATAATAGTTGATGTAAAGGTGACAATTTTGAGGTTACCTTTAGGAAAGGATAAATTTCAGAAAACAAATCGTTAACTCCACTTTTGCTTAATCGAAATCTATACAAAAACTCGTAATCAGTCAGTTTATATGCATATAATTAATCCGCTTTTCCGCTCCTCACTTTCCCAGTCTGATAATAATTGTTCCAAAAGGTCATCCTCGCTCTCGGAATCGTACTTCAGACGTGACTCGAACATTTTTATTTAAAATTACATAAGGATTTCACAAAAACTTATTTTCAAAACACCTAGTAAGGTTAACTATCCACCAAAATCGGCCGATAAAGACAAACAATACTAGAGATAGACAATGTTACTGACATTTGTGACTAAAAATGTTATTGGGACGCTTCATCTGTCACTTTCATACACGGGCCTATCCCCGGTAGGTTAAATTTCCTCCCGTCGATAGATAACTTACTGGGATAGAATTTGTTATCCGCAGTAGGATTATTGGGACGGTAAAATGAGAGATAGATAGATTTCTTTATCCCGAGTAAGGCAAAACCATGGATAGATTGAATATTGGGAACGGCCGTTAGTCAGAGGGTCCCTTTTTTAGTCCCTCAGAGGGTCCCTTAGAGGGTTTTATCTTTTGGGCACGGAACCCTATAAATCAAAGTATATTTTATTTATTTATTTATTTATATCAGGCTACAAAGGCCCATAGTTTTTTTTTTATTTTTTATTTATTTATTTATTTATTTATTTTTATAGTTGCGTAATTTTTCTATTGCTTTTAACTTGCCTGGCAACTTTATTGGAGTATCAAAAAAGAGCAATTAAGTGTATATTTTGTATTGGCATTTAAAGTAATAGACAAGTTCTCATACTGTTTTGGCCTGTATGAAGTCTACTAAGCGATAATAAATTCGTGCGACATTTTATCGCAAACATAAAGGTTACTTATTTTGCACAGATTTAAGAATTTAAAGGGTCACCGAATTCTTTGGATTTTGTCGTAACAATATTGCAAATTGCAATTAATATTGATACCTTAACTAATCATACTAACATTTCTTACTAATATTATAAAGGCAAAAGTTTATGAGTGTGTGTTTGTTACTTTTTCACGTGTAAACGGCTGGAGCGATTTTCATAAAATTTGGTAGGGCGTTAGCTGACACTCTGGATTAACATATAGGCTTTACTCTAGGAAAATACCTTACTCACGCGGGACAATCGATACATCGATTTCTTTAAACGCTGGGAGAGGCTGCGGGGTTCAGCTAGTTATGGATAAATGACGTAAATATGTCCAGCAGCGGATTTCAAAAGCGTTGACGTATAGATAGATGGATAGCTTTGATTACCTAGTAAATGTATAAAAAGGATGTCTTACCCTTACACGTTATCTGTAGAATGAAATCGAAGTTTTTATATACGATGCCCGCGATAACTTGATTTTTAAATAAAAACAAATATCACATTGGTATGGTATACCAGGCGGGTTAGCAAAATACGGTAAGTGTGGTTTGTCGAATAAATTCTTAGATGTCCAATACGCGGGGCTATAAGGCTTTTATGTTAATCAAAAGGTTTTGTTCTCAGACCAGCGAGTCTCACCAGACAGGAATTTCCGGTCTGTATACCTTGGGGTTGACTGAGGTCACATTATCTTTGAGTTAAAGGCGAGTGGAATAAAATTAGGGTTATAGGTTGGCAAAACATTTATCTGAATGCATTACCGGTTACTTTAATACGTATTTGCTTTATGCATCGCGAAAATACATAGAGCTCAATGAGAACGAAAGGAACTCAACTCAAAATTTTGGTAATTTTAATTAAAAGTGACGATTTGATGCTAGACGAGGAGAAATTTGATTTTTATATTCTTTTTATATCTGAGCTCTTTAAGGAACTCAAAATGCGAACATAATTTTGTTAGGTCCTCTAGATTCTAACCGTGCCGTCTGTGTCAGTATGTTCGTAAATTCTTATTTGACAAAGGTATATATATTACTTCAGGATTCGAACATTAGAACGCAGGTGTTGTAATAGTGCCTATAATGGAAAGGTGATATTCTGATGTTAAATAGACCTAGTTAAAAATGGTTTATGTGCAAGTTTTTTTATGACAACAAAAACGTAATAGATAAGTTAGTTCTGCTATGCTATTTACTTAACACGTTTTAGATAGAGAGAGCAAATCGCGTTGTCACAACTCTCTGAATCATTGATTAGAACCTCGGTACTATCATGGTAATGTAAGTCCTTGATTGTAATCAAAACGAAATCAAATCATGACTAGGAATAGAATTTAAGAATTTTTTGATTCCGAATTTATTACGTACTAGGCTGTACTCGCGGCTTCGCCTGCTTCGGTCACGAATATCACGGTTACGTGTATCCTCATATCCTGTTTAAATCTGGGCAATAAACTATCTGTGTGCAAAAGTTTGGCGAAATTTAACGGGTAGTTTTTGCGTGCAAGAGTAACAAACATACACACCATCCTCACAAATTTTCTTTATTGGAAATAACAAACGATCTCAAAGGAGGTTGTTGAGGAGTGATAACTGCCACTGTCCACCAATTCGTACTTGGCCAGCTCGGTGGACTACGGTCTAAACTCTCTCATTCTGAGAGAAGACCCGTGCCCAGCAGTTGGACAATAATGGGTTGACGAGAGAGACATCATCTGTCAAAATTTTAACTGTTTAGCTTTCACGGTTCGTGTGATATAGCCTGGTTACATACGGTGGACAGCGGAGTCTTAGTAATAGGGCCAATTTTTGCCCTTTGTGAATGAAACCCTAAAAAGGGAGAGGTAACGGGGATACCATTAACAGACTCTCAAATTAGAGGGTTGACGAGAGCTGCCATTCATGATAATCCAAGGCCACATGTCTAAAGCTACATATATATGTCCATATAGGAACGTAGAATACTGTCGTATACAAAGCCGAATTGAGACGCAGTGCCGCCTCAGGGTTCCTCCCTTTTAACTCATGTTTATAAAAATATAGATTGTCTATCCATTGTTTGTTATACAAAATTATGAGCTCAACCGTTCACACGTGTCATTCAGTTACAGCAAACGTGCTAAATAACACGTTTATAGGTATGTTTAACAGCAAATAATCTCAAGGAAATACCGAATGGTTGTTGATTCAACTACGATTCCAGTTAAATACATTTTTGATCTCGTAAATCATGATTCCAAACGCGTGTTATGCGGAATTTGCAGATTAAGGCTGACCGTCCATTGGGCACTATATATATATAATATGCCGTCAAACTGCTCGACAATTAGTTGGTAATGGATTTGTTGGGTAAAATAAAAGATACAGCAAATTGGATGGTAGAGCGAAAGCGATTTAACTGGTTATTATCGCTTAAGCTATTATTGCTAAAGCCTATATCTTGTCACTTAAAAATGATACCTTTGTGGATCAACTCCAGAAGTACCACAACCACATATGTTTCTGCTTTATATCAGTAAGTTAACGGCTGTTTTGGTCGAATGAATTTGATAAGGGAGAAGTACTAATTCAAGGCATTTCAACCTATACGTCAAAAGTAGCACTAGCAACTGATTAATATCCAACTTCAAGAAAACTCAGATCTTATTTGAGGTTGATTACTGGTTTCTATGATCGTCTATAGTTACATTTCTATCGGGTGCACATCATGTTCGTTTGATTCAATGGGCGGCCAACCTTAGACGTGTTTATATGAAATCGATAAATCATGTTGCCGTAAGGATACTTACAGATATTTTTGGTATTCAACTAAAATACCGAAGCCATTGACGTAGGATACTAAGAAGTATATGAACAGTATGAACAGTGAATGAAAAATTTACTATATTATAAATGATTTTTCTGTACGTCATAAATTATCTACAAAACATGGGTAAACTATTTAGTTATAGCGCTGTAATTAAATAGCAACAAATGATATTATTTTTATATTTTTTCTAAAACATTACAATATACATACATACAACACTTAATATTTTGTATTTAAGTCGTTATGAGCTTTTCCTTTAAAACTAAAAAGTCATATTATTTTTGTCCTTCGATAGATCGATCGATATCAAATTTTTCATAATAATCGGGATAATCGGCATAATTTATATTATTCGAATAGAATGTGCTTGATAATTTCTCTACATTTAACGCTAAAGTATCCAATAGCATTTGTGTTCTCAATGTGAATCAACAACTCAAAGAATGTCGGTGCCTACCTGCATCCTTCACTGGTTTCTAATCTTTTTTCTTGGTTCCACTGAATGCCAAAGATTCATGGTTTCGGTTATCATTGTTGGTTTTTTATTACTCGACAGTATTGCTTACACTTATAGCTGTCATGTGGAAATAGGGGCCAGTTATAAAATAAAAAAATGTGTTTTTATTATGAAAAAATAACAAAGTTACAATAGTCATTCTTCTAGTGTATAAGTCAATTCCTGCGTATATAGAGTATATAATATAGAATTTCCTTAAAATTGCTGGATTTCTAATTAAACTTTTTAGTTCTTTAAAGGTCTCTTACGGGTCTTAATGGAAATTCGTTCCTAAATTGGATTTCTTAAGCTCCTACGTAGGCCAAGTTTTTTTGTAAGTATTAAAAAGAGATAGAATTTAAAATAAATATATAATCCATACTTCAATACTATCCATACTAATATTATAAATGTGAAAGTGTGTTTGTTTGTTCCTCTTCCACGTCGCCACATAGCTATTATGTGATATGGTTTATATGCTGGAAGATAGTTAAGAGGGCGTAGAGTGACGTAAACTACTTTTTATCTCGCTCTCTCATTCCCAGGAGAATATCGATGTTTTATTTAGTTGATACATATTTAGTAGTTCCAGATGTTGTTAATAGATGGCGTTAGTAAAATTCACTTGCAAGTTTTGAATCACGCTATCAAACGCTAATGTTGATTCCCTTTTACCGTGCAGGCGAAGCCGCGGGTAAGAGTATAGTAGTATTATAATAAATTCTAAAGTAATGGCTATGAAAAAAATTGGTGTTAAGTCTTATGTGAGATTAAAATTAATTAGACTTAGAAGTATTGATTTCATAGTTAAAATTAAATCTAGATTACGAAAACACCAAGGTCACTAATAAAAAAAAACATTTCATAAGAAAACAACCTAAAACCAGATATTATTTGTATAACTATCCCATATAGACAGACGTCAGACATACACAAACATTTAATGATACAGTACTTATTGTAATGGTTATAACAACAGAATTATATTTAAACAAACTTACGGGTGACAGATATTCCATTGTTATGATCAATTGGGTATGATTTGTTACTATGTGTATTTATACTGACATTGTAAATATAATTAAATTTTCTTACACAATTGTATTAAAACAGATGTTGACAACCTGTTTCGTTTTGTATTGTAATTGTAATCATCGTAATCATGTTTTTTTTTCATTACCATGTAAAAAAATGTAACATGTAATCATGTTTTTTTTCATTACCATGTAAAAAAAACATGATTGTATTATTATTTAAAAAAAATGGATATAAATAAGAAAAAAAACAAACCCGCTGAGTTTCTTGCCGGATCTTCTTAGTTGAGGTCGTGTTCCGTTCCGGTGGTAGTGTAATAAAAATATATGTAAGTGACAATTTGTAAGTGCCTTCGTAGGCCTATGCAAAATAAATACATTTCATTTCATTTCATTGAATTTTCATTTAGTATGTGGTTTTATCGTAGCAATGATTTTACCTTGTTTTTATAAGGTAGCACCGTAACACTATTTTAATTTGAAAAATCACGAATATATTCTGAAAAACGTAGCTAATAACACACTCATGTAATTAAATAAAACTAAAATGGAGACAAGAGTTACAAAAGCAATATAAATGTAGATATGCAAATACATGTTTGTACATAAATTTTTGTTTGTACAAAAAATTCCCACTGTTAATAAATAATTATCCGAAAAGACATAAACAAGTTTTTTTAATAATATATAATGTCTAGCTGAAGAGCTTGATCAAAAAAATTATCATTTTGTGTACATATGTACATACGCTCCAAAAACAATATACCTCCTGGCGCAGTCATGAAGAGCTTATATAAAGTGAAAAGCAAATCTGTTCTTCACCTAAATACTACTACCAGATATAGTCTTAAAACTCTGTTAGATTTGTTGTATATTCCCTCGAATTTATAAATCCGACACCAATGTTTTACGACGCCTGTAAAATCACGATGTGTACATAATGTACAATTTTGTTTATGAAAGCAATTGACTGTAGGTTTGAAGCTATTGTCTTCACCGTAGACATGACGAGTCCCATAATATTAGTGTAAGCTATTGACACGAGGTTACGTGGAATTTACAAGTACATAAACACAAGGTATCCCCTAAATGTAAATTTTAGCCTTGATATCGAAAGACTTTTTTAATAATAGTATGGTTTCAGTGTATGACTATCGAACAAAGTAATAAAAATTAGACATTTATTATATAAAGATATTTTAAAAAGCTTTGAATTTACGTTACGAAAGCTGTATTTAAATAGAGGTCCTTAGCGTAGTAAAATAGATATTGTATTGTAACGAACTATAGTGCTGTAATAAACTATTTATCAGTATATTCTGGACTTGAGTTATCATTTACTACCTCACCTCTAAAGAAGTATTCAGGAATATTTTAACCGATCCAAATAATTCTTACTATTACCTATATAATGGAAAGATCAACTCTTTAATAATTTTCTCAAATTACATCGGCAACCGCCGGTCCGCAGATCAGTAAAGGTGACTTCAGCCGCACCACATTTCCACCCAAAGGTTTTTTTAAATATAATATCATTAACAACCCACGACTTTGTACCTTAAATTTGGCCCGCAAGTTTTTAAAGTTTTCCCATACCTTTGATAATCCTTTGAGCGGTAACGCGGGCGATAGTTAGTGCAATATATACGCTTCGATTTATTTACCTCTTACTTTTTAGATGTCAATAACATTCACGCTTAAGATAAATACAGGGCACGTGCTCTTCAAAAATATATCTTACCACACGAAAGCATCATCATAAAATTCATGAAGTAAATGTATGGGCGCTCGTTTCAGACGGTATTGATTTACTTCTCATATGTTTACGTGTTCAGACGTCCACTGAAATTTCGATCTAGTATTGATATAGAAAATATTTTATTTTAAAATTTGTACCATGGCTTCAATTGTTGCTGTGATCGGCAAGTATACTTATTTTATTCCATACACTAACATCTTAGCAATTAATATACTAAGTATAATAGGCCAATCACTTGATTTATCCTTGTCTTAAGCGAAACCACTATAACCGTAGTTTAATTCTTTAATCTATTGTAGTATTATAATTATTCGTAATTACATTAGTGTACGTTCGTTTCGGTTCATTTGATATTATGTCACGGTTCTGATACGAGTAGTCATGTCAGACACCGACGTTTAAATGAACATATAACAATGTAAATATATATGTTGTCAAGTTAAGAATGAATATAAAAATAAAATTGGTTCTAATGACTATGTTTCATACGTATATGTAGATGTTTATCAACCCTTCTAAGTACATGCGTAGATTTAAATAACAGTTTAAACGTTGATGCCACACTCCAGAAATACTTTGCTACTCTCGAGGCTTAAGATTGCCTCTATGAATGTGAGCCGGCAACCACACCCTTCCACTCAAACCTAAAAACTGCTTCGCATTGGAAATAGGTGTGCCGATGGCATCTCCTCAGTCGAACTACACTTGACATTAATTGTATTGTTTAATTTTAATTTGTACATGGCATACAATTCAAACGGCGGTATCGGTTCTTATGAGGCCACGGAGTTTCGCTGTTTTGGAGAAATTTATAGAAATTCTCTCTAAACTTACAGCGCTAAGTATATGTTTCGTGGCTTTCGACATAATTAAAAATCCAATAATTGATCTAACTCATTAATAATACTGAATTCTAATTCGCAAACGTGCAGGTACAGTAAAGGCTCCTTACTCCCGGGGATTGGGTCCGTTTGTAAGCATTCAGCGAATTCAGAAACCGCGAATGACCAGCAGTACTCAAAGTAAGCTGACGAGCAAACAGATAGCGCCGAATCATTTTACTTGTACCAACTACATCTGCAAACATTTTTTTTCCGCGAGTAAAAGAAAATGGTCAAAATATTTTTACCCGCGAATACCGAAAACCCCAATGAGAAAAACCGAAAAGACCTTTGTCAGCACAACGTTTTACTTACGCATTCATAAGATTAGATATGATAGTAAGAAGAAGCTTAGGTAACCCGAGAAGTCAGTTGCCATGGCGCTAAGGTCGGCTCTTACAGACAAACGACTCAGGTTTCATGATAAGTGCGAGGTGCGGAAGCACCTAGCTCTGTCTTAGTGCATGCACTCTGATTATAACTAGTTGTTGCCAATGGGTTCACTCGTCCATACGAAGTTTAAATACAAATTAATTTAAATACAAATTAATTAAATGACTAAAACAATATAACTATAACACCCAGACTTAAAAATCTAAATTTATCATTTATATATTTGTCTGGTGGTGGTGACCGTTCTACCTTGCGAGTTGTCAAATATAGATACGGAATTGAAGTAGTAACCAAACATGCATGATCGTAAATGGTCTCTGACGCCCGCGGACATATGTAACCTACTCAATTTAGAGCAAGGATACACATATGTTGGCACCCGTCAGGATTAAGATAGTGTCCTCATAACAACATGTAAATCAGAAAATGCTTATAAAATGTGACAAAATAATTTCCGCTTCAGATATATGTTACTTACGTAATCGTGATGTCTAATTTTAAATTTTTATGTATTTTTAACCGACTTCAAAAAGGAGAAGGTTCTCAATTCGGCCGGTATATATTTTTTTTACATAATGAAATCGATTCAGCTGTCACAATATTAGTCCATGTACAGATAGACGAATAAAAATAAACAGTACAGGTGTAAATGTTTACAAATTGTGCATTGCATTTGTAAAACGCAAACTAATTCATTTAAGTAAAGTCATACGCATACACTTTTAGATATTGCATCGTATTAAAATAAATATCTAACTTGACAAAACTGGAATAATTGCTGATTTTATGTTTTATTTTTAATTGCACAGTTCAAGTGATTCATAAGTACACGTGTAAAATTTAATAGGTCAACTGTTTTTCGTGCGTAGTTCTTCTCGTAGAGCAGTGTTTCTCAAAGTTACTGCTCCGTGTAACTTTAATTAGTTATAAAACTACAGCGGAGCTATAAAAAAGGTCGTAGATACAAAAAATAAAGCGTTTTATTTATATTATATTTTTTTATTTTAAGAACGGATATAAGATACTAAAAGTAATGTGTTGTTAATTCATATAATGAGCAAGTTGCAAGTATACAACATAAGCATACGGGGGCGCTTACAAATTGTCAGTTACATTTTTTTTACACTACAAATATTATAGATAAAGAAAATAAAAACAAAAAACCCACGCTTTATAGTGTGGGTTTTTAGGTAGGTACTACGTAAAGCGATACGTATATTGGTAAGTTAATTACCTGATCCAATGGTTCAGAACTTCTATTTAAATCTTGAAGACGAAGAAATCAAATATATAATAAATAAAAGATATACTTGTACACGTGTCACACATTTAAACCAGAACACAAGACAAGATTGCAAGTACATTAACGAAGAAATAATATTACTTATCATGGATTTCAAAATTTCCATGGATAAAAGTATGTTAGATATCAGGTGTCTCTTATCTTTCTAATAGTTGACAGTAAAATATACAGTATGTTCAGAAATTTATAGTCACACACACACACACACACACACACACACGCTCACAAATACAAGACGTCTGCACACATTACATCGTATTGAACATATTGTTAAATAGCGACGAAAAACTGGGAGAAGACGGTGATACCCGAGACACAGTCCCGAACTAATTCGGGGATCAGAGGCTTCATATAATTGAAATTTAAAAACATGTCAATAAATATGTTTTTATGTTTTTTTTATTTATGTCATGAGTAGGCGGCCCAAAATCATTCCTAATATACCTACATCAGATCTACTAAATTATTCTAAGAGGGTTCTAAGCCTCTTAGAATAATTTATATATAACTTAATTAAGTATGAATTAATTAAGTTTCTTCAGTAATTTTACGTTTTTTTTATCGGCTGTATACACTACAATTTATGGATATTAATATAAACTTTGATTATTTTGAGGAAACGTAACAATCACATAGTAACGGCTGCGGGAAAGCGATAGAGTGATTGAGCTGTGAAGCCTAGTGCATAATCTAGAGATTTGTCTTACCTTAAGTTTAAATTTCGCCAAACTGCTTTTATACGTTGAAACTAGTAATAGCTACATTAAAATATATACACTATTACATACAGATATACCTAATTGTGCTCGAGTCAAATCGCTATTTGTTAGAGGAAAATTTAGCGCTACATACTTATAATGAACAAACAAGCGTTCACTGTTCGTAATGGAAGTGTTCAGTGTTAATTAATTTAATTTACTTTTAGCTACTGTTACCATTATAGATAACAAGAGAGCGCAATCCCTCTATATTAGAGTATCTTATTGATACTACGATAAGAAGATATCTGTTACTGTACATACATGGAGTTAGTTTACTTACGAGAACCACCGAGCAGTTAACGTTAACCAGCCTTATTCTATTTTATTGGGCTGTTGTTGCCAAACTCCGATTACTATCGATACAATCTAGGTACTGGATTAACTCTAATACATGTGTTTAACGCCGAATGAGATTATTAATATATCCTTCCAATGTATTTGTTAGTGTAGCGAACGCTTGTGTAAACGTAATCAATGTAATTTAGTGTTAAACGTGTTGATTATCGAATATACGGGTAAAGTCTGCGTATTAGATACAAGCGACAGCGCGCGGGTTTATTTGCTTCTGCAAGGTGTGTTGTTTATACCCTCTAGTGTTTTTTAAAGTGGGGGGTGACCGCTTAGGGACCGCAATGCCTGATTAAGCGGATGCCGGGTTTACAGAAAACTTAATAAAAAGGAAAAATATAAAGTTCCAAAGTTAATGTTTTACTAATGTTTTACTACTATTAATTAAAGGAGACATGTAGATGCTTATGTATCTAACGGGTATGTAGTTAGAAAAATAAATTAACATTTTTATGGATTTATTATTTATTGATAACAACAAGATACAAATCAGTCACAGTATGTCTGGGTTCGTATCCTTTTAATCCTATTGATTCCACTTATTTTGAAGTTACAGACAGACATTTCAGTATTATCTATGTATTTGTATATGGGTATAGTGCTGTTATTTCACGGCGGGGATTTGTTTTTGTTCGTTGATCGGTTTATGGAAGGTATTTGTTGAAGTAAATGCCAATTTACGAAACAACAACAAAGAAAACGTATCGTATTTAGAGTAATATATATTGTATACACGAAACCCGTGCCATCCTTATCAACTATTTACTTCCATATTACGTTTAAATGTTTTACTTTGTTGCAGAGTTGAAGGGAAATAGTAAATAAAGTCTGGTGTGACGATACACCATCACAACTACCACCATCCAATGTGGACTTCGCGCCGAGTTGTCGGGACACCAACCGTACCGTGAACACGCGACGAAAGATCTTTGATGGTCGCTGTTTTATTGGAGAAAACCGTCTACACGGACTGTCACTTCATTATTATTAAATACCTTAATATTTTCTTCATTTTATAACTTATAACACAAAAGTAAGCGAGATGACTAAAATTTTGAAAGTTGTAGGCGCGTCTTGGTTCCAAACCAAGATTAGCTCCTACATTTTGGGATTCCTCGGTGTCCTAGCCATTTTAGCTCTGTTCGTTGGACAAATAGAGAGGTAACTATGAGTTTTTATTAATTTATTATTAGCATTAAATAATCTTTATTATTTATTAGTCAAAAAAGTGTAACATTTTTAGAACTATTCGTAATCAGTGTTAATTTGTGGAATATAATTTTAGATGATACGTAGTTATTAAATGTTGTAGAAACTCACTAAGAAATGATTTATTGATATGCTACCCGTAATGGAGTTTAATAGGGGTTAAATATTAATTAAATATTTGTATCTTCGCGTTCGTCGTCAGCCGCAGCCAACCGCAGTAGGTACATAACAAAGTTCACTGTATTTTGCCGTGATATCTATTTTTCATCTGAGCGCGTGATTTCTAGAGTTTTATTTTGGTCACATATTTTAAAAAATAAAATAAATTTAACCAAATCCTACTAACTCAATACAAACCTTTGGAGGGATTATCTCTTAAATACATTTTATCCCGGTATAATTTAGGAACAATTTCTTTCAGAATCCAAGAGGACGGTAACTATGCAGCAACCGTTTTCTATTCGGAGAAAACTGGTTATCGTATTGAGTACTGGGGACAGAGTAACGAGTTAGCTGACGTCGCCAAGGGAGTCGCGAGAGCTTATTTCAGAAACGACATTGACACCACGGGGTAAGTTAGTAAATAAAATAAAATACTATGTATTAGTGATGTTACTGTTTGAACATACGAATATTCAAATAGTAACATTTGTGAATATACAGTGAATAGAGAAACAGTGATTTAAGATTTTTTGATTTTTTTAAGAAGAACCCTTTAGGTTTGACTCTTTATTTTTTTGAGGGGACACCTTCAAAAATTACCCGACGCCGTGAGAGCGGCGCAGGGTTATGTAGGATTTTTACTGCACGAAAACCCCCGTCGGTGGCCGTCCTCGGCGCTAGAAAGAGGACTCCGGGATTTCCAATGTTGCCCCATCGGGCTTCTTCCAGATGGACGGCTGGGCTCACCGCTCCGTCTAGTCTTTATGACAACCCCGGAAACCCCTTTTATGACAAGCAGGAGATACCGTAGCCCTATTCTAATCCCGGAACTATAGGGAGGTTTGGTTTGACACCTTAATTTGCCTAATTACAACATAACAAGAGTGTTAAGCGCTTGTTGTATTGCACTTCAGCTTAGTGTTCAGGAGTAGCAGCCGATTAATTTTAGGCTGCCCCCCCCCCCCCCCCCAATAAACTAAAAAAAACAGTACTTAAATTTATCCGTCACCTCCAAGATGTTAGCAAAACTGCAGAATTAAGTAGGTTAAAAAAAAGATCTAAACGACAGCATCCATTTTTATCAAAAGACTTTATTTTCGCCATCTTTTTTTATCTCTACATTTCGAGCCCTTCTTTCTAACGAATATTCTAGATCTGCCACTGATAACATCGTTCGTTAGTTAAAGAGTACGTACATACTACATATGTATAACAGAACTAATAACAATATACTGTTTAGAATATCGTTATTAGTTATGTCATACGGCATATTCATGGAATAGTTTGAAATGTTCCATTTATTTTCCTGTTCTTTCAAGTGATTTATCGCTACATCATTCTGTGTACTCAATATTCGTGCTTAAACCGTTGTAATTTATTTTCATATATTTATACATATACATAAAATTACGTTTCACACTTATTGTTAGAATAAGTTATAATTTTTTTTGTAGGATATATGAAGGAATCCTTAAATACAGTCATCGTGAGGCAATAGAGAATAGGCGCCATTCGCTTTATATTGTCTATATTATTTATTATTCTTTAAATAATATTGTACCGAAGCTTTATTCCACCTAAATATCAATTTATATAATTGTGCTAGGTTCAAAAAAAAAATCATATTTTTTTTACATATTTTCTCTCTTTTTGAATAAAAAATCATAGTACGAGACATAATACTTTAATTCCTTGAATCATAAAGTCCACAATATATGCGTTGTTATTTAAAAGTCATATAAATTGGACTAATGTTTAAGTAATACACCTATACATCAAGGCTTTATTAAAATAAAAGAAAAAATATAACATATTTCAATTTTTTTAGCTGGTACCTACTTGAAGTTGAAACTGATGGATCATATCCTGACGAAATCCAGGCTTACGCCGCGGGGGTCGTTGAGGGTGCCCTAACATCTTACCTAATACACGTCCACCTTGAGAACACCATCCGAGCGAAATGCGAAGACCAGCCCTTGGAAAAACAATGCGACAAGCTGAGAGACGCTCTAGATAAATCTGTTAACATATGGAAAACCCACGCAGCTGAGAAAGGAGCGACTGACCCTTTTTGGCATCATGTAAGGTTTATGAGAAATTATTAAGCAGTTTTTGTTTGAACGTAGCGCCTAAACTTCGACGTTTGAACGCTTATCAAAAATATTTGTATACCAACTGATATCGCTATTTTTTTCTAATATCTTATTTTGATTGTAATCAACGCCATTTTGATTACAATCAAAATAATTTAGGTTTTTTTTCATCAGTTACATTAAGTTACATTAAGGCATATATGAGACAACGCAAATTTTGTTCCCTACTAAAATTGTGTGGTGCATGCGAATTCCGTCCCTCACTAAAAATAATTACAATCTGCTTTTCTGAACGCGTTAAAAGATGACTTAAAAAATAGTGTGGAAAATCTCATATTATGTATTAAAACTATACTTTCACGATTGCAGGTATCACTATACTACACGCAGATCAGTGGAGTATATACTGGCTGGAAGTACGGAATAATGCGTAGCCAGAATGAATACGAGGCAGACATATCCGATTTATTTTGGTTGAACTCTGTCGCCGAAGTAGCCGAAATACAACACAAACTGAACATATCCATAGAAGATGCCCCCATAAACCGTCTACCTGGGCTGTCGAGTGCTTTTCTGAGACTCGTAAATGATACGAACGAAGATGGTTCGCCCACCAAAAGGCTATACGTTGCTCAAAATGTTGCAGGAAGGTAATTAAACGCTATAAACGCTTTCTACACTCATAGCCCCACAGTAGGATTTTTTTCTGTGTCGTGGGTGCCAAGGACACACACAAAGACGAACACCCAGACCCAGAACAGAACAGAATCTAAATTCATCATTCAGATACCTGTCTGGCCGGGAATCGAACCTGGGACCCACTTTGTCAGACCGGTATGGTAACCGCTGCGCCACGCGGGTCGTCGCTAAATTGTAAATTTAGTACGTAATTGTGTAAAACTAAAGTTTAGTTGTCATTTAAATAGATACGAGTATAATACTCGTTTTTAAACATAAATAAATAAAAATAATTGGTAGATAAGCACCGAAAAAGACACCCATTATATGTAATATAAAATTAACATAAATTATACGCATTAATCATTTATATAAATGCAACTTAAATGCAACATTTTAAAGGTATTGTGAGTTTTTACGACATTACAAAATATATTCAGTACAATGTGAAAACGGCTGAACCGATTTTAATAAAACTTTTTTACAGATAACTTAATAAAATAATCGTGTCACCTTCATAATAACTAAATTGACGTGTTTATCCTTACAGTTATTCAACAATGACCCGAATCATGAAGCGTTATAAGCTAAACTATCACCGTACCTCCAAGGACACTACACCAGCTCCCGGAGTCACAGTGGACTTCACAGGTTACCCGGGCTCCATAACGAGTCAAGATGAGTTCTACGTCCTCAGAGGAGAAAGCCATAGAATGGTTGTTAGCGGCACCACTTTGAGAAACTATAATAATAAGCTGTGGAAGGACGTCAATATCACTGAACAGGTTTGAAACTTGTATTCAATTAGCTTTGCCCGTGGGTTTGCTTGCGTTTAATATAGGTACACCGGGAACCAAAAATAATTTAAGGATAAAAATACGCTTATGTGCTATACAAGTAGGTATTTTTCAATTACAGTTTACAATACGATAAAGAATTTCGTATTTTTATTCGTGATAATGTATAAATAAAAACATGCGTGCGTACAAAGTACACATGTCAGAAGTGAAACTTCTTTGGCGAACTAATTTATAAATCTTGTTTATATTTATACAAATCTAAAACTTTAAATTTCCAAGATTAAGAGGAAGGGAAAAAGGCGTGATACGACGTTCGCTCTGTCTCACTTTTTCTCTCAATCTTTCTCACTCGCTTGCTCCCTACTCTCACTCCACGGCTAGTTGCTCATGCTACGTTCGCCCTGTCTTACTCTCTCTCAATCGGTCTCGATCACTCTCTCTCTCTTTTCCGACACTTCCGTTGCATACCGGCGTGACGTTTCATCTGTAAAAATTTTACCCTCATGCGCCTAAAGAAGTTTCACTTCAAAAATATCTAAAAGCTAATATCTTTGACATATTATTTTATTTTTATAATAAAGAATAAAAGATATAAAGAATCCTCTATGCTACATTTATTTCTGCCTAATAGCAGTAATGTTAAGCAATACTGTGTTCTGGTATGAACTGGTATACTTATTTGGAGTTTATTCCTGATGTCTGTGAGCAACAGTGGCACGTACCATAAGGTAGACTGCATGCTCGTCTGCTACTTCTATATTAATTACTGTGTATGTTTAATTGTGTTTCTTTATGTATTTGTAAGCTAGTATATTAAGTATCTATATTATAGTTTACTCTAAATTTAACACCTGCCGCAATATTTCCAGCCACCCAGGGTTGATTGGCAGAGGATGCCATAAGGCATTAAGTTTGCCCTATTGTAACTTTTATATTATAAAGGTGCAATAAATAAATAAAATAAATAAAAATATATTATAAAAATATCTTAAAATTATTTCAGATTCCCATAGGCCCGCGGATTACTGCTGCCAATCACTTAGCCAGTAACGTAAGCTCGTGGGGCCGTACCCTCGCCACCTACAACTCTGGCACTGCCTGCAAGCAGTGGCTAGTGGTTGATTACAATGAGTTCGATCACCTCCACACTTCACCGAACACAGATGCCACTCCCAGGACCCATAAGAAAGAATACACCACGGAAGTCATTGTCAATAAGTAAGTACAAAATCATTAAAAATATTTTTTATATTAAAACTAATGATATCTTACACGTTTAATAGGATTTTCAATACCAGAGGAGTCGCCAATACCTATTATATCTGTTTTTTTGAAATCGCGTCAAATCAAAAATATTGAATTTAATTTAAGGAGTTAAAACACTCGAAGGTAGAACCAGTGTAGTTCGACCGGGGAAGTACCACCGCCACACCTATTTCTAGCGTGAAGCAGTTCTTGCCTTTCGATGAAAGGGTGTGGTTGCCGGCTCACTTTTATATGAGGCGACCATCATAGTCCTCGGAAAAAACAACTCATCTGTGATTGATTACACACAGAATCCATGTTCTATTTGAAGTTACTTAAGTCTATGGGCGGCGGTGACCACTTAGTATCAGGTTGACAGCATGCTCGTTTGCTATATCGATCAGATAAAAAAAATCCATCCACTGTTAAAAGTTATTACAATTTAAAGTCAGTAGAAACTGTGGTCAGTAGAGTTAATTAGTACCTATATGTATTTGGTACTAATTAACTCTTGTTTGGTACTAATTAACAAAAATGTTAAAATACTTGTAATTCTGTTAAATGTTCTTACCTCCTATTATTTTTTTCTATATGTACTTATTTCAAAAAAGTTAAAATAATTAAATTTCCGTTAAATGTTTTTACTATTATTTATATGTAGTTTCCTATTTGGGCATCTTCACTCACTTGAAAAAATCAATCTCTATAAATCCGATTAATGAAGACTATGTAAAAAATATAAATATTTCCTACCTATTTTTTATCTTTAATTCTGACTTATGTTTTAATAAATATAAAAGAGTTCAGAATATTTTGTAATCAACGTCCATACCGTTGATCACAAAATATATTACTCATTACAAAATTGTACATTGACAATCGTTTCGTAAGTATATACATTGTATGTACCAACGCTAAATATCGTCATAACTTCTTCAAACATGTCAATTTAATAAACAGGAAACCACGTTTTTCAAATCACGGCACCAACATGCGAAGTACAATGCGCTTATCATAAACACGTTATAAATAGTGAAGGCGTGTTTACATGGTTTACCGACTTCTGACAATCTGTGAAGCTGTCACTCGCTATCTTGGACATTTTAATGTTGTAGGTATTCAAGTGTAAGATAGGCTATAATTATGTGCAATAATGATAAATATAGCGTGTGATAGGCTGACATACGATCAGTCTTAGTACATCATATTAGGATACATAAGCGTTCACGTTAGATATGACATTTGAATGTTAAGGTTAAAATTAATAATGCTTTTGTTTTCTACTCACATTTAATGAGACTCGTTTAATTACTTAATGATAAAGATCATGTGCTTTCTTTATAAAAATCAAGAAATTTAATTTTAATTTTTCCTGAAGCTTAAATATACGTAGATAAGATAAATGATAAATATTTTTTGTGTATGAAAAATTATATATGTCCATTAGGAATATGTTCTTGTACCTATTAATAGTTTAACCTTAGCCCAAGAACAACCTCAACTAAACTATAAATGAAGAATAACGTACATTTATCTCCAAATAAGGTGTTAATTTTGCGTGTTTTATAGGTGTTAGAAATAGAATAGAATAGAATTAGAAATCTTTATTAATCATCTTTGGAGGCACATCACCGCACCTACTTTTGTCCAATATTAACCATATTATTGCTGTTGTGCTCTTTGGAAAGATGTGTGAAAGAAACACTGATACGAAACATTGCAATGTTGCAGTTTCACTCATGAACTGAGTACTAAGTAAATAAACAACTTCAGGTAGAGCTGCAATTATAAGTAGGATCACTGATTATGGGCGGCAAAGGCCAAATCGTCAGATAAACTGCTTGCAAGTTTCGTACTTCTATGATATAATTATACATTGCCAAGTGGTAGAACCAGCGTAGTTCGACCGGGGAAGTACTACCCCCACACCTATTTCTAGCGTGAAGCATTTCTTGCGTTTCGATCGAAGGGTGTGGTTGCCGGCACACTTTCACATGAGACGACCATCATAGTCCTCGGGAGTAGCAACGCATCTGTGATTGACTTCAGATGGACCCCATGTTCTGTATGAAGTTGATTACAGATGTCCATGGGCGGCAGTGACCACTTACCATCAGGTGGACTGCATGCTCGTTTGCTACTTCAGTCAGATAAAAAAAAATAAAGACTACCCATTATTCTAAACTAAATAGCTATATCTATATTGTTCCAGGGAATCTGATATAAAGCATACAATAGTTCACCGCGCTGGCAACGGGCGTGCGAAGGGCCTGCTGTGGTTAATCGAGCAAGTCCCCGGCCGGACCCACTCCGTTGACCTCTCTGACGCCTTTCTTGAGAAAACGTATTGGGCTACTTACGGACTACCATTCTTTAAAGTAAGATGTATTTCTTATCGCTAATCTCTTATAACCTTATTGCTGGGGGCGTGACTCCTCTCAGGGTTCAGGTTATAACCATTATGTCTGATATAAAGTGCGTATTGATAGATTTAAGAAACTTTAGGAAGGTTTTTAAAGGGAGAACTTAGGAGTTGAATCTACGTGTATTAGTGCATTTAGAAGCATATAAGTATGTTGATTTGGACAACATCTAAAAGCCCTTACCAAATGTGATCTGCATACCCATATCTTCTCGTATAAGCCATATTTGTAGATATCCTCTCTATTTAAAGTATGTAAAACAATAAAAATGACTTCCAAAGTCGTCCGTCAAAGCATCTTGGTTCATATTTATTAAACGACAAATTACAATTCTTAGCTGTGTAGTTGATACTACAAAAACATGATTAATCTCGATTTCGTTCGTTGAATCATATTATCGACACTGACATCTTATTTATCTAATTTATAGGACATCGCTGAACTCACACACGTTACGAAAATGGAAGAGCTATATGGAGATGTATTCTCAGAATCCGAATCACCCAGAGCCATACTATTTAAACGCGGCTACAAGAACGCCACGTCACTGGAAAGCATCATTGAACTCATGAGGGTGAACAACATCACAGCAATATATAGAGCTAACAACGAGACCGAGGATTGTTCAGGCCAAGAATGTGTTTTCAAAGAAGCAGGCTACTTGTCCGTTCTCGGTGTCAGAGGCGATCTCGTGAAACACTTCAAAGAAGCCTACGGAATTATCGATACTAAGGTTGTCAGCGGTAAGAATCTTTTAAGACTTTATAATGAAACTTCTTTAGAAACATTGTGATTTGAAATACTGAAACGAAAATACGTTACGAAAGCAATTATCAAGCTACAACTAGATGGCTCTGCATCCCTTTCTGAATTACGCTTACGATTTTACTTCGTAGCTTATATTGAGAGCTTAAGTTTGGTATTTTAAAGTTGAGTCCATTGTAATAAAACTCATACTTATAAAAATATATTAATTGATATATTGCAATCTCTTTGCACGATTTTTTTGAAACACTTCTTGAAAGTATACAAGTAACTACCGCACTTTTCAGACCAGAACATTTTGATAGATTATATGACATAAAAGTACGCTTTGAGTTTAAAATAATAAAAATGTAAACAATCATAATAATATTATAAAGGCGAAAGTTTGTGAATTTGAATGTTGGTTACTTCTTCGCGTGTAAACGGCTGGAGCGATTTTCATAAAATTTGGTAGGGAGTTAGCTGATACTCTGGATTAACTTATAGAGTAGTTTTTATTGTGGGAAAATATCTTATTCCCACGGTACAATCAATTTTTGTTAACGCGGGCGAAGCTGCGGGATTCAACTAGTAAATAATAAATATCAGTCATACAATCCATAATCAGCATAGTGATTCAATCAATGTTGGTGTACCTACTGGCGTACCACGTGTTACGTTACTTATACCCCAAAATTCAAAATATAATTTTAGATGTAAACAGATTTTCTGCAAAAAATAAGTTGAATCATCTCCTTTTTTTGAATTCTTAGAAAACGTCTGTAATTCCCTTAACGACAATAAATATTTTATCATTGACATTCTACGTCTACTCATACATCCGCGATATTTACCGTAGACAGGAATGACGCACGATTCTTATCTAAATACTTAGGCATTAAATTTTATGACCAAGATTTTATTAAATCTAAATAAAAATAAACTGTTTTATTGCATTTAATATTAATAGAAATCGTTTTACAGGTTCTCTTAACAACATATCTATGGACTTCGTTGGGATTTCCAGTCCACCATTCATGGAATCGAAAACGCTTAACACCTCCGATGTACCATTAAATAAAGGGAATTTAGTTTCCACATACACCGACCAGTTTGACGACGTGCCATCTCTTGATGGTATGGAGATCAGAGATCTGGTGAAGCATCAGCAGGAAGAAGCGAAGCAGGAAACCTTGGAAGAGCTGAACAGAGATGTCGTTAAACCGTTCCAGTGGTCTGAGAGTACCTTCAGCAATAACTCACACGAAGTTCTTCCAGACAAATGGGAATTTAAACCCTTCCAACCGAACTGGTCTTGGTGAATCTTGGTATTCTTCTACGTAACCATAATAATCTACTTATTGTTAAGCGCTGCAACTCCAGTGAAACTTTTGTTGGAGAGGACCATCGTTATTAGGCATAATTTTTTAACGTTTTAACGTCTTGGCCCGTCCGTCCCATTCGATATACATTGCAATAATTTAATCAACATTTTGATAAAGATTTTATATTAGACGATGTATTTTACATAGATTTATTTATTGGAATAATGTTCGTCTCGTCTTGTCTTTTGTGGTAGTTACTTTTGTGTTTTGTGTACTTACAAATCATTTGCATGTAATTTATTATTCAGTTTTTATTTTTAACCTATTACTGTATTTTTGTACCTATTCCACGAACGTCACAAATATTCTATACCTTGTTTACTTAACAGATACTTTATTTACAGAGTATTGTGTACTTACCTATTTTTCTATATTTTATCATTATCCTGTGGATATCTAATAAAAATGAAGTGACTTGAACCGGAAATATTTGGAATTTTCACTCGAAAATAAAAGTGTTTCAATGGACGAGTTATTTGTTTTTATTTCCTCCTAAATATTGATTAGTAATATCTCAAATACCTATTCGAAAATATAATAAATTATAAATACACTTTCCTGCGTAATCAGTTGCAATATTTCTAGCCATATCACATAATACACGTGTCACGCCTAAAAATAGTGATAACTGTATGATCCGACTGTTAAGTATGGATTTTCCACGAATGAGTAGCATACTCAGCATTTAATTAACTATTACCATAACTTCTACCTACTGAAAGTCATTAAGCAATCAAATTTAACTAAATTAGAAAGGTAGATGTCTATTACATACCTAATACGTAACCTAATATATACCTAATATATATGCTATACCACTACAATAGTGTTAAAAAAGTGAAAAGTAGACTTTATAAAAAATACTTTATTGTGTGGTATGGAGGCCACATTTATTCGAGGCGTTATGACCTCGTTGCAACGCTATTAAGCATCTTTGTATGACAGAAATCATATCAAGCAGAATTATAATCTTAACTAGTGATGGTGGTGACAGTTGCCACTCAGTTTTTTTATCCGATTGAATTAGTAAACGAGCATGCAGTTCACATCATAGAGTAACTTGAATGTTCACTTGATGCTAAGTGGTTACTGCCGACCATAGACATTAGCTACATTATAATACATAAGGGTACTCACGATATGCGCTTTTTGAAATCTTTTAGAATTCTCTTTGCCGATATTTTGACCCACTTGTATGGATCGTGGTCACGGCGAAAACATGAGTTTTTATCTGTAAGCTACTTCAGATTTATAAAGGTTGTATTTAAAGTCAATCACAGACGCGTTGCTACTTTCGAGGACTAAGATCTAAGATGCTCTGAAATGTAAAAGCTGTTCCAGGCTAGAAATAAGTGTAGCGATGGTACCTTCGGACGAACTACTTCTATTAGCTGGTAAAAACAAGTGTAGATCAACAATTACGATTTGATTCGATTACTACTACTAAATAATAATACCGCTTTCAAAATCGTTTTAAGATTGTTAAGGTTAGTCTCTTCGGCCTTTCCGTTCTCTTAATTAAGTAAATACTATTTTCAAATTATGGGGTGATAATGAAAAAGAGAACTTTACTTCCAGTTGAAATAAATATTTGCTGTATCGCAAAAACTATTATTATTATTGTTATCAATTATTATCTTTGGATGTCATTGTCTATATTTTTGATATTAATATTTGAATAGAAAGAATCCAAGGCTGTAAAACAATATTAAAAAGTCAGTATTGACCCATAATTTTGTATTTGACACATGTCATGATGATGCTGTCACTAGTGTCACTAAAGATTTTAGAAGATTTTGTAAACTCGTAAACTTTCTTCAAAAATAATCCAAAATACATAACATAAAACACTTTTTATATATTAACGAAAAAGTTAATAATATACTTAATGTGTGTGTTCATTTTTGATTAAGTTGCAGCTTGTTACACAAGGAAAAGTTGTCAAAATGAATTTCTTCAAGAAGGCTCCTACTGTGAAAGGTGACTCATTTTGTTTTAATAGCTAGTTACTAATGGATATTTTTCTGTGTATCTTACATTTTTCGTATGTTGTGTTACAGAACAGCAGAGACAAAATGACAGGGAACTTCGTAAAGCTGGTAGAGACTTAGATCGCGATAAAGCAGCCTTAGAAAGAGAGGAAAAGAAATTGGTACTAACTTATTGGTTAAGATATAACAAAGCTTAATACGTGTTTAATAGGCAAATAATGTAATTGATTGTGGTTTTGCGCCAAGAATGTTAGTAATGTAGTTACTAAATACCATTGAAAGTAGTAAATAAGCTACACACTATAAACATACAAGTGTTGGTGTTAATACTATGTTCTTTATTGGTTCTATTAGTAGTTGCAGTGTAAAAACATTTGAATGGTATCATTTTAAATGTAGTAGAAGCCTGGTTTGAATCTGGAGCACAACCACCCATATTTCTATTTTATAATGGCAGTGTTATGATCATCTGTGTGGTGTGGCAAAGTGTAGTGTATCCTGCCCAATATGTTTCTTGTACACCTAAATATAAGGCAAGATACTGGAGTTAACTTTTATAATCAATGTAAAAACAATATGGCAATAAAAAAGACAGACCCACTGAGTTTCTTGTCGGATCTTCTCAGTGGAGGTTGTGTTCCGATAAGGTGGTAGTGTAAATAAAATATACATTTAACTGACAATTTCATTTCAAAGGAGACATACTTGACAAGATGTTCTAGCCTATTCATTAAGCACTAGATCTGTGGTCAACCTCATGTAGGATTTGAACTTATTTTGGGTTTGATTATAGATGTCCATAGGTTGAGGTCATCACATACCATCAATTGCATTGCATGCTTGTTTAATTTTTTGAAAAAAGATGTATGGGAACTCAAAAGCCGGCGTGGCTTTGGCGACTCCTCTGGTGTTGCGAATGTCCATAGGCGACGGTGACTACTTTCCATCGGGTAGCCCATCTGCCTTATCTTTAGGTTAAAGTATAAAAAAAAAAACTTTCTCATATTAAGAGAGGCATTGGGAGATCAACTTATGGGTCATAAGTCATGTTATAGACAGTAATTTGTAGACCAAATTTTATGTTTACCTTCATAGCAGCAGAATTAAATTTAGTTTCTATGTATTGTAGATAAAGCACTTTAATTTTAATCATTAATGTATAATGTTGCAGGAGATGGAAATTAAGAAAATGGCAAAAGAAGGTAATAATGAAGGTTGTAAGATATTGGCAAAGCAGTTAGTACAATTAAGGAAACAAAAAACTCGAATTTACGCAGCTAACAGCAAGGTAAGAAATTTGAATTAAACTCTTTTTAATGTGTTTTATAATTTTTGTTTCCAAACTAATGTCATCAATGCATTATTGTCGCAGTGCTGGACAGTGATTTTAGGTTAGAATGAAATGCACCAAACACATTGGCCAAGTCCGAATTGGTAAAATTTACACTCTTGAGAACTTTTTTTAAAGAACTCTTAAGTGTATACTTCTTTATTGTAAGGCAGATATTATTTAGGCAAAGGCACAGTCAATTTTATGTGGAAGTAGCAATACTAGCAAGTCTATGTAATCTGTTTTAGGTATGACACCATCTCAATTTGGATTTGATTGTTAATGTTACTTATGCTCTACCTACAAACATTTGATCTTGTTTTCTTTGTTTAAAAAACAGGAGCTTACCCTAATAATCTACTAATTAATAATAATTATCCCTAATAATTATCTACTAAGAACAAAATAATAATCTTGTGTTAAAAAGAATAAACATAAATATCATCCTTTTAATAATTGCTGCAAGATACTTCTCAAATATGAATAGAATATATGTAGGTCCTCTTTATGACAGCTGTTTCAAATGCTGTAGCATAAGACGATTATATAGCAATCAAATGTCTTAACAAAAACAGTTTTTTACAGATAAAGAAGGAATATCTAAATCCTTCTTTCTGACTTTAATTTAAAAGTGTATTTATTACAGATATCTAGTGTACAAATTCACAATAAGGCAATGGGTGCTAACATAGCAATAGCAGGAGCAATGGGTACTACCGCCAAAACTATGGGCACCATGAACAAGATAATGAATCCACAGCAAATAGCCAAAGATATGGAAGCCTTCAAGCATGCTAGTGCTAAAATGGACATGACTGATGAAATGAGTAAGTGTAAAATGTATCATTGGAATTGGTAGACGCTATGCCTTGTTTATGACAATATGAGCAACATCATAGATTTAAGTCATCAGTGTGACTGTGTGATATATATAAGTCTGTGAAATTGGGCAACTAAGGCAGGAATATACCACTCCTGTACTACTGCTGTTTTCTCAACACTGCCTTTTCTTGAATGATTTAGAACAAAAGAAAAACAAGCTGAAAGAATCTTTGTGGTTTTAGCGAAACCTTTCACTCTCTCTTGAGTAATAAGCACAGCATGGCGCGATAAGTATCGAAAATGTCTCCATCCAAAGGAAGCTTGTGTAAGAAAACGAAAAATTTGATAGAAAGATGCATGGATACATTATATATTGCTTATTATTTTTTTTACAAATTTGAGACTGCGAAATAATAAGCTGACAATAACATGGTGTTTTTCCTTTAGTTTCAGACACTCTGGATGATATAATGGACGAGTCTGGAGATGAAGAGGAATCTGCAGGCATTGTAAACCAGGTGCTTGATGAAATCGGCATTGAAATTAGTGGAAAGGTAAAATGCTTTTTTACAACCCATTTTTTTTTATTTATTGAAGTAGCAAACGAGCATGCAGCCCACCTCATGGTAAGTGGTCACCGCCGCCCATGGACAATCACAGATGTGTTGCTACTCCCGAGGACTATGATGGTCGCCTCAAATAAAAGTGTGCCAGCAACCATAGGCAAAGATGTGATGTAAGCTGTGAGAGATAGAATCCAGTCAAGTTCTGTCTATGAAAGAAAGACGTCATGTCTTTACAAAAGTTATGTCTGAATCTGTTTGAGGAAGAGGAATTAGAAGTTGAAGAAACACAATTAATTCTCTGCTCGCCCGCCGCGCCGCTAGGCCGCCCGACTAGACACTTCTGCTCTGTCAGCGCACAAAATTCTATAGAAAAATGAGACGTCTTCTCTCCTCTTGATCCATTTCCACTCAAGCTAAGCAGAGAAGAGATGTGGAAATAATAAAATCAAATTGGTTTATTCAAACACCTCTCCTCTCCGCTTTGGTGGATTCCGGGTCTAAGTCTTGATTCTACTAGCATAATTTGGTTGAAAGATTGCATAAATGTTTTGTTTCAATAATAATTATGCTGTGATAGTATTTTACAACCAATATGGTGGGCCACTTAATTTTTATGCCTAGCTATATGGGTATGGCTTCATTTCATGATCATGTTTGGAGAAGAATACGGAAATGGAAATATGTCTTACACCTTAAATTATTTACTGTGATATACCAAAACTTTCTACACTCATACCCCCTTACACTAAGATATTCTAATGTACCGTGGGTGTCATGGACATGCACAAAGACTATTAAACAAGTTCCCAGACCCAGAATCGATATCTAAACTCATCAGTCACGATACTGCCAGTGTCGGAATCCTATGCATGTCAGACCGGTTTGGTGTGGTGACCACGCGGCAACACGGGTTAAATGTCAGGAAAAGTTGGCTTAATTTCTATCGAGACTATTCTTCTATCTTGATTTTTATGTATAAAATATATAAAATTTATTTTCAGATGGCCAACGCTCCGTCAGTCGCGAGGAATAAAATTGGAGAATCAACAACTGATGCAGATAAAGAACTTATGGCACAGTTAGCTAAACTAAAATCTTAGCCTTAGTTCATTTAAAATTGCAATAATTCGTCGCTGTGAAATCGATCCGGTATATCTACATAATGCATATTTTGAATTTCTGTTTGGTTCACCACAAATCCATCTTACGCATAGATTTTTATTTATCTACCTATACAATATGGCGGTTCGTCATAAAAATAGATCAAAATAAATGATCAAGAAGATTTTTTTTGACATCAAGAACTGAATATTTGAACTTATGCGGGTTATATTTTACAGCGACGAATTATATAAAAATATTTTTATTTATGTACACGAAATGAGACCTGACTCTTTGTATGTATTATGATTTTTAGTTTTTATGTTATATTAATATGCACATATTTTTTGCGCTAAGGCTAATTACATGTGAATTATTGTTATTAAATCGATTTTTGAAAAATAAGACTTAATTTATATAGTCTGTGATAACTTAACCTTTTCAGAAATACATGTTATTGAATAAATATTTTCGCTTTTATTTTATGTAACTACTCGTACAAAAGAAGCGTTGCAATGACCACCCATCTTACCACCGATCGCTCCCAACGTTCTTTAAATTTGTAGATTGATTGTGGTCTACAAATTTAAGGAACGTTGGATATAAACAGACACACGAAACAGTTCAGTACAGTTTGTCGACTTGGTTAAGCTGTTCTCTCGTATCTCGTCAAACCATTATAGTCCCACTGCTGGGCACGGGTCTTCTCTCAGAATGAGAGAGTTTAGGCCATAGCCGACCGCGCTGGCCAAGTGTGAATTGGTGGACTTCTCACACCTCCGATAACTTTTTTTTTTAAAGAACTCTCGAGTGTGTAGGTATCCTCACAATGTTTTTCTTCACCGAAAAGCAGTGATAATTAATAATACGCACATAATTTCAGAAAAATCTGTGGTACGTGTCTGGGTTCGTACTCGGACCTCCCGATCGAGAGGGCAGGTTTCAACCATTAGTTGAGCTGATAATGAGATTAATACTCTAATCATTTATTTTATGTTAGACTTCACTTACATATACAAAACAATCCGTGACTGACATATATTTCTCTTATAAAATGTGGTTGGAAGCGTCACGGACCCACAGTTTGCATAAATGCGTTAAAGAATTCTTCGATCAAAATTACTTTTTATGCCAACGACTGCGACTTTACTTTTGCGTCTGCTGCCCCATTCAATAATCGAATAAATGTATCTTTTATTTAGAAGTAGGTAACAAGCATGTAGATTATACCTGATGCTAAGTGACCTTTGCTGCCCGTGAACATGTGGACATGCAACTTTACATAGAATAGGTTTTAACTGTAGTCAATCACAAATGCGTTGTGACACCCGAGGACTAAGGTGGACGTCATATGAAAGTGAGCCGGCATCCATACCCACCGAAACTCAAGAACTTCTTCACGCCAGAAACATGTGGCGATGGTACCTCGCAAGTACCATAGATGGTACCTTCAAGGTGGTAGAATCAGTGTAGTTCGACCGGGGAAGTACCACCGCCACACATATTTCTAGCGTGAAGCATTTCTTGCGTTTCGATAAAAGGGTGTGGTTGCCGGCACACTTTCACATGAGGCGAACATCATAGTCCTCGGAAGTAGCAACGCATCTGTGATTGACTTCAGATGGAACCCGTTTTCTGTATGTAGTTGATTACGAATGTCCATGGGCGGCAGTGGCCACTTACCAGCAGGTGGACTGCATGCTCGTTTGCTATTTCAGTCACATAAAAAGACCTCCCTAGTCCATACTCGTTATACCTTCCAACTTTACACGAAAAACAGAAACATTAGTGCCTAAGCCGCAGTTTTAGTAGTTAACTATTTATTGTAAGATCGCTTAAAACGCTATTAACCGAGTCATTAGCGAGTTAGGCTCGGTTATCACATTTATATTCATAAAGCGACTCTCATTTGCCTGAATACTTAATGAAATTTACACTTCTAGTTTACCTGTTCGATAATGTCAAGGGTTTGTTACCGCTATTAATTAATAGCTTGTCGTTCTTGTTAGTTCTACTTATCTTGTTGAAGCACTATGATAGCAGACGAACATTTATTCGACGAAGGAATAAGCAACGCTTTACAAAATGATATGAAACATCTGTATACTAACAAAGTTGTGTTTGAAATGTCCCAAAGAGATTATGTAAGTATTAATGATACTACTGAGTAATTTATACATTTGCATATTAAAAGAAATGAATTCCTTATTTTTGATTTAAGACTAGTATTATCGCGGAATGAATGTATTAATAGGACTGTATCAAACATTATAATACTTAACGGGTACTCACGATATGCGGTTTATGAATTCTTATAGAATTCTTTTTGCCGATATTTTGACCCTTGCATGGATCGTGGTCACGGCAAACTGTCCGTATTTTTGGTTCATAATGTTTCTGTATATAATAAAACGAACAAATACAAAATCTCATTTGTCATTCTATGCGTTAGTCTGTCTTTTATACCTTTAAACGTATTAAACTGATTCCTACTCGATATTCAAAGTATAGGCATTACTGTACTTGGAAGGGAAGCCCCTTCTTTAAGTATCTCATCTTATAAATCGACGCTATAAGACACGAAATATGTATTTATGCAGAAATAGGCAGAACAGGTATTGTTCAGTATTTCGAAGTGGCCAAAATGATGAAAGTTTATTTCTTTTAATATTCTTATTTCTTTTAGTATTATCCTATACCTACTAGCTGTACCTACTACTATTACCCCTGCTTCACTACGTTACTAATGTCATAAAAATAGTTGCCAAATTTCAATAATGCAAATATCGAAATCAAAAGTAGCCTATAGATTGATCAGATGAATAAGCAACAATCATGCAAAATGTCATGTAAATCAGACCACTGGTTCTTGCGTGATTGAGTAAAAACAGACACACCATCTCACATTTATATATTAGTATACATTATTAAATTTTGTTTATTAACTATTTCGTTCAGTCAAAAATATTGAAAGGCGAAATCATTTGCGTGCATTGGCGGCGTTAGACCTCAATGTGAGCAAGCTACAATTCGCGAGGCCGTCTGATTAGAGTTGGTCGGTCTGCATTTTAACGACCAAAAAGAAGGTCGCCAAATCTAGATCCTCCGGCCTTCAACACCAAGTCTTCGGAAGCCCTGTGTCTGTGAGGCGCGAGGCCCTTTGCACCGCGAAGGGGCCCACACCTCCCACTCCGTGTTCACGTAGCCACTGTTTATGTGCAAACAAAGACCAGCCCTGTCTGAAAACAATCAACTAGCATAATGCTGAGAAGGAACGTTTCGTACCACTCACATATCTAATGGTAGTTGTTAATATATTATTATTGTGTCCTTAACTGTGTGGGTGTGTACGCATTATGAATAAACTATTAAAAGAAAAGAAAAGTACTATGAACTACCTATGAACAGGTATGTTAATTGGTATGAATAACGATTTGAATTAAATTAGATGTCTATTACTCAATTATCTAGGACAGGGAACAACGAAACATGCTTTCGTCACAGGACGGCGACACTTGTGAGATTCACGATCAATTCTACCGGGACCATAAACTGCTTCTTGTTCTGTTTCGGGCATTGGCAGTCATGCCCATAACTCGTTCGAGGCCAGGTAAATATTGACAAACAAATTCCTTTGGAGTTTGGAGAGCGTTATAGGAGGGCAAAGCATCCTTACTCTCTGTAGGGATGGGTTGCGAATGCATCGAGGAGACATTTTACCAAAAACCTTTTTTTGTTTTAAGTACAAGTATAATTATTTTTTGTTGCTGACCTTACTTCTTTGGATGAGGTTCAAGTAGCATTATATTAAAAGAAATTACTTGCTTATATAGTTTACTTTCTTATTAGTTCTAAGAAAACGAGGAAATGTTTCCCCGTGAGCGTTGTTTGTTCTGTGAGCTCGTTCCTTATTATATCTGAAGTTTTCCGGGCAATATTACAATTGCGGTTACAATACCGGGAACACGAAATGCAATGTAGAGTGAATTTATATAACTTTTTTAAGCTTTGACGTTTTGAAGACCAATGTCAATATTATGAAACCTATAGTGGAGCTATGCATATAGGAGTTAACTGTACTTTTTTACGTGTTTGCCGTGATCAATTTCGAGTGTTAAGAATTATTGTCTTACATACTTACATAATTTGTACATATATTCATATTGCTATCAGGTTAATATTACTTAATAAAAACAAGCGATTATAGGTCCTGTTTAGATTGCATCCTTTATAAAAACGGTTACAAGACCAGGCATTATGGTGTACAAATTGATAGAAATACGTATATAGAAATGACCATTTGTATAACATTGTATTCTGTATAACGAGCTTGTATATGGCGACGTTTTGTTTAAGGTACAATCACCTTTAGCTGGAAATCCCGTGCCACCGCCTACGCCATTTGCTTCTACATCGCCGCTACGGCGGTGGTTCTTATTGTTGGCTACGAGCGGATTATGATTCTACGGTCCATTAAGAAATTCGACGATTATATCTACGCTATACTGTTTGTAGTTTTCCTCGTCCCGCATTTTTGGATACCGTTCGTTGGATGGGGAGTAGCGCACCAAGTCGCTATCTATAAAACGAACTGGGGGAAATTTCAAGTAAGGGAGAGACTATTTTAAGTTATAGAAATAAAGAAATACGTTTGAAAACTCAGTGTTTTCAGAATAAGTACCGTCTTTTAGGTTTCTTAAACTCTCTTACGCACTAGCAGTGAACCGCGGGCGCGGCAGACCGCGCGGCTAGCCGCTTTTCCAGATTAATATGAAACCGCTCCAAAATTTCAACCGCGGCGGTTTAAAATTTTGGGGCGGTTTCATATTACACTAGATCAGCGGGTAGCCGCGCGGTTAACCGCGCTAGTGCGTAAGAGGGCTAATATTGTTCTTAATAATGATACACAATATACCGACATATTGACATGACAATGAAATTGATATAACATTTTCCCTGAAAATAATATTTTTTGTGCGCGTAGAATAATAGAACAATAATATTATTGTGCGCGTAGTTTTAAAATTGGATCGTAAAGTAAATTATCTTGATTTTTAAGAAAATAATTCGTTTAAATATTTTACAGGTAAGATATTACCGAGTGACCGGTGAAGACTTAAAATTCCCCAATTTAAAGAATCTTATCGTCATTATCAGTGTGGGCTGCTTGTTGCTCGCTGTATGTTTTCTTCTAAGCCTCTGTGCGCTACTGGATGGGTTTATGTTACGTCATACATCAGCTTACTACCACATCATCACCATGATCAATATGAACTGTGCTTTATGGTATATAAACTGCAAGGGGATCAAGATTGCATCTCAAAGCCTTTCTGAATGCTTTCGACGGGTAAGTTTCGCTGTTTGCTACAAGCTACCCTGTCGTTTCAGCCGCGTTGAAAAATGTAGCAAAAAATTAAATTGTAATGGTTTTTGATTACTCCTTAATTGTAATAGATTCTAATAAAAGAAAGACTAAATATTTGGGCAAAAATGGGTATTCAATTGTTTCATCTCATCAACCCATGATTGGCCCACTGCTGGGTACGGGTCTTCTCTCAGAATGAGAGAGTTAGGCCATAGTCCACCGCGCTGGCCTAGTGCGAATTGGTGGACTCAATTGTTTAAAGTAATTAAGTAGTTTTGATTTTTTTTTGTATCGATTACCCACATAGAATACTGACATTAAAATATTAAAAAATGAACTTGTTCTCAGTCCCTTAAACATTTTTTGTAAATATATATGAAGTGCAAATATACCAAACTTTCATTTGAAATCTATCTCTTATTGATATGAATTCGGTAACATTGATGAGAAACTGAGAAGCTACGAGTTAACAAGGTTCATTTTACGGAGATTCCACTGTATAAACAAAATTTATCGTAATTACACGGTAACCTGAAGTTTCCTGGAGTAGTCCACGAAGTATTTCCTACTCGGAAACCAAGTTAGAAAGCTTAATGCGTTGGAGCACTTTGCTTAACAATTTACAACACTTTTAGACCAGAACTAAGACTTAGTACATATAAGGCATATAATAGCATTTTTGCAGTGACACCATTTTATTCAAAAAATTGTTAAACAATAGGATTTATTCAATGCAATTTTTCAAAATCTCAGTCGCGGCCCCCAGGTTAGTTTCGAAGGCTACATAATAGATTGTGGGGTACGAAACCTTCGTAGTAAAACAATATAAACTTCAAAAAATATTTCTATAATGGATTGCGGGATTATAAAAAAAACTCCTCTTATAGGCACTTGTGGATTAAACCGATAAGTAATGATAATCAATAAAAAAGTTGGATAAAAACATTTTCGTAACATGAAACAACGGAGAGTAGGAAGACGCGAAAAAACAACACAATGCGACGTACTATGAAAATGATAGAAAAACACTGATTTAACGTAGTCCAAACCTAACCTATTTTACTTGTTTCAGGACGTACACATGGAATGTACAGCCAAATTGATTTCCAGTTATCGTTACTTGTGGCTCAATTTATCGGAATTGTTACAGTCTCTTGGGAATGCCTACGCGCGTACCTATTCTACTTATTGCCTTTTCATGTACGTTTTATATAAAGTAAAGTTACCAAACAGATTCGCACCTGTGAGAAAAGTGATCGCTTGTATTGTTATCAACTATTTTTTTTAATGAAATTAAAAATATTCTAGCTCAGGTGGCATATAGATTATATTCATAACAATCCATAATCTAGATTTAATTCAATTTGTACATCAATCCACATACACATATAGAACTGCAATATTTAAAGACAACATACGTTGTGACTTAGTCTGCAAAAGTTTTGTCTCTCTTTGGGAGTAATTTGGTTTGATAAGAAGACATTCTTATCTGAGGCAATCCTACATAGACGACAGTAGTCACTTAACATCAGGTGGACTGCACGCTCGGTGGAATTTTGTATATAATATATAGACGGGCCTCTAGAGCAAAATTGTATATGAAAAACTACCAATTTACAGTATGAAGCTTAGAAATTTTGTGGACATACAAACATGGATTACTTACGCCAAGAAAGACGATCTATGTACTTAATAGCTATTACAATCAACAAAGCTTCATACTGTAAATGGGTAGTTTTTCATATACGATTTTGCTCTAGGGGCCCGTCGATATATTAAAAGGTGAATAGAATTATTAAATATGTGATGAAGGTAAGGAAAAGTAAACCTTTTTCCGTACCATACATCCGTTCCGTACACTTAGAATTAGGTTCTGCTTACCTAAGACATTTACCTTTACACTTAGAACGTACATTTAAAATTAGATTGTACCTGAGACATCTACATTTTCCAAGCCGATAAAAATAAATTAATCTGTATTGATAAAAAATGTTTTTGTTGTTTATTTTCAGGTTCTTTAACATAACCATAGCAGTATATGGGGCGTTATCAGAAATAGTTGATCACGGATTTGGATTCAGTTTTAAAGAAATAGGTCTCATCGTTGACGCAGCCTACTGCTCCACTTTACTCTTCATCTTTGCGGACTGTTCTCATAAATCTACACTCAAGGTCAACTTTATACTCAAAATGTTTTATTTAGTAGTACATTAAATTGTTAGAAAAACTTTGAGTAATATGATCAATACTTTTATACTATCAATACTATTTTAATGCACGTTTTAAAGTATACACAGGCTATCCTCTTAAAAATATAAATTTAACCTTGTTCTGTAAAATTATGCTGCAAATTATTTTTTGTTTTATATTTTAGACTTTTCGCACTTATCTGTTTCTTTTTATACCATTATACATATTGTTTTTTTTAACCCGATTGAAGTAGCAAACGGGCATGCAGTCCATCTGTTGGTAAGTTAGTGACCACTTCATACAGAACATTTGAAGTCAATCACAGATGGGTTGCTACGCCCGAGAAGTATGATGGTCGCTTCATGTGAAAGTGTGTCGACAACTACACCATTCGATCGAAACGCAAGAAATGCTTCACGCTAGAAATAAGTGAGGCGGTGGTACTTCCCCGGTCGAACTACACTAGTTGTTTTATTGTTCTTATATTTTGAAGGTACGATATGATACTGATACTTTTAAAACAAATCATCCTCACTAATATTATAAATGTTAATGTAAGTTTGTTTGTTACGCTTTACACAAAAGCTGTTGGTTGACCTTCGCTGAACTTTGTCACACAAATAGTTTATCATCTATACTAAACCATGGGACACTCAATGCCGTGGAACACGACCGAAGCAGGCGAAGCCGCGGCAATAGTGTAGTGAAAGGAAATTGAATAAACACTTTGTTACAGGTTGCAGCAGGTGTTCAAGATACTTTGCTTTCTATCGATGTGTTATCTGTAGACAGACCAACTCAAAAGGAGGTAAGACCAGAATTTCAATCACATCTTATGTGCGTCTTTTATTTTTTCCCGATCAAGAGATTTTAAGCGATTTTTAATGTTTTTAACGACAAATTTTAACGATTACTTTACCATAAAGATTTACACACAGTTTGTGGTTTTGCTTATGACATGGAAGCATTTTAGCTCGGTTGATTTGTTTTAAAATGAAACGTATTTTAATCGAGGGTTCTTTATACTTTATGATTAGAAAAAAAACAATAGTTGATACGACAAATCGTATCTACTTTATTATAATATGACTAATGATCATTAGATTTTTTTGAGAGATCGAGGTTTTTAAATTATAGTTTTCCTGTAAAAAAATATTGTCGCGTCAACCCATATGCTATATGACGTATTTTAATAATAATACATTTATATAAATTAGTTTTTGTCCTATATATACTGCATATCAAATGGTAATTTATTTCGATATTTCTTCAAATATTTCATTTCCTCAAATATGTTCTTTGAAGAAAACTAAAACAAGCTGTTATCGTAATAATAATATGACGTAGTAAGAAACCCGTTCGTTAAAATAATTGGGCACGTTCATCATTTAACGATAAGATTTTCCTGTTTCAGTACCAGCCCTTAATTTATCATACTTTTCTTATCCCACGCAATATTTATCATATTATTTAGTATAACTTATGTAAGATACAAGTCTCACTATTTATATCAGGTATATCACATATTACACTTTGATATTCATTTTACTTCATAACATCATCACGTCTAATTCGCACTTGGCCAGCCCGGTAGACTATGGCCCAAAGTTTCTCTGTCTGAGGAAAACCCCGTGCCCAGTGGGACAATAATGGGTTGACGACATACTTCATAAACCTCATTGTATTGTGTATTTTAGATAGATCACTTCATCCAAGCGATTGAGATGAATCCAGCGGTCGTGAGTTTGAAGGGGTACGCTCATGTTAATAGAGAGTTATTGACATCGGTGAGTATTAGTAAAGACAAAAGTAAATAAAGTGGGTAGAATTCTGCGTGATTTGAAGGTATTACACAACTATTTCTATCTTATATTCGTAAGTAAGTAGTAGTCTTAAATACTATAGCGGTTCTGTGTTTTAGCCTGGAAGGGCATATTTTTGGTTTCAATATCTTTGGACCACCCGCGTGCCGGAGCGGTTACCATACCAGTCTGACGCGCAAAGGGTTCCAGGTTCGGATCCCAGTCAGACAGGTATCTGAATGATGACTTTAGATTCATTTTCTGGGTCTGGGTGTTTGTGTATTCGTCTTGTGTGTGTCTCTGGTACCCACGACACAGGAGAACATCCTAGTGTGGGGGTACGAGTGCAGAAAGCGTGTGTTAAATATCTTTTGAAACCAAAAAAACGATTTGAAAAATATTCGACCTTTTGGGTAAAAAATCGTTTAATGTGACATTTTTCCTAAAACTCCTTCGGTGGCCGCACTAATCTTATAAGAAAAGTCCGGAATCTCCAAAGGAATGCATCGGTGTTTTCTTTGCGTGGTACCTTTTGACTCTCCTTGGAGACAAAAGGCACAACTATTTGTGCCCTTATCAAAGGACAGAGAAAACTTCATAAGGTGTTCCGAAGAAAAACACAATTGTGATTGATCTTAGATGATATTGGACGTCGATTAAAGATTTTTTTAAAACCATCAGATGTGTAGGTTTACTCACGACGATTTTCCACAACATAATTAAATCAGTGATAATAAATTTCTAAAACGCACATCATTTTAAAAAGTCTGTGGTGTATATCTAGGATTCGAACCTCGGACCATCAATTGACAGGAGTTTTAACCCTTAAGCTATGACTGATTTATATATAGAAGTACACAATTCTCGTATAATCTTACACGTCATTTTAGATTAATAATGTTGTAAGTAGATAGTGTCAGTTGCTAATCTACTACGATGATCAAGCTTATCTTAACGAACCATAACATAAGGTTATATCCACTATTTGTGAAAATACGTACAAATTTAATACGTATTTTAATGAAGCCATAGTTTGGTAATATGAGGATATTTTATCTGTACCTAATTATATTTGTCCACCAATTCGCACTTGGCCAGCGCGGTGGTCTATGGCCAAAAAACTCTCAGTCCGAGAGAAGACCTATGCCCAGTAGTGGGACAATAATGGGTTGTACCCCGATTATACTTCATTTATTTGTAATTTTGAAATACATTTATTTAATTGTATTCTCTCAAATACCCAAATTTTGGACGTTATTTAACAAAATATACTTATTTTTAAATGTTCTTTTGTCGAACTAATCTCCAAAATGAGTTTGCATAATGATAAAACAACTTTAAATCTTCGACCGCAAAATGAAATATGAAAAGTACCTATTATAAATGGTGCAATTTAACGCTGTAGTCAATGTCCACAGTAAATCATTTTTAAAGTCCAATTTTTACCAATCTTATCCGAAATTCGTCCTGTCGATCACATGATTCGAAATTCAAATTACAGACACGCATCTTCTCCTTTATGAAATATTGCTTTAAAGGCGAAGGACCACATTGCAGAACTCTACAACCCTGGGAGTCTTAGAAAAGTTTTCAATAATCCGACTAACCCACACTAAGCGTGGTGGATATTTTAATTTAAGTAACTAAAAAGATTCCGGTTGCGTTCCTTTGGAGATCCCGGAGTCCTCTTTGTAGCGCCGACGGCCACCGGGGAGGTTTTAGTGCGGTAAAAATCCCACATAACCCTGCGTCGCTCTAAAAAAAAGTAACTATAAAGAACTATTAAACTTAACTTAGTAACATGATAAAATTTTGTTGCATTCTCACATTTGAGAAACACATCCACATAACGGTGTACTTGTAACTTTAAATCCTAATGTGCCAGGCGTCAGTCGGGCCTGTCATTATAAATTAAACTTGAGGTCATTAGAAAAACATCTTAACTAATGCGGGTGTAGCTTGATACGTTATTTGGAAGATAATTCAAGTTTTATTGTTATAATGGAAGTTGACGACTGCGACGTTAACGTGACGTAATTACTAGTGACGCTTGAGCTAAAAAAAGAGAATTTCAATGTAAATTAGAACGTTTCATATTTCAAGGTTCTTTAGAGCTAATGCTATGAATCGTCTCTGATGATACATTTTTAAAGTTTCCGATAATTGTATTTAATATCAAGTAAGTGTTTTGTTATCAAGAAAAGGTATCAAGAAAGTGTTTTAATATTAAGAAAATGTTTTGTCCTTTCTTTGAAAATATAAATCGACGACCCTCGTGGTGGAGCGGTTATCATACCGGTCTGACGCGGAATGGGTCCCGGGTTCGATTCCCGGCCAGACAGGTATCTATGATGAGTTTAGATTCACGTTCTGAGTCTGGGTGTTTTTGTATTCGTCTCGTGTGTGTCCATGGTACCCACGACACAGGAGAAAATCCTAGTGTGGGGCAATGAGTGTAGAAAGTGTGTGAGTTTGTGTGTTTGTGCCTGAAAATTTGATAACGTATTATTAAATTAACTTTTTATTACGTGACGTGTATATTATCATCAAACACGCATTGTAGTATATAATTTTAGGATAGGCCTAATTCTTCACATATTACTTAAATAAAACCAACACGAGTGTATCGAATACGGCTATTCAAATAAACCATAATACAGCGCTCCAAGTTCCCATCCCTAGTAATTACCTGAAGGAGAGTAATGGACGCCGGCGATGGAGCGAGACACGACCCTTAAGTACAATGAAATGTAACCCCGAAGATGATCTCTAAAACAATTGTACACTTAACTCCTAAGGGTTTGCGGTAGTTAGATAAAATTTAAATATATAATATATAAAATAAAATGTATAATTTGAATTACCGTATTTATAAAAATACGATGGTTCGCATTTATACACGATAAATGCGAACCGTTAAATTAATTTCGAATTCACTCAAGAGATTTTTTTTTAATTTCCTCCTCTAAATATGAGCAATATCAAAAAAAATATTTATGTTTGTGTGAAATTATTTATTTACAACAAAAGAATGACCTTATTATGAGTGTAAAGATTATGTTATACGTTGCACACATAGCAATAAATAGCACTTACAATAATTATGTCGTTGTTTTAAAAGAAAAACAAAGTTCTGAGATAAGTATACTTATGTGCAAGTATTATAAAAAGCGGTAATTATATAATAGATATCGTTAATAAATGTTTTTTGTTATTTTTCAGGCAATAAGCATGATTGCGATATACCTCATAGTCCTTTTGCAATTCAAGATCTCGCTGCCCAAGGACCCTCAGATGGCTGAAACTTAAAAAAAGCACCTTTTAATCACACTTTTCAATATTTCACCATACCATTTTATTTCTAAAAATATACAATACATTTGCGAGATGACAAGAGACAGTAAGATAGTGTTGTGTGACACCATTTTATTTTACACCTTACTTATTTTTTTCAATGCACATTAGTGGAAAAATAAGTAAATAAAAATAATAGACATTTCTCCACCAATTCGCACTTGATCACTTGGTGGACTATGGCCTAAAACTCTCTCATTCCGAGAGAAGACCCGGGCTCAGCAGTGGGACACTGATGATTTCACGATTTATTAGACATTAAAAACAGTAGTAGTCCTACAACACGGCCACCCAATGTGAGGTTCGAGGCACGAAGTAATGTGCGATAAATTAATGATTACTTGCTTAGATGTTGGCAAGAACATCTTCAAGAAACCTAAAGGCCTGAGAGTTCAAAAAAATCTTAAAAGTGTGTAAAGTCTACCAATCCCCACTTAACCAGCCCGGTGGACTATTGTCTAAATTTCACTTTTCAAGGAAATCCATTTCCAGCGTGGTTCAGTAATTGTAAAGAGAAAAGACAGAAACGATCTTAACATTGGTTAAACACTTCCACGGACAGAACGTGATTGTACGTTTTACGATGTTACCATTTGAGATTTTAATATGGCACAGCGTACCATGACGTTCAAATATGACATATTATTTACGACAGAAAGTTTATTTCTGATGAACTTTCAAGTTAAAATCTTATTGGATCTACCTTGTGTCACACCGTGTAAAATATTAGAAACTTTACTGTCACGATTCTGTCATGACACCTTTAAAACGTCAGATATCATTGGACTCTACGTATTTATACGTCATGTATGGAGATTTACTATGTCATTCTAGAACACAGACTCAAGCGGTACCGTCCGCGAAAGTGTTAAAAGAAATTGTTACTCTTAAGTATAAGTACATAAGTTTCTTGCCAACTCATACAAAGGAGGCTAAACAAACCCAGGTTCAGCTGCCAAAGGAACTTAGTATTAAATAGAAACCGCAGTTGTATTATTCTCATTAGTGTCAAGATACAGTCACGTTTCAATTTCAAGTAAAATTAATATCACGCGTCTCATACCTCATGGTTGCAAATGAAATTATCTTGTTGACGCGTTGGTATTCTAAGCAGCCTGAAACATAATCTAAATAGCACTAATATAGTCTTATTGTGTTTAAGTATAGTGAGTAGGTACAATTGTAAAATTATTGTAAGCAATTTTGACGATCACAAATATATAATATTGGAAAGTAATAGTACATAGTATTTTTTTCAATTTAATGTACCTAATTTCGTATACCTACGCAACAGATATTTATTATTTAACCTCATACAAACTTGAAAAGTGCTAAACCGATTAGGATTGGTCGATAAAAAATCGTAGCAAATCTGCCATTGAGTCGCGACTGTGTTTGCCCGAAAAGGCTTCTTCGTAGACATAATAAAAATGAAAATTCCGCATCTCTACATTGCATATATTTGCATAAAAAACAGTTTTGACATCTGAAGTTATCATAGAAATAAATATTCTTTTTAATTGATAACTGTAAGTGTATCTATGTAATTGCATCAAAATTTCATTAGAATCCCTCTACTGTATAAATAGATAAAACAATATAAACTTATGCTATATAATTTTTTCATGCTTTGAACTGCGGGACACAGCAAGTGTTAAGTATAAACAGTGTCACGTCAATATCACGCAACAACATTTTAAAAGTTCAATAGGTGAACTTTTAATTAATACAGAAGTTTAAATTGAATAAATACAATGAAACATACTCAATAAAGTAGTAGGTACTAATATTAACTCTAGAACGTTTTCTTTGATTATAAAAGTGTCATGAAAACCATTTTTTAAATGTCTACTGTGATTACTTTTCCCCGATGGTGAGAAAATTGATATTTAATTGCAAAGTGTATATAATTGCACCACGACATCAATACCATATACGACAAGGTAGTAGAAACAGTGTAGTTCGACCGGGGTAGTACCACCGCTACACTTATTTCTAACATGAAGCATTTATTGCGTTTCGATAGAAGGGTGTGGTTTCTGGCATATTTTCACATGAGGCGACCATCATATTCCTCGGGAGCAGCAACGTGTCTGTGATTGACTTTAGATAGAATCGTTTTGTTCTGGATGAAGTTGCTTACAGATGTCCACGGGGGGCAGAAAAATAGTTACCATCAGGTGGACTGCATGCTCGTTTGGTGCTTCAATCTTATAAAAAATACACAATTATGTAATTAGACCACGAAGTATGCTACAAAAACTCTCTATAGGTAAATAGTAAGCAGCAAGTTTTAAACTTTAATTAGGATAAAATTGATTCTCCCTCCTGTTTTAAAATAAACTTGATCAATTAACGTGTTTTACTTCAAACGAATTTTTAATTTTATAACGAGCTATCCATATTTAAGATCTTTTTCGTTTATAAATCCGGCGTTTATTAAGGAATGCTATTCTAGTCCACCAATTCGCCCTTGGCCAGCGCGGTGGACTATGGCCTAAACTCTCTCGTTCTGAGAGAAGACCCGTGCCCAGCAGTGAGACAATAATGGGTTGTACCCCATTCTAGAAATATCGACATTTAAACAGTGGTATATGAACTTGTTGTATTCAAATCTTTTTTTTTTTTATTATATTGATGGCCTGTGTAGCGGTCACTATACAAGTCTCACATGCAAAGGGTTTCTGAATGATGAATTCAGACTTATGTTATAGGTTTGGGTGTTTTGCAATCATGTTAGTGTTTCCCATGGCATCCACGGCACAAAAATCCTAGTATGGGGATATCAGTGTAAAAAGATTTAAGGGTTAAGCATAATCTTGTAAATGACACGCGTCTTTTGCCATAATTAATCACATTAATAGTAGTAGGTTACAGTATTAATTTTATATCAACGAAAACATGAGAGATAGGTGTAAGATGGAGTAAACGAGGTAATATTTATGTTCTAAAAATCTTTGTATTAAGTAAACGTGGGTACCTGCTTCCCTGCTTCTCAAGTAATATCGAACATCAACATCGTGTTTAAACCCTGTCTAGAAACTGATAAATATAATGTTCAAAACGTTCAATTACGGCTTATAATATAATTATAGCCCTTATTAATACCGTCATTCTATAAATTCATTTATATTTCTGAGGTGATAGAATCTTTCGCGGGTGGACTCCGTAAGCATTACCACTTTACCTACATTTGTTTTATAAAAGAAATTATAAAATAAAAATAAGTTACACTGCTATGATGTGGTTTGAAGAGTGTAGCTCTTCAAACCACAGCGAAAGAGAAGAGAGAGGTAGTAAAATCAGGGGGAAGAATGATTCCATCTGTAAGATCACACATATTTTCAACACAAAGCAGTTTATGCGGGTCCTTAAAAGGGAGTGGTTCGGCTGATCTAAATACACAGCTGTTTATCTTCAGATTGAACCTTTATTGTATGTGAATTGATTACTGACGTCCATGAGTGGTATTAGCCAGAGCAGTGACAGCCTAATGGTTGAAACTTGCCCTCTCAATGGTCCGAAGTTCAAACACCGGCACGCACCACTGATTTATGCGCGTATTAGAAATAATTAATCACTGCTTTTCGGTAAAGAAAAAAACGTGAGAAAACCTACACACAGAAGAGTTCTTTAAAAAAAAAAGGTTCTCGGAGGTGTGTGAAGTTCACCAATTCGCACTTGGCCAGCGCGGTGGACTATGGCCCAAAAATCTCTCATTCCGAGAGAAGACCTATGACCCCACTGCTGGGCACAATAGTGGGTTAACGATATATACATATATAGATATATATGGGCTGTATTGGTCACTTACCATCAGACGGACGCCCGTTTGCTACTTCAAACTTTAACGAGCAGAAACATCAGTTGTTTACCTTAGTCCTCAAATATAGCGACGCATCTTCAGATGACTTTAATCGGGATAGGATTAGGTTCACCTATAATTTTGCAGGTGGTAGAACCAGTGTAGTTCGACCGGGAAGTACCACCGCTACACCTATTTCTAACGTGAAGCATTTCGATGGAAAAGTGCGGTTGCCGGCACACTTTTAAATAAGGCGACCATCATAGTCCTCTGGAGTGGCATCGCATCTGTGATTGATTTCAGATAGAACCCATGTTCTGTTTAAAGTTGCTTACAGATGTCCATCAGCAGCAGTGAAAACTTATCATCAGGTGGACTGCATGCTCGTTTGCCACTTAATCTGATAAAAAAAAATGTATTTACCTAATATTCACTTCTTACTCTACGTTATATATAAAACATTAAGAGTTTACTTATGTCTTTCATTATAAGTTTAGAGAGGGCATACGAGGGACCCTCCGCTCATGCCTCCCCGACTCAATCTGTGTCACTCACAATCAATCCACGGTCTTCTGACACCTAAACGGGAATTCATTAATCAACTTTTCCAATTTTCAACAAATCTGTGAATTTATTAAAATCAGAAAAATCACTCAACCGAGTTGTACCGTGAAAATATTCAATTCAATCGCTTATTACCTCGAATAATATGTACGTTTTAGAAAATTCGTAAGTAGCTAATTTGAAATGAAATTCAGGCTTCATTAATGCGATATAAAAAGGCAGAAATAGCTTAATATTTAAAAGTCAGCCTGCAATGAGTATCGAGGTTAGGGTTGCAGGTACGTACGTCTGATTTTAAAACATAAGTGCGTATTGTAACATATTTTGTCAATGAATAAAGAATCTGAGGAAGCCTAAGTGTTCCTAAAAAGAAAGTCTCGAATGCGGTACATTGGCTCATTCCTCACTCAGTGTGAAAAGAGACTTGTCCCCAGCTCTTTGAGCATTGCTACATGTAATAAATATATTATGACATATGAGAAGTATTAAAGTTATCTGCATAAAGAAAGAATAATAAGGAATTGCTATATTAAATTTCTACAATGGTCACTACATGTGATGAACCCTATACGTTTATGAATTGTATAAATACTTTGTCAAAAATGTGGCAAGAATAAGTATAACGATTACATCATTTACCAGGTGATAGAACCACTGAAGTTCCACCGGGGGGTACCACTCCCACACTTATTTCCAGCGTAAAGCAATTCCTGCGTTTCGGTGTAGGAATGTGATTGCCGGCTCACTGTATATGAGGTAACCTTGTTAGTCCGCGGAAGTATACGTATACGTATTAGACGTTTTCTACACTCATAGCCCCACACTAGGATTTACCCCTGTGTCGGGGGCACCACGGACACACACAAGACGAATACACAAACACCTAGACTCAGAAAATGAATCTAAACTCATCATTCACATATCTGTCTGGCCGAGAATCGAGCCCGGGACACATTGCGCATCAGACCGGTATGGTGAGTGGTTACCATACCGGTCTGACGCGCTCCTGGAGGTTATTGACACATCTGTGATGGACTTCAGACAAAATTCTTGTTCTATATAAAGTCGCTTGCAGATGTCCATGGGTGGCAGTAACCACTTATTAGATTGACTGCATGCTAGGGATGTTCGATATTGGAAAAACATCGATGTTGACATAGATGTCTTATTCAAAAGCTCAACATCGATGTTGGATAACATCGATGATTTTTGCATTAATAATTGACTAAGGAATAAAATACAGTGAAATCATAAGAAATTATTAGAAAAAAAACAAATTGTTACATAATCCGATATTTTTTATCAACTGACTAAAGAAAAAGTAATTTTGATAAAGGACAATCTTTTAATGTATTTCTTTGTTGATTAAGAGTAGAACCTGCTTTTAGAACAGTCTTTCGGATAGCGTTGATGTTGCGATAGTACTCAAATATTTCACGAAAGAAGGGAACGACCTGTGCACAGTTAATAAATTCGCTTTCAGAATTTTAATAAGTCGATTTGTGGATGCGTTCACAGAAGATATATATTTTTTCGTAAGTTGCATTGGTCATGTTAGACCGCTAAGTAACATCGATGAGTGATTCCGTTAACATCGATGTTACGATACTTTTCGTATAGCAACATCGATGTTAAAACATCGATGTTTTTCTTTCAACATCGATGTTCATCGAGCATCCCTACTGCATGCTCGTTTAGTGATTCAATCGTATGAAAAAACTTGTTGAAGATTAAAACGAAGAGAAACGATTTATTGCAACTAACTACTAAGACTGTTATAATCTTATAATGCATCTAATACAACGTCAATAGAGAGATAGTGTGTACTTAACTTATTTTGAAAAACTTTTTATAACAGTGGACAGTACTACAGCTGGATGTTTTAAGTTACATATTTTTATTGTAGGTACCCTAGAGAGTATCGTCCGTCGCTCAGAAACATGAACCGATGTTTTTTATGTTATTTCTATCTGTAACAGTCAGATGCTGTCACTAGAACATTTTTTCTAACAAATAGTTCGCCAGCATATTATTGTGCAATGGAGTTTTATGACAAGCAAATACTGATTGGTCCAAACACTACTCATGTTAATTTAATTTTATTAAATAAAGATGACTTATTTGCTGTGAATGTCGGATTTAAATGTCGGAATCCAGGTCCACCTTTACTTTTCTCGAAGTTATCACATTTTTAGAATACCATTTCTACCCGTGGATGCAGTAGGAGACAACTAAGCTACAAAGATCTAGCAGACAGACAGCAGCGTCTTCCTGTATTAAATTAACACCCACTGCGTTCTAGAACATGCATGTTATGTGTCTCAGGCTCGATGACTCGCAAAAAAACCTGTTAGAGGAGACCATTGTCTATCAAAACGCCTAAAGAACGGTATAAATACTTTAAAAAACATCGGTGAAGGAAATATTCGTGAAAATATAACAACTTGCATTTAACTCGGTTGTTTACAACTCGGACTCGCACTAGCTACCGCAAACGTACCACTAACTACCTGGTTCCTCGCTTAATTAATAATATGCCTACAGATTTGTGTAACAGCCTAACCCCGCATAACATAAAATTTAAACTTAGGCCATATTTTGCAAGTGGAATCGATGTTGAATCAGGACAGCATTAGATATAAACCTCTGTGGTTTTCATAATGCCATCATTATTAAGATTTCTTTGTTATTATTATTTTTAGTAATAAAAAAAAACTAGCGTTCTAGGTTTTTTACAGATTTCAACGCTTTTTCCATCGGCCCACATGACGGCATTTTTCACAGCGTAACTATCGACGCAATATATCACATGACGTCACCGGTAGCATATCGCAGTCCATACGGTACTCAGATCTATATTGTCCGCCACTCCGTGTCAAGTGCTGTTATTAAATCTCAAGAGCACTCTAGATAATGAAATTGACTCAAAAGTTGGCCACCAAAAGCTATTCAACAAACACCTGATTTTTCAGATACCATAACTAGCGAATCTCTCAGCCTACGGATTTGAAAATTCTTAGCTAGATATAGGATCATACCAGTCAGGGATTGCAAATAAATTAATTAAAAGTTTATCGTATTTCAAACAGAGTATTTTAAATTTTAAATAAATGATTTTATGACGAGTTCTATGTTTTATTTTTCATAAATATTATAAATACATACACTATAAAATATGTTATTTATTCATAACTGTGTTAATATTCCATTTATTATTGGTAAATATTGAATTTAAGGTTGGGAAATAGTGAAATGACTTAATAAGGTAATAATAGCGTCTGAATTTGAGCGATAATAGTCTGAATTCGACTAAATTGAAACAATCCCCCCAGTACCCACTTCACAATCAGCCGGTCCAAAGCTCTCACATGCTTAGTATAAAAAGCGTTACGATGATCGTAATGTCATTTTATAAAAATGTATAGACTAAAATGTGTATGGAATAAAATATTATTTTCCACAATGTTGAGGGACTTTTTCAACACCCTCTAATTATCGCCTTTGGTTAACGAAAAAAGATTTACGGCATACAACCCACGTAATCATATCCCCTATAAATTTTGTTTTGTTAAAAAAGATAATATTGCATACCAATATGTTATTAAATCTACGTGATATGAAATTTGAACAAAATGTATAGGCAAAGACGATTTTAACCGCAATGCATATTTCTCTTCTTTTTCATTATTTTTTCCGACGTGTAGCACATGGAAAAGTAATATAAAATATTAAACGAAAAGTCAAACACTAGTCTAAATTTAAGACTGGAGCTAGCCTTAACTCTTTAAGTTGAAAATAAAATATAAAAAATAGATATATACAATATATATGATTCCAACAAAAAGGAACTCGCTAGTTTCTTGCAGGATCTTCTCAATTGAACTGGTTCAGAACCGGTATAACAATTTAGCGGTAATAGGGGCAGGTAGTAGATAACAATTTAGCAGGTAGGGTTATCAGTGAAGTTCGACCGAGGAGATTCCACCGCCACACTTATTTATAAATAAGTCTGCCGGTGGTAGTAGATGGTAGGTGGTGACTGCTTCACGCTAGAGCGTGAGGTAGCTTTTGCGTTTCCCTGAAAGGGTGTGGTTGCCGGCACACTTTTATATGAGGCGACGACCTTAGTCCTCGAGAGTGGCAACGCATATGTGATTGACTTCAGTTCGAACCAATATTATATTTTAAGCTGGTTATAGATGTCCATGGGCGGCAGTGACCACCACGTGAACAGGTATTCTCTCTGCGCTGCTACTCCTGAGGACCAAGGTCACCTCGTATTAAAGTGAGCTGGAAACCACACTCTTTCATCCGTACGAAAGAACACAAAGAACACTTGTTTTACCACCTGGTAAAGCCTTTACGTGCTTGGTAAAGCACTTTACGAATCATATACGTATAGATAGGAAAAAGGAAATTCAATTCTTGTACGACTGAAAATGTTTATAACGAACCCAATAACATCCGACACAATATCCTAATAACGCAACAAACAAGCATAATAAGGCAAATTAGATGACATTCAATAAAACCCGTGCCTGCAATCTAGCTCATAAAATTCATCCACATTATTCAATTACATCTGAGAACACGTTTCAAAGCTACGAGGGAAGATAATTTGTTTTCAACGATCTAAAACTTATATAAACGCTTTCTACACTCATAACCCCTCTCTAAGATTTTTTCCTATGTAGTGGGAACCATAGAAATACACAAAGACGACGAATACACAAACACCCAGACCCAGAACGAGAAACTAAATTCATCATTCACATCACAGCCAAATATAAGGCAAGATTCTAAAGCTAACTTTTATAACCAATGTAAAAACAATATGGCAATAAAAAAAGATATACAAAGAAAAAAAACAAACTCACTAAGTTTCCCGCCGGATCTTCAGTTGAGGTCGTGTTCCGATCCGGTGGTAGTGTAAAAAAATATATATATGTAACTGACAATTTGTAAGTGCCTCCGTAGGCCTATGCAAAATAAAGACATCATTTAGAACTCTGCCTGCCTGCCCGGGTATCGAACCAACTGCGTGTCAGACCACCACGCGGGTCGTCTATAACCCTTAAAGTTGAATAATGCAATATTGACCTCATCAATTATGATGCAGGAGAGGTTAGTGCATTGTACTTCGTCTGGCATCCTGATCGATTGGAGCCGAATATTTAAATGTGATGTGATAGCGCTCCATCATTGTATCGGTGGTAATATATAAGAGACTAGACTCTTACCGCGGATTTGTCCGCTACGGTAATAGACACGGTTATTTTTTCCCACTGTTGAGCACGGGTCTTCTCTCAGAATGCGAGAGTTTAGGCCGTAGTCCACCGCGCTGTCAAGTGCGAATTGGGTCGAATTGATGGTAATGAGTGTGTCACTATGTGTGTGTGTATGACTATGTGTCATATAGGTTATTAGGTCATTTTAGCCCTCAGATGTAGCAAAGCCACTGAAAGTGATTTGAGTCACAATCACTGTTCTTTGTGGAGTTGACTACAGATATAGGTTCTGTCAGTTTTAAAACTGAAGATAGAGGATGTTGGAAACATTTTACATACGACATGAGCCCTTTTAACCGTCTTCCATAAATTAGGAGGTTGTCAATTCGACTATAATTTTTTAAACTTACTTGTATGCCGTTTTAGCACAAGGAGCCAAACTGCAGTTAAATTTGTAGATTTGGTGACGTTTTTTGGAAATCACTGCAATTGCATTCGCACAAATCTTCCGAATACGAATGCTTATATCAAAAAACATGCAAATATTCGCGAATGCAAATGCGAATGCAAATAATCGTTACATCACTATTGCAAACATATCTATGTACGTACACTACATAGTCTAGATGACTTCTATTAGAGCTTACTGTTTCATTGCGTAGAGACTGTCCATTTGAAAAGGCTGATTACTTCATTAGGAGAAGCATTCATCAGGCGCCGGGCCATAATTAAGGGCAACATCATAATATCCCGATACTAGTTGATACTTATTAAGGAAACGCGTAATGCCAATAATAAAAAGTTCGTGCTCTGAATACATGAGTGTTGTACGCTTGGAAATGTGATATTATTTCAAAAAAGAATGTGTATCAATATTACACGCATCAATATTAAGCTATTAAAAATATAATAAATACTACATTATGATATAAGCCAAGTGTTTATTATATCATAATGTATCTTATCATATAATATCGTATCATATAGAAATCGATATTTAAATATTGTTATTATAACGCTATGCTCCAGCGTAACCTTTTCCATAGAGCCCCGTATACGTTTTATGTAATATTCCAGCGTAAATGTTTCCGTAACGCCCCAGCGTAACGATTCCTGTAAAATCACCTAAAGAATTTGGATTTGATAATTCGAAATATTAAGCATATTTTATATTTAGGCTCGTGCGTATGTTTTCCAGATATCAGAGAGCAATGGGACGATATTGCCATGTAAGTGGTCCACTATGCTATGTTCCGGATTATATCCCTGGCCAACAATTATTTAAAGTTACGTTACGTTTTCTCTTCTGCTAAGTGTTCATGTTCATTTGTCTCTGTCGATGTTACAAGTTTCCTTGTCACCACTTTAACTAGATACACAATATATTCCTCGTCCCTGTAGTCCCGGGATCAGACTAGGGCTACGGTATCTCCTGCCTGTTGTGAGAGGCCTTGAAGAATGAAAGCTCAAATCGTCCAGCCAGGTGACTCTGGGAAGGACAGCGGTATGTGTTATCGCATATCGTCGTAAAGACGAGACAATTCAGAGGGCCCAGCCGCTCATTTGGGTTGAACCCGATGGGGCAACAAAAACAAAGATATATTCATTCCCATTTGCTTTAGATACCTATATTAATTTTCATTACTATGTTTTGCTTATTTAATATGACCAATATTTTTAAGACTGATTTAGGATTCATACGTATTCTGAATCCCTTACGTCATTTATGAATTAAATACATATTATGTTGCACAATTGAAATAGAACATTAAAGTATCCTTGCATCTTGAGTTATTAGGTTGTGTGGATGAAACGTGTGCTAACGGCTAAATTAAATAAGACTCCATTACTTTGCGCTACGAGATGCAATATGCAGCATGTTATAACCCTACCAGGAATGTGAGAATGCACCACGCTCGCTAGTATGTGATATACATATAAAATTACATTTTTTATGAAGAAAAGCTATTTTTTTTATCTGATGGAAGTAGCAAACGAGCATGCAGTCCACCTATTGGTAAGTGGTCACTGTCGCCCATGGACATCTATAATCAACTTCATACAGAACATAGGTTCCATCTGAAGTAAATCACAGATGCGTTACCACTCCCGAGGACTATGATGGACGCCTCATGTGAAAGTGTGCCGGCAACCACACCCTTCTATCGAAACGCAAGAAATGCTTCACGCTAGAAATAGGTGTGGCGGTAGTACTTCCCCGGTCGAACTACACTGGTTCTACCACCTTGAAGTAAGTGTTTGTATCAACTACAGGATGTGAAAAGGCTCTATGATTTTTAATTGTAAATGGCTTTGTTAATACTAATGAATAAAGCCTGACAGAAATAAACCGGTCCAGTCACTATTGAAATATGTAACTTGTAAAAAATGTTACATTTTGACGACCTACATGGCAGAACGGTCACCATTTTGGTCTGTCACACTGTGGGTTCCAGCTTCAATCTCCGGTGAGACAGACATCTGAATGCATGATTTAGCTTTGTGTAGTCTCTATGACAAGTATAATTTATTGTAGAGAGGTTTTATTAAAATTGTTTTTGCTCTAATTTTAAAGCGAAACAACGATGGTAAGCAATTGAGTAGGGTTTGTTTTTTTTAAGTATCATTTTGAATAAATTTTGCCATCTTTTAAAAACCCTATATTATGAACTATACCTAAAAAAATAGTTCGAACAGTCAATTAATAGTAAATAACAATTATATTTCCACTACACATACTTTCCTTTATAAATGACAAAGGCAAATTAAAATGTGAAATGTGTCAGTGGGATGCCTAATAAAAGGAACTATTCGGGCGAATGTCTTTGTAGTGATCCTGCACCCTCTTCAGAACATTCACGTCATATTTATTATCGTCAAGAGACATTCATATCACTACATTTAAGTGAGGGTTTTCTTTCGATAACGTTCGTTTTAAAATCAAAACTTTATTTAGCGAAAGTATCACAAACGCTTTTGATTTATTGATCTTCAGCTAAGCGGAAAAGCACTATACCCCTCCGAAACGATATGAGTTCCAAGTTCAATCCAGCCCAGACAGATCGAGACAAAGAATTTAGATATTTTTTTTTATCCGACTGAAGTAGCAAACGAGCATGCAGTCCACCTGACGGTCAGTGGTTACTGCTGCCCATAGACATCTGTAATCAACTTCATACAGAAAATGGGTTCCATCTGAATACAATCACAGATGCGTTGCTACTCCCGAGGACTATGATAGTCGCCTCATGTGAACGTGTGCCGACAACCACACCCTTTAATCGAAACGCAAGAAATTCTTCCCGGTACTTCCCGGTGGTACTTCCCGGTCGAACTACAGGCTTCGTAGTTCTTAGTCACGCTTCTTAGTCACGTCTACCATAGTAATGAGTATCCTATGTAGTATATATAAGTATTTGTTAATCTAGGTCATAAACTATGTCTGTGTCAATTTTCAACGAAATCCGACCCAAGTTTTTGCGTGAAAGACTGATAAACATACATACATCCTCAGAAATTTCGTAATTATAGCAATATAAGATGTGTTTGTCCACTCTACCAAATACTATATATAATATAGAAATGAAGAATGTCACAAAGGAAACCTCAATCATGATAAATAATTCCAGTTCATAACATGTTACAAAGAAATAAACGCATATCTAATTGACGAAGCCGCTATTTTGTACACCCGAGCCGAAAACAACTAACAGCTCAAGATTAGACCCATTCGGGTTGTAATAAAATAATTTCATATTGCAATACTATATAAGCTCGATTATCATTGCAAGGTTTGAGCTTCGCTCCAGCTGTGAGGTGCGAATATCAATTCAACTAGAAACCACAGAAAAGTAAATAATATTTCTATTTCCAATTCGTAGCAGAAAAGATGAATTGACTTTTATACTCGTTTTATATTTGCTCTGTGGTAAAACGCTCCTTGAGAAAATTCAATAAGAAACGGATGGAGGTCTCAAAACTAATTATGAAATAAGACGTTCGACGTACAACGGCATGGGAGATAAAGAGGCTCGAATTATAAGTTCAATTCTAGTTCCCTAAAGGGTTTTTGATGAATAGAAGAAACAAACATATTTGTTTGATGACAAGTGGCCACTACCGACTAAGTTTATTTGCAAATAAAAAAAAGAAAATAAATCTAATTTCATACACAACTGCTAGCTGGAAATTACGATATTATAATCACCCTAAAGACTAAATAGTGTACCTATATAATAAAGACTTCACACATTTGCTAATAAAAAACAAAAGGACATTGTTAAAGTTTTTCTTAAATAACTTTCGCAGGTGGTAGCACCAGTGTAGTTTGACCGAGGCGGTATTTCTATCTTGAAGCATTTCTTGCGTTTCGATGGGAGGGTGTGGTTGCCGGCACACTTTTATATGAGACGACTATCTTAGTCCTCGGGAGTAGAAGCGCCTGTGTAATTAATTTAAGATAGAACCTATGTTCTATGTGAAGTTGCGTACAGATGTCCTTGGGCGGCAGTGACCACTTACCTCAGGTGGTCTGCATGTTCAATCAAATCGCAAATAACAAAATTATAAATTCATAAAGAATTTATTAAAAGTCACAGTCTAATATTTTTAAGTAATTTCCGTTTTCCAATTAGCTTTGCGGTACCTATGTAAAACACCAAGTCTCTCAGCGCAGTCTAGAGTTGTTTAAATTACCATCTGTTTAGCTAATACCAATGAATATTCCAGTATGAAATGACGTTGCAAAATTACAAAATCCTAATTAATAGTAATTAAATTAGTCATATGATGACTTGCGATGATTATCTGGAAAAACTAAGACATTTAAATACCAAAAAACTGAACAAAAAGCGTAAGAAATAAAATTACTATAGTTAGGTAATAACTTAATACTGAACTAGACCATACATAATCATCGGATAAGTATAAAAATGTCAACACACGGAAATTAGAAGCAACAGAAATATTGTAATTCAATCTATAGCAATCCATCCTATTACATCTTTAGTATCTGTTAAATTTTCATTTGTCAACAATATTAAAGTACTTTGAACAATACTTTTAACTAAAATCTAAAAAAGTAGGAATTTTGTCTTAGACTTGTTAAAATAGAATATTTTTTTTGAAAACACAAATTCATTTTGCATTAATCAGTGCAACATACTTAACACAAACCTATTCATAAATTTTAAGTGCTCAATTTTCTACGGCAGATTTTTTCTCTTTGGTGAAAAAATCACATTGTGGGCCAACGCTCAAACGTTCTTCCATCGATATACTAAAATAACAAGCGCTTCTTGGTACTAGTATATCCAGATCCCTAATATAACTTTGAACATAAACTTTGCAGTTTACATACGGAGTCCAGTCTAATTGAAACTAAATAAATATTGAACTTACTATGAATTTTATGTGAACAAAAACTTCCGATCGTGACTTATTCCACATGACCCTCTCTTATAGTTTACGACTATTTTATTCCCCGACGCAAAACAATAGCTTTACTTTTTGTTAGTATAAATAAAAATGACCGTATATCTGTCTATAGAATCCTAATATTTAATCAAGTAATAAAAATAAGTAAAAAAAAAGCTTTATATCCTTATGCGCCCACCTTCCATGAAAAAATAATTATTTCAGAAAATCATTACAGGATTTTTTTGTAAGTTCATTTACAAAAAATATTTAAGTGGAAGTATGAAGGACCTTTTAATAAATTTAACAGTCAAATTGTATATTTGTTATTACTTACCGGATACAAAGTGGAGGTTCGCATTATTTTGCAGCAACTTTCCAGTTGTATCTAAGCATATTATGACACACAAATAAAGAAGTGACCTATTAACTTATTATAAAAGTCAAGTCAATATAATAATAATATTGACTTGAGTTTGAAAATTCATAAATATTCATAATATTCATAAAATTGCATTGCTTTACAAACAAACTGAATATTCAATAATAAGTCAGTCAAAAATAGATTCCGATTATTTTCAAAATAAATTGCATGTAGGTAAATTAAATTTAGATCACCAATATTGCGTTTCAATACTTCGTCTTGAGTTTGGGCGCTTAATTGCACCTTGCACGGTGCTAATAAGGCGGAGGGCGGGCCGCCCAGCCGCCCGCCCAGCGAGCCGGATATATAAGCTCGCTCTGAGGCTCTACGGCCACATCGCATCACAACGGCTGGCTCTACAACAGCTTTCCTCTGTGCTGAACACTGACTAAAGGTAAGTTTTAATATTTTAATTTTATTCACCACAATTCTTTAACTGTGTATGTTCATTCCACTCTAGAATTTATTTATTTCTATATTACACCTCTGTAAAAACATTATTATTTTTTTATGTAAAAATCACTATGTAAGTTTTACATATTTTCTATTAATTTTAGTTATTATGTTTGGTTTCTGTACATTTCTTATTTCAAAAATTAGGCACGATACAAAAGACTTTTTTATTTTTTTATTCAATATTGCATCAAATCAAAGGTTAATAATAACGTTCGAAACATTTTTTACATATACAATTTATTTAAAATATTTGTTACATCGGCCAATGATCTAATATTTCCGTTTCCGAATGTTTTTCTTTAAATATCTACACCACGCTACACATATTTATTTTCACGCTCGATACAAGAGTTCGATATTTAATGCATCCAAACATAAAGTATTACTGAAATCGAAATGTTTACATCTATAAATACCGCAGATTACTCGTGCCATCGTCAAATCATAAATTATGTTCTATATATAGGTAAAAAATTGCGAGCAATCAGGTATGATTACTTGCACGTGTAAGATTTGAATGCCTGTCGGGGACATTATTTATGTATGAAGCAGGCTATGACAACAGTTTAGAATTAACCCAATTGCGTGAGTATCGAGGTAGACCAACGTAGGTGGCAGTTTTCTGTTATTCAGTTGCGATGAATCGTAATTGTTATCACGAGCTCAGTGGTCTAAATTCTACCATAATTTTCTACTTTTAATATTTTTTATCGAAAACTTGTTAATACCATATATCATCCATCCATTCATCCATCAGCCCTTTGAGGTCCACAGGAGGACATAGGCCTCCCCTAAATGACTAATAAATAAATCCCTATCCCTAATAAATAAATACCTATCAATAAAAACTTAATTATTTTATGTTTGTTATATAATAGAAATGTATGTAAGATTATTATACCAAATACAAACAGTGATAATAATATGCAGTTCGTATTACGGCTTTTTTCTTTAGAGGTTTCCGGTCGAAGTTCTTTAGAGATTTCCGGTAATTTTTTTATTTACTAAACATCGTGTATAGTATAGTGTATAATTGTGAAGAAAAACATAAGGAAATCTACATATCAGTGCTCCTAAGTTAGTTACATTATAAACGAGTAAAAAGTCATATTCACTTGCACTAGTTAAAGTAGTGAACTGAAACTCAAATTAAAATTAAAAAACAAGTTTAAGTACCGAAAAATAGTAAAGCTAGGTTTTCCCTGGCTTTTATATTTAGTTATTATTTTGTATGATACTTATACATTATTAATTTAATTTCCTATCTAGGATTATCTTAAGAAGGTTTACGTGAGCATCACATTTAATTTAATTTTTTATCAAGTATTACGTTAAGAAAGATTACGTGAAGAAGATTTACGTGAGAATCAACATAATTCTATTTATTTTAAATTTAATTTTCCATCAAAATAACGCACCGTAAGAAGCTTTACGTGACCAGGAAACCGTGAAAAATACAAAATGGATATATCATTGTCCATTATTTATTATGAACTCTCGATAAAGGTATTTATTCCCGCCTAGTCTTGCATATATAACTTAAATTAATGGCTATCCTTATCCAGCGATGAAAATAGTTAAACAGATTAAAAACATTACATGCATTGCAAAATATGTACCTACATCTCTTGCGAGAGTATATAATTAAATTTATGTAATCGAAATTCAATCCATATCATGATTTATAATTAGAGAAAAACGTATGAATTTATATCATTCCATATTTTATCAGTAGCTATCACATTCAAAAAGGAAAACCAGCTGACTAAACAAAAGGAGAAAATGATACTGAACTATTTCTTACTTAACTTATCTAGTTCTATAAAAGTAAATGTTAATATTAACTTAGTTACTTGTCTTTTCCCACAAGAAATTATATTTAATTTTAATAAGTAGAAATATATGACAAACCGTAGTCAATCACATATTGAATATATAAATTTCGTATAGTCAGATTTAATTATAAGTAAATAAAATAAAATAGAACTTATTCAACGTACGTAGTCACAAAGTGCGGTACATCAGGCTTACTCAAGCATGTCCGCTGAAACTCAACAAGTTTCGCTTTGACCTCTTTGACGGCCTTGTTTGGCTGCACACGAGCTTTTGAATTACCTGCCAGGCCTGCTATAAGCACTCATGTTTTGCAGGACAAAAGCTCTGCAGGTAGCGTCATTGATATACACGAAGCTCGCTTGACTATTACTACATTTAATAAAAGATACATTTTATTTTTGTATTTAGAGCATGTGATTATTCAGTAAAGCAGATGTGGTGGACTTTTTTATTTTATAAATATTATGAACTGCGTACTGCGTATATACTGCGTTTCTATGTTAAAATATACCAAGTATTTGCTAAAAATACTTTAGTGAAATATTTTAAAATTTTGCAATTCGAGACTGAAAAGTGCACTCTGATGGATGAAATTAGTTAATCTATTTAAAAATATTTTCGTATACTCTAACCCGTCCAAATAATGGAATATTTTGTGAAATCAAGGAATATTTATATAATAATAAAATAATATAAGTAAGGTCATATCCTTACGTAAAATCTAAATAAATAAAATGATCAAGTTGGACATAAACTAGATTTTATTCCATAAAAAGTGCTGCGTAATTTATGTCCAATAAAAACAGCGTTAAGCGCTGTACTGCAGTATAAAGGGTGCAAAGGAACGCTTACCTATCCAAGTCTTTCCATCTTAGTGCTCAGGGATAGCGACGCATCTATTTCCTATCACTTGATTTAAGGTTCTAACCTTATATGAAGCTGATTATGGAACCCATGGGCAGCAGTGGTCACTTTCCACTAATTGGACGGCGTGCTTGTTTGCTAATTCCATATTATAAATAAATACATGACGCAACTGACCTACATAAAGAAAACATAGTAAATTTTCGACAACTATATGTGAAGGTAAACGTGAGGGTACCCGCGAGCGGAAACTCGTAAACAAAGACGCGTTGATGTCTTTTTAATCATCTTTCGTTTATAACAAAGTTCAAAGTACTGTTCAATTTTATTAGCAAGGACTTGTTTGAGGTTCTTTCAATTACCTCTCTCCGTAAACTTTACCTGATATATTTTCTAGGCTCATTTGTGTTAGGTAATACGGATTATCCCGAACATCTCAAGAGTACTTTTAATGAAAGATGATGAGTAATTTTATTCAACGAATAATGTGCTAATCTCACCTCTCGCAACTTTTTGCTAATATTCAACGGTATAAAAGTTAAAATATAAAAGTAGCTACCTATCCTTTAAGGTAAAATGTTATTAATAATAAATTATTCGTCAACCCATTATTGCTCCACTGCTGGGCACGAGTCTTCTCTCTGAATGAGAAAGTTTTAGGCCATAGTCCACCGCGCTGGCCAAGTGCGAATTGGTGAATAAATAAATTATTATTTTTACGCAATATCGTAACATTCTATAAACTTCAATAACATTTATTGTAATAAAGTTACAACCATAATATAGGTAAAATTTCAAGGTCCCGTAGAATTTAATTACGTATTTACATTTAATTAGCAATTTTGCCGTTTTAGTGCGAAACGATATTATAACCCTCAAGGCTATGGAAAAACGGTTTCAAATTAATATAAGATAGTACAAAAGTCACTTGACTTATACATAAAACTGCTGATATTGAGAGTAAATTGGTGTAACTCTTAATATACTGATCGTACGTTTGGCGACTTGCGTGACAGAACGGCTGCATCGTGCCGGTTTGATAAGCAGAAAGTTCCAGGTTCAGTCTCGGCGTAGATCTGTTCTCAGTCATTTTATAGAGTTTGCGTTTATGTTGCGTGTTCATAGCCCTAAGATACTGGAGAAGGTGGAAGGCAAAGTGTATTTACCGGTTATAATTTAAATGTTTTTTTAAATATTTTAATAATATTCAAATAACACATAGTTCATTTAGAATAATCTAAGTCTGTCGTTTATAGCAGGCACTTTAAAATCCGACAACTTTATTCATATTTAATAAAATCCCCTCATCTATTAGATTTCCCATGCAGTTGGCGCACTCCCCGTAACAATATTAGAATAGGAATGCCTTTGTCTTTGATACGCCGCTTTTGCCGTCCATTAAATGAAATAATTGACCGTCTAATTACATTTATGTAGAGTTCGACATGAAATGCCGTTGAAATAGAATACATTCCGATCTACATTAATGACTATCTTGGTTGATTGGAACCCGTAGAAAATTAGAAAGAAGGTAAGTTAAGGTTGTACGCATTTATAAAATGCAGTTTCATAACTATCTACGGCCTTATTAGAAGTTAATGCTTTAACTGTACAGGAAAACATCTTGAGGATTTGAGAGTTCTTAAAAAAGACGAGTGTGAAGTAAGTGATGTCTGACGTATGTTGCCGATGATCTATGGCTGGTATTAAGAGTAAGTTACATCATCACGGAGAATGGTATTCAGGATATAAGTAGGATATAGGACAAATCTTCGTGGTTTGATTCTTGAAATACTAACGCCACAAGCGACGGTAACAACGCCGACGTTACAACCGCCACAACTATATCTGGTGAAAAGCAGTTCTTGCGTTTCGGTGGAAGGGTGTGGTTACCATCACACTTTCATGTGAGGCGACCTTAGACCTCGGGAGTAGGAATGCATATATAAATTGACTTCAGATAGACCTCTTAATCTATATATATGAAGTTGCTTACAGATATCTATGGGCTGCAGCGACCATTTACCATGAAGTGGACTGCAGCCTTGTTTGCTCTTTCAATGTTATATAGAAAAATGCCTTAATCCTTAGTTAACAATACATCTGTACTCTTCCTCAGTTAGTACTCCGGATCAGATCAGAAGAACACTCATATCATAAGTTGATTATACGAATCTATATATGTCTGTGAGTTGCAGAAAACACTTACAATCTGGAGTTTCACAAGCTTTTACTGCTATAATTTGATATTGACTGTGTACCTATTCGTAAAAGGGGCCAAACCTTTTATTCTAACAAAAGAAGATTCAAAATAATTATATAATAATCATACTCTAAGGTATATTGAGGAAGTTGTTAGTGCAAAACAGCTATGTGCCTTACATTTATTTACTAAATGTAGCGGTAATTTTTTGACGAATGAAATATATTTTTAGTATTATTATAGATCGAAAAAAACCTTTCGGTGATTTTTAAATCATGTGGTTATATATTCCCGCCTATCAGTACTATCAGTAAACAATTAAAAATGTGGTAGGTATAACTTCTATTGTTATCAAAATCTTTTTGATAAACTATTTTGCTTAAACAATTTAATAAGGAAACTTGAGAAAAGTTCCTTTAATCTACTTTCTTCATAAGTTTTTAGCAGTCGTTATTAATAAAAAATTACAAAATGATCGCGTTTTTCTTGATTTACCTACTTATTGTTTTAATAACGTAACCGACTTTGCCGTATATTGATTATTTCCTAATTTCACAATACGAAAAAGCAAATTTTGGCACACGAACCTATTATAAAACCTATTCTTCAAAAAACAAAATGTTTAATCTTGTTAGCGTCACAATTTTCTCATAATTATCTACCTACTAATCATGGTTTTAACATGAGCGCAGTGATAGCCTAATGGTTGAATCTTGACCTCTCAATCGGGAGGTCCGAGGTTTAAACCCAGGCACGCAAAACTGATTTATGTGCGTATTAGAAACTAATTATCACTGCTTATCGGTGAAGGAAGACATCGTGAGGAAACCTACTCTCCCGAGAGTGCTTTAACAAAAAAGGTCTCGGAGGTGTGTGAAGTCCACAGATTTGCACTTGGCCAGCCCGGTGGACTATGGTCTAAAAGTCTTTCATTGCCCAGCAGTGGGACAATAATGTGTTGTACCCCATAGTTTTATCATGTCTACTGCAGGTACGGTAACCCGATAACTTTCCGTAAAGAGGAGTGTTTTCAGTGGAAAATTGACCACAATCGACAGCATTTACATAATTATATAGAAACTCATCACTTATACAAGTGTTTCTCAGCAGGTGCAATGATGAGAGCCAGTGGAGCGGTGGCCGTGGCCATAGCCGCGTTGCTAGTCTGCTGCAGCGCCGATCCTCACCAGGTAAAGAAAACTCTTCACTCTTGTCTATATACATTAATACGCGAAGCAAAAACTTGGGATCCATTATAAAGTTACTTTTTTTTTGTTTTCGAGGGGGAAACCTTCAAAAGTTACCCGACGCCGTGGGAGCGACGCAGGGTTATGTGGGATTTTTACCGCACTAAAACCCCCCGGTGGCCGTCCTCGGCGCTATAAAGAGGACTCCGGGAACTCGGTCCGACCGCAACCGTTATAAAGTTACTTGCCGCGGACTTGCAGCTTGCCGCAATTTAATTGTATTGAATTTGAGAAATACACTTTGCACAATATCAAGTTTAGGTTTTGAGTTGAATTACGGTCAAATTTCGACTGTTGTGACGGGTGACTAGTATACAAATAATTCAGCAAAAGACAAAGTACATTTTCAGAGTAACCAAATAACTTAATTACACTTACAAATAAGAGGACTCTAATAACTTTAGTCCTCTTATTTGTAAGTGTAATTTTAAAATGAAATTGTATTATTATTTTGTAGGTCGTCTAATACCTTAACTTAATGTATTTTTGTTGTGAATAATTTTACTTAGAGATTTTGTGTGTTATAAATAAACCTAGTTTGTTTGCGCTGTTTACGCCGAGAAAATAGACGGCAGCAGAATGTTAATTAACTACCTTAAAATTTCAGTCTTCCATTCCAACAATTTCGGAGCAAATATTTAATGAAAACTTAAGCTTCCAATCAAACATATAATCGCTGCTCTCAAATCAACGCTTCCACTTAAGTTACAAATTACGAGAAAGAATTTGACGAAACACCCGAGCTTACATCGTGTTTTCGTTTTCATTCGTAAACATTTACGAAAATCAACTTTAGAATTAATACCTTCAGAATTTACGCGTTTGTCAAACATTTGTTACAATGTTTTGCTTATATGGAGCCGAAGTTGCGTGATACTGGGATCGATGAGTTCGAAAATGTTTACGTAACTTGCGCCTGTTTTTGCAACCGTTATGCATCAATTAGCACACACATAATGTGGTACATACAGAGATGCGTAGAAACAATGCAATTGATTTGATTTCAAAATAATTGTCGCTGTATTTACAAAACGGGTAGCATAGTAACCGTTTCTTTGTTGACTTATATGCTTATTGTGTATGAATAATTTTGAACACTATGGACCAGATCTACATAGAACTTTAACTTAAAGATAGATACATAACTTATAGAACGTTATTGCACTATTTTACCCTTATTCCATTATGAAGGGCTCTTATGCTCTCATTACTGCTTTCTGTGCACCGTTGAGACGTGTTTCTATCTTTCCGTGAACGATATTACAACCATTTGCTGCTTTTGTATAAAACTAGCTGAACCCCGCAGCTTTGCCTGCGCTAACAAAAATCGATATATCGATTGTTCCGTGGGAATAAGATATTTTCCTACAATAAAAAGTAGCCTATATGTTAATCCACAGTATCACCTAACTCCCTACCAAATTTTATGAAATCGCTCCAGCCGTTTAGACGTGAAAAAGTAAAAAACATACACACTCACAAACTTTCGCCTTTATAATATTAGTATGAAGTATGATGCAAGACTTACTCGGATGTGCTAAATAAGATTTTTTTTTCCCCAGGAACAAGATGCCGTAGGCGAGCACAGTACTGGAGATCGTTACGACGCTGGTAAGATGTTGCTACATTCTTCATATTATCCGATTGTCGCGTTACAACTATCGCACATTGGGAATGCCTGCAAATACAAAACACGATCCTGAGCACCACCGCGAACCTTCCACTATTCCGTGACGTTTAAATCAAATAAGTTTTTGATATATTTTACTTAATAAACCCATTCACATAGTTAGACCCTTGCACTTTTAACCAATTTAATATCAAACCTTATCGATTATATCAGCACTGTACCAAACACATTTTATATTACTATATATACACGCCTATTTATGGTGATGGAAACGCACTGTTCACAGATAACTTCGCACAACGATAATTCACTTAATGTTTACTGCACTGTGCATCTTTTAAGCACTATTTGGTGAGTACACTTAATGTTTTATTTGATTTGCTAATAATATAAACAGCAACCTAATTTCACATTGCGGTTGTTACAGAATACAGGCAGAAGGAAGACTTACAAAAGTTTTTACAATTCCTTATGCAGTACGACAACCAAATAGGAGAACGGAACATTAACGGCATTGGTGGTAGTTCGTTACTAGGCCTCAGGAACCTTGGGAATATCGGTGGATCATCATTACTTGGAAGAAATTTGTACAATCCTGACAGAAACGTACACGGTATCGGTGGATCGTCCTTAATGGGTCGCAACTTAAATGGACTCGGAGGTTCCAGTCTTTTGGGCAAAGAAAAATACGCAAGATTTATTGATTCATTGGGAGGTGGGAACTTTGTCCGTAACTTAGACTCTATCGGCGGGGGAAATTTCGTTAGGAACCTGGATTCCATTGGCGGAGGAAACTTCGTTAGAAACCTAGATTCTATTGGCGGAGGAAACTTCGTTAGAAACCTAGATTCTATCGGCGGAGGAAATTTCGTCAGAAACTTAGATTCCATCGGTGGAGGTAACTTTGTCAAAAAGAACCTTGATCAAATTGGTGGACCGAACCTCGTTAAACGAAACCTAGATTCCCTTGGAGGTGGAAATTTTGTACGAAACTTAGACCCTATCGGCGGAGGTAACTTCGTGCGGCAAGTAGACCCTCTTGGCGGTGGAAACTTTGTTTAAGCTGTTCATACTGCTTCCAACCTAGGCTCTTAACAATTCTACGATTATTCTACGTAACAAATGTGATAATTAATGGTCATTAGCATAACGTAAGTATTTTTTTTATTATTTATCATTAGAAACTGGTATTTTCAAATAAAGAACTTGCAGACGTTTTTATTGTTTCTCTCAACAACCTACCCTTTTATATCCTTATATAATTAAAGTGCGACTAAATTATGGTTTATGATGGATTTTTTAACTCGAAATCTTTTGTGCTTCGATTCAAACCGAGGTAAGGTATTTTGTAACAATCATTTGATACTGCCATTGATAAAAAATCATAAAGTAATGTGAGTTATGTGATGTTATAAGGTCATAAGCCTCGCAACTTGGACCCCCTCGGCGGAGGTAACTTGATTCGGGAGGTGCGCGAGTCCCCTCAGCTCCCCTACCTGCTGGCAAGACAATATGAATACGGCAGGTAAGTACGTCACTTTTTCACTTCATTTCGTCCTTTTCAACCAGATTGTCTTTTCAACCAATTTAAATGTCAGCTTTCATACATTCTTCGGCATTGCTTGAATACACAACTCAATAATAACACAACTCAAAAATGCAATACATTTTACGGGAGGGTCTGTAGAAATTAAGCAATGTTTTTGTTATGTTTTTAATGAATGAAGTTTAAAATATAAGAATTAATTAAAAGTATATTAACCATGATGTAACTTCTAATTCTAGGGCCTTTTCTTTATCTTAATATTGATGAATTTTCACTTTCCACAGTTATTACTAACGGATACTAACTTTTAACTGACCATCGCAGAGCTAAAACTACAAATATTAATCATGAATTTGAACTATGAGTCCATTTTATGAAGATAAAACCACTTAGAAAAATATACTCAACCCCAAAAGATATTCAACCCCGCAATGGTTTCAATATTTGTATTATATTCTGCGCAAATAAAGTTACGGTCAACAACTAGAACAGAATGATGAATATTATTAATTTCTTCGAATATTTTTGTAAAATGGCATAGTTCCAATGGTTGCTCATGAAAGTTAATTCAATTACAACTTTTTAAGGAATTCCACAGAGGTTTCACTATAAAAGAGTTCGCAATGGCGCCGTCTAGCTCATATAATTTAAACTTGGACATGTTTAACAGCAAAAAATTAATAAATATCTGTTGAACACTATAAAAGTAGTTACGTCACAAGTGTATGTCAAACATTATATATATTATATGTTAGACTAATGTTTTCGCGAAACAACCTGTTACACATCAAAATGTATCAGACATTTCAATACTAATGGGTCACCGCGACCACGATCCATGAATTAATAAAAACGCGTATCTTGATTGTTATTTCCATATGTAAATATGAAAATAATTATACACGATAGTAACAATTTTTATACATACATACATCTCAAAGTATTTTATCACTTTATTTTAAGATAAATTGAATTTAAACAGCAGCGAACTAAACAATCACAAGTAGACAAATAAAGTAAAAGTTACATCATACAAGTTAATACATTATTTATTTTCTTAAAGAGAACCTTATACACATGGGTTTTAATATTTGTTGAAGTGAAACTTCTTTATCGGGGTTGGAAAACAAAAGTGAAACTTCTTTATCGGGGTTGGAAAAAAATTTAGTGTAACATTTTTTCGTTACGCCATCTTTTTCTCTTACGCGCCATCTTTTTTTTTCGTTACGCGCCATCTTTTTCTGTTACGCGCCATCTTTTTCTTATCCCTACCACGCGTGATATTAGATAGATTATTATAGATTAGATTATTAGATAAAGTTTAATAAAAGCCTTTTATTAAACTTTATCTAATTATTTAACCAATTTCTGTAAAGTTGCATATAGTAAATTATTTTTTGAAAAATAACGTCATAAAGAAGTTTCACTTCTTACGAGTGTACGCTAGTACACGCACACATTTATTTTCTTAAAGAGAACCTTTTACACCTGGCTTTTAATATTTGTTTCTACGAACTTTACTCTTGCCTCCTGAGTAATCATTTGACACAGAAGACACCTGTGACGTATTATAGAACCTCTTTATTATATCATGTAACTCAATTACAAATATGAATACCTGAAAGGTTTTAAATATTTTGATATTTTAGCCACAAAGGGTTATGAATATACGAGTATATGTAGGGCCCTTTTTAGGCTAACCTATTAACAAGTAATGATCAAATACTGTAAAATGCCTTTACGTTTATATGACTTAGATACGCACACGGGTACAAATATGGTTAATACGTATTTGTTATACAAAAAAAACACTTAGTATCACTGTGTTTCTAAAACCATTAGTATTTCTTTTCAATAATTAACGGGTACTCATGATATGCGTTTTTTTTACCGATATCTTAAAGAATTCAAAAACCGCATATCGTGAGTACCCGTTAATTATTAAAATGTATCAATTCCGCGATAATATTAGTCTAAAATCATTAGTACTTCTGTCTACTGGAAATTCGATATATATTCAATAAAGTTAGTCGCATAGCTTAGGTATAACTTACTCCACGGCTGCAATAAACATCGCCAATCAACGTTATGTGGTTGTGTTATTTTCTACTGTTAGTAGCAATAAGTAACAGTCCGTTCCTATAACATACCTATTGGCATTTGTAGATGTTGTAATTATAAACTAATTTCGTACGAAAATTGCCGTTTTCGTACGTTCCAACTTTTAGTAACCTCGAGCCATCTGAACTCAATTTAACAACATCAACTGAAACGTTCTCTGCGCTAGAAGCCAAACTCTATCTGGTTAACAAATATTTACATTGCAGTCCTTACAGAGTGAAGCGCGATCCCTGGGCTCCCCCGATTGAATACACCGGATATTTCGAGGGTTTCCCTAAGCGCAATTTTGATGAAATCGACCGGTAAGTTAACTTAATCTAAAAGTATGGTTTATAAATCTTAAAATATCCGTACTCGTAGACTAGTAGTATGTGAACTCCGACCTTTAACGCCGGGGACTCAGGTTTGATTCCTAGAGTCCAGATATTTTTCAGCAATGTGAAGCAGCAGCAGAAAAAAATTCACATACTTAATTTATTGAAAAACTGTAACCTGTGAAAAGGTGTATGAAATTTACCGATTCACATTTAGCTAGCGTCGACTATAGGCCTAAGCTCCACTCAAATGTTTCGTGAATCGTGACCAACAGTAAGATAATATTGATCGACGACAATTTTTAACGGTGCTGTGGTTCGTATTCAAGGATATAGAAGGATCCTAAATACTAAACGAATGTTCCAATTTAGTCAACATTCTTACTGTACAGCAAATGATAAATAATTTGTTATATTATTCAACTATTAAGTGACATGTCTGAAAGTTTAAGTGGGTGATATAAACTAATTTCCACACCACGACCGACTAGGGAAATTTATGGCCTCACCCGTTGGACCTCTAAAAATTCATATTTTAACTAAGTAAAAACTTTTCGTTAAAAGTAAAGAGCACTTTACCACCACGCTACTTAGTATTTATAACTTTAAAGTCGCGAGGTTAAATAGTCAACGCCAACTTATTTTTATATCTAGTTGCACTTACCTAACTTTTTGGATGGGAAAGTTACTCGTTTATCTGTATTTAGCTAGTATTTCAACAAATTATTGAAGTACCGCATATGCCGAAAATGATTAAATCTCAGTTATTGTAAGTCATTTAAGGCAAATGTTTTTTTTTTGTTAATTTGTTTAATGCTATATATAGTTCACACAATAAAAGAGGGTTTTTTTTTAAATTGTTCCGAAGAATTTCGTAGAAACTACTTATAAAGTAATATTAAACTAAAGTAATATTTCAATATAACGAGAACAGTATTAAAGATTTATTCACTAAATTATATTTAGTAATTGTAATCCGCAACTCTCTCATTCTGAGAGAAGACTCGTGCCCAGCAGTGGGACAATAATGGGTTGACGAGAGAGAATTGTAATCATTTATCAAATAGAACTTTTCTAAGTAGTAAAGAAGCCCCTTTTACAATAATCGTATTGTTGTTGTTTATAATATGGATTTAACAAGTGAGCATGCAGTCCACCTGCCAGTAATATCAGCTGGACTGCATTTTTTCTATTTCTGTAATATATTCTAAAATCTAAAACATTTTTTTTTATTATAACACAACAACTCCACAGACTGATCGTCCGTGCCTTTTGTCACAATAGTTCTTCTATTTTTTAACAATAGTACTTTATTTCTTAGCTCCACGTTAGGCCATCGCTGTCACCATCACACTGTCATGTGCGGTGGTGACAACGTTGGCAATTAAAGAAATCTAAAGCATTCATGATTACTTTCTATTATAGATCCAGCATGGATACCTTTGTTAAGAAGCGCAACTTCGACGAAATCGACCAGACCTCCATGCCTTTCCCCTTCAAGCGATTCTACCACCGGTATGGATCTAACTACGTCGACACATCCTCGTAAGTATTTATTTGAGACTAGCTGTGTCCTGCGGTTTCACCCACTATTTGTTAACTGTAATATAACTTTAGATTATAACAACTTTGGATAGAACTGACACATCACGCTTTACATCATTAAAATAAATAATTAAATTAGTAGTTTTCACTTGATCCAATTTGAAACATATAGATAAGCAGGGCAGTATATCAATAACAAGAGACAGAACAAAGTACAAAAAGTAAATCATTAATTTCGGTCAGATAATTTTCTTACTTTTCATCCAACCATTAAAAATGTATTAATGCATATAAGCTTCCTACAAATTGCTTCATCTATAGGTAAGTGTTGAATAGAACGGGTACTATATTGTCTAATACATTTTACCACCTGAGATAAAATTCAGACGATTAAAAATTTTTGAGTAGCAAGGCCAGCCACGTTACTTAGTTAAATGTTTTATTTTTAATACTGTCTATCATCCAATGCGCCTTAATGATTCTAAATGTGATCTATATGACGATTTTGTGTCCTTTAAATGTCTCCTATAAATATATCTAAACGTCAATGTATGCCTACCTTTTTTGTTCTTTTCTCTGTGAACAAAAAACATTTAGCCAAAACGTTTCTCGTGACCATTATTCACGAAAATGCCGAAATGGAATTGCAAGTCACAGATTTCCAAGAAATGTCAAAGCACCGAAATGCTTATAATATATGTACTCATATGTATGTTGGCCCATAAGAACATCATTGCGTCAAAGCTCATCGCCTCATCATCAAGACATAAATATATTCAATGTCCTTGTTCCAGGTCCAACTTAGACAAGAAGAGGTACAGGCCTGATTACCCCATGGACGAAATCGATCTCTCCTCATTCCCCATTGGCTCTAAACGATCACCCTCAATGAACTTGCATCACCTATAAATCTACTTCTAAAGCAATATACACAAAAATAAATAAAAAGACCTACACGTTAATAATGTCTTAGAATCGCAGTTACAAATACAATAGTTATAAGATTTGAAATTAATATAATGATATTACGCCAGTAACAAACATACTCTTTTTGTCACAGATAGTGATGATTCTCTCTACTCAAATTATATTATAAACACTAAATTAAAGATATAAAATAATCACAGCAGTATTTTTGTTATTATTCAACGGAAGAATGATCCTGCAAAACAGTTTTAACGAGTTCAATCTAAATTTCACCCCACTTACAAGTTAAGTAACGTGACGGAACTTCATAATAATTATGCATCGTCTCGCGATGTTTTGTCATCTTACAAACTGTCGTAAATCTACTTCCAGATAATTATTCTCGAACTCGCTTTAAATGTTTGGACGCTGAAGTAAAATTGACTTAAATATTTCAGCATTATTCATTGTACTAACGTAGACGTATTAAATTAATATTAGTGGGAGGTTTTCTCTGTGAAATGTTCAATCTTTATTATACATTTAATCAAAAAATATCATACAATTATATCAAATGTTTCTTCTCGAGTATTTTATTGTTAAGACAAATATGTAATAGATATTTATGACCATTTGAAGTGTATTATTTTAATAAAAATATATTAAGAAAAATATACTTATTTTATTCAACACCATACCTTTTTACTGTAGCAATTAGGATATATCTATTATTTAATAATTACATATACGAGTTTTTAAATTTATTTATGCCCATTAATGTTTTTTTTAATCTGAATAATACATATATACGTATAAATAATTACAAAAATTATTACGATATCAAAAAAATAAATGAAGATATTGCTGTAATATACCTACTTCGAACATTCTAATAAAATATGTTCAGATTACCTTTCCTGTAATATGGCCGTCATATCTACTAAAATTGCTACAGATTTTTATCTTCTGTTGGAAATATCCAGTATACTCCAATTAAATACCCCAAACAGGAAACTACCAAAGTGGGTAAGCTGATGCTTACCCAAGTGGTCATTATAATTAATGAGTACTTACAAACAGGGGAACCATGCTATTTTATTATTTATGAGTAGATACATAAATGTTTGTTACTTTTGTAACATAACTACATAACAACACGGTAGTTATGTAACACAATTACTTACAAATTATATGTTCTTTGAATTATTGATGTTGAAACCACAAATTTTCGTTCGGTACTCCTGTGCAAATAGTAATTGGCTGAGTGAAAATCGAACTCGCCCACGGAGAATTTTGTAACACCAAAATTCCGACTTGATTAGTATCTGTTATCGTTGCAGCTACAGAAGTATATGCATTGTTGTCTCCTTCCTCCTCTTCTACGTTTATCTTAATTCTTCGTTGGTTAGTTGCTATAATAATTCTACATACTGTAAAAACAACTATCCATCTGTCACGGTACAAGAGAGATCAAGACCTACGATGCACAGACTTTGGCGGCGTAAGGCGGGGGCCGACCGGGCGGTGTAGGCATACGCCTAGAACCTCGCGGTGCAAAGGGCCTCGCGCCTCACAGACACAGAGCCTCCTAAGACTTATCAACTTGGCGAGGTCATGGCTTTTGGCGCCAGTGGTAAATATCCAGTTTATGTTCTAAGTAGGTTTACAACTAAGTGGAACAACCCTAGAAAGACCCAATTTAAATATTTAGAAGAACACAGTGTTACCACTGACCTCAAAGATGATGAAGACATCGAAAGAGAAGGAAGAGCATTGTCAGTGAGGATTAATATGTTGGTTCGATGATTTGCTCATTGCTCATTTAATGTTAGAAAAACTTTATTTAACGTATTTTCAACATCTTTTTACAAGAGCAGCCTTTGGTCAAATTTCACCCAAAAAACTTACAATGCTCTTCGAGTTCAATTCGATAATGGTTTCAGGATATTAGTGAGGCTACCGAGATACTGTAGTGCATCAGGGATGTTAGCAGAGGCACGTGTTAACTGTTTTTACACTATAATTCGAATCAATTACTTTTATGGTTTCTGTAATAATTTAATTTAATGTTGGATTATGCATAAATATAATAATCTAATTGTGTTATGTTCAATGCATATGTATATATATTTGGAATGTTCTGCGTACTAGCTTGCATTGGGTAACCTCATTGTTATTATAATAAAAATAATCCCCCCTCCCCCTTCATTACCAGACCACTGACGCCATGTTTAGAAATTGTTTAGCCTATATGTCATTTACCATTGAGTCGTTGCAAAACAATATGTCATATGTTAGAATCCCTGTAGCCGTTTGCGATGATGGTGTTTGCAAACGTATTACTTTCTAACATTTGCTACGTCATCGTTATATTTCTTTACAATAAAATAGAATGTTATTTATTTTTAAATACACTGACTTAGTACCTACCTACATATATGTATACGTACCTACAATAGATTTATTAAATAAAGCTATGGTATGTTTTCGGTAAATCATAAGGGTATCGGTTTAATTTGCATAAAATATTATAGTATTGATAAATAATTTTATAGTTACATTTAAATTTTTGTGCTATTATAATTTCACACGTTTTGAATTTATATACGCATCGAAAGAACTCGCCAGTTATAGTACCTAGTTATATAATAGCACAACAGCTTGTTGATTACGGATCCAGCGCCATATTTGCAAGTACAAAACTTTATTGTATTCTGTAAAAAGAGAGATTTGTGGAGATTGAGGAACTGAAAACGATAGAGATACTTATACAAAAATTCACGTACTATTTGTTATACAAAATGAAATAAAATGAAATGTCTTTATTTTTGTATAGGCCTACGGGGGCACTTACAAATTGTCAGTTACATTTTTTTTCTTACACTACCACCGGATCCGAATACGACCTCAACTGAGAAGATCCGTCAAGAAACTCAGCGGGTTTGTCTTTTTTCTTATTTATATCCATTTTTTTATATAATTACAATCATGTTTTTTTACATGGTAATGCATGGTTTGCATGGTAATACAGCCGGTGCAATTATGAGAGGCAGCAGAGCGATGGTCCTGGCTACAGCCGCGCTGCTAGTGGGCTGCAGCGTCGAAGCTCACCAAGTAACGCAAACTTCTTTCCTTTATATTTATACTTGTATGTAAAAAAAATCTGTAAAATGGAACTCAATAGTAAATGAACATAGACAAATATTTATTACTGTGTACCTATTTGCTTTCAATTAGTTTCAAAATTCAGTTTTATCAGACTTCAATAAAGTTACTTGTCACCAGGAACAAAAGGAGCACAGTACTGGAGATTCCGATGGTAAGATGTTGTTGCATTATAATTATATAATTATTATGGCTACAATTACAATAAAAGATTCTGAGTAATGTCATAAATCTTTACTAGTTATCTATCGCAACGCTAGATAATAATTCTCAAATTATTTCGAGTTATTTTAAAAGCGCCCATTAAAGAGAAAAAGAGGTTTGATTGATTAAGCTGCATTTAAAAGATATGAAGGGTATTTTGGCAAAGATTTATAACATGCCTACAACTACGATTAAAGATTCTGAGTAGTAAATCTATACCTATACTATACTATGACACAAAATATAAATAAATAATTTTATATTATGTTTACCGTTCTATTTCATCATTGTTCCTAACCTGGATATGGATCTTCTTAACGTTAGTTTTGTTTTAAGGTAACTTGGACCTTCTCAGCGAATTAAAGTTGATTCGCGACAAACGCGAGTCTTCTCAGCTCCTCTATCCTGTGGCAAGGTAAGATATATAAATATGCATGGCACGTAACAAAAATACAGTTTAGTCTAACTAGATTTATACATATATCTGTAATCAACCCTATATATAATTGTGAATGGAAATGAGTCAGACCTATTCCATTGAAATTTCAATTGAATTGAAATAAAGTTGGTATTTTCATCTCATTCTTGGAAATAGATATTTTTTTCCTTAAGTATATCAACAATATATATTTTTATCTGGTCTGACTTGTTTGGTGCAACTTTTTAAAGATCAACCTTTGTGCTTACTTCGAACGCAACACTGCGGCTCCTGTGTCTACTTGATAAGTGACCACTAAGAGCTGACAACTAACCACGAGGTAGAATGCGTGACTATTCTCTACTTCTTAAAGATTTTATTCGATTACGTAACATTCAGTAAAACGCCCGATGAGATAATGACTGGCCTCTATCTGGTTGACAAATATTTTCATTACAGCTCTAACAGAATCAAGCGCGATCCTGTGGATCCTCCTCCCGTTGAACCTGTCGAACCTAATCCGCATAGATTGATTTCGGAAAACGATAAGTAAGTGAACTAACTGTCTAAATATTTATATATCTATTGGCATAATATTGCTCACTATTCTGTCGAAATCACTGGATTAAACATAACTGGCCCAAAGCGAGCAGAACTAGTGCACATGGTTTCCGTAACACAAAATTTCAGCTTCTATTATTAGTGGTTTAGTTATAGGACATACAGTTAAACGCAATAACTCGATTCACTTGTAAACTGAACAATACAAGCCTGTATAACGTCTCTTCAGAGTGGTACCTTATAGGCTTAGAATTTGTATCCATTGATGCTGCAGGACCGCTGATAGAGGTATTATCTGAAGTCAATCATAGATGCGTTTCTGCTCCCAAGAACTAAGATAGCCGACTCATATGAGAGTGTGTCGGCAACCACACCCGACCACTGTAATGCAAGATCTGCTTCACGTTAGAAATAGGTGTAGCAGTGGAACCTCTCCGGTCGAACTACACTGATTCTACTACCTGGAAGAATAGGCACTTTTTGTCTTTCAGAAGAATGGAATAGATGCTGGCTCACTTACACAAGAGGCCACATTCTTAGTCATCAGGGGTGATAACGCTTCTGTGATTGGCTTGAAGTATGTAGAGCCCTTACTCTACATGAAAATTCTTACATCTGTCGAGGGTCGGCAATAACTTTTTCATTTAGTATTTCCATGTCATAAAAAAATTTAAGTTACATATTTAACAAGGGGCTTAAACATGTAACTTTATTAAGTCAGTAGAAACTAATTATAACAAACCACGGTCGACTGGGGAAATTTATATCATTATCCGTTAGACCTCTAAAAGTACGTATTATAACTTAGTAAAAACTTTGTATTAAAAGTATAGGACAGTTTTCCATTTCTTTATTAAATATTTATAACTGGAGGTCATTGTGGAGGTTAATTTTGTACACTTTTGCTATGAAAGTGACATTACGAAATTTATCGACCCCCATGACAATGTCGACGTGATGTTGCCGGAACTTTGTACTATGGGCCGGTCGGTTATTGCAGTAACTAGGCCAGCGATCCTGAGCTTTATTTACCTATCTGGCTAAATACTTGCAGCTCGATACTCCGGCTTACCTTAGCATACTTTCATTTGAGGCGACCATCTTCCTCCTTGAGAATAGCAACGCACCTGTAAATTACTTCAGATAGGAAATTTGTTCTGTATAAAGTCGCTTACAAATGCCCATGGGGGGCAGTGGCAAACTACCATCAAGTAGACTGCATGCTCATTTGCTACTTCAAAGTTATAAAAAGAATCTGTACAAAGCAGTCGCATAATGATGAGATGAAGATAAAGTAATTACTTTATTGCACGTTCCTTTCATTAAGGTAACGTCAATTTGTCCCTGTAGTTCCGGGGCAAAAGGGCCTTCCGGGGTTGCAGACAGCTAGAGTGGGAGCTCGAATCGTTCGGTTAGGCAATCCCGGGAAGGACGGCGGTATGTGTGGGCGCATACCGACGCAAAGACTAGACGGAGCCGTAGGCCCAGCCGCCCATCTGGGAGGAGCCCGATGCGGCAACGCGCTCGGAAGATTCCGGTTAACGTCAATTTACATCAGTGTTGTGTTCCAGGTTCGTCGTAGGCACGGATCACTTGCAACCTGACAGCCCCGTGACTGAGGACGACCTCGCCGTGATTCCCCTTAGTGATGGTGGTGTTAACTGATGAACTTTCAGAAAAGCCAACACAAAATAAGGAGAAAACCTATTGTTAGTTATTAATTAACGACTAAAGCAATAGACATATTATCTGTTCACTGATACGAAAGAAATAAATCTATGTATTAATACGTGAATCCCAATCTTTGTACACTTTTTTTAAGGAAATTGCGCGGACAGAATGTGAAATTTGGCACGGTTATAGTTTATTTAAAGCAGGATTGCAGTACTTTTTACGAACTTTATAAAAATAATCATATTTAAAAACCCTTATTGAGTTACGAAATTAATATTAAACCGAGCTAATTGTGTACTTATGAATTTACAATCAGTCCTATCAATGATATAACTAGATTTCCCGAGTGTTGCGGGTAGTGTAGTTTCGACCAGGAAGGTAAAGCCCCACACTTATTTATGGCGAGAAGCAGTTCTTGCGTTTCGATGAAAGGGTGTGGTTGCAGGCGCACTTTAATATGAGGCGATCATCTTAGTCCTCAGGAGTAACAACGCATCTTTTATTGACTTCAGCTAGAACTCTTGTTCTGAATGAGGTTACTTACAGATATTCTTGGGTAACAAAGACCATTTACCATCATTCGGACTGCATGTTATCTTGTTATTTCAATTTCTAAAAAATCACTGTTAAAATCAACTTCCAGATAAAAATTATTCTCGAACTCGCTTTAAATTAAATTACAAATACTTAACATTCAATACATAACGAATTGCACTATTTTAGCTATATTTAATTCAAATCAGGAGATAGTTATTCTGTAATACACATTCTAATTTACAGATCCAACATAATGTTACTTTCATAATTTAAAACAACACCGACATAATGGTAGTGTAATCGATGAATAAAATCACACTACTATATCACATAGAATAGTGAACATCAATAATTCTATATTTGTAAATGGCAATACTGACTTAACTACTGACATATGAACGCACAGCCAAACTACAGTACCTAGAAACTTGAAATTTGGTTCAAGATGTAAGTGAGCACTAAAAAAGGATTTCAAGAAATTCGTCTAAGTGGGTAAAAAATGGGCATAAAGCTTGTAATTAAATAAAATGATATCGGCGACAAGTTAAATTGTTATAATAATACCTACCACTACTAATGAAGCTACTTAGTTTACGTAGATATACGAAATACGACGTATCGACTACGCCGCAGGCTACTCTGCACAAATAGCAACAACAACTTGCGCAAATAAAATTTTTACGAATAGACAACCTCTTCCCCTTGAGAAATTGGTCAAAATGTTACATATTATCTACAAATAAAAAGGTTATTTGTCTGCGATATTATATTACGTAGGTAGTCGTTGGTTTATCTGGCAGGAAAATGAAAAGTAACCCGTGCGTAAATCACAATGTTCTAATCTATTAACTCACAATAGTTTAGCAAAAGGCATAAAATGAAGGTATAACTAAAATCACTGGCACGCCATTGACACGTGCATTACGTGTTCACATTCACGCGACACACGACTCTTCACTTCGCGCCAAACCATTTCAATTTTCGCGCGCTCTGCGCTAGTGCGCTCGGAGAGCGGGTAAAACCATAATGACCGCGTTCTACCCACTCTTTATGATTTATGGAAGCGCCGTCAAGTATAACTTTCTTTATTTTTTATTTGGTTTCAATTCATATGTTTTGGTTTGATCTGGGCTTATACCGAGAAACAAACAGAAAAAATGAAAAGGAGTAAATATTTAACAATTATTTTTACAAACTGGTTATTGTTTTCGAGTGAAGATTTTTCACCAAAGCCTGAAAATGTGATTCAAAAAAGTCTTTGACGATTAATAGCAGCAGAGCCACATTACATGGTGAATAGATGAATAATGTGAAAAATCTTCGTGTAGTAGGTAATTACTGAATCCAATCCTATCTAACCCTGATGTGTCTTATGGTACGTATGACCAAATTAACCATGACGTACTCATATAAGAATGGACTTTGTTGTTTATTTTGGTGAGACGAGTCCTTTTAATACGTTATTTTGTCAAAATAGGAGTCTCTCTGATGTATTTTACCTCTCTGCGTACAAAAAAGAAGTTTCTCGTAATGACCTAATGGCGTGATTGTACAAAACTTAATTAACTAAACGATTTATTTCCCAATGACTTCCTAATGAATTCCTTTCGTATTGGAATACCAATTGACTGTTTAGGTCGATGCCTGGTTTCCAAATGAAAATTCTTCTGTCTGATTTTTACAGTACCGCAACCCAAAGCTACTGTAACGTGATAATGTGTTACGTGAGGACTGAGGATATAATTTTAATCTTATATCTTACTACGAGTTATATTATGTTTCCTTAAACTTAATAACCTCGTAATATGGGTATAAAATACACGGCGAGTTGCAAGACGCAGATCTCCAAATTGCGACAGGTGGCGTCGTTAATATCGGCGATACAACACCGGAACGCTTATGGGTGTCGAGGCTTAGGTATCACTATATAATTACTCATTACCTCGTCATTAAGACATTGTGAATATAGTTCGACTAGCAAAACCCGCGCGACTTTGTTCGCGTAAATTATAATTTAATCTATCCATTTCTTACTCATTTAAAAACCACGTACTAAATATTATAACTTTTTAAAATTTTAACCAAAAGCCGTTATCTAAATTCTCGCTCTTAACTTTAAAAGTGTAGAAATTCTTCACAGATTTTCAACCTGAAACTACTATGGAGATATCCATCATGGATATCCTTCTGTCGCTGGGTTGACAGAGGGTTTCTCGGAATTTTATCTTTCTTTGTATGGTAAGTGGCGAGGCCACGGGCACGCTTTTGCCTTGTATCCTGGCCTCGCTGGTATTTACCTCTTTTGAGTTCACCTCGTCTACTTTGAGGCTTCATCCCTATATCTGTTTTTCATGAGATGTTTACTGGAACAACGTGCGCGCATCCTGTAGCTTTCTCATAGAGGAGTAGCAGGATTTTTTCACTTTCGAGGCCTTCCCTTGTGGTTACGGATCGAGAGCTTTTCTGTTGTCCTCCGCACGTTCGTCGCCTTTGACAGAATTTCAACCTCCACTTTAACTCCGATCGGGGTGAATTTTAAATATCCTAAATAGACAATGAAAGAGGTGTGATGGTTTTTTCAAACGTATTAAAAAGTAAGAAAACATTTACTACATCATTGTTATATTTATTTACAATAAAATCGTTTTTAACTTATAGTATGTGTTATTTATTTTTAAATACACTGACTTAGTACTTATATGTATAATTCAGTATCTATTGAATATTTAATTAACTTTTTTCAAAAAGCTACGGCATTTTTTCAGTAATTTTTTAGTGTAACGGTTTGATTTGCATTGAATATTGATTAGTAATTTCATAGCTACATTTAATTTTTTTGTGCTAATTTCACACAACATTTTGAATTTATATACGCATCGAAAGAACTCGCCTATTAAAGTGTCCAGTTATACAATACTTTTAACTGCTTGTTGTGTATATGTATGCATTTTTTCTTATTTGACGATCACGGATCCAGCGTCATATTTGCAAGTACATAACTTTTTTGTGTTTTGTAAAAATACAGTGTTTGTGGAGATTAAGGAATCGAACACGATCAACACAATTTGTCATTTCCTTTAAGGCGAAAGTTTGTGAGTGTGGATGTTCGTTACTTCTTCATGTCTAAACGGCTGGAGCGATTTTTTATAAAATTTGGTAGGGTGTTAGCTGACACTCTGGGTTAACGTATAGGCTACTTTTTACTGTGGGAAAATATTTCCACGGGACAATTTATACATCGATTATTTCAACGCGGGTGAAGCTGCGGGGTTCAGCTAGTCTAGTATAAGTGTATGACTTCCTAAGTATCTCGATGTATTACATTTCACGTACTTTTTGTTATACAGCCGGTGCAATTATGAGAGGCAGTAGAGCGATGGTCCTGGCTACAGTCGCGCTGCTAGTGTGCTGCAGCGCTGATCCTTACCAAGTAACACTAACTACTTACTTTCTTATATAAAAAAATGTGGGCGTGTACTAGCGTACACTCGTAAGAAGTGAAACTTCTTTATGACGTTATTTTTCAAAAAACAACTTGAAAACTTGAAAAATAAATAACATGATCACGCCCACGTGTTGGTGTTTTGAAAAATGCAATCAAAAACTGAGGTTGACTTTGAATATTTTAGAAAAATAAATACCACAATTACACTTAAGTATAAGAAATTACTTACTTTTTTTAGAAATTCACTGGAATTAGAATTAAAATAAACCCTTTGATTTTGCTGATCACTTCAATATAATATACATATATTTGTCACGTCACTTTAGAGCGTTGGGAATAAATAAGCGTGCAATAGAAAAAGATGGCGCGTAACGGAATAAAAAAAGATGGCGCGTAACAGAAAATGATGGCGCGTAACGAAAAAAAAAAGATGGCGCGTAACAGAAAAAGATGGCGCGTAACGAATAAATGTTACACTAATTTTTTTTCCAACCCCGATAAAGAAGTTTGATTTCACTTCAACAACCCCGATAAAGAAGTTTCACTTCAAAAATCGGAAAAATGGCACTCAACAGTAAATGGAAACTCTCACAGACGAATATTAATTATTTACTGCATACAATTAGTTCTTTCAAAAATTACTTATACTTTATCAGTTTGATTCAACTTATTTGTCACCAGGAACAAAAGAAGCACGGTACCGGAGATGCCGATGGTAAGATGTTGCTGCATAGAGATGAGCAAAATATACTTACCACTAAACTGAAAATATAGATATAATATATATCTTTACAACTCACGATATATTACACATTTGTATATAGTAATTAATAGCTATAGCTATAGTACTAGTAATTAATAGTTCATTAATGTCATAATGTCATTTTATATCTGAAGATATATTTTTGGTACATTTATATCAGCACCACATTTTATTGTTTTAAGGAGCGACAACGACGAAAATTTGTAAATCTAACACTTTTTAATGCCTACAATTTATTTCTAATTTACTTTACAAAAAATCCTTTTTTCTAGTGTATGATAAGATCGCTTTAAAATTAATGTCGACAACATATCACGTGCTAACCTCAATTCATTTTTAACCGACTTCCAAAAAGGAAGAGGTTATCAATACGTCTGTATTTTTCTTTTTTTTTCTTCAACTCATTCGATAATATCAGCGTGGCAAAGAGCGTACATAGTATCCGCAATCTATATCTATTTCTATATGGGTATATATAAGGGAAAAACTGACTTAACTACTTACATATCAACGTACAACCGAAACGTACGTACGTACTAGAAACTTAAAATTTGGTACAGGGATTGACATAAGTGAACACTAAGAAAGGATTTTTGGAAATTCGCCTCCTAAGGTAATGAAAAATGATCGAAAAGTTTGTCCAATCTACCACAAATGTCGGATAAGAATTATTTAACAGAATTGATTAAAGACGTGTTTCATTTCATATGGCTTATTGAGTGTACAGAGAGCCCGGGTGAAGGGTGCCTTAGCTAAAAGGTTGGTCTTTGCTGCCGGTACGACCAGCGGCGGCTGGCGCCGACATCTCCCGTACCTGTGTGGGACACATAGTTCAAGGCGACACAGTGCACTCGGGTTATGAGCTATACCACGCATTACTTTAATTAAGTACACGATAAGGACATACTCTCGGCGTACCCTTAGTTCGTTGTACCCCACCATTCCTAATAAAAATAATGTGGAATACATCAACGGACAGCTCGGGTAAACGCCGTATAGTTTTTGATAGAGATGGCCCATGAACTTGTTCTGAACACACTCTAACACTACCATATGGTAGTGTTAGAGTGTGTTAAATATGAGGCAAAGTATATACTTTGCCTCATATTTTGTCATACTGTGTGTTTGATTGTGTCACATACCACACTGATATAATGATATAATCTAAAATCGTATGAACCAAAGAGTGATTAGCTGTTTGCTTTTATATCACTCATTCGAGAGCTACACAACTCTATTAGCGCATTATAGTTATAATTGCGAATGCTTACAGTTACGATAACGAATACGAAAAGATTTCGAGTAATGTTATATTATTACTAAACTACGACGCAAAAAAATAAATAAGTAAATTATAATTATTATGTTTACCCTTCTATTTCGTCATTAAAAGATTATTGTTTCTCTGCTGTCTGCTGTCTGCTGTTTTCTTAATGTCAGTTAATTTTATTTTTTTATAAGGTAACTTGGATCTTCCCAGTGGATTAAAGTTGATTCGCGATGAACGCGATACTCCTCAGCTCCCCTATCCTATGGTAAGGTAAGGTAAATATGCATGGCAAGTAAGAAAATTACTCCTTAGTCTAACTAGCCAGCTAGCCTGTTCGGTGATACGTCTAGACATATAGATGTAGGTATGTTTTATACACCTCACACACACACACACACACCTTCATATATCAGTAACCAAACCCATATAATTAAGTATGGAAGTGAGGCAGACCAGGAGGTTCATTTCATTGAAATTTGAATTGAATTGAATAAATTTGGTATTTTCGTCTTTTTCTTGAAAATTGATATTGTTTTTATCTTAAGTATATACAACATGACGATCCCCGTGGCAATGCGGTTACCATAACGGTCTGACACGCAGTGGGTCATGGGTTCGATTCCCGGTCAGGCATGAATCTGAATGATGAGTTTAGATTATTGTTCTGGGTTGTGGTAGTTGTGGGTGTTTATGTGTGTGTCCATGGCACCCACGACACAGGAGATAATCCTACCGTGAGGCTATGAGTGTAGAAAGCGTTTTAATTTTTTTTTATATACAACAACCTGGTAAACGTGAACTTTTGTACTTACTTCGGAGCCACTACCGCGACTCTTATGTCTACCTAATAAGTGACTCCTAACTCGTGTTCACTAACCATGAGGTAGCCTGAATTATCATTTTCTACATTAAAAAAAATTAAAACTATTACATAACTTTTAAGGTGGTAGAACCATTGCAGTTCGACCCAGAAAGTACCACCGCCACACCTATTTCTATCGTGAAGCATTTCTTGCGTTTCGGTGGAAGGGTGTGATGCCGGCACACTTTCACAGAAGGCGACCATCATAGTCCTCGGAAGTAGCAAAGCATCTAAGATTGACTTCAGATAGAATCCATGTTCTATATGAAGTTGATTACAGATGTCCATGGGCGGCAGCGACCAATTACCATCAGTACTGCATGCTCGTTTGTTACTTCAGTCGTATAAAAAATACATTAAGTAAAACGCGCGAGGAAGTAATGATTTCTGTCTGGTTGACAAATATTTTCATTACAGTTCTAACAGAATCAAGCGCGATCCTGCGGGACCTCCTCCTGTTGAATATGTCGATCCTAATCCGAATAGATGGATTCTAGAAAATGGAACGTAAGTAAAATAACAGTGTAAGGCATACGTAGGTTATTTTTGTAAAAATGCCGTAAATATCTAAGTGTTCGATGGCCTAATATTGCTCATTCTTCTCTCAAATACATTAGTCTCAGTGTATTAAATAAACTTCGTAGTCCCTGTAGTTCCGGGATCAGAATAGGGCTACGGTATCCACTGCCTGTCGTAAGAGGCGACTAAAAGGTGCTTTCGGGGCTGCGGGCGGCTAGAGTTTGAAACTAGACGATCCTGGGAAGGCAGTATAACGTCGTAAAGACTAGACGGAGCGGTGGGCCCAGCCACCCATCTGGGAAAAGCGCGATGGGGCAACGCACTCAGAGGATTCCGGTTGCGTTCCTTAGGAGATCCTGGAGTTCTCTTTTTAACGACGAGGGCGGCCACCGAGGGGGTTTTAGCGCGGTAAAAATCCCACATAACCCAACATTACCCCATGGCGTCGGGTACCTTTTGAAGGTTTCCCCCTCGATAATTCCAGAGATACTGAGCCTTATTTACCTATCTCGTTAAATACCTATAGCTCGATACTCTAGTGTGTTTGCCGGCTCACTTTTATTGTAGGCGAGCATCTTACTCCTCGAGAGTACCAACGCACCTGTAAATGACTTCAGATAGGATCCTTGTCCTGTATTTAGTTGCTTACAAATATTCATGGGTGGCAATTGCCAGTTCCCATCAAGTGGACTGCGCGCTCATTTGCTACTTCAAGTTTATAAAAAAACCTGTACAAAGCAGTCTTATAATCTATACTTATAATAAATCTGTAGAGAGGTCAATTCTGTACATGAAATATATTTATAAAATAATTATCAGGGGGTGATTAGTAAAATGTTTGTCTGTCTGTCTGTCTGTCTGTATAACCGTTATAGAAACAAAAACTACTCGACGGATTTTAACGAAACTTGATACGATTATTCTTCATACTCCTGAGCTGGTTATAGTATACATTTTATCACGCTACAATCAATAGGAGCAATGCAGTAAAGGGAAATGTTGGGAAAACAGGAGAAGTTACTCCAAATTTTAAGCTTCCGTCGCGTGTGCAACCTTAATAGTATAAGCTACACAGAAATCATGTATGACGGAAATATTGTCCTTAAAATTATATAAAAAATATTCCACGACAGCATATGTGTATCTTTTATGGTTGACTCACAATAACATGTGTAACTCCCGATAGCTTAGCAGTAGTCGAAGCTTTCTGATTATATTTGTCTACTCTTACCTTTATAACACTCTCAGTGATCCCTAATTAAAAAAGTTAACATTATTTAGGCGGAACGAAGTTCGCCGGGTCAACTAGTGACCAGATAAAGTCATTACTGTCTTGTACATTCCTTTCATTAAGATAACGTCAGTTTATATCAATGTTTTTTTCCAGGTTCGTCTTAGACACAGAGTACTTTCAAACTGACAGTTCCGTGACTGAGGACGACCTCTCCGTGCTTCCCCTTGGCTCTAATGGCTAATATAATTTCAGAAAACCCAACACAAAATAAGAATAAAACCTACTATTCGTTATGAATAAACAACTAAAACAATATACATTATCCAATAACTGATACAAAATATAGAGTTTTTGTAAGCAAAACCTTGGTCCCCCTTTTAAGGAAATTAAGCGACAGAGGAGTATGAAATTGGGCACAGTTACTGTTTGAGTGCAGAATGCCATTTTTTTAATAATACATAGAACATGCATAAAATGAATTTAAAACACATAAGACATGCACACTATGCATTTGACAGTTGCATAAAAAGAAAGTCGTGTTAGTTACACTATTTATAACTCAAGAATGGCTGAACCGATTCAGCTGAAAGTTGGTGGGGAGGTAGCTTAGAACCAGGAGAATACTATATGATATCCCGTTCGACCGCGTTCCCGTGAAGTATCATTTCTGTTACTTTATGAAAATTTAGAATAATATATGAAATATATCAAGTTGCTGACAGAAGTCCATGGTCGCCAGCGACTTAACATCAGGTGGACTGAACGCCCGATTACTTCTTCAATCAAAAAAAATGGTAGACCCAGTGTAGTTCGATAGAGAAGATACCGCCGCCATATTTATTCATAGTGAGAAGCAGTGTTGGAGTTTTGTTGAAAGGGTGAGGTGCGTGCTATTATATTAGGCGATCATTTTAGTCTTCGAGCGTAACAACGCATCTGTGATTGACTTCATGTGACCAGTGACCCTCAGGCGAACTGCGTCCTCGTTTGCTATTTCAATTTTATAACAAAAAAACTGTCATAAATTAACTTCCAGATAATAATTACTCTCGAACTCGCTTTAAATGGAGTAATGAATTGGAAACACTTAACTTATCATACATTACATAATAACATTCGATACATTATGAATTGCATTATTTTAGCTATATTTATTAAATTCAGGTGATATTTACTCTGTAATACACAATTTACTTTACAGATCCCACATACTACTACTTTTATTATAATATAAAACAACACCTACACAAATAGAATAATCAGCATAAGTAATTTAAATAATATCGGTTAAAAGTGAACTTGTTGTAATAAATCTTGAGCCACTTAATTTAAGTAGCACCACGGAATATGCTGTAGCGCTTACGCCGTAGGCTACTCTGTAAGTCTGTACTAGTGATGTAACTAATGTCATTATTTGACATTCGCGAATGCGAATGTGACAGTTGTTTTTTTTCAGTTCTTGGTATAGGGTGCCGGAAAATATAGATTTGGCGACGTTTTTTTTTGGGTCGACAAACTATAGTTCGATTTCAATTTGCATAGATTTATAGATAGATAAGTGGTAGAAATATTACTCGAAATCCACCGACTTTAAAGAAGGCGTTGCGATAATAAATAACTTTTTGGATTTCAGATTAGATACAATGTAATAGTTGTTTTTCGAAACAATTCACTAAGCGTATGAAATAGTCAAGCTAGTAGTTTTTTTAGCCTGAGATATGCCCTAAATAGACAAGGAAAGTGGTTTTTACAAACGTATTATTTGCGACATTATTGTTATATTTCTATACAATACAAACCGTTTTTAACTTACAGTATGTGTTACTTATTTTTTAATTCACTGACTTAGTGCATATATTTATATGTACCTATTGTATATTTAATTATCTTTTTTCATTAAGTTACGCTGTTTCAGTAAATTTAAAGTGTAACGGTTTAATTTGCATAAAATATTATAGTATTAGTAAGTAATTTTATAGTTAGATTTTAAATGTTGTGCTAGTTTCACACATTAATACATTTATATACGCATCAAAAGAATTCGCCTATTATAGTACCCAGGTATACAAAACAATTAACAGCTTGTTGCGTATATGTATGTTTTTTCTTATCAGACGATCACGGATCCAGCGTCATATTTGCAAGTACATAACTTTATTGTATTTTGTAAAAAGACGATGTTTGTGGAGGTTGAAGAACTGAACACGAAAAACAGAATTTATCATTTTCTTCATATCTACTATGAGTTATACTTTTTATACGTATCGATACACTTTTAAGTTCGCTGTACTTGTTCTTAATTCGGATTACATGTTTATCATATTATGGCCTTGTATTAGATATTAATTTGTCAAATATGTAATGTAGTTGATAAATCTAAATAAGTAAATAAATAAATACTCGTAAGTAAAATTTCACGTAGTATTTGTTATACAGCCGGCGCAATTATGAGAGGCAGTAGTTCGATGGTCGTGGCTACAGCCGCGCTGCTAGTGGGCTGCAGCGTCGATCCTCACCAAGTAACGCAAACTTCTTACTTTTGTACCTATTTATACTTGTATTAAAAAATTCTGCAAATTGGCTCACATTAGTAAGTCCAAGCTCTCACGGACGAATTAATTACTGTGTACATATTTGCTCTTTCAATTACTCACAAAAATCAGTTTTATCAGACTTTATCAGGTTGACTAAGTTACTTGCCACCAGGAACAAAAGGAGCACAGTACTGCAGATGCCGATGGTAAGATGTTGCTGCATTGTTTCATATTATCCAGTTGCCACATGCCTACGATTACATTAAAAGATTCTGGGTAATGTCATAAATCTTTACTAGTCACCTATCGCAACGATGGAAATTCGACTATAATTATTCAACTCAAAAACTAAATTTAGACTCAAAAAAGTAAACTTGATATTGTTCAAAGTAGCACAAATAGTTCTCAAATTATTTCGATTTATTTCAAGTTATTTTAAAAACGCCCATTAAAGGGAAGAAGAGAAATGCATTTAAAAGCTATGAAGGGTATTGACAAAGATATCTTTCGTTTTTGACATTATATGGTTTCATAGTAAGTTAATGAAAGTTTTATTTCATTTATTATGTAGGTATGTATTTTTTTAATTTATATCCTTCGTTATTATATCGTTGTCTTCATATATTTGCTTTAAAAAAGTATCCCGAGTTTTTGCTTCGGTTATTTTTATCTGATTGAAGTAAGCAAACGAGCATGCAGTCCACCTGATGGTAAGTGGTCACTGCCGCTCATGGACATCTGTAATCAACTTCATACAGAACATGGATTCTAATATGAAGTCAATCACAGATACGTTGCTACTCCCGAGGACTATGATGCTCGCCTCATATAAAAGTGTGCCGGTGTGTGTGTTATTTTACTGTGTATGTGTGTGGCTGTGTGTGTGTTTACATAATAATAAATAGGTTACTATCATCTATCTATCAATCATCCTTTGAAAGTCCACTTTTGGAAATAGGCCTCCGCTAATCTACGCCCCTTCGACCAATCCTGATCCATCTGAATAGCAGCGGTTACTCGCTGTCTCAAATTACTATACTATGACAAAATATATATATATATGTTATTGTTTGGTATAATTTTTATAAGGCAACTTGGATCTACTCGGCAGACTCAAGTTGATCCGCGAAGAGCGCGAGTCTCCTCAGCTCCCGTATCCTATGGCAAGGTGAGGCAAATGCGCTTGACAGGTTTTTTTATCTGATTGAAATAGCAAATTAGCGTGCAGTGCACCTGACGATAAGTGGTCACTTCCGGCAATGGACATCTGTAAGAAACTTCATATTGAAGTCAATCACAAATGCATTGCTACTTTCGAACACTAAGATTGTCGCCTCATATAAATGAGTACCGAAAGCCACTCCCTTCCATCAAAACGCAAGAAATGTTATACGGTAAAAATAGGTGGTGGTATCTCCCCGCTCGAACTACACTAGTTCTACCATCTGTTCATGGCATGATGCTATGATAATGATTTCAAAGGTGGTATAAAAAAAAGTTATACAAAGAAATAAGAAAAATCCGTTGAGTTTCTTGCCGGATCTTCTCAGTTGAGGTCGAGTTCCGATCGGGTGGTAGCGTAAGAAAAAAAATTGTAACTGACAATTTGTCAGTGAACCGTAGGGTTATGCAAAAAATAGATATTTCACTCGTTACACGTTACGTTTCACTCCGAACAAGCCAGTTAAGACACTGGCCTGTTCGGAGGTACGTTTCGACATATACATCTTTATTTTCATACATAAATCTCTAACCAACCCCATTTATAATTGTGTATATAAATGAGTCAGACCAGGTCTGTTTCATTTAAATAATATTGATAATTTCATTTATTTCTTGAAAACTCCAGATTTTCCAATCCAAAATGCTGAGAATTATCACTGACGCTCGACTGTAACAAACCAACAGTTACACCTTGAGATCCCAACAGTCCAAGAAGAGATCAAGCACTCCGTTAAATCATACAGGACTAGACTACAATCCCACGCTAACATACTGTCTACGCACCTAATGAATTCATCTTCAACATTCAAAAGGCTAAGGATTCATATACATAAAGGGCGTGTGTCACTGAACTCACTGCCCTCAACGACAAAATACCCATTCATAACCCTATGCTTAATGTTCATAATAAAACAGATCGCATTACAAAAAAAAAACACATTAAAAAAATCTATTTCTTGGAAATGGATATTTTTTAATAATATATTATATATTTGATCAAGGCTGACATGTGTTGGTTCAACAATCTGGTAAAGATGAACCTTTATACTTACTTCGGAGGCTTGCTTATTTACTTACCACCACACTCCTATTTCTTCCTAATAAATGACCACTAACAGGTGTCCACTGACCATGAGATTGACTACCTGATCATTTTCTGCTTCTTAAAAATTTTAAATTAATCTATAACATAATTATAGTAAAATGCGCATTGCGTTAATGACTGGACTCCACCTGGTTGACAAATATTTTCATTACAGTTCTAACAGAGTCAAACGCGATCCTTTCGATATTCCGATTGAAGCCCTCGAACGTATTCGAAATAAATCAACTCAGGAAAAAGATACGTAAGTGAATTTACAGTCTAAATATCCGTTTGCCTGATATTGCTCACTGTTCTGTCGAATACCGTGTGTTAAAACATAGAACGTGCTTCTTGGGGGTTCCGTACTACCAAATTTCAGCTTTTGTTTATTATTTGTATTTAAAATGTGAAATTCACCTGTGACATGTGATTCCAGACCACAAATTGTGATCTGGAATACCAAGGGACATACAAGAGTAAAAGCAAAATCTTGATCCACTTGAAAATTAAGAAAAATACAAACCTGTAGTATAAGATCTCACAGGGGTGTACATACCTTATAGGCTAAGCTATATCTATATAAGTAACTATATAAGATCCTATAGAAGTAACGGAAACGATGATAGGGATCCTATCTTAAGTAAATCACAGATGTTTCTGCTCCCGAGGACTAAGATGGTCGCATCATATGAGTGAGCCGGCAACTACACCTTTTCAGGAACGCAAGAACTGATTTAGGCTAGAAATAGCTGTGGCGATGGTATTTCTCTGGTCGAACTGCGGTGATTCTACCACCTGGTAGAAATTGCACTTCAGTGAACTTACGACTATATCAACAGTAAGGAGTGTCGAAGTTTACGTTGAAGTAGAAACCTGAGCGGTCAATGTGAACGTTATTCTCGAGACTCATCGCGCTCGCAACCGCACTCGAGCCCGACTGCTTTGTGTGAACAAGCACTTAATCTAACCCTGCGATTTGGTTTGAGAAATGTAGAAAGCCATATACTATTAGCTTTCAAATTAATCTTTGGCAGATTCAGTGTTAAATAATTTCTAATTGAAAGTCGGTAGAAATAAGTTGCGTCGACCGGGCAGATATAACTGTCAATCCTATTTGTGGTGTTTAAGGGTTCTGTTTTTCGATAGAAGGGTGTAGATACTGGCTCACATACATAAGGGGTGATATAACGCTTCTGTGATCGACTTCAAGTATGTAGAATCCTTCTACATGAACATTTTTACATCTGTCCATAGTCGGCAATATTTTTTTCGTTTACTAATTTAATCTTATAAAAAACTCAATAAAATTATATGTTTAAAACCCTTGGGAAGTATAAACTAATTATACTAAGCCACGACTGGGGAAATTTATATCATTGTCCGTTGGACCTCTAAAATTACTTATTATAAGTTAGTAAAAACTTTTTATTAAAAGTATAGAACACTTTTCATTTCGTTGTTAAGTATTTATACCTGTAGGTCTTTTTGAATGTCAATCGATACTAGTCCATACTATCCAGACTAATATTATAAATGTGAAAGTGTGTTTGTTTGTTCCTCTTTCACGTCGCCACATAGCCATTACATGATATGGTTTATATGTTGAGAGATACATAGTTAGGAGGACGGAGACTTTACTACTTTACTACTTTTTACCGTGCTCTCTCATACCCATGAGAATATTGATGTTTTGTTAGTTGCTAGATATTTAGTAGATCAAGATAAAGGCTTTGTTGCACATTATTTTCACTAAGATAACGTCAATTTACATCAATGTTGTGTTCCAGGTCCGTCTTAGACAAGGAGAACTTCCTTCCTGATAGTCCCGTAACTGAGGACGACCTCTCCGTGATTCCCCTTGGATATAATAAGTAATTTCAAAAAAGACTACACAAAATAAGGAGAAAAACTAGTTTTAGTTGTTTATTAACGACTAAAGCGCTAGAGAATTAATCTATTCACTAATACAAAATAAAGAAAATGTATTAGCATGTCAAACAAGATCTTGGTACCCCTTTTTAAGGAAATTACGCTGACAGAGGAGTGTGATTTTTGGCACGGTTATAGTTTGTATAGAGAAGGAGTGCAAGATGCTAATATATTTTTAATAATACACAATACATATGTCGTCAACCCATTATTGTCCCACTGCTGGGCACGGGTCTTCTCTGAGAATTAGAGAGTTTTAGGCCATAGTCCACCGCGCTGTCCAAGTGCGTATTGGTGGACTTCACGCACCTCCGAGAACTTTTTTTAAAAGAACTCTCAGACACAAAACATACATACAATCAATAAAAACTCATTATACACACTATCATGCATTTGACACAGACACATTAATAATAACGAAAAAAACGTTCATTGTTTTCTTACAATGAAAATACATAATGTCATTTTGACTTTGGCAACATTTGCGTTATTGCTTTTAAATTAAGCTTGGTTAATTAAAAAAAAATCTCTTTAATTTATGTTTTAAATAACTTCAAAATTACTACACTGTCAAAAATACATTTAATCAAATTTAAATTGATAACACATTTCTGATTGAATTCATATAGAATCTGTATAAAGTTGCTTACAGATGTTCATGGGCGACAGTGACCATCGGGCGGACTGCATGTTAGTTTGCTATTTCAATTTTATAAAGAAAGATATCAATTAACTTCATAAATTAACATTTATTCTCGAACTCGCTTTAAATTAAATAGAAAATACTTCCACACATTATAATTTGCAATATTTTAGCTAAGTATATTTATTTATAATCACATACTATTACTTTCATAATTTTAAACAACACCGACACAAATAGCATAGTGAACATAAGTCAATAAAATCATATCTTTGAAAAGTGAACTTGATATAATAATACTCTAGCCATTAGTTTACGTAGCGACACGGCAAATCTCGTAGCGATTACGCCGTAGGCTACTCTGTACAAATCAACTAGCGCAAATAAAATGGTAATGAATAGCCGACCTGGCCTATAAATATAATTTTCTTTACTTATTTTTTATTTTAAATTCATTTGTTTTGGTTTAATGTGAGTGCCAACTCGAAAACAAACAGGAAACTGTAAAGTTCCTACCTAGTAAATATTTACAGATCGATCATTTTCGATGGAATATTTTTCACCTTTAACAATAGTAAAGCATGCCGCTACTGTAACGTGGGGACGGATGGTATAATTTTAATCTTATATCTTTTCATTCATCTTTTCAAAGTACATTACAGGGCTTTGTCGAAAATGTAGACATGCAGGTAATTAGGAAAAAAAACAATTATTGTTTTAAGATAAGGTAATAAACTTGTACTAAGGTACCATACAACATATATAATAAACTCATACCCTAGGTATGAGTTTATTGTATATCCTCAAAAACAAGCAATCAGCTTGTGTTGAGCTCTCATTTGAAAGTATACTATATTGGCAGTTGTCGCCCATAACGAAAACGTAATTAGACAATGCACATTGAAATATGTAAGCGAAACAATAACAATGCTTGTTTCAAGAAACGTAGACCTCCAAACGGCGACAGACGGCCTTGTCAATTACGGCGATGCTACACTAAAAAGCTTATAAGTTTAAGTGTGTCGAGGCTTAAGGGTCATCATTTCTCATCGCTTCGTCATTAAGATATCGAGAATATAGTTCAATGTTATTGTTCCAGGTCTAAGGTGACAAACAGCCAGAAATACGTGCCCGAATTCCCCATCGACGAAATCGATCTCTCTTCTTTCTCTATTGGCTCTTAACGTACTTAATCTATGAACTTGTTTTACTCATAAATCTACTTCTAAAACAATATATACAAAAATACATAAATTGATTTATAAGATTTGAATGTCTTAAAATCTCAGCTAAAAATACTAAAGCTGTAATATAAGAAATATAATGACGTTACACAGTAAAAAAAAATCATTTGTTAGGGATTTCGATGATTTCCCCACATAAACATAAAAACAACCATAACATTATGTTTTTTTTTTATAATTCTGCACGGTGATAATCGCTTAAACCTAGTTTTAACGAGTTCAATCTAAATTTCACCCCACTTACAAGTTAGGTAACGTGACCGGACTTTATAATTTATGCATCGTGTCGGGATGTTTTGCCATCTTACAAACTGTTTGATTATTATTCTCGAACTCGCATTAAATGTTTGAACACCGAAATAAAAGTATCTTAAATATTTCAGCATTATTAATTGTAATAATGTAGACGTATTAAATAATTATTAGTAGGAGGTTTTCTCTAAGAAATTATATATTTAATAATATATTTTATTCAATAATATATTTGATCAAAAATATCATGAAATTATATCAAATGTTTCTTCCCGATATATTCTGTAGTTAATTATATAGATAGATATGTGATGGATATTCATGATCATTGAAAAATTATATTTTAATAAAAATATTTAAAAAATATATTCATATTTTTTTTAATTTAGCATGAAACCTATTTGTCGTACTTTTATTTATTCATTATTTTATTTTTAGGACTTTTGAAATAATTAATAATATGCATTATGTACAAACTATATGTATAAAACAATTAGAACTGTTATAAAACAAAATGAAAAAATAAAGTACCTACTAGGTACTAAAATATACTCCGTACTTTATTAATTAAAGTATACTCCGACTAATTTTATCTTCAAATGGACATAATATTTACCAAAAACTGGCAACAGGCTTTTTATTTATTTATTACTAGAAAAACCCGCGCGACTTCTTCACGAAAACTATAATATTATCCATTCGTCCATAATGCATTAATCAAACAATTACCAATCATTAAACTAACTAAAATTTAAACTAATTAAATTTTCGGCATCGTGTTTTTCGTAAATACGCATTGTCCGACATACATACATATAGATTACAAATATCCACACTACCTTTTACCCGTGCATATAATTAAGATTATTACATTCCAATAGAACAGTATCAATGTGATTTAGTATTTAAAAATTACTTCATACTGAATATTTATTTATATTCTTATTATAAAAAATACTCTATATTGTTTCAAATACCTCTACAATATAGGTACAAAGTTTCATGATAATCTATACTATAATAAATCTGTAAGAGGTCGCTGTCTGTACATGGAATAAATTTAGGTGAAAACCATTTCTAGAGGTCTTTAATACGATATAGAACCCAAAATAATGGTTTTTAGAAATCTTTTCTGTTTGTCTGTTTGTCTGTTTGTCTGTTTATCTGTTTGTCTGTTTGTCTGTTTGTCTGTTTGTCTGTTTGTCTGTTTGTCTGTTTGTCTGTGTGTTTGAAAACGCTAATCTCAGAAACGGCTTATCCAATTTGAATATAATTTTCACTGATGTGTTGGGGGAAACTTCACTTAACATTTAGTGTTTATTTTATGTAAATTGGTTTACAAATAAAAAAGTTATGTCAATTTAAAACTACGCAGTATTTATTCTGTGTTCGATAAGTTTTAACAAGATAAGTAACTGCATAGTTGAATTGGTAGAAAATAAACATGTTATGGTCTGTAAAATGTATTCCTTTGTTATGTATTTTTTATTAGTTATGTGTGTACCTATGTTATTTGATACTATACAAATCTATATCTCTATATCTATATAAAGTTATATAAAAACGAAAGGATGTTCTCTCACTCATCTATTGAATAAACATCGTAGAGCCTAAACTGCTAAAGATACGAATATGATTTTTACTAGGGGTTCCTTTTGTAACGTAGACGTCAGTTAAGAATGAATTTTCTGGTCCCCCCCCCCCCCAATTTAACCCAAATAGGAGATGTAAGTTTGTATGAAAGTCAGTCAATTTTGAGGCCACCTCAATAAAATTTAGTATTTCGCTTTGATGTTTATGATAAAACATCGTTTTAAACCGACTTCCTAAAATGAGGAGGTTATCAATTCGTCTGTATTTTTTTTTTATTTTTTCTTTATTTTATATTTGTTACTCGATTTCTCCGCACTGGGTGAACGGATTTGGATGATTTTTTTTTTTCATTTGAAAGGTAGAGCGTGTCTTCGGGTCCCATTTATTTTTAGTTCACTTTTGACAGTGGCATCCAAAAGAAAAGCGCATAAGTCTGATATTTGCATTAACGATGTGCGCGATAAATAGATGCATAACTCAATTTCCCGCCAACCGATTTTGATGATTTTTCTTTTATTTGAAAGAATGTACATCCATTTCTTTGAAGCAAATTAACGAAATTAGCGATACTCGGCCCAACCTAAGCTGTAAGAGTCCAATTGGGTTGAATGTAGAATGAGATTACTAAGCAGATATTTCCTAAAAAAATTGACCTTCAACTCTTCAATCCTGATGATGCAGGGGTACTGCTAGCCTGAACCGTAGAAGTAAGTCAATTTGTTTTTATGGATATATAATAAGATTGTTAAACAAATTCATGGGACAAAAATTTGATCTTCAACTCCTCAACCCTGATGATGTAAGGGTGTTTCAAGACTAAACCGTAAGAGTTGGCTATTTGGTACTTACGGTTATGTAATAAATATACCAAGCAAAGATACACGGTAAAAATGTTGACCTTCAACTCCTCAACCCTGATGATGCAGGGTTACTTCAAGCCTAAGCCGTAGGAGATGGCCATTTGGTGCTTTCGGGTATGTAATATGATTACTAAGCAAAGATACAAAATGAAAATTTCGACCTTCAACTCCTCACCCCTGATGATGCAGGATACTGCTAGCCTAAACTGTACGAGATGTGCATTTGATGCTTTCAGGTATTTAATATAATTACTAAGCAAAGACACATGATGAAAATTTAGACCTTCAACTCCTCACCCCTGATGATGCAGGGTTACTTCAAGCCTAAGCCGTAGGAGATGGCCATTTGGTGCTTTCGGGTATGTAATATGATTACTAAGCAAAGATACAAAATGAAAATTTTGACCTTTAACTCCTCAACCCTGATGATGCAGGGATACTTCAAGCCTAAGCCATAGAAGTTAGCTATTTAGTGCTTTCGGGTATGTAATATAATTACTAAGCAAAGACACAAGATGAAAATTTAGACCTTCAACTCCTCACCCCTGATGATGCAGGATACTGCTAGCCTAAACTATACGAGATGGGCATTTGGTGCTTTCAGGTATTTAATATAAGTACTAAGCACATGATGACAATATTGACCTTTAACTCCTCAACCCTGAAGATGCAGGGGTACTTCAAGCCTAAGCCATAGAAGATAGCTATTTAGTGCTTTCAGGTATGTAATATAATTACTAAGCAAAGGCACATGATGAAAATTTTGACCTTTAACTCCTCAACCCTGATGATGCAGGGGTCCTTCAAGCCTAAGCCATAGAAGTTAGCTATTTAGTGCTTTCGGGTATGTAAGATAATTACTAAGCAAAGACACAAGATGAAAATTTCGATCTTCAACTGGTAGCATGCAGGGTACTGCAAGCCTAAGCCATAGGAGTTGGCCATTTAATGCTTTCGGGTATGTAATATAATTACTAAGCAATGACACATGATGACAATTTCGACCTTAAGCTCCTCAGCCCTGATGATGCAGGGTACTGCAAGCCCAAGCTATAGAAGTTGGCTCTCAAGTTCTTACGTATAAGTAATAAGAATACTAAGCAAAGACATGGGATATTTTTTTTAACTTCAACTCCTCCCTGATGATGCGGGATAGTGCAAGCCTAAATTATAAAAGGTAGTCGCATAATGCTTACGGTTGTGTTTAGTATATATTATAAGTTCAATGACTGCTCATTAAACTGAAATGTGATTAATAAATTAAACTTCAATTCATCAACCCTGATAATGTACCCGGATGATCTAAGTACACAACCTACTTAAGCCGTATGAGTTTGGTACTTATTGATTACAATACATTACAACGCGTTCCTGAGAGAACATTATGATGAAAAGTGTCACTTTGAATACCTAAATCCTGAAAATGCAGGAGTATTGTCATGTTATTGTTAAGAGTTGGATTTAGCTGTAGCTTTTTAAACAGGATGGGTTAGGTTAGGTTGGAACATAAAAGAAAACATAAAAAATAAGCGAGCAGGGTGCGGCAGCGCCCTGCGAGCGGTTGCGCCCTGTTCTTATGAATTGTAAAAGTGTTTTGATTATGTCTTCTGCTTTACAAAGAACAATGCGGGATTTACGCACACAAATAGCCCGATGCACCTCTTAAAAGATCTTATATTTGGCCACATGAAACAAAATATGAACTTAGAATATATTTCGCTGTTCAGAGATATTCCAATTTTCTAATGATTTACTTCAAGTAGATAATAGTGCTTTGTTATCCGTAAAAGTTAAAATCGATCTTTATATCGATTCGTCTTCGTTTAAATGTGGAGGAGTTGGTTGAAAAAGTATATCCCAATATTGTTAATACAACCAATAACACTATAAATTGGTTCCAAAAGACGGATATATACCCACCCACCAATGAACGTGTCGATAAAATAAATGATTTATTTTTTTTCAAAATTTAAAGCAGCGTCACAGATCTACTATTCGGTAGACACAGTCATTGAGATGGAGGAAGTAGTACATTATCTAACAGATTTTTTGAATTCCTTAATGCCTTCCGGAACTCCTGAACACAAATTAATATTAAAAGTAGGTTTACCTATAATCTTACTTAGAAATTTGAATCCGCTAAAATTACTTCAAATAGTATTTTCGAATTCGGAAAAGTTCAAATCAATCTTTGTAGTCGATACGTTTTGGTTCAAATGTGGAGGAGTTGATTGAAAAATAATATCCCGATATTGTGAATTAGACCACTTAGAATGTAAGTTGGTTCAAAAAAGCGGTTTACAATATTAGAATTCGTCTAATTAACAAAATACATAACAATACGTTCCTACCCACAAATACACACTTTAAATTCGTTTTTTCACTCTGTGTTTGACCAGATAATCTTTGAGCAGCCAAACCGATTTTAATGTTACTACTTTTTATCATAGAATTCCCACGGTGTCGAGATGTGCTCGGGAAAAACTTTGTGACACGTTGATTTGCACGCGGGCAAAGCCGCGGGTACAGCTAGTCGGTTTAATAGTTTTGGCGTGAAAGCGTAACAAAAAAACTTACATTCACATTTATAATTACATAATAATATATTTTTAGTAAATCTAATTCTATGTAACGCTATAATTTGCATAAAATATTAGAGTATTGATAAGTAAATCTGCAGTTAAGTTTCAATTTATGTGCTAATTTCACACAATTTTATACATTTTATATGCCACTTTTTAGATTATATACGCACCAAGAGGACTCGTTTATGAGAGTACCTAGGACTAGTACTAGTAAATGCAATACATGGAAGAGCTTGTGGACCATATCTATGCATTTTCTAATATCATCCGACCACGCATCCAACGTCCTGTTTGTAAGTACTTAATTCCATTGCCTTTTGTGACACAAGTGTTTGTAAGGATTGAATAACTAAACATAATTGATAGCATTTAGGAATTATTCCTATAGTAAATGTCTTATAGCGGTCTTCTTTTATTAAGATGTCTACTTGCGATGATTAACAAACAGAAGACGGTTGATAGCAGTTACTTTTTATTTAACTTCTATGCTTTTTGCATTCTGATATTTTCAATACATATACCTGTTTCTCAGCAAGTGCAATAATGAGAGCCAATAGCGTAATGGCCGTGACCATAGCCGTGCTGCTAGTATGCTGCGACGCCAGTCCTCACCAGGTAATAGAAATTTCTCACTTTTGTAATGCGTTTGTATTAAATACTTAAAACATGAGGGGTAATTAAATAATAAAATAATAAAAAAAAAATATGTTAAAAAAATTAAGCTATAAATGATAATGAAATATAAGTATAGAAATATATGTTATCAAAAATTAATTAAATTAATAACCGTCACTGTGTCATGCGCCTTAAACAACAACAACAGTTGCCTTTGATTTTTTTTCTGTAGTTTAGTTTATTAACATCCTATCTACCCACAACTACACTACGCTAATCAATATTGTTTATTATAATATTCATATTGTAATTTCTCTGTAAGTGATTTTGTGTAAAATCTTTTGAGAAATAAATGTCACTAAACGTAATTACGATATGCGATTTTAAAGTTATTTTTGCGGCTATTCGACAAAGTCACACGAATGTCGGTTTCGCCGTGGTTACGGCGAAACTCAGATTTATTAAAATTTTAGTTTCATTCAAATGTATCTTGCGCAATAATAATAGAGTAAAATCATGTATCTATTTAATAATGGAGATCTTCACTGACGAACATATAGATATTTGCTGCTTCAATTAAAAGAAGATTTATTAGTGTAGACTAAATGAATTACTTTTTACCAGGAACTAGACGCCTTAGGCGAGTATAGTGCTGCAGATGTCGCTGGTAAGATTTAGCTACCTACTCCATACATTATTCAGTTGTCGTTTTATAATTATCGTATATCGATCTTTAATACCTATATTGGGAATGCCTACAATTATTAGTTCTATAGTTAACCAGTTATTATACTATGGCCGTATGACGGGATTGCAATCCAGCCTCATTTTCAATCCGGTCGGGTCCGACCGGAATTCCATCAATCCAGCCGGATCCATTCAGATAACTGAAAATGAGTCTGGATTGTAAATCCTAGTTGTTGCGAAGTAATTACCTAACTTCAACTAACTTTCGATGATCTGATCGATTAATCAATTCAGGCTTATATAATATGTTTTATCATTCCAACACAAAAATATTACAATGTAGTGTAATTTTTAACCTTGTCAAATCGGAGCGGATTTCCGCCGATCCGGCTGGATCCGATTAGAACCGAATTAAATCAAGATATTCCAAAACTTCCAAAATAAACAGTTCGTAAGATAATCTACAGAGTGTAAAACATAAGTAGTCATAAAACCTACTCGTTATATACCTATGTTATAATGATATAATTAGTAAATAATGAACAATCTACGTGGCCCTCCGTTTCCGGTTTTCCGGATTGCAATTTCTAATTAAAACGCAATAATAATAAAAAAGTTTACACTTTAATTTTATACACGTTATAAGGTCAAAAACTTCATGACATGGATCTTCTTGGCGATTTCAACCTGAATCGCAAAGTGCGGGAGACTGAAGAAATCCCATTTCGACTACCAAGGTAATATAAATACTGTAAGTATGAATATTACTCCGTAACCTTAATTCTTTTCTAAGATTCGTTTAGAATCGTACACCTACCTATACTTTTATATAAATCCATATTCATCTTTATTCAGAACCGGAGGCAGATCCATTTTTTTTAACTTGGTTTTCATAATATTAAATGTCGAAATAAAATAATTTTCTGCTAATTCTTTTTGGTCTAGTCTAACGTATGTCGTACAACAGCCTAGACAAGGTGGCCCCTGGTGGTACTGCTACGAATGCACCACAACCGCACCTATTTCTGCCTAATACCAGCTTTGTTAAACGTTCTGATTTGAAAAGTATCGTAAGAAGAATATACTTATCCGAGGAGTTTCATCTGTTTCATCAAAGCATTTGTGGACAACCTAAGGTAAAACTTGTGCAACAGTGGCTACTAAGCATATGATAAGTAGCCACTGTTGCACTCATATGACCTGCTTGGTCGTTTAATACTTCCTTAAAATTCAAAACTTACACAACACTAACTACAAGGTTGCAATGAAGATTATACTCTTTCTATCTGCGTGACTAATATTAGTAGGAGAGCTAGTTAATCATCTAAGTAAACCGTTTCCCACAAAGCTAATTTTTGTAAAATATTGATTTACTATTGAATAATTAGGAAATACTTCGTTCCGCCTATAAGTCACAAATCCGAACTTATCAGTGTTCCTCCATTATAATATTATGCACGTATTATACTTAAAAACCTTGATCTTGAATCACTCTACCTTTAAAAAAACTGCATTAAAATCCGTAGCTTAGTTTTAAAGATCTAAGCGGGAAGTTACATTGTTTAATACTATGTAGTGATGATTACGGTGCAAATCACAGTCGCCATATTGGGGATCCGGATGTGCTCTTGAGTTTATTCATTACATTTGGTGGGTAGTGCTATCGTAAAACAACTACGAAGTAAGTATTATCGATAAATTAAATCTTGTATGAGCGCCATCTTACAGTGGTCCGCCTCAGAGCTAAGTTTCTTTTTATTGAAGTAGCAAACAAGCATGTAGTCCATCTGGATGGTTAGTGGTCACTGCCGCCCATGGACATCTGTAATATCATATAGAACATGGGTTCTTCAGGTAGTCAATCACATAAGCGTTGCTACTCCCGAGGACCATAATATGCCCTTAAAATTAGTTTTGAATTATCATCCGGATGAAACTTTTCTATCGTCTGGCACATACCTGCAACCATCAAAATTGTCGATATTTTTGTACACTTAAACATGTGTAAATTAAAACATATTAAAATTGTAGCCTTGTGGCAGCAGATTATATCTTTTAAATTTTAAAATTTTGAGGAACGACGACCCGATCAGGGAAGGCCGCCAGAATGGTACTTTCCTAAAAAATCGATAGTAAATCAATATTTTAAAAAATCTGTTTTTGTGGGAAATGGGTTACTCGGATGGTTTAGTAGCTCTTAGACATATTTACATTACAGACCTATTCGCGATGAAGAGGAAATTGTAATTGATTATATCGATCCTGTATGGAATAGATGGATTTTCAAAAACGGTCGGTAAGTAAACACTGAAAAGTATATATACGTAGAAATTCCTTACACTCAGTCTTAATAGTCGTTAGTAGATAATCGCTACTCTAAACTAGGTGTGGAATAGCTGTAGGCTATTTAAGTGTTTTAGTAAGCGGTATGCAGGTCATCTGGAGTTGATAGGATTGTACTACCATTGCTATGTTATTCACTTAATTGAAGTAATTAAATATATTGCTATCAAGTAAGTTAATATGTCACACGATTTTAACCTATAATACGAAACAGTCTCGTATATCCCCTTCAGATTCCTCATAAGACAACGTCAATTTACATGAATGCTGTGTTCCAGGTTCGTCTTAGATGAAGAGTTTGCGAAGAAGTACAACGAGAACAGACTACACCGTCCATATGACGAATAGGCCATGCATCCACTTTGTTCTAATGGTTAATGTAAAAAATAAAATAAAAGCCTAAAAAGAATACGGAAAAAAATATTGTTAATTATTCATTTACATCAAAAGCAATAGACATTTAATCCATTCATAGAAACATACGTCGCTTATATCTTCAAACCAGATATTATTAGGAAAATTAAAAACCCGACTACTTAAACTAAAATTTGCCGTCGCATAACATATACATAATCGTCTCGCGATGTTTTGTCATCTTACAAAGGGTCGTAAATCAACTTCCAGATAATAATAAATTTATTCTCTAAACCTTTTCAAATGTTGTTGACGTTAAAATAGAAAAGGCTTAAAGTTTCTGCATTATAATTATACTATTTTTGACATATTTCTCGTAATGACACGCGTTATTGGGACTGCGTTTAATAATGTGGGTAGGTGTTGCGTTATCGAATGTTGTTTAGACTAATGATAAAAATGAGGGTAGACGCCGTCACGCCAGTTTAAAACGGCGGCACGTGGACGGAGTCGTTTCAGTCAGTCGTCTCGGTAGTGCTCAATGAGTTTAGCGGTACTCAGTACTGCTCGGTCGCTGAAAGGAAAGCATCAGTTTGCCCTATCGCGCTGTGGATTATTGTTTGTTTAATGGGACTCTCGTTATAATTACTGTGAACCCGTTTCACCGTATACGAAAGATGTCTGACCTACCGCTCGCCAATACCTGGCGCCGACATATTTAATTAATACTAGGAATTATTTACTCTGGAATACACATTTGTAGCCGACCTCAGTTAGGACCTCACCTTATGTAGAATTGTTAACAGATGTTTATAGAATGAAATTAGCTACGTACCTACCATTATAACTTTCATAATATACAAAGCACCGAGATAGCGGTAGTGTATTCAAAGAATCGTAAGGAAACTATATCAAATAAAACAGTAACTATGGAGCGGTAATAAGTGAAGTTTTTATGTTAAGACCAGCTGACTCGGCGAATTTCGTTCCGCCTAAAAATCAATAATCTAAAATTATCATTGTTTCTCCCCTATTTTATGCATGTATTATAGATAAAAACCTTCCTCTTGAATCAATATATTTATTTAAAAAATACATTAAAATTCGTAGTTTTAAAGACCTAAGCATACACAGGGACAGACCGCGGCAATCGACTTTGTTTATACTAAGTACATCATCATGATGATGTTAGCTATTTAGTTTATGTAGCTGTTACGTACACAGGAAATGTCGTAGCGACTACGCCGTAGGCTACTCCGTACCAATCAACTAGCGTAAATAAAACCTTCGCTCGTTTTGCAGGAAGTGTACCTCAGTATTACTAGGGACTTACAAACTCAGAAGTACACAATACACATAGAGGATTTATTTCTTTAAAGAGAGTTATCACACAAATACGATGCATTATATAAAATTTAAAAATATAAATTTAAAAAATTAAATAAAAGCCTTTAAATTTCATAGTGATATAAAAAATAAACATAAAATAGAAGTTACTTAAACACAAGAACATTATAAAATGATTAATCATTTATGCAGTTATCTAAAAAGTTCCATAAAAAATCTTTTTAATATATGTCATTTATACATTATTATTAATTTAATTATTAAATACACAATTTTCAACAAAATGGAAGAAGAAAATAGAATTATCGTATAATACTATCAGACGTGCACTTGTAAATTAACTTAGGTAGATTATATAATACTGTACATGTTATACTCGTATGTATTAATATATATGAATCTCTCTTCGTTCCTCTATAAATTTCTCACTAAAAACTCCTTCTCATTGTTGTTACCCTATGCTTCTAATACATGTTTCCCTATGGAATAAACTACCATCCCTCCATACGCCGTGCTGCCAATCGGTCGAAACATTCCGAATTCTGGTAACGAAACTCTATACAGAAACTGTTGCACAGTCTTACATTGTTACATGCAGGTACATAACTTACTACTAATTTATAATTCTCAAAACTTACAACAACAGGCTCCAATTTAATCTTCAAAACTTTTGCTGTACAAGATCTAATTAGTTATAAGAGCGGCCCATTTCTCAAACGAAACAAATATAACTGCCCGAAATCCTAATAGAGCAAACAGATGTCAAGAAAAACTTTATCTGAGCGCAGCAGTGTTTTCTTATACTTTCATGTTTCAAGATCGCCTAAGCTTTATGACTTACTAGCGTACACATGTGGTTAGGGTAACTTTATTAGGGAGAATTAGTTACAATAAACACTCATAACTCTTGAGATCTTACTGAGATTTAGGAAGCTATTTTATTTGTCTGGGACTTATGTTTTCTAGAAATATGAATTTTCCAAAGCAAATGACGATGCTAGATACGTAATACGAGTATGTGACTATTTTATTTTGATGGGGTAGTTTGTCCAAAATATTCAATTGCGACGTTTTAGATGTACATAAAGCCTCTTAGCGAGACCTTAATGATTGAGGATTTTTTTTAAATTTCATACAGTTAATGATTGAAACTTGGCATGTTAATCGGGGGAACTTCTAACTACAAATCGGACATAAATCTACTTTAAATTTATGCACGTACTATTTTCCTTCGCCGTTGTGTACGCGAATAATAGTAATGCAATAATATTCACGAACACAACGGCGAAGGAAAATATCAGACTTGTACGCCTGAAGTTATTTAAAACGGTTTTTTTTAGTGGTCAATGCGATACCGTATTTAGTAACCCTACTCACCTTGCGAGGAAAACCGTGTCCGGCAGTTGGACAGTAAAGGGTTGACGACGATGCCGATTTGTGATTCTTAATACCTACCCATTTCACCAAGAGAATATAAACGGAACTATTTCTCCCTAAGAGACGTTAAACAGGCTTGTCTTGTTCATTGCTTTACAAATGGATCTAACAGGAATATCAGAAACTTGTTTTTACTTGGTATTTCATCAGCTTAAATCACTAAGTATTTTTCATAGTGGTCATGAAACGTTGTTAAAATTAAAGGTCTGCCGGTTAAAACATCAGTTTTAAAGTAATGTTTATCTATCTAACGTAGAGATACATGTGGATATAGATATAGCTTTCTAATATAAATACTATAGGTATTAAAAACCTTTGATAGTCCACTGCTGGACATAAGCCTTGAGGTGCGCTTCTCTGGATGATTCTAAGGCATATAAATCCAGCGAAATGTCGCATTAATCTTAACATAAATACAAAACATCTATATATTGAAATAAATGCAGAGACAGGGTCGACTAAGACCTAATTAATGTAAGTATCGTATCGTATATGTATCATTAAGAGCGCGTTAATTCGCTTCCCGAGAGAATCGAGCGAGGTTTTCTTATCGATACCATGAGTAGCTGTTTCAAGTAATTAAAGTTGCTATACAGCGATATACGCAATGACAAACAGTTCTCATAGTATAAAGAAAAACAGGCAACTACTATTAACCTACGGGTTGAAAACAATTTGATATTAATCTAGTAATTCTTTTTCGTTCCTAATTCTTTAAGAATTTTGAATTTTTTAATTTAATTCAAATCCCTTGAATTTCTTATGATGAGAATTATGGATTACAATTAAGTATTTGCTTATGAACTAACCTTTTTTAAGCCAACGAGTGTCAAACCGACGAACAAAAAGTAAGAGACAGTGCGCACTGGTGATTTTTGTCACAGTGACTGTTGCATCACTGTCACCATCTACATTACCATTACATTACCCTTAATGAATGTGCGTCCATTTAGATGCGTGACAATTGGGCGATATTTTACACGCTTTTTATTAGCTTCACCTGTATGTTTGTTTGTAACAGACTTCTTTGGGCGCGATTTTGACCCACTTTAAACGGCCAGGTTTCGTTCAAACTTTGTAGATTTATTGAGGACCGATGACAATACACTAATTTGATAAAATTATTCCATTTTTTAATTTGACTAAAAAGTAGAAAATAAACAATAGTTTAAAAAAACTAAAAAACACGCTTTTTATTGAAAACCGAACTAAAAAATAGAAAATAAATTTAAATGAATTTATATTAAGAAAATAGTGTTAAAAATTTCAATGAATATAAATTAATAATAGTGTGAATAAAAAAAATATTTTATTTAAAAAAAAGCGTAGGGTGCTTTTTATGATAATATCGAAATGATAATCACTCTACTCATATCTGTCAATAAAATATCTATAACCATTGACACCATGCACCCCACGCTTTTTTTAAAATAAAATATATTTTTTTTATTCACACTATTATTAATTTATATTCATTGAAATTTTTAACACTATTTTCTTAATTTAAATTCATTTAAATTTATTTTCTATTTTTTAGTTCGGTTTTCTATAAAAAGCGTGTTTTTTAGTTTTTTTAAACTATTATTTATTTTCCGCGGAGGATAGCAACCTGCCCGTGACGCAACTGTCACTACATCCATAGGCTTGTATGCCCGCGCACCCTGTCGATATAAAATGTCACTTCGTTCCTCCTGCCATTTGAACTTTACATACTTATTCTTAAAAATAAGCCATAATAAAAGGAATGATTCCTCAAAGCTTGTGACGCTCGTTCGGAAGTACTTAAAAATAAGGATATGTACGTAGATTGAAAAACATTATGTAGAACTTTTGACAGCCTATCAACTCAAAGCGGGTAAACCCAATGCTTTCTACGGTAGCATTTCTATTTGACAAGTGACAAGACATTTAGACAAAGAATTTATTGTCATCCTGACAAAAATCACCAGGGCGTGCTAACTAAGGTTGCCAACTTTTTAACTTCTTATCATTAAAAAAAATGATGACGGCCATCAGGCCAAATACTTAAACAATAGTTGTTTTGAAGCGACAATAAAATCGCAACAGGAGCTTTGTTTACGCCATTTGAGCAACAAAGTAGCGGTACATGGTAAAGACACAGTAACATAAACGACAAGATGGTAGCTTTAGGATATTCACTCTAGCGAGTTACTCTGTTCATGTATTTAGGAACTTATTAAATAAGTTCCTAAATACCCTTTTTTTTGTTCTCGAGGGGGAAACATTCAAAAGGTACCCGACGCCGTGGGAGCGACGCAGGGTTATGTGGGATTTTTACTGCACTAAAATCCCCCCATCTGGGAGGAGCTCGATGGGGCAACGCGCTGGGAGGATTCCAGTTGAAGTCGCTTCGAGATCCCGGAGTCCTCTTTATAGCGCCAAGGACGGCCACCGGGGGGGTTTTAGTGCGGTAAAAATCCCACATAACCCTGCGTCGCTCCCGCGGCGTCGGGTACTTTTTAAAGGTTTCCCCCTTGAAAACAAAAAAAAAAGAAAACAGGGACGAAGTTCCTAAATACCTATGTAATCAACTATTACAATCAATAAATACTGTAAATTGATCACTTTTCTTTTCACGATTTTGTTCTTGGGGCCCGTCGTAATGATCTAGTAAAGGCCAATTATTTTGAACAATTCTGTCCTTGAACTTACTAATCACGCCAACGGGTTCTACGAGTAAATCATACATATATCGAATTAACGAGGCGAATCGTCACGTCCAAGGGTAGTGGAATTTCCAGCCCTCGCATAATGGTGTGCCTTTACACTGTTTGAAATATCCCAGTCATCTTATCCCGTATATCACAATCATCACTGATAATTGAGTAATATTTTTTTGTTATAAAGTAGTAGAAAACATGCAGTCTTCTTCATTGTCAGTCCTTACGTTTACATTATATAATACGTACCTATATGTTTCCATAATTAATAAAGTGTAGCGTGCCAAACAGGCCTGGTTTAGGCAAATATAAGGTATGATATTATTGGATAGGTATTATTGGATTAAAAATACATGTTAGTTAAAAAAAATATATATACTTCTGTACGTACAAAAAATAAACACGATTGAATTTCTTGACGGATCTTTTTAGTTTAGGTCGTGTTCCGATTCGGAAGTAGGTTGTGTAAGAAAAATATTGTAACTTACAATATGTAAGTGCTACGTTGGCCTATACAAAATAAAGTCATTCCGTTTTATTTCAATTCATACAGGTGTTATTAATTAGCTTTAAATAGGTAGGCCTTCACTACACAAAGTCGCTTCCCTCTATCTGTCCGTATGTATGCTTAGATTTTCAACATTGCGGATTTTAATGCAATTTCTTTAATAGATACAGTGATTCAAGAGAAAGGTTTTTATGTATATGTATAATACATGCATAATATAACGGAGTAACACGGATAATTTTAGATTTTTGACTTGTAGGCGGAATGAAGTTCGCCTCGAGTCCGCTAGTCCTTTATAAATTCGTACTTATAAAACTCATAGTGGCAAGTGCTATAATAAATCCGTGTTAAAACAGCCAATACATATGGATACCCTTACTCACAAAATTATAAATAATAAGTGCAAACGCAAGCACGCAATTTATTAACGGTTTATTATTTTTATGGCATTAATTAATGTATAATTATATGTCCCTAATTGAATAAAGGAAAAAAATACAACTAATTAAATACGGTTTCGAAGAGAAAGAAATAATACATAATTTTATGAAATCTTAACACAATATAAATGAGTAAAAAATACGCCACATTGTTATTACTCTTAAATTAAAACGTCTAATTGTACAACAATAATGTTGCTACTAATGAATCATTTTCGTGCATCAAAATGATCCTATTTTTGCGTTACTTTTTTAAAGGACTCTTTTAATTATCTTCATATCTACATATAAAAATAAGTTTGTATCGTATGTTTGTATATAGATATTATGGCGGCAGTGACTAGGTGCCATTAAAGGCGTGCACATTTGCAACTTGTATGTTACAAAAAAAATAGCAGCGGTCAGGTCTTTTTACGAAAGCGGGCCTCATTATTCGTACCTTTTCTTTTTTTATTTGTTCTCGAGGGGGAAACCTTCAAAAGGTACCCGACGCCGTGGGAGCGACGCAGGGTTATGTGGGATTTTTACCGCACTAAAACCCCCCCGGTGGCCGTCCTCGGCGCTATAAAGAGGACTCCGGGAACTCGGTCCGACCGCAACCAGAATCCTCTGAGCGCGTTGCCCCATCGGGCTCCTCCCAGATGGGCGGCTGGGCCCACCGCCCCGTCTAGTCTTTACGACGGTATGTGACCACATATACCGCCGTCCTTCTCGGGATGGCCTGACCGAACGGTTCGAGCTCCCACTCTAGCCGCCTGCAACCCCGGAAGCCCCTTTTAGTCGCCTCTTACCGACAGGCAGGGGATACCGTAGCCCTATTCTGATCCCGGAACTACAGGGACACATTATTCCTACCTGCAAACTATAACGACGGGCCGCTTTCGAAGATAGCGTTAGCTTTGACGATAAAAAGCCGTTCAACAAAGCCAAACAAAGCAAAAAGAAGTTCTAGGAAGATCCATAAGGTGTGAGAAATGAAACGCACAATATTTTGTTTCGATACTAAAATTATTAAAAATAAAGTTAGTAATTGCGTATTAAAATGCGATGTCATTTTATAAAAAATCAACCGAACACAATAATAATCACTGTAACAACGGAATCCTTTGTCATGTGGCAGAGATCGGTAGATAGATACGTAATTGACAGTATTTTCATTAAACTGATTTTACATAAGTATACTTAACAAGCATAGGCACGACCACATATATCATCAAAATAATATACACCATATTTTAAAAATATATTATAGATGTTCTAACTTACACTTCACTGGTAGCAAGGCGTCGGTGGCCTAAGATAACACTGTTCATCGGGGTTATTTACAGATGTCTATGCAAAGCAGTAAATACTATCATCAGGAGTACCTACATGCTTGTTTGCTTCTTCAATTTTAGGAAATATAAAAAAAATATACAACGAATGAGAAAGTTATAATGTATATTATTAGTATATTATATTATAATATATAATATTATTACAATTATCCTTTCCTCTCCCCTCTGATCTCAGGCGCAATATTTAAAAAATATATAGCCTATGTCAGCTGAGTCAAGAAAATTTCGCCAATCCATTAATGTCCCACTGCTGGACACGGGTCTGCTGTCAGAATTAAAGAGTTTTAGGCCGTAGTCCACCGCGCTGGCCACGTGCGAATTGATAGACTTCACACACCTGCGAGAACTTTTTTTAAACTCTGGGTAGTAGGACCCGAAAATTCCAAGTTGTATAATGATTCAAACCAATATTATTATGTTACAATTATTTGTTACCATTTATCAAGCCACTTGGGCTATAGCCCGTACCAAAGAAATAGAAGACTGAAGACTGAAGTAGCAAACGAGCATGCAGTCCACCTGATGGTAAGTGTTCACTGCCGCCCATAGACATCTGCGAGCAACTTCAAACATAACATGGGTTCTATCTGAAGTCAATCACAGATGCGTTGCTACTCTTGAGGACTATGATGGCCGCCTCATACAAAAGTGTGTCGGCAACCACACCCTTCCATCGAAACGCAAGAAATGCTTCACGCTGGAAATAGGTGTGGCGGTGGTAGTTCCCCGGTCGACCTACATTGGTTCTACCACCTGTAAAAATACCTACATTAATAAAAAACAACCTCCTTCAGAGGCATTCAGATTGATAGAAGTTATGATATGAGTATATTGTGATTTGCTGAACTATAGATTAGGTACCGATTGATCGCGTTGTGCTGATTGACACATACAAGAGTAGTCTAAGAATCGTCGTCGTCAACCCATTATTGTCCCACTGCTGGGCACGGGTATTCAGAATGAGAGAGTTTAGGCCATAGTCCACCGCGCTGGCCAAGTGCGAATTGGTGGACGTCTAAGAATGTATCCTTAGAATGAGTTTATTATATTTCCTCAACACAAGCCTTGTTCTTGTATTATTGGCTTATACATTGCAATGTAGGTACATTGCAAACTTACGTTTTTGTAAGTACCACAACCTGCAACGTGCAACGAATACAAGCACAATGCGAAACTTGTTCGGAGAAAATTTATTAAACTCGCATTAACGATACTGGTGTAATAGTAAGATCCAAAAATATAAGATATTGATGGATGTCGTCATCATTATCAATCACATACTTCCCATGCCCATTTACGACTTCTCAATAAAAACTATCATGGACAAGGAATATTAGTACAACACTATTGTATTTATATGAAATACTGTTATACCTACAATTTTTACTTATAATTTGCCAGAATCTATTTGACTTGTTCATATATTTCAAACGTGTTACTGTTTATTCTTCACTCATAAATTAATTGCGACAATGAGAGTTATACTTTTTATTACTATTTTATTTTTTGGGTTGAGTTGGGTGAATATTAATATTTTTTTTATTTAAGAACATATTTACTATATCTGCAAAGTCTTTAAATTAAGCTTTATCCTTCCTATTTTTATATCGGAAGAACGTTAAATGATTATTATTTCTTTATATTTTTCAGGCCTTGCAAGCAATCCTTGAAGGAACGGCAGTAGAATTTTATAACAAAACCTATTGTTCTTATTTGGAAATAAAGATACGAAGACCGAGTCGACGCCATGATTACTTATTTACCGCAGATTTTGAGGCACTTGATAATTTTGGGAACAATCTTACGGTAATTCTATTTCAACGTATTAACAATTAATGAATTTTGAGGTGGTAAAATAAGTAGGTAATGGTAATTGTGGGGATGTACCGCCGCCACAGTTATTTCTATCTTGAAACAGTTCTCGCCTTCCAATGGAAGGGTTTGGTTGGTGGTTGCTAGGTCACTTTCATTCTAGGCGACCATCTTGGTCATCGGGAGTAGGTATAAAACCTATGATTGACTTCAAATAGAACCCATATATTGTGACCATGTGACAAGCTATCACGGACTACTGTTATTTAACAAATACATAATAGTTTAACTAACTAAAAAACATGCTCATGTAAACTAAAACATCAGATTTTTTTTTCAATTACTTAGTAAAAAAAATTAAGAAAAACAATATAGGTAGGTACCATAAAATGTGTAGGACGCTAGAAGTTTATTGTAAATATTTAATTCAATTATAAAAAAGGTAAAAGCATTACAAAATGTCTCAAAACACCCCCTAAGGCTTTCAATACAGCTTTCCTGTGGTTTTGGACGTAAAAATATTTTTACAGATATTACGTATCTTATATGTCATAAATATTAATACTTACTATAAATATTTAATAATAGATGAGATGTTTATTTTAAAGCTTTATTATTTTGAATAGCACTAGTATTAAAAGATATACAGAAATTGTACATAAATGTGGAAATAGTAAATTAGAACAATGTGTACTTGTTCTAATTTACTATTTTCATATTTATGTAAATAAAATCCCAAATATATAACTATATTTTATAATCACATTTTATTTATGTGTTTAATTAAGTATTTTATGAGACAGGTGAAATTTTCGTTATGGGAATATCTCAGCAATGGATACCAAATGCTGCCAGTAAGCTTTTCCATGGGGTTGTGTGACTTATTATACAAAGAAAAATATTTCGGTGCAATGATCGCAAAGCAGTTACCTGTCGGATGGTCCTGTCCATTTAAGATAGTAAGAATTTGAAGACTTTACTAATAATAATAATAAAAATTCAAGTATCGCGTCTATACGCACCATATATTTACAAAAAAGGCTTTTTTAAATAATATTTAATATATATTAATTCAATAATTTTAAAAACATTTTGCCTGTCTGTCTTTTGTGTATTAAAAGTGCATTAAGTACTTCTAAATTAAATAAAAAGGATTGAAGGACTTTTGTGGTTTTTACCTTGAAAAAATATCTTGAAAACCTTGAAAAAATATATGTAAAAAAGCTGAATTTTGTAATGGCTACAAAATATTTATTACTTTACTCATGATGTTATTTCATTACAGGGAAAGTATAGCTTTGCCAATATGTCGGTTCACATGGAAGCATTCCCGTACAAACTACCGTTTACTTGGGCGACCATTAATATAAAAACCAGAGCCGATTACGAAGGTTTTTTGACTAATACAAAAATACGTATATTTTCATTCAAGACCTTCCAGACAATAACAGAGAAACCAAAAAAAACCTCATAGAATTAGGTCGTACTTGCTATCGCTACACACTTATTTTGTCACTGGTTATATATTATTTGAGGTGTACCAACTTACGATGTGCATCAACTGGTTAAGGACCTTTTTTTTAATACTTTCAAACCGACTTAAAGGAGGACACGCATGTCAAAAATATTTGACGAATATAAATATGATACATAATTCGTTATTATCATACTTTTAAATAGATTCCAGTTATGAATTTAATACCTACCTATTATAGTATTTTCAAAATAAATAATGTAATTTCAATGAAACTATTTTATTATTTAAAGGATAAGTCTCGGTACGTAAGGTGAGTAAGGGTATCAGACATAGAGTAAAACCGTATGATTGAAATTGTAAACATAATTGGTGACTTCTACCACACCATAAAAATGATATACGGGAATGGCATTGTAAATGTTACCCATTTACCCTACCTCGGAACTTACACCATCTCACCTTATGTTTCATATTCCGATCCAATTGTATGGATCGTAGCCGCGACCCTCAAAGCCTAATAGCAATACGATCCAAACAACTGTGTCGAAATATCTGCACAAAATTAATCAAAAACCCCTATAATAATATTTGAAATTCTATGTTCTACTCAAGGTTAAATATTTTGCTATTAATACTTTTATGTTACACAAGCTGCAATTCTGGTTTAGAAAATTTTAATAATTTTAGTGTAATAAGCACAATAAGCCCATGAGTTTATAACAACTATTTAACTAATTAAAATTATGCTGTGTTTGTTTTTTTTTATATTTTACATACTTCAATACTGTCAGTTACTAATGCTGTATTTAATAAAACAAGAAAATGAGCATGCAGTCAACCAGATGGTAAGTAGCCATCGTAGCCCATAGACATCAGCAGGTACTCAACCCCAATTAAGATCAGAATCTGAGGTTCGGTACAGTTGCATTACTACGATGGAGGACTAAATTTGAACGCCTTGGAAAGCATCTCCCCAAATCACATAAATATCTTCCTCACCACACCCGATACACACTGTTGTTATTACACAAAATTTGGTGTCGCCCCTGTAGTTCGGAGATTAGAATAGGCTACAGTATCCCCTGCCTATCGTAAGAGGCAACTAAAAGAGGCTTCGGGGTCGTGGGCGTCTAGAGTTGGATCTCGAACCGTTCGGTCATCCGACCCCGTGAAGGACGGCGGTATGTGTAGTATCATACCGGCGTAAAGACCAGACGGAGTAGTAGACCCAGCCGCTCACCTGGGAGGTGCCCCGTGGGTCAAAGCGTTCAGATAACTCTGGTTGCGTTTCTTTAAAGATCCCGGAGTCCGCTTTGAAGCGCCAAGGACGGCAATCGTGGGAGTTTTAGTGCAGTAAAAATCTATTGATACGTATTTATAATGTTATAAGTAGCATTCATGAACTCATAATATGTAATAATACTCGTAGAAGTTTCCAAAATATTTTAAATTCTCTATGGAATTAAATTTAAAAATCTTAATAGTGATCAAATATCTACTCTACTCTACTCTATTAAAAATTATTACAATTTTAAATTATATTACGTTGTATGACAAAATTATGTACCTATCTTGAATGAAATATTTTTATTTCTCTTGTACTTATAGTGTGACAAGACTCAAAAATACTGGGTAACGCTATTACTTCACATTTTTGCTACATAACACTTTTTACTTTATCATCTACTAGTTGACCCGGTTAACTTCGTTCCGCCTAAAAGTCAAAAATTTAAACGTATTGTCTGCTACATACATGTATTATAGATAAATGTCTTCCTTTTGAATCACTCTATCTATTAAAAAAAACTACATTAAAATCCGTAGCGTAGTTTTAAAGATCTAAGCATACATAGGGACAGACAGCGAGAACCGACTTTGTTTTAAACTATATAGTAATATGCTGCGAAATTTTTCAATTAAACAGCATAATTAAGCTGAGCAAGTAAGATGTACTATATATGTAGTTACCAACACCAATCGCGATGCTTAGCTTGCATCCCTTATACCTTGAAATGACATAACTTTGTTCAACCTATTTCCACCAGAGACAAATCGTGCTAATCAAGGAAGGTCAAGCAATCATAATAATGGATTTTAGGTCATCTCACGTCCCTAAACACCCTAACTCTAACTCCTCGGAGCATGCAACTGTCTTTCGGATGCAACTTTCTCAGTGGTAAAACAAATTAAAACTGCTCCCAGCACATAGCTTCTATGAGAAGTCGAAACTATTCGGAACTCAAAGCATTGAAACACTCGCAATTATCCGGGAAGTTTTGCAACTGAAATTAATTCCGCTTTGGCTGATACAATGATCTCCTGAAGGTAGCATAAAATTATATTTATCAACATAAAAGGAAAAAAATGCTATTTTATTTTTGTTAATTATGCTTAGATAGGATGGATATTTTTTGTAACGAAAGCCATCCGTTCGTGCTTTTTTTTCATCTTAGTGAAATAGCAAACGAACATGCAGTCCACCTGATGGTAAGTGGCCACTGCCGCCCATGGGCATCTGTAATCAACTTCATACAGAACATGGGTTCCACCTGAAGTAAATCACAGATGCGTTGCTATTCCCGAGGACTATGATGGTCGCCTCATGTGAAAGCGTGCCTGCAATCACACCCTTCTATCGAAACGCAAGAAGTGCTTCACGCTAGAAATAGGTGTGGCGGTGGTACTTCCCCGGTCGAACTACACTGGTTCTACCGTGCTATGCACGGTTTAATTGCCTGTTTCATCAAACCAAGTATAAATTACATACAGAAGCTTACTTTTCTCGTATATCCCCATTTAATTAGCAAAACCATATAAAAACCTATATCGCAGTTTAAACGAAGATGACAAAATAGATAGACAGTCATCGGAGAACTACTTCATTCTTTTTCTATATAGCTACGAAGCAAGGCAACTTTTTATAAAAGTACTTAGCATTAAGATAATAAACTTAGTATTTTTTTAGAATATGCCGCAAGACGCTACTGATTTTTTTTTTCTAAAAAATATATTGATGGACATGACTCTTCTAGACACCTCTTTCTCTCGAGTAGCATGATTTTGAGAATAGATTTCTTCATTTATCCGTTTGCTGGTCTAAATAAAGTATTGATAAAATGATATCGGCAAAATATTACATTGACAGCCACTCTAAAGTAAAAAAACGGGACGAAGGTTAAACGAAGAATATTGAGTAACTCAATTTTGGCAAATGGAGGTACTCTCTATTAAATTAGAAATAATTCTTACGACAGTCAAAAGGTGATTTAAAATTGATATATTTTTAACATCGTTTTTTCAGTTATTATTATTTAAATAGATTGCGAATGGTTTTGGCTTGAAATATCGCTTGCATGTGGAACCAGTGTAGTTTGACCCACGCCATGACTATTTCTAGCGTGAAGCAATTCTTGCATTTCGGTGGAATGGTGTGCATGCTAGCTGACCTAGATATGGGGTATGAGAACTTGCTGGAATAAAAAGGGTACTATTTTTTTTAAATGCGTACTTCCAATCAAATTATGTTAATTTTAAACGCAATACTAACAAATTACAACGCAACGCAACGTAACAACGCAACGTAACAAATTAACGCAATACAAACAATTTATTGAACTATTTTCTCTCAATGAACAGTAAAGAGTTATTCCGTACTCTACATTCGTAATTCCATAAAGTTTCATTAAAAGAAAAAGAATTTTAATGTTGCAAATAATAAAAATGTATGTATATAAATAAAATATATTTTCATTTCTGTGTTCAGCTTATATTAACCATCAATCAATCAGATGGCGTTTGTGTACAGTGGGTGAAAGTTGTTGTTCGAAAATCTTGATAATCTCCGCGCTATAGTCCTGTGTATGTAAATTCTTCAGTTATTGTGCTAGCTCTAGAATACTGCTGATAGTGTCGTGCCAGTTGGTGTATACTCAACGGAATTGTCCCTTAGATTAAACCGTGTTGTCTTAATTAAAACTTTTACACTTTATGTAAGATTTTGCCTTAACAATAACAATTTCGGTATACTTCGGCATTTTGGAACCTTATTTTATATAATCGTATTGCTCAAATTGTATAAAAAGTACATATGAACATAACGGTATGTCTAGACCAGAATTTGCTAGATTTTTCAATTGGTACGGAAACATAGTCTGTTGTTGTTGTTCACGCTTTGAAAAGATTTATGTAGTCTCTTTTCGCAGAATAACATTTTACCTAGGCGATAGAATAACTAAGTAATGATAGAGGTCATTGATGATAACACACCATTGCCTCGCTAAGCACGAGCTTCCTCTGAGTAAGAGTTTCAACAAATCCAAAACGAAACTAAAAACACTTAAAATGTCTAAGTTGTCCTATAAATATATTTATTTATGGGACAACTACCTTCCCGATTGAACCATATTCATCTCAATAGCAAGGTAATAGATAATAGTAATTTTATACTATTTATTCGAAACGTAACATATTTAAACTAAAACTAATGTTTATGGACCATTTAACGTTATTTATATTCTTCCAATCAAGCCACTTCTGTTCGTTCATGGAACTGACAACTCGTTCACTTTTATCGTAAAAGACAAGTGTTGAGACACAAGCAAGGCCTGTCTTTTATACTTGTTAGATACAAACTGAGATAGTTAGGAGATAGTTAGCCCTGTCCTAAAACTTTATTCATTAAATGTTATATGAACCATTACATAGCCTCTATGTGCCTAGCTGCCTCCCAAATGTACAACACCATCTACAAAGTGAACAAGGACCAACGAATCTCTAAACTAATTTGCTGAAACATAATTTTAGTCTTGAGTAATTTATTTATTATTATTGTACCTATGATAAAATGTTTTAGTATTTTTATTTCAATGCAGGACGTACACGTAATGATTTTGAAAATGTGGTAACGTAGGAAATCATCGATAGTCGTAGTACCTATATACCTATGTATTTTAAATTAAGAGTGTACAGACCTTTATTCATTCCAGAACTTGTTACCATAGAAGCTCAAACTCTAACCTTTCAATTTGTTTATTTTTCTTAATTCTATTTATATCCCACTTTGTATGTAAATCTTAAATCCTACTTTAAAAAATCTCCATATATTTGTAGAATACACAATAACCATTTGCCACAACGCTACTTTAAAAAATCTCTATATAATTGTGTACCCACAATAACCCATTACAGAGAAAAGATCTGCAATCATACAATACTAATATCAGAGACGTAGGTACGCTTCACGTAAACCACCCAAAAAACAAGAGAACAAAGCTCTACGGACCTATAACAGGATCTCCACAGAACCTCTACATAAATATATGTGAAGTAGAGTTGTGAGACTCGTAAATGAGTTATGAAAAAGATATATCTTCAGCAAAGAGCTAATTAGTGTTCGGCTCATAAGATATTAGATTTTATACTTATATCTTTATATGTGCGTGACATGGTTCAATGTTAACGATTACCGGTACTATGTATTACACTCTTCTTTAACACTAATATACTCGATTGAGTTGTATGATCAGTCAATCACGGATGCGTTGCTACTCCCGAGAACTATGATAGTTCTCGGGAATAGCAACGCATCTGTGATTGAGTTTACATAGAACCTATGTTCTATATGAAGTTGCTTACAGATGTCCATGGGCAGCGGTGACCACTTACCATCAGGTGGACTGCATGCTCGTTTGCTACTTCATTACTATAAAAAAAGATATTATGACGTTAACAATCTACGGATATAAAAGAGTTAGGTATATATCTTGAGAAGAAAAAATAAATATCTCTCTTTTCATTTTAGTGATATTTCTGCTCAACTCTTATGAGAAGTTCCTAAGAGTTATATAACCCTTTTGTAGTTCGAATAGAAGATACAATCGACACTCCTTTTTCTGCTTTTTATAGCAGTGTTAAACAAAACTATGTTCTAGTTTAAAGAGTGGGGTTAGGTAGTACTTAGATAGTATAACCGAGGCGTTCATACAACGTTTCTCAAGACTGTAACACATGTGAGACTGACTTCAGTTAGGATATTTATCTTATCTTGGATAGACTACAAATGTGAATGAGTGGCAGTGGCCAGTTATCTTTATAATAATACGTGAAGGAAAACTTGTGATTTGTTTTCAAGATATTGCGGAGGAGTATGAAATTACGCACGGTTACAGGTTATGTAGAGAAAGATTGCGCAATGCCAATATTTTTTTCAAATAATGTGTTTTTAGTTGATTTTATGTATGTTTTATACATACATAAAATCAGGTAAAATTTACAATACAAAACATTACGCTCACTACGTTGCATTTGACACAAACACATACGTAATAAACAAAACATTCAATGTCTTACTATGAAAACACATAAAGTCCAAAATGTCAGATGTCTTTGTCAAAATACCCACTATTGCTTTTAAATGCAGCTTAGTTAATAAACCTATTTTTACTTTTAACGGGTGCGTTCAAAATAACTTAAAAATATTACAATTTATTTAAATTAGAGAGATATTGGTGCTACTTTGGACACGAAGTTTAGTTTTTTAATTTAAATCACGGTCGAATTTCGACCGTTACGACAGGTGACTAGTCATCATAAATAGTACTTGATGAAAATGTCAATTGACTTCCATATTAAAAAAAAATCTGCATCACATCGATTTCTTTGTAACAGAAACGAGGAGCCGCTGAATGTTTTGGAGAGTGTAGTAACGCACAGACACAAAAACAAAACGCTATAACTAAGGGATAAAAAACTAGAAACCATAGCAACATAGTTATAGGTCCAATCCTATTTGTTTTCGTAACTTTCTTTTGCAAACAACTGCAATTTTATTTTCAAATTTAGTTGAATCAAAACCATAGTAACGCTGCAATCAAACCATAATAACTATTACTACTCTTAAAATTATATTAATATTTAACATTTACAAATAACTGTACTTGAAATAAAGACACCACTTTCACAATAGATGCTTTGCCATGTTAAAATACTAAAATATTTGAAATGAAATATTTATCTCGACCCTGGATTAGTTATGGATTATGAGTCTTTTCATTCAAAATATTAAATTTACACATGACTGCATCTCCGATTTTCACATAACAACAGCCATAATTGACTACACGGTCGATTTAATACAAATCTAACTCATTGTGGTAATAATTATGCGTGATTGTATAAACAATCGTACTTATATTTTACTAGCTTTTACCCGCAACTTCCCTTGCGTGTGTTTTTAATAAAAAAATATATATGTTTTTTTCTGACACCTCTAAGAATATGTGTACAAAGTTTAATGATAGTTTCAGTTGAGTAGCTTTGGCGTGAAAACGTAACAAAAAAACATACATCCTTGTTTATAATGTATATGGTGTAAATATTTTATTTTATATTTATATTTCGATGCTTATATGTATATTATGAATATCAAGTCACAATCAAGTCTTACGTAATTTCTTTATAATATATTTTTTAAATTTTGTACGCTGTGACCGTCTCTTAGATAGGCACAAGTCATCTGACAAAATAAGAATATTAAAGTCCTTAAATGTTCGAGCATAATATTAGATGCCATAAATAACCAACTTACTTTTACAAACGAGTATGCTTATTTGTGGTTTCAAATTGTTCACCAAACGAAAGGAGATGTTTCAATCTTGGCTAGGTATATGTACACCATCTCAAAAAATCGAGAAAAATCTCAAGAATCCGAAAAAAATATTTAAAATTTATAAAAACGTGTACTTTTCTGGTACAAAACCAATTAAAATCAACTATTTTCTTCGTTTTCCAATATGGCGGAACAACTGATTTAGACAGTCTGTGGTCAAAACTATAGTTGTCATTATCTGACAACTGTCATATTAATCAATATGACAGAGACTTTACTAGATCCATTCATCTGTTCATCTGTCTTCTTATTCTTAGATATTTACACGGAATATTTTCGTGTGCGTATTGTGTTGGAGTTTCTATATCAAGTTATCAAACCCCTGGCTTACATGTCTTGGATTTCGGATCGCTACTTACCTCAGTTGACTTGACTTTCATATTTTGGACTGTTCATCGGTTAACCTGTTGGCCAGGCTAGTGAATAAAGGATTTACATACTCAACTTGGACTTCCAAACATCAACTGATTTATTCGGGTTTGAATTGAAATCATAATTGTAATTGACTAATAGCTATGACGTAAGATTAGTATTTGTTTACATTTGTTTTCCATAGAACCATAATTATACAATAGTTTTAAGGTTATCATAGCTAAGCTACATAATGTAATAATAAGTTTTTCCTTTTTTGCATTGGATCAGAATTCAGATTAATCACTGACAACTGATTGTCATTGTCACAATTTGTTCAACCTCAACTGTCAAAATGAAATAATATCGCCGCCATTATATTGTGTTGCAATTCTAACATAAAATTCTAGTCTTGTACCAATAAACCCAGTCGATTTTAATATAATGCTTAGTTTAAAAGTGCTCTATACTTTACTGGCCTTTTTATCATATGGTGTACAGATACCTGGCCAAAGGTCCATACATTTTGAAACATCTCCTTTAACTAAAAATCATTTGTTTTTTCAAAACACTCCCCAAAACATTGTGCATTCCCAAAATATTGATTTTCTTGTAAACCCGGCCAAGTAGAGACAAATTTCTTATAAATATTGAATCTATAGTTAAAACTCTACAAAATAAATTAATATACGATATCGTACACAAATATTCAAATGAAACCAAACTTGCTTCAGTGGGCATTCTTCTTACATTTTTTTTCTACGACGGTGTGCTTATAATTTTAAATTGTAAATGTAAATTATATCAAACCTATGATTAATCATTCAATAAACTATTACTATTGATAAAACCAAACGCCCTACTGGTAAAAATAAACCTTGCAGACTTTTGTTTTTGAACTATTAATTAATTTATTAAGGAGGTTTTTTACTAGCCGGCTGCTTTAGAATAAGGGTAATTAAGTTAGGATTTAACAACTTATGATGTGTGTGTGATTGTATGTATGTTTTAAGTTTTTTTGCCATGCGACAGCTCTAAAGGCTTGACGGATTGTAACATTATGACATATCATTGGAACCCACTCAATTAACAATGACTTATATCACACATAGGCATTTAGCCTAGATGTCACTGAATTTTAAAAAAAATATCGGCTGCGGTCAGAGAAATGGGTGAAGAGGAGAAAAAAAGAGAATACATAAATGTACTATAATACTTTTATATTACCATTTTAACATAAACTTAAAGTGTTAAATAAAATAGATTGTTAAATAAGAAACAACCAATAGCCGATTATAAATGTTTGTTTTACCAGTCGAGGTTTTTGTTTTTATAAAAAAATACTTATTTATAGTAACCATATAAATTAACATTTAAGCAATATGGCTGTACTCTGTACGAAATTTAAATTAAAGTCTTTATCGTCAAAATAAAAAAAAGTTCAAGATTATAATAAAAGCAAAATAGTAGGGCGGTCAGCCCCATAATTATGTATTTTTGTCTGGGAACTAGGCAAAAACCGTTATGACGCCTGGTTGTATTTTACTTCCTTTGGCTATGTATTTAAAAAACAGGTTCGATGTTTTTTTTATATTATTGGATATTTCGAACATGGCCCGAAATACCCAGTTATAAAGACTTTCTTATTTGCCTATATAATTATGTATCTTAAAAAAGACTTAGTATTTACTTTATAAAATCAAATATGTGTCGCGACAACACTTTTTTCTAAATCTTCAAATTTCAAAATGTTCTAAGTTAAATTACCAATAATATTCACTTGGACATCAATAAACAATTACACATTAATATTAATAATATCGCAATCATACTTACAGAGTTCAACATTATTCTCGACACGACGCGCATAATTATGATACCACTACCTTTTATTTCTAACTTATTTATTATAATTTGCATTTATTTAAAAACACGCCGATTACCTGTTTTATAATACCAACAAATTACGCATTAAAAATTGCAAAAATAAAGAATATCAGACTAAAGACTTCATTTGTTTTTTCTCGCATTCTTTTTACAAATTTTTCTTTTTATTTATAACCAACTTGGAAAACGTGCCAGCATTAGATACAAAATTAGTAGCCACCAAAAAATAAGAGAAGTAAGTAGCATAAAAATCAAAGATGATTTAATATTGTCGTTTATGAATTGCGTCGTGTATAATCTATATTATGTATTATTGATATGTTTTTTTTTTTAATTACTTACATTGATTTGAAAATGAGATGAAATATCGTAAACAATCTCATTCGATTTAATTTAATTTTCAAGCGTATTTAAGTACTTTTGTTTGTATGTATATATGTCCATTTCTTTTGCATGTTTTTTATCTGACTGAAGAAGCAATCGAGCATGCAGTCCACCTGATGGTAAGTGGTCACTGCCGCCCATGACATCTGTAATCAACTTCACCACATCAACATTGAACATGGGTCAATCACATATGCCTTGCTACTCCCGAGGACTATGACGGTTTCCTCATCTGAAAGTGTGCCGGCAACCACACCCTTCCATCGAAACGCAAGAAATGCTTCACGTTAGAAATAGGTGTGGCGGTGGTACTTCCCCGGTCGAACTGCACTGGTTCTACCATCTTGAAACTGAATGTACTACAACTTAACGGATATAACATATAACATACATACATATGATTATTAATATTGATATATGACTTAGTAATTAGGACGACATCGGCTTTATATTTTTTAATTGTAGCGCCTACTATCAGATAAAAGGAAAGTTTTTTTTATTTTGCGCCAAATATTAACGTAAAAGTGTTATAATATACATATTTTATAATATTTTATTTAATCGCCTTCATCTGATATCCATATTGTTATCATAGTAAAACCATCGTCCCTCCTTCCTCCTTATGTTTGCATTCGCAGACGCTTTAATATATTAGTAAGAGAGCTAGTGAACCATCCGTGTAACCCGTTTTCCATTAAACTAGATTTGATTAAATATTGATTAACTATGGATTAATCAGGAAAGTACCATTCTGGCTAGCCTCCCGCTAAATCTAGTCAGTTTCTCTTAGACTATAATGGACATGTTATTTTATCAACTCAGTCGTTTTCAACGATACAAAGAAATGGACATAAATACTTACATACATACGCTAACAAAACATCATCATCCTTGTGACGATCTCTTGTAATGAGCCCAATAGTAACGTACTCTTTCGTTGTCTTCTCAAAAAATCCTGTATATGGCTCTATCATGGATAATTATATAAAAATAACTGGTTCGCCATTTTTCCACAATATGGGATTCAGAATGAAGACATTAGACTAAACATGTGCTTTTGTCACCCAAACCAATCATATGCGCAAAATTTCAACTATGCGTGAATCCGTAAAAAATGCCTCACAAGTTTTGTAGGTACACACAAACACATACATGCGTACAAATGTATTTTCATACATACATGAATACGTACATACAAATGTAAATATAAATGAAAACTTATATTCAAAAATGGAATCTTTATTAACTTTATTCATGAAATACACTTGGTGATAAAGATATGATTCAGCCATTAGGAAGGCGTCGTTCGATCCGACGGACGATACTCCATTATGTCCATCCATCTTTATTAATTCTGTCACGTACTATTTCTACCAAAGGTATTGAAAGGGAAATTAGCATGTTTCGTCGTTTTACTTTTTCTTATGTCTATATCCTTTTATTCATCCTCCAACGTGTGATTCTGAATAGAGTCATAATCCATAACTTATAGTAACTGTAGGCTAGTACCGAATATACCTATAATTAAGTGTATTACTTTTAAAATTTCTTAAAGATTCAAAACTACAAGAAAAATTGTTAATGCTGTTTTCACTTTGTTTCCTCCTTTAATATTTTGGGCATGAGGTATCTCTTCGTACCTCATGTTCAATTTTCATTCATCTGTTTAGCCAATTGAAGAGTAAGTAGCAGTGGTAGTAGTAATAACCACATAACTACTTAATAGAAATACACGTCGCGTAAAATTTAAAAATATAATTTTAACGTAGATATTTAAAGTTACGACAACCGCTGATTCCAGACCGATTTTACTTATGCATCCTTAAACAAACATTTATCAAATTTACTGCTCTTCCTTACTTATAAAATGAAAGTAGGAAACGAACATGCAATCCACTTTATAGTAAGTAATCGCTACTGCTATCTTAAGTCTATCTGAAGTCAATCACTGATATCTTACTTTTACCGACTACTAAGATTGTCGCCTTATAAGAAAGAGATACTCTATACACTATAGAGAGCAAAAAATACAACCCTAATGTTTTTGTTACCTATGCATTGTACTCTTATTCAAGACTGATTTTGAGAGGATAACAAAGAGCTGAAAATGTAAAAAGTACATTATTTTAATTAATGATAACCTTAATCATTTGCATATTTTTTTCATGTATTAACATTGCTTAAAATGTTTTGTTCAGTCAAAAGATGGGTAAAGCATAATCTTAATATATTTATCTCAGAATCTTGTACTATTCCTTTAAAAGGAACATAAAAATGTTTCGATAAATGTAATGAAGTATTGATAAAATTATATCTGTTGCAAATTTTATATTGACAGCCACTCCAAAGTAAAAGTAGGGCAGGGGTTAAAGGAAAAATATTAACTCAATTTTTGCAAATGGAGCCAGACTCGATTAAATTAGACACATTCCTTACAACACTTAAGGTGATATTTTTTGTATTTCTACATATCAATTCTTTTTTTTTCTAAGAATATTTTAACTCCTACTATTTAACCAAAATAAGAGTCAATTAGAATATAAAAAAATGAAGCTGATTAAAGATGCATTGCCATTTGTAAATGTAAACCAATATTCACACCCTTCTATTGAAACCTGAAAAGTGCTTCACGTTGAATATAAATAGGTATGTAGGTAGCTATTACGTCTGGCCGCTATGGGAGCGTTCGCGGGAGGAACGTCGTGCGTGGAGTGCCGCAAGGTTCGGTGCTTGGCCCACTGCTGTGGAATATCGCTTACGACGCGGTGCTGAGAACGGTGCTCCCGGAAGGAGTGAGCATCATCTGCTACGCCGACGACACCCTCGTCCTTACGGAAGGGGAGTGTTTCGAGGGGACGGTACGGCTAGCAGAACTCGGAGTGGCACGCGTCGTGGCGGAGATCCGCAGGTTGGGCCTCGAGATAGCGTCCCAGAAGACCGAGGCGATGTGGTTCCACGGCCGAAGGTCGAGAGTCGAGCCAGATGAGACCTCATTGCGCGTCGGTGGAGCGGTCGTCCGGATAGGCAGGTACATGAAGTACCTCGGCCTAACACTGGACGGCCGCTGGTGCTTTGACGAGCACCTCGATCGTCTCGTCCCCCGGATTCTCAAGGTAGCGGGTGCAATGCACAGACTGCTGCCGAATCTTGGGGGACCAAGGGAAGAAGTCCGCCGCCTCTATGCGGGGATGGTGCGCTCGATTGCGCTCTACGGGGCGCCGGTGTGGTCGGACAAGTTGTCTGGCAGCCGGCGCCGCGCGCGGAAGTTAAACTCCGTGCACCGTATGATCGCAATTCGGGTCGCCCGCGGTTATCGCACAATTTCGTACGAGGCGGCGTTTGTCCTGGGGCGGCTTCCGCCTCTGGACATCCTGGCGGATATGGACGCACGGGTCTTCTTTAAGATCCGCGTCCTCCGTCAGGGGACTGAACCCTTCGACGCAGGGACGATCGAAGCTCTTCGGAGGAGAGCCAAATGGCGCGCTATGAGGTGCTGGCGTGAGCGACTCAAGGAGCCGCATAGTATACGCCAACGGGTGGTCGACGCTATCCTGCCGAACTTCCACGCATGGATGAAAAGCAACGGTCGAGTGACCTACCGCCTGACTCAGATACTAACCGGACACGGCTGTTTCGGTCAGTATCTGAACAGGATAGGGAGACAGGAGACAGCCCTCTGTCACCATTGCGGGCGCGACGAGGATTCCGCACAGCACACGCTCGAGTACTGCCCAGCTTGGGAGTCTCAGCGGCGGATCCTCGTACAAAAGGTTGGAGCGAACCTTTCACCGGCGGCCGTCGTTGCGGCGATGGTTCAGCGGCGAGAGGCCTGGAACGGCATGATCACCTTCTGCGAGGACGTGATGTCAGCGAAGGAAGACGCCGAAAGGGCCAGAGAGCGCGCTGAACCCTCTCGGAGAAGGATCCGCCGCGGCCGCCAGTAACGGCACCCTGTAGTTCCGGGACCAGAATAGGGCTACGGCATCCCCTGCCTGTCGTAAGAGGCGACTAAAAGGGGCTTCCGGGGTTACGAGCGGCAAGAGTGGGAGCTCGAACCGAAAAGGTAGCTATTACGTAGGTAATAGCTACCTTTTCCGCTGGAAAAATCAAGCTCTACCGCTTTTGAAATTTATATTGCTATATTCTTCTACATTTACCTTCAATGTTCATGACACAAAGAATGTAAAATCACCGACACAAAGCCACTCACCCGCCACCCACAAATATACAAGAAGAATGGCATCTTTCGAACTAATCTTTGAGTAGATTACACTATGGTAGTTGATCCGCACTTGGCCAATGTGGTGGACATTGGCCAAGTACGGGTCGGTAGTCTTCACACAATTATGAGAACGTTTTATACTTCTCACGCACTTAGATTTTCCTTCAACGTAATAGCAAGTTATAGTTAATTTCATAAATACACATCCTTCTATCCATCATCCTTGTAGATCTACGAATGGACATAGGCCAGTCCCAATTGAGTTTTCCAACAGCCGAATATCTCTTAGTGACCTTAGGAGTTGATGATACACAAACAAATATGTTACTGCTAAACATCTGGATTTTATTCTCAGTCGCCTTCTACCACATCTACTGGAACAGAGGTAGTAATGCCTAATAAAAGCAACACCACACAACACTACCCACATAAATTATAAAAAAAATAAGGTGCGACTCTACTATTAAAACTTTTCAATCCTGTCTAACCTATCACTGCAGACGTGTATTTAACTATTTATACTAATGAGAATAACAATATATATATATATACATATATATATATATATATATATATATATATATATATATATATATATATATAATAGTCACTAATATAAAGGACCTTAAAGATGATGCATAATAAATAATACAATATACTTTACACACCGGGAAATGAGTTGAAAATGAGTATATACATAGGTACTTATATTGAAAATTAGTTTACGTGTATTAAATGATATATAAATTATTCAAAAAATATTATTGCTAACTTCGGATATCATTTGAGGTAACTTTTCAGAAAGGCATGATCCGCCCTTTAAGGGTTTCAAAGAGACTTGAGATAGGAAAGGAACCTTAATTAGATTCGTTAGCCTTTCCTCTCACTTATCCCGCGCCTGATCCCTTTACTTCAGCACACGTGAGTGGGATACATGAATAAAACAATTCGCAAAAATAAATTCCAACCAATAAAATACCCGTACTCTTGTGCTGTTTTGTGTGAGACGTCTCCGTCAGCTCTTTCAATATTTGTTATGGAACGTTCCCGCTCATCTCCGAAATATTAAACCAAAAATGTGTTATAATTATATTTTTTATTTTGTACCAATACTTTATTAAGACAAGTACCTTATTGTCAACTCTTTACCTACCTACTGTTTTATTGCTTGGCACGGGTTTCCGAGCAGAGTAAGAAAGGATATATTCTACCGTAGTGACCAGACTAATCGATACGCTTTACAGACCTTCCAAGACCTTTGGTGTAACTAAAGAGCTCTCGGAAGGTTTCCTTCATAATTATGTCCTACAACGTGTTATACATAATTGGGAAAGATTCTGGGAGACGAGTTTCAATACTACGCTTGGCTATCACTATTTTATTTTAGAAAGTACTTATACGTATACATACCAGTCTAATGACGATACCATGATTACATGAAATACACTAGGTATACTGTAAGGAAGCAGAGATGCTTTAATGTGATGAGGTGTGGTGACATAGGAAGTGAGATGAGGCGATGGGGAGATGAGGAGAGATGCGATGATTGGCATATAGCAGAGCCGTCAAAATTCAAAAGGAATTGGATTTTCTTTTATTTTTTAACCGAGAATAACTTAAAGGTAATAGATACTAATTAGTAATAGTAACAATATCGAAAATATGAAAAAAATCCATAAAAACTTTTTTCACAATCCACAGCAACAAGGGTTAGGGTGGGAATACAAAAAAATGGATTTACGATATTCGAATCTTTATGTGCCCCCAAATAAGAAGTGACAAAAAAGCTGCCTATAATATTGACTAGCTTAATTACCAATGCTTATGCGCTATGGGAAATAAATATCACTAAAAGCCCCTGTCTTTAAATAGTGGAAATATAGAAATTAAAAGTAGACTATATACTGCCTAGTAAAATAAGCTACCTCCATGCAAAATTTCATGCAAATTGGACCAGTGGTTTTTGCGTGACTGAGTGACAAAAAACCACACTTCTCTCATCTTTATATATTTAATAGAAATATATATAAAACCTTGTAAATGTTCCGAATAAAAAAAGAAATGTAGATCTATAGTTTTACAGCATCTAGCATGATATTTTTCTAATGGGTATTTTTGTAGAACCTTTTAATGGATATATTTTTTTAGAGAAAATATTAAGGTAAATTTATAACCTTTCGGACATGTTAACTTTCGCTAATTAAAACCTTATTTCTAGAGGTTATGTCGTTTTAATTTAATTAAATTAGCAAAGTTTAATCAAATGGATTATGAATCTTAGACCCAGAAGGTTAAACGTCGACCCACGTAATGGTTCTGTGGATCGTACAGTCAGCAGCAAATAGTTAGAGTCATTCAAACTGTCCACATTGCTAGATACAACCAAAGTGCTCAATAATATCGGCACAACCTACGTGTTCTAATTGTTCACAACATCATAAACTTCCAAATGACAGAACATTCTTAAATTCATAATGAACCAGTCAAATTGTCACAAATATAGCATCTGTTACGACACCAGCGGTAACCTAGAAACGAGACTGTTCGTAAATATAGGTACATTTTCTAATATTATACCTTATGTTGCGGATATAAGGTGCCTGATCACTTACGGTATAAGACATGGTAACAATGACTCTTCTCTTCTCTCTTTTTTATATTAACAACTATCCTTTTAATATCTTGCAATGACGTCATTGACTGTCATTGTCATAAATCGGTCTAGGGGAACAAGGGGCATGATAAGACAAGACGAGAGGACGGACGAGTAAGACAGGTCATGCCCACATACCAGAAACTAAACGCTTTTGCGAGATGGTGCTGCAGCCCATCAGAAGCTGCTTTCAAACAATACTCAATAGACCATGACAGTTGATTTACAATCAAATTTAGTTTAAGTGCATAATTGATATAATATTTTTTTATCCTTAATAACTACAGAATCAAGTAAGAAATAGTATTGAATTGATGATTATTTTCTCCTTTATTTTACGTTTTCCTTGAAGTTGATAGGCAATTTTAACACTGCTTTAGTCTTACCGTTATTTTTTATTTTCTTTTAACATAGTAATTGGGGCAAGATGCGAAATGTCACGGGGCACAATGGGATACACCATTATATTGCATTCTAATAATTCCATCGACAGAGTATCTCATCCGGGCTCAATTGCGTCAAGTGTTGTTAATGTTCAGTATATGGAAACATACCCATATATTGCACCTGAAATACTTACCACGTCAAGTTCTACAAACCTACCCTCGTCAAGAAAAAGAAGGCCTAAGTCCGTTCATAACACAATTGAAAAAGAACAAGTTCAATTGATTGATTCTTCTTCCTGTTCTCTCCGGAAATCAACGTTTGCCAGTGACACTATCTGATGCTGATTCACCACAACAACATTGTTCACAATTATTTGACGTGCAAAAAAGAAGTTCCTCAGAAATTCGTTTTCACATACGAGCTTAAAGTTATTCGATCGTTACTAGCAAGGATGTTCAAAGGGTTTCAAAGGATGTATATTAAAAAAATTAAAGACCGATGTATATTTTTTACAAACAATATATTTTAGCTAAAATATAATAGTTTGTCTGTTACCTCTATGGTTTTCTCATTTTTAAACTGATGAAAAGTATCTTCATTAAATTTTAAAATCTTAAATGAGATAAACATATGACAATATTATCATTGCTCGCACAGTAGGTAAGTGATCCTTACAATATATTCGCAACATAAAGTTCAATATTTTAAAATGTATACCTATATTTACAAACAGTCTCGTTGCTAGGTTACCACTGACGCCGGAACATTTGTGACAATTTGGGTGGTACTAACATTATGAGTTTATGAACGTCCTGACATTTGGGAGTTTAAGATGTTGTCAACAATTAGAAACGTAGGTTGTGCCGATATTATTGAACACTTTGATTGTATCTAACAATATGGACACTTTGAACGCCACTAACTATGTGCTGCTGACGTACATGGGAACATTGAAAAATATTGACAAGTTTAATTGAAATTCAACAACTTTCTTGCGAAGCAAGGAGAATACAAACTTATATATACCGGAACTGAATAAGACGTCAACTTTAAATAAATCTCATTTCTTCGAACATATATAATTTCATAAGTGACGTATTTTTGGGTATAGGGCTGTATGTTTATTCTCGCAAACGAAAATGATTTTTTTTGTGGAGGACAGTACTTGCATTTGCAACAGAACTAGAAAATAAATTAAAGATGATAGCTATGCAATTAGAAAGGAAGCATCTAGAGGTTCTAAGCCATTTATCATAATCAAAGTAACTTCTTCAATACCAGAAAATGAAAACTCTCCAGTATGTATCATTTTAGCATCTCTTTCGAAACGCAACAGTTTTACCATAAATTCGCGGAATAAAAACAGGAACTAGGTACTGGTATCTCCGTAAGCTTTATAAATTACTCTTTCTATAAACTTTGTGGATCAAATAAACATCCTTACAATCAGACAACATCAATGGAATAGTTTACACACACTATTACTGTCGGAAACATACTTACAAAAACTTTAATCTACTTGAGCAGATATGATTACCAGCCATGACATTCTTGAAGAACATTCTTAGTTTCTCGTTCTAGTAGGTTAACTGATAAACACACTAGGACCCTCGAATGTAGTAGATACTTTTAGAAAAAGAAGTAGAAGAATGTCAATAAGAAATAGATTGACTCCAATCAGAAAGAGTTTCTTCTCCAATGGTAGACTCATTCTTCCTGTTAAGAAGAGTACCTGACTCGATTCTTTGCCGGTTCTGTGAAGATCTAGCGGAGACGCAAACGCCCAAAATGTAGTGTTGCCCAAATTCAGTCTTGGTCTTGCAGTCTTGGTCTTGTTCTTGCGTTTTTGCAAGACCAAGACCAAGAACAAGACCGCGTATTTTTAGCAAGACCAAGACCAAGACTGACCGTGCAAGACTTGAGCAAGAACAAGACATAGCCTGCAAGACTCTTGCGTCTTGCAGCTAGGACTTAGCGCTATTTCACTGAGTAGTTAGGTGTAACAGTTCGGTGTATAGGTAGGTACGCTTAGGAATTCTATGAGACGCAAAAAACTGTATCAAAGAATATGAAAAACTGGACCTATGCGCATTACGACTAATACCATAAACATAGCGAATAAAAAAATATCTATTAAAATCAAACTGAGTGCATGCATAGTTATGTTTTAACCATCGGCACTTTAATAATGCGGCATCAAAGGTTTTGTACTTACTTCTCAAAGAAATTTGCCGCTTTAGGAAGTACATGGTTATGATACACGCGCCGGCGGCTTCTTTTGAAATCTAAAACAATCGTTGCCGCCACGCCGAAATCATAACATTTGACACTATTTGATTGCCGCCATAGGGCGTAGGAATACTCATGCAAAATAATTTCGAATTTTAAGAGTACCTAGAGGTGTTCCAAAGAATAAATAAGTTTCAGAGTGCTTAGAATGAAAATGAATACATTATACTGATCACGCAAGTAGTATTATGATTGGGATAAAATGGTAAGGATAGGTAGTAGATGTCATATTAATTCATTCTAGTAAGTATATATTATAATATTGATTACTTATATGGTTTTAAACTAATTACTTAAGTTGATTGTTTTTTTTACATGTTTTAGCAAATGTAAGCTTATAAATCATAAATGTTTATTAAGAAACAGTTACTTCCATGGAAAACGACATATAGGTCAGTTGATTTTTCGAATTTCTTATCAAATCTTCAGTTATTTATTAATATGCTTGATCTTTACTATGGCTATGTTAATTCAAGCTCACAATGTTCCAATTCTAATACGATTTTCTAAGATTTAAAGTAAACTTTAATAAATAGTAATAGACTAATAGGTAATTGCAAGACTTGCAAGACTCTTGCTGCAAGACCAAGACCAAGACCAAGACTGGGAGCGCAAGACCAAGACCAAGACCAAGATCAGGTGTATTGGCGCAAGACCAAGACCAAGACTGGCTAAGTCTCGTCTTGTTCTTGCATTTGGGCAACATTACCAAAATGTCAAGATAATTAATTATATTTTTTGGTGAGGGTTGATGTTATAGGCCTTTTTTATGAATAGTTATAAAATATTTAGAGGAAACATTACTGTCAATTCATAATCTTTTGGTATGTTATTTTTTGCTAATTAAATTCATTCTAAAGTATGCTTTGTTGTTTCAATTCAGATAATTATATATAAACTTTGTTAAAATTGGGGATGTGTATGGCCATGCCTACTCACTATATAACACAGTATTAATATTAGGCCCTGTGAGGAAAAGGCCAAGCGAAAAATGTTTTTTGCATTGAATAGTTTTTTTAAATACCTAACAAATTAAGATGAATCCCGATGATAGAACGATCCAATGTTAATATTTTTGCCAGAAAAACCTTCTTTTTTAATATCAAATTAAAGTAGCAAACTAGCATGCAGTCTAATGTTAAGTGGATACGTGTAAGCAACTTCATATAGAACAGAAATTCTACCTGAAGTCAGTCACAGATATGTTGCTTCTTCCGGGAACTAAGGCAGTCGCCTCATATGAAATGGAGCGGGCAACCATAACATTCCACCGAAACACAAGCCCTGTTTCACGCTAGAAATAGATGTGGCGGTCGAACCTCCACGATCTTACTGGTTCTACTGGTTCATACTAGTTAAAACTTCTACACATTTCTCTATGTGATTGTCGTAAAGAACCCGATAATCTTAAAAATACCCTATTTTACTCATAATAGTCAATCAAATTTAAAGAAATTGCTTTCATTTCATTACATTTTGAGTCATTTGACTTTTCATGTTTTTTTTATTCTTCCAAATGAAATCATTATTTGCAATTTTATTACGCTTTAAAGGATTTTAGTGCGCTGAGACGCGATGTCGTTATCGTTTCAAATCCAATTCATGGAATTTATTTGTTTTTAGAATGGTTATGTTGTGTACCTATTTAGAGATAGGTATTTTAAAAGATTTTGCAAAGTTTTAAATTTTTCGCATTATTAATAGTAACAAAGTACCTACTGATATATTAAATATTTTTTTATAATTTACTTACATTGTATAATACCTACTCGTATGTTATTTTACTCTTTGGGGATACTGTCCCCACAAAAGTGTAACAGCTCATTCCCAAAATGAAAGGCTTTTCTGCTTCGTGTGTCATGTACTTTCTAAATACTACTTTACTACCTATGTATCTATAACACAGTCATTAATTATATCATTAAATCAATACAATATCGGTTTCATAAAAATATTTAAAATCATTTATTGAAGATTTTAATATACCAAATATCACCACTCCAGAAAATTTACGATTTCAGAACGATAGACTACTGTTGGCATATCTAATTTGAATAAAATGAAATGTTAGTGGTACAAAAGACAAATTCTATTCATGTCTCTGTTTATCCTCGAGCATTCTAGGGTCCAGTGGCGCCATAAATGACAATTCTACCTAACTCTTTAATTTAGCCGTATATTCGAGTCAAAGCAAATGGCATCGCATGAAAATGACAATTTGACAGTTCGCTTCATTTTGCCTGAGAATAGAGATAAAATTTGCTTTTTTTTATCAAATAATCGTGAAAAATACAATATAGTTTGAAGAATAATTGATAATTAACTAATATTATCACACAGAAACTAGACAGAAAGTGTATAAAGTGAATAAAAATTATCATCAAAATTAAATTATCGTGTGGTGTGTTCGCTCACTTGTGTTATCAATTTTGTGTTTGTTGTTGTATTTTTTAAACGTTTATCGATAAGATGACGGATACAAAAGTTGCAACAATGGCACCTCCGAGCGGGCTAAATGATAAATCAAAGGAACTACAGAAAGAAATTCTTATGGAAAAGCTAAGATCGAAAACGTCACAGAACAAAAATCTAAGTGAAACCTCAAAAGCTGTGCGAATGGCAATGCTGGTAAGCGTCGACCATGTACTTTTAAATCTTTTATTCTAGATTTTTTCCCAACTTCCTAGTGTCCTACTGCTGGGCAAGGGTGGGTCTCTTTAAAATGAACGGGCTATAGACCATATTCCACCTTACTGGACAAGTATGAATAACTAGACTTATTAACCCTTTGGAGACGCTAAGGGATACTCAGTTATGTATTCTTCACATCGTAATAACAAGAACAGCAGAAGTCTCATGTAGTTATATTATCGCAATAAAGTGCAGAAACTCCAAAAAACCTTGTTATCACTGTAGTGGGTATAAGAATGACTTTAAATATCCAGTTTATAACAATGTAGACATTCTTAGGTACTTTTTACTTATCTGTATAGCTGGTAGAACCTTGGTTACCACTGCTATAACTCTGAAATTACCACAGTGTTGAATGCCGCTGTGTTTTACTTTACTCATATTGTATTGAAAGTATCTGCTACTTCTTGTATTATCAAAATTCAATTTACCAATCGCCCCAGGGTTACAGAAATTAGTTATTATGAACCCTTTTCATATGAGTATCTAATGAAAGGGAATAATACACAAAGCAATATGACACTAAGTTATTCCTCCAACTTCACTCATGTCTACCACGTCAATGAGTATCCTATGTTTTAGGTCATAAACTATATAATATATAATCTAAGTCATAATCAATAACTACATAATCTAAGTCATAAATATGTGAGTGCCAAATTACAGTGAAATTTGGCCCATAGTTTTTGCATGAAAGAGTAACAAACACACATACATCCAAAAATATTTTGCATGTCCAATTTTAACAATTCAATCCTTACTTCCTTGTCGGTTCTTGTGTATTATTTCAATATCACTACATAGTAAAAACAAAGTAGCTTCCCGCTGTTAGTCTCTATGTATGCTTAGATATTTAGAACTATGCTATGGATTTAATGCAGGTTTTTTTTATTAGATAGGGTGATACAAGTATATAACATATGCATAGTGGAGAAACACTGATAATTTTAGATTTTTGGCTTTTAGGCGAAATAAAGTTCGCCGGGTCAGCTAGTTATAAGATAAAAAAATATTTATAAGTGACGTAACTCTAGTTGATTACACTCTGAAAGCATGATGCCTTCAGAGTGTAAGCGAATAGAGTTATGTCGTAAGACCTATTACTACATAACCAAATCACTGTCGAGCTCTGTTGTATTCTGTTCTGTTTTGTAGGGTGCAATAAGAGTGACATAGTTATCTGAGATGCTCTTAGTCCTCAGAAATAGCAAACCTGTGACTAACCTCTGTTCAGACTCAATTCATCTGAGGTTTATTATTTATGTATGTGGGCAGCTGTGGTCATTTGCCATCAGGGCTACATATTCATTTTCTACTTCCATATTATATTAATAAAAACATCATAAATAGGCAGGCATGAAGAGAAGTAAAAATTAAAAGACAACAAGGTATATTTATGTACCTATATATGCAATGTAATATATATATACCTCATAGAAAGCTTTCAGTTTTTATGTGTGTTCTATTTTTTTTGTTTACCTAAAAAGTGCTCAACAATTTTAGAAGTTTAAAAAAATTGGTAGTAATGATTACAGATAATGTTAGATTTTAATAAGACCACTTTTCTTCTTACAGGATAAGAGATGGGCAGTAGACAGTGCTGACCGAATGATCCTCCAAAGGTGCTTGGACAGTTTACAACACTGCATTAAAGTCAGCTCATTGCAAAGCCTTATTGAGAGGCTTGACTGTCTCTCCAGACAACTTGGGTAGGTTGCTTTTTTTTATGTAATTTACTTATCATTTGTAGTGATAGTTTAGTGACCTTATACTTATCTTTGTAGTTACTTGTTTTGTATTTCCTATTATGCAATACATTTTAATGAAGATGATGATAGATGTAGTCTGTTCTTGTAATTATTCCTCTGCAATTTCCATCGCTTTGCATATTTGATTAACTTCATCCCAAGTTCAATATGAAGATGATTTTGAGTGGCAGTGACCACTTATCAGATGGATATTACACTTTGTTGCTCCTTAAATCTCATAAAAAAAACAATCAAGTAGTCCAATAAAAAGTTGACACTCCATACCGTTAAATGAGTAATAAAAAACATTGTTACTAATACTAAATATTCTAATATGGGAATATTGTCATTAATGCCAAATCATAATTAATTTGCCAAAAATGGTTGTTTACAGCCTAATATGGTTAATTTACTAGAAAAATTAGGAAATCATAAAATATTTCTACACTTTATAATTATTGGAAAATATTACAATTACTTGTCATGATTTAATAGGAATTAATAATTAAATAGAATTAATTGTTTAAGACCTTAACCCTTATGCAATTTAAAGATAATAAGTATTCATTATATTTGTTGCAGGTTGAAATTTGTTGTTGGAACATCAGGTGTTAATTTGTTTATATCTTCAGATATGTTTTATTTGGAAATTCTTGTTGAATCATCTGGAAATGTCAAAGATGTTAAAATTCATCATGAGGGAAAGGTAAGTCATTCTTTAAATATCAATAATTCACATGTTGCCCATAAGACTGTCTTCTTGACTTATCTCTTAAATACCTCTAACAATATCTATTTTAAAAGAAAAAGCAACTTTTATTGAGGCTCGACTTCATGTTCATAACATAAAAGTCACGTATATTTTTTAAATGTTGCGATAATTGTAACAACATATTGTTTTACTTTTAATGCTTAACAGGAAAAAATATTTAAAAGACAATCGTAACATAAATCCATTAGGCCATAAGAGCTATATTTTTTATATCATGCCTCCAGATAGAGCAACAGAGTTGTGAAGAACTAGTAAAATGTATATCTCGGGGGGACTTTGCTGACTTCACAGCCCAGTTGGAAGGGCTCACGGCTGTATATCTGCTAAATGCTGAAAAGAAGGTAAGGCGAATTATTACATACTAGCAGTGCTCTCAAAACTGTGGAGCACTGCTAGTATGTATGTTAATGAAATAAGTCTTTATTTCATGTAATACGACAAGATGTGGTGTAAAAATTTACTTATAAATCTTTGAATTACTTTCAGTTGTTTTGGTTTGATGCTATTCCCAAACACACAGATTCCTCATCCTCTAAAATTTTTTTTTGCGTTTTATACATACTTATATTTAATATACTGCTCGACCAAAACAATTAGGCGCATGACAGTTGAAACGTCATTAGAACTAGGGATTTCCTATTCCGATACGAAGTATAATCTATTACCAAATACCAAGAGTATATAGGTATTCCATTATTAAAACTTATGCCATAGTGGTGTATGTTCAATAGTCGTGTATTTATTGAAGCACTTTCATGTGTTTAATACATACACAAACATGGAATATTTTCTTTGTGTAAGAGACTGATGCAAGTTACTCGATTTTTGACTTGAGAGTCAGGAATACTGAGCTCATGCATCTTCTCTTGTTAAAAAAATGCATATTTAAAATGTAAGTGTCCTTTCTCCTCCACGAATAGTCTTTTTCCTACCCATTTTGAGGTTTATTGATGAATAATCAACTAATTTAATAATAATTTAAAGAAATCAACAATCACTCATTAAATTAACATTATAACGGAATAACATTAAATATGTGCTGGCTAACGTAAACACCTAGACGATACACGACTGCACGTCACTAGGGCATGCGCGAGGACAGAAGCGAGGTGCGGGGTACGGAACCGCTTTTGTTTCATGCGCTTAATTGTTGTGGTCACGTAATACTGTTAAAAAAAAAGAGATTATCAATGAATATCTTTAAGTATTTTACATATATTCCACACCAGTTCCTGCCCTTTAACAGTTAGTGACTATGTTAATTTAATAAGTATGGTACAGCAGATTTGCAAGATATTTTATTATGTGACTTGGGATTATAGATATCTGTTATCTACTCTGTGTAGGAGAGTATTGTTTCATATGTAATTTTTTGGCTTGTTTCATAGAACTAATATGAATTCAATGTTGATTTTAGGTAAAATGCAAAGCGTTCAGTGCCCTTCAGAGTTTGGAAGAGGATTTATGCACCCTCAGGCAACTTCAAAGTTTTATCAAAGATCCATGGACTCAAGTGCACAAAAGTCCTATTGGTTTTCTGCAGAAGCGGAGAGGAGGTAATATTTGCAAAACAATCAGTTATGTTAGAATAATTAAACCTATTTTCTTACTATTTAATAGTCCCTTGTTAAAATTAAGATGTTTCGATGTTCTTTGTGCTGTGATGTTGTTTGCACTGTTAAATACCAATAAAAAATTAGCGTATTAACGCTTTTTTAGTTTTATATTATTTTATTATATTTATTTAATTCAGATTTACATCCATAGTGTTAGTATGACACTTAAAATTCTATGTTAGTGATTTAGTAGTCCACCAATTCGCACTTGGCCAGCGCGGTGGACTATGGCCTAAACTCTCTCATTCTGAGAGAAGACCCGTGCCCAGCAGAGGGACAATAATGGGTCGACGACGATTTAGTTAGTAGTTTTAACCAATAACTATTCGACAGATTATAAGCTGTTCCAATTATCACTTCCATTTTATTTTTGCTTTAGAAAGACTACACAACAATACCTAATACTTTATTAAGTTATATAATTATTCTTTTCAGGTCACGCCATGCGCTTAACATACTTTGTTTCTCCCTACGAACTATTAGACAAGGATAAGGGACTGCAACCTCTTACTGTAGAGCTACTCACGGTTGGGAAAACAGTTGGTTCAAGTTCACTGTCTCCCCTAGTAGCACCCACGTACACCCCTGTGGGGCATTCTGCAACCGTACTTCTAGAGGGATCCACTTCAAACAAACTGCAGCTAGCACCTATCATATCTGGACAGAGGTCGGGTAAAGGGTAAGTTCAAGTACACGGCTTTCTTTATATTGAAGTTTCTTATGGGCATTCAATTCTTCAAATGGACGAGCGAAATATGCATGATTCAATTTGAAAAATCCATCAACAATCAACTATATATGCATCTGTATAGATGCATAAACTGCTAAATAGTTTCCAACTAGTTTGGAATAAATTTTGATTATCCTGAAACTGACTTGAAAGCTACCAGTTTCTTGATATCTAATGAGTTTACTGTACTACTACTACTACCTGTAATAGGTCAATCCCCAACAAAAAGGTACACGACCAGTTGAGGTGGCGCCATCTATGGAGGCTTATGTCCCTTAGAGGACCTCAAAAGACTGATGGATGATTGATATAATTAATTAATTCCTACTTTTGTCATTCGCCAGAAACGGTCCCGTGTATGCACAGTTGGTGCCTCAAAATAGTTCGATGCTGCCAGCGTGTTTCACTCTTAAACTATCCCAGCCGATGCCGCTCTGCGCCGGGCTCGCTAAGCTGATACACGCTACGACAGAGGTGAGTGTTATTAATTACAATCATTATTATCCTATAGGGTTATATCTCCAGAAATGTTAGAGAGAAATGAGGTGACCATCTTGGTTCTGATTACTTAGAAAACCCTGTTCTATGTGAAGTTGCTTATATTAGATTTATATATTGTAACGATTGTCTGCAAGGAATGTTGTTCACGCCTGTAACTGGCACGCATACATACATGTAAACTAACTGTACTGTATTTATGTCATGATCTGTGTGTAGTGCTGTTGATGTGTAAATAAATAAAATAAATAAATATATTAGAGATGCATGAGCGACAGTGACCACTTACCATCTGGTAACGCTGGTTGTCACTGCAATTGTGTCAAAAACAATGCCAATGTTAAGTCAACGACAGCTAAGAAGTTATGGCACCATTTCCACCAAATCATATTTAAAGTGCTGCAAAGGTATGAAGTTAATACAAGTCGAATTCTTTGTTGGCATTTAATAGTCCATTTCTTACCTTACATACTCCTATATTAAAAGAAAAATCTTTATAAAACTCATTTCCAATGCTCATTTGTTTTTATATTTTAGGTGGAAGTGTCTGGCGATTGGGCAAACGCGAAGCCCATGTTAGGTCTGGTGGCTCAACAGGCGTACAATAAGTTGGTACCAGGCAAGAATATAGAGTTGAATCTCAGTAAAGGGCTATTTGTGGTAAGTAAATATAACTTATACAAATACAAATAAAAAATATTTTAATAGAAAAAATAACATTTTTAAACTATAGAACCATCCTGTATAGTTAAAGGGACAAGGGAGATGTACTTATCTAAACCGTTCCTAATTAGTACACAACGGTAGCAATTAACTTTAGGTATGATTCTGATATTAAGTTGATTAGCTGTTTACAATTAGATAGATTGCATGAGATTTATGTTGCTTTCATATAATTGAAAAAAAATCTGAAGAATTTCTTGCCATTCCGTCCCGTACTGCTCCGCTAGGACAGGCTTTAAATTATTGTACTTATTGCATTATGCATCAGTAACTTATTTCTGTAGTATGTATCACAGTAAAGAACATCCCATGTCGTTACTTATTCAATTAATCGTTAATGTCAAAAACATTTGTCTTTATAATATCACTATATTTATCCGCGATTTCTCCCGCTTAGGTCATATCAATGTAGGTCACAAACTATATGCGTGCCTAATTGCTGTAAAATCCGATCGCAAGTTTGCATGAGGTACTGGCAAATATTCATCGTCCTTACAAACTATCGCCTTAATAACAATAAGATGATCAAAAAAGAAAGAATGGACTATACAAATGAAAAAAAAGAAGACATCTGCTGAGTTTCTTGCCGGATCTTCTCAGGCGAATGTGTTCCAATGCGGTATTAGTGTAAAAATATTGCAACTCACAATTTGTGTCTTCATTTTTTATAGGTCCATAGGTCCATACAAAATAAAGTCATTCCATTTCACATGACAGAAATATTTTATTAATTCTGTCAACAAAAACAAAGTAGGGGTGGAGGAGAGATAAACCAGCACCTTTGAATCCACCTTGGGCCGAAATATGTTAATAAGATATTTAGTAAGACTACAATGGGCGCGTTCCAGATGACGCTCACAAAGCCCCAAACGCCCAAAACGTCGTTCCACAAGACGACCGTGGTCGTTGTGGTCGCGGCGAAAACGTCACTCATGACGTCATGACTTAGGCCCACGCGACGCTCACGACGACCCATCTAACAAAGTGGATCGAAGTGATTCCAGTAGAGAATACATCAGTAAAGCTAACAAGCTAATGGAACGGGAAACACTGGTCGTGAGCGTGTGCGTTGTGAACGTGTAATGGAACGCAATGAATAAGCAATGTGGCTCCATCCAGAACCTGCCGGAGCAGACGCAGTGCTACTTCCTGTGCGAGTCGCGCGGGCTGGAGGGCGCGGCGGTGGGCAGCGTGCCGTTCACGCACCCGTCGCACGTGCCGCCGCTGCTCGCCGCGCTGCGCCAGCAGCAGCTGTTCAACGCGCTCGTCGCCAGCTGCGTGCGCGCGCAGGGGAAACTCGGTAAGTACTGGCTTCGTGTTTATATGTGCAATGTGTTTATATGAGGCAGTGGGCGCTTGTTGGGGAAACTCGGTAACCTTTGGCTTCGTATGTATATGCGCAGGGGAATCTCAGTAATTGGTAGCATTGTGTGTACCGAGCACGAAGGAAATTTGGTAACTTGTAGCTTTGTGTAGGCAGGGGAAACCCTATGACGTGAAGATTTGTGCATACAAGACGTGGGGTAAACTCGGTAACGTGGAGATTTGTCTGTACAGGACGTGCGGGAAACCGGGTAACGAGTAACTTTGTGTATAAAGGTCGCAATGAGCTCACGCAAGGAAACTCAGTAACATGTTGCGTTGTGTATATAGGTCACAGCGCATTGGAAATTCAGTAGCATGTAACTTTATTTGAACAGGACATAGCCGTCGCTTGCAGTAGATTTTTTTTTAATTTAACAAAAAAAAGCACTTCAATCGTAATAAAATGTTTTAAAAACCGAAAACATTTTGAATAAAATTGATCAAAACTTGAATTCTCATTCATTAAACAGCTTAATACTTGTACAACAGTGACGGACCTCGAGAACGTGCTAATGTTCGAGGTGAGCGCGCTGTCGTGGCAGCACATCTCCATCTCGCTGGAGCACCCGCTGGACGAGAGCATGGCCACGGTGGAGCTGGACCTCAGCGAGCCGGCCGCGCCGCGCGCCGCGCTCTACACGCTGCACGCGCACGCCAGGGACCACGTCGACGAGTACATCACGCGCGTGCTGCAGAAGAGTCACTCTATACCTATCACGCTCAGGTGTGTATATACTTTTTTATATACCTACCACAAATTGTCGCTATCGCCCAGGGTTGACAGAGAATGCCATTAGGCATTAAGTTTACCATTGTAGCCCTTAGCTTAAGGTGTTTCAAAAATTAAATTAATAAAGAAATAGTAGTTGTCAACAGTTATGCACCCTGTGAACGTTACAGTATTCGAGGTGAGCGCCCTCTCGTGGCCCTCTTGTCTCAGGTGTGTGAGAAGTTATATATGAGCATCGATCCATTAGCCCTTGGTAGTCCACTGCTGGACATAAGCCTCCCCTAAATGATGCCACTCTAACCGGTCTTGTGTTTTCTAAATTCAGCTGTTTCCTGTCTTCTTCGGGTTACCGGCCCACCTGGTCGGGTAATATGCACAAATATGACATCGGCATCTACCGATGTCATATTTGTGCATATTAGACTATTACACCAGTATCCTTATTACAAGCATATTATGTTTCCTTAAACAACCAATCCAGTAAATTAGACAAAGAAAAACAATACTCGTTTTTTTTGCTGTAGATTTTCGACCCTCTAATGGAAGGTTAGCGACCTCCAGTGCTTTTAGTGTAGATTTGATGTCCGTCGTGAATAGTGTTTTGTAACCAATAATTATTATACATTTTATAGTTGATTGCACTTGAGATCACAATCCCAACTAGCAGTCATCTCCCAATTGAAATCGTTGAACAGATCACTGGTGAAGATATGGGAGCGCGAAGCCGCCACGAAGCAGATGAACGGCAGCTACTCGGCGCTGGACTCAAATTTTAGCTGCGGCCTCGGGGGCATCGACCCCGGCGGCGAGCACGTCAAGCACGAGCCGGGCGCGCACCCGCGCGCGCTCTACCCCGCCGGCGTGGGCCATCCGCACGGGGGCGGTCAGTACTTATACTTAAACGGGTAACGAACTAAGCAAATAGGATTCGAAGCAAACGTTTATTTCCTCGTCAACCCATTATTGTCCCACTGCTGGGCACGGGTCTTCTATCAGAATGAGAGTTATAGGCCATAGTCCACGTCGCTGGCCAAGTGCGAATTGGTGGACGAACGTTTTTTTACCCATAATGTATTTTTGTCCTGTTTAAATACATCTCATAGTACCTGGTAGAAAATGTACTTCGTATTCCGTCCAGCTATAACAAGACGCCGGACTGCAGACAAACACATTTTGACGAATAATTTCAATTGTAAGCATCTCAGCATTCCAAAAGAAAAAGTACTATGTACTTTTTCTAAGGTTCCTAAAGGGGGCTTTTACCAATAGTAGCAGCACTTGGCATATTTGTTGGTGACCATAGTGGGTGTTACCCAGGAAGGTGCTGTTACTCATCTCCTGGATTAGTTCATCTAATTGTTTTCTACGATATTCACGAAAAGAAAGGAAGTAGTACTATTTAAGACTGACACATGCTTCAATCCTCTGCCTTGTCATCCATCATGATATCACAATATTAGTATCTGAAAAGTCGATGATTTGATCGTAATCAAATTTTATTAACTTTATTAGCAAGCCAACGTAAATATTCTCATACTTTTATTCTAGGTGCGTATTTATCAGAACAGCAACATCATATGACGTTGATGTGTCAGGACAGCGGGTCGAACGACAGCAAGCCGCAGATGTCGGACGATAGGAAACCGAAGAAGAGAAAATCCGACTCTGGCATGTGGCCGGCCACACAGAAGAAGGGAAAGCCGGGAATGAACGACATGATGGATTCGGACAGTGAGAGTGATAATTCAGAGAGTTACGTTAATGAAGACGATAATACTATGAATAGTAACTCGACGAATGATGATATTGAGGGTCGGGAGTCGTCGGTGTCTCAAAACGAATTTGCGTCGGATTTAGAGCTGTCCGGAATGGACGCGACCGACGCGTTGGGCGGGCCCGATAACAGAACGTCGTCCGATATGGACAACTCGAATGATGGAGACGTAGAGGATTTAATCAGGTATATTTTACATTTAATCTTTTTTTTGTTAGGTAAAAGTTAATAAAAGTATTGCATATAGATATTTAAATTTTGCGGAAACATACACGGTATATATGTTTTACCGTTTTTTATGATATTAGTATTTTTTATGGAACTAATTACCTAAAGTTGTTCAAAGTTGCAAAAATTAAGTAATCACACATCACTGCAAATATAAAAACCTTCAACATGTAACAATAGATGTAGTACACGTAACTATTCTATAAAATACGCATTTATAAAATTACATTTAGATAAATGCATTTTTTATCGTGTTTATTACAGGAATTCTTTTCACAAGTCTGAGCACAAAAGGCAAAAACTTAAAAGCAAAGACAGTGAGTCCCGTAGTAACAGGAGTGCGTCGTCCTTACTACTAGATCTCACCGAAGGTAAACCTTACATGCCGTCCTCCGTGAGTATCACTCCCATAGGATCCACGTCCACGACACCGACCAGCGGTTCCGGTTCAAACTTATCGTCAATGCTTTGCTTGGACCGAAGACCGGGTATTGAAATAATACCAATAACCGCCACAGCTCCAGCTGCTCTTCCCAGCTCTATTACCATCACGCCAATTTCGTCCACGCAACTAAAGAACATGGATGACCGGAGATCCGAAAAGAAATCCAGCAGATCCGGCGAGGAACGCAGTAAAGAGAAAAAGAAGAAACGACGACGAGACGATTCCATGGGTCCGCCGGAGAAGGTTCCCCCAAAACAAGACCCTCTCACAAAGCCGGTGTCGGTCAGCATCAAGCCGACGGACGGCTCCCCAATGCGTCCAAGTTCCCCAAACTCTATTCTAAGAAAATTTAGCCCGAGCCCAACACACGGCAGATCAGTTTCGATAACAAAATCGCCCAGTCCCAGTACGGTAAAGGGTATGGGAAAACCTTCGGGCACGTCTAGCCATCACAGTAGTCCGAGACATTCGCCAGTCCAAAATAGCCCTAAACACTTGCCAGGTTACTCGAGTCCAAAAAACCACAGCATATCTTCACCTAAACATAGTTCCTCCGGATCGGGAAAACCTAGCATGTCCACTTTAAAATCAGCGACCAGTGGCTCCCCATCCGGGAAGTCAGGAACGACAGGATACGACCTATCTAAAAAAATCTCGAAAGACAGCTATGGGTCCAGCTCGATGACGTCGAGAGATAAGGAGAAGAAACATTCGGGCCTGTCTTTTTCTAGTTCGGACAGGAGTAGCCCAAAGTTAAAAAACCCAATGAAATTGAAACAATTAGAAATAACTCCCGTTACCTGTGACAGTCCAGTGACAGAGCCGCTCATTTCCCCACCAAATATCGAAGTGAACAAGTCCAATGCCCCAAGTCAGGCGCGGAACAGAAAGGGATCCCTTAGTGCCGTGATAGATAAACTAAAGTCTGCTCAGCACTGTGGCACAGATGCAGAAATTACTAGCAGCAAGTCCAGTTCTTCAAGTAGTAGCAATAAATTCTCTGACCCTAAAAACAGTTCAGTTAGTGGCTTGAAGATTAACAATGATATTAAGAATCAAGAATATATGGTGAAACCGAGCCTTGATGGAATGAAAATTACTATAAACAAAACACGTTCCAAAGAATCTTCCAGTAGCAGTTCTAAGCTGAACTATAGCAGTTCTAGTTCCAGTAAACAATCATCTCCGCAATTGACTCCACCAAGTCAGGGCTCGCCTAAAACACACACTGGACTAAAACCGGGGGTTATTAGCGGACCGGCATCAAAGAAAACACAAGCGATGCAATCATCTAAATCAGGCAACGTGACGCCCGGTTCCACTCCGCCTAAAGCCAACATGAGTCCATCAGAGACGTCGGGATCAAGTGGTTCAAGTAGCCAGTCTAAAGTGCCTTATTCTAAATCGTCCAGCAGTAGTAGTACTGGAATTAATTTATCCAAGTCTACGTCTAAGTCTAGCTCGGGTTCGCCCAAAAGTAGTAGCGCTGATCTTGCCAAAATAATAAGAGATAGGGAACGTGAGAAAGCTCGAACCAAACTTATGAGTAATTCAGAGAAATCTATATTTTCTTCTAAATCAGAAAGACATTCAAGTCCCAGCGGCTCCAGAGATGATGTCGATGGGGATCGATTTAAAAATTCTGCGAAAGATGCAAATTTCCTCGTAGAAGGCTTGATTAAGCCACTCGATACCAGTAAATTTCAAATACCCAAACTAAAAAACCAAAACACGCCCGATAAAAATAGCCCAGCATCACAATATGATAACCGTTCCATGGTGAACGACTTTTCACGATCATTAGATCAGAATAAATATCCATTCTCGCATTTCGACAATCCAAATACTAGGAATCCGGATCCAATGCAAAAGTCTGCATACCCTTTAAATGTTCCGAAGCCGTTACTAAATATGGGCGGTATGAGTCCAAAAACCGTGCCATCCAACAAAGCGGACCAAACTGACAGGCCTATCGAATTTCCAAAAAACCTTGCGGATAGCATATCCAAAGTAGAAAGTCCACAGCGAAGTAAAGACGACACAAAAGAAGGCTACACGGGGTCCTTTCCTATGATGCCGTTGGATTTCAAAACGGATATGTCGAAGGGATTCGCCGCGCCGAAAGGGAGCTTGGAGGATAGAAAAGGTGCGGATTCGTGTATGAGGCCGCCAGCGAGCGGGTCGGTGCCGCGCAGTGGAGCGACGACTCCCCAAGAGGCTGCAGAGATGCTGCTTGACTTTTCTTCGTCATCGGGGAGTAAAGTTTCCGGGGTGGTAGCGGTCCGCCCGGTTTACCCCGCGTCTCCGGCGATCGCTCTACAGCTAGCAAAAAGCCCCGCTCCTTCTCCGCTAGTGGCTCCCTCCCCCCACTCAAACTCGCCTTGTATCACTGATGATGAGCTCATGGACGAAGCCTTAGTGGGTCCTGGCAAGTAAAGTCCAAACGTTAAGTTAAACTAATTTATTTTTATAAGTTTATAATGTTTACCTGCTTAATCTCATTTATATAAATTATATAGCTATGTTATTGTGTAAATTGTGTAATATATATATGTGCGAATTTCCAGTTACTTGGAATACTATACAGTATATACAGTTTGTAATGTAAATCGGTAAAAGTGAATTGGGGAATCATACATTTCATTACTTAATGTAAGTACATACTTTAAGGCTTACATAAGCGTATATATTTTACGCATTGACCTGATAACAAATAACAAATAGACACTTTATGACATCGTAGGCAAATATGCGACAAAACGGAATTTGTTGTTTGCTCAAGCAACAGACCAAACTTCTACATCCTTTTGTATAATAAAATTATGTAAATTTACAAATTATATTACTCGCATTTTCATTTTAACGAATTACAAGGGAATGAAGGAAAATCGTTAATTCGGTAAAATATAACATAAAAGAAAATAAAAGTAAAATGATTACTCTAGAAATAGAGTGAAATATTAAGAAATGTAAAAATAAGGTATCTAAATTTTAACACTACTTTAAAACACTAAAGTGCAAATATGGGCCGTATCTTCCATGTATTTTATGGAAACTAGGCCGGATTTAGAGGAGGGCATTCGGGGTAACTGCCTCAGGGCCTCCACAAAAGAGGGGACCACACACCAGGGAATGGTAAACAACTTTTCCTTGAATATTTAGATTTTAAAATTGTAGAGGAACAGGTGAACAGGTGCTGGTCTTCTCTCGGAATAAGAGATTTTTAGGCCATGAAGTACCAATTTAATCATCACAGAAGAATCTACTTGGATTCGCAATAAATTACTTAGTGAAAAACTCGATAGTCTTTTTATTCATTTTATTTTGTAAAATACTTGGAGGGAGGGCTTATCGCCCGGAGGCCTCAAGAACTCTCAATCCGGCCCTGTATAGACACGTATGGTTTTGTCTGCCACGGCAAATTCGGTATCTATAGATGAAAATTTACTCTAACATCGTTGTTAAAGCCACCGAATTATCTTTGGACATATTTCATTAAAATGTTGTACCAACGCGGTGATCCATTTTGATAGGTTAATGCTTTACGCGAATTATTATTTAATTTAATTACCTAGTTTAATTTTTGCCACAATGTATACCTTTACTCTTTTACCATTAAGTCGTTAGTATCATCAATGTATGTGTTTAAAGATTAATGGAAATAGGTTATAATATTTATGAATTAATTATACGATAACGTCTCGGTTTTCATGTTTTAATTTATTATCTGTAATCTTAAGTTACGAATTACGAACGCTGCTAACATGTTTTTCTTATATCTGAGTGGTTTTCTTATATGATAAATAAGCATAACGTTAAAGAATTTCAGTACAATGGGCTGATCAATGTAATTGTTTTAAAAGAAAGATACAAAAACATTTTGTTTGTTAAAATACAAATATTTAAATGTTATTTGTACTAGGTTTCTAGAATAAAAAAAGCTTCAGAAAGACTAAAAATAATGTTATGTATAATATTCATATATGATATTATTTTCAACCTAACTGCCATAAAGCGAATACGATTTAGTTAAGATTTTAGGAGAGTCCTGATGTAGCGGGTAGACACGAATATTACTATTTTACATACAATGTAAATATTATAATATGAAAATATAAAATAGGTTAGCGTAATATCAGCGTTGGGAAAGCAGTAGAATTTCAAAATGCAACCTAATTGACGCAAATGTACCGAACCTACACAATTGCCAGGGTATGGTGATTTGGTGAATGATGTCGAAAATTAAACAAATGCAATTGGACCTACTTATGCAAAACGGAATCAACTCACACAACGACAGTTTTGAGAAAAAGGCATTTTTTTGTTTACTGTATTTCAAATTTTGTTTACTGTATAATTTTAGGTTATTCCTAATAAAATCTATTTACAATGTTGCACAAAATTTGTTCTATGTATACAAATATGATATTATTAAAAATCATCAACGTTTGTTATAATACAGGAGGAATTCTCGTTGGTTCCTTTTTGCAAAAGTAGGCCCAATTTTTCATCATAAAGTTTTCACCCCAGCGGCGATATTACCCTCACTTACTTTAATACAATCGATAAGGCATTTATGCTTATAGAAAAAAACAGATATTCAGAAATAAATGTAATAAAAAATCTACTTAATATTTGGTTTTTATTTTTTATTTATCCATATCTTATTACATACCTTAAATAAAACAAATAAATTCGTTGTTAAAGTCGTGCCTTTGTCATGCTAATTCCACAACCACTATTTTAAGGGGTGACATTATTCTCATGAATCAGTATTAGGACCTCTACCTACTAACTGAACGTTATGAAGATATTAGATATGCTTTAAAAAGCTCTATTATTGAACAATACACTATGATTAGGAAACAATAAGACAAAAGTACCTATGTGCGATACCGAATGTTATTGAACCTTTGGAAAAAAACAAAGTACCTATACTTTTGATCAAAAACTATCTTACTCCGTTTTCGATTTAAAGTGGTACTTATTCTTATCCAGTCAAGTCACCCATTATTATCTAAGCCATTCATGTCTTTGATAAAATGAAGTATATTTACGTCTCGATATCCGTATACGTACTCCTTGAGATATTCCGGTTCTACTTATATAATAAAAAAAATATAATTAGTCATTAAATCCTAGTAATATCTTAGAGAGCTGTATGGATAATAACCGTACGATGGATAGAAAAAGAAGATCCTCCTCTGTGAATAGGGTTTCCGTCTGAATTGACGTCTGGTTGCAAAACGTCTTTTCGCTTTCTGCCTGTTTCTAAATATGGGGATTGGAACGAAACCCGCAGCTGTGTCCATTATCTCCTCTGGGTCCTTATTTAAGACGTCAGTATATATATCGTCGCTCTGTATTGGAAATTCGCTTTCAATATTTGGGTCTTCAACTAGATCCAGAAATACGTCGGCCGGTTTACTAATGCTTTCTTCCATAAAAATATCAATAGATGCTCCGTTATTTGATCCATTTTCAAAGTCGATGGGTATTTCGTTTACAGCTGTGTCGCCTGCGAGTCCATTGTCATTTACGTCGATAGCATTTTCTTCGGATTTTTGTTCTGGATCGCATTTTATTTCATTCTTTGGCACAGGTTCGGGCGTTAATTGTTCTGTAGGCTTTGCTATCACTCCCACTATTCCTAGTGCTAACACTAATAATACTCTGCTCTTCATTTTTTCTGAAAAAATAAAACTTGTGTTACTTTCTTGGTTCTAACACAAAATTTGAAATGTACTCGATGTGACAGCCTTATATTACGATCAAATCTGGGTCGAAGAAAGGTAACAGTGGTAAAAATGACAATATTGTTTAACTAAGAATTAGAACCTCGGCGCATATGGCCCCAATTTTCTCTAAAGGGTTTTTCAATTCTTGTCAATTGTATATACTTAGTAGAACTACGAGGAAGTCATATAATGTACCTAGATAACAACTAGGAATGATTCATAAGTATTGAGACAGGAACTTAACTCCAACAGTATGAAGGAATGGGAGACTGATATTATATGTTGTATTTCCTTCCTTGACATTGATTTGGAGTATAAATGCAATAACTAAGTAATACACTTAGAAGGTAAGACCATTGTACCTATAAATATAGGAAGGAAGGAAATAGATTGCAGACTAATTACCCGGCAATGTAGTTTTATTAATAGATTATCTGTGATATGCCTGACGTAATGGCATGATATTAAGTGAAGTAACAAAATAGAATGATTTTTACTTATTGATAAGTCTGGGAACTTGTCGAAAATTCATACATACTGCAAGCCGGTTGCATTTGGACTTAATGTTCATCTATAAACACGTAATTTAAGTAATGAAACTAATAATCTTATTAGGCTTTAGTTCCATTGTTTCCCCCTGCATTTGGCACAGGTCTCTCCTCATAAAAAAGCCTGGTAAAAATACGCTCCTTATAAGTAAATTGTTAGAGGAAGATATGCGCCCATAACAGCGACAGGATTACAGGGACTGATGTATGCATATTGCATAGTTATGATAAAAGCCCGAGAATTCAAGCCCTGTCCACAGCCATTGCGTGGGAAACGCGACGCAGCGTGTCTTTGTTGATTTTACAAAACCTACCATATAACCTGATCTGTACTTTTTACTGCAAAATATCGATTTTAAATCTTTATTTCCTCTATAAATTTAAAAACTATAAGTTTGCAAATACTGCTAATTTCATTACGACGGCAGTGAAGTAGGTACATTGCACCTATAACGGCGCAGTTTTCATGCAAGCAAAATTAATACTGCACACAACTAACTTTGCAAATTGGTTACGATCGAAATACATATAGGTACGAGGCTATGGACTCACTCAGTATAAAGATATGTGTCGTAATAGGTATGTACCTAAATATGTACCTATTTAATAAAAAAAGAAAATTTAATCTCTTCTCATATCTAAGTACTTACTCCTATTAAAATACTTGTTACAAGTTTTGCAACTTTCTTGCACCTAAACGCTGTAACAAACTCTTTATACTAAAGAGTCCATTCCGAACTCGTAACTTAGCACTTTTCATACCACCTACATAAAATCAATTACTTAGCTGAGTGTACCCATTAACTATCACGAAAAGATTAGTCATAATAATACTCACATAATATCTATACGCATATTGGGGACACCTGGTTGTGTGTACATGTCTTCTTGAACCCTGACTATTTCGTCTTTGAGCACGGGCTTGCTCCCGCCTTTCTTTCAATCGCTTCATTGCGAAACGTGGTAAAAATGGATTTTGTGACTCCGCAGCTTCCATCATTTCATCTTCAGGTTGAGTTCCAGACACGCCGGTTTGCTCTTCAAGTGGTTTTGAATGGCTGTTAACTACGAAAACAACCAATAATAAAAAACAAAAAAAGACAATCTTTCCAGAGTCCATATTGAGAGAAGCGTTGAATTAATAATTTGCTTTGATTCGTATAATGAACTAATACGGTGGGTGATCCTGTAATAATCTTACAAGAAGGTTGTCCTCGGTTTTATAGGGAGATCAAGTTCTGATGACACACATTGGATGCATTTGTTTACGAGAACAAATGTGTTTTAGGAAATGTAACGGGTCATGCGTCCGTTTTCAATTATCACTTTACCGCCCGTATTCATAGTCTAGCTCAAAGCTGAATAACGGAAATTACATATATATAAAACAAATATTTTATATTATTATTTATACTGATTAACCAGAAATAACTATTTCTTTCCGTTATTCAACAAATATTTAAATACAAAAAACCTTCGTGGTATTTAGTATGATAACCTACTAAAACGACATTTTTATTTGCGTTATTAATAGCAATGATAAGAAGTTGTTGAATGACAAGTTTGAACAAACTAACCTTACTCACCATAAAAGTGTAGAGAAAAGCGTTTTGTTACAACTACCTACATACAAATCTAGAAAATTATCTCCTCTCAATGGATTATGAATATTATACATATCTATATCAAGTATTAGTACCTTTAGGTACTAATACGTGATCACCAGAGAAGAGCCTGAAATAGGCATCGCGCTCGGAGGACCCGGGTTGTGTTCCGTAGGAGATCCTAGAGTCCCCCACGCAGCGCTGAGGACGGCCACCGGGGGCGTTTTAGTGCGGTAAGAATCCCACATGACACGCGTCGCTCCCACGGCGTAAAATAAAAAAAGGTACTAATACGTGAAACAAAACCTTGGGATCCGTTTTTAAGAAACTTGCTGCGGACGAAGGAGTATGAGGCTTACAAATAAATAATTATTATAACGAGTTAACAATGTTAAATCCAGCTTCCTTGTCTGCCGACAAATACGACGTCGTTTTATCCTCTATTGCTTAAATTCCCGTTCGTATGAAACTGCCACAAAAATCCGTGCGATAACGTCCTCGGGTTTATTCGTTGGTATGGATACCTACCTAAAGAGTTGTCTTTAGGTAGGTATCTCACACAAATAACACATACCTACCTACATATTAAGAGTCAGAATAGGTTTTAAAAATAATACACGGATTTTAATATAGGTGGGTAATATAGGTACATATGCAATTTAAGTTTTTTTCATTGACATGTCTGTACATTTAAAAAATATGAAAACGAATGCTTATTTGTAATATTTACAAAATATGTGATGTGTGTACGTAGGTATACGAAATTCGGGTCAGTTCTCTTAACGGTTATTTATGCATACTATAAATACAAGCAAGCATGCGTGGCACATATCAGTCATTACCGAGGCTGTGATGATTCAGCTCCAATGAGAATCATAAAACTAGAATAAACACAGATAAACCCAAACAACCTCTAATTCTCTGAAAATAATCCAATAATCATTGTGTATGACCTTTGAGACGGGTATTAATAACGGTAAACAAAATTTTGTTCATTACATATTTAGTTGCAGTTGTTCTTATTGTTGTGTGTCGTATCTCTGGAGGCGGACGACTCTAGGAGGCACGTTTTGAGGATGGCAAATTGGATCTTACGTAGTATTATAGGTACAGAGTAAACTTATTTTCCAATTGGATACCTGCCAAACGTAATTTGCGCAAAGAATTTTTGCGGTAAGATATTATACTTACATAATTATGTTATGGGGGAAAATATTAAGATATTCGCCATTTTTATCCTTTATTGACGATATTTCTACCCAGTTATAGATAGTGGTTACGACAAATTAAAAATTAAAGAAAAACTGCAAATAAACGGCATATTGCGATTATCCGTTACGTGTAAAAATTTGATTGTAAGGCAATACAATCGCACCAACACGCAACGTATGTAGAGTTTAAATTTATGTTTGAATTCTTTTAATACTAATAATACTGAATTCCGAAATAAGTCGTGATATAAATAATAATTAAATAATTTATATTATATAAAATACATATTTATTAAGTACCCACTTGAATTATGTTGATTAATAAATTGGGTTCTGGATAAAATAACAAATACCTTATACCTATTTAACGTCTAACGAATTAAAAAGCGAAAATTTCGTACTAGAAATAGACAAATGTTACCTCCCTTTATTAAGCACGACCCTAAAAAAACTCCAAAATACAAACATTTTTCCTTATTTCACAAAATGCTAATTTCGCATAAGATCGCTTGTATTCTGCGATATGAGGCAACTATCTCCGTCCTCACGACCGATAACGCGGTAAAATCAACTAGAACCCTTTTTCTATAAGAATTTGGCTGTATCGACTCGTTTGCTGCTTCATATCTAAGCACTAATTCTTAACTCCTTGTTTGTTCGTTAGTACCAAATTGGGAAAGAGCTCTACCTATTTTGACAAAGCGTTTCAGTGGAATGCTGTAGACGCCCGCTCACTTATTTATATTTGAAGGGAACATCTTATTGTTAGTGCGCATGATTAAAAATTAATCTACAATAGGTTTCAGATCGAACCCGCTCTTCACGCAATTGTCACAGAAGTAGATAGCAGGGACCAATTATCAGATAGACTATACTATTAAAAAGAAAAAAATGTCTGCTTACCCGGGCGTCGAACCCAGATCCTTCTGTGAGTCATAAACGAGATGTTACAGCAACGCCACATGTCGGCATATAGAAAACAGCTCCTTATTTGCTACTCTACTAACTGAAATAAAATATGATACATTATCAGTTTCTATAATCCGTACATTCCGTACACAAATAAATCTTTATTATGCTTTGAGCAAAACAAAAAATGCTTGTGAACAGATTTCATTGTCTTTCGTAGATAATGGTAAAAAGATATATATAAAATATTTTATTACTTGTACCTATACTGATTTAAACATTGCAAAATGTTATGTAATAAAGTCTTATGTGAAATGGGTGACTAGCATAAAGTAAATAGGTAATAAGTATTTAATGCATATTTTTATTAATACATTTATTATTGCTGGTTTAATCTGGACTTAATCTGGTTTTAAATACTCCAACTAGTTTAAAAATCAATACACACCTACATTGAGACATTATCAATAGGAGCAGATAAGTGTTTTCGGTTGCTTACGAGTCAAGTGCAAAAAGTCAAGTTTATTTTTGGTGCGACTTTGATTAAATGAATTTAACAAGTTATTTTTACTTCTTATTTGTATGCATATTAGCGAAGAATGTAGACGTGGGCGAAGTCGTAATAGCGAGGCCCTTTTCTATCATTCCCATCGACTGGACTATAATAATTCTGGAATATCAAAATAAAAAAATCACACTTAATCTCCGACTAACTTTATACACTCCAATCAATACAGTAAAATTTCTGATTTGACTAAATATCCATAAAAAGAAAACCATTAAGAAAAAGGAGTGTCTAAAATTAGACGTAATATGTGAATATATGTATTTTCTTTTAGACATTCCAGGATTCACGGAAAAAAACAGTTTTTTTATTGCACAATGAAAATAAAAATATACCTATTTATATGCAAAACTAACACCCATACCCTATGGTGCCCTTGAAACCTTGAAAAGAATTATCGCTATCGCCCAGAGTTGACTGGCAGAGAATGCCATTAGGCATTATGTTTTCCCTTGTAACCCTTAGCTTAAGGCGTTTCAAAAATTAAACAAATAAATAAAATGGTTGCACAAAAATGGCTTTTTTGGGTTACCTAAAGAAGCCTTGCAGGGCCCTTTTAAGTGCGAGGCCATGGACGAGGGCCACTTCGCCCACGCCAACTACTCCACTGGATTTGGGTGACAATGCATGATTAGCTTAGTGACGTCATTTTAAATTAAATTCAGCAACACTCCAAAGACGGCGTAGTTATTTTTTTAACCGACTTCCCAAAGGAAAGAGGTTATCTATTCGTCACGTATATTTTTTTTTTTTTTTTTTTTTTTTTTTATGTTTAACAACCTCCTTGATAAGGGTATGAAATAAAGGTTATCTGAGAAAAACACGAGAGGCGTTGGAAATAATACGATACTAAAAGCTAAGACGTTTCTTATTTTTATTTCCTATAACATAAAGGTGTGGTTGCCGGCACAATTTTATACGAAGCGACCATGGTAGACCTCGAGAATAGCAACGCGTCTGTGGTTGACTTTACGTAGAACCCATGTGCTATTTGAAGTTGCTTACAGGTGTCTATGGGTGGCAGTGACTACTTACAATCAGGTGGACTGCATGCTCGTTTGTTGCTACAATCAGATAAAAAACCGCAATCATCTTTAATTACTAATTAGATGTTTTTTTAGATAAAACTTTTATCTATGGAAGCTTATTAGCGTCCCCAAAACGGCCAGCTAACCCTATCCTGCTTCCTTTAGAAATACAAAACCCAATATTTCATATATCACCTCAGCCTCCTAGACCAACGGCTGGCGACACCGTTAAAATACCATAACAAAAACTGACAAATATACTGGTATGTATATAACTAACAAATATGTAAATAAGGCACTGTACCTTATTTATTCGGACTCATGAACCTTTTTGCGCAGGTATATTATCATATCGTATTTTGTTCTTGTTGATTGATTTTGAATATTCTAACTCTACCTCAAACCCGCCCGATAAGGTGACAAATCGACTAATTATTGCCTTGCTATCCCACCGCTGGGCACGGATGTCCTTCTAAAGTGAAAGAGTTCACGAGGCCACTGAAAAAGTTTACCTGCACACAACATTTAGATCTAAAGTCAGCCGACTTTCAATCCTAATATTCTATAACACATTTTTTTAGGATGAGAAAGCAAGCAAGGGAAGAATACATTTATCGATAATTAATCGAACCAGATGACGCAGTAAATACAATATTACTAAAGGCATAAATATAATATATTGTACGAATATTTTTAAATAATCAAATCCTTATAAACTTTAAATATAGAGCTATCATTGATACCGCTTTGAAAGTTTGGACGCAATATAACAGCATTCAAATTGCAGTTCTATTTAGTAGTTTGACAACCGCACAGTATTTGTACTATGCTTTGGGCTTTGGCAGTTCAAGGTCAGCTATGTCAACTGGCGTGACGTCACAGCACGGGCTTCGCGAAATTGTGCTTTAACTTGCGAAATCTGAGCACGATTCACAACACTCGCTAAACTCGCGCTCGCTGAGCGCAGTCGCTCGGCGCTTCACCCGCCTACAGCCGTCACGTCACGGCGTCACGAAAACACTATTGATCGTATTCATTCATAATGTTTTGAATGAAACCAAAAACTCTAGATAAGTTCTGATAGTATTTGACTGTACTTAAACACGCCAGGCGTAAACACAGAGGCTTTATATAATTACACGTTTTTAGTGAAATTTTGTGTCACAGTTATTCTAAAATATAAGGTATAACCTATTTATCTTTTAAGCAACATGAAGGACAAGAATCAAAGGTGAGTTGAATAAAATTAATAAGTTTTGATTAAACAATATCACAGTATTGAGTTGCTTTGTATTTCTATACCGTCCTACAATTTATAACGCACATGACTTTTATTTTGGGTGTCTAGTCTACTCGTATTTAACAGGTTGTACTTGTTAGCGTGTGAACATAATAAATAGGTATTATTTGTCTGTAAATATAACAAAAATATCGTGTATAAAATATACTTACACAATTGAAATATATTTATAGTTGGGATATGTAATAAGACATTAGGATTAATTTTGTTATAGGTATTTTTACAATTATCACAAAATGTAGTAAATATTTATATAGAACAATTTAATATTTAACTTATGTTACAAAAGCGTACGTAACATACATACATACTGATTTGCGTCTACTTATAATTTCTTAAGAAAGTTTTCACCATACTCTACCAAACTATCGCATGGAAATATATATTAGTAAAATGTATATGTATCTATATATACTACCTAGTTTATAATCACCAATCCATTACTGTTACTGCTTGGCACAGCACACCTCTTAAGATAGGAAAGGTTCGGATCAGGCTTCCCATGTTCACGATAAAATACGAGTCGACGAGTTCATAGTTTGACACATCTTTGTGTGGACTGAGAAGAACTCTGTATTCTTTCTGTATATTACGTATTTTACAACACAAAAAATCTTGTTTGTATTAATTATACAAAAAGTTATTTTCGAACAAATAAGCATACTTGAGTCTTAAACCCAATGCGGTGAAATCATCCAGTAGCGAAGTGGCCGTTCAAAGGTCGATTAAGTAGCGCATGATATTATGTGATTTTGTTTATAAGAGTTTAAAACTGTACGTATATCAACATTTTTCCTGGAAACTACAGTCAAGATAATGTATTTTTATAATGCACGTCTCCTACAATGAAACATTATAAAATTATTTACATAATATACTCGCATTTACCTTAAAATTTGGTAAATCTGTACCCCTAATCACCGTGACCCCTTTTGGTGAATTCTTATTAGGTTTCACATATACATGTAAAGTATTATTCTGTTAAGAATTATACATACTATATATACCATGTATACCATAGTAGTGATTATACTTTCGTAAAGTGATTTGATGGTTTTTCGACTCCTCCGCTCTTGAGTTATATTCCGCTCCTCCGCTCCGCTCTATAGTTATGAGTTAGTTATTGCCTTCGCGATATGTCTGGGCGCAAGTAATCATACGTGAGATTATTTAAAATTAGGAGAGAAATATTCTACACTCAATATAGTTGAGTTCTGTCGCAATTTTGCAGGGTTTCTTGCAGTACACTAATATTAAACGGAAACTGTCCTATGGAATTTGATGGAATTCGACCTGAACTTAAAAATCTCAAAGAATTAATCGTTGTCCCGTTACTTAATACCTACTTCCCTCTTTAGAAATAAAGTAAGTACGTTATATAAGGTAAGGTAATACTGTCTGGGAAGCCTCCGGACTCAGCCTTCGGGTGTAAGTTTAAAGATTTTCCTAGATTTTTAGAAAATATCGATAGCGTGATTTAGAATCACGTAGGGAAAACTCTATGAAGAGTTGCCATATCTCTCTATCATTGGTGAATATGCGTAAAATGATTTTACATGTTAGAATTTATTATGAAACACTATAAAGTTGCAACATAGTAACTTAATCATTCACAATGCGAATAATTGACCTTCACATTTAACTTTAAGGATTATTGCATTAATACCTATCCCAAAAAATATGCGTATATTATTTTAGAAACAATTAAGAATAATTCGAAAATCTTTAGGAACTCCGTGATGCAACAAAAACGACATATTTTTTTAAAATTATTATGATTCCTACTGTCATTGTCTTTTTTATAATATAGTAATTGTAATTGCCATTTTAATGTGCGCATGTTGCATGCACGGTTCCGAACCAAGCATGATAACATCTTTGATAACGCCTAAAAATATAAGTTTTTAAGTATGATATAAAAATAACTGCCATACACGAAGCTCATGCCTTATTTCTAAGATTACAAAACATATATTTTTTTATTGAAATTCGCCTAATACATAAGTGCCTACTTCATACATGTGACGTAATTCTTATCTTAAAACTTATCACGCACGCATTTTTTTATGCAATCGATCAAATCGGAAATAAGTATAGTATTCAAAATTACAGATGACTTAACAAAAAGACATATTTATTAAAATAAAATAAATAACTAACAACGGTACACAGAGAGGTAGGTAATCTAGGATTAATTTTATGAAAATCGTGAATTTAATTCAAACTAAATCTCATAAAAAATATTTTATCTAAGGTTGTCAAAGATCTGTCGCTACTCCTGAGGATTAAATTGGAACCCCTCGGAAAATTATGTCCCCTTTATCACCAAAACACAACACCCTAAGGCTGTGTCCCCAGTAGGCAAACTGTTAGCGGCGTACTGAATTTGCGACGTATCGGTTTAGTACTCTCGTCAACCCATTATTGTCCCACTGCTGGGCACGGGTATTCTCTCAGAATGAGAAAGTTTAGGCCATAGTCCACCGCGCTGGCCAAGTGCGAATTGGTGGACTTCACACACCTCCGAGAACCATTTTTTTTAAAGAACTCTCGGGTGTGTAGGTTTCCTCTCGATGTATTCCTTCACCGAAAAGCAGTGATAATTAATTTCTAATACGCACATGAATCAGTGGTGCGTGCCTGGGTTTGAACCTCGGACCTCCCGATCGAGAGGGCAAGTTACAACCATTAGGCTATCACTGCTCTACGGTTCGCTCATCGGTTTAGTACGCCCTTCCATATATTTGAAATGGAGTGTCCAAAGTTTGCTAGTTTGCGCTCACTTTACGCAGTTTGAAGCGTTACAGCGTATAGTATGTATGTATGTATGTAGTATCCATTTTAAATATATGGCAGGGCGTACTAAACCGATACGTCACAAATTCAGTTTGCCTACTGGGGACACAACCTTAATATAGCTGGTATTAAGCAGAATAAGAAATAGGTGTGGCAATGGTGTGTTCGGACTCGAACCATAAAAGGTTCTACTACCTTTAAATCATTAGAATGTTCCAAAATTATTAAATTACTTTGTTACGATAATTGACTGAAACATCTGCAAGATTTTTTTCAACTTACAACTTCTTTTTATGTACGAGGTAGTACCTAGGTACATGAAGTTGCCTTAAAATACTCATTTTTTTTAATACTAATGCCAAAGTATTTTCCGAGGTCTCCTAATGTCGGCTAGTCTCTACAATGCAAGTTCTGTGCCCCCCCTCCCCCCTCCTGCTATACGCACATGCCTAACACATGTGCGGAAGTAACAAAACATAAATTTTATGCTCATTTGTCTCTTAGAAATATAGTAAGGTTATCATTTCGCAACCTTAATATGTTAAATAAGACCATTTTTTTCCCACAAGATTACATTACGAATAATATTATTAAAACTCGACGTTATACTAATGACATTGTTATAATAATGTTATAAAACCTACTCAAACCACTTTTTGTAGTTCGGCAAAAACCCTGTTATAATTTTATTTTTTACCGTAACTAAAATATCTGACCTAAGTATACCAGTTAGGTATAATTAAAAAGTGGTAAGTGACAGAAAATTCAGTCATTACTGATAATCTACATAAATAGGAGTTCTAATATTTTTATTTCCTAAATAATTAATCCTTAACGCTGCAATTACAACTATGCCTCACTGCTGGTCACTGGCTACTTAAAAACTTATTTAACTTAAAACGCTTTCTACACTCATAGCCCCACAGTAGGATTTTCCCCTATGTCGACACACACAAAGACGAATACACAAACACCCAGACCCAGAACAAGAATCTAAACTCATCATTCAGATACCTGTCTGGCCGGGAATCGAACCCGGGACCAACTGCGTGTCAGAACGGCATGGTAACTGCCTTTTGGGTCGTTGAACTACAACTACTACATGATAACCTGGACCACTAAAAATCATCTAAATCTTTTTTTTCTTTATATGACCCTTTGATAATTAATTTAATTATTTAATTCTTTAACATCCCGAATTACCAAATTCATTTACACAAATAATACTTAATACATATTTAATCGGCAACCATAATTATATCTGCGTTTGCTATTTTCCTTATATGTAATGACTTACATATTGGTTACCAATTGGACTTTGGCCTGAACAACCATTTTGTGAGACAGCTTAAATACTTTGGTACTTTAAAAATATTTTAAGATTTTTTTTCATCTGATCGCAAACGAGCATGCAATCCACCAGATGGTAAGTGGTCACTGCCGCCCATGAACATTTGTAAACAACTTCAAATAGAACATGGGGTCTATCTGAAATCAATCACAGATGCGTTGCCACTCCCGAGGACTACGATGGTCGCTTCATATATGACTGTCCTGGCTAGGGTCTCGTTTTATCACCCTCGCAAAAAAGTCATGAACTACTTCTTTAAGACTAGCAGCAAGCAAAAGAAAATGGTTTACATTATAGAGTTATATAATATAAACAAAGACGTATCACATTATTTATGTTAACGTGTTTCAATACACGATGAGATACGAGTGCTAGTAGATCGATGGAAACATTGGAATAAATTGATAGAACACGCGTTACGAAATAAATCACGTACTTAACTATGTCTTGTTCGGTTTCAATTACAATTTTATTGCTTATACGAGTATACAGACTTATGCACATAACGAATAAATCAAAATACGCAATGTGCAAATTCAATTCTAAATCTCAACAACAGATTTTTTTTAATGTTAATTATTGTAGCGGAGAAGACAAAACATTTTTAAAAAATATAGTAGCGAGATATACAAGTTTACCCTTCGTATTTGGCCTATGCTAAATGAAAAAAAACGTAAAATGGTGTTATATTAAGCTAATCCAATTCAATTTTATACAAACAATAAAAATACCTACCTCCCTTTCTTTTTACGAAATTGAAAAAAAAAAAGATAGCATGTAGACATTTTGACTATACGTAGTCACTATCACAAATAGACATGTATAATTAACCCAAACTACCTTTGAATTGAGACAGAGTTCTCCTATGAGTGTCTGTAACACCATACTCTTCAAACCAGAACAAAGGTTACTTAGTCGTCAAATTTATAATATTGTGGGACTTTTAATCTGTATTATAATAGATTAGCCTAAATAAAAGTCATTCAAGGTTTACCTCGTATCATGCATAAATTACAGTTCCATTTTAGTAAGTCGCCAGAAAACCCATAGATTATCAAGGTAGAGGTCGCGAAATTCAAATTTTGTCAGAGGCGTTGACCAATAGGTCTACAAAATATCGAACCATGACTTTTTCGTTCGTTCCTTTGAGAACCGACAGTAGGTACTTATTTGCATAAAATATACAGTTAGTCTTTGCAAAAACTACGACATAGGATATCACGAGCTTATAAAAACAAATAGATACTTTTTACTGTTTGTAAATCGCCCCGTAAGCTTATTATAGTTTATGGAGTACCATGGAGTAATAATAATAGACTACTGGCGGTCCGGGCTACCTGAGTATAAACGCTTTATCTTCTTCTATTCATAAACATTTAGTTTACTACATCAATAGTTTGAAGGTCACTATTTTATGAGTTACACTGCCTGAAACAGAACTTAAACGTTAAACTTTTAACTACTCGATACGGTGATATATCTCAGGTTCTAATCAGCAGATTTTATTTCAGCTATTTTTAAACAGCCGCCATTTTCTGAAAACATTTTTTTTATGTTTTGTTGAATTTTGCGACAATGCGTACTGATCAATAATTTTTAAATGTATTCTTTTTCAAACGGATACAAGGTCAGAAATCCTCACGAGGACAGGGCCTTTTCTTTTTTTACTCTACTTCAAGGACTTTTATGTGGGTAATCCTCATGGATACCCAGCTGCCCAGGGTAACAGCTGGTTTATGCCGGACTCTTACCGGCTAAACCCCCACTGTGTTTTCTCCTCGCATCGTGCGGCGGGCACGTTTTCGCATTAATCTGCGAACTCGCCGGTCTACTTCAAGGACTTATATCTTTTTGAAAAAATGTTTATTTTATTGAGTTTTATTGAATAAAATTGAATAAAAATAAATAAAAAAATATTCTAAAAATATTAACTGCTTCTTTTATATTAATTGCCATAAAACGCTCGAAATTTTGACCTCTCGACTAGAATACCCTCATAATTTTAAAAATATTTATTATCTATCTAGTTAGAGCAATTTTTTATTGTTACATAGGTAAATTCCTTTCCTATTTGCAGTACAATAGGTAAACATCTGAAACATGAATTTATTTGTTTCCAAACCCTTATACTAAGCAAAGAAGTAAGAGATATGGAATGGAAAGACAAAAAAATATTTGAATAAAATAATAAGGGAAAAAATAATGTGTACAGTTGCCTTTTATAAATAAAACCGGAGCGAGAACCTTCACGCGTAACACAGGCTTCTATTAACGAATGTCATGTGCCACGGTCGAAATGTGATCACGGAACAATATCTTCGTTACGCTAATTAAACTGTTTATCAACATATTAAGAGACATCTGATACCAACCTCCACCAAGGGCCTGTTGCTACTAAGTTGAAAATATAGGGTGATTGAGCAAATAACTATTTTGAAATATAAAAAAAATATTTATGTTATCTTATCACTACTTTATAAAACAAAGTCGCTTCTCGCTGTCTGTCCCTAAGTATGCTTAAATCTTTAAAAGTGCGCTACGGATTTTAATGCACTTTTTTAATAGATAGAGTGATTCAAGAAGAAGGTTTTTATGTATAATACATGCATAATTTAGTGGAAAAACACCGATAATTTAAAATGTTTGACTGTTAGGCTGAATCGGATCGGCGGGTCATCTAGTTAATATTATAGATGTAAAAGTTTGTGAGGATGCATGCGTGTTTGTTACTTTTTCTCTCAAAAACTACCGGTCGGATTTAGCTAAAATTTGGCACATACATTGTTAATGACCTATATTAATACATACTGTTTACCGTAAATAGATGTAATAAATAGATGTAGAAGGATAACCCCGTGATTAACCTAGTGTTTTATATTTTTTACACATAAATATAATACGAAGGTATACGAGTATGCACCTATGTATTTTCTTAAGCTATGCGTGTGTTTTACACATGGAATAAAATATAATAACATTTTCCTTATAACGTGAAATTTTCATCTTACAAAATGTCTGTGAATTTAACACGATAATTAGGTACATAAGACAAATTTATAAACATAACATAATAATATACATTGTTATTTCTACATCTGTGTACCGCGATGTCTCTGGCATACATACGTTGGTAGGTAACCCAATACCATGAAGACATTCTGCAATGGTTTTTGTTTATATTTTTAACGTTAGGTAGGTACCTACATCATTAATTATGTATTAGTCATGTTGTTAAAGTACTATTGAAATAGAAGAATCAGATCGGAATAGAACTAACTTGAATTTTGGTAACCAAGCGAAGACTTCAGTCCTACTATTGCTATTTAATACTATTTCTTAATTTGTCTTGATTTATCAAAGTTGAACCTACTGTATGAAATCGATGTATGTTATTTGTATGTATAGTCACATCTGACGTTGTATGAGCTCAAAGATAACCCAAAAGCGAAATCGAAAGAACCAGGCAAACAACATAAATATATTTAAAATAATAACTTCTATTTTAATCGTTATCTTTTACCTTATTTAGCAAATGAAAAGGCATAGAAATTTTAATCTTGTCTGGTGTAAAAAACGCTGTGACGTTTTTGACCTATAATCTCCGATCAAAGTCCACGTCCACTCGATAGCAGATGTTAACTGACATGATAAAGTTACCACGAATAACCTTAATTATCATTTATAAATTTGCATAATTGTTATTATTTATTATCAATTACCTCATATTAATTAAGAACCTTTTGTTTAACACAAAGACTTCGAAAAAATCCAATCTTTCTTTTAACGGTACTTTTTATGGGTAACTGACCTTTCCGGTTGTTGCTCAACGGGGATTCAGGCATGAAACAGTTCCTGATAAAAATACTAAATTATAAAAATAGACTTCAATGTCAACGTCAAATATTACCATGTTTAAAAAAAATAAACGCTTTTAATATTAGTAAGATATAGGGTACGTACAGTCAGCAGCAAATAGTTAGTGGCGTTCAAAGTGTCCATATTGTTAGATACAATCAAAGTGTTCAATAATATCGGCACAACCTACGTGTTCTAATTGTTGACAACATCATAAACTCCCAAATGTCAGATTGTTCATAAACTCATAATGTTAATACCACCCAAATTGTCACAAAAGTTCCGGCGTCAGTGGTAACCTAGCAACGAGACTGTTTGTAAATATAGGTACATTTTGAAATATTAAACTTTATGTTGCGAATATGTATGTAAGGATCACTTACTGTGCGAGCAATGATAATATTGACATATGTTTATCTCATTTAAGGTTTTAAAATTTAATGAAGATACTTTTCATCAGTTTAAAAATGAGAAAACCGTGGAGGTAACAGAAAAACTATTATACATATTTTAGGTAAAATATATTGTTTGTAAAAAATATACATCGGTCTTTAATTTTTTTTTATATACATCCTTTGAAACCCTTTGAACATCCTTGCTAGTAACGATCGAATAACTTTAAGCTCGTATGTGAAAACGAATTTCTGAGGAACTTCTTTTTTGCACGTCAAATAATTGTGAACAATGTTGTTGTGGTGAATCAGCATCAGATAGTGTCACTGGCAAACGTTTATTTCCGGAGAGAACAGGAAGAAGAATCAATCAATTGAACTTGTTCTTTCTAAGTGTGTTATGAACGAACTTAGGCCTTCTGTTTCTTGACGAGGAATTATTAGAATGCAATATAATGGTGTATCCCATTGTGCCCCGTGACATTTCGCATCTTGCCCCAATTACTATGTTAAAAGAAAATATAAAATAACGGTAAGACTAAAGCAGTGTTAAAATTGCCCACCAACTTCAAGGAAAACGTAAAGTAAAGGAGAAAATAATCATCAATTCAATACTATTTCTTACTTGATTCTGTAGTTACTAAGGATAAAAAAAATATTATATCAATTATGCACTTAAACCAAATTTGATTGTAAATCAACTGTCATGGTCTATTGAGTATTGTTTGAAAGCAGCTTCTGATGGGCTGCAGCACCATCTCGCAAAAGCGTTTAGTTTCTGGTATGTGGGCATGACCCGTCTTACTCGTCCGTCCTCTCGTCTTGTCTTATCATGCCTCTTGTTCCCCTAGACCGAATCTATGACAATGATAGTCAATGACGTCATTGCAAGATATGAAAAGGATAGTTGTTAATATAAAAAAAGAGAGAAGAGAAGAGTCATTATTACCATGTTTTATACCGTAAGTGATCAGGAACCTTATATCCGCAACATAAGGTATAATATTATAAAATGTACCTATATTTACGCACAGTCTCGTTGCTAGGTTACCGCTGGTGTCGTAACAGATGTGACAATTTGACTGGATCATTATGAATTTAAGAATGTTCTGTCATTTGGAAGTTTATGATGTTGTGAACAATTAGAACACGTAGGTTGTGCCGATATTATTGAGCACTTTGGTTGTATCTAACAATGTGGACAGTTTGAATGCCTCTAACTATTTGCTGCTGACTGTACATGTATAGCTATGAGTAAAATAGTAGAGATGTGCCGAATATTCGGTTGTTATTCGGTATTCGGCATCTTTTTCACTATTCGTATTTGGCCGAATTAATCGGTTTTGTTGCCGAATAGTTTCGGTTCGAGTATTTTTAATTCCTTGGCTACACGTCACGTTAAAGAACAAAAAGACAAAACTTTTTACGTAAGATTTATGTTATAAGTTAAAGAAATCCTCTGAAGAGTGTTGAATAAAGCCAATAGTATAAAACAATTACACTTATATTAAACTTTTTAAAACCTCAATCAAATTCTTATTTTTTCTAAACGTATTACATTATTATATCAACATTTATTTTTAAACCTCAAATCAACAATTTTTTTGTGAACAAATAGTAAAACAAATGGTAAAACGAATAATTCGGCCGAATATCCGGTTAGGTAATAGTTAAACCGAATAATATGCGGTATCCGGTTATTCGGTGAAACCACTATTCGCCGCATCTCTAAAAATAAGTAAGCATTAGCGTGTTTTTAATACGAACATCGGGGGATTGATAAAATCGCGCAACGCATCTGAAGAAGATATCACTTAAATAACTTTGGGTTTAGTACTTTACTAAAACCTTTTACGATCCCTCATTCGGATAAGAACAAATAATTTTGAATTTTACCGGTATATTAAACAGCAGTGTCCAGCTGTAGTGTTAGGTATGTACATAGTTCTCATAATTACCTAACACTTCAAATAAATACACAATAGCAGACTTTATATAGTTATATTGTTGTAAAAAAAATTGGACATGGATCTCCCGCAAGTACTAAAAATATTTATAAAAATAAATTCATTATTCACGTATTATTATAAATTTATCATAGATGTGCTGGGAATGTTAGCGCTATAATCTTAGTGTCTCTACATATGTAGACCTATATTTATCTCTAGAATAATGTTTCCTCTCGTAAGCTTGACCTTTAATTTTTTTCGCAATGAGTATCAGAGGAAATCAAAGTAAGATAAGACATGATAACTTTTTGTAGATTTATCTGAAATATATTTATCTTATAAGTACTTGCATAATACCAGAAATTGTGCTCCTAAATAAAATTGAAAATTGTTTTCTTTTAAGTTTCATGAAAATATTTGCGATAACGTTTTTATAATAATCGAAATTATGCCTCAAAAAATGGTACTAAAAATTTCAAACCGCTTTCATATTTCAATATCGAATATGTAGTAAAAGGAGAAAAGACAAATACTTATTATTGGTTTGTGATGAAATTTAATAAAGTGTGCAAATGTCACTTTACACAAACATCTTTAGGTGTTTCATAATTGTCTCTACGTAATACTCGTCTCTACTTTACAATCACTCAACTCTGTTGTTCACCTTACTTATTTTTTTTGTAAACTTGACAATTGCCATGAAATTCTAAATTTACCGCCAGTCACGTTGCTTAAATAATGTTAAAGTAATATTTATCAACTTGAATATAGCAGTTTCGTAAGGGTATATACTATCCTTTGCCCGCGGCTTCGCTCGCGTGGAATTTAGTCTGCCACATAAAGTTTGCAAGGTGGTAGAGTAATGGTTCAACCAGTGAGGTACCACAACCGCACCTATTTCTACCGAGAAGCAATTCTTGTGTTTCATTAGAAGGATGTGTGGCTGCCGGCCCACTTTTATATGAGGCGATTTCAGATTGAACCCTTGCCCTACTTCCTAAATCTGTGTGTTCAAATTTTAATCCACGTATATTAATTTGAATTAGTTTTGTCGGCAACAGATATTAATGCTTACTCTGAAATTAAAATTTTTAAGAAAGGGTCTCAAAATGTGAGACGGTTACCAACGCGCAGTTAGCTAGCGTGGTCAACTAAGACCTAAACTACTGCTAATCTGACATATGTGCCGAGTTGTGTAACATTAAAAGGTCGATAACGATTAAATAACATATTTAACCTTTTTCCACTGTTTCATTCACATTGACATTTTTTTTCTTTTTTGTCGTGGGGGAAACCTTCAAAAGGTACCGTATACGCCGTGGGAGCGATGCAAGGTTATGTGAGATTCTTACCACACCAGGACTCCGGGATCTTCAAAAGAACGCAACTGGAGTCCTCAAAGTGCATTGCCCCATCGGGCTCCTCCCAAGTGAGCGGCTGGGCTCACCACTCCATATGGTCTTTACCACGATATGCGACCACACGTATACCACCGTACTTCCCAGGATCGCTTGGCTGGACGGTTCAAGCTCCGTGTATCCTGGCTCTCACGACAGCATGCGACCACACATGCTGACATCTTTCCCGAAGATGCTGACTTGGTGTTTCGATCTCCCAGTCTAGCCGCCCGCAACCCCGAAAGCCCCCTTTTAGTGGCCTCTTACCACAGACAGGGGATACCGTAGCCTTATTTTGATCCCGGAACTACAGGGACGTCATTCACTGCGTCATTCGCCTTTCCCATTTTCCCATAAACTTTCGCATTTATAATATTATTAGGATTAGGATATTAGGATTAGGTTATGCAAATTAAGTCGAGAAAATTGTTATTTTTCGACAAAACGAGTATAGAGCACAGTGTGACGCTTCATCATCTTAAAAAAAATGTTTTTTTTTAATGTTTTCGTCTTTTGAGTGTGCATTTAAAATGACATCAAAGTAAAAGTGTAGAATTATATTTATAGAATTGAAATATATTTATAGTCCTTATCTCGAGGTATTTATAGTCCTTATCTCAACCTGTTTAGTTTATTTCATTAAAATTTAATCATTAAATTCTATCAAATGTAGTGAAAGTACTTACAATTTACAGTTACAGGTGGTAGAACCAGTGTAGTTCGACCGGGGATGTACCACCGCCACACCTATTTCTAGCGTGAGCATTTCTTGCGTTTCGATGGAAGGGTGTGGTTGCTTTTATATGAGGCGACCATCTTAGTCCTCGGGAGTAGCAACACATCTGTGATTGACTTCAGATAGAACCCATGTTCTGTATGAAGTTGATTACAGATGTCCATGGGCGGCAGTGACCACTTACCATCAGGTGGACTGCATGCTCGTTTGCTACTTCAGTGAAATAAAAAAAAGTTACTTATACTATTTTTTAATCGCAGGTAAAATAGAGGAGCATAGCTAGTATAATAGAATTTCGTCCCATCGCGCATCGCCACAGCAAACTCATACATTTTATTTAACTAGTCATACGTCTCAACGGTCGAAATTCGATCTTAATTTAAATTAAAAATCTAAACTTCATATTGTCCAAAGTAGCACGAATACTTCTCAAATTCAAATATTTTCTTAAATTTTCAAGTTATTTTGAACTCACCCGTTAAAGGTAAAGAGGTTTAATTAGTTAAACTACATTTAAATGCAATAGCGGGTGACAAAGATATCTGACATTTTTTACTTTATGTGTCTTCATTGTAAGACATTATGTATGTAAGAGAGTATGTGACTTTCTTCAGTCATTCCCCTAAAAGCAATTACCGACAAACACGTGTATTCAATTTCTCAATCTTATCGCGCGGACGTCCCCATTTGTGAGATACACGTACTTAATTATGACTTTCTTTAATCTTAAACATCTGAGTACAATTTAAGAGCATCCTTCTGTCATAAGTATCAAATTAGTCACTATCGTTATTACTTCGATATCGTAATGTTTATAAACAGCTGTTCAATGTGTGCTGACTTCATCAATACTGTATTCAAGTGGCTTATAATTAATAACTACTGAACTAAAGGGTAAATCATACACACGATGTGACGCGGCGTGCCACGTTACGTAGTTCCGACGTCCACGCCCATATGTTTAGTTTCGTCGTTGTGATCCAGCGAAATAATTATGTTGAGCGCTAATAATAATTATGTTTGACTTCGGGACTATGTACTAAGTACCTACTATGTTCGAGTAAATATGTAGATACTAAACCAACATATACTTAATTTATTTATTTATTTATTTAATGAACACCAACATAATGTACATTATCACATTTTAAAGTAGAAACAAAGCAATATATATAAAGGGTAAGCTTAATGTCATTACAATTACAGGTGTAGACTGCTTGCAAGTTGAATTTAAAACGTTAAAAACATAAAAAGAGATTGAAAAAGTAAAAGTAAAAATAAAAATTAAAAAAAAAAAAAACACGTGTGCAATATCAAAGTTTGCAATTGTTGCGCAATGCAATACACTTGATTTTACCTATGTTTGTATGAAAGATGTCGAAATTTAAGGACTTGGAGATATTGTTGCATTCAGTAATGATTCTGTTAATAGGCGCATGTTGTCCGAGGTTTGATCTGTAGGTACATTCAGAAAATAGTTTAAATCTCGAAAGCCTAGGAAGCCTCGAAGGAACTGAAAAATTTAAAAGACTAAGTAAGTTAGGGCTATCGAGAAAACCATTAGCGAGTTTGTACAAAAATGCTATGTCCAACATCCGTCTTCGAGCGGATAACGAACTCATTCTATAGTATTTGAGTCTTTCGTTGTATGATATTAAACTTTTCCCCAAGTTGCACGAATAAGTTAAGTGCCATAAAAATCTCTGTTGAATACTTTCGATTCTTTTTTTGTAAACATCATAGAGCGGATTCCATGCGATGCTACAGTATTCCAGACCGCTACGAACAAGTGAGTTAAATAATAGTATTTTAGTCTGGGGATTTTTAAAGTCTTTAGTATTGCGAAGAACAAAACCAAGGTTCCTGAATGCGTTAGAACATATTCTATCAACATGAATATTAATTAAGTCGTAACTTTTTGTCGATCCATACACCTAAATCTTTGATATGGTCAATTGTTTTTAAACTAAAATTGTTAAGGCTATAATTGTAAGTTTTATTGGTATTTTTCCTAGAAAAGTGTAATGTGAAGCACTTTGACGTGTTCATATGCATTGCGTTATTGTCACACCAAGTACTGAGGCGATTTAGGTCTTGTTGCAGTAGTACAGCGTCAGAGTTGTCATTAACAGTTCTAAAAATTTTCAAATCGTCGGCGAATAGGTAGTAACTAGAATTAAGGAAACAATCGCCAACATCATCAATAAATACATTAAAAAGTAATGGACCTAGATGAGATCCTTGGGGTACACCAGAGCTAACTGAAAAGGGAAGGGAGGAGAATCCATTGAGCACAACTGAAGATTTTCGATCTAATAAATATGATCTACACCAAGTTAGTAGAGGTTCGGCAATTCCGCGAGCAGAGAGCTTATCAATGAGTATATTGTGATTAACACGATCAAAAGCCTTACTAAAATCAGTGTAGATTGCATCGACTGACGAACGGGAGTCAACCATCATTGAAATATCATTAACAAAAGATACAAGATTGGTTGCTGTTGACCTGGCTTTTATAAAACCGTGCTGGCGGCTGCTAATCAATTGTTTAAAATGACTTGCTAGTGTAGGATAGAGTAGTTGCTCAAAAACTTTGGCAAAAATTGGTAGGATCGATATTGGCCTGTAATTTTGTACGTTTGCTCTGTTACCATTTTTGAATAAAGGGAGAACTAAAGTTACCTTCCAAGCAGAAGGAAAGGAGCCTGTGCTCAATGATTTATTGTATATGGAAGTCAGCGGTTTTACTAGAGCTGAGGCACATTTCGCGACAAATATTGAAGGAAGGCCATCACTTCCTGCACCTTTATAAAGATCAAGTCTTTTTAATACCTTCCAAATTTGATCATGCCTGAGTTAAATTAATGTTAAATAATTATTTGTTAGTGCTGTAACCTTGTCAGTCGAGGTGTGTGAGCAGGAATTAGAACTATAGGCGTGCGTGTAAAGAGAAGAAAAATTGGCGGCAAAGAGATTACATATATCTTCCCCATTAGTTGCTGTTATACTATTGAAGGACATTTTTGCGGGATAGTCACTGTTTTGTTTTTTTTTATTTTTTATGAATGTCCAAAAAAGCTTTGGGTTAGAACGCAGGTTCTGTTCTAGTTGAGATATGTAATTTTTATAGCAGAGTGACATTAGTTGTTCAGAACGTTTTTTTGCAAGTTGAAATGCTAATTTGTCGAGGGGATTATTGTTAAATTTACGAAGTTTATTTTTGTATTTCAATTTCTCCTTTAATATACCTTTCAGATTACGAGAAAACCATATATTATAGGGTTAAATTATTTTTACTTTTTTTCTGGCATAGATTTCGTAATTCAACGGTTTTTAGATTTACCGTCAAAAGTATAGCTTAAAAGTTTTTTAATGTATATATTTGCTTTCATTTGATGCATATCGTCCTAAAAAATCATCTCAAAATATTAGGTACATAACCTATGTATGTCACTCTGTTATTATTATTATTAATATGGTGCATATCCGTCAAGCCATTTTTACTGTAGCACGTGCCAAAGAAATGCGCATACATCGGGTAAAATAAGCGATACGAGTACATCTAGCGTTATTTTACTCAAAAAGATTTTCATCAATCATGACGTTCCATCGATTTTTATATACATGTCGGAGATTATTCCATTCTCATCGACATCTTTAGTAATCAGTGGGTTTGTGGGCGTCATTGAAGGGTAAATGCGGGCACAAATACAGCATTAATTGTTCTTGACACTTTATATTCAGAGTTCCACAAAATAATGATTTGAAATACACGTAGGTTATAATCTAATACAATTAAGCTATTTGAGCAGCGGGTTCAAGGCAGTGACTGCACACTTCAACACACAACGAAATTATGATCCACCTCGATTGCTCACACCAGTATTTATCAATGTTTCCCCACCGTGCGGCCACATACCTCGACTCCACTAGAGACTTCTTAAAAGTCTCTGCTCTGATTGTAAATCATACACCATGACAATATAACTCAAACACAATATAAAACAATGGTTACTTATTCTAATCTATAATCATTTAAATTATTCTATAAACTATGAATGTTAATGTAAGCCTAGCCATCTTCAGCAACTTCCAAGCTGTATTCATCCCTTCCTCCGACACGGCCATCCTGACACTTCACACGTCCTCGTGTGACCTCAAGATATTAGCAGTTGTTGTCTGGAATGAAACACATTACTTTTGGTAAAACTGTATATACAAAATTAAAATACGAGTCTCACGGCACTCAGTCCTTATAAGTATTGTTCTGTTTCACACTGTTTTTAACCTTTGTCGATTTATGGCCACTTACACTTAAAACCAACTTCGATTCGATTTCGAACAAAGATCGAGTGTATTCTTAAGTGGGATCTTAAATTTGTTTTTGTAAAACGTAACCAAATCCTTAAGCGATATCGCTCAACGCGATACTTCACTTGAGATTAGTCAACACTTACAATAACCAAAACTAAGAAATACCATAATAAATTTAGTCATGAATAGTTTCTTTGTGTTATGAAGTATTTGTTACACTATTCCGTTGTTAATTTAGTGGCATTCTTTCGTTTTGAGTATGACTGCTTTAAGTGTAGTTTTCACAACCTTAGCAAACTGATTAAAGTGTTGTTACGAAATGTAAAATCATATGCCTTGTATTTACTCAGTATCCAGCTATCATGAGTTTGTACAAACGATAAAGTATATAGAGCAAATTCAAAACTATCCTAATTAATTGCTCTTGCAGTGGTCGAAATTCGACAAATAAATACTATGCTTGCTATTCACAGAACTGTTTCATAAATAATTCTAGTTACTATAGATTATATTTTTTTTGTGTACGATATATGTACGTTCTTTTGTTTTATGACTAACACTCGGTATAGGAAAATGAGGTTTGATTGAGCTGCTTATGCTGCATTTAAGAGCGATTGCTTGTTGTACAACATAGGTATTTAACATTGTAGATTTTAGACATTTGACATCATAGATTTTCAACCGACTTCCCAAAAGAAAGAGGTTATCTATTCGTCACGTTTTTATTTTATTTTCTTTTTTTTTTCAGTTTTCGTTAACGTAAGCAATAAATGTTACTACATTTTACTTAAGGGCTCCTGTACTACATAAATTTTAACTATGTAAAATCGCACGCTCTTCCATATGCGCGCTATGCGTAAAAAGCTACCCTAGTTTTTCGCCTCATGTATAAATATATATTATCCGCATTTCTAGTACATTTAACAGAACTTAGTCACCATACTTATAGTAAATCAATATCCTAACTCCTCCTCATTTATTTATAATTTAACCTAATGATAAGGCAGACAGGCTACCTGATGGAAAGTAGTCACCGTCGCCTATGGACATTCGCAACACCAGAGGAGTCGCCAATGCCTCGCAGGCAAATAATTTAATAACGCATACACTGGTTCCATAGTCACCATGTTGTATAAGGCACTGTCACGCTGTCTGAACGATCATATTGCCGTTAGAACCCTCACTCAACATAGCCTCCAACATAAATTCCACATAGCATAAACCATCTTCGAGCTGTCTGAACGGTCATATCGCCGTTAGAAAACCTTAACTTCACTCACATAGTCTAAACATAGCGTAAACTAAATTCAAACTATCTGAATGGTCATGTCGCCGTTAGAAAACCTTAGCTCCACTTACATAGCCTAAACATAACTTAAACCACCTTCAAGCTATCTGAACGGTCATATCGCCGCTAGAAAACCTTAAACTTCACTCACATAGCCTAAACGTAGCACAAACTACCTTCAAACTATCTGAATGGTCATGTCACCGTGGGAAAACCTTGACTTTACTTACATCGACTCCACGCAGCACAAACTACCTTCAAGCTAACTGAACGGTCATTTGCCGTTAGAAAGCATCACGGGGCTTACACATTTTCTTTGTCGAATAAGCTATCTCTACCACTAACCTAACCACAACTACAGCTGAAACAATTACAATACTTAATCACTTATACGTAACAAAATTTAATTTGCCTATACTAATCGCGCAAAACTTACTTACCATCGAACTGAAAAGATTATGGAGACATGACGTAGGTAAGACTAGTCCTGTTGTTATTACTTAAATCTTATTCTCTAGGAAGGAACTGATTAAATTATTACTGATTTAATTATCTACTTTATTAACCATAGAAAACATTTATTTAAAATAAACTCTTTTTTTTTTACCCTAAATTCTGTCATTTTTTTTACATTAACTGTGATTGAATATTTTTGTATGTTAATATTTCTATACTTAAACCTACTATAACCGCACCCCCAGTCAAATCAAACGGTGTTTTTATCCCATAACAACGCTGAAAAACATGCATGAGGTTGCATTATTACTAAAAGTACTTCGAAAGTTTCGTAACAATTATTTAAACTCGTAAGAGTTAATTTTTCAAGTCAATAATAGTCATTAATTAAAAAAAATAGATGATCAAAAACTTGTTAATCAAAACCGATGTAAATGATTACTCTTTACGTCATTTAAAGCCGAACACATGAAATAAAAAAAAATATGTCTCAAAAATCTGCACGGAGAAAAGCCCTGTCTTGAATGATCCACGTACAAATATAGTCATATTGACTAGTATATACTAACTATACTATACAACCCTTTTAATGACATTAATAACGTCAGGAACTACAGGAGAGTAACTATGGCTACAAAGAAAATATAATAATGTTATAAAGGTAAAACTACTATTTTGTATGTTTCCTCTAAACTAATAAGCTAATCCCATTCTTATATTCTTTTAATGTCTCAGTTTCGTTCACAAATACGAACTGCAAACTTTATTTAATACAAAGTGAAATAAGTTATAGGTAGGTACATTGCATATAACATAATTAAATCTTAAAACGCTTTCTACACTCATAGCCCCACAGTAAGATTTTCTCCTGTGCTGTGAGTGGCATGAACACACCCAAAGAGGAATGTACAAACATCCAAACTCATCATTTAGACGCCAGTCTGGCAGGGAATCGAACCCGGAACCTACTGCGTGTCAGACCGGCATGGAAACCGCACCGCCACGCCAGTCGTCAATAATATAAGTCGTAATATAATTATAAGTACGTGCCGCAAATTAATGTACTAGTAATGTGGAAGCGCTTAAGTTAGTGATCATCGCCCTAATTTCATATAATTATTTTTTTGTTTGTTCTCGTAACGACGTGAAGAAAAACTAGAGATGAAGGTCCACATCCTATTCACTTGTTATTTTACTTATTATCTGTTGTATTATATTACTCTTGGTAGTAAACTAAATAGCGGCGTAACATATCTGGATGGAGTAATTTTATAAACAAACTGCCCGTAATCGTAATAACGCTTCTATTCATAAAACCGTACTTATGAATATGTTTGTATTGGCGTCTAAGAAAAAAATATAATTTTATTTCTCTTTCACGCGTACAATACTTACCTATTTGAATTAAGTTAGACTTATACAGTTTATGATCATAATTGACACATAAGACACTATTGTGGTAAACGAGATCTATACAGACGAGACTGGTAAAAGCTAGTTAGTCAATATATAGGTAAATAACACCATAAGAATGTATTTCAACAAAATCATATTGAAGGGTCTCTTCAAATCAACAGAAACGTCTCGTAATTCACGAAGAGCATAAAGTTTTGTTTTAAATTTTAATTTCTAGTTACTTTTTACCCTCAATTTTCAGGCGTATAACCTAATGTATCAGATTTTAGTGTAAATAGAAACAGTATTTAACTTTAAACTTTACCCTAAATGCAAAAACGAACGAGAAATGTAACTATTAGAATTCTCTACTACAAAAATTTTATCAGTCTCGTCAAATTTCTCAATTGTATGTGAGCCGCAATGTCTACCTAGTTACTCGTTTTACTTACTATTACTCCTATATAATCCTCATTTTTTATAAACTCACATTTGTACAGTTTTACTAGAGTTTAGCAGTCCGAAATATAGTACACCTATTTATCCATACTTATCGGAATATAATCAAATTGTAATTCATAATTGTACCGTGAAGTATTTATTTTTAATATTGGTTCGAAACTTCAAGATATCAATGGCTGAATTATGTGTAATCCCACAAATTTTGCTAATAATACCAACATTCCAAGTCTTGGTTATATTTTTTTTTGCCAATTGATTATTGAAACTATGACAGAACTAGATGCTTTTATATACCATTGCTTCCACTTTGATTAAAATATTATTCTACGTCACAATCATAATGTTTTGTAAAGAGGAAGAAAAAAGATTTAACATACTAGCATTTGTCTACAGTATCTACAACTCTTCACTATAGCATAGAGTAGTTTTCGAGTATAACGTTTTCAAATCAAATTATCAAATCAAAACATAATAAATACTGCTCACCAGATTGTGTGATGATCCCAAAGGCAGATCTTATAATACATACTTCCACTTGTTTGTACATAAACAATGATAGTTTAAGTAGGTATTTTTTTTAACAGTTCCGCATTCTCGAGCACGTAGCCACGTAACCTCAAGCTCCACGTTTTTTCATGTTGTTTGAGGCGTCGGCAGTCATTGCAGTATTGGGGCAATTAAAAGTTTTACTCTTAACAGCTATTCATTGGTTTGGCTGAAAAAAAAATTACAAAAGCTATGACCAAATTCTCCACAAGCGTAAAACGTTGTAAAACATGTTATATTGAGATCTTTCAAATTAAATTTTACTCTCCATAACCGTACTAAATTCTCTTAACAAAAAGAATACGTTACAAACGTAATAATTTATAGGCAATACTAAATATACAAGGATCGTAAGTTTTGATTTAGATAACTGATCTATTGTGTTATTAAATAAAAACATGTAGTAAAATAACTCATTCTCTTATGCAGGAATAATAAATTAGCAACAATATTTCAAATGTTCCCAACCGACAGGAAAAAGAAAAATCTTTAGATTATGTCCAATAATAACAGGTCAAAAAAATATCTAAATTAAAAAAAGTTTACAGCCTAACCTTTTACAACTTTAGGTAGAATAAAAAAAATACTCCCCTGGCTTTTACTCTGCGCCAAACAACATATCTCACAGCTCGGGTATTCTTCTCAGCGTCATCAGGATGGAATTCAGATGAAGTCCTTAATTTGCGTCAAATTGGGCAGCCACGCACCACAAGCAGTTTTATAATTCTTAATTTTTCCTCGCAAATTGTTGCATTTAATTCACGTAAATCTATTTGTGCCTGCACTGATCCCACTTCTGATGTCGGAGATTATTCCATTCTCATCGACATCTTTAGTAATCAGTGGGTTTGTGGGCGTCATTGAAGGGTAAATGCGGGCACAAATACAGCATTAATTGTTCTTGACACTTTATATTCAGAGTTCCACAAAATAATGATTTGAAATACACGTAGGTTATAATCTAATACAATTAAGCTATTTGAGCAGCGGGTTCAAGGCAGTGACTGCACACTTCAACACACAACGAAATTATGATCCACCTCGATTGCTCACACCAGTATTTATCAATGTTTCCCCACCGTGCGGCCACATACCTCGACTCCACTAGAGACTTCTTAAAAGTCTCTGCTCTGATTGTAAATCATACACCATGACAATATAACTCAAACACAATATAAAACAATGGTTACTTATTCTAATCTATAATCATTTAAATTATTCTATAAACTATGAATGTTAATGTAAGCCTAGCCATCTTCAGCAACTTCCAAGCTGTATTCATCCCTTCCTCCGACATACATATCATGCGACATCGGACACGACATCGCAACATGCAAACGTGATAGGACGCTCTACCGTCTACGTGTTTTTGTGGTAATCATAATAGTTGCTATGAGTATATTGTTATGTGTTTATTTTTGTACTCCTAGTGAAAACGAGTGTTAGCCAGATAATAACAAAATCGTTTATAAAACGAGATTTATCAAGACACCTCCGTGCTAGAAAAAAAAATGATTTTCCAAAAGATCACAGTTTTTCTATTAATTTCTGACAAAAATCTGATTTATATCCGTTTTTACTAAGTACACAGATATATGGTCATCATTTTGTTTACCGATGGAACATGTTATATACTCTCTATCTCAACAGGTGAGCAATACGCAGTGTTTTTCCTACACATTCAATCGTAAAACTGCAGATACCTGTAAACAAAAATATTTATACAAACAACATTCTGTTGTTACAATCTAACAATAACAGAATATTGGTTCTGCAAACCAGTAAACCTCTATAAGTAATTACCTCAATAAATTAAATATTGCGTATTGACTTAATTAATATTAGAAAAACGTGTTGGTCATACGGACACTGGTTACGTCTACGTAAATAAATATTTTTTTTACATACTTTGTTTATTGTCCATCTACGGTTTTACATTAATGTCTACTGTTTCTATTGTATACTTTATAAATATATAGAAAGAAAATTTTGAGGAAGAAGATGAAAAGATTGCTTTTCAGAAGCACTGAACATAATGAGGTATATAATGACGCCAATGACGTCATTATATGCATAATGATTAAAGTTCTTATCGATTTTAAACAACCAAGTGGAACGTCAAATTCTCTTCGACTCTGTTATGAACGCAACAAAAGACTTTACGAGGCAGTAAAAGACATTGGTCACACGCAAATTTCGGCGTCAGTTCAGTCCACCCTGAACTAACTGACTGATCAGAATCATGAGATAATTATCGTGTAACACTCGGACTAATAGACGGACTAATAGGTCTGGATTGACGCAAATAATTTTTTTTAGATAACATTCGTCAGTCTGTTTTGAGTGATAGAAAACTGATACGAGACTGATCATGTAACCTATCGTCCTTGCGTCAGTCACTGTCATAGCACAGGCCTTTTATTTTTCTTTATTATCATATCCGACTACAAGAATGTTGTACTCTGTGTCCAAAAGGCGACTTTGTTATAATTTTAGCAGTCTGTTGTCAGTCTGGACTCATCGTCTAACGATGACAATTTTCCGTCATTCTAGCATCAGTCAAAACAGGAATTGAATCATAGACTGAACTGATGCCAGGATTACCGGTGTAACCGATGTCAAAGACGTAATTCAATTTTTGTTTAAGACCAAAAACTCCAGATAGACCTTTTCCCTTTTACCGTAATTTATCCCTAATTACGCAGTACTACGTTCTGTTGTTTACTGGTCTTAATGGTGAGATAAAGTAGATAATTGAAGTGAAACTTCTTTATCGGGGTTGGAAAAAAATTTAGTGTAACATTTTTTCGTTACGCGCCATCTTTTTTTTCCGTTACGCGCCATCTTTTTCTTATCCCTACCACGCGTGATATTAGATAGATTATTATAGATTAGATTATTAGATAAAGTTTAATAAAAGCCTTTTATTAAACTTTATCTAATTTAACTTTATTTAACCAATTTCTGTAAAGTTGCGAATAGTAAATTATTTTTTGAAAAATAACGTCATAAAGAAGTTTCACTTCTTACGAGTGTACGCTAGTACACGCACACATTTTTATATATGAGGTGTTTTAACTTACTCCTCAAGGATAACATACTATATTATTAAGCTTACTTACGTGCTTACGTAAGCTAGCTTACTTGACTTCAATCTAATCTGGGGTTGATTATAGAAGTCCATGGGTGGAAGTAACCCCACTTACCGTCGCGTAGACCGGACGTTCGTCATTATATAAATATTAGAGAAAAGTATACGTTAGCATACTATTTTGCATCAATATACTGCACTTTGCACCAACATAACACCCATCAAAATCTACTGAAAGGACCGTAAAACACTTATCATCGAACAATTAAACCACTTCCGTTCATAAATGGTTCAACCGCGTGCAAATGTAGCTCATACACGTGATTTTACTAAAACATTATTGTATTCGCTACTGACATAACGTTAAACTATACAAACCGTAAAATAAAAGATCAATGTTTGACAACCCGCGTGGCAGAGCGGTTACCATACCGGTCTGACACGCAGTGGCTTCCGGATTCAATCCCCGGCCAGACAAAAAAATTAATGATGAATTTAAGTTCGTGTTTTGGGTCTGGGTGTTTGTGTATTCGTCTTTCCGTGTATCCATGGCACCCACAACACAGGAGTAAATCTTACTGTACGACTATGAGTGTAAAAAGCGTTTATTTATAATAAACTAAAAATGTTGAAGAATATATCGAAAATAATTTAACAATGTTATTATACATTCAATTTTAAGCTCGTGGCCTCACTGGCCTAACTCTTTAGCGGTTGCAGTAACGGCTTATCGATGGGTTATGAAAAAACATACACTGGAACATAGAACCGTTTTTAAAAGTGTAACAGTGGGAGTTCCTTAAATAAAAAAAAGGCCAACTGTTAACACGTATATTTAATTACAAGTTACAAAGGTCGTGGGCAAATAAGGCCCGCCTAATTATTGCCCCGTGTCGGTACTCCCCTGGCTCTGCTGAGAAGTTGGCGACAGCTGGAGAGTCGTCGGGCGAAGTCCGTTGAGCTTCCTGTGTCGTCACTGGCTCGGGAACAATCGGAAAAAATCCAAATCTGGATTTTGGACCCCAATATGGGGTTATCCGAATTACAATATATATTTAATAAAATTAATACGAATTCCAGTGCTGCGGTATAAATATGGTTTTTTCAAAAAAACGTTAGATAATGATAATTGTAACGGTAAGCGTAAGCGCAGGATATCAGTCTGTTCAATCTCGAGTCGCCGTCGGAATGAGGCCGCGTCTTAGGTCGAGACCCCCCCGCACTCAGCGGTTCATTTGAATAGGCCAATCAGCGCCCAGAAATTGTGCGAGGCACAGACTACACAATGCATACGCGGCAGATGATGAATGCATCGATATCGTCAAAGATAATTACATTCGTACGGCCAATTCCAAATATTATATATACAATAATAATAAATAAATAAAATTAATATACATATATTATGATAATGTAACTATAACGTTACAGTTCCCCCTCGCCTACCAAGGATTTTATTTACTCAGAATAAAATACGACTAAATACAAAATTACTTATTGAGTCCTGCTAACTTCAAATCCTTTATGTGCCAAGTTCCAATTTCTTTCCCGGACATATCCTCTAAAACATAAACGAGGGGAGATTTTTTAGCAATAATACGGCATCTAATAAATTTGGGAGCTAATTTCTTACTAAATCTCTTATCCTTATCACTAAGAAAATAAGCCCTCTTCATGACTATGTCACCGACATTAAATTCCGCCGATTTTCGACGTAGGTTGTAATGACTCGTATTTTTTATATGAGCCTGCCACAATTTAGACTGTACTTCATTAAATATGGAGGATAGACAGCCTAAATTATCCGTGTAAATATCGCGAGGTAAAAATAAAAGTTCATCGCCCAGATCAGAGTCCAAGTAATGAGACCCACAGGGTACAAGCTCTCTTCCGTAAACTAAAAATGACGGCGTATAACCCGTAGCTTCACTAACTGAGCTGTTTATAGCAAACTGAATTTTGGGGAGGAAGGTATCCCATGTTCTATGGTCATCATCAACAAAGGTTGAAATACAGGTTATAATTGTCCTATTATGACGTTCCACTGTATTTATTTGCGGTGTGTACCTAGGTGTGTAATAGACATTGGGGACATTATATTTTTTGAAAAATGCATCAGTCGATTTGCTAACGAACTGGCTTCCATTATCCATAATTACAGTCTGAGGAATACCATGCACAAGAAAAACGGAGTCTTCTAAAATTTTAATAACTAGGTCTGCCGTGGCACGCCTTATGGGAAAAATAAGACTATATTTTGAAAAGCAGCATGTGACTACCAATATGTAGCTATTTTGTTTTCGGCTAACAGGCAATGGACCCATTAAGTCGACCGAAAGTACCTGGAATGGACGAGAGCAATGTTTTGGCCGACCCAATTCGCCTAAAGTTTGATGGTTTTGAGCCTTATAAGATAAACATTTAACGCACGAATTGACAAATCGGACTACATCGTTAAACATTCCCGGCCAAAAGTACCGCAGCGATAAACGACGATAGGTTTTTGATATACCTAGATGCGCAGCAGTTGGCTCCGAATGGTTTTCCGAAATAACGTCATTTCGTAACTCAGAAGGAACGACTTCCTTCCAAGAAAAATCCGAAGTTAAATGATTTTTACTCTTACAAAATTTAAATAATATATTATTAGTAATTTTAAAGTTTGGGAATTTGTCGGAATTTAATACACATTCATTATAAACGTTTTTATACCACGAATCGCTAGTCTTCAAGGAAAAATTTACCGAGTTAACTGCACTAACCGGAAAAGTCCGCGACAAGGCGTCTGGGATAACATTGTCAACGCCGCGGCGATGTTTAAGTTCGAAATTAAATGACGACAAACGAACTCCCCAACGTGCTAACCTTCCGGTAGGGTTACTTAGCGATAGAAACCATTTTAATGCACTGTGGTCTGTATATACAGTGAATTGCTTCCCATTTTCTAAATAACACCGCCAATGTTCCAAAGCAGTTAAAACAGCAAGAGTTTCGCGCTCAGTAATACTATAATTTTTCTCCGCCGCTGATAAGGTCTTGCTCATATAAGCAATCGGATGTTCCTTTCCATCTATGGTTTGCGTAAGCATGGCGCCTATTCCATAATTGCTTGCATCCGTATGGACCTCAAATTTCTTATTATAATCAGGGCAGGAAAGTACTGGCGCAGAAACAAGGCATTCTTTCAACTTTTTGAAAGCAGTATCCGCTTCAGCAGTCCACTGAAAAGGCGGAGCTCCTTTTTTATGAGAAGTCAGCTTATTTAGAGGCCCCGCTATAGTACTAAAATTAGGAACAAAACGACGGTACCAGGTAGCAGTCCCCAGGAAACGTTTTAAGTCCTTACGACAGCTAGGTGTCGGATAATTAAGGATCGCTTCCACCTTTTCTGGGTCAGTTCGAAGACCGCACTGATCAACAACGTACCCCAGGTATTTAAGCTGACTTCTAAAGAAGTTACACTTTTCTAAGTTTATTGTCAAATTTGCCTGCTGTAGTTTTTCCAGAACTCTGCGTAAAAGGGAAACATGGCTATCAAAGTCCTTACTTACGATGATAATGTCATCAAGGTAGGCGAACACCTGCAATTCAAACTCGCGAAACATAAGGTCAACTAAACGTTGTTGGGTCGCGGGAGCATTGGTGAGTCCAAACGCAGTTCTTTTAAACCTGAAGGTTCCTCTTGTAGGAACGTAAAATGCTGTTTTATCTCTGTCTTCTGGCACAATTTCGATTTGCCAAAAGGACTTAGATAAGTCTAGAGATGACAGAAATCTTGCGTCACGTAAATTGTCTAATATTTCAGACACATATGGAAGGCTATAGGCATCACGTGCAGTGATAGAATTCAACTTACGACTATCAAGACAGAGCCTAGGTTGACCATTCTTTTTAGAGACCAATAAGACAGGGGAAGACCAAGCACTTTCGCATGGCTCGATAACGTCGAGCGCCAGCATTTCATCAACCTGTTCAATTAAAATACGTTGCTTTTCTGGTGACATGCGATAGTATCGTTGGCGAATAGGCTGAGCGTTACCTGTATCTATGCGATGCTTGATGAGGTCTGTTTTACCTAAGCCATGTCGTTCGGAAGAAATTTCCTTAAACTGGTCAATAATGCTATCAGCTAAAGATTTTTGCGAATCACTTAAGGTATCGTAACTCTGTAACACAGGATCCTGCATCGCAGTAGTAAGGGTTACGCCATCAACACTAATGGCATGCAAATATTTAGGAAACAGCTTAAATTCACGCCAAAAATCTACACCGAGGATAAGATGGGTGTTTATTTCTGGAATAACAAAGGCTTTGATAACGCGAAACTGATCTTCAAACTGGATTGGGAGATTAATGTATCCAATACTGTGCAAGATTTGTCCACCAGCTGCTGAAACTGAGACTTTACAGTCTGTATTAACAAATAAACCGTGCGTTTCTAGATTTTTATGCATATTATTACCTATAATTGTTACGGCTGAACCAGAATCGAGAAGACCACAGAATGGAACATTATTAATTATAATATTGGCATAAGGCCGTGTATCATTTATTGGGCTATTTGGCAGAATTGTGTCGATTTTATAACTTTTAAAAAATAAACTAATAGTTTGAAGCCAATTTTTCCAATCACTTTCATCAAACTTACTATTGTGAGTACTAGTAACGACACAATTCTGCCTACTTAGTTTTTTGAGGTAGATGGACGTTTACTTATACAGTCAGGACACTGAGGTGTTTTAACATCTTTACGACCACAAACGAAACAAAAAACAATACTTTTGTCGGCCTGACAATTTCTCAAATTATGAGTATTATCACGACATCTTGGACAATATTGAGTTTTCGTTTGAGATATTTCAGTTAATTGAACAGCATGTACATAATTTTGATTCTTATTATTTTCAGTAATTTGTTCATTTTTATTTAAATTATAATTCTGTTTGTTAAATTTTGTATATGTATTAAAGTTTTGTTTTGTTTCAAATTTATTTTTATTTCCCACATAAGCGAATTCAGGTGCTAATGTATCTGAAGAGACTCTCGGTGGTTCATGAAAATGAGCTAAACGAGCCTGAACATCTTCGTAGTTTCTACAGATACGTTTTAGATCCGCAATGGTATTTATGTCCGCAGAAGAAGCTAGAACATTAGCATAAATTGGACGGATATTATGAAGCAATATTTCTAATTTCTCAGACTCCATAAGGTTCTTTGACAGAAGGGAAAACATACCCTCTATATTTGCTAAATAAATTGTTATATTTTCAGACTCTCCTTGCGTTCTCGAACGGATTTCAGATAATAATCTATAATCATAATCAGGCTTGCCAAAATCCTGTATTAATAATTTTACAAGGTCGTCCCAGTCATTAACCTGACTTTTAATACTCCTATACCAATGCAAGGCATCACCTGTGAGTATTTCAGTAGCGTGAACTAAAATAGTTGAAGTTGCTGTATTCCGAGCCTCACAAAATTCATTTATGCGCTGTATAAATGACCTTACACAAGTTTTCCCATCAAATTTTATTTTATTGATTTCATTTGAACCCCGATCACAATGAACCGTTATGTTCAGAGGAGTACTCGATTCGTTAGTATCCTTTGAAGAAGAGCACTTCGAAAATGAACATAAATTATCAACAGTGCCATCTTTTAAAACTTGAAATTTGTCTAAAAGTTCTCTATATCTATTTACGCACTCGTCGTATAACGGTTGGGTAACATTATCACATTTGGAAATGCGACTCAGTCGATGATATAAGTGGCTAAACAAATTCTGAGTCCGCAATGCTTCATTCCTTTCGAGCTGAGACCCTAAACTCGAATTTATTTTATTTAGTACTTCATGTATGCCCTCGAGATCCTCGGCGATCGGCAATGAACTGAACAAAATGTCCTCCGAAGGAAATAAAGGCCCTAACTTAGCAATTTGCTTACGCAATTCCTGGACAGTGGATGCCGGTGTCGTACCTCTAATCTTTACCTCATACTCTAATTCGGATTTTTGAAGCGATAAAAATTTAATCGTATAATCCATATTAAAAAATAAAAAAAGGTAAGTGTTGAACCAAAAAAGAAAAAGAAAAAAAATAATATTAAAAATAAAAAGGTAAGAACTAATTACTCCAATCCGTTACAAAAAATAGAAATTGATTTAACGTTTTTTTTTTTTTTTAGTGCAAAATTAACTATATATGTTTTTTTTAAGACAACACAGAAAGAGGAAGAAAAAAACAAAATAACATACAAAAAAAACAAAACAAAAGCATAAGCATTAAAATGCAACTATTGTGTTCCCAATTAAAATCACAATCCCAACTCAACACTTTTAAAAAAACAATTACACAATAAGAGAAAGAAAAACAAATATGAGCACAAATTTAAGAAAAATATATATTATATGTGTAATGTGCACACGTTATTAACTAACAAAATTACAAAAGGAGAAAAAAAAAAACAAAAAAAAACAGGAAATATCCTTACATGAAAAAAAATTAGGGACACCGTAGTTGCTGGCAAGAAAAGACAACAAAGTAAAAAAAACGTTTTACACAAATAATAAAAGAAGCACACAACACACAACTACTATTACTACGTAAGCAATAATTAGGCCATATATATTACCACGTTAAAGGGCGCCAGTGTAACAGTGGGAGTTCCTTAAATAAAAAAAAGGCCAACTGTTAACACGTATATTTAATTACAAGTTACAAAGGTCGTGGGCAAATAAGGCCCGCCTAATTATTGCCCCGTGTCGGTACTCCCCTGGCTCTGCTGAGAAGTTGGCGACAGCTGGAGAGTCGTCGGGCGAAGTCCGTTAAGCTTCCTGTGTCGTCACTGGCTCGGGAACAATCGGAAAAAATCCAAATCTGGATTTTGGACCCCAATATGGGGTTATCCGAATTACAATATATATTTAATAAAATTAATACGAATTCCAGTGCTGCGGTATAAATATGGTTTTTTCAAAAAAACGTTAGATAATGATAATTGTAACGGTAAGCGTAAGCGCAGGATATCAGTCTGTTCAATCTCGAGTCGCCGTCGGAATGAGGCCGCGTCTTAGGTCGAGACCCCCCCGCACTCAGCGGTTCATTTGAATAGGCCAATCAGCGCCCAGAAATTGTGCGAGGCACAGACTACACAATGCATACGCGGCAGATGATGAATGCATCGATATCGTCAAAGATAATTACATTCGTACGGCCAATTCCAAATATTATATATACAATAATAATAAATAAATAAAATTAATATACATATATTATGATAATGTAACTATAACGTTACAAAAGTAGTTTAAATATTCACAGAGATATAAACCTCTTACCATTTTTGTCTATGGACGGTGTACTTATGTATCTGTTCTTTTTGTATCTATAGTGTAATAACTACGAGTATTTATTGTAATAATGCTTTTACAAGAAATATGTAAATGGATAATCACTTAACAAAAGCATTTAAAGAGAATTAAGTAGTATAATGTTCATGTAAATTATAATATAAATTACCTATTTAACTTTACAATCATTTTAATAATAACTTTACGCCTAATTTAACATGACGTTCAAATTAAAAATACCGAATACCTAAATATATAATTATTTTTATATATGTATATAACGCAAACGCAAAACATAAGAGCGTGGAATAATTTGATTATATGTAATTAAATGACCATTTAGTCATCATTATACTGGATGGTTTCTGTTTCATTCATAAAATCTCTATATAATAATACGCGAAGCAAAAATTTGTGATTCGTTTTTAAGATACTTGCCGCAGGCGGAGGCTTATAGTTGATGTAGAGAAGGATTGCGCAATGCTAATATTTTTGTTCAAATAATGCATAAAACATACAATATAAAATCAACTAAAACACACTCACTACCTTCCATTTGATATAAATTCATATATAATAAACGAAATAGAACATTAAATTTCTTACTATGAAAACACATAACGTCATAAATGTCAGATGTCTTTGTCAAAATACCCGCTATTGCTTTTAAATGCAGCTTAGTTAATTTAACTTCTTTTTACCTTTAAAGCCGCGTACCCACCTAGCGCACAGGCTCGCGCGGCAGCCTCGCGAACCAAACGCTCGGCTGGTGTGGACGTGCCTCGGCCTGCCTCGGGCGCGCGTTTGCTCGACCGAGCACGGCTCGGCCCCGAGCCATCTGTTGTCGGTAAACTTGACGCGCTCAAAGGTGCCTCAGTGAGCGCTGTGCGTTAGGTGGAGACGGTTATGTTCTGGCTCGCGCGCGAAGCTACTACAACTTCGAACTCTTGTACGGACATTCTTGTAAAATTATGTACAGTCTGATCATATACTAAATCTCCAAGTAATCTATTTCCATATTGGTGACGACGCTCGTAGATTTTTCTAATCCAAAAGCGTCTAGGTTTTTTCTTGATACGTGACTGTTTGCGTTTCTTTAAACAATAAGCAGCTAGGAAAATAGCTGCAGCTGAAAATACACGACTGTCCATTACGAATACTCGCGGACTTATGATGGCTCAGCCTGCCTCGCGAGGCGGCCTCATGTAAATTGAACAAATCTACTGAGGCTGCCGCGGGAGCCATCGCTCGCGATCCGGACACCGAGGCTGCCGCGCGAGCCTGTGCGCTAGGTGGGTACGCGGCTTAACGGGTGCGTTCAAAATAACTTGAAAATTATTGCAATTTATTTCAAAGTTTAGTTTTTTAATTTAAATTACGGTCGAATTACGTCAACCGTTGCGACGAGTGACTATTGACTAATAATAATGAAACATGTGAAAAGAAATATTCATACATTAAACTTGGTTTTTATTTGTTCCATCTTTGCAGTTATACAATATTTCAATAAATAAATCAGTGTGATTTGACCGTCGAGGTCGAGGTATCGAATGTTACGTCACAGCAAATTGTAGCGTAAAGCAATTCTTAAATTTCAGTGGAATGGAAGTGCTGTGTTAACTCAGCCATGTTCCTCCTCATAATTGGCAATGTATCTGTAATTGGCTTCAGTGCGATAATCTTATTAATATTATAAATTCGAAACTAACACCCGACTAACAAAATGTCAGGAAATCTGACCAAACACTATCGGTCAGATTTCCTGACATTTTTAATCATATAGTTTGTGACCTGGAGACCTGGACACATTAGACAGTCATTACTGTAAGTAGACGTAACCGAAACGGGCGAAATGTTTTTTTTTAATATTTGTAATCCTTGCTCTCTTGCTTCCCTGATACGCGAAGAAGGATATTGTTTTGAATAAATTATTTATTTAAACTCTTTTTAGTTTGTGTCAAAATATTACCTTTATAGGCTAATAACTATCCAATGTTATTGTAATTATAAAATCGTTCCTTTCGCGTCGATTCCACTGATATGTCATATGTTACCATGTATCAAGTCGATACAGGTGTAATGAAAGAAATGGACATACATACAAACATATGTACGCTCAAAAAATATTACCCTCCTTCTGTCGTATTCGGGTACAAACAACTCGTGCTACACGTGTTAACATGTGCTTCTGCCAACATCCTTGATGCACGACTATACCTTGGTAGCTCCAACAGCATCCGGACGTCCCTGTAGTTCCGGGATCAGAATGGGGCTACGGTATGCCCTGCCTGTCGTAAGAGGCAACTAAAAGGGGCTTCCGGGGTTGCGGGTTAGAGTCGGAGCTCGAACCGTCCAGTCTGGCGACCTCGGAGAGAGCGGCGGTATATGTGGTTGCATACCATTGTAAAATCCAGACTGAGCGATGAGCCCAGCCATCAGGAGGAGCCCGATGTAACGCGCTCAGAGGACTCCGGTTGCGCAGTCCTCTCTGCAGCTCCGAAGACGATCGCTTTTAAAGGGGTAAGAATCCCACCTAACCGAGCGCCGCTCTCGCGGCGTCGAATATATTTTGAAGGATTCCCCTTCGAGAAAAAAAAAAACAGTATCCTGAAGCCATTTCTAATATTGCTACATTTATGAATGCATATAGGTACACTTGTATGTAGATGCCAACATTTGTAGGGCTACACGTTGGGGCTCGGCAGTACTTATAGCAGGGTAAAGGTTATTTCGATAACAATATTATAATTATTTACATTGCACAGTCTTTTTGCTTGTCGCTAAGGAAAGGACGTTTCAATGATTGTACCCTTAAACCAGTATTGAAAGGTAGAATTAATAACAAACCTACATTTATTGCAAGCTAATAAAATGGTAGTGCTACTGTTTGGTTATGCATTTTATTATCGTCATCGACTTCGAATAATTAAGATACAACGGTAAGTTGTTTTCCCTTCTGTTTGTAAGAACAAAACATACGTTGTGTGGCTCGCATAAATAACTACGTGGTACATATGTTATACAACGTTTCTTTGATACATTGAACACGTGGATAAATCATTGAATTTTATTTATTACTAGCTGATCAGGCGAACTTCGTTTCGCCAGAGAAAGATCAGACTTTAGATTTTAAAATTAATAAAACATAATATTAACCTAACCAATCCTATATAAAACGCTCCAGTTAAATCTAGTCCTAAACCACAACATAAAAAGTAATCCCAAGACAAAGTGGCTAACATCTATGGTTTAGGAAGATTGTAGCACTTAATGAAAGCAAAGGAGTCGAATATCAAGTTTTTCATAAGTTGAGATAAATAAATTATTAATATTGCCTACTTAAATTATACCAATTTAATATAACATTCACATTATATTAGTGTTACACAAGATATATTGAAATTAACAAATTATAAATTAGCAAAGGACGAATAAGTGGCACATCAATGTCACATATTTAAACCGCACATAAGGTCTCTGACTAGGTCACACTATTACCAACATTTGTCAATTCTTATCCACTGTGAATATTGAGGCTTAAAATTGATTAACAAAGTTGCTTCCCGCTATCTGTCCCTATACAAACAAAACACACTAATAACTAAGGACCAACGTTTTAGCTAAGGCACCTTTCAACCAAGCTCTGTACACTCAATCAGGCACATGAAAAACCGGATGTCATTTCATGTAAATTAAGTGAATTCGCAAAAGTTGTTTTTGATATGTTGTCTTACAATTATATGTAATTACGTATTATAATAATAGAAAAAAATCTTAAGCTTTTTAAAAAATGTAAAATTGCCTACCCAATATGATAGGTATTGGGTGTTACCTGTAAAGATAGACGTAAGTCTGTATAAATAAATAAATAAATAAATAAATGTATGCTTAAATCTTTAAAACTACGCTACTGATTTTAATGCAGTTTTTAATATCTGGAGTGATTTAAAAGGAAGGTTTGTATGTATAATAACTGCATAATATAATGATGGAACACTGATGATTTTAGATTTTTGTCTTTTAGGTGAAACGAAGTTCGCCGAGTCGGCTAGTACTTACATAAAAGCAGTTATATACCTTGTTGTATCAATTCTTTCGCTATAATGTTCCATATCTGTAAAATGTGCCTACTACACAAAAAAAATGTTTATACTCGGATGTATAAAATATAGTTTAGTTCCGAGTTTTTATTTATAGACAAAGGTGTACTTCCTATAATTCAATTCGTTAAGTTACACTAAGCCCTTAGAAAACAAGTTAATTAAGCACTTACAAATAGAAATACAACTCTTGAGCTTCTATAATTAAACACGGCGACTATTATCAGTGGTTGAAAATAGAAATGTTTCAATTCTATTCTAACTCAGCAATCAAGCTAAGTACATAAAACTACATACATTATAGTATGTTTTAGTATATCGTGTCAGCGGTATTGTCAGGGCCTGATTAACCCTTCAGCTAATTAGGCTGCAGCCTAGGGCGCGAAGATTGAGGGGGCGCGCTGATATCGTGTTTTCGCATGCACTACTAATCTAGCGTCATTGCATCTACCCTACATATTTCAACTAGACCGAGACAAAATGTAGATTTTGCGACCTTTTTTTTGCTCGACAAGCTATAGTTAATACTTTTAGGCCGACTGTAACACACCTGGTGGGGGCGCGTCCTTATAATTAGCCTAGAGCGGCCAGAATTCTTGTTCAGTCACTGGGTATTGTGTTCGTCGCCGTTTTCGTAGGTACTAAAAAGTGTTCTTGTTCTAAGAACAAGGTAATCATTTATCGTAAGCGGTTTGCATATCGGAAATATCAGGACCCTAGTCGTAGAAAATATATAGTGAGCTAAATGTCTAGTAAAGTATGATTTTAGACTAGTATTATCGCAGAATTAATACATTTTATTATTTAACGGGTACTCACGATACGCGGTTTATGAATTCGTATAGTCTATAAGAATTCATAAACCGCATATCGTGAGTACCCGTTAAGTAATAAAATGTCTAGTAAAGTGACGAAACAGATGGCTGAAAGGCGTCATTTTCTCAGCACGATAATACTAAATCTGAGCGATTGCCAAAAAATTCAATCACGTCTATTTTAAAATGTGGCTATGTGACATTTTTCAGTGTCGAAGACCTAGTACTTCGAAAATAGTATTTCACTTTTATCGGAGAATAACCTCATAGTTAATTATAACTTTGTTATCTACGAGCTTTCATTGACAACTTGGCTTGCTTGTATCCCCTCTTTTACGATAATACATCTACTTAATTATACAAAAGCAAATATAATATAAGTAAATCAAAAAATGCGCTCGCTTTTTTACTCATTTTCATGTGTGCCCCAAAGCAAGCTTAAGCGCTTTCTGTTAAGGTAATAATAAAAAGGTGTGTAATATTAATGCAACCAAAAATACCATTTGTGCGGGGTCGACCTTTGAGCATTATTTATTTATTTATATCAGGCTACAAAGGCCCATAGAAACTAATACACACATACAAGTAAACAATATAACAAATTAGTATATAAAACTTAATAAAACGACGATACTATACAAAATAGAAACTAACCATTACTTTCAGCTACAGTAAATCGATTTGTTCATATAGTCATATTAGCAAATAGTTGAAAATATTTTTCCAGTTATCGTAAACTATTACAAATGATGGTGCAATAATCTTAGATCGCGAAAATAGTTACCTACTTTTTATAAATAACGTTACAATCTGGCAAACAGTTTATCTCAGTGCCCAAGGCAAGTTTTAGGGTAAAGTGAGATAGAATTACGGTACCCCCACGTTCACTATTGTCCCACTCGTACGTACAAGGTACAAGCGCAAACCTGATACTGGAAATATCTCGATAACACTTTAAGTTAATATTTAATTATTGGATTTTATTGACTTCTGAGGACTTCTCTTTGGAAAGCGGCCGGCCGACTCTCTTCTAAAGTAGAGTCTTGGTTGATTTCATATTATTCATAAGGTTCGTGCCTTTTCTTATCGGGAAAGTAAAAAGTATGTATCGTTTCTTTAATAAACCATAATAAAAAACTTTCATGACTTATACAAAGGAGTTCTATAGATAGAGCAAAAGTAACTATTTGCCTAGCTGTTAAAACATCTGTTTCTTAATGTGGTGCAAGAATTGTAGCCCACGATTACTACCTATTCACATATTCTTAAAAAAATACTATTTATAAATTCCTAACAAACATGATTATGAATAGGAAATGCACATCGAAGTGTTATTTTGAAGTTTATGAACATAATAACCTCATAATTGATGAAGTTGTTGTACTTAGTGCTGACGTACACATGTACACTTACTGACGTAGATATTTACCTAGTACTGTTTTATGCACTATTAATACCTTAAATATTTCTATTATGTAAATAAATAAGTATGGCGTAACTAGAGATCTGTTTGATATTATACTCCATACAATAGTAGGTACGCGAAAATAAAGACTAGGTACTTTTACTAATACAGGCGAATCGAACCAAAAATAGCTAATTCAAAGATTATCTTCAAACAATGAGCGATTTTGTGTAGTCATAGTAAAGAAATGTTTAAATTTAGTCGGCTTTCAAACAAACTAACTACAATTCTATTTACACATATTCAGTTTCAATTCAATTCTGAATGGGGAATATTCAGTGAAATTGTAGCTCCTACAGCTATGATTCCACGGAAAAACACTCAAATACACAGGTAAATTTATAATAGCTCTGATTTTACGGTGTTTAGAAAAACTTATATTTTCTGCAGTGATGGCGCTCACGAGGTCATGCTGGCGGACAATCGGAAGCCGCAGGTGAAGAGCAAAGAAACCAGGACACAAGAAGAGTATGAAGCTCTGCAAAGCTTCCTCCGTAGCATCAGTTCAACAGCAACCCTCCCTCCTTACGTTAAGGGTGAAACTTACTCATCTTCACGAGGGGTTTTTAATCAGGTATGTATAAAACTGTTTAAAAATGCGTAGTGACTGACACTTACCTATCATATTACTTATATGTAAATCCATAATATTAAATATTATGATAGAACACATGTGTAGTTACCGTTCTTTTTACGCCGATATTTTTTTATCTCACACAGCGCGTTAAAAACGTTTTACGTCAGTAAACTATTTATTGTTTTAATCAACCAATTACAGTAACACGGTTAAGTGCGGGCTTCTCCTAAATAGAATGAGTACATGATCCCGGCCAAAGCTCGCCAACTACGGACAGGTAGACTTCACATACCTTTGAGGAATTGTTTTAAATGATCTGTCAGATATACCGTTTTCCTCGCGATATTTTTCTTGATAATGAAGTTCCAATGGCTTAATAAATTAAAATAGAAGTCTTGCTTAATTCGTAGTTGCGCCTAAATCATACCTCGGCTAAAATCTCGGGCTTAGGTAATAGTAACCATCTCTCCTAGTGGCTAAATATGTTAATAAGAATCGGCCATATTGGTAGGAAAAATTATAACTCTTGTTACGCTGCTACCAATAAAAATATTTAAAAAGTATGTTTTTTCACCTTTTTTTGTAATATTTTTGCATATTATCTAAAGGCTTGCATATTGTATATTGTTTGTAACTTGTTTAACTATTTCTGATGTACTGATGCCTATAATTGAATCTTTTTTGACGTAGTAAAACCGGCATGGTAGTTGATATTTTTTCTGCGACAAATTTGAAATTCGTTCGATACTTGCGCCTATTTCGTACTTGGAGCAAGTTCTTAAAACGTACCGGTAACTTGGTGACTGCCAAGAATAATTGGCGAAGACCATCTGCCGGAATACTAAGACTTAATCTAAATACGTACTTTATACATTAATTATGCCCATTATGATTGTTAAGACTCAAAATCAATGATAACCGGAATTTAGACCCAGATCCCTCGTAGAGTGGCCGAAATTTACATCGTCGAGCTTTTTTACATTCATTTATTTTACCATCACAAATAATAGAAAAAAAATTGTCTTTCCTCATATGTGAGAAGATACCTTATTATTGTTCTCGAGGAGGAAACTTTCAAAAGGTAACCGACGCCGTGGGAGCAACGCAGGGTTATGTGAGATTTTTACCGCACAAATACCCCCCTGTGGCCGTCCTCGGCGCTACAAAGAGGACTACTGGATCTCCAAAGAAACGCAACTGGAATCCTCTGGCCGCGTTGCCCCATCAGGCTCCTACCAGATGAGCGGTTGCGCCCACCGCTCCGTCTAGTCTTTACGACGGTATGCGACCACATATACCGCCGTCCTTCCCGGGATCGCCTGGCTGGTCGGTTTCAGCTCTCACTCTAGCCGCCCGCAACCCCGGAAGCCCCTTTTAGTAGCCTCTTACAGACAGACAGGGGATACCTTAGCCCTATTCTGATCCCGTAACTACAGGGACGTGAGAAGATACCTAGATGTTAATTTCGCACAATAATGATAAATGGCAATCATGTAAGCACTAGGGCTTGAGTGTGATAATGAAAACGGGTGTATAATATTTAAATTCTAATATCATTATATTATAAAACATGGTTAATATTTTTTTTAACTTATTAAAACAAAAATAATAAAACTTATCGAGCCATAAGATTGCGGAGTCATGATAGTGGACGATGATGTAACATCGGGTTTCAACGTTTTTAACATTTTCCTAATATTTTACGTTTGTTATGTGAGTCAGAGCGGAAATGGAGGGAGATTACATTACAAAGCTAAGCGGGAGCGGCCGTACATCCGGCAATCTCTATAGCAGTTTTATTTGCGCTTAGTCGACCAATTAGGAAGATTTATGCCTATTTTTGTCGAGGTATAGGTACACCTCGGAGTGGCATAATACCAACATGTCTGTAATTACATAGAGACCAATACCTAGACTCTATTACTCTGGACGTACTTATATATTGAAGGGTGAGGTCCGGGCTCCCCTTGCATACTCGAGAAAAATGAAATTTCTTCCAACAGGAGAGCTCTCTTACGTTTTTATCCAAAAATTTCAGAGCGTATTTATTCCGGACTCCCTCTTTGTATCTTGTAAGAGAAAACTAGCGAATCATCGCACAATGTATATGACAAAGAATACTGATATACTGATACTGATACTGATATAAAACAACACTGTACCTATGTAAAGCCATATAAAATTAGGCCTTGTTCATACCTGTCTTAAACCCAACTATTCAGCGCTTATGCGAACATAGATAGACGGCCTTAAACATACTACATACAAGTGTACGTCGTCAACCCATTATTGTCCGCGGGTCTTCTCTCATAATAAGAGAGTTTTAGGCCGTAGTTTACCGCGCTGGCCAAGTACGAATTAGTAGATTTCACATACCTCTGAGAACTTTTTCTTTTAAGGACTCTCGGGTGCTTAGGTTTTTTTTACGATGAATTCCTTCATCGTATAGAAGTGATAATTAATTACTAATACGCAAATAAGAAAAATCAGTGGTGCGATCGAGAGGGCGTTTCAACTTATAGGCTATCACTGCTCTACCCTGCTCTAGAAAACATAATTGTAAGGTTTTAAAGGTAAAATGGATACTTTATGCTTTCACTATGACTACATCGAAGATGAAACTATTTCTGACTACTCGTATACCTAATTAAATACGTATTACGGTAGCATATAAATTAAGGCATTACGGTAGCATATGATGGGATTCTGAGAAACATCGTGCAATGTAGTGCTGACATAGCCGTGTCTAATGTTTAAATTATTATAGTAGAGAGACGGTATCGCATCATTATGTTACACATATAACGCTGGGTTCGCATCGTCGCACAAAAATATTACACATTTTCCTTCAGGACAAATTTTATCCGATTAGTGACGCATGTTTTGGGCATAATACCACTTACAATTTTATTACACTAATACTTACATCGCTAAATACTGAAACCGAGTACTACTGACACGACTTGTAAACTCTATTGACTGTAACGTATTAGGTTTGCAATTCATGGATTCCTTTTAAGCAGTGTCATATGTTATATTATTGACTAATCGCTTTCAGATTACTTATAGAACGACAGCTGGCGATTTAAAAAATAATGATGAATAGGATAGGATACAAGCCATCATTGTCCCACTGCTGGGCACGGGTCTTCTCTCAGAATGAGAGTTTTAGGCCATAGTCCACCGCGCTGGCCAAGTGCGAATTGGTGGACAATAATTACAATTAATTTATGCGGTAAAGATGAATGCTGATAAAAAATACAAATTAGCCGCTTCTAGTCACCAAACATCCATGTAATTTTACGTACCTTGCTCGTCTCATATTTATCATTTTTACAAAACTACCCACATTGTAAATCGTAAGTATTGTGTTCATACCAAGAATAGAATATTAGCACGTATGCCGAATATTTAATTTAATTTTAATATTAGATAAGTTCTCATTGTAGGTGAATGTTATTTCTTATGAGAATAAAGTTCTTAAACCTAATTATCATGTGAACAACTTGCAGAATTTGCGTTAAAATCGAGTACAATAAAACGCACAGTACACTGTCACGTGAACACAATCTTAGAGTATCAAATTATAATGTTTTTGTACTGTCAATTCCATACTATTACGATGATTGCGAACGTAATCACATACCAAACGTAAACATTATTTGCAAACGAAATAATGACCCATTTAGGTATATGACATACGACAAAATTAAGTAAGTACTTGATACATAACAATAGAATTGAGTTATATTTAAATGAAGGAAATGAGCGTAATTTGTTATTGTGGATACTTACGTTATGATACGTTAACGTCATTGTCAATTATTGTCGTAATGGTCTCCTCTTTGGGTGAGAGGGTGTCCTGGCAAACTGTACCGCGTTGGCCAAGTACGGATTGGTAGACTTCCCACTCCTTAAATAACTTTTTTTCAAGAACGTAAAGGTGTGGGTTATCACATGATGTTTTCGTTTACCGAAAAGCAGTAATACATTTCTAACACGCACATCATTTAGAATTATCAGAAATGCGTCTCTGGGATTTGAACCTAGGCCCTCCTGATTGAGAAGGCGAGTTGCAAACATTTGGCTATCACTGCGTACTGAGTTATGCAACCTTGGTATTTTAGTGGTTAGGTACATATTTTTTCTTGGATACAAAACTAAGCAAATACTTATGTGCTAATGCTTAAGCATTTAAACGCATAAGCAGATTAAAGTGACCAGATACTTATATCAGAGATCACACACTCGTGATTTGTATTGATTTACTATTTATTACTTATCACCACTCTAAATATTATCTCGTAGTAGGTGTGAAAAATATTTTATTATCTACATCTACATATATAATAATACGTGAAGCAAAAACTTAGTCTCCGTTTTCAAAATACTTACTTGCTGTGAATAGAGAAATATGAAATTACGCACGGTTATAGTTGATGTAGAGAAGGATTACGGAATACTAATATTTTTTTCAAATAATGCATAAAACTTACATAAATACCGGATTTGAGACAAACACATTTTTAATAAACGAAATAAAACAATCAAAAAACACATAACGTCAAAAATGACAAATGTTTATGTCAAAATACCCGCTTTTGTTTTTAGATGCCGCTTAGTTATTTAAACTTATTTTTACCTTTATCTGGTGTATTTGAAAAAGCTTGAAAATTAATACAATTTTATTGTATTTGAGAATAATGTTTTCGTGCTACTTTGGACAATATCAAATTTAGTTTTTGAGTTGAATTACCGTCGAATTTTGGCCGTTGCGACGGGTGCCTAGTACAATTACATATGCTAACCTTAAAATATGTCTCTAATCTAATAAAAATAGACTTAAAAATTATAAATATGCTAATTTATTATTTTTTGCTTAGAAAAATTATAACGTATTATCAAGGTTGTACCCAAAGTAAACTTATTCAAATATAGCTACAAACTGAAACATCAAGATGGTATTATGATAATAAAGATAGTATGTATATGGATTTTTGGCTCAGAATTAACCTTACCCAACGCAAATATTTATTAGGTTTCCTCAATTTGCTTCCATGTCAAGGACTAAGGCATTATTATGTCGCAGCCCATATTCAGCATTATTTTGCAAGCTTTTATTGCTGTTCAATAATAAAAAGATGGAAATATTACTTGTCGTGACACATCTTCCAAAAATATTCGTCGAATCTTATAACCTTAAACGAAGACCACACTGAAAGTTTTGCATAATTTACAAATAAAATATTTTATTATGAAATAAAACTTTTTGTGTCCCTTCAACCGCTTAACATATAATATAATCTTTTATTAAAAATATGAGTAAAATATATTGTTAGACTTTGGCAATAATAACACTCTTCACTTTGAATTTTTTTTATTAATTCGTACAACTATTCCCTATGTCAACAAAATTTACAATTTTATCCTTTGGCTGTTCTCGTCTAGAGCTGAGATAACAATTGTCACTTATTTCATGCGCCACTTTTTTAACACCGTGTGCATCATAGCTTCATCAAGTGTCTTCCCGCCTTTTTTTATACTTTTTTTAATCTACTTCGTATGATAGCTACACCTACCACTAATAAATTCTTTAGAATAACAATGTTACCTAGATTTATATTTATACTTAAACCAAAATCTATATTATTAAATTAAAAGATATAATAATTACTTAAGTAATATAAATAAATAGATCTTACGATATGTATATATTTATGAAATATTTGTAAAACCGGATGAATAAAGGCATTACGTTTACAGTATAGGTAATCATGATGAGTTTCGTTTTTGTCGAAAAGTAACACAGATAAAGATAAGTAGCAAAGATTTCAATACTAGTTCTCGGTCTTCTGTGGTAGGTATGTGTGTAAAATATATTTCATAAACATACCTACCTACCTACTTAACTCTGTGAGATAGAAACGCATTTGTTGAACACCTTAGAAATGACTTCATTTCTATCAATCGTCATGCGTTGTTAAAAGTGTATTAAAAGAACTAATCAATACACGCCAAGTACATGTATTGATTATGCGAATGTTACAAGAAAAAAACAGGGTTATATATCTGATTAATGAAGTTAAGAGTACTGAAAGTTGGTTGACCTGAGACGATCATAGACGACCATGGAGCGATGGCCTAAATCTTGCAATATATTATCGTTTACGAGTCGGATTTTACAAAAATGCAAATACTGATTTAGAACTAAAAACTTGAACCTAGCATAAAATTATACTAATGCGATACAAGTATCAACTCCATTTGAGTCATTCAGAACCAGCTAATTGAGACTAAACACATGAAAACTCACTAGTCAGATATTTTAGGATTGAAGTATCAAATGAGCATACAGTCCATCTGAGAAGAAAGGGCCGTTTAAGTATTAGATACGTAAGCACTATACGGGGCTGGGGTCTTTGTCTTTGCTTACTTTTTCTGACAACAAGAAGGGTAGGAACTTAAATAATGGTAACGGATAACGGCCCCTTTTCGAGGAAGAAACTTTCAAGAGGTAGGTACCCGACGCCGTGGAAGCGACGCAGGGTTATGTGGGATTTTTACCACATTAAAACCCCGCCGGTGGCTATCCTCGGCGCTACAAATAGAACTCCGGGATCTCCAAAGGAACGCAACCGGAATGCCCCATCAGGCTCCTCACAGATCCGTCCTACGCGGGGTTGCCTGACCGAACGGTTCAAGCTCCCACTCTAGCGGAAGCCCCTTTTAGTCGCCTCTTATGACAGGTAGGAGATACCGTAGCCCTGTTCTAATTCCGGAACTACAGGGACGTACTGGTAACGGCTCCTAAGAGCTCAATGTCTCCTATGTTCCTACATATCTATAACCAATTTCAAATAAAGTACGAATTCTATCTGAAATCAATCGCAGATGCTGTGCTATTCCCGAGAAATAAGATCGACTATAAAAATAAGCTGGAAACCACACCCTTCCACTAAAACGCCAGAATTGATCGACTCTAGAAATAGGTGTGGCGATGATACTATGCTCGTTCTACTAACTTACAAAAACAACTACTAGAACCTTCGTTAATTGGAAACTGTCAAGACCGTAGCCGACCACTCCCTATCTGGTCACACGAGGAAACAATCTATTTAATTGGGATCAAATGATGTTTGCATACTCGCCATAATGGTGGTTAGACCAAATTAATATCACAAGTGTGGAAGAGTACCCGATAATATATCATTCCAGACATAATACTGCATAGAAACAATTTCGATGTGAGGACTTTTCTCACTAGCTATTGTGATTTGTCGCACGAAGTTTTGAATTAGGTTTTTAATAATTATAACTCAACACTTCCTAAGTGCATTCGCATTGTATTGCAAGTAATAAATATCTTATTATTTATTTCGAATAAAATACCTACTAATTCTTAGCTCTCTGTTTTTGGAGATATATAGAAACAAATGGAAAATAAATAGATTACGTTATTCCCTTTTAAAAAAAAATTTGGTTGCCAAATTTACCATTTTCTTCTATAAGTTCCATTTACTTTTTTACATTTCTTACCTGTATTGGGATTTAATATATTTGTTTTATGCTATGTCATCTAATTAATACCTTTAGGTTTTTTTATTAATTTAGAACCTCTTCAACTGAACATGATCTGGAAATTTCGTAACCGTCTGTAATATTAGTTTTTTATATATTAAGGTACCATAAAATTATGACGCCATCTTTTTATATATAGTAAAAAAAGTCAACTAACATATTATAACCATTAGGTAGATAATAAACGAAAAGATGACCATTTAATTTAAATGCATCTATATAAATGCATGGATGTTAAAATGGGTAGCATAATAAAGTTAATTAATGTTGTTTTTTTTATTTTTTTTATCTGATTTAAGTAGCAAACAAGCAGTCCACATCATGGTAAGTGGTCACTGCCGCCCATGGGCATGTACGAGTATAACCAACTTCATATAAAACATAGGTTCTATCTGTAGTCAATTACAGATGCGTTCGTCCCAGTAGTTCCGGGATCAGAGTAGGGCTACGGTATCGTCAGTATTCCCTGCCTGTCGTAAGAGGCGACTCGAAGGGGTTTCCGGGGTTGCGGGCAGCTGGAATGGGAGCTTGAACCATCTAGCAAGGCGAACCCGGGAAGGACGGCGGCATGTGTGGTCGCGTATCGTCGTAAAGACTAGACGGAGCGGTAGGCCCAACCGCCCATCTGGGAGCATTAAAATCCGTAGCGTATTTTTAAAGATCTAAGCATACCTAGGGACAGCGAGACGCGACTTTGTTTTATACTATGTAGTGATTTTGTTTCAGTGCCTAATAACATGTGCCGTGCTGGTGCTGGCGGCGGGGGCTGGCCACCCCATTGGCTTCTCGGCAGTCGCGCTGCCACAGCTACGGACAGAGAACTCCAGCTTACAGATAGACGATGAGATGGGATCTTGGATCGGTGAGTACCTCTCACTTTTTTGTAGTTGGATTAACTCTAAAGAATGGTTACTCAAAAAATGTACGTTACTTAACTTACTAAACTTTACGTTAAATTCTCAACTTGGATATATTCGTAAATTATTTAGTTTTTTTTTTTGAGTATTTTTATCATTCCCAATTATCCCCATTTTTTACCATTAAAGCAGTAAAGCATTTCTTGCGTTTTGATAGAAGGGCGTGGTTGCCGGCACACCTTTATATAGGGAGACTAGCCCCGTAGTACGTAGACGTAGTCCCGAGAGTAGCCACGCGTCTGTGATGAACTTCTGATAAAAATAAGGGCAATGACTACTTACCACTGTGTGGACTGCATGATTTTCTATCTCAATCGGATAAAAAAAAATCTTACGGCAATATTAAAATTATTAAAAAAAACTCAATTTCTAGTTTTTGTATCATAGTTTTTATACCTAGGTAATACATAGATAGGAAAATTTAATTAACTTTGAATACATAAAATTTTTAACATTAGATATTTTAATTTTAATGCACAATGTTTTTCTAAGCTATGCGCAGAAAATTAAGAGTTAGGTTTACTGATATTACATCATACTCTTATCAAAAATCAATGTATGTATGTGGACAATCTCGTCGGTAAATATGTCGAACAATAGCGGGCGCGTTGATTGTGAATTACCTACATTTTAGATTGCAGATCGTTATCCTTAACATATGACAGAAAGAAATACTTTCTAGCTTCCATTACGACTTCTTTCTCCTGGACTTGTTTGTATGAATAACCGCACAATAAAAAAATCTGCAATTTTACGTTCAACATAGAATTTTAAAGAAAATAACCTACTATTTAAAACTTGGCACTTTGACTACGCCATTAAAGATTTTTAATTTATTTTTATTATTTTAAATTAATTTATTAAAGATAAGTGTTTTCAATATACTTACCTATATATTTTTAATTACGAATTACTACTCATTTAAAAATAATTACCTAATTACTTGTATTTAAGTAAAATTGTGGTGTGATCAACAAAATGCGAATAATAATGGTAACCATTTATCATTAAAAAATCATCATTTATCAACTAAATTATTACTACTTAGATAAATTCTCGGTGATAAATACAATTAAATATTTCATTTAATTTCTGTTCATGTTTGTTTTATATTTGTTGCACAACACGTTAAAACAATCCTACGGCTGTATATTTTACCTTTAAAAGGACTTTAAACCCTATATAAATATACACAGCGAAGGTATTTACCAAATATATTCAGTACCTACAGTGTAGTTAATTAAGTACTATCTGAAACTAATTTTAGCGACTAATATCCAGTAACAATCTTAGTAACAAAGATACGCCAAATTACTATAGCAAAGTAAAAATAAATACCGAGCTCATCTTTATTGTGGGTATTTGTTGAAGATCACCAAACTCGTTATCTCCGTTTTAAACCGTTTGCGTTCATCCCGATATCTTTCTTAACAATGTCACTTTAACGTTTATGTTACTTTATTAGTGGATTATAGCGGAAACGTTCTAACCAACTTATTTATACAATGTTATCAGTTTTTTTTACCAAGTCGGATTTAAAAATTTTTGATTAAAAGAACGAGTTTTCATAATCAAAAGCGCGGACACAGCGGACATTGGCTGGAGGATCTACATTTGGCGACCTCCTAGTTCGACAAAGTGCTGATTTAAAATCCTTAATTTTTTCAAAAGTCCACTCCTACCCGAAAAGCGGGACTGAGCCTGTCCCGCACGGGACATTTAAATTTCATCAAAAAATCGGAACGTCCCGCTAAATCGGGACATCTGGCAACGCTGAGCTTACCTATACCACCTACAACTAACTATTACAATATATGATGAAAAATATAATCTAGTAAAAATAGTGCTAATTAGTTGTTTCGAATCGGAAATCTATGTAGTTTGACTACGGTGATATGACCGCTATATTTGTTTTTTTAATAATGCACCAATGTCGTCGTACTGAGGTCCAATATTTAAAGTTTAGCTAAACAGCATTCCATGCAAGACGCAATTAAAAATAAGCAATAAATATAATTAATTAAAAGGCAGAAGTCCTGAAATATTATTATTATATTAATACGTGAAGCAAAAACTTGTGACGGATTTTTAAGTAATATGCCGCGGACGGATTAGTATGAAATTTTGCACGGTTATAGTGGACGTAGAGAAGGAGTGCAGAATGTTAATATTTTTTCAAATAATGCATTTTTCATACATAAAATCAACTAAAGACACATTACACACACTGCCTTGCATTTGTCACAAACACATACATAGTAAACGAAATAGAACATTCAATGTCTTACTATGAAAATACATAACGTCAAAAATGTCAGATGTCTGTCAAAATACCGCTATTACTTTTAAATGCGGCTTAGTTAAAATAAACCTCTTTTTATATTAAACGGGCGCGTTCAAAATTACTTGAAAATTTAAAAATACTGGAATTTGAGAAATGTACTACTTTGGACAATGAAGTTTAGTTTTTTAATTTAAATTACGGTCGAATTTCGACCGATGCTACGGGCGACTAGTAAAGTAAAATAGCTATATAAAGTCGATTTCATTAATTTTTTTACTAGCTGGCCCAGCAAACATTGTTTTTCCATATAAAAAAATTAAAAAATATATCACTAAGGGTTATGATATATGAAAAAAGATGTTGGCCGATTCTCACACCTACTCAATATGCTCACAAAATTTCATGAGGATCGGTCAAGCCGTTTCGGAGGAGTACGGGAACGAACATTATCACACGAGAATTTTATATATTAGATGGACATGCAATCCACCTGATGGTCAGTGGCAACTACCACCTTATAACTAAAGTAACTAAATACATACAGAACAAAGACTATATCTAAAGTTGATGGTGAGTCTTATAAAAGCCGGGGGGTGAAAGTGAGCCGGGTGAGGACAACTCGACCGAAACGCAAGAATTTCTTCACGCTAAAAATAGGTGTGGCGTTTTTCCCTCCCAGTTGAACAATGTGTGTTCCACCACCTTGCAAAATAATCGGTTCTTGCATCATTTAAAAATAATGCCGACACTACAATGATCAATACTACTTTTGATCAATCTCGTATTCTTATTATAGATTCATTATTACTCTACTGTACTTGAAAGATTAGCTACACCTAATAAGCTACAGAAAAAATTGGTCATGCTTCACGCTCGTAGAACTTGAAATAATTATATATACCATCGACACTGTTGCCAACCAATCATTCGCGAAAACATGCATGTAAGAAATTGATTCCTCATATTTGATGCACGTGACAAAGTTTAGTGCTCTTTTACTTTTTATAAATCCTAATTATGTAATATACAAAAAGTAGCTAACAAACTTAATTTCTTCATTTATTTAATTATCTGATTAAATAATACCTAAAAGTTACTTAGTGACCGATAATTATGTACCTACTTTTATGCTTAAATCCTAAAAATAAGAGTTTCAACAGATAAATTCAATTGAAATTCTGAATCTCAGCAACACGACCATCTATCGGGTCCAAAAACTAAGACGCAAATGAAAAACTTTATCGTCCTTAGGCAGTCGGGTAAAAATAATTGAAAAGTCAAGCCGTCTAAGAGAACAATTACGAACACGTGCAGATCGGAGTTTATATTTATAAAGTAGTAGAGCAAGATCCCAGTGCTGCCAGACGTCACGTATTTTCTGACGGATGAAATGTGGACGATTGAGTAGTGTTAGTATGTACTATGATCGTATGCCTACCTGCTAGCTTGGTCAAACGGCCAATTTCCAGGTATCAGGTAATCAAGGTACATAAAAACATTACTTACTTCACGTAAATTCTCATGGCTGATTTTCATATATGTTTTCGAGTGTATAGTTAAAAATAAATTGTCAATACTCCCAGACACTTTCCGTCGGCCATATTGCTTGGCGGACGCCTTAAGGGTCTCAAAATAATTAGTTAACTTCACGTAAATTCTGACGCTCCATTTTTATATATGTTCATCCGACAACTATTTTAAAACCTTTGACAAGAAGACAGACCGAACCAAGGGGCCAATCATCCCCTAAACTAAATTTTAATATCTCTATGAGTGGGAGCTTGAGAGCATTATCTACGCGCATGAGACTGAGTGAGACCGACTGCGCTGTTATGGACATGAAAATTACTTAAACAGATATTTTATAATTTTTAGAACTTTTGTTGACAAGTAAATTATGGCAACAAAAATAAAAAAAAAATGACATATAATAAATAATACTAAAGGTAACCTCGATTTGGGTAACTTTGAACATTTTTTACAATATTTGTGATATTAAAATCTGTTTTATATTTATTGCACCTTGTTTTTATTAAATGAATAGTGTCCTTTTTAGCTGGTTTATTAATCTAACACAATAAATTTACGGAGAAAACAATTAAACTATCCACAATTACCCCTAAAACTCAAATTCAAAGTTATCCTTAGTTTTGGGTAACTTTGAATATAATTTTTTTAGGATATAAAATCCGTCATTAATCGAATATTTTAAGGTCTGAGTAAAATTAATTAACATATTTTTGTTAATTAAAACCAAATCTATAAAAAATACATTTATTTTGATATATAAATACAATGGTCTTGCCATATGAATCAAGGTCGATCAATTTGGTGGTAAAATAAGATACTAGTTTTTTTTTGATTATTTATTCCATCCATCCATAGGATGGACGGAACATCGGGTACCTTTGGAAGGTTTCCCCCTCGAAAACAAAAAAAAAAAAAGGATGGACGGAACATGGACATAACATAGGCCTCCCCTAAATGGCGCCACTCCAACCGGTCCTGTGTCCTCTGATCCAACGGTTTCCCGCTGTCTTCTTCAGGTCACCGGTCCATCTGGTAGGGGAGCGACCGGTACTCCTTTTGCCTAAACATGGTCGCCACTCGAGGACCTTTCTTCCCCATCGGTTATCGGTCCTACGAGCGATGTGGCGGCCCATTGCCACTTCAGCCTGCTAATTTTGAGAGCTATGTCGGTAAGCTTCGTTCGTCTACGGATTTCATCGTTGCCAATCATGTCTCGTAGCGAAATTCCGAGCATAACCCTCTCCATAGCATGCTGAGCGACCCTGAGCCTCCGAGAAAATTTTTTTTTTATGATACAGGTATCTTTGAACCGTTCAAAGTTACCCATATAACATCCAATTTCGACGTCGTCAAAAGTTTAACAGTTTTACGCAATATTCAACATGGGATACGGATAATACAGTTTCAAAATAATAATATACAATATACATTTTAAAGATAAACACCAAAACACACCTGTTTACGGTAAGTTTTATATTATAATTGCTAGCCAATCTTGAAATTGAATATCTAAATCGTGATCGTCATCATCAGCATTATCCTTATTTTCTTCCTCTGTAAAAAACAGGGTGAACAATGAAGGTCTAAAAAAAGTAAAGAGATACAAATAATATGAGAAACGAAAATAATTTACCTGATTGTTCTTCCAGCGACTCACTGACAAAACCCGGTAATTGATCTCCATCGAACCAATGAAAATCATATTTACCATCTTGTAGTGTCCAGCCATTGTTTTCGGGGCTGAAAATATTTATCATCTTCATACTTGCATTGTTCCAAAGACTAGCGATATAGCTAGCCCGTCGAAACTGTTGCCAAAGCTCACTTTTACAAGGTGGTAAGTTATTGGCATCGAAGTTTCTTAAATTCTTTCGATTGAATTCTTCATTTATATCATATACCATGTATGTATTAATAAACAACTGTAGTCTGGCAGCATCTACATCAATTATTCCAGGAACGTTGTAAACATCACAGATAAATTTTTGTATTATGTTGAATACACATTCTTCTTCATCTACATCACCAACAAAATCCAACGTACCAAAACGTTAAAAAAATATCTGTTTAAGTAATTTTCATGCCCTTAACAGCGAAGTCGGTCTCACTCAGGCTACGTACTTACGGAGCGGTTTTCGCCCGCGGCCGCCGCGGTTGCGGGCCCGCAGCTTCTGTGGGATGCAGATATAAATGTAAAAAATTAAAGCTATACTCACGACGCGTTTTTCACCCGCGATGCGCGCGGTTGTTTGTGGCTCCCGCTGCACCGGCGGGCAACCTGTAGAACCGCGCGGGCCGCGGTCAGCCGCAGCCGCGGCGGTTTGCGCCCGCGCGCTCTGCGGTCAGTTGGCGGGCAAGTGCAGTAGTCAGGACCTCAACTGATGGTAAACCGCCCGTCTTGCGGTTTTCGCCCGCCACGTTTGCGGTCGATAATCGCAACCGCGACGGCAGCGGAACCGCAAAAATAGGCGGTCTCGTGAGTTTCGTACAAAAACTACGGGCCCGCAACCGCGGCGGCCGCGGGTGAAAACCACTCCGTGAGTACGTAGTCTCAGTCTCATGCGCGTAGATAATGCTCTCGCGCTCCCACTCACGGAGATATTAAAATTTAGTTTAGGGGATGATTGGCCCCTTGGATCGGTCTGTCTTCTTGTCAAAGGTTTTAAAATAGTTGTCGGATGAACATATATAAAAATGGAGCGTCAGATTTTACGTGAAGTTAACTAATTATTTTGAGACCCTTAAGGCGTCCGCCAAGCAATATGGCCGACGGAAAGTGTCTGGGAGTATTGACAATTTATTTTTAACTATACACTCGAAAACATATATGAAAATCAGCCATGAGAATTTACGTGAAGTAAGTAATGTTTTTATGTACCTTGATTACCTGATACCTGGAAATTGGCCGTTTGACCAAGCTAGCAGGTAGGCATACGATCATAGTACATACTAACACTACTCAATCGTCCACATTTCATCCGTCAGAAAATACGTGACGTCTGGCAGCTCTGGGATCTTGGACTATTAAGATTATTGCTCGGACAAGTACATAACTGTCAGTTAATAATTACCTACTCTATCTATCATTGAAATAAGAAACCGGTTAAGGTAATTAATACGAGGTAGGTACGTATCTACCTAACCTAATAAATCTTTGAACTATCCCTATTTAAGTAAGGAGACAAATATCTATTTATTACTAAATTATTCTTTTACCACTCAATTTGATTTATTAGCAAACGAGTGAGTGATTTGCAAGGAAATGTTGAGCTATTTTATGTATATCGTAGCCATCTATAATTTACATACCTGTGTACTTACCCATTCATAGTTCTTTGCTTATAATTTCCTTTTAAGTGAACAATATATAGTAATAAGTTACGCTTAGGGAAAACTTTGTTCGGCATGATAAATGTTGATGATGATCATTATAATAATGATGACAAATGGTTTTCATTACCAAAGCACTCCATTTATAGAAGTAGCAAATGAGTATGCAGTCTATCTAGTATTACCTTGTAATTGCTACCCATGGACATCTATAATTAATCAACCCTAGATTGGGTAATAGTACAAAATTATTATAGGTACACGCTTTACACGCTTTCTACACTTATAGCACCACACTAGGATTTTCTCCTGTGTCGGGGGTACGATGGACACAAACAAAACACAAACACCCAGACCCGGAACATGAATATAAACTCATCGTTCAGATACCTGTCTGGCCCGAATCGAACCCGGGACCCATTGCGCATCAGAGCGGTATGGTAACCGCTCTGCCACGCGGGTCTTCAAAGTTATAATAAAGTAATAAGTTGTAACTTCTAGGGACTACATGGGCACATCACCATACTACACCATTTAAAGAAAAAAAGGGCTCAAATTTTAAACTTTTGGAAGATAGTAGAACGAGTTTGGTCCACCCGGGAAGATAGGTACTACCTTTTTTTTTTTTGTTTTCGAGGGGGAAACCTTCAAAAGGTACCCGACGCCGTGGGAGCGACGCAGGGTTATGTGGGACTTTTACCGCACTAAACCCCCCCCCGGTGGCCGTCCTCGGCGCTGAAAAGGAGGACTCCGGGATCTCGAAACGACTTCAACCGGAATCCTCCGAGCGCGTTGCCCCATCGGGCTCCTCCCAGATGGGCGGCTGGGCCCACCGCTCCGTCTAGTCTTTACGACGGTATGCGACCACACATACCACCGACCTTCCCGGGATTGCCTGACCGAACGGTTCGAGCACCCACTCTAGCCGTCTGCAACCTCGGAAGCCCCTTTTAGTCGCTTCAAATGTGGAACGCTTCACGATTTTGCGTGTCATCCTTGCGCAGGGGCCATGCTAATCTTCTCTGTATCTTTCCAATTTTAGTATATGTACTGCCGAAGCAAGTACAAGATAGGTACTACCTGCGCTAGTATTTCTAGCGTAAAGGATAATAATTCTTGAGTTGTGATGTATGGGTGTGTATTTATAAACGTATAATAATACATGGCGGAAATAACTATGATTGAGAATATTGAGATACTTCCCTAGTAGAACCATAGTGTGCCTCCATTAGGTCAAAGTCTAGTTCTTCTTACACTAATATTTCTTTATGATTTAAATATGAATATTAGATAGAGCTATTTATGTCTTAAGTATAAATGAAATTAAGCTTTATAGATATAAATCTATGAAATGACATCATTACTAGTTTCACGGTGCGCCCCCGTACAAACTATTGCCACAGTAGACATATAGGTATAAGGTTGATCTTATCAATATTTATTTACTTAAAACGTATCTTAAGTACTTTTTATATTCCAAAAACACTTGTTTGAGCGTCATTGCCCCGTACCCTGAGCGGTATTACCCAAAGCCAGGGGCAATGCCGCTCAAAGATGATTTTTTTATAATATTTTCCTACTACTAGTAGGTCAAAGATATATGCCTTTGTTGTTTAGTTGTTGATTACTAGATAATTAAAGACTTTGTTTTAATTTTTATTCATAATTAATAATTTTTAAAATATATGTTTTCCTTTAGTGAACGCCATTCCCCCTCCCTACCCTACTCTGCTCTTAAACGGAAAACTTAACTTTAGGTACCTACGTATCTCTGCTTATATTAAATATGTTTTTTTTTTATTTGAGTGAAGTAGCAAACGAGCATGCAGTCCACATGATGGTAAGTGGTCACTGCCACCCATGTACTTAATATTGATTTTTAAAAAAATATTTGTTGGGTTACATATTTTCTATCAATTAAATATTGGTTAAAATCTTGTCCCAATTCAAATTGGACGTTATCTTTTAGAGCTATAGGTATATATGTTGAAAATGTTAGAAAAATTAATAAGTTAAATGCACACCCAATTGTAGCTCTAATTATATTTATCTCTATCGATAACAATAACTTCTATTATCCTACTGCTGGTTGGATTTCGGTGAAATTGGGCACACAGATAGTTTATGACCTGGATTAACCTATGACTGTGGTAAACGTGACCGAATCGAGTCCGTGGAATATTTCTATTATATGCGTTGCGATAAATATCGGTCTGCATGGGCTTTATGATTTTAACATTAGCGTTAAGTACAGTATATCTTAATATCATGAATGTAAAAATTATGAGTATATACAATTTATAACTCATATTTAATATTCATTATCTGTAACTTAGTGAACACGTGTCATTACTCATTAGTCATTACGTGTATCTAAATGTGATCAGTTGGCCGAGCCGCAAAAATAAATGGATAGATAGGAAATAAAAAAATAAAAAAATTTGCTATTATTTAAATAAACCTAGAATGACATCCAGGCGTCCAAACAAATTAGTGTTATATGTATTTGTTACATGTGTCGTAAGCTTAACCTATTTCAACCCATTCATTACAGTTTACAAAGGAAAAGTAAATAAAGAAAACGTGAATATTAATAAATACAACGTGAATAGGTTATTAACGTTACAAATGCATGATCCTTTAACAAAAATGAACTCATTATTCATCGAGAACATTTAAATAGACGTTTAGAACGTGTAGTCACATACTGAATCTATTCTGATGCACATTTACATAATTACGTATCATTCAAATAAAATGATTGGGTGGAATTTTCAAAGGAACGCAACCGCAGTCCTCTGAGTGCGTTTCCCCATCGGGCTCCACCCAGGTGAGCGGCCGGGTCCACCGCATCGTCTGGTCTTTACGACGATATGAGACCACACATACCGCTGTCCTTCCGGAGGTCGCTTGGCTGGACCATTTGACCTCCCACTCTTGCCGCCCGCAACCCCTGAAACCCCCTTTTAGTCGCCTCTTACGACAGGCAGGAGATACCGTAGCCCTCTAGCAGTTACGTTAAATAAATATTTTCTTTGACATGCGTGCCGCAAGTAAAACGCAAGCGGGTCGCGCAGAAACCGCACCAGATCCGCGTGAAAAGAAACACAGGGTGTATTTCTTTTCACACGGATCTGGTGCTACTGCAATATGTTTACACTTTCACTAAATAACAGTTCTTTACAGCTAGCATCCATTCGGCCGCAACGCCGCTAGGATCCATGATATCGGGGCCTGTGATGGAGGCCATTGGGCGGCGACGAACGCTACAAGCTTCCACGCTACCCCTGGTGCTAGGCTGGATCCTTATCGGCACCGCCACCCACCACGCTCTCATATTGCTTGGCAGAATTGTTTGTGGATTTGCAGTCGGCATCATGGCTGCTCCTTCACAGGTATGATACTTCAGCTGTTCTTACGCTATAATTATGTTCTAGAGGTATAAGCCGCAACCCATTTAATTAAGCAGGTAACAACGTCAATATTTTTCTGTCTGAATGCTTAAACCTCATCCCTGAATGAGAATATAAACAAGTTTATTTTAAATTAATAACAATTAAATCCCATTGCTTTGCTATTCTTGAGGACTAAGACTCGTCTTATAAATAGGGATTGCAATCCGGAAAACCGGATCCGGTAATCCGGCGGATCCGGCACAAATTTACACAAACCGGATCCAGTACCAATTCACCACCGGATCCGGACCTCCACCGGATCCGGTGATTGTATATTTTGGCAAAGATTTCACATTACAAAAATAACTACCGTTAGAAATCGATCTTTTTTCTTACACTGTTTTAAACGTTCGATTAATCCGGCCGGATTCGGTCGGATCCGGCCGGATTGAAAATGAGGCCGGATTGCAATCCCTACTTATATATAACTCAGCGGGCCTTCATAGTTATACCCTCCCACGACGGGGCGGTACCTCCCTGGATACTAAACTGGTCCCAGCAACTTTCAAATTAATCAAATCATATTGCATAAAATGTATATTTCAGGTATACCTGGGAGAGATCTCCGAACCGCGGTTAAGGGGGCTACTTATAGGCACGCCATTCGTGGCATACTCTCTCGGAGTGCTATATGTATACGCTCTAGGAGTCGCCCTGCAGTGGAGGTCGGTGGCGCATATGTGTATAGTGCTGCCAGTCCTCGCATTCGCATGCCTATGCTTCTCTCCCGAGAGTCCAACATGGCTTGCGAGGCGAGGTCGCTTTCACGACGCAATGGCTGCTATGTCAAGACTGCGAGGAGACTCTGACACGGTATGACGCATTTCGCATATGCTAAGGAATATTTAAACAACTCACATCTTTAGAAAACTTTAGAAAGTAGGCCACGTGAAGTTTCATACGATTTGAATCTAAAGTAGTTTATAGACATGTATTAAGTTTGTAGATAGGTTTATAGAAATACCTACTCGTAGGACCAGAGATATGAAAAAAAAAGATTTATTCCTTAAAGTTTAAGAGAACCGTCTATCCCGTTAACAAAATAGTAATAAATTTTAGCGTAACTTGTTAATAATACAATAATACCCCAATTTAAACCCATTAGATAAGCATACAATTTAAAAATAAACATCTATCTTCTTCTTCTTCTTCTTCTATCTATCTTCTTCTTCTTCTATCTTCTTCTTCTTCTATCTATACTATAATAAATCTGTAAGAGGTCGCTGTCTGTACATGGAATAAATTTAGGTGAAAACCATTTCTAGAGGTCTTTAATACGATATAGAACCCAAAATAATGGTTTTTAGAAATCTTGTCTGTTTGTCTGTTTGTCTGTTTGTCTGTTTATCTGTTTGTCTGTTTGTCTGTTTGTCTGTTTGTCTGTTTGTCTGTTTGTCTGTGTGTTTGAAAACGCTAATCTCAGAAACGGCTTATCCAATTTGAAAATAATTTTCACCGCTGTGTTGTGGGAAACTTCACTTAACATTTAGTGTTTATTTTATGTAAATCGGTTTATAAATAAAAAAGTTATGTCAATTTTAAACTACGCAGTATTTATTCTGTGTTCGATAAGTGTTAATAAGATAAGTAACTGCATAGTTGAATTGGTTGAAACTAAACATGTTATGGTCTGTAAAATGTATTCCTTTGTTATGTATTTTTATTGGTTATGTGTGTACCTATGTTGTTTGATACTATACACATCTATATCTCTATATATCTATATATACTTAATATAAAAACGAAAGGATGCTCTCTCACTCATCTATTGAATAAACATCGTAGAGCCTAAACTGCTAAAGATACGAATATGATTTTTACTAGGGGTTCTTTTTATGACGTAGACGTCAATTATGAATGAATTTTCTATCCCCCCCCCCCCCCCCCAATTTAACCCAAATAGGAGATGTAAGTTTGTATGAAAGTCAGTCAATTTTGAGGCCACCTCAATAAAATTTAGTATTTCGCTTTGATTTTTATGTTAAAACATAGTTTTAAACCGACTTTCAAAAAGGAGAAGGTTATCAATTCGTCTGTATTTTTTTTATTTTTTTTTATTTTATATTTGTTACTCGATTTCTCCGCACTGGGTGAACGGATTTGGATGTTTTTTTTTTCATTTGAAAGGTAGTGCGTGTCATGGGATCCCATTAATTCTTAGTTCACTTTTGACAGTGGCATCCATAAAAAAAGCGCATAAGTCTGATATTTGCATTAACGATGTGCGCGATAAATAGATGAATAACTCAATTTCCCGCCAACCGATTTTGATGATTTTTCTTTTATTTGAAAGAATGTACTTCAAGGGTACTCTGATAAGTTTGATACGGTTCTGATCATAGGATCCATTTCTTTGAAGCAAATTAACGAAATTAGCGATACTCGGCAAAACCTAAGCTGTAGGAGTCCAATTGGGTTGAATGTAGAATGAGATTACTAAGCAGATATTTCCTAAAAAAATTGACCTTCAACTCTTCAATCCTGATGATGCAGGACTAATGCTAGCCTGAACCGTAGAAGTAAGTCAATTTGTTTTTATGGATATATAATGAGATTGTTAAACGAATTCATGGGACAAAAATTTGATCTTCAACTCCTCAACCCTGATGATGTAAGGGTATTTCAAGACTAAACCGTAAGAGTTGGCTATTTGGTACTTACGGTTATGTAATAAAAATACCAAGCAAAGATATACGGTAAAAATGTTGACCTTCAACTCCTCAACCCTGATGATGTAGGGTTACTTCAAGCCTAAGCCATAGGAGATGGCCATTTGGTGCTTTCGGGTATGTAATATGATTATTAAGCAAAGACACAAAATGAAAATTTCGACCTTCAACTCCTCACCCCTGATGATGCAGGATGCTGCTAGCCTAAACTATACGAGATGGGCATTTGATGCTATCAGGTATTTAATATAATTACTAAGCAAAGACACATGATGAAAATTTTGACCTTTAACTCCTCAACCCTGATGATGCAGGGGTACTTCAAGCCTAAGCCATAGAAGTTAGCTATTTAGTGCTTTCAGGTATGTAATATAATTACTAAGCAAAGACACATGATGAAAATTTTGACCTTTAACTCCTCAAACCTGATGATGCAGGGGTACTTCAAGCCTAAGCCATAGAAGTTAGCTATTTAGTGCTTTCAGGTATGTAATATAATTACTAAGCAAAGACACATGATGAAAATTTTGACCTTTAACTCCTCAACCCTGATGATGCAGGGGTACTTCAAGCCTAGGCCATAGAAGTTAGCTATTTAGTGCTTTCGGGTATGTAATATAATTACTAAGCAAAGACACAAGTTGAAAATTTCGATCTTCAACTCCTCAAGCCTGATGATGCAGGGTACTGCAAGCCTAAGCCATAGGAGTAGGCTATTTGGTACTTACGGTTATGTAATAAAAATACCAAGCAAAGATACACGGTAAAAATGTTGACCTTCAACTCCTCAACTCTGATGATGCAGGGTTACTTCAAGCCTAAGCCATAGGAGATGGCCATTTGGTGCTTTCGGGTATGTAATATGATTACTAAGCAAAGACACGGGATATTTTTTTTTACCTTCAACTCCTCCCTGATGATGCGGGATAGTGCAAGCCTAAATTATAAAAGGTAGTCACATAATGCTTACGGTTGTTTTTAGTATATATTATAAGTTTAATGACAGCTCATTAAACTGAAATGTGATTAATAAATTAAACTTCAATTCATCAACCCTGATAATCTAAGTACACAACCTACTTAAGCCGTATGAGTACTTATTGATTACAATACATTACAACCCGTTGAGAGAACATTATGATGAAAAGTGTCACTTTGAATACCTAATTCCCGAAAATGCAAGAGTATTGTCATGTTATTGTTAAGAGTTGGATTTAGCTGTAGCTTTTTAAACAGGATGGGTTAGGTTAGGTTGGAACATAAAAGAAAACATAAAAAATAAGCGAGCAGGGTGCGGCAGCGCCCTGCGAGCGGGTGCGCCCTGTTCGTATGAATTGTAAAAGTGTTTTGATTATATCTTCTGCTTTACAAAGAACAATGCGGGATTTACGCACACAAATAGCCAGATGCACCTCTTAAAAGATCTTATATTTGGCCACATGAAACAAAATATGAACTTAGAATGTCGCTGTTCAGTGATATTCCAATTTTCTAATGATTTACTTCAAGTAGATAATAGTGCTTTGTTATCCGGAAAAGTTAAAATCAATCTTTATATCGATACGTCTTCGTTTAAATGTGGAGGAGTTGGTTGAAAAAGTATATCCAGATATTGTTAATACAACCAATAACACTATAAATTGGTTCCAAAAGACGGCTATATACCCACCCACCAATGAACGTGTCGATAAAATAAATGTTTTTTTTTTTCAAAATTTAAAGCAGCGTCACAGATCTACTATTCGGTAGACACAGTCATTGAGATGGAAGAAGCAGTACATTATCCAACAGAATTTTTGAATTCCTTAATGCCTTCCGGAACTCCTGAACACAAATTAATATTAAAAGTAGGTTTTTACCTATAATCTTATTTTGAAATTTGAATCATCCAAAATTACTTCAAATAGCATTTTCCAATTCGGAAAAGTTCAAATCAATCTTTATAATCGATACGTTTTGGTTCAAATGTGGAGGAGTTGATTGAAAAAAGTATCCCGATATTGTGAATTAGACCACTAAGAATGTAAATTGGTTCAAAGAAGCGATTTACAATATTAGAATTCGTCTAATTTAAAAAAAATACATAACAATACGTTCCTACCCACAAATACACACTTTAAATTCGTTTTTTGACTCTGTGTTTGACCAGGTAATCCTTGAGCGGCCAAACCGATATTAATGTTACTACTTTTTATCATAGAATTCCCACGGTGTCGAGATTTGCGCGAGAAAAACTTTGTGATACGGTCATTTGCACGCGGGCAAAGCCGCGGGTACAGCTAGTCATTTATAAAGCAGGTAAAACCTGTTTTAAACACGTGTCTATAACTACTTTGGCTTAAGTAGGTTTACAATTTAAATTATATACGTTTTCACTTTAATAGATTCATTGGGTTAGGCCTTCAATTAAGTTAGGCATATAACTGCTTAATTGCTATCACTTTATAACAAAAAAAATGTGGATGAAATGTTTGAACTCCTATGTCATTCTGTCGGTCGATGCTTGTGAAGGCTTGTTTTTGTTTGTTATTATATAAAAGTTGTTTGAATATTAACTGACTTCTATACGCACAAAGAGTTGCTCTTAAATATTTTGACATCTTCAAAAGTTACAACGTTTTATTGGACTTATTTTAAATCCAGGATCATGATTTTATGTTAATATTTTATTAAAACCATTAAGAGTCCTATAGATGAACACTTTATATTCCAGTTATACATAAATAACGAGTTACGTAACCTAAACAGGAAATAATTAAAACAACATCAAACCTACCACAAATCTCAGGCGGAAGGAAAACAGTTTTCCTGTTTGACAGTTAGTTAACATCAGGAAAATTAGTTTGCTCCTAACATTTTTAACGGAAAATACGTAACATCCTATTTTACATATTTACATTTACATCTAAGTAGGTATTACCTACATCGTTAATTCGTCTTTATGTTTAGCTAGGATTGGTATTGTTTTACTAACGAGGCAAGCATTTGACTTGTCACAGGTTATTCGCCAAACCAGTGTTTTATTTCTTACATGAAGCAGACTTATTTTCATACCCTTCAGAGACGCCATTTTATGTCAAACGTATTAGGTTTGATGGTCTCATAATTAAAAATAAATTCAAAATTATTTCATCCTTGTTTTATTTTTCAATACTAATTTTCAAGTAGTAGGTACCTACTTCAGGAAAATATTGTATAAATGAAACTCCTACGTAGCTATAGTTTATACAACTGAGCCATTTGTTTACGTCATAATGTTTTCATTCTATCGGTTTGTTTGCATTTATTCCAGCAATCGCTGCTAATGAGCTCAACAAGGCACTTGTCAATTGACGAGATGTTTCTCGAACAGAGGCAAACGTTGCATATGAACATGTGTAATAATCCGATTGTATGGAAGGGAGACTGTTTTACTTCAATAAATTGACCTGAATACGCATGGACGAATACATCGTTACCGATCTGTTGATTGAAATGTCCAGGAGTACCCCTCAATTACTAAACGTCGCTTCTTAATATCAAGTATGATTATCAACAGTCAATATACGTAGGTACCTACGTACTTCTGTCTACGAATCTAATTAGGATGGCTTTTTGTTTTTATTTGTAAACGTAATCACCGGTAATTAATGACTTAATTATAATAATCCATAATAATGATCCGACATAACCCTGCCGCGCTCCTAAGGGTACCTTTTGAAGGTTCCCCCCTCGAGAACAAAAAAAGGTATAAAAATAATCCATACCTACTAACTATCGACAGATGAATAATGAAAATTAAACGAGGGCTCTGCACATACGAAATATGGCATTAAAGAATGGTTCTATTTCAGGCACAACGTGAGCTGCACGAGCTGATATCTGCTCGGGAGAAGGAAAAGGCGCGTGGAGAAGAGTCGATAAAGTTCTTTGCGACGGTCTGCCGGCCGCCGGTCTTGAAGCCGCTGCTTCTTATCAACGCGTTCAACATCCTCCAGATCCTCTCAGGCAGCTATGTCGTCATCTTCTACGCTGTGGACATCGTTAAGGATGCCGGTGGATCTCTTGATCCTAATGTGAGTATCATCTTAAAGTGGTACTTTGTCATTGAACTCTTGAATTGTAACTATCTATTCCAGCTATTAGATGAAGTTCACCTTTTCTGAATTGGATTAGTATCTTAGCGTAGCGTATTAAATTCAGGTGCAACCAATGCTCCGTATGCAGTTGGACCTATAGGTAGATGTCCAAGGACGGCAATTACAACTTACCGTCAGTTGTACTGCATTTTTATCCGAATGAAGTAGCAAACCAGCGTCCACCATGTGGTCCATCTGATGATAAGTGGTCACTACCGCCCATGAATATCTGTAAGCAACTGCACATAAAACAAGTTCCATATGAAGCCAATCACAGATGCGGTCCTCCTCGTGAACTAAGATGGTCGCCTCACTCAAATAAACTCTAGGTACTGGTTCTACATGCTCGTATAGGTACAATTTCAATGTCATAAAAAAACAACTTCTCGAGTATCTCGCTAATGAGCTTATGTTAATTTCAGAGTGCAGCCCTCGCAAGCGCTGGTGTGCGGCTCGGCGTGACCGTCATCGCGTGCGTACTGCTACTGAGAGTTAGCCGGCGCTCCCTCGTCCTAGTGTCCGGTGTAGGCACGGCGCTGTGCACCATCGGCCTCACGATCCTCCTCACCGTAGGCTCCAGCTCCGGCGTCCTGCCACCACTGCTCGTGTTAGGATACGTCGCTTTCAACACTCTAGGCTTCTTCCTACTCCCCGGCCTAATGATTGGAGAACTCTTGCCGACCAGAGTACGCGGTCTGTGCGGTGGCTACATATTCTGCCTGTTTAACGCCATACTTTTCGGTTTTACGAAACTGTATCCGGTTATGAAAATTCAAATCGGAATAAGTGGTGTCTTTGGACTGTTCGGAGCGTCGGCGTTGCTGGCCACCATAGTACTCTTCCTCTTGCTGCCCGAAACAAAGGGAAAATCTCTTATACAAATTGAACAGTATTACCAAAAAGATAATATATTGTGGGTTACGCGTAATAAAATGAGTAACGGTCAAAGTGTTTGAAAGTACTAAGCTATAAGGTTTGGATATTGTAGGTACTTGCAAGCAGCTTAAATGTATATTCGAAGCAAAGCACAATAAAGATATACTATGATAAAACGAAGTGTTCTTGCATAGTGCTATTTTTATTATATTTTTATGGACGTCTACCGTTTTGTCGTATCGTGATTGAAATGTCATTCACGTGTTTTCGTCCCCGATGTCCTGATTGTCAACAAATCGATTGTACAAATAAGTATATTCTCTTCGTCCATTGACCACATCGTAAGATAAAACAATATCCGGTCATTAGAAAGTCAATCGCAAGAGGTCGTCTGACTACATGATCTACTTTGAGACGACAGATTTAATGTTACATAATATTCTGTATGTAACGAAAGCACTATCTCTCGAACATAAATCATCTGTATTAAATGGTCATGCCACTCGTGATCATAGAATTTAGTGCTATGAAATGAACATTCTAAATAAATCACAGATACTGACTGAGGACTACAAAAAAAAGTATCTAATCGATATGTCTGCCCTAAAATCATAAACGTTTTCATCGCTGCTGTTATAAAGCAAAAAAATGTGGCATAATTTTTGGATGACCCCTTGTGACCATAATCATTCGATTATACCGAATTTAAATAACAATGATGTTAATGTAAATAAATCCATGAATATTCAAACGAATACCTACATCAAAGACAATACTTTCCTGTTGAAAATGCCTAACATAGTGATCTCTAATAGGGAATTTATGAAATGTCCCTTACACAACTCTGTTATTGTTATATCTTTGTATATGCCATATATAAACATTTAAATATTCTCTAGCTCGTAAGTAATAGCTAAATGAATATATGTATCGAATAATTAGCAATATTTTTGACGCTTTTAAATGTGATTGTTAGCGACCGAAACTCGTTAGTGACCGAAACTCGTTTGCAACCAAAACCGATCCTTTGGTTTCAGTACTACTTTCGGTCGTAACCGTTCGGTCGTAGGTCGGTCACTATTGTGGTGATTGTATTCACTTTGTTAATGTTCTTAAGAGACAGTTAAAACAGTGTATTTTACCTATACATAAATGCAATTTTGGATGGTATTAGGAAAAAATACAAATCCGTAAATACGAATTCATGTAAAAATCCAGAATTTGTTGTTTGTGAATTTTAAACCGCGAAAATCAACTGAAAACTGTTAATAGCCAAGACTTCTACGTTCAATCAGCCCTTTTACTATGTTTATTTTTGAATCAGTATATAACTTCTACAGAATTCAAATGTTTACAAATAATATACGTATACCTGTACTACATACGCAACATATTATTTGAAACTGAAGATTAGAATCACAGATGGCGGCCATATTTGTTATATTTCGCTGACATGGTATCTGTTTCGTTATATGAGGGTGTAAAGATTACTTGAAAACTACGTTAATTAAAACAAAATTTTACATAAAAAACCTTTATTCATTTGGCGGCAACTTCCAAATGATAAAAAAAATACTTTTTATCATTCACAAGTTTATTATTATTCATCGAATGATAGTAGTTAAAAATAATTGTAGTATTAATTTATACAATAGAAACATTAATTCCACCTCCACCAATTCGCACTTGGCCAGCGCGGTGGACTATGGCCTAAACTCTCTCATTCTGGGAGAAGATCCGTGCCCAGCAGTGGGCCAATAATGGGTTGATGCGAATAGAAACATTAATACAAGTTTGACTGTGCCTACATTCAAGAATTATTATATATTCTTGAATGTATTTTACTATAAATGTGACCATCTTAGATTCTAATCTTTAATGATTATGGGTACACAGTTCAACGTGAGATTTTTATCTGTGATTTATACCATACAAAGACTATTGTCCGTAATATTTAAGAGTAGGTGCTTCTCAAAACATGTATTTATATATGGACAGAACATTCTGTACAATTACGTAGGAAAATAAATGTGATATACTTAAATAAAAATCTATAATATTGTACCACAAACTTTTATTTCTGAATCATCCTTCAATACCCACAAAATTCTGAAATACTCTTAAAAGTAGCTTAAATATATTGTTGTTACAATTAACATCACCACCATCACACATCGACGTCTATTTGGTTAGTCTGCTTGCTGTACTTTGACCAATGGGTGTGTCACCGCTAGTCAACAGTAGCAGTGCTAGTAGTACACCGCGCATGCGCACTCTCAGCAGCTGCACCCGTAGTACTGTGGTAAAATTATAAACGTACCATAACGTTATTATTAAGGGCAACTGAATAAGCGAACAGGGCGCTGCTTATTGTGCTCTCTATCGTACTTATCGGTCAAACTGAAAGCGTATCGTTCACTGCATATCCTACTTTTGTACAAAACAAATAATAATCATAAAAGTAATTATTTTTTATTAATTAACACAATTATATTTGTTATTACTCAAGATCATCATAATTTTTCAAAGGCGCGCAAAAATGAATAACAAAAAATATTACTATGAAATAATTTAACTAAAGCGATTAAATTAATAATTTTATTTTTTACTGGTCAAAATAAATTGAGCGCAAGTTTGAATACTTGATATGACTAACTTTATATTTTTATTTATTTATTTATTTACCCAACTGGTAATGCCAGCATAATCTTACTACAGTGACAGTGGGAGGGCGGGGCTCGCGCTGCGGGGTTGGCAGTGCGGGGCCAGTGGCGCGGGGCTACGGACGCGGGGCTCGTGCTTGTAGTTCCAGGATCAGAATAGGGCTAAGGTATCCTTGCCTGTCGTAAAAGGCAACTAAAATGGGCTTCCGGGGATGCGGGCGGCTAGAGTGGGAGCTTGAACTATTCAGTCAGGCAACCCCTGAAGAAGTGGTGGGCCCAGCGGCTGACCTGGTAAGAGCCCGATGGGGTAATGCGTTCAGAGGACCCGGGTTGTTTTCCTTTGACCTACAAGGAGGACTCTGGAATAGTAGCGCTGAGGACGGCCATCGGGGAGGGTTTAGTGCGGTAAAAACCCCACATAACGCTCCGACGCTTTCACGCGTCGGGTACCTTTAGAAGGTCAAAAGGGGCGCGGTACTAGTAGCTCGACGCTGCGACGATGAGAATCTCGCGGTACGGCGCCAGAAGTTGTGTTATTTTCCGTTCCCCCCCCCCCCTTCTCCTCGCATACTTCAACGGTACTAGCACAGTAGACATATTAGACCAGTAGGGACGCTACTGAAGCACCGCAATAAACCCATAGCGGCCTCGTCGATGCGATGTTTGTGTGAGTGTGCAGTTTTCGAGCGTCTAATATGTCTACTGTGGTACTAGGAACACGGGGCCCGTGTGGCGGCGCCGTCGGGCAGCCGCTGGTAGAGGCGCGGGCGCGCGGCGCAGCCCGGACACACGTGCACGGAGATGGACACCGCGCACTCGCACTCCCAGCAGTAGTACTCGTGGCAACGCGTGCACCGGTATATCTGTGTATCATTATTTATACAATCGTCATGAGTGCCAAATTGACAATACGATCTACTCAAGATTTTTGACGTGACAACGTTTATAATTTGATGGAGCCAGCTGCACGCACCAAAAAACATGGTTCATGCGGCGTTACCTCGCTCTGAGGCGTTCCATTTAAGACTTGAATTGCAAGCGAGAACGCGGAACGAGCGACTAAGAGGCACAATCGGCCTCCGCGTTCGGCAGCGTTAGAGGTCTGTCTCTTTCCTACTCGTGTGAGCGATGCGTCCGCGTGGACAGCGTACAAATAAAGGTAACTTGATCATCTCCATTGTGATATTCATTTACCTCCTTCTCTATATCTAAACATAATATCTATCCAAAAAAATAAAATTAAAATTTTCTTTTGAAAAATGCAACCATTCCATCAGTATTTTCTTATGACGTTGACACGTTCAACTACCGTCATTAAACCGGCTTTACAGACAACCGATTTTTTTTGGTCATTACCATCAATCAACCTCCTCCGTTAAGTCTATAATAACAATATTTACCTGTTTATCGAGATCTGTGAAATTTCTCAAACACGCGAAACAGTATTGGGCCTGCCCTTCATTTTTAAGTTCTTCATAAGGTTCAACTGGAAATAAATGGTGATATGATCTGAAACAATAAAATTCTTAATTATTTTTATAGCCATAGAATTTTTCCTACAAACATGTTTCTTAGTTACAACTATGTATAATTCTATTAAATCCATCATACTAGAAAAATCTTGATTCTACTACACTACAATGGTAGAATATTATATATTGTAATATTTGAGAATTTAGACAGATATTTTGCCTGAAATAATAAAAACAAACTATATCCACCAAAAGTGCTTTCTAAGACATCTTAGGAAGCACTTTTGGCACTAACTACATTTTTTATTTCTTTAGTTGGTTCACAAATTGAATGTAACACTACAGACTTAATATTATACATCAAATTTGGAGGATACAGATATAGCGTTAATTCTGATAACAGTGAACACGACTTACAAAAATTATAAAATAACACTATTAAGTGTTATTCTATAATTATGACCTACTAGCTTTTGCCCGCGGCTTCGCTCGCGTGGAATTTAGTCTGCCACATAAAGTTTGCAAGGTGGTAGAGCAATGGTTCAACCAGGAAGTTATCACCGCCGCACCTATTTCTACCGTGAAGCAGTTCTTGTGTTTCATTAGAAGGGTGTGGCTGCCGGCTCGCTTTTATATGAGGCGATCATCAAAGTCCTCGAGAGTAGCAACGCATCTGTGATTAACTTCAGATTGAACCCTTGCCCTACTTCCTAAATCTGTGTGTTCAAATTTCAAATCACAGGCACGTATATTAATTTGAATTAGTTTTGTCGGCAACGGATATTAATACTAATTCTGAAATTAAAAGTTTTAAGAAAGGGTCTCAAAACGCGTGACGGTTACCAACGCGCAGTTGGCTAGCGTGGTCAACTACGACGTAAACTACTGCTAATCTGACATATGTGCCGAGTTGTGTAACATTAAAAGGTCGATGACGATTGAATGACTTATCTAACCTTTTCCACTGTTTCATTCTTATTGACCTTTTTTTGTCGAGGGGGAAACCTTTAAAAGGTACCATACGCCGTGGGAGTGACGCAGGGTTATGTGGGATTTTTATCGCACCAGGACTCCGGGATCTTTAAAGGAACGCAACTGGAGTCCTCTGAGTGCATTGCCTCCTCCCAAGTGAGCGACTGGGTCCACCACTCCTTCTAGTCTTTACCACGATATGCGACCACACGTATACCACCATCCTTCCCGGGATCGCCTGGCTGGACTGTTCAAGCTCCTTGCATCCTGGCTCTCACGACAGCATGCGACCACACATGCTGACATCTTTCCCGAAGTTGCTGACTGGGTGTTTCGAGCTCCCAGTCTAGCCGCACGCAACCCCGAAAGCCCCCTTTTAGTCGCCTCTTACCACAGACAGGGGATATCGTAGCCTTATTCTGATCCCGAAACTACAGGGACGTCATTCACATTGACCTTTCCCATTTTGCTCCGTGATTTGTAACCATTTACCTAAATATTAATTTCATATAACTTCGTTGTATACGGCGGCGGCGCACGGCGCGTACTGCCGGTCTATCAATTGAGTACGCAATATGTTATACTCGTAATATCTTCTAAACTACTTATCCAATTTACATGGTGTAAATAGTAGATTTAATCTGTATTAGATGCTTGATTTTTTGAAATAATTTATTTTGATAAGGATTAATATTTAGTTTGTACAAAACCCATGGAAACATCAACTTCATATTTTTTTTATTTTCAAAGTATGAAAAGAGTTATTGTGGGTTATACATAAAATATAGATATATGCTGTCGCGGACTTTTATTTAGATCTATGTGAGCCAAACAATCCCATCATACATTATATTTGGATATCTCCAACGGTTTAGGCAGCGTACGCGAAGATAGCTCTCAGAGGACAACTTTTTTTGCGACTAATCTGATATTTCTCGTTATAGTATAACCTTATTACAAAAAAATCGGTTTAAATTATAGTCCATGTGTTATTCTGATGTATAACCTATATTACTGTAAAGTTTCAACCAAATCCGTTCAGTAGTTTTCGCGTGAAAGAATAACAAACACACATACATCCTCACAAACTTTCGCATTTATAATATTAGTAGGATTTTGCAAATATGAAATACACCACCGAAATAAAGAGCCATGAATTCCCAGTTGCGCGATTCTTTCAAGTAGAATAGAATGGTTTATTAAATCGAAAGCTTTACTAAAATCTGTATATATGGCATGCTGCAAATACAGAACATGGTCGAATAAAAATACAGAACAGAAATGATTAATTATAAGTTCTGGTCTGTATTTTTATCCGACCATGTTCTGTATTTGTATTTAGATGATGGTTAAATGGCATAGACACATCGTTTGGACAAATACAACAACTACTCGTTTCTATTATTCGTTCATGGCCTTTATTCAAACAACTGTCATCACATATTCCACTAACAGGGCAAAAGTTCAAAAACGCATATAACCTGGCGAGATGCGGCGCGGAGGCGAGCGTGAGGCCGCACGTGCGGCACTGCGCCGGCAGCGCGCAGTACTTGCCGCGGCACTGCGGGCACAGGTGGCCCTCGCCGCCCACGCCCTCGCCCTCCTCCAGGTGGCTGCCGGGATCAGGTAACCATGTTTAACGTGAAGGGCTTTTCGCACTCCTCTAGGTCATAAAGGGGTGACCAGTCCTTACATAAGATTATTTAACAAATTTTTAACTCCCCTCCTTCATGGTGAGATTTGCCTCGACCGCCTTCCCCTAATCAATTGTAATAATGTTCATGATTAGAAATGGCTACCTTACAAATGTTACGTGCGATCGATTCTGTTAGCACCAGATGGAATTCAAACACTACACCTATAAATAAACCAAGCCATAAGCCCTCCATGCACACGGCAATGGCGGGTCCAGTCACTACCAAGCAAGTTCTAAAGATATCAGAGTACGCACATCATACGTACCACATGCACACGTTGATGGGCGGGATTCTGAATGTAAGAGCCAAATAGTGCACAGACACCATGTACACCACATTCACGGGAACAGTCAAATCGTTAGTTGCAGTTCAGCTACGGTTTCAAGGTCAGCACCGCACAGAGTACACACTTCATCTTCACCAGCCCCGCGTCCAGCGCGCGAGACGGTGGGCAACGGACAGAGTACACGCAGCATACGCACCACATGCACACGGTGATGGGCGGGTCCGCGCTGCCGGCGTCGGGCGGCGCGGCGGGCGCGGTGTGCGGGAAGCCCATCTTCACCAGCCCCGCGTCCAGCGCGCGAGACGGTGGGCAACGGACAGAGTACACGCAGCATACGCACCACATGCACACGGTGATGGGCGGGTCCGCGCTGCCGGCGTCGGGCGGCGCGGCGGGCGCGGTGTGCGGGAAGCCCATCTTCACCAGCCCCGCGTCCAGCGCGCGAGACGGTGGGCAACGGACAGAGTACACGCAGCATACGCACCACATGCACACGGTGATGGGCGGGTCCGCGCTGCCGGCGTCGGGCGGCGCGGCGGGCGCGGTGTGCGGGAAGCCCATCTTCACCAGCCCCGCGTCCAGCGCGCGAGACGGTGGGCAACGGACAGAGTACACGCAGCATACGCACCACATGCACACGGTGATGGGCGGGTCCGCGCTGCCGGCGTCGGGCGGCGCGGCGGGCGCGGTGTGCGGGAAGCCCATCTTCACCAGCCCCGCGTCCAGCGCGCGAGACGGTGGGCAACGGACAGAGTACACGCAGCATACGCACCACATGCACACGGTGATGGGCGGGTCCGCGCTGCCGGCGTCGGGCGGCGCGGCGGGCGCGGTGTGCGGGAAGCCCATCTTCACCAGCCCCGCGTCCAGCGCGCGAGACGGTGGGCAACGGACAGAGTACACGCAGCATACGCACCACATGCACACGGTGATGGGCGGGTCCGCGCTGCCGGCGTCGGGCGGCGCGGCGGGCGCGGTGTGCGGGAAGCCCATCTTCACCAGCCCTGCGTCCAGCGCGCGCGCACGCGGCGGCGGCGCCGTGCACTCCAACAGTAGCGAGCGGTAGTGCACGTCGTCTAACACCACCTGTACGACGATAAGCTTGTCATGTATTAATTTTCCCGGCATCATCAACTCATTATAGTGGGCATAGATCTTCTCTGAAAATTAGAGTGTTTAGTCCACCGCACTGGCCAATTGTGTACTAGTACACTGCACACACTTCTGAGAACTTTCTTTTCTTTAGAAGACTCTCAGTGTAAATTTCATTGTATTGTTTTCCTTCACTATTAAGCAGTTACAATAATTAATTTCAAATATGTACATAATTTTATAAAAAAATGAGTTGAACGGACAAATTTCACTGACTGCCTGACACAGTAACAAAATGGTTTGATTTTTCAATTTGTATTTTTTATTTTATAAAAAATATATACCTACTGTCTCACAACATTATTATTTTAAAAACATTATAGCCTTTACTAGGAGAATTCTGGTAACACCCAAGAACCTGCCAATGTAAAAAAATATTTGATGCCCATCAAATTTTCAGTTAAGGTCTGTTCTGTATATAATAAAAATGCTATTTCACAAAAATCTTTTGTACAAAAAATGAAAATTATGAAATTTTAATCTGATGCGGCTATACTTTGCATTCTCGACTTTTTTACTAAATAAAAATATCTTTCTTATTGTTAGTTATTCTAATAAACATAGACAAAAACTGACTGATTGATTCATAGATTTATAGGTCAATGGTCAACATCACACTTAAATATACACAAACAAAACCATGAACGACTCACTGTTCTACTTACCCCATATTCCCCACCTGTGTCTTGACATAATTTCTTGCATATCCTTACTTCAGCTGCTAACCCAATGACTGAACATCTAATTCCATCTGTTTTTAACGCCTGCAATTAAAAATAATAAGCCATGTATACAAAGAATGAAAGAGCTATAATTAGAAATCAAAAGAATGTTATATAAACTATATTACATTCTCAGGAGCTGTGCTCATTGTCGGCTTAGCAAAGTAATAGAATTTTATACATTAAATGGAACAAATAATAGACATGCCTAAACATATTCTAGCTTGGTTTTTGCACTAATGACAGCCATTGTCGACATTTCTCTTTTGTGAGTATATTTCAGTTATTATTAGATGCATAAAATTCCCTTACCATGTCATGCTGACAGTAAGGCCGTTACTTTATTATCAATGTAGATTTAAAAAAATACCTGTATAGTGGTATTAATATCTCCCGGATCACAGGTAGTGAGAGAGGCAAAGAGAACTAGCAGTTCTCTGGAGGCATGGCTGGGCAGAGGTCGGAGCACTCGACCAGCCAACTCCAAAGTGTTTTGCAAAGACGGCTCACCCGTCAATGCTAATGTAGACATTCTATAAATGAATAAATGATATCTAAGTCAGTTAAATAAAAATACATAAAGTATAAATGTGAAAAAACAATATATCCTTTATTATGTACATTTTTGCAACTGCCCAAGTGTCCCACAGAAGATAAATTGAAGTACATATTCTATAAATAAATAGCTGGATATTCTATAAACAAAAAACATCAATTCACCGGTTCATTTCTTTATTTTTAAATAACTGTTAATTAATTAACTGGTTCATTTCGTTAATTTCACAAATGTATGACGTTATGTAAGGGTTTCAATGGAAACTCAAATTTTAAACAATAATGTAAACGTAAAGAATGTAATAAAGAAAGTTCATAAAATCTTAATTTAGGAAAATATTTAGAACAATCACCCTTGCACAGCTTTGACATGCTTCCTTATATTTCCTGACAGTTCTGTTACTTTTTCAGCTCTTTTGTTTTTCATTGCTACTATGCCCAACTGACTCAATGGGTTTTGGTCAAAAAATTCTTCAATAAACTTCTCCAAGAGCTGAAACACAAGGTATATGAATAAAAAATAAGATACAAAATTGTTCAGTCATGAGTTTGGGCAGATGGCTCCAGATTATTAATGTTAGACTTGGGTATTTAACACTGAATGAAAATTATGATTTTTCTCCTGAAGTAAAGCCATATAATTATGTCATTATGTAGAGCTTATAATGTCAACATCATTATATTTCACATGATTCATTCATTTGTTGCTTGTAGAATAAAACTCTTACCTTTAAAGTACAAAGAAATCTCATAGGTTTTAAATCCTGACAGCTCATAGCTTCAGAGCAGTCTATGGCCACCAGCAAGTGCCTCATCATGCCGAGGCGAACTGGTCCACGGCGGGGAGCAGCCGCCTTCCTGGCTGCCTTCTGGGCAAACTCTGCCACCAGGCCTTCCACCAACCCATCCTCATCTTCTTTAATAGCTTCCCTGTAATAATTGTTGTTATATCACAGCAAGTATCTAAGAGACCTAATTGCAAAATTTATATTTTGTAAGAAAAGAGTGTTTACACATTTAGGAAGTTTATTACGGGGCAGAATTACTAAAGGCATGTAATATTTACGTTCATTCTTTTTAGGCACAAAATGATCACGTTTTATTTATCTAGATGTTGGACCACATTATTTGAAGTACTTTCAAGGATATAACTAAGTTTCCCAAAAATTTGAGTTTGATCTATTTTGAATTTAAAGTGAAATATGAAACTTCAACAAAGATCTGTCTATTTATTCACACTTGGCCAGTGCAGTGGACTATGGCCTAACACTCTTTCATTCTGAAAGAAGACCTGTGCCCAGCAGTAGGACAATAAGGGGTTGACGAGAAAGAAAAGATTTGAGATTATACATCAACCTATTTGCATGGCTTGGAGGTGGTGTGTAAATCTATGTAAACATATGTAACATAAGCTTTATATCCACCTATTGTACCAAAATTGTAGGGTCAAATAAAGTATAAATAAATAAGCTTATACTTTTATTGAATATGAAAGTTTTTTAAAAGATATACCTATAATAAAGTATCTTTTGATTTAAACTTTAACAACTTCACCACAATGAAACATTTTGTAAGGTTGAGATAGGTTTTTTAGACATTATAAAATAATTCTATTAAGTATCCACCTAAAAATTAAATATTTTGGATTTCATCAAATATCAACATATATTTTAGCCTCATTGCAATTGCGTTAAATCCTTAAGTGATATAAATGATGCAGGCACTCCTCAGGAGCAGCAACACATCAGAGGTTCGTATCTGCTTCGAACCTACGGCTCTAAATTAGATTTAAGACATAAGGACTTCAAAGTTCATTATGACTAAATTAAGCTGACTTAGGAGTTATTATCACTAAATTTATAATGTGCTTTACTCTGTAAATGTTCTTTATAGAAGTTTAACAGGAAACTATATCTAAAGCTCTGGTATTATTGTAGCAGCTTTTAAAAACACTTACCAAGTCTTTTCATAACCTGTTTCCCATCTATATTCTTTCGTATCTGGCTCGTCGTCCGCCATTTTAATTGAAGGAATATTAGTCTTTAAGTAAATTTAAGGCAGCAATAATAAAATCTACAGTTTTTGTATAGCAATTTCAAAATTGTTTATAAATAAGTCCAAAAAGTTTCGGTAACTCGGTACAGCAAGCAAGCCGTTTTCATATCGTGAAATGTCAAATTGACATTATCTACATAAACATGTCAGTTGTCACATTATTGTGACAGTAACATTTATTTTAAGCATAAAGTGTTAAAGTGATTCATTTATTCAGCCAATACTGTCATTAATATTTATTGCATTTAACAATGCGGATATTAGTATCATATCTTTCAAAAATATTTATCCATAATCTTTTAATATCTCAAAGCATTAGTTTTATATCTTTAATTTCTTGTAATGTAAGCAACAGAAAAGGTAATGACATGTAGCATTTATTACTAGTGAACCACCGTAATTTCGATTTCCAAAATTTTTATCAATTTTTTTCTTAACAGTACAATTTTGTGAACTTTTCGGTTACGTTTAAGATAAGTAGATTTTTTTATTTTAAAAAATATCTTTATTTTGCTATTTTCTTGAATCAAAAAACATAAAAAGCTAACTACGCCTAATGCTACTTTAAGTGTTAGTCGCTAAATTCTAAATTGCTTATATTGAAAGTTTCGATTTCAGTTTCGACGGAAACTATGCAGGTATGTGAACGTTGTGTTTCAGTTCCAGGCTGAAAAACTAGTTTCGATCAATCACCAGTAATCACGTTTGATTTAAACCCAAAATAATTAAGTATTCATTTATTTCAAGGCTAACATAAAGATACAAAAATAATAATGAAGATTCTTAATGTAATTCGTTTTCTAGCCATGGTGCTTCTACATGTGGCTTAATTTACAACTGCCATTAACTCATTACATGTATTGTATGGTTAAAACATTACTCAATTATCTATTTTTAAGCCTAACTATTCTAACAACGGATTAACATAAAACCAGTTTTCTAAATCAGAACAGAGAGAAGGGCATATTAAATATGTAAACTCAAAACACTGGTCTCTTAAAATGCCATTATAAGAGTAGTTATAAATAGTTAATTCTTTTAAATAAAAGACACAAATTTATTTCTACATATTGAGATACTGCTTGTTTCGTAATTATTTAATTAAAAGTCAATGTAATACTTAAAAGAATAATCCTATTTTTAACTGACAAACAAAAGCAAAGTTGTCCATTAATTTCATATAAATGTATTTGAATGTATTTTTCACAGGATCAAGATTGAATACAATTCGCTCTACAAATACAAAATAATCCAAAGTATATTAAAAGAAGCACTAATCAATAATTTTGCATATCCTGGTCCTGAATATTAAGATGGCTTTAATTTGACAAACAAATAAATAAAATACAAACTTAGACTTAACAATAAATCTAGAATGTTTTATGTGAGTACTTACAAATGCTACAAAAACCACATTAAAATGGAATTTTTAATTTTTAATTTTACATCATTACTCATTCATTGATTTTGTGTGCATCAGAGAATGATCACTCTCAAATGCGTAACCTTTAATCTCTGGCCGCAGCTAGGTGACTATATAGCAAGGATTTGTAGGCAGTGTGTACGACGCGTGATTTAGAATATCTGCATATAAGACTATTACAAATTATTAAAACCCCCTGCTATACAGCACCTTGCCAAAACCAGCGGCTCTCTAAGGAACATTCTTACAAATAGCATCAGATTCACTCAGTTGCAGCCATCGCTCGCGCCTGCGCTCTCACACGCTTATCATATTCTAAACGGTTTTGACTGAAACAAACAAAACATATATGTTCATTATTTATCTCCAAAAACAAAAATTAGTTTAGTTAAATAATTTTGTAATTAATTTTTATAATTTAGTAGTAAGTTTAACACTGGGTCTGGTATGATCTCATTATTCAATTAATATACAATATTGATATCCTATATAAAGAACACACTTAAAACACGCTTTTTACACTCATAGCCACACACTTGGATTTTCTCCTGTGTCATGGGTACCATGGACACACAAGTCAAATACACCAACACCCAGACCCAGACCAGGAATCTAAACTCATCATCCAGATTACCTGTCTGGCCGGGAATCAAAACCCGGAACCCATTGCGCATCAGTCCAGTATTTTAGTTTCTCTGCCACACGGGTCACCAAACAGATTATTTAAATGTATATATAAAGGTATTCCACATAAGATCCAAATATTATAATATAATCTTCAAATTGCTTTAAAAGTACATTCCTATTTAAGATAGTAAATTGTTATTGTGTTTAAAAATAAATTTGTTTTGTACTTGTGACATATCAGTGTTCCATGCCATATTTTTTATATATATTTTATGGAAAACTATGGCTGGCAAGTTACCTAATGCAAGTCTATGCTTAAAGCAGTTACAACAATATGATAACATTTTTATTATGTTCTGATTAAAAACATTGTTGTATTTTATTAGATAAGATTGGTACTCTTCAACAAAGCAATGGAACAGCTACTTTAATGTAATGTAGCTTACATTGTTGAACTACAGTCACACATGAGTGTTCATAATTAATTATAGATAACATTTGTATGGAAATTAACTCATTATTTTATTTCTGTTACCATACATATTTTACTCATCCCAACAGTTGACTGGTAGCAAATGGTTCCTAATTAAGTCAGCCTTTTGTACCACAATTCAATGTATAACGAGATTTAGATACATACTTAACTTTAGGGTCTAACATCTACAAGTACTGTACCTACATGTACTTACCAATAAATCGTATATGCCTCAGCTTGTGCTGGATCTTTGACATTGGGTTCATTAAGTAGATCCTGGATGCCAAGGAGAATCTGTTTGATTGTGATCGCTGGACGCCAGTCTTTTTCCTCATCTAGCAAAGACAAACACACTGTCCCTGAGGGGTACACATTAGGGTGGAATAAAGGTGGCTCAAACTTGCATTTGGGTGGACTTGAAGGATAGTCGTCTTTGAAGATCATGCGTAGCTTGTAAAGACCTCCTTCCCATGGGGTCTGAAAAAGAATGAAGTTTTTTTTTATTGTTTGCATAATATATTGTAATATTTTTTGATGAACGAAACCAGTATCGACGAATGACCGTAAACAATAACAGTGAGAAATTAATTGCATGCATGTACAGACCCGACAACTCATTTAAATAAAAAAACTGTACCTCCGAACCAATTATGACAATGGACTAGTAATAATCGTCACTGGTCTAGAACTGTACGATACTAACCCCCTTTTTGCCGGGAATAGCGCACTCCCATGTCATTAAGTTCAAGGATCCATCAGAATTTTTCATAGGCCTGGCCACGAAACCCTAAAACAGGAAATATTGTAAAAACAGTGTGAATATAAAACGTTAAAACAGGTATGTAGGTAGTCGTACTTACAAATGGATGGTCCTTGCGCCAAGCTTTCCTCTCTTCGGCTAAACGTGCACTCGCTATCCCTGACATGTCCTGTGATCAAAATTTAAGTAAAAAATAACTGTCGAATGCCTGCAGAAGTTTATTACAAAAAATAGAAAGATACTCACGTATCACAACGAAACAAACGTAAAAAAGAATTAAATCACAACGCGATTAGAGAAGCGTCCCACGATGCGTCAAGTACAAAAACAGATTAACAAATTTCATACATTTCCTAACGCATGAATAAAGATTTCACAGATAATTAAATATCATAATAAGTTAGTTTGACATCTTTTTTAAACAGATTAAAACGATTCCTGTTACAATTTTTTATCAGGTAATTCATAAAAATAAAGTTTGTTTATTTGAGAAACAGAAGATTACGAAAACTTATTATAAATTATGTTTCTGTGAACCGACAAAAGTCCCTTGCCTAGTGCCATGATGATGTATAAATTATCTGTGCCGTGACGTCACTCTAGTGATGCAAACTATCGATAGTTACACTATCGATTGTTGACCTCGAAAATGTGGATATCGATAGGACTATCGATTGTATCGCTAATATCAGTACTATCGATTATATAAAATATGGCAATACCATTGATAATCTGCAATGGTATAGATACTATCGATACTATAGCAGTTCATTGTTGGCCCTAGTGGCCTGGAAGGGAGGGATGGTTTTAGTTCCCGTTTCCGGGTTCCTCGACCTTCCTTCTTCACTAGAGTGAGGGACGGTTGCGGACCCGGCTATTGCCGACGTCCTAGCCTTCTACCTCTTGGTTAAATAAATAAATAAATAAATAGGGATTGCGGCTGACCTAACGGCATCACCTGTGAAGTAGGTACGGACCTCGGCTTAAGTCAGTTGCGCTAATGTGTGGCACTGGCGATCTACGACGACCGATCACACGGCGATACCTTGTGACGGTTGTGCTGTAATGGGGTCCTCGTCTCCGCCGGCGGGGATGGTGTGTGTAGTATCTGTTGTTGTTGTGTGTGTGTAGAGGGCTGGGAGGGGGGTCAAGGACATGTTTTGGGCGTCCATGTAGAGGTGGTGTACCCTTATCAGGGATATACCTAGCTGCATTGACAATAAGCTGATTGGGATGGTATTCAGGTATTTCAAAAAAGCTTTTGGAAAGCTTCTTCATGTATTGAGCGTTGGTAGGCAGCTCAAGATCTTTATAGAGGTCTACATATACGGGCAGCCCGTGGAATTCACAAGAATCGATTCTGAAGCTTTTGGTATCACCACAACTACCATACTATTATACCACGACACTATCACAGAATACGTAGCTATCGATACTATCGAAAGCACAGCGACAAAAGATCAAAGTTAAATACTATCGATAGTGTTAATAGTATTGCAGATCACCAATTATTATTACCGTAATGTATATCATTGATACAATCGATAGTATCAATGAAATTGATATTCTCGATACTATCGATAGAATATCGATAGCAACCTATCGAGCAGCATGAATACGTCACTCAATGGATAAAAAAATAAAAACATTCAGGGAGCCTGTTGTAAAAAACAGCTTTCTAATAACGCATTGTAATGTTAACTTAAAAAAATTTATTGCATATTTTATTAACTGACCATAATATGTGCGCTAATTATTGGTAGATTTGTGCTTTCGGGTTTTTTAAATATAAAGCTATTAATTGATGTTAAAGGATGTTCATGAAAATAAGTATTTGGCTATCGAGTTTGATATACCGGAAACATTTTTTCATCATTTTCGGAAAATTAATCTCTAAAAGGGTAAAATAGGGGTTGAAAATATTTTAGGGAACCTGCTAAATTCTAAGTAAGCTCAATAGTGTCCGACCAAAAGTTCGGTTTCGGTTTCGGTTGAGTTTAGCCAAAAACACGGGTTTCAGATTAGTTTCGGTTTTGGTGGCAAAACTACCGAAACTACGACTGAAACCGAAACTGTGTTCGGGAGTTCTCGCGTTGTGGTCCGTCATGTTCGGAGCGTTGTATGTCGTCCAAGCGACGAAGAGAAGCATCCAAGTGCGGCCCACAAGTGATATGTACTAGTGTAGTGACGTGCCAGATCGTCAAAATCATAGATCCGCGGATACGGATATGGGTTATTTCTGTCAAAATCAGCGGATACGGATATGGATCTCAACTTTATTACAAATTTACATACATAACACACGTGTCCTTGAAGCGACAGTTTTAGTGTCATGTTTCGATATGTGTTCTTAGTAAGAGTTAAATAAGTTTCTTCAAAACAATCATTGATTGCGATTTTTTCCATAATTCCAAAGAACATTGTCGTCATATATTATAACATTTGATGTCTAATTGATTTTTGCAATATAAATGACTTAAATGTGTAATTCTAAAAAACAATTTGGAATTTAATAACACTAAAAGATTTAAAGTATAATGAATGTATATGTTATATACATTTAAAAGGAAGTAAATGGGTGTGTACTTATGTATTTTCCCCCATTTCATGTTTTTCTATGTCTAAATGTACGAATTTGAATGTATGTTCACTAAAATATGTCGGTTTATCGTGACAGCGAGTGCGCGCATCGTAAAAATCTATTCCATTTTTTTTCCTAACGCGCCAAAAGAAGTATAACTTCAATAATAGGTATAAAAGATTCGTTTGAGATCCGACTAAAAAGTAACTGATACGGATACGGATCTATCTACTGCCGCGGATATCCGCGGATACGGAGTATACGAATATGGAGCTCCAGCACATCACTAATATGTACCTACTTGAAATTATTAGCAGGTCGTCGCCTTTTGCATTCATATGATTACGATTAGTTTTATTTACGATTATTATTATTATTTAGTCGTTTAGATTTTGTTGTTTTGCAGTTATACTTTTGTTAGAGCGTTACGGAAAAATGATGAGAGCAAATTTTTACGATGCGCGCGCACACTGTCACGAAAAACGGACACCCTGAAATTAGCTATACTTTTTAGTTTTACGATGCTCGTGGACTCTCTCATTAACCCATTAATGGCCCACTGCACTCTCTCGGGTGTGTAGGTTTCCTCACGATGTTTTCCTTCACCGAAAAACAGTGATAATTAATTTCTAACACGCACATAAATCAGTGGTGTGTGCCTGGGTTACCTAGGACCTCCCGATTGAGAGGGCAAGTTTCAACCATTATACTATCACTGCTCTGGCTCGTGCGCACCGTCACGAAAAACCGACACACTGAAGTTAGATAAAAGTAGTCAACAAGTTAGTTTTTCCTATTGTTAGTGTCTTTTTTCTACAAACGTAGAATAAAGCGAGAGATAAAATTATTAAAAAGATTTTTATCTTGTTACGCCAAAGAAGTAGAAGTTCTAACGCGTACTTATACACACACTAAGGATGGAACGGAGGTAATTTTATCGGAACCGAAGTTGGATTTTATAAATCGATTTATCGAAGTCGGAGTCGGAATCAGATTAGGTAGTAGGTACTGTCAGTAATTAAAAATTGTCGCAAAAAAGATGTTTTATATAAGGACAAATCCTTTATATATGTATAAGAGCGAAAACTGACTCAACTATCAACGCACAGCCCAATCTACTGTGGTTAGAATTTTGAAATTTTACACCATGTTTCCTTTTATAGTGCAGATGAGCACTAAGAAAGGGCTTTTAGAAATTCGCCCCATTATGGGGATAAAATAGGGAAGAAAGTTTGTATGATGCTAAGTGATGAAAAATGTAATGGATGGATCATAATAATGTGGTCTGATTAATTGAAATTATGTTTCAACAATTCATAAAATTAAACAATAAAAAAGTGATTAATTATGTTTGATAAATAAAAGCTTTTAAGATTTGTCTCCGTCCAGTATATTTCATAAAGAGTCGTAGATTTGACCAGCGCAACTGAAAAGTTATTTGCGAGAATTGCTTTGACGACCTCCGACTTAAGGAACGTTCCGGAAGGCGCTCACAAAGCCCAAAACGATCAAAAACGTCGTTCCACAAGACGACACAAGTCGTGGTCGCGGTGAAGACTTCAATCATGATGTCACAACTTACGCCCACGCGAATCTCACGACGACCCATCTATTAAGAATTAGGTGGGTCGAAGTGATCGTTCTAATACAGAATACGTCAGTAAAGCTTACTCTAATGGCGTCTAATGGAACGCACCCCTAATAGTATCGGAACTGAAGGTGGAATAACAACCGGAAGTTCAGACTTATCGGAGTCGGAGTCGAAGCTCCGTTACATGGTACACACACACACACACACACACAGACAGACTTTCTTTTTTATAAGTGAGGTGTCACAGAAAATGACGAAATTAATTTTGAAGAAGTTGATTTGTTCATAGGAAAGTAAAAAAACACTTTTTTAACTTAAAAAAAATAAAAAAGAAAACGTTTTATTTGTGTTTCCGACAAAACATAATCTATGTAAGGAAGTTTCGGTCGAAACTGAGATCGTTGCCGAAATTCGGTTTCGGGCGAAAAACCAGTTTCGGTCGGATACTAAAGCTCAATGGCTTAATATTACGTAGTATTTGGCTTTGGGGTTCAAAATTTTGAGGTCTGTTGACAAAATGGGTATGGGAGGATGTACAGCAGTGGATCTTAAAAGTCTAATGGATGGATTACGGTTCGCGTGAACGAAGTCGCGGGTTCTGCTATAATAGTTACATACACAACACAAAATAGAATTTATTTCCCGACTTAAATGTCACTATCATGTTTCAATATCAAGAAACTCTAGATTAAGATCCCACTGCAAATTTGTGTAGTTATCGTGTGCGTGCTAAAATCCACATTTTTACTCATATTTATGATTAGGAGAATAAAAATCTACCAGGTTGCCAATCAAAATGTGGCCGATAATATTTTTAATTAAATTATTATTATTTGATTTCGCGGGAAAAATTTCACTTATCAAATTTTGAAATAAAATATCGTTCACTTCACGGAAATAGGTTTATAGACTTTGAAAAATCGTAGTTGCCGTTGCGCACTTTCCCGCACCTCTTCGCAGCCAGGTAAAAACAGGTATGATTTCGATATATTATTTCGTCCATAACGAATGTTTATCATTTTTGCATCAAAACAAAGCTATTTTTTTTCTCATTATTATGATATACGGCAACCTGATTAAATCTGGCCGAAAGTTAGGGTTACTAGCTGTTAAAGATGGTTAATATTGAAGGGTGAGTGAGAGGAAGCTAGCGCGTAACATCACGAGTCTAACAAGGATAGAGATTGCCAGCTGTACGACGTTTTAACCCTTTAACGCACACCTATACGATTTCTTGAATTCAGTTTATTTTTAGATGAATATGGATTCTCAAGTGTTATTTATAACAACATGTTTCAATGATTTTTTGAAAAACTTGTTATTTTCCTTGAAAATTGAAAAAAACTAGTGGCCAGTATACTGGCCACTGGCCATTCTGCTTTCGATAGCTATCCCCGTCTAATCAATGGCCTGTAAACTGGACACTTATAAAAGCCATTATTTTTTACGAAAATAACACAGTAAATAAAAAGCATTGTGTATTTCGGAATCAGTCTTTATTCACTCTCAAAAACTTAACATAATATTTTGAAATGGAGGTGGTGGTGGAGAAATTTGGGGTGGCAAAGACCCATCTGATATGCCTGAAACTGATGATACCGGTTGACTACAACTATTGTTACTCAGGTTGCTGGTATTTAAAATAATGTCGTCAAAATAATCATCAGCGTCGGAACAACCACCAATAACCTTCAAAAGGCACGTCGAAGCCTTGGGAGAGACTCCGGGTTATGCGGGATTTTCACCAACTAAAACCTCCTCGGGACCTTCCTCAACGCCTGCAGGGGATCCCGGGATCTCCAATGGAATGCACCGATGCAGAATGAACCACCTGGTCATCAGTAATGACCACAAGATCTGCCCATTCGTCTTCATTTATCATTTCAAGTTCTTCGTAACGATTTTATTTTTCTAAAACAAAGAAAAAACGTTATAACTACCGAACCCGTATATTTGTACTAATTGTGTTAAGATATCCGAAAAATAGACTATTTACTTCGTGTAAAATGATAAAGATTAAATGCATTTATCAAAACATATACTTATCAGACTACCTCCAACTTATGCGTGTAATTTCTAGGTTACATTTTGTCAACACACCGGTCTGTTTTCAATTGCAAAAATGACAGCTTTAATTTACTCTACTTGATTATATTTGCACATAATAATAAAGTATATACTATAATATAATAGTTTTACTCACCTTTGATTCGAAGACATGTTTTTACTTTGCACTGTACTTACAAATATGTATCGTCCGCTTGAAATGATAGTAAATACTGGCGCGGTTCTGCGCAGTGGCCAGTTAACAGGCCACCCTAAAAAATGGCGCAAAATACTTTGGGCGCGCGACGTTTCAGATGGCTGGTTAGTTATAAGGCCGGCGTGCTTTATTGGGAATCGTTTATGACCATAAGATTCAACATTGATATAAAAATCTTTGAATTATCGACCTTAAAGTAAGTGTCCAGTATACTGGCCACTTTGTATGGACTGTCCTATAAAGGGTTAAAGCTATTGCGCATCACGGAATTACAAGATATTTTTTTTAATTTTCCATACACTTGAATGTTTAATTTATATGTAATAAATGATTGAGTACTTGAATAAAATAGAAAACTATTTCATAGGGTACTTGCACAATATAATTTTCTTTTACATAAATAACCTTGGCCTTATTTTGATCAATATTAAGTTTTTGTTGTTAATTTAAGACTTGTAGTTTTAAAAGGATGACAATTCTTTTGGAGTATTTATTTCTTAGTCGTTCTTGCTATTGTTGGAAGTGGTGATTGAGAACACTGGCATCTGACGTATGCGCAACAGCTTTAAAACGTCGTACAGCTGGCAATCGCTATCCTTGTTAGATTGGTGATGTTACGCGCTAGCTTCCTCTCACTCACCCTTCAATATTAACCATCTTTAACAGCCAGTAACCCTAACTTTCGGCCAGATTTAATTAGGTTGCCGTATATCATAATAATGAGAAAAAAAATAGCTTTGTTTTGCAAAAATGATAAACATTCGTTATGGACGAAATAATATATCGAAATCATACCTGTTTTTACCTGGCTGCGAAGAGGTGTGGGAAAGTGCGCAACGGCAACTACGATTTTTCAAAGTCTATAAACCTATTTCCATGAAGTGAACGATATTTTATTTCAAAATTTGATAAGTGAAATTTTTCCCGCGAAATCAAATAATAATAATTTAATTAAAAATATTATCGGCCACATTTTGATTGGCAACCTGGTAGTTTTTTATTCTCCTAATCATAAATATGTGTAAAAATGTGGATTTTAGCACGCACACGATAACAACACAAATTTGCAGTGGGATCATAATCTACTCGCTCTTGTTACCCGACCCGACCCGTTCGGGTAACAAGAGCGAGGAAGGAAATGTTTATTTTTCTAAAAAAATGGGTCTGAACTTATGCTGCACTTGTAGGTAGTAGGTATGCTAAAAAAGCCAAGAATCATTATTACTTTATTATGTATTATGTATATTTTAAAGCGCGACTTTGTTTTCTACTAAGTATGTAGTGATGATGAAGCTTCATATCACTACATAGTAATAAACGAAGTCTCTTCCCAATGTCTATCCCTATTCCATATGTAGATATGCTTAGATCTTAAAAACTACGCTATGGAGTTTAATGCAGTTTTTTTTTAAGAAATAGTGATTCAAGAGGAAGGTTTTTTTATGTATGTATGCATAATATAATGAAAAGACACTGATAATTTTAGACAGAACGTACTTCGCTTGGTCAGCTAGTCTATGTATATTTTTTATGCAACTACAATTGATACATGGTGTATGTTATTAAAACGTTCGGTTCCATTCGCATTAATTATGAGGCTTCATTCGAGTACAACCCTAAAAACTATAAGTAGTCTTACTTATCAACTATAACTACATCTCTCGACCAAGTGGCAAGATTTAAATGACTAAATTTGCAAGATGCTAGAATGTGATTTGATTGGGGAGGTACCACCGCCACACTTATTACTAGTGTGAGGCAGTTTTTGCGAATTTGGTGGAGCTGGTGGAAGGTCATGGTCGCCAGCTCACTGTTTTATGAGACGACCATTTTAATCCTCAGAGGGACCTAACAAAGCATCTGTGATCGACTTCTCCTTGGGCGTTAATGACCACTTACCATCGGATGGATGCAGTCCATGTTCTCGAGTGCTCGTTTGCAACTTCGTTCTGATAAAAAAAAGTTGAGCATGAAAAGGTTAAATTTGTATGAACTAATTAGTTACTAACTACCTACCTATATCGCTAATGAAACCTACTACTCTACCAAATCGCGACAATCCGTCAAAATCGGTCGAGCCTTTCTAGAGATATCAAATAGGTATCTCAGTAGGTTTGGAGTTGGATAGAATTGAAATGAATAAATAATAAATTTGCGAGTTACCGACAGTCACATTTTTATTATTTCGAAGTTACAAAGAAACAAAATTCATTAACGTGTATCTCATAATTATTGTTCTACTGATACAGTGTTAATTCATATAAATAATTCAATGCAGTCGAGTATTGTTTAGAAGAAACCTTAATGCACTTATAGAAATTCCTTACACACTATTGTAGATGTCAATAACTAAACAGATATTAGTTTTAAAATTGAGTCAAAAATATAAAATGTAATGCAATACAAGCCATTTCGGCTAAAAGTGACGTAGTAGAATTTTTGTCGGCCAAACATTACGCCGACTTTGAGACAGAACGTTTGTTACGTTATGCATTTCAATAGAAAATTTCCGATTGGTTACAATATGAAGTTTGTAGCATTCGGATTGGCTATTTGTTGTAAGCAATGTCAAAGAGAACAGGAAATGTCGGCAATCACTAGGGGGCAGTATAGCCGTGTCGGTGACGCTTTTTTATTTCTCATAAAATATTTGATTCTTGGTGTAGTTTGTTCCGTTTTGCGTTGTATTCTGTTCTCTAAAAGATTTCATCTGTGAAAAAATAATTTTAATGACATTGTTTTGGTAAGTGAAATTGTGGTAATCAAGTGTAAAATATTATTTTGTGATAAACATAAATATTCATGCAGATTAAAATTTATTGAAGCGACGCCAACTAATCGGAGGCAAGCGTCTGTGTATGTGTGTCATGAAGAATTTATGTGATACATGGAATTAAGTTTGGTGATAATGTTTATTTAAATAAATAAATTTATTCAGGTTTTTTTCTGAGACGCGAGTTGTAAATATTTAATAATAAGTAATATGTTATGTTTTACGTTATGTTGATTCAATAATGTGAATATTGTGAATTGAATTATGAGTTGGCGGGAACCAGCCGGTCTGAATAAATGAGGTTATATTTACACCCTTTGAAAGTCTTTGCGAAAGTTTATTTATTTTATCAGGCATATTGGTGTTATATCACTGGCATTTTAACGCATATTTCAGAGAGGAACTCGGTTATAATAAAATGTCATCCGTGGAAGAAGGGGAGACACCTTCCACCGAGGAGGTGTCAATGGGTAATCCAGACGAATTGACTAAAAATCCTAATGCATTAAAAGGTAAGAGATTATATTCCACAAGATTCATGTTATAGTAATAAAATGTTAGTAGAATTACTATTAGGTCTATTATTATTCACTGGTATTTTAATTAATTGTTGGCTTTTATGAACCAAAGAGATGTCCCTATTTATAATATTTTGATATGTGTATTTTTATGGTAATAACTTCCAAGTTTTCTTTCAAGCCAATCTTTCCAGAAGTCGATCAATGGATTTCGATTAATAATTTAATTCACAAACATATTTTATTTATTTGTAGAAGCCCATGAACAAATGGCGACACTAGACGTGCTAGTCTGTGGGGAATGCCACTCCGCATTTCATTTTATAGAGGAGTTTAAAGAACACAAAGACGCCAGCAACTGCACTGGCAAGTCACCCGTCAGAGATAGCGTGAGTTGTTTACATTACTGTGTTTAATTAGTCAGGTAAATTGTTTTAATTTTCTATGACATTGTACTGTATATTGTTGCTTTTTGATCAACAACACCTAAGTCATATGAATTACTTTACAGGGGAGTTAAAGGATATATCAACATTAATAATTTATTTCAAGAATTTCACGTGAAGTCAAGTGATTGTATAATCAGACTTTGTGTCAGATTTGTATTTTTGTTTATTAACTTAATGTGAAATATTTTACACTGGATATTTATCTAACATATTATTTGACTAAATGCACTTATTTTTGGTTAACAACTAATCAACTTAGGTTGAGCCAGTTTCTTGTATGGTGACGTCAAACTTAGGACACCTTTTTTTACTTTAAGTAATTCATATTATTTAAATTTGCACAAATATGAGCTATCTGCTCATGCGCAATTTTTAACCTTCCGATTATTCGTTTAGAATTTTCCTGCTGGAACAACCTTACCCCAGTAGGAATCGAGTTTTCCATTTATTTCCAAAATGACAATTTTTTTATTTGGCGCACATTCATAGCAGATTGAGCACTAATTATTTATCCCACTCATATCATTCTAGGTGCTTCTTTCCTGCTGGGGTAATGGTGACACAAAAATTGTTCATAGTTGATAATAAGTTATATTGAATCTTCATGTTTATATATTTTTTCCTTATTCACGCTTTATTTTGTCTTTAATGGGGTTGCAGAAAAAACTACCAATTTTCGTGACATTTACACATTACGTACATAATAAATCTTACATTAATTAATGAAGCAAGTGCATATTGTTTATAATTTATTGGTTTAGTAGGTATGTAGTTCAAACCTTTGGCTAACTCCTGTTACAGAACTTCTCAAGCTTACCAACAACTTACCTACAAAAACTTCAAACCAAATCATCTATTAAATATAAATTTGAGATTAGTATATGGTTTCTCGCCACCAATTCGCACTTGGCCAGCGCGGTGGACTATGGCCTAAACTCTCTCATTCTGAGAGAAGACCCGTGCCCAGCAGTGGGACAATAATGGGTTGAGAGAGAGATATGGTTTCTCAAATATTGTATTGATTTTCAGAATGAAAGCAAAGCACAAGTTTGGGCATTCCTGCTATGGAAATGTTCGTCGGCCCGAGACGGGTCCACGTCCAACACGGACAACAGCTGGAAGCTGTACCAGCAGTGGTGCCGCATGCCGGAGGCGCAGCGCACCGCCTGGATCACGGCGGGCGCCAGCGTGCAGGCCTTGTCCAAGTTTGCGCATGCCAAAGTTGTGAGTATCTCCATCACATTGATAAAATACTGTTCAATACAACAGTGATTCGAGAATAACAAGTAACATTTATATAAATGTTAATTCAAAAAACCCATCTGCTTTATGCTGCTGCTAATGTATTTTATTTAATGCTTTTTATATGTTCAAAATAGTAACAAAGTTTTGTAAATCATATATTACATAATTATGTTACAATGCATCAAGCCCTATGTGCTTTAGCATGTGCCAAAGAAATGGACATACATACAAATATATGTTTAAAAACATTACACTCCTTCTCACGCTGTTTAGTAAAAATGTTGCTTTTACAATAATACTAGGATCCGACCGAAGCATCAAACACCAGCAGCCAAAAAATCCACCCTCAGCAATAGTTTCGGTCACAATAGGCCAAAGAGTTGGCCAAAACCAAAGGTTTTTTTCTAGCATTAAAATCGAACAAACTGGCACGAACGACGCTTCGATAGAAACTGCGATGTGCAGGGGTGAGCACATTCTGCTACTGAGCTTACTCCACAAGTTTTGTTTGAAATTTACATATTAACAATTTTATCGTTTTTGAAAACTTGCGATATAATTGTAATCAACTCTAGGGCTCTTTTAAACCTTCAGCTTCTATCGAAGGCTGTAGTGATAACCAACTAATCGGCTTTGGTTTCGCCCAAAAATCGACCTTCCTTTGGTTACAAAGTAATACAGAAAAAGCTAAACCAGATCGAGCTTATTGCATAGTTATGTTATCTATTAACAAATCAGTTTATTGCTTTGTGGATATAACAAGTTTTAGTTGCTTGTAATACAGTCAATTAACAACAAATATGAGAACTTGTAAATGTTTATTATAGTTTTAATGGCGATGAAGGGAAAAAAACATGCGTGCGTACAAAGTACACATGTCAGAAGTGAAACTTCTTTGGCGAACTAATTTATAAATCTTGTTTATATTTATACAAATCTAAAACTTTAAATTTCCAAGATTAAGAGGAAGGGAAAAAGGCGTCGTCGCTCTGTCTCACTTTTTCTCTCAATCTTTCTCACTCGCTTGCTCCCTACTCTCACTCCACGGCTAGTTGCTCATGCTACGTTCGCCCTGTCTTACTCTCTCTCAATCGGTCTCGATCACTCTCTCTCTCTTTTCCGACACTTCCGTTGCATACCGGCGTGACGTTTCATCTGTAAAAATTTTACCCTCATGCGGCTAAAGAAGTTTCACTTCAAAAATAAATGTGTAATGCATTTTAGATGGAGCTCAAGACAGAGGATCAACTAGTACCTGTACAGACTGCAACACCTGAAGTGAAAAGAAGAGGCAGACCTAGGAAACAAGTCAAAATAGTATGTATATTTTTAAAAATATTTATACAATAAATTCCCTTTGTAACAGTTGTTTATTACATGCATTATAAATATGTTAATGGTCTACCATTTTAATTAATCATCTGTAAGTGTATCTTTACATGCTTCTCTAGAAAACTGTTTTACTGTTTTCAATTGAATGTACTATGTATGTAGGTATGGATGGATCTAGTCACCGACAAGAGGTTTTTTTTCTTATCTGACTGAAGTAGCAAACGAGCATGCAGTCCAACTGATGGTAAGTGGTCACTGCCGCTCATGGATATATGTAATCAACTTCATACAGAACATGGATTCTATCTGAAGTCAATCACAGATGCATTGCTACTTCTGAGGACTATGATGTTTGCCTCGTATGAAAGTGTGCCGGCAACCACACCCTTCAATCGAAACGCAAGAACTGCTTCACGCTAGAAATAGGTGTGGCGGTAATACTTCCCCGGTCGAACTACAATGGTTCTACTACCTTCAAAACTGGTTGGGTTGCGGTTTTATCCAACATACCAAGTTTCGGCCTTTGTTTCGGTTTCGGCCATAAACAGCCGTGTAAAGCCCTAGATTAAAGTGTTAAACAGAAGATTTAAATGTACTTGAGTAAGTGTATTGCTCGGCCGAAACTGAGAGAAAGGGCGAAAGTTCGGTTTTGGTTGAAAAATCTCAGGACATTAGACACCATATTTATTGTCTAGGTCTAAAAATGCTTTTGTGGCAAATCGCCGTTTACTGAAACCTCTGAGTAATTTATAGCAGAAAATATTGTGAAATGTTAACAAAATTCATGCATAATTTCACTTATAGGAAGATCCTGAAACTCATCCATCAGGAGAGGAGAGCGATGACATTAAGGCCAGTGCAGCGCAAAAGGTCCTTAACAAATCTTTGACTCCAGCTGTGAAATCTAAGGTATGTTTTGTAGTTTTTTTTAATAATATTAAAGTATCACATGGGCATGCTGTCCATCCGACGGTTACTAGAAATTGCTGCCTATGGACATCTGAGCTAGTTCACGTAGCACAGGGATTCTATCTGGAGTTAATTACAGATGCGTCGGTGCTCTGAGGGCAAGATTGCTTCGTATGAAACTTTCATGCTAGTAATAAGTGAGGCGGTTGTACTTTCCCGGTTGGACGAAATACTTCTTACCACTTTCAGAATATCTTTTTTCACATTCATACTCTACTGAAAAGCCCTATTTAGATGAATGAGTAACAAGTGTTTCTTACACATATTGCGGTATACCATATATCGTTTTCTATTGTAATGCAGATTAGTCAAATGTTTGTTTTATTGAGTGGCTATACATGCAGTAGAATCGAAGTCAGAGTTGCTAATGACAAAGTGATTTTATCATGAAATGAGTAAAGTAAAATCTATGTATTATTGTATGTATACAATAAAATTGCTCAAGTAGGACCTAGGTAAGTAAGAATTATAGAGGATTCCAATTGTCCCAGAGCTTTGTCATTGAAATACTTCTGTTATTGGGACTTTTCGCACCTGGTTAAATGCAATTTGATAAAAACAAAAACGATGTTTATCAATATAATTGGGACCCAAGAGCTATCTCTATTCTGTGCACAAGTGATACATTTTATAAGGTTGGAACATGTACTAATTAGTTTGTTAAAAAAAAAGCAGAGGCTTCTGTAAATGAGACAACTATAATTTTAAACCTAATTGGAAAATAAAGAGGTTTTAAAATGGTACATAAAGTTTGAGATTCCAAATAACATTTTTTCACTATTATTGGGTACTATCCCTCCCTTCCTGTATCAATTCGTTATGCCCAATCCCTATGTTCGTTTAAAAATCTTGTGAAGTCCTATTACTGAAAGCTCTTTTTTTCAATTCTCTCCTTACGCTTTTGCTATCTTTAAACTTCTTCTTTTTACAGTTGCTGTTATGTTAAATCTTTAAAAACTGGTTTCTCTTTTATTTTCTTAATTCGTACGGTGCACTAATTTCCTTAATTTAATTTTTGCACCCTACCTTCTCTTTATTTTCCTCTAAATTATAACTCCGCTCCGTGAGGTTGCCTGGAAGAAATCGCTGTTGAGTGATAAGGCCGCCTTTTATATTTTATTATTGTGATTTACTGTATTATTATTCTCTTTTCTGGGTACAATAGTACTTTTTTGTTTGAAACACGATAGTTTGCATAAAACTTATCAAAGAAAAACTAAAATTTACAAAAAATTGCTTTGCGTGCTTTTGGATTTTCCAAATATTTTACTTACAGAGATAATAGAAATACTAAATATATTTAAGAAAAACTTCTGCTCGCGACTCCGCCCACCCCCTTCTTAAGTACCTCATTTCAATTCTCAACGCTTTCTTATTTCCAAACATTTCGGCATAAAGATGTATGTATTATATTGTATTCCGCCAAAATTTGACTTAAGCAGTATATGCGTAGTAGTTAGTAACAGATAAACAGGCAGTATATTATTATCACTATTATCGTGGTGTGTAGCAGGATGCGGCGAGCTCGGAGCGCGAGTCCGTCCGCAACGCGCAGGAGCGCGTGCCGCCCTCCGAGCGCATCGCGCGCCGCACCGAGCGCGAGGGCGGCGACCCGGCCGACGCGGGCGAGTTCGTCGTCGAGAAGATACTCGCCAAGAGGTTCAACCCGAGGCGCAAGCAGTACGAGTACCTGCTCAAGTGGGAGGGCTATCCGCAGTTAGTATACTGTTTCGTCATTTATAGTCTTAAGTACTTTAAAGGCTGCCCTAAAATAGCGGGCAAGGAACACACAGGAGCACGTGCACACTCCGAGCGTATTGCACGATACACGGATCGCGTGCACAGCCACCCGGCCGACGCGGGCAAGCTCGTTGTGAAGAAGATACTCGCTAAGGGGTTCAACCGAGGCGCAAGTAATACGAGTACCTGCTCAAGTGGAAGGGCTATCCGCAGTTAGTATACTGTTTCGTTCGCCATTTATAGCACTAAGTTTAGAGGTAGTAGGCTTCGACCTAAAAGTGCGAGGCACGCAACTCGCAAAAATGCGTACCACCCTCTGAGCGCATCGCTCGCGTCACCGAGCGCGAGGGCGGCGTTCCGCCGGACGCTGACGAGTTTTTCGTCAAAAAGATCGATATAGTGGGAGGGCTGTGATGTACTATACGATGTACCTACTATGATTAGTATGATGATTAATATGATCAAATGTATTGAACGTATTTAACGGCAGTATTAAATGGATACTCGAAGATCGCGGTCGTTTCATTTACTCGAACCTTAAGCATCTTACATTACATGGCGACCCTGCCATATACGGACGGTATGACAAAGTTCGGTCGCGAGATGCGTGCGTGTCGTGTTACAGACTAAAGAACGGTATGTTATGAACTAAAGTTATGTGCAAGTAGAACACCATGTGCCGGTCTTCTATAGCCAAGGACGAGGTCTTCATTACCCAAAATACCTCAGGGGGTTCAAATGAAGCCACGGTAGTGCAACAGCACCTGACTACCATAAGCATAGTGCTCATCGTTATATGCACTGTACTGGGACTCGCGGGGCTGTACCTCATATATAAAGTGTACAGAAGATGTCATACAAGCTGGATACAAAATGAAATCTTGATGAGCAGTCTACGGCGTTCGTTTACTACACCGAGGCAAGGCGGCTGGAGATTCTACGAGCATCGTCGAGACCACGACCAGCACCAGGAGCCGACCGCACCAGTGGCTGAGAGTAAAATGTGATGCAGAAGATAACATTTTTTTTGTTTGCTTGCGTATGTCACGTTTATTGTGAGTTACATTATATAATTCTTATAATTAAGGGTCATGGTATAATTGTTTAATTTTTTTTTTCTATTTGTTATTAGTTATTATACACGTTATAATGAACACATATAATATATTGTATTATGGCTCATGACTTAAAAACTATCTATGAGAAAGTTAAAGTTTTAAAAGAAAATTTGTTTGAAATGAAATGAAATGAAATGTCTTTATTTTGCATAGGCCTTCGGGGGCGCTTACAAATTGTCAGTTACATTTATATATATTTTTTTACACTACCACCGGATCGGAACACGACCTCAACTGAGAAGATCCGGCAAGAAACTCAGTGGGTTTGTCTTTTTTCTTTGTATATCTTTTTTTATTTTTTTCTTTTTTTTATTTGCCATCTTGTTTTTACATGGGTAACAATAGTTAGCTCCAGTATCCTGCCCTACATTTGGCCTAACAAGGAGCACGTTTGGCAGGATACGCTACACTTTGACATTTTATTAATTACGTATTGTTCAGTCCCAAGCTGTTTTATCATCTATATAATCAGAAATTTTGTAATATGCTTTACGACTAAGCTTGATCTTAATAAATGCTTTAAAGTTATTGATTGACAAATTTCTGATTTGAATTGGTAGTTTATTATAAAAGCGTATACATTGACCCATAAAAGAATTATTAATTTTGTGGAGACGAGTAACATGTGCGGAGAGATTGTGTTTGTTCCTTGTATTTATATCAATATAGTTTAAATTAAGCTATGTCCGAAGAACTCGGGACGTTTTAGATATAAAATTAAAGGAAGCTAACGAGCTACGTTGTAAATTTGACAAATGTTTAATTGTTTTGGGAGATCAAATAGCTGATAAAAAAAATAAAAGGTGAAGCATTGAAAGAAATACAATCATATTGCGATTTAATTAGAGATCACATTACACAAATAGAAACATTTTGTACAAAAGATTACAGCTTGCAATTCACGTCCAGGTGCACCGTTCGCGACCAAACTGTCACGATGGAGGCTTTCGATTTTAGGACAGCGGTATCGTTGCTACCAGTCATGACAGGTGATGAAGCCGTCACCAAGACCCTGATGGATGGCATTGAATTATATGGCTCCACGCTCTCTGACCAAAGTAAGGCTATGTTAATTAAATTCGTTTTAAAAACAAGATTAACTCAGAGCGCTAAACTAAGATTGTCAGATTCGTACGACACGTGCGAATCACTCATCAATGATATGCATAAACATCTTCTCACTAAAAAATCGAGCACGGCTATTCATAAAGAGCTTATGCAAATAAGGCAAAATAGTAGCTCAATTGATAGCTATGCAGATAAAATTGAACAATTGTTTGTGGACTTGACGATATCGCAATCCGATGGTGACCAAAATGCATATAAAGTATTACGTCCGATAAATGAGAAAATAGCTATTAGAAGTTTCACGGACGGATTGCGAAATCGCCAATTAAATACAATTTTGTCTGCGCGTAATTATACTACACTGAAAGATACCATCAGAGCAGCAAAAGACGAGGAGGCATCCTGTAGCCGTAATTATGAAACAATGGAGCCGTCGATGTATGTTGGTAATCGTGGTGGTGTAAGTATGCGTCAAAATTATACTCGTAGATATACAGGTGGTCGTATACCAGGACGGAGTCATCAGCAGCGACAGCAGCCAGATCGTCAAATGTTACGGAGTTCGGTATACCACGGACAAACGGAACGTGGAAACCAACATCAGGTATATCGGGGGAAAAACTCGCGTGGTCATCGCCATAAATATAACTATAATAAACGAGGACATTTTCGGGGTCAAAACCAAAGTATACGTTGCATGGATCCGACAAGCCAGGTAACGCAAAATGCTGCAAATATTGATAGTAACCCGGAAAGTAACATGTTAGAGTTTTTTCGAGACTAATAATATATTTAGTTGCCAACTTAGTAGTACAATTGAGTTAGCAATAGATAGCACCAAATATAGATGGCTCGTGGACACAGGAGCATCGGTAAGCGCAATAAAATACGAGATGCTTAGTAATCTAAACGTACCTATTAATAAGAAACCAATTTACATAAATGGTATTGGAGGCAGATTACAAACTGAAGGCTTTGTTTATTTAACGTTGTCTATAAACGGAATGGAATTCAATAATAAATTTCATGTAATGAAACAGTTACCAACTCAGACTTTTGGAATATTAGGAATAGATTTTTTAAGTAAATTCAAATGTAACATAAATTTTGAATTAAATAACATTACTTTGCATAGTTCTTATAAAACAATCTCATTACCATTGCAAATGGGTATATTAGGAAATAACTTTTTGTCAATTTCTCCTAGATGTGAAAAAATATTTTATATAAATTCGGTCATGAATGAAGATTGTGTGATTTTTCCGAGAGAGTTGAGTGAAGGAGTTTTTCTTTCAGGCGGAATTGTAAAAGTAGTTGATGGAAAAATACCAATACAAATATTAAATACACGAGAGGAACAGGTCAATCTTAGCTACTTTAGGCCGGAAACGGATTGTTTGAGTAATTATTCAATTTGCAACTTTGATAAATATGATATTAACCCGGAACGCGTTCGTAAAATGTTATCATTATTACATTTAGACCATTTAAATAAGGAGGAGAAACCTTCAATCATGAATATTTGTGCAAAATTTTCTGACGTATTTTTCGTGCCGGGAGATCAATTAACAACTTGTAACTTATATGAACATAATATTCAGTTAAAGCCTAATGCGGACCCTGTGTATACAAAACAGTATCGCTTACCTTACTCTCAAAGAATTGAAATCGAAAATCAAGTCAAAAGTATGTTACAAGACGGAATTATTGAACCCGCTTGTAGCGAATGGTCAAGCCCAATACTTCTGGTCCCCAAAAAGTCTAATAATAATAATAATAATGAAAAAACTTGGCGCCTGGTTATTGATTTTCGTAAATTAAATGATCGTATCATTGACGACAAATTTCCGTTACCCAACATAACAGATATTCTAGATTCTTTGTCTGGCGCTATGTACTTTTCTCATTTGGATCTCAATCAGGCTTTTTACCAGTTAAAACTTAACCCCTCTAGTAGAAAGTACACAGCCTTTACAACATCGTCTGGACAATACCAGATGACTAGGATGCCCATGGGATTAAAAACAAGCCCAAGTTCTTTCTCTCGAGCAATAACTATTTCTATGGCTGGTTTAAATTATGAAAAAGCACTTACATATTTAGATGACCTTGTTTGCATTGGTAGAAATTTGGAAAGTCACAATAAAAATTTAATAGACATTTTAACTCGATTAAGAAAAGTTAATTTAAAGTTAAACCCCTCTAAATGTGTTTTTCTAAAAAAAGAACTACTATATCTCGGTCATGTCGTATCTGCCGACGGTATCAAACCCGATCCGAATAAAATTTCCGTATTACAAAACTATCCTGTCCCCCAAAATGTAAACGATGTTAAGAGACTTGTGGCATTTGCAAATTATTATCGTAAATTTATACCGAATTTTTCTGAAATAGCGTTACCCCTAAACAATTTATGCCGTAAAAATGTAATATTTAATTGGGATGATAAGTGCAAGAAATCATTTTCTAATATTAAAAACGCTTTAATGACCCCACCGTTACTTCAGTATCCAAATTTTGACGAAAACCATAAATTTATTTTAAAAACAGATGCGTCGGGTTTTGCCATCGGTTCGGTTCTATGTAATCAAGATAGACGGCCAGTTGCATACACTAGTCGTACATTAAATAAGGCTGAAAGAAATTACCCTACTATAGAGAAAGAATTATTATCTATAGTATGGGCCGTGAAGTACTTTCGACCTTATTTATACGGACGAGACTTCATAATAGAAACTGACCATAAACCTCTCGTATATTTATTTAATATGACAAATCCATCAAGTCGATTGACTAAGTTCAGACTATTGCTCGAAGAGTACAAATTTGTGATACAGTATGTAAGGGGATCGGATAATGCAGCTGCAGATGCATTATCACGCATCCAAATATCGAGTGAAGAGTTGAAAGAGATGAACGAGCATATAGTTTCAGTACTCACTAGGGCTCAAAGAAAACGTTTGAATGACGCGCAAGTTAATTCTAACAAACCTACGTTTGATAAGGCAACCACTAACGATTGGAATGATCACCCGAAAGTTGTGGGAACACTTAAAAAACCGGAGGATTGTGTAGAATTACTATTTGTTGATGAAAGTGAGTGGAAAAAGATGGAAAGTAATAAAGAGAAGCATACGCTGTTTAGTTTTATTTCCTCAAAGTCAACAATTTGTGTGAACCCTTTATTCCGATCATATTGCGCACGAGCTGCCTTTGTGAGGGAGTTAGGTTTCTTTTGTAATGAGAGGAATATAGATAGTCTCTACGTTATCAAAAATAAAGATAATATTGAATTAATTAAAGAGTTAACTCGTACGATAAATGAGACACCAAATTGGTCCGGACCACGTTTATTTATTTTAAATGGTGTACAAAGAATAACTAATAACGAGACTAAGCGTATTATACTTAATGACTATCACCTATTGCCGACTAGCGGACACGCCGGCATAAGACGCATGGTGAATAATATAAAAAAGAGATATTTTTGGCCGGGATTAGTCAAAGACGTCACTAACTATGTTAGTCGATGTGACAAGTGCTTAAGACAAAAACATTTTAATAAATATATAAAGGAACCCATGAGTATCACAGATACGGGTTATTCCGCTTTTGATAGAATATATTTAGATTTAGTAGGGCCCTTATGTAAGGATAGTGATAATAACGCATATATACTGACACTACAGTGTGACTTAAGTAAGTATGTGGAAGCATATCCACTTAGAAATAAGGATACTATTTCAGTGGCATCATCATTTGTTAATAATTTTGTTCTACGATACGGAATTCCTCGTCAAATAATATCAGATCGTGGCACCGAATTCGTATCAAATGTTATGAAAGAGGTATGTAAAATTCTCAATATACAACAGGTAAGTTCAACCGCATATCATCACCAAACAATCGGATCATTAGAAAATAGTCACAAAAATTTAATGTCATTTCTTCGCATTCAAACAGGTAATGAACCTAAAAACTGGAGCACTTGGTTACCCTACTGGTGTTTCGGTTACAATACTACAGTACATACGGAAACTAAATACACACCGTATGAATTAGTATTCGGAAAACTTTGCCGTTTGCCAAGTAATTTAACTTTAGATATAGACCCTTTATATAATCACTATGATTATCCCCAACAACTAAAATACGTGTTACAAAAATCGCAATATGATGCAAGGAAAAATTTAATTTTAAGCAAACAAACCCGCAAAACGAAGTATGATAATAATATCAATCCGATTAGATATCATGCTGGTGATCTGATCCTACTTAAGAATGAGCAATGTATAAACAAATTTGATCCGCTTTATATCGGACCATATGTAGTTATTGAGGAATGCGCACCGAATGTGAAAATAAATTTCAAAGGTAAAAATGTTTTAGTTCATAAGAATAGGACTAGACCTTATGTGAAAAAGTAACTGTAGTTTTAAGTAATTATAGTGTAATAGAGATTTACATGTATTATTGTTACCTATATATTAATAAAATACTAACATTAAGTATATATATAAAAAAAAAATTGTAAAATTCATTTTTTTTTCTTTTTTTTCGGTGGGCATGTGATGTACTATACGATGTACCTACTATGATTAGTATGATGATTAATATGATCAAATGTATTGAACGTATTTAACGGCAGTATTAAATGGATACTCGAAGATCGCGGTCGTTTCATTTACTCGAACCTTAAGCATCTTACATTACAGGGCTATCTGCAGTAAATACGGCGTTAAGTAACTGATTTTTAGGCTTAAGCTATAGGAACCTGGCGGCGTTAACCTAAAACCTTAAGGCAAACATATTTCAGGCAAATAGTTACACTTAATACATCCACATATGTTCTTTAAGTTTGATTAACATCTACCAACAGATACATCGCTACTTTAAAAGAAAAGGGCCACAAATCAAAAATATTCAAAATCCTTTTTATTGTAAAAATTCAAATTTTGTCGGTTATATTTTCATAATTTAAAAAGATTCCTATGAATTTTACACTTTAAGCAATAAAAACACTACTGACGTCTTTTTTGTATTTTCGAATTTACGCTGCAATATCTGTGCAAAGCCGCATATTTATATACAAAAGAGGCTTATCTGCTCATAATTTATTTTTTTAGAAAAAAATGACCATATCCAAATTAACCATTAAAAGAAGAATAAAAATACCTTTCTAACGGTGTATAACACATATTTATCTGTTTTAAAATTACGGAGCAATTATACAAGAACTGATTTGCAAAACTTTAAATGGCTCTCCTGTAACATTAGGTCTATTCGAGTTGCGGCTCTTTTGTTTTGAAGTAGCGACATGTTTAGTTAGATCATTCTGAACCTCCCACAAAATATTGTAAGAAATTGTATACAACATTTTCTCAAGGGATAAACAGGATTTTAATACAATGGAATATAAATCTATTTTCTACATATTAGAATGTCGCTTGAATATATGTTGGTTTGCTGACAGCGAACAGAACACCTGGGAGCCAGTCGAAAACATGGCGACATGCAAGCATCTCCTAGAGGCCTTCGAGAAGCAATTGGCGCGACAGAAGGAACTCAAGGCGTTGCGCGCACAACAACAACAACACCCTGTTCAGGTATATGTGTTTTCTTATTAATATTATAAATGCGAATGTTTTTGGGGGTGTATTTGTGTGTCTGTAATTCTTACACGCAAAAACTGCTGATCGGTAGTAATTTAACACACAGAGTTTATCATTACATAGTATGAAACAAAGTCGCATCGCGCTGTCTGTCCCTATGTATGCTTAGATCTTTAAAACTACGATATGGATTTTAATGCAGTTTTTTTATATAGATAGAGTGATTCAAGAGGAAGGTTTTTATTTATAATATAGCGAGAAACACTGATAATTTTAGATTTTTGACTTTTAGGCAGAACAAAGTTCGCCGGGTCAACTAGTGCCATATAAAACTTAAAACCTAAATTTAATACAGATTAAAGCTGTTAGATTAGGATACTGTTTAGTATTCATTTTTTTAGGCTTTTTTACCTATGGTAGTTTCGATTAAATTGTATTGTGTTTATTAAATATTACTTATATGAATATTTATCAATTAATCAGGTTAAACAGATGAGCACACCAGTACCCCAAGTCGTGAAACAAGCATTGAAAAAGAATGACAGTCCAGCCTTAACGCCGACAGGGTGAGTTGATAGTTAAAGTTTCATTCGATGTCTCAGTTATTCTCTGTTCACTGTGTGAATTTTGTGCTGGTATTTGTATTCGTGTGTAGTCTCTTATATATTATAGCTTGCGAACGTATTTTTATATTTTGATGAAGTTATTAGGGTCGATTATTGCTAAAACCAATGTCCTGCAGTGTGGAGCCTTTAGCTAATCATGTCGTAATGATAGAATTTGTCTTATTCTAATTTTGTAATTTATTTTCGATGGAACGTTGTGGTTGCCGGCACACTTTTATATGAGGCGACCATCATAGTCCTCGGGAGTAGCAACGCATCTGTTGTTGACTTCAGATAGAACCCATGTTCTTTATGAAGTTGATTACAGATGTCCATGAGCGGCAGTGACCACTTACCATCAGGTGGACGGCATGCTCGTTTGCTACTTCGGTCAAATAAAAAAAAATGTAATGATATTAATAATGATGTGTATGGGTTTCCGTCAGGCGTCTACAGCGCACAAGCAAGGTGCGCGCGCTGGACCAGGTGAAGGCGTGGTGCGGCGCCGACGACGAGCCGCCCGGCAAGCGCGTCAAGCGCGAGCTGTCCAGCGACGACGAGGACTACTCCGACGCGGACTCCACTAAAGGTACCCGCTCCTTCTGCTCGCCCCACACATTGTAACTACAAGTGCGCAAAATTATTTATTTATTTTAGTCAGAACGGAATGATCCAATTACACTAATAACAAAAAATAATATAATAATGGAGATTATGGGCGTAATTAAAATTAAATACATTAATAATTATAGAAACAAAAAACAGTTAAAAAAAAGTATTAGTTTGCACTCAATACTCTGTATACCCGACTTTTTTGTATAATTGAAGCAACAAACGAGCATGCAATCCACCAGATGATAACTGGTCACTGCCGCCAATAGATAATATCTAAAAACTTCATATAGAATAGGGATTCTATTTGAAGTCAATTACAGATGCTTTGCCACTCCCGATGACTAAGATGGTCGCATCATGCATAAGTGAGCCGACAACCACACCCTACCACCGAAACGCAAGAACTGCTTCACGCTAAAAACAGGTGCGGTGTTGGCACCTTCCTGGTCGAACTATTCGTTCAACCACATTCAACGTATCTTTTATAATATTCGTACTCTGCCTAGAAGCCCTGTTTGACTAAAGAGCGAGGACCCTTGCACATATTGCGAAGTAACATATATTGTTATTGCAATGCAGTTTAGTTTAATCCAATGTAGATTTTACACAATACGTGCGGTAGAAGCGAGGTAAGAGTTTTTAGAATGAGTAGTTCATTATCGCAAGTGAAATGCTTAAAGAGTATAATGTTTCCAGCCGAGAAGAAAATACTGAATGGGCAGTCGTCCCCTAAGAACATGGACCCCGAACTAGTGAAGACACTGGGTCTCGGTGGCAAGGGCATGCCCAACATTAAGGGAGTTATCAAAGTGGATCCCAAACACATGCCAAATCTATCTACAGGTACTGTTACCAATTGTTTAAGCGAAAGAGAATTTACTCAAATTAATGTTTTTTCTGTGTTAGTTTGTTTGGGATAGATTAATTGATAGTTGTAGTTTTTATGCCCCGTGATGATATAACCACTACACCTGTATGTATCTACATGAAATATATTAGTTCGTGTTACTATTATTCAAATATTATTGCATTGTTTCAGGAGTGTACATCATGTCAAAATCATCGGGAATAATGAAAATAGACTCGCCTGGAAAAATAGGACCTGGATTGAATATAGATGAAGATAAAATTAGGAAACAGATACTGGCTGCTAAACAGGTTTGTAATAAACTTTTCGTCATAAAGCATGGAGCAATAAAATGTTTGTTTGTTATCAAATGTTTGAAACATTTAATTATTTTTAAAATTTCTGCTGTAATTAAATCAATAACTGCTGTACTTTCCAATTGTTTTTATTATAAGAATAAATAATAACTTGCAGAAAAAAATGGAGGAAAGCAAGAGGATGTCGCCTGCAAGGGTACCAATGTCATCACAGGTATGAATAACCATTTCATAGAAAATAATAATAACCATTTTACAAGTGCAGATAACTCATTGAACTAACTGTCGGCAACCTTTTTGGTAACACTAGCCACATAGTTGCTACGTGAAAACAAAGCAGGTTGCCTTTCGAAAATATACATGTATAAAATAATCTACGAAACTTGTCAACGGAAATTTAGTAAAGTGTATCAACACATTATTTCTAATTGGCGTTTAAGACTGGCATTACTTTATTTCCGTTCATTTATAACATATCCATTGACTAAAATTCAGATCCTTAAGAGGACTACAGGCTACTGGTTACCTATACCTGTTACAAGTGAAGGAATGTTTCATAAAGTATTTAATTTATTTATTACACAATTGACTCATTGTAAATAAAATTGTTGCTGTATTTGGAAATGTATAAAACATGAAATGTTCATCTAAATTTGAATACATGTTTAGATGAAGAAACCCATGGGACCTGGTGGTCAGCAAGTTACTGAAAAAACAATCATCACACCTTCTGGACAGAAAATCATACAGCGTACGATACAGAGACCTTTTGGACAATCCGACGGGAAGTCACCTGTCACGATATTAAACAAAAAGTTGGCTCAAGTAAGTAACAAATTAACATACTTAATAGATTTTTTCATTATAAATTTCACTGCATTGTTTGAATTTTGCTAACCAAGTAATGTACTATTGCTGGGCATGGGTCTCCTCTTATAAGGGAAAGGTGTAAGCTATGGTCCTCCACACTGTCCAAGTGCGAATTGGAAGACTTCTCTCACACACCTATAAGAACTGAGGTGTAAAGGGCGTCTCATGATATTGCTCTTTTCCGTGATAATTTCCAATACATGCGTTATTTAAGAGTAATTAATGGTGCGTGCCTTTTTCTTTTTTTGTTTTCGAGGGGGAAACTTTCATAAAAGTACCCGACGTCGTGGGAGCGACGCGGGTTATGTGGGATTCTTACCGCACTAAAACCCCCCCGGTGACCGACCTCGACGCTGCGAAGAGGACTCCGGGAACTCCAGTTGACCGCCGCCGGTGTCCTCAGCGTGTGCCCCATCGGGCTCTTCTCTGGTGGGCGTGAACTGCTCACCGCACCTTTTGGTTTTTACGGCAACATGCAACCACACATGCCGCCGTCCTTCCCGGGGTCACTTGACCGGACGGTTCGAGCTCCCACTCTTCCCGCTCGCAACCCCGGAAGCCTCTTTTAGTCGCCTTTTACGACAGGCAGAGGGTACCGTAGTCCTATTCTGGTCCCGGAACTACAGGGACATAATGGTGCGTGCCTGGGGTTCGAAATTCGTTACCTCGGAAGGGAATCTGAGTTTTAGCCATTCGACCGTCACTGTTCTACTGGTGACGTGCTAGTAGTTACATTTATCATTAGTGATGATACGAATATTCGTATTCGCGAATATTCGAATGTTTTTATACATTCGCAATAATTGGAAAAATGTTTTGCGAATGGAAAACTGTAGTTTGTCGACCAAAATAAAAGGTCGCAAAATCTACATTCTACCGCCCCCTATACTACTAGTATGTGTAGATACAGATGCCCCTTCCTGAAAATTTTCTTGGCCGCGTTGGCGTCAATTATAAAAAACCGAATAATCGCATTTGCGAACGTCAGTGGTGGATATTCATATTCGCTAATATCTAAATAATGTCCACCAATAACTTGGCCAGCGCGGTGGACTATGGCCTAAAACTCTCATTCCGAGAGAAGACCCGTGCCCAGCAACAATGTGCAGGACAACAATGGGTTGACAACGAATATCTAAATATGTTATTTAGATACGTAATGTAACGTATGTACGTTACGTTACTTATCTAAAGGTAACATAACGTATGTACGTTACGTTACGTTAGGTAGTGATACTCATGACGTGTAACAGGGCGACAGCCTGCTGCGGCGCGGCGGCGGCGCGCGCGGGCGCGGGCGCGGCGGCGCGGGCTCCGTGTCCACGGCCGCCGGGAACATCGTGCGGATACGCGACAAGGCCATCTCCTTCGACTTCGACAAGGTACCGTGTGATGTGCCACTTATTATATCAATTAAGGAAAGCGAAGTTGTCGTGTCTCGAAAGGATACGAATTTAAATTTAAGTTATTGTACACAAAATGAGTTACACTAATCTTAGAAAGGTATCATAGAATGGATATCATATTTTTTTAAATAAAAGGTCAATATTTTACAGCATAAGTTTTTAGTAGACCATATAAATTAAAAGTTATGATATTTTTGCGATTTTTTTGGATACTTGCCCATTACAAATAATTCAAGGTAAGTGATCCCACATCGCCAACGCCTCTTGTAAGAGGGGTAACAAGTATTCTGAAACTCCCGAGGACTATGATGATCACCTCATGTGAAAGTGTGCCGACAACCACACCCTTCTATCGAAATGCAACAAATGCTTCACGGTAGAAATAGGTATGGCGGTGGTACTTCCCTGGTCGAGCTACACTGGTTCTACAAGTAATTTTTGTATGTAAATTGTAATTAAGTATGAATTTACATACAAGTTTTATAATTCCACTATTTACATATCCTTCATTCTTACGCTAGTTAAATAAGTACCTTTATTATTTATGTATCCTCCATCAGTCGGACGCATCGTCGGACACGTCGGACGGCATCGAGGACCCGTTCCCGCGCGCGCTCGGGCCGCTGCCGCCGCCGAGCCCCGAGCGGCCGCTGTCGCTGTGCCCGCTGACGGGGCGGCGGCTCGCGCGCGCGGAGGGCGAGCCCACGCCGCCGCCGACGCCCTCGCCGCCGCCGCCGCCGCCGCCCGCGCCGGACCACCCCGCCGCTACTATGCTCATGAAGGTGCGCCCAACTGGGGATTATATTTGACCTGTCAATTTGATTCAGTTGTGGCCATCTCCCGCTACTCAAGAAATGGCGCTACTAGTATTCTGAAACACGCTATCGAAGTATTCGCAATACCCCGCATATATACAAGATCCGAACGACTGTCGGAGCACGACCGCTCCCCAGGCATGATCACCTAGCCTGGCCTGGATCTCCCTTTAGCAAACAGTTATTATGATCATAATAATGTAGCACAATGTCATACTGATGTTTGCTGATTCGCTCGCCATGGTCCTCATAAAGGTATGTCATACTCTGTGTATATAATTCGGTTTCTTTGATCATAACGTAGCGCAGTATCGTAATAAATGTATTTCAATGTCGCGATGACGTCGCTCGTCAGTACCACGTACCTTCTGTCGTACTGAGGACGTGCGATTTGTGGTGTCGCTGTGCCCGTTGCTGGGGTAGCGGCTAGCACACGCGGTGGGCGAGCCCACGACACCACCGACGCCCTCACTCCCTCCGGCGCCGCCGCCCGCGTCCGGCCACCCAGCCGCTACTATGCTCATAAAGGTGCGGCCAACTGGGGATAATGTCTGTGTATGTGATGTTTGTATGATCTACAATGTCACACTGACATCTACCGATTCGAGCGCTCTACCACCCCACCGCTACCAAGCTCATGAAAGATAGCAGATTGACGTCTGTGGCGTCAATCTGCTATAGCATATCAATTTCTTATTGTACATTTTACATATATACCTAAACATTCTTCTCCGGCAGGTTGAAATGTCTCCAGGCGGCACGACAGGAATGTTGGTGCAAGGCGACGGCGCACAGCCATCCCTCCCCGTGTTAACAGACGAGGATGGTGTTAGTATGATTTTGATTGCAATTTAATTATCTTCATACTCATTTTCTTACGACATAGTTCTTAAACAACTGGAAAATATTTTAATAGTATGATTGTACATGCTGTAAAATGCATTGTGACAATATAAATACAATTTGAAGTCAAATCTGATTGTAAAACTGTACCTAATTTCAGTTCATAAACATTAAAATTAAAATGTAAGTCTATATATGTCCAATACGGTCTAAATGATAAAACCGAAATTAACAGTAGATTTTCAAAGGCTGATGGATATCTGTTAGTAATAACTACCATGCATACACTTCCTATAGAACTTGTCTACTATTTAAAGTCAATCACGGAAGTTTCGCTACTCCCGAGGATTAAAGATAGTCCCCTGATATACATGTAAGTGAGCCGGCAACCACACTCTTTTGCCACGCCAGAACTGCTTCAATCTAGAAATAGGCGTAGCGGTGGTACCTCTCCGGTCAAACTGCACCTAGTTTTTCAACCTGTGTGGTGTTCGCAGACGGAGGTGAAGGTGGAAGCGAGCGCGGTGAAACAGTTGTTGGAGGAAGACGACGGCGCCGTGAGTTTGCTGCACGCCGCGCACGCGCCCATCATGATCCGCGGCGAGGACGGAGTGCTCTATCAGGTATAATCAATAGCATATTTTTTTCTCTACATGCTGATATACGTAATGGCTATGCAACTCGGATCCGTAATGCGATGCATCCTTTTTTTTTTCGAGGGGGAAACCTTCCAAAGGTACCCGACGCCGTGGGAGGGTTATGTGGGATTTTTACCGCACTAAAACCCCCCCGGTGGCCGTCCTCGGCGCTGAAAAGGTGGACTTCGGGATCTCGAAACGAGCCTCCGATCCTCCGAGCGCGCTGCCCCATCGGGCTCCTCCCAGATGGGCGGCTGGGCCCACCGCTCCGTCTAGTCTTTACGACGGTATGCGACCACACATGCCGCCGTCCTTCCCGGGATTGCCTGACCGAACGGTTCGAGCTCCCACTCTAGCCGTCTGCAACCTCGGAAGCCCCTTTTAGTCGCCTCTTACGACAGGCAGGGGATACCGTAGCTATTCTGACCTATTCTGACCCCGAGGCTACAGGGACGAATGCGACGCATCCTAGCATGAGGATAATTTTATTCCAGCAAAACTCATCATTGTACAGCCATTTTTGTGTATGTCAGCTCTTTATCTGTCATTGCAATATATATTTTTATTTACTTTATCAACGGAAAATAAAAACTTTTATACAGAACAAAGATTCACAAGGTTACGAGTAGGTGCATCACCATAGTTTTAATCATTATTTGAAATATATTGCATATAGAAAAATGTAGAAACACATTTCAAAATTGGTTTAATATGTTTACTTACTACTCGACCAAAACAATTAGGCACATGACAGTTGAAACGTCATTAGAACTAGGGATTTCCCATCCGGATACGAAGTATATTTTATTACCAAATACCAAGAGTATGTAGGTATACCATTATTAAAATATACGCCATAGTGTTGTATGTTCAATAGTCGTGTATTTATTAAAGCACTTTCATGTGTTTACTATATTCGCAGTCATGGAATATTTTCTTTCTTTTTTTATTTGTGTAAGAGACTGATGCCTGTTACAGCACACACTCGATTTTCGACCTTGGAGACAGGAATACTGAGCCCATGCATCTTCTCTTGTTAAAAAAAATGCATATTTTGAATCTAAAAGCCCTTTCACCTCCACGAATAGTCTTTTTCCTACCCATTTTGAGGTTTATTGACTAATAATCAACGAATTTAATAATAACTTTAAAAATTCAACAATCACTCATTAAACTAACATTATAACGAAATAACATGAAACACGTGCTGGCTAACGTAAACACATAGACGATACACGACTGCACGTCACTAGGGCATGCGCGGGGGCAGAAGAGAGGTGCGGGGTACGGAACAGCTTTTGTTTCATGCGCCTAATTGTTGTGGTCGAATAGTACAGATGAACACCAAGTGGAAACGTCTTTCATTTAATTATGTTTTTTATGAAAATAAAATGTTTCAGGTGGCGGGTGAAAACGAGGACGGTCAGACCTTATTAGTAGCGGCTGATACTGTAGAAGGGGTGGAAGGCGTCGAGGGTTCCGTGGAAGGGGTGGAAGGCAGCGTGGAGGGCGAGAGCGATGGAGTGATGTACGTCACGAGAGAAGACGGCCAGGTGAGAAATTCGCTTTAATAAAGTACTATACGGTCTATGGTAGTGCTTTTCTGTTTCTTTATGTTTTTTCGTTGAATATTGCTATTTTTTAGGCTCAATAATGTCCATGGGCGGCAGCGACCACTTACCATCAGGTGGACTGCATGCTCGCTTGTTACTTCAGTCAGATAAAAAAATAAAAATAAACGATCTGTTAGACGCGTGCGGGGCATAACTACCTACAGTAATGTAAGCGATCGGTTAGGCACGCGCGTGGCATGCGGCGTACGAGGTGCGCAATACATTGCGCTCTCAAAAATGACCAACTCGGAAACCAATCATTTCCGAGGAAAATTGTTGAATTATTTTTTGTGTATTTAGTGTCACCAATCTATCATTGAAATCTTCGGTAGGCTGTGATTTACACCCTGTATATATCGCACCCCGGTGGGACAAGGGCACAAGTGCATGTTTAACAAATTTTCACTACAAGAATTTTACGATGTTGTTGCACCAATATTGACAAAAAACGGACGAATTGGACAAAAGCACTATCGACTTTTGTAGAAATGAGATGGAACTGAATGGCTGACTTTGTTCTACCAGACAGTAGGATGTTTTTAAAACACTCTGGCATTTTTAAGTCTATTTCGTATTTTTTGCCTTTTATGCCCTTGTCCTAAGGTGCGATTATATGTTTGTTTGGTTACAGGACGTGCTCGCGATCGACCCGTCGCAGCTGGGGCAGCTGGGCGCGCTGCTGCCGGGCGAGGCGCCGCTGCAGCAGGTGGCCGTGCAGGTGGAGGGCGAGCCCGGCGAGGACGCCACGCAGGTCATCGCGCAGCTCGTGCAGGCCGACCTGCCCTCGCCCGGTATGTGCACACCCGCACCCGCCTGATATCACCTAGCTCACGGGTTTCTATTAGTTTCTTGGTTGAGGATTCCCAGACTATAAAAATTTTGATGTACCTCTACATTTAAATAATCGTTTCGAAACTAAGATCTAACGTTGAATATCCATTTTTCTAACAATTTTAAAATAAAAAAAAAATTAGGCATAATACAAATTTATACACGTTTTCATGGTAATGGTTTTAATGGTATAGATTAATGGTATATTTTACAGTCACATCTTTAAATTATTTATTATACTTGTATATTTCTTATGAATTTAAGTAACTATGTTAATTTCGTTTGTTTCTAGGTGGCACCCGGCGTGTCGTTTTACTACTACCGGACGGCAGTTTTACGATGACTGAACTGGACAAAGAACAATATGAGTCTATAACAGAAGCGAGTAAAGCGCAAGAGTGAACAGTGAAAACTTAACACAATGACTCGTTGACTGATCAGATTTAGGTCTTTATCGTATCATATTAATAGAGTTTACTTCATTAAAATAGCGGCACCAATTGTTGTCACATGTTAAACTGCCTGGAGGGCGTTCCATTAACGTTCACAAAGTTCACGCTCACGACCGCAGTTTTTTCCGTTCCACTAGCTTGTGAGCGTTATTGACATACTCTCTAGTGGAACGGTCACTTCGACCCGTCTTATTAGATGGGTCGTCGTGAGCGTCACGTGGGCGTAAGTCATGACATCATGAGTGACGTTTTCGCCGCGACCACAACGACCGCGGTCGTCTTGTTGAACGCCGTTTTGGGCGTCTAGGGATTTGTGAGCGTCTTCTGGAACGCGCCCCAGGTGGTAAAACAAATATGATTCGACCGGGGAGACCACCGTCACATCTATATCTAGCATGAGGCAGTTCTTACGTTTCGTTGGTATGGTTACCGGCTCGTTTAGAACGAGGTGACCTTAGTCCTCGAGACTAGCAAATGTAATTTTATTTAAATAAAAACCCCAGTTCTGGTGGCAGTAACTACTTACCATCAGATGAACTGCATGCTCGTTTGATACTTTATTTTTATGTAAAACCATGATAAATCTTTTGTAACATGTTATAGCAAACTAAAAACGATGTTATTTGAAGCAAAAATATAATTTTGCTTGTTGTCAATTATATGTAATATTTTTTTAAATATTTATATGTAATAAGTTTCCACGTAACATGAATACTTTGTCTTCTCTTCACACCTTGAGGTAATAATAATTAGTCTATTACCACTACAAAGATTTACTTTATCTTAAACACTCTGCCAATACTGTGCTAACCATTTTTGGAAATTATTACTATTAAGAAATGATAATTAAAACAGTGTATTGTAAAAATTACGTGTATTTAAAAATAAATTTAAAAGATCCATTTTCGAAGGTTAGTTTCATTATCATTACTTATATATACTGATATTAAATTCTAATATTCGGATTTACCGAAAATATCATAAAGTGCTTTAACCTGGTGCCGCTAGTTTTAACGCAATTGGTAATTTTTAACCATAATACATAGAAATAAATATTTTTTTGTAGATGTGTACTTTTGCATTGTAGTTTAAGTCATATATAATGTTTGATTTTCCATTGATAAACTTTTCACATAAATTTATGTAATATAAAATGTTTTGAAAATGATAAATTTCTTACTGCTGCATATAAATGTGGCCTTCTTTTTATTAAATAAATTATAACTAATGAGCATACAGTTTATCTGAAGAGGTTAATGCCGCCCATAGATATCTTGAATTAACTTTAAAATATTGAATTGTACTTCTGTAGACTACTTGGTATTGATATACCTTGCACGTAAGGTTGAATTATTACCTTCTTTTGTTACCCAAACTATCACGATTCTATTCTAGCCATAAAAATAACCCTTTTTAAACACAACTGACCAAATACTAATTTAATATTTTGCAAAATATGCCTTTTCATGTTATAGTCGTCTATAAAAATATTGTAATGCATTGTATTATACAAAATTTTATATACTGATAGATTCGTGTGAATACACTGTACTGCATTGCCAGAAATAATTTGACTAAGTACTTTCATGCCTTGATCAGGTAAGTACCATGCAAGTTTGATATCGCAAGGAGTTAGTCGCAAGCGGCAGTTGAATAGGTGAAATTTACGCACAAAAGTGAATTAACATTTTTTTCGTTGACGAATAAATCAATTCATTTAAAGCTTAATCAATACAAATACTATGCCTGTACATTCAAAATAACAGTATGCAGTATGAATAATAACCACACGTAAACTTCTGAGAAATTGTATGTAACTTGTTTGAAACCAGAGTTCGAAATACTTTAAAGAAAAACAGTCTAAATTTCGATGAATATAAAAATTACTGACACTATCTTTTAGAGGTAAAAAACTGCACTATACTAGTTCTGTTATAAGTTTATGAAAACCACAGGATATTGCTACATTATTTAATCTATGAAATGATATAAACAGTTGTAATTATGAAGATTTCATTTTCAAGGATTGTTTACACTGAATTGTTGGTTTTGGACGAACATTCCGCTGGCAATAGATCGGTCTAAAAACGTTACATTAATAATATTGAGAATAAATTGGTGTGAAAATTGAGAGCAAAATATAGAAATAAATATTAGGTTGATAAACTGGACTAATAACGTAGTTTTATACATCTTTGACTTTTAGTAATTTCATGATTTTAGGTATATGAATATAAATATATATTCATTTTATTTTGGTCTGTAAATATTGTCATTTTTCGTAATAAAAGTACATGTAAATATTCTTTGCTTTTTTATTTCCTAAAAAATAATTAAGATCGAGCAGTGATGGTCTATTGGTTGAAACTTGCCCTCTCGTTCGTAAGGTTCGAGTTTCGAGTCCCAAGCACGCACCATCATTTTTCTATAATTATTTGCGTATTAGAAATAGCATTACGGTTAAAGAAAGCATCTTGAGGAACTCTATACAGCCGAGAGTTCTTAAAAAAGTTCTCAGAGGTGTGTAAATTCAGACCAATTCGCACTAGGCCACTGTGTTGGTCTATGGCTAAAGCTCTTTTAATCTGAGAGAAGATCCATGAATTGTGAAAATAATGGGTTGACCCACTGCTGGGCATAGCATACTTTAAAGGGATAAACGACATTCAAGCAGCTGGAACCGCGGAGAAAGAGGTTAGTTAAATTATTAATATAATAATTCATATTGTTTGTAATTTTGAGCATACAGTACAGTCCACGTGTAGGTAAGTTTATAAGGTGATCGCCTCATATAAAAATGAACCGGCAACGACACCCTTCCGCCGAAATGCAAGAACTGCTTCACGCTAGAATTAGGTGTGGCATTGTTACCTCAAGCGACGAACTACACTGGTTTCACCACCTGGCAAAATATACCACGTTCGATAATTTATTATTTAAACTTAATTGATGTGTAATAAAAATCGATTATCAATTCCAGGGATTACCAAGCTGAAATCGATGTTATAATACACTCACAGCATTGCAACACTGTTAATACAAGTGTCACTTGTCCAAAGTTTATCATAGTGTCACTGTCATAAATGACAACGAATTTACGTTTACGTGTATTGGGAAATTTTGTTGTGTAAAATTTCATCACTAATTTGTAGGAAAAACCTAAATTGTACTCATATTACAATTAAAATTTCATTCCATGCCAAGTACAATACAAGTAAACACAAGAACACAAAGTTTTTGTATAAACATTGCTGTGTATATGAAAAATCGTGATTCGAATTGCAAATAATAACACTTGTTCTAATACGTGATCAAGACGGCGGGACGTAACGGAATGAGACGAGCTCGGGATGGATACCAGTACCAACCCATTCCAAGGGTATCTACAGAAGATGCCTTGGAACATGAAAATGAGATGATGGCAGAAGAGCTTAGTAGCAAGATAACAACTCTAAAACATATGTCGATAGAAATTGGAAATGAGGTTCGATACCAGGATAAGATTTTACGTGGAATGGACGACGATGTAGACAGAAGTTCGGGCTTCCTTGGAAAAACCATGGGAAGAGTACTCAAACTAGGCAAAGGGAATCACAACTATTATATCTTTTACCTCTTTTTGTTCTCAATATTTGTTTTCTTCTTACTGTACATTGTATTGAAATTTAGATGATCTAATGTAATCAATATCCTTATATATTTTCAATGCATCACTACCTGTCATTCCCCTATGTATTGGTTATGTGTAAATAAATCTGTAAAGAAATAAATTTTGTTAAATTATATAGTCTATTCTTTGCAATTTTCTTTTCATTAACTAGTTGTTATCGCCTGCAGACATGTATCAAATGTAATGTTACTTACATAAATGGGGAAACTAAATACAAATCAACAATTTTGAACGACATATTTGTGTACAGAAGTAATTTGATTATTATGTAGGTATTGTTGTCTTTACAAGGGAATCTGCACGCTTAGCCTATTTTATTATAGTAAAAAGTATTGTATGTTTTCAATTCAAATTATCAACTGTATGGGAAATGGCATAAAAATCTGATCAGTTTCAGCACGAAAGACTAATTCATTTCAAATAATTGTAAGATTTTATTTACTCTTCAGTTTCACATGAAAATATTTAGGTATTTAAATATATTGTAACTCTGATCTTTTTATGCAACAACACTGGTTGAAATAAAGGTAAAAAAATATAGACATCAAAAACTGACTTTGTACTCTTGAAATGAACTATTTATGCAGTTATTTCACTCCCCTATAAAGGTGTTGCTCAATAAGCAATAATGTAGGTTTGGGTTCACAGATTCTAAAACTGTTTATAAATCTCATTGAAAGGAAGAATATCTTGACCATCTCCACTAACTACACACTTGATTTCACAGAGCATGCTACTATACTAAGTTGGTCGATTAATAATAATGAGATAATAGGCTTATAATTACAATTCTTATAAGTATCCTTCAAATTTTTTAATTGAACTTGACGACCTGCGTGGCAGAGCAGTTACCATACTGGTCTGACGTGCATTGGGTCCCGGGTTTGATTCCTGGCCAGACAGGTTTCTGGATGGTGAGTTTAAATTCATGTTCTAGATTTGGGTGTTTGTGTATTTATCTTGTGTGTCCATGGTGCTCACAACACAGGAGAAAATCCTAGTGTGGGGCTAAGAATGTAGAGCATGCTTCAAAAATAAAAAATAGGGTGTTAAAACTAAACAAATGTATTAAACAGACATTAACACTAATTTGTTTCATACAATTCTCGCAACAAATTACAATAATCATCACCAACATCTCTATTTATTGAAATATAGAGTTTACAATTTGTTTTTAAGTGTTTAGAGCAACTATGAGCCGCATCGATCAGCATTGCTACCACACCACAGGCATTATGTTTATCATTTTTATCACAATATTCACATATGTTTTCCAGTATTAATGTACATGGCACATTCTGCCAATCAGGTAATGTTGATACACTTTCTATAAGGGCTTCTAATGTTGATACATACAGAAAACTTATCATTTTCAGGTAATGTCGGTTTACTCCACTCATGTCCTGCGAGAGCTGGGGTAGTTCATTTAGTTCTTCTCGCAAGATATACATTACTTTCCCTGTTTTCGCTTGTAAAAGAGCTTCTTTAAACAGCATTCTCCTATTATCAACTTTTCCGTCACAAAAGAAGTTGCAACTAACGCTTGTTTTGTTCATTTTGCATCATAGCTAATAGTATTGCCCTGAAATAATTAAATATGTCGCTATATGTAGCAGTATTTTCATAATGTTAGTTTTGCTAGTATCTAGTTTGAAATTGACTCTCAAAACTGTGTATTAATAAAGTAACTAAACAATTTACATAAAATGTAGGTATTTGTCAGAGGTCTAGATTGCTCATAATACAAAATTCAAATTATAGACATTAATACACAATATCTAAAAATGTAAACAAAACAAGATCAAAATTTAAATTGAATTAGGGATGTGATTAGCTGATGGTCGACAATATTTAATATAATTTTTAAACATTAAGAAACGTCGATAGCAAAACTTAATGATTAACTTTTGTCATTGAATTTGTTGTTTGAGATATCACAGTATTATTTTAAATTATCTTGCAGTTTTTGGGAGTTAAATGAGCAATTCAAACGCCTATTTGAGCTTGCTATAATTAAGTTCAAAACATTTGAATAGTTCTAAACAAAAAACACAAAGACTAAAAAAAGTTTACTGAAATAATGAGCTAAAAGTTCAAATGTATTGATTGTATAATTGCTCTGTAATTTTTAAACAGATAAATATGTGTTATACACTGTTAAAAAGGTAATTTTATTCTTCTTTTAAGGGTTAATTTGGATAAGGTTATTTTTTTCTAAAGAAAGTTATGAGCAGTGTCTCTTTTGTACATATATAATTATGCGGCTTCGCACAGATGTTGCTGCGTAAATTCGAAAATACAAAAAAGACGTCAGTAGTGTTCTTATTGCTTAAAGTGCAAAATTCATGGGAATCTTTTTAATTATGAAAATATAACCGACAAAATTTGAATTTTTACGATAAAAAGGATTTTGAATATTTTTGATTTGTGGCCCTTTTGTTTTTAAGTAACTAAGTTTTAATATATGTAACACGTAAACTACTATGCTGGCCAACGACAACCATTTCGGTTTTAATTTCTATCAAAACGCGCGAAAATGCGAAATACGAAATACGAAATTCGACTTGTGTCTGTAATCGAGCACTCTCTGGAGCGGGTCTCGAAATGGGGTCGACTGAACCTCGTTGAGTTCAACCCCACGAAGACACAAGTCTGCGCGTTTACCGCTAAAAAAGCCCCATTTGTTATGGCGCCAAAGTTCCAAGGGACCTCTCTCACCATTAACAAAAGCGTAGGGATCCTGGGCGTTGACATCTCATGTGATGTGCAGTTTCGGAGTCATTTGGATGTTAAAGTCAAGTTGGCATCTAAAAAGTTGGGTGTTCTGAACAGGGCCAAGCGGTACTTCACTGCGGGGCAACTCCTTCTGCTTTATAAGGCGCAAGTGAGACCCCACATGGAGTACTGCTCGCATCTCTGGGCAGGGGCGCCCAAATACCAACTTAACCCACTTGACTCCGTGCAGAAACGTGCGATCCGAATCGTCAACGACCCAAGGATCACCGATCGGTTAGAACTTTTAAGCCTGCGGAGGGACATAGGCTCCCTCTGCGTGTTCTACCGGCTTTACAATGGTGAGTGTTCCGAGGAACTTTTTGATCTGGTGCCTACGTCACCTTTTCTTCATCGCACCACTCGCCGAAGGATGAAGTTCCATCCACACCAACTGGACTCGTGGCGGTCCTCCACAGTTCGATTTGCACGCTCGTTTTTGCCACGGACGTGCAAGTTGTGGAATGAGCTTCCTCCTGAGGTATTCCCGGAGCGCTATGACATGGGGTTCTTCAAGAAAGGTGCGAAAAGAGCTCTCCTTCAAAGCCGGCGATGCATTGGCGACTCCTCTGGTGTTGCGAATGTCCATAGACGACGGTGACTACTTTCCATCAGGTAGCCCGTCTGCCTTATCGTTAGGTTAAAGTATAAAAAAAAAAAAATACACAAACAATAGCTAGATTCAGATGTCTCTTTATCGATGGTCATTGCTTTTTGATGGCAGTTTGAGATGTTTGTTTCATTATTATCATCGATATATTTCAACTTGTATGTACATCCCTAAATTTTATTTTTTAGCTGAATTTGAAGTTGACATTTTATGTTTTTAAATTAGTTTTGCACGGCCTTGGCTTCACGCATTTTAGCCAATACTATTTGACAGTTATCGAAAAAATGACAATTTTTGAGGCACAGATAGCCCCCATTGAGAAGCCAATACCTACACAGACAAGTCATAGTCCAAATATTCTGCTTCGGTTACTAATATTATGTACCTTTTTACCGAAGGTACCCGACCCGGTAGAATTCTTACCGCTCTAAAACCCCAACGGTGGCAGTTCTCGACGCTACAAAGAGGACTCCGGGATCTCCAGAGGAACGCAACCGGAAGCCTCGGAGCGTTGCCCCATCAGGCTGCTCCCAGGTGAGTGGTTGGGCCCATCGCTCCGTCTAGCTTTTAGGACGGTATGCGACCACACATACCGTACGTGAGACTTACGGAGCCTGGACAAGGTAGAATAATTAAGAGATGTAAAAGTGGTGGTCGATATAGCGATAGTATTGTCGATTGTGGTGGTTGCGAATAAGTGCGCCTTATATCTCATAAAACGGAGGCGCATATCTAGGATGTTTTGAGTACTATAGTTTTCTAACAAAAACACTGAAAACTTAAATAATATCGTAAATGTGCCAAAGTCACATAACATATTTTAAGGCTCTACAAACAATAATTATTTAAGATTTTTTTTTTTTGCCAAAACAATATGTAAGTAAAAAAACTTTGTTTTCTTTTAGAAATTTAATTCATTATTTATGTACATCTCGTATTTACATGAAAACTGATTTTAATTGAGTCACTCAAATACCTCCTTGAACAGTCAAATGTATTATAGGGTATTAAATACAGCAAAACTAGATTCATGATTTAAATCTGTGATTAGTACCAATCAGTTGGATTTTAATAAAAATATGCGTATTGAAGCGAATAATTATGTCATCCGGATGTATATTTACAATTATATTGTACCAACAAATATTCCACTAGGTTGATGTATTAGGATTAGTGATTTTTTCCATTAGGGAGTGTATTATAGTACATTTTTGTAAGTTGTTACATATTTTTGATTGAAATAGATTGGATTTTTATATTTACAAACATAATTTAAAAAGAAAATTTAGTATGTAAATACCCAAATAAATTTACAATATGCTGTACTAAATCACACAGAATAAATAATGATATACCTTTTTTATTATAATAGTACTTAAGTACGTCATTTATTATGATATAATACATTTTTATTAAATTGTAACAAATTTTTAACACGTCACAAGTATCACCCTTATGTAGTTAAATGACAGAGGTTCACTTGTAGTACATTCACTTATATAGTCATCAACCCGTTATTGTCCCACTGCTGAACACGGGTCTTCTCTCAAAATCAGAGTTTTAGGCCATAGCTTACTGCGCTGGCCAAGTGCGAATTGGTAGACATTTTATGTAGTACATTTGCATAAATGTAAGTTATTTGAAACCATTTTCAGTCAAATCACAATGTTAATGAAAGGTTTTCTTCACAATAAGTATTTAAATACCTGCTAACTACTTGCCAGGATGCATGCTATTAATTGTGTGTTAAAATGTATGTTCAATGCTTTTTATATTTAAACGTCGGTCCGGCCGGATGAGAATTCTCTCTTGAGTAAAACACATAAAACCAATCACTAATAATTTCATATAATGTAACGTAATGTAGTTAAAACTATAATTAATTGATGTATTGTGGTGCTATAATATGTTTCTTACCAATATGTACATAATAGTTACAATACATTAAAATTATATGTTATTTACAATACACTCCCTAATAATCATATTGTTATAAACTATAACCAATATGCGTACCTCCTAGCTTAGCTACTAACAAAACGAAATCAATTTCAGTCAACAATACAACAGGTGAATTTTCATAACTTCAGTCAACTCATGTAAATGCTTATTAAGAATAATTAAAATTTAAAATAATAAAAAATGAAGGTAGGTTGAAAAGATATAAACATAATTATTTATTATACATAAAGGATCACTTCAGAAACATTCCTCGACTACTATATAACAATTGACATTTACATGGCATTCATACATGTCTGGCGCTCGCGAAGAAATCATGATTCCTCATCATATAACATGAAAAAAGCCAGGATTTAACCAGGTGTTTTCCTTATTGACATAATTGTATTTTCTACAAGTATGTTTAGATGTTTTTTTATTGCTCCTCAAGTATAAAGTACGTATTTCTCCGAAATATATTTGATATTGCACTTGTTATTCAAAAGTAATGCTTTACTAAAATAAACAATATAACGAACAATTTGTTTGGGTGTGAGAAACTTATAAACATAATTTACAAACATTTTTTTATATTTTTTCTTGAATATATTGGAGGCACTACGGTAATTTTCGATAATATTGAATAACAAAACCTGAACAGTAACGGAGATTCTTCGAATTCGTTCCAGTGTTCATCCGAGTTCATCTCTATATCACACGCATATTTACCGCTTCAGGTCATAAGCCGCGACCGTTCGTGTGTGACGCCTGGGTTTCTGCGGTCACCGTACAACATCGTGACGTAGAGGTGGCCACTACCGGGAGGAAATTATATTTCAATTACATACGTATGTATAGCATGTTCACGTCGCTATTTGAGTTCAGATGAAAGGTTATTTTCTCGGTGCAGCCCCTAACCGCTTTGATTTACGTCGGGCCATATAGGCGTCGCGGCGATCAGCTCCAGCGAGTCGTACGGACGCGACCTCGTCATATATGCACCGGCACGTGGAGGAGGAGCATGTCCCGCCGCGGGAACTCCAGCGAACACATCTCACATTTGTAGGGGCCCTCTGCAAGCGCCGAGCGATCCGGCGAGCTGGCGGGCGACCCGGCTGGGGTGGACTGGGGTGAGGTTTTGATAGGCGGCGTCGATTGCGGTGAGGTCTTCATAGGTGCCGGCGACGGAGGGGGTGAGGGCGAGCGCGGCGCGGGGGAAGGCGAATGTCCGCCGATAGCGCGTAGGTCGTCCGCGAGGTGCCGGGGCGGCCTCCTCTGTCGTACCTGATAAATGTTTATTAATAATTTTATTTAGTATACGAAACCAAATGGACTAATGAATTGCATTTAAATAGTTTATATCATTCGTCGAAGTAACGCAGACCGCCCACGTGGCGCCGAATCACCCGAGCTGCACTTCCACTTGCAGTGCGGTGACTCCGTCTTGATCTTGGGATGAAGCTTGTGTTTGAATGAAGTTGATCACTTACCATCACGACTCCATGTTTATTTGCTACTTCAATCGGGTAAAATAAAGTTTTGCAAGTCATACCTGTTTCTTGCTTTCTGCTCCTCCGTGTGTATTATCCTTGGTCGGGGCGCCGGCGACGCGCACTAGCCGCGCGGCTACGACCCTCCCGAACTACGCTTCCACTCACGGTGCGGGCACTCCGTCATGATCTTGCGCCGGCGCTTGTACTTGCATTAAGCCACTTACCGAAACGTCTGCTTCTTAGTTTGCTACTTCAATCGGATAAAGTATTGCAAGTCACACCTGTTTCCTCGTACGCGGCTCCTCCGTGTGTATCATCCTCAGCCTCAGCGCGGCGACGAACCGCCCGAACTCTTCCACTCGCGGTGTGGGCACTCCGTCATGATCTTGCGCCGACGCTCGTATTTGCATTAAGTTGACCATTTACCGTCACGACTGCGTTCTAGTTTGCTATTTGAATCGGATAAAATATTGCAAGTCACACCTGTTTCCTCGAGCCGCGTGTGCATCATCCTCGGCTTCAGCGCGGCGACGAACCGCCCGAATACTTTCTCTCGCGGTGCGAGCACTCCCTTATGATCTTGTGCCGACGCTCGTATTTGCATTAAGTTGACCACTTACCGTCACGACTGCGTTCTAGTTTGCTACTTATCCGTTTTAAGTAGCAAACTAGAACGCAAAAGTTCTACAAGTCACACCTGTTTCCTAGTGCGCGGCTCCTCCGTGTGTATCATCCTCGGGCGGGGCGCGGGCGCGCGGCGGCGGCGGCGCGGCGCGGCGGGCGGCGCGGCGGGGGACGCGTCGCGCGGCGCCGGCGACGCGGAGCGCCCGCGCGGCGACGACCCGCCCGAGCTGCACTTCCACTCGCGGTGCGGCGAGTCCGTCTTGATCTTGCGACGACGCTTGTATTTGCGCGGACCGCTCTGTGTAGTGAATAGTGATACGAACGACTTGAGCATTTCGTAACTTTTACAAGCACGTAAAAATTATGTATCTCTGGAATTATTTGTATAATACAAACTAATTCAAAATGCTTAGTGCATTTTATTTAATGAAACTATTTATCAAAATAAATGTCACAAATTAATATAAGGTTCAATATAATTGCAATTATACTATTTTAGCTTTAAATTTAATAGTGTTGCACTATCGTTACATTCAATACGCTTATCCAAAATATTCAAGTGCATTAAACTAAATTATGCTGGTAATAAAAAAATAAATGATCTACCATATCAGCCAGCATCACTCCCATTTTTATCAAAAAATATACATTAATCCATTTCCCCAAAAGAGTCACAAGAAGATAACTTTAAGCAGCCTTTATTATCACGATTCCAAAACTATAAATCACATTAAACTAGAGACGAAATTAAATAAAATAAATTTTCAGCACAAGACCGTCTCTATTGTTACCTGTGGTTGTCTCTTCATGGCTGTGTTGGCATCACAATGTTGGATGAGATGTTGCACTAGTTCAGCGCTGGAATGCAATGTTCTGCCACACACCACGCATGTATATGCGTTACCGCCTGAAAAAGTGGAAATGTTTATAGTACCATCTTATTTTATTGCGTGTGGATTATTGTATAGTATTGTTATGTACCATGCTGTATTAATATGAAGTCAAATTAAAACTTGAATAAGCTGGGATTATATGTATTTGGACTCAACATCGCTTATCATTTATAAACAGTTAATTTTTAACAAAAAGTGACTTATGTACTTTTGCAGTTTTTTTATATATTTAGGCCAAACGATAAGGCAGACGGACCATCTGATGGAAAGCAGTCACAGTCGCCTATGGGCATTTGCAACAACAAAGGAGTCGCCAATGCATCGCCGGCTTTGGAGGAGACCTCTTTTTTACACCTATACAAACATTTTTATTATGTATATAACGAAATGGGCGTGACGTCAGGAAGGCCAGGAGTCTTCATTACTGTCTATTCTTCATGATTTCAAGTAAAACAGAGGAGTAAACTTCTTCGATTTATTCACAGTGTAGGGAGGTCCGATCGCTTCCACGGTTAAACAAGAATCTCTTTCTACCGGCAGGCGCTCGCCTAACGCATAACAAATTTGTGAAGGGTAAACTAAATCACAATTCTAAAAATCACTAAATATTGCTAATTTAATAAACAAACAATTTTCGATCTTAAAACTAACTAAAATAATTATTTTCGGCGAAGTTTTTTTCATAAATACGCAGTGTCGCGCCGACACATATATTAAAAATGTTTGTGTATGCGGTGCGTACGTACCGTTGGCGCGGCGGTCGGGCGCGGAGTGGTGCGAGCGCACGTGCTCGCGCAGCACCACGCGCTGGTTGAACGCGCGCGGGCACACCGCGCACGCGTACGGCTTCTCGCCTGCAACACCGCGGATACAGTTATACTTCTTGTTTAAGAGACAGGATATTATAAAGATATTATATGATAATTATTCTCCTTAATCGCGTTACGTTCTGTTTATTTTCTGACCATATGCCGCGAGTACAGAAGCATTCAAGTCTAGTTGACAGGCAAAAAACGGGCGAACTTTTTCAAACTATATCCATGAATAAATAAAATAGTCACAATTCCGTAACTCCCGAATATTGAATACGAGAATGTGGGAACCGTAAATAAGTAGCTTTGACTGTATTTCATGTTTAGATATGTATATGTCGACGCCCGGTGTGTTCGAACGGCATGTACGATAGGGTTCGTACACAGTGAAACAGGGTTCAATGTGGTAACGCAAGTCCAATTGAACAAATAATATCCAAAGCGGGACAGGGCAAATGGACAGTTTCGTTCGGCAAATCGACACCGACCGAGCACTGTACCGCTGTACCGCTGAACTCATTGATCACCACCGAGACAACTGATTGAAACGACTCCGTCCAAGTGCGGCCCTTTTATACTGGCTTCAGGGCAGGGCATCTACCCTCATTTTTGTCATTAGTCGAAACAACATTTGATCTTTACAATAACAATCAAAACAAAGTCCCAATAACGCGTAACTCATTATCAACATATATATTTTAAAGGTTACAGAAAACAAACGACCTGAATTAAAAAATGGAATATTTGGATTACCATAAGTATTAAATGCACGTGATCAAAGAGGACGGAGCCGCGAGAATAAGCTAGTACTTCACAATTACTACGAGGTCATACCCGTGTGTATCCGCTCGTGCTTGCGCAACGTGCCACCATCCGCGAAAGCCTTCCAACAGAAGCGGCACGCATAGGGCCGCTCCCCTGTATGGATGCGCACGTGGATTTGCTGCGAACTGCGGGAACCGAACACCTTGCCTGCACAGACATACAAAATAACCGGTTAATAAGTGAAACATGAACCAATATATTAAACAATTCATTATTGAGCAAGGTGCAAGGCGAAGATTCCCAAAATAAAAAATGGTGTACAGTTGAAAGTTGTTTTTTAATATGTTTCTTTTTACGAAATTTATTTTCAACAATAAAGCAAGTGATACTTAAAAAATGATTAACTGATCTAAACAAGTACAGAATTCTAAAACAACAACAATAAAATAAAATAATTACCACATTCTTTACACGGAAATTGCCTAGAACTACTTGATGATGTATTATTCCGACCTCGTGACATTCTTTTTAACCTGGAAAAGAATAATGCAGACATTATATATTTATCAAATCGATAACATATCGCATGAACGGCGAGGGTACGTATTTATTAAATGCAATAATAATTAAATTATACATTTTGTGATCATATATTTAAATGACACTACTAAGTTGTGTTAAATATTTAAAAAAAATCTAACATAGCAGTAGCAGTGTTTATAGGACATATACTCATATAACAAAATCATGTATAATAAGCAAAAATAAGAGTATTTGAGTATTTTTTGTATGTTTATTTATAACACTGCTGTTATTAGGCACAAATGTGCTTGAAAGTGTTTCCGGGGTTGACCTACAATTGCTACCTCCAATTTGTTCAATTTGTTTTCAATAGCCGCTAAGACACCAAACTCGTCGAAACACTACACAAAGGATGCTGTTATATTTGATAGTTGTCGTGCCACGTGCAGACGCAGCGCGTCCGGGCACGTCTCGCTGCACACCTCGCACGCGTGCTCCTGCTCCCATATGCTGCGCTGCCGTGACGCGTGCAACGACCGCACGGCAGTATAGACACCAGCGCTCCCGCACGGTTCGCGTGTCGCATGTACCTGGAGGGAGCGGGGCGCGGGTTGTCCGCGTGGCGCTCGGCGTGCCCCTCCGCGTGCGCGAGCAGCTGCAGCGCGTCCGGGCACGTCTCGCCGCACACCTCGCACGCGTGCTCCTGCTCCCACGTGCTCGTGCTGTCGTGACGCTTGTAGCTGCCGGACATACACGCACCAAATGATTTATATATTAAAGTAATACATGCGAATTTTCATGAGAATGTATGTGTGTTTGTCACTCTTTCACGCACAAATTATCAGTCGGATTTCACTGAAATTCAGCACACACATATTTCCAGATACATAGGATAAACAGTATCGTGGCCGCAGCAGGCAAAGATGCGGTAATAGCCTATTATGTACGCTGCCGGCAACAACCTGAAGTCCATGTCGCCATATTTCATGTTATGTTTTTGTAGGTAGAACCAGTGCAGTTCGACCGGGGAAGTACCACCGCCACACCTATTTCTAGAGTAAAGCATTTCTTGCGTTTTGATGGAAAGGTTGGTTGGACACACTTTTATGTGAGACGACCATCATAGTCCTCAGGAGCAACAACGCATCTGTGATCGACTTCAGGTAGAACAAATGTTCTATATGAAGTTGCTTACAGATGTCCATGGGTCTACTTCGATCAGATAAAAAAAATATATATTTTTACATAAGAGAACGTACCTGTGCGCAGCAGCGACGTGACGCCGCAACAAGTCCGGCCGCTGGAACGCGACGCCGCAGTCCACGCAGAACAGCTCGGGCCCGCGCACCGTGTCGAACACGGCGCGCTCGCGCTCGCGCTCGCTGCCGCTGTGCGCCGCCGGCGACAGCTGGAAGTCCATGTCGTCGCCTGATGATTCATATAAATTTTACTTTAATAAGCGTTAAAAAGATATATTAAATTCATTTTGTGGTTGTTGGTAAATAATGGAGTTTCAAAATATCAAAATTAGTTTTTTAAGTGGGTAACGAGCATGCAGTCTACCTGGCAGACATGGAATATTTTCTTTCTTTATTTATTTGTATAAGAGACTGATGCCTGTTGTAGCACACACTCGATTTTCGACTTGGGAGACAGGAATACTGAGCCCATGCATCTTCTCTTATTAAAAAAATGCATATTTTGTATGTAAAGAGTCCTTTTTCCTCCACGATTAGTCTTATTCCTACCCATTTTGAGGTTTATTAACGAATAATCAACTAATTTAATAATAACTTTATAAATTCAACAATCACACATTAAACTAACATTATAACGAAATAACATTAAACTCGTGCTGGCTAACCTAAACACCTAGATGATACACAACTGCACGTCACTAGAGGATGGGCGAGGACAGAAGTGAGATGCGCGGTACGGAACCGCTTTTGTTTCATGCGCCTAATTAATTACAATACATATACATATGAGTTACGTCACCCGAGTCGGACGCGGTGTAGTCGGTGTCGCGGCGTGCGCGCCGACCGCCTTGCGCACCAGGACAGTTCACCGCACTGGCAATTAAGCTTAATACAATACATATGAGTTACGTCACCCGAGTCGGACGCGGTGTAGTCGGTGTCGCGGCGTGCGCGCCGACCGCCTTGCGCACCAGGACAGTTCACCGCACTGGCAATTAAGCTTAATACAATACATATGAGTTACGTCACCCGAGTCGGACGCGGTGTAGTCGGTGTCGCGGCGTGCGCGCCGACCGCCTTGCGCACCAGGACAGTTCACCGCACTGGCAATTAAGCTTAATACAATACATATGAGTTACGTCACCCGAGTCGGACGCGGTGTAGTCGGTGTCGCGGCGTGCGCGCCGACCGCCTTGCGCACCAGGACAGTTCACCGCACTGGCAATTAAGCTTAATACAATACATATGAGTTACGTCACCCGAGTCGGACGCGGTGTAGTCGGTGTCGCGGCGTGCGCGCCGACCGCCTTGCGCACCAGGACAGTTCACCGCACTGGCAATTAAGCTTAATACAATACATATGAGTTACGTCACCCGAGTCGGACGCGGTGTAGTCGGTGTCGCGGCGTCGCGCGCCAACCGCCTTGCGCACCAGGACAGTTAACCGCACCGGCAATTAAACTTAGTACGATACATATGAGTTACGTCACCCGAGTCGGACGCGGTGTAGTCGGTGTCGCGGCGTCGCGCGCCAACCGCCTTGCGCACCAGGACAGTTCACCGCACCGGCAATTAAACTTAGTACGATACATATGAGTTACGTCACCCGAGTCGGACGCGGTGTAGTCGGTGTCGCGGCGTCGCGCGCCAACCGCCTTGCGCACCAGGACAGTTCACCGCACCGGCAATTAAGCTTAGTACGAAACACATGAGTTACGTCACCCGAGTCGGACGCGGTGTAGTCGGTGTCGCGACGTCGCGCGCGCGGCGGCGGCGCGTGCGGGTGGCGCTGCGCCGCGTGCGCGCTGAGCGCCTCGCGCGACCAGCACAGCTCGCCGCACTCGCCGCATTCCACCGGTGAGTCGCCGCCGTGCACCTGATGACATATCATACTTAATATTTGCCAATCGCACTTGGCCAGCGCGGTGGGCTGTGGTCTATAACTCTCTCATTCTGAGGGAAGCCCTAGCCCAGCAGTGGGACAATGGGTTGACGACACTCAATATTCATAGATATTTCGACTCTCGCAACGTACACTATCGAATCTACAAATTAACTACTTTCCCGGAGAACGATTTGATGTTGTATTTTTCGATTGTATTCCGTGCTTAAATAGTGCAGAATCAATAATGTTCATTTCGAAATTAGGCTAAATATTGGTCAAAAATTTTTTTTTCTTTAAGTTATATAAACAGTACGCTATTATGTTATTTTTAGAGCAATAAAACGAAAAACACGTTTTTGCAGTTTCGATGATGTACGTTGCGAGAGTCGATTTACGGCTCAAATTAGACATGTCTGGCTGTTAATTCTGTTATATAAAAAAATCTTACGGTGGTAGAACATTGTGAAGCAAATCTTAGGGCTTGGTGAAAGGATTGACTTTTGTTTTTAAGCAAATGTGGCACCTGATGGTAAATAGTGTACCATCAGGTGCCACTCCAATCAAATAAAAACATGGTTTATTAACCCCAAATAAAAAAGGTAATTATTAGCATTACTTTTTTATGACATTAAAGTAACAATTTATTTAAAAAATGCAGTCTACTAAACTATTAATAGACAATACCGCCCATGAACATATGTAAGTAATTTCATATAGAATCAGGGTTCCCAAAGAATAAATCACCTCATATGAAAGTAAGCTAGCAACCACATCGAGCGACACAATAAATGTTCTATAAATTCCAACAATAATATAAAAGCAAAAGCCTCCATACCCTAGAGTGCGACTGCAGCGCCTTCTCCCTCGCGAACCCGACGCCACAGTGGCGGCACACGAAGGGGCGCGAGGGGTCGGCGGGCGGCGGCGGGGAGGGCGGCGGCGGGGAGGGCGAGGGCGGCGGGCGCGGCGGCGAGCGCGCGCGCCGCGACCACTGCTGCGTGCGCGCTGACGTCATGTTCTCCCACACGCCGTTCTGCGGGCAAACAATTGATATAATACTTGATATATCACACTTACAGTAATAAAGTAGTTCATTACTAGAGATGCGCCGAATATTCGGTTGTTATTCGGTATTCGGCGTATTCGGCATCTTTCTCACTATTTGTATTCGGCCGAATTATTCGGTTTTGGTGCCGAATATATTCAGTTCGAGTTTTTCTATTTTCTTGGCTACATCTCACGGTATAGAATAAAAAAGACAATTTTTTACCAAAAGATTTTTGTTATTAGGCAAAAAAAATCCTATGAAGAATGTGTTGAATAAAGCTAATATAATAAAGCAACTAAACTTGAAATCAACATTCTTTGAAATTTCAAATTCGTATTTTTTTGTAAAAACATATCGATACTCAATGTTAAACCTTAAATTAACATTTTAATTTATTTATGAACACTCTGGCTTTACTTCTTTGATAAAAAAGGGTTCAAGTATTACGTAACTCATAAAAGTGATAATCAAAGATTGAAGTAGCGAACGAGCATGCAGTCCACAAGATGCTTTGACTTTTCAACAAAAATGCATCAATGACCAGCCTTAGATATTAGATAAGATTAAGCTTACCTCTACAGGTTCAGAATTCTTTTTCCGTCGTCCCCTCTTTTTCTTTGGTTTAACTACTTGGCTGTTATCTATAACGTCATCTGAAAAAGAAAAGCAACGACAATCATGAACAAAAATAAAAATAGATCCAGTTTCTAATGGCTGACAACCTAATGTTTCTAATTTCACATTGACTGACACCCTATTCGATTTTTGATGTGTTTTAGCAATTAACATTTTGTTTTCGTTCCATTTCTTATGTTTGTTTGATATAAAACATATTTTTAATATGCACATAATAATATATCACACATCACTATGTATTTAGGTATATATATGTCATTTAGGTTTAGTGGATAATGAAATTATATGAGCTTATTCTTGTACAATTTTATAGTGGATTGGAGGTAGCAAGTAGATTTTATGATAGTAATAATCAGCTGCATAAACCATAATTTCATGATTTGTACGGCGATAAAAAGGCTAGTTATTTCAAGCCAAAGTTATGGCTATCTAGAAAACCTAGTCTATGTTTATCTTAATGTAAGGCTAGAGATAGATATTTTATAGTGACGGAAATCAACATAAGGAGACTTCACACTTTAGAGTTCTCACAAAAAGGAAACATTCCCAAAGGAGTGTGAACTTCACCAATTAAAAACTTAATAAAGCTATAAATATAAAACCTTTTGTCACCACATTCAAGGTGCAGAGTTCTCAAAAGTAAAAAAAAAAACAACAAAAAAGCGTGAAGTCTGTCAAGTGAAAACGATATTTAACTTCTCTCACCACATACAACGGGCTGGAGTTCTCGAAAAAAACAAAGGAGTTTACAGTCCAATAAAAACGGCATTAAACGTACCATATTCCACCGGCTCGGGATCGTCCGGCACGAACGCGTGCACCTTGAGGTGGTTCATGAGATCGCACTTGCGCACGTAGCGCACGCCGCACAGGTTGCACGCGTGCGGCCGGTCGTTCTGGTGCGCCACCATGTGGTTCATCAGAGCCGCCTTCTTGCGGAACCGACGCGAGCAGAAGTCGCACGGCCATGGACGCATCGCTGTGTACTCGTCCTGGTGGTTGGGATACGGTTTAATGTTTCATGCTGAGTATGTGATAGACGTGCGAATGGAAAAATATCGCATAGCTTAAGTGCGCTACGCGGTTTCACCCGCATTTAAAAAATATAACTTTAAATCGTAACTTTTGATAGATTTTAAGGATATAAAGACTAAAAGTTACCTGAAAATAAGAGCGCCTTCACATCGGGTCGAAAATAGTGCGGCAGCAGCGCGTCAGCCTTTAAATTAGGCTGACGCGCCGCTGCCGCACTACTTGGGACCTGATTTAAAGGCGCTCTAAGGACTATAAATTAAGTTCAGTGCTTCTGGTTTAGTACAATTACAATACAGACAAAAATTATACAAATGTTTATACCGCTTATTCTCAGTCCTATATTTTTTGCAAATATGTGGGATGTAGAAATTTGTAGAATTTTAATTTTTACATACAGATTTTTTCATAGAGATGTAATAAAGGCACATACAATAGACCTTATTTAAAATTATGAATATATGACACTACATGATAAGTGGTCATTGTCGCTCATTGACGCCTGTATCAATCCCAAAAAGGAGTTATGACCTCTGAGAACGAATTTAGAATGGCACCTATCTTAAGCACCATATAACTAAAGCTAATCATAGATATGTTAAAAGTGTATTTGATTTAAAGATTGAATATGTATATAATATTAAAATTGAATAATTGAGCATTCTATAGATATAGGTAAAATGTATCACTTTATATGGTCAAAAAGCCATCTGATGGTATAAAATATTACCAAATATATGCACACATATAATACTAATATTATTTTTATAGCTGTTTATTTAAAGTTAATTAGATACCTGATCCGTTGGCAAAGGGACGTCAATATCATTTTCTATCTTAATACCTGTCACCGGATTAGATAAATGTTCCAAAGGCACCTCCACTCTGAAATTCATCAAAATTTTAATCAATGTATGTATGAAAATTTTAATATCTGTATAAATAAATATATGTAACGGATTACCAAAAATATTATTAGAATCATTGTTATGATTGCAATACATTTCTAATCACATGTAATCTAAAATATGGAGTCTACTTTACATAGTGATAACTTGCATAACTTGATAAGATGTAAATAAAGTTTCTATAGTAATTATGTTCTCTTTTTTAATCCAGTTGGCAGACTACACCAAAATAATTGATAATAAACGTTTCTTTATATAAATAGCTGTCTTGTAATGCAAACTGGTGTAAAACCATATGGTTGTAATGTGACCTTATAAATAAACGCTTTCTACACTCAACCCCACACTGTTTTGCTCCTGTGCTTTGGGAGCCATAGACACATACAAAGATCAATACACAAACACCTAGACACAGAACAAGAATCTAAATTCATCATTCAGACACCGGTCTGGCTGGGAATCAAACCCGCAACCCACTGTGTGTCAGACTGGTATAGTAACTGTCTCACCACATAGGTTACTAATTTTGCTATCATTTTAAAAGTTGTATAAAAAATAGATTCAAACCAATAACCTGCTCAATTGTAGATTTACTCTAGGTCTGATATTAGATATACTATGAAGTACAATCTTGAACAAAATAGCATAACTTACCTTTCCTGTCCACCTGGCATAACCCAATCATCGGTGATGACTTCCTCTGTCACACACTCAACCTTTAGGTCATCCGCCAACTCTGCACTATCCGTATAACTAACTACGTCTTGTGATAGGTACATTAGATTCTCTGCGGCCATTTGGTCCGTATCTGCTATCATTTCTTCAGACGTCTGCATAATAGACAAATTTTACATGGTCAAAATAAGTGTGTATTACATACACCAGAAAATGAAATTATTAAAAAAAAAACAATTTTATATTTCTATCAAAATAATTAATATGGCTTTATTGTTGATTTACAAATTAGCTTTATTTCGATGGCTGATATCTACTCATTATTTAGGTACTTTAATCAACTAATCAGATATTTCTGTATGCATTTTAATTATTATGTTTTTATGTATAACTTATATCAAAAATGTTTTGGCACATGCATTATTAGTGGATATTGACAGCATTCTTGTAACAGGGAGAGAGGTAATTTAATTATATTCCTAATAGCACCTGCACTGTATGTCAATGTCATTATTTGGATGTTTATTAACCATGTTTAAATTAACTAAATTTTATGATCATATCACTACATAGTATAAAACAAAGTTACTTTGCAATGTCTGTACCTATGTAAGCTTAAATATTTAAATCTACACTACGGATTAATGCACTTTTTTTTGTTTGTTTTGTATCATAAATGCATTACATATATTGAGGAACACTCAATTTTATATTTTTGACTTTTAGGCGAAATGAAGTTCTAGTTAGTACGAGAAGTAGAAGAACTAGTTACTTAGTATTATAATCTCAAAAGTTTATAGGGCTGTATGTGTGTTTGTTACTTTTTCCTGCAAAAACTACCAGTGGGATTTAGCTGAAATTTTGTATTCATATAGTGTATGACCTAGATTAATACATAGGATACACATTACCATTGTGATCATAAACGAAACAGGCAAAACCGCAGGATTAACCAAGTATATTCATAAACTTGCCAATTGGACATTTTGTTCATACAATGCCGGTACCATTTAACATCTAATGAGATTTGAGGTATCTTTGATTAACAAAATATTGCATACCATGTTTGTATAAGACACTGATTGCACATTATCAAGGCCACATATCACTTCAGATGCCACTACACCAGCTGTGTGCTAAAAATAAATAAAATAAAAATAATGGGAAAAATAAAAATGAGAAATGAAGACACATTAAATTATTAAAATGCAATTACTGTGCCTGTTAAAAGTATACACACTATTGCCACTATATGGGATTTGCTGCCACATATTAGTGTTTGACCATCAGTTTTAAGCCATATGGCATTCTTATGCCACATGGAAAAACAGGTAGAGCAATGGACCAATTTTCCAATTCCACACAAATAAGCATGATAGCCCAATAAAAAAAGACAAAAATGGTTATACTAATATAGCCCTCAGTAATATTTTTTTTAATATTTGACATATTGGTATGGTTTATAGTTATTTAGATATTAACTCAAACTATGATTGAACATTGGCTACCAAACTGACTTGGTTGAAATATAATAAAAAAATACTTAGATAAAATATTTTAAATTACCTTGACTTCTACTTCCTCCCCCCAATGAAGAGTAAACTCTTCTGCATCACCCTCCATTCTGGTGTTGCTTTACATTTCAGTCATCAGATATCAATTTTCTATCTATACATTTTTATGTTGATCTGTATAGAAATTCCTTCATTTTCATACATTTTTCATACATTCATTTAAATGTAGATTTTTATAACATGCTATGTAGAAAAGCTATTAAAATTTATCAACCACTTGAGACTAATCTATAATGCACAATTTCACAAAATTCAGGTTGTTTATGGAAATATTATGGAAATTTTATTCCAGAACACTAGAAAATTACAAATCTGTTTTTAATAATGTCTTTTTACATAGAATTAAAATGTCAATGTTTTATGGAAGACATATCAAGTACCGTGAGCACAAATATTTAAATCGCAGCTGAGACACTCCTGTCATCAATTTCCCATACATCTTACTTCAAATCAAAACATCAACATAACCTTAATTAGCAAACATCAAATATTTAACAATTAACATCCACTATTACAATTATTTCCATTTTTGCGCTACGGTTTCTTCAGTCGTACGGAGTACAAAAGGTAAATACGAACGTAAAGTCGAAACAAAAATGGTGTCAAGTCTCAAGTCTTGAAAATGAATATTAGGTTATACGTCAAAAGAAAAGGTTAGAGATCTAAACAAACATTAAGTTTCACGACAATAAAAAATATATACTCAAATTATAATAGAAATCGTGTTTTTATATTGCGGATTGAAAAGATTTACCTGATTATCGAATCCACATCCTATATCTATACGTTTACATGACGCAATCACAGAACTTAGCAGTGTAGTTTATGAGGAACGAACATAAAGTAAATAAGCTTAAACTATCGTGCAATGATCTTAAATCTCACCAAAAATTTCTTTTTGTTGCTAGGCATTTATAAATGAAACTTTCTCAGCGATAACAGTCGGAATATTTTGATGTTTGGTTATTAGGCAAATGGCTATCTTGCAAACTCCGTTTCCAAAATTAATTCATATGAAATTCTATTCTATTCTACTCCACAGATTCACAATAAAAATCAAAAAAGACAATAAATATGTTGTAATCTGTATGCTTATAGTATTGCTTTTAAAATACTATCCCATAAAATTTAAATACATACCTAAATAAAATAAATTTGGAGTGATACTTTTTTAAATTAACAAAAATATGTGTGTAAAATTTAATTTTAATTTTAAGGTACGTGTACATATTAAGCGGGCTACAATTGTAGTTATATAGGCTTCAACTTTAAACTGTCGGAGACCTTAAAAGTGAAACTATATGTACTTTTGTTAAATATTTATTTACTCTATAGAGTAATAACTTCGTTTTGTCACCAACATAGTATAAAATGTTTATTAATCGTTAAAATAATCTAAAAGACAATAAATATTGTTGAAAAAAAATATTCTTGTAATCACAAGAATTTATTTTTCCTGAATTCACAAGAATTTGAATAAGAAGCTCATTCGTACGTTATATATGATGATTTTATTTAAATTAAAATAAATGACAGAATATTCATTAGAGAAAGACAATGCAATCATGCAAAAATAACTTAAACAGGCCGTTTTTTTATTCGAAAATAAACTGAATATAATTTAAGTATACATATCAACGTTAATCAAAATCAAAGTTTTTTATCTGAATCGGTTAAATAGATAATAGTTTTAAAAGGATGTAACGGAAGTGTTCATGAGTGCCAAATGAATCATAAATGATAAACGTATTTAATTAATAGCAATCTATCTAATTATTGTGATTATTTCAAAATTATACACATATGTATCTATCAGAAGTTTCTTGCTCTAGGTAGGATGACCTTATCATGACATTTATAAGACAATAATTTTTACAATTTTGATATGGACATTTTAAAACTTCCGAGAAAATCATCCGCTAATGTGCATAGGTCACATTTGTCGTCCTTGTAGAACTGTATGGCTAACCTAATATGAACGAGCGCAGATTATGGGGCTTGGCTCTTTTGTTGTCTGTTTCGCCGAAAAAGTGACACTGTGACCAAAGAGTAAAATAACAACTGTGACATTGACATAGCCAGCCAGTCAATGAGTTTTATAGTCAAATTTGTGAATTACAACTCGATTCATAAATTGTAGATAAACTGTTTTATTTATGTGTATTAATATTTTGAAATTAAGATAAGTAGTAATTTAGTGCAGGCTATGTGTTTCTTATATCTTCATACAACATACAACTTTATCTTCAAATTATATTTCATCATTCCAACTATACATCCACTATTAAATAATTAGTAAAAACTAATAAGCTTTTTACGTACGTGGACCATATCTAATGCAAGGATGGCTACAGAATTAAAAGAACTCTGCCAGCTATTATTTCCAAATTCAACTACAGGTAAAATATACAGACATTTTGTTCATTGAAACAACTTAGATTTGATTGTTACTGAAGGTGAAAATAAGTTTCTGATCTATTCTATAAAATAACATAATACGGTTAGTTGGAACTTTTTGTGCAGGTAGCAACGAAGTAGCAAACGAGCATACAGTCCACCTGATGGTAAGTGGTCACTGCCGTCCATGGACATCTGTAATCAACTTCGTATAGAACACTGGTTCTATATGACGTCAATCACAGATGCGTTGCTACTCCCGAGGACTAAGATATCATATAAAAGGTTTGACTCCCAAGGCAACAATGTTACCAATTTCTGCTCATAATGGCTGTGTTAGCTTTGCTGTATTCTGATTTAAAACGTTTCGTAATAACTCTCCATTACCACACCTTTTAAACTGCCTCTATATCTCAATATAGAGGACATTCAAATGACTGAAATAGTATTGCAAGAAGTTGACTGACATTATTTAGAAGTTTATGTTTGAGTTAAGTTTATTGACCTAATTGTAAGTTGGAACTGCTGCCTAAATATATCTGCAATCAACCGCAGATAATATCAATTGTACCTGAGATAACCCTGAGAACTAAGTTGAAACACCTCTCATGTATAACAATATGTCTCTTTGACCACATGTTAGAACAGAACATAGCAATTCTTAACACTGGTGTTATTAGTCAGAAACAAGTGTGTCTAAGTTACTTATAGTGTTCTACCAACTTCATTTATTCATTCCCAGAAAATGCAGACTATTTTAGCGATGTTACTGATTACATCAAAAAATTGGGATCTCAAAACTGGGAACACATCCGCAAGGAACCCGAAAGGTTGACTGAAGAAATGAGCCACCTCACTGAACAGACACAGGATCTTGCGTTTACTAACTACAAGACATTTGTGGAAACAGCGGAGATTTCACAAACTATCATGAAGGATCTGGGAAAGTCTAAAAACTCTGTCGCAACTGTTCTAGAAACTATGCCCAGTTTTGTAGAGGAGTGTGAGAGTTTTTCGCAAATGGCTGGTAATATCATTCAAGAGAAAAAGTAAGTTATACAATAACTGTAAATTAACATAGAATTATGCTTAATTTACCTTTGATGAAAGATTTTTTACCTCAGAATAAAATCATATTTTCTATTATTTATAATTTACATTTATTAACAAAGTTGTACTTTGAACAAATTTTAAGTTATTAAGATTTCAAAGCGAGCTAATATTTGTTACAAACTTTACTTAAGTTAAAGAATGTACAATTTCACTTTCACTTCACTATATTGTGTAGAAAATTAAAACCAAAAAATGTTTAAATCCAAATTACAAATATTGTTTACTGTATTTCAGACGATTTAGCAGTGTCCGAAACCAAAGCGATAAGCTTTTAGAGCTTTTGGAACTACCTTCCCTGATGCGAGAGGCACTCAATGCTGAAGATTATGAGAGTGCTTTGGATATTTTTACTTTTGTTCGTAATCTATCCAAGAGGTATTCGGAGATACCTATTATACAGGTTGGAATTTATTTTTGTACCAGCAGAAAATAATTGAAACATGCAGATTGATACAATTTTTATGAATCTTATTATTTATAATTATAATAGTATAGATAAATTATAATTTTACATGTTTGCAAAGATGTATGTGTTTTGTTAGTTAGTTACACTTTATATTTATGACCTAGATTAATTTAATTAACACATAAGATACTCATAACAATGGTAAACATATCCAAAGCAGGCGACACCGCATTAATAATAGTCTTATATATTTTAAATCATTGAAAATAATACCCTTTCAGAATACTACCTCTGAAATAATGACCCTCTGGTTTGAAACACTTTACCATCTGTTTAATCAGCTGCGCTATGATTTGCCACTGCCTCAGTGCCTACAGGTAAAAAACTTTTTATCACATATTTTTCTGATATAATTTATTCATTAACTTGTATGCAAATGTCTCCATAGATTTTAGGATATCTTCGACGCGCAAACACAGTCTTCAAATCTACTGATGATGAGTATAGTCGTATGCAATTGTTGGGTAATAAAGGTAGTGGTGCGGTGATGTCAGATGGTCTTCACCTTCACTTTCTGAAGGCCAGGAATGCATGGTTTGAGAAGGCTCTTGAGGATGCAAAAAACACGGAATGTAAGTTAAGAAAATCATACAGTTGACTCTGTTTTAAAAACTATACTTCACTATGTACTCTTCACCTTTTCATTTGCTTGCAGCTTCTGAAAAACTATTACGGAGGATTGTGGAACTACACAGGATTCATATTTTTAATGTTTTAACACAACACAAATCTATATTCTTATCAGACTCTCAAGAGACAAAAGTGAAAGATGATGAATTGAGTGGAACCAGTGCATTGTCATGTTGGCTAAAGCAAAAGGTATAACATAACACAGTAATTTTGATAATATCACTGAAAGTCTGATTATATGAAATGATATTTATCTACATCTTTGTGTCAATGATCCTGCACCTGGGCCTTAGCAGATGTATTGGTCTAACAAACAATATAGCTATTGTTGAGACACTTTGTTCTGTTTTGCAGTTCTAAAGTTAATGATTATATCATACAGTTATTTTCACTCCGATGACTCTTTTCCATTAAGAGTTGCTGTATTTGGATGTAAAAGACTTCGATCATTAACTAATGTAAACGGTAATTCGTAAAAAATGTTACAATTGGTCGTATTCGATAATAATTGTTCGCTGTTTGAGGAGTACGCTAAGTAAAGGTTAACCGAATCGGTTGCGTACAAGCGCGTGCAGTGACTGAAAATATGTGAATAAGCACGTTTGGCTAAAGAATTCGGTAACACCGAGGGCAAGTGGCAATCGGTGAAGGACGTAATGTAAACGCACCATGGATCCTCAAGCGATATTTTCTTATGTATAAGTTGATCTGATTTTTTTTATACCCTTATTATTTATTTGCAGGTGGAGGTGTTGGCGCAAATATTAAATCAAGACATACTTAGAGAAGACGAATCAAGTTTTGAATCATTGCTGAACCAATGCATGTATCTATGTCTATCTTTTGGAAGAGTCGGGGCCGATTTGAGATGTGTTCTGACTCCATTGTTTCGAAATAATATCCTTACGCAATTCCACAGTAGTATGGAAAAAGTAGATAGCCAATTCGAAATTCAAATGAGGTCATATAAGGTGTCTACAATCAAGAATGTACAAAGACCTGTTAACGAAAACATGGCTTCTGGACCACCAGAAAATTTATTAGACTATTATCCATTAGCAGAGTATTGTAATGGTTTATTGATGGCGCTAAATTCACTGAGAGTTACAGCACCTTTAAACATTGTTAAAAACGTGTATAATTCGTTCCGAAAATCCTTTGAGAAGGCGACGCAAATTCTGATTGCGTTCTATCACAAGGAACAGCAAGCCTTCACTGATATTGAGAGGCAGAATTTCGTATCTCTATGCGTTTGTTACTCAGAAGATTTGGTTCCGTATATTACGAAATGCCTTTCTCAATCATTTCCACCAACTCAAATAGCAGAACTTCTAGGCGTAACTTTAACTAACTTGCAAGAGAGCAAAATATTGCATATAGATCAAATTGAAATTTGTAGACCATTGAATGTAATAACGGGACTAGTAATGGGTTAATACACTCATGTTATTTATTTATGTAATAAATACGTGTCATTTTATTTTTGTTTTAATTTAGTTCATTTATCAACTGTTACCAACCAACAAGTAGCTTGCCCGGGGACACTAATGTAAAACTCAAGACGACATTAGTTTTAAAAATAAATAAGAACCTATATAATGATTGTATTTAAATTGATCGTGTCATGTGATTATAAATATCCTAAATCAATAGAAGTCACAATATAAGTAAATATAAATTATTATATAGATAAATATTATAAATGCATATATTTAATTTTTATGTAAGGTAACAGATTAACAGTAATATTTTTGTCTCTGTGACGGTTTCCTTAACGCCTGCTATGTTAAGTATAAAAGAAGAGTATAATCTTAATATGGATCATTTTAATAATTCACAAGTGTATGATTACTCTGTCCGAATGTATTCTGAAATTGTATAAGTGTAAAATCATGAAAATATGACAGTGTTCATCCATCCAATCCTATTTTTGGAACACAACTTATTTGCAAAGGGGTCGGGATTTGATCCTGGCCAGGCACAAATAAATTATGTATATATATTTGGACAAGTAATTTCTGAACATGTAACATACACAAATGCCAAGTTCCTCCAAGTGTAATAAACATTATTTATAACCATAAATTATCTTCATCCGTACCTTTACATTTATTAAATTTATATAAAAAATACAGCTTTATATTATAGCATTTAATAAGATTCGTAGACCACGGAGGATTTTCATAACTCAATTTCAAAAGATTGTACCTTACAGCCGTACTTATAACCTAAAGGTCATCACACCAGCAATAAAATCTACAGGATAAAGGCTACATCAAGGAGATCCAACAGTATAAAAAAATATTGGTTTAAAAAGGATAAACTCGTGAAATAAAAGCATAAATTAATATAAAAATTTAATATTCTTACAAAATGTATGTAATGATTACTCATAAACATAACTTAAGGCACCGCCTTCTTACGGACTAAAATTGAAAATTGCAACAATATTAAGGAATGGTTACAAATGATTCATAAGCTAAAGTCACATTTTATTTTGTGTAACAAAACCGTTCTTATGAAGGAAAATCACATGGCAATATCTCAAGTTGATATTATCTGATAGTTCCAATTAATATTAATACCCGGCGATGTCAGTGGCGTAGCGTAGCTTCCTGCCACCCGGGGGCGGGATGAATTTACCGCCCATCAACTTAAGATTTTTTTTCGGCGAAAAAAAAAGGTTGCGAACCCTATGCACTCTTTTCATCTATATTTTTGCAAATTGACGACCAAAAAAAAAGGTGTCAAAACTAAATATTCCCCCCCCCCTCATCAAAGTACCGCCTGGGGCGGACCGCCCCCCCCCCCACGCTACGCCACAGGGTGAATTATATTGATCAAGCAAATAAAATATCTATGTGGGATAACAAAGGGAAAGTAATCAACAGTTAATTAACTATAGAATTCGAACAAAATTAGAATTGATGGATAAAATTGTAACTAACGTTGCTAGGATCTCGTGTCAGTCATAACATCACTCTTGACATAAACAAAGTCAGTTCAGACAGTTCGACTCAAGCCCTTGCGATATAGTTAATAATTATTAAAAGATATATTTATATACGTAAGATAGTTTTCGCTAGGATTTTTTTGATAAACATTACGTACTCGACGTTCATTTGAATGCTATTAAATGATTATGGAATTTTACTAATGTAAATAACGCACGAAAGTTTAACAAAGAAAGTTGAATTTATTACAAAAATATTTTTAAACATGAATCTACTTTATTTAATGGTGTATTGTACAGTATTTAAAACTATAAGTAAATGTTATCACAAGCTAGCGACACAATTTTTAGTATTACGAAGTAGCAGTTTTGTCCTACAAAATTAAAATAAGACTTTAGGAAGTACTAATCACTAGGAAAATCTTATTTTTTTGACACGCGATTTCCCGTCATCATTTCGAGAAACCTCATAGAAGTGAGAAACTTTATCAATATTTCCTAGAGACTCGATAAATTCTCTGTCGTGTGTGATAATGATAAACATGAAGTTCTTCTGCGTCATTCGTTCTTGTACGATCTCACCCAACGCTGAACAGAGACTTTTAATATTTTCCTCATCTAAGTTGGTTGTTGGTTCATCCAGCGCTAAAATGCCGAATCTGAAAATTGTATGATATAGTATAAAACAAAGTCACTTCTTGCTGTCTGTCCCTATGTATGCGTAGATCTTTAAAACTACACTACGGCTTTTTTATAATAGATGGAGCAATTCATGAGGAAGGTTTTCATGTATTACACATGTTTAATATAGTGGAGAAACACTTATAAGATTTTTTACTTTTAGGCGGAACGAAGTTCGCCGGGTCAACTAGTTGGAATATAATACCAAGTTAGAATATAATATCCAAAAACGTATTTCCGTATTATATATATATGTTACTAGATATAAAAATAATATTTTTAATTTTTATGGTTTTGTTTTTGTACACTTTTTTTGTAGATTTTTCAAAATGGATTTAAATGTCCTTTATTAGCTTTATATAGCCTTCGTTCATTTTGCCAAACTGACTTCTTTTATTACTAAGATCTCCCTTTTTATAGCGAACTAGTTGAATCCCGCAGCTTCGCCCGCGTTAACAAAAATCGATTGTCCCGTGAGAATAAGATATTTTCCCACAGTAAAAAGCTGTAGCCTATATCTTAATCCAGAGTGTTTTATTAAAATCGCTCCAGCCGTTTAGACGTGACGAAGTAACAAACATACACACCCAAAAACTTTCTCCTTTAAAAGTTTAGTATAAAAGTATAATGTTCAAGCCATTATTGTTCCACTGATGGACACGGGTCTCCACTCAGAGAGAGGTCATAGTCCACCGCACTAGCTAAGTGCGAATCAGCACACATTTTACTAATACTAAATATGAATTGTACAGTATGTTGTTCTCACCTTGAACTAAATGTTTCAGCGAGAGCCAACCTAATGATGAGACAGGCCAGAACTTTTTGGCCCGCACTGCATCGCCCTCTCATATCAATTTCCACGCCGTTTTTGCACTGGACCACTCTGTAATTTCAAACACTTTTTTATTACTAAGTAACTATTCTGTTGGGATTTTTGTGACACATATGTTCATTATATCGGGTCTTTGCTAATTACCAAATAAAACTGAAAAATAACAGCTCCTACAGACGCGGAAAGCACTTCATGAAATAGTTTTTAATAAAAATGTATTTGTCAGTCAGTTTGTATACAAGTTTCTAAAATATAGGAAGATAAATTAAGGTTTACTTAAATAATTAATAAATAAAGCTAAAAGGTAGGCAAATTTATTACCTATAATCATATTTACGGCGTTCGGAATCGGCAGTCATGCCACCTTCAGTCTTGATCTCAATATAATCGATATCATTTCCTCTATATATCTTTCTCCACATTTGTCTGCAAGAAATTTGAATGTTACTTTATTGTTATTTTTGTTCTTGAATTATAATAATTGTAACACATGTAATTAATATCATGAATTTGGCGATATCATCCTCAAGATTTAGTACTAGCTTAGTAGTTAGTGCAAATACAATATAATAGAATACTTTTAAAAAGTTCTTATGTTAAACTCATACATAAACAGGATTCTCCCTGATCCACTAATATACAAAATTCAGAAACAATAAACTACAGAAATAGGTTTTTTACATTTTATTTATTCCGTTCTAAAAATGTAAAAACATAACTTAAACCCTCCTTATATATCGCTACTTTAAAACAAATGGAACACAAATCAAAAATATTCAAAATCCTTTTTATTGTAAAATTTCAAATTTTGTCGGTTATATTTTGATAATTTAAAAAGATTCAAAGCCGTATATTATATACAAAAGACTTATCTGCTCATAACTAAAAATAACCATATCCAAATTAACCATTAAAAGAAGAATAAAAATACCTTTCTAACAGTGTATAACACATATTTATCTGTTTTAAAATTACAGAGCAATTATAAGAACTGATTTTCAAAACTTTATGGCTCTCTTGTAAAATTAGGCCTATTCGAGTTGCGGCCCTTTTGTTTTGAAGTAGCGATATAGTGATTTGCCATAGTAACTAAACTTAGGTCGACCCGCGTGGCAGAGCGGTTACCATACCGGTCCGACGCGGAATGGGTTCCGGGTACGATTCCCGGCTAGACAGGTATCTGAATGATGAGTTTAGATTCATGATCTGGGTCTGGGTGTCTGTGTATTCGTCTTGTGTGTGTCCATGGAACCCGCGACACAGGAGAAAATCCTAGTGTAGGGTATGAGTGTAAAAAGCGTGTTCAGTTGTGTACTAAAGCGATCGCAGAAAATTAACAACTTTTCTTTATGTTATTTCTGTCAGATGGAACTTTGCGAAAGTCCTCTCTTTATGTATTATATATGCCGGAGTTACAAGGGTTACAAGTTATAATACTAAAATTTCTAGCTATGTCGTATGTCATTCACTATAAATAGTTTAACTCAATTACCTTATTATCAGATTGATATTTTCCATCTTTTCTCGATGGAACTCCATAAGACACTTCTCCAGTGCCACAGAATAATCTCTTATATCCTTATCAATAGCTTTCGTAACATGTAACTTGTAGAATGCTTGCCTGTATTTAGTTTCCACATTTTTCTTCATTGATTTATTTAAATCTGCTTTGCTTTTCTTTAATTGCTCCTGAAATTTTGAATCAGTATATATGTATTTTTTAAATCTCTATTCATTCATTAGCCCTCGAAAATCCACTGCTGGATATAGGTCTCCCCAAATTTGCGATATTTCGTATGTTCGGTACGGTACTGAGCCAGCTGAATTCGGCGGTTACCCGCCGTCTTCTTCAGGTCATCAGCCCCCCTGGTCCCGTGGCGGACTATACCCCGTTTTAAAAAATGTGGTTTGATGACGCGCGTGCGGTTACCATACCGGTCTGACACGCAATGGGTTCCGGGTTCGATTCCCGGCCACGCAGGTATCTGAACGATAAGTTTAGATTCTTGTTTTAGGTTTGAGTGTTTTTGTGTGTCCATGGCACCCATAACACAGGACAAAATCCTACTAAGGGGCTACGAGTGTAGAAAACTTATTTTTAAAGGCCCTACATCAACAATTTTATTCGCGAGTTACATCAGGTGGACTACGTGTTGGTTACTTCAATGTTATAAGTAGAAACAGGCTAAGTACTAGTAGGACTCGCGCATGAAGTGTTCCGTACCATTATCTACAAAAAAAACGGTACAAATTCACGTGTGTTGTATGGGAGCACATCATAAATATCCATTTTATTCTGTTTTATTATTTGTTGTTATAGCGGCAATTGAAATACATTATCTGTGAAAATTTCAACTGTCTAGTTATAACGGTTCATGAGATACAGCCTCGTGACAGACAGCGAAGTCTTAGTATAAGAGTTCCGTTTTTAGTCCCTTTGGGCACGGAATTTAGGGTTCCGTGCCGCATACTTTTGTATCTGATTGAAGTATTTGCTACGAGCATGCAGTCCACCTGATGGTAAGTTGTCACTGCCGCCCATGGACTGCTGCGATCTGTAAGCAACTTTAGCTCACTGCCCGACGGTAGCACGCAAAACCGGTGGACAGTGTATCCACTGAGGGAATCGCCCGGGTAAGGAGGGAAGGCCCGCAGACCTTACGCCAAGCGGCGACGCCACGCCGCGGCATAGGATGACTGACAAAGTCAAGCAACTTTAAATAGAACATGGGTTCTATCTGAAGTCAATCACAGATTGCTACTCCCGAGGACTATGATGGTCGCCTCATATAAATGTATCAACCACACCCTTCCACTAAAACGCAAGAACTGCTTCACGCTAGAAATAGGTGTGGCGGTGGTACTTCCCCGGTCGAACTACACTACTACCACCTGCCACCACATGTTCCTGACCTTAAGTTCCCGCAAGCTGCCTTCATTCTGCGCCTTCTCCCTGAACAACCTGGTCTGCTGCTCGAGCAGTGGCTCCTTCTCCGCGATCATTTCCACGCTAACGCCGCTCAGTTTCTCATTAATATTCTTCAATTCTTCCTCGTGCTTTGTTATCCCCGCCAGAGCGATTAGCAGGTTTAGATTGTCTTCCAAGTTGCGTTTGTGAATCTAGAAAAACAATTTTAAAACGGATTAGAATTGAAATGGGAACGATCTGAGCTACTCTTATTATTGTAAGCTTAATTTAATATTATATGTGATGTAATCAGAATAAAAAATATGTGTTACTTAACCTCAATACTTTATCATCGTCATCTACACGCCTAAAACGTTTAAAAATAAATTCTGCAAGACTACCACTTTGTTGTTACCCAGAGCGGTGGAGTAAAGGGCCGTTCATTACGTAAGCAGATTTATTACAATTATATATGTTAGAGATAATTAATCAATTTACTATGGTATACGACCTCATTCATATTAAAAGAATATTACTACGGCAGTTGTCAATGTCAGGGAATCAGTCAATAGCGCTTGTGATGGTTTTGTCAATAAATACGTACACGGATTTAGAATTAAACAAATATCGATATGTTGGACGACAATGGCGACCATTCAGATAACAATCCATTGGATTCTGCGACAGCAGCGGTGGGATCGATTGATAAATCATCCCACGTGCCTACCGCGATACCCGCTACTCAAAATCAACAATATTTTCGCTCAGAACAAGATGCTCAAAAAATAATTTGATGGGTGCAGCGTCATCTAACAACGAAGGATATGCCGCACCATCGCCCGATACGTGGGCTGTATTTTTCCAAAATATGATGGCGAACTTAAAGAGTAATCGGAAATCTATAAGCGACGGCGATTCCAGGAAGCTGAAGGCGAACGAGATTTATCTACCATCATTTGATCCAGATGATTGTCAGTTCACTGCTGCTCAGTGGTGCGACGAGATTGAACATCATATGAAGATCAACTTGTGGACAGATTATGAAACCAGGAACGCTGCATTCATTCGCTTGCAAGGACGTGCTAAGAAATGGGTTGCGCGTTCATATCCATTGGGCAAGACTTGGGAAGAATTGAAGGAGCGACTCACTCAGCAGTTTGTTTCTACTAGGAGGTTCTACGACTTGTTTCGTGACATGGTGGAGTAGGTACACGAGTGAACAGGCGGCGACTTACATCGAGTACTCTACCAACAAGGTAGCGCTGATAGACAGGTTGGACACCGCTTGGGGTGAGTCCAAAAAGATTGAGGTTGTGATCTTTGGCATCACGGACGTTGAGGTACGTACAGATTTGCTTAAAATAATGTAGATACGCCTACAGCTTTTGTGGCACTTGATAGGCACTTGAATACGTACCCTAAAATTAAAAAAATTAAGCGACATTCCGATAAGACGCGAAGTGAACATGAGACTCCTAAGCGTGCAAGAGTAGGAGAGGTATTTATTGAGCGTCGCTGCCATTATTATAGTCAGACGGAGCATTTGAGACGAAACTGTTTACTTTTGCTTGATAAAAATAATAATAAGAGCAGTCGTTCTCGCGCGTCCGTCGATAGATGTAGTAATAAGTCAAATGTGAAACAATGTTCTTACTGCCACAAAATTGGACATTCAGAACCTACTTGTTTTACAAAGAAACAAGAAGAAAAGTCAAAAGATATAAAAGGTTCTAAATTGCAAACAAAATCGCTCAATGTCTGTTAATCCTCTATTGAATCTTTCATTGAAATATGTGTTGGTGGCTATCTTTGCAAGCACTGATTGATAGTGGTTCAGGATGTTCATTGTTTAAAAAGGAAATTGCTGATTGTTTATCTAATAAGAAAGAGTTCTCTTTTACCCGTCTCACAGGTATTGGTTCCGTACCATTTCGTAAAATGACTACGTATGCTGAGTTTGATGGATTGCATTACTTTTGTGATTGTTGATTCACATTTGCTCCTTAACGACATAATTTTAGGTAGAGAGCTATTTAAGAACGTGGTTAAATTTTCACTCTCGATAAAGACGGTGCAAATTATAAGCAATGTTAGTGTCAATACATGTCAACCTTTTAACATAGATACAGAATTAGATAAAATTAATACTGACTTGACCGAGCCTAACGATATTGATAGGCTGAAGGCCATATTGGAGAAATACAAGAATAATTTTGCTAGTGGAAATTCTGATACTACCGTTAATAAGGGATCGATGCAAAAAGCTTAGAAATTCCGACAAAATCGTAACTTACAGCACCAACGGACGTCAAGGTACGAATAGATTTACTTAATAATTCGCCTAATAGTTTGTGACACTTGATAGACATTTAAATACGTTCCCTGAAATTAAGAATCTGAGGCTACATTTCGAAATAAGACAAACGGCTAAGAGTAGGATGGACGAGCGGTTAACGAAAGACAAAATTTGTTGTAACGCTGATTTAGCCGCTGTTTATCCATTTGTAGTCGGTAACCTAACTCTAGTTAATAAAGAAACCCGGAATAATTAGTAAGCCAAATGAGGAGTTTTTGCTTTTATTGCTCATGTAAAATAATTAAGATCTGAGCGTTTCATGGTTAAACTGATATCTCTGGAGTGACTCAATATCTCTACCTCAGAATAGCTTAATCCTGTAGGATCCATGACGGATAAGATTTGTTTAACTATGGAGAAAATTGCACCTGAAAAGTTTGGTATTTTAATTTAGTGTGCCAATTTTTAATTGATTTGCTGTACTGAATTAAGTTATCACTGTTTTGAATTGATATGATAACTCAATTATTTTATTTGTTTGTTGAACGTTAATAAAAGGCTTATGTTCGTTATTGCTACGTTATCGAAGGATGGATTGAAAGCCTTTACGCTTTGTCCTGGTGTTTTACTGAAAGCTGCTACGCTTTATTGACGGATGGATTGAAAGCCTTTACGCTTCGTCCTGGTGTTTTACTGAAAGCTGCTACGCTTTATTGACGGATGGATTGAAAGCCTTTACGCTTTGTCCTGGTGTTTTACTGAAAGCTGCTACGCTTTATATGGGATGGATTGAAAGCCTTTACGCTTTGTCCTGGTGTTTTGCTGAAAGCTACTACACTTTATTTTACGGTGGGCTGTAAGCTTTAACGCTTTGCCCTCAATCTCTGCTGAAAGCTACGACGCTTTGCAGTGAAGTTCGGCTCAAATATGTCTTGATAGAAGGTTGATGTTGAAAGCTACCACGCTTTGCAATGTGTTCCAAGTGCAGCCCCTGAACAATGCTGAAAGCCTTAACGCTTTGCTTGTACTGTTCCGACCCTCGGGTTTAAAGGGTTTAAGAAAAAAAAAAGATTTTATTTGTGGCGACACGACCGGTTGGTTAGGATGCTGGAATGACTAACTGGATGGTCTGGATGTATCAACGGAGGGGAAGGAGAATAAATGCTGAGCATGATAAAGTAAGAGTGAGGAGTCAGTAAATAAGAGAACATAGAGAATCTATAACAGTACGTTAGGTACGTAAGGTATACGACCTCATTCATATTAAAAGAATATTACTACGGCAGTTGTCAATGTCAGGGAATCAGTCAATAGCGCTTGTGATGGTTTTGTCAATAAATACGTACACGGATTTAGAATTAAACAAATATCGATATGTTGGACGACAATGGCGACCATTCAGATAACAATCCATTGGATTCTGCGACATATACAACCTAATTACCAACCAAGAAAGCAAAGGGGTAAGACCACCACGTCCATTACTAGACAACGGATAGGTCGCCAAGTCACCCGCCCTTTTAGGCTACGTACTCACGGAGCGATTTTCACCCGCGGCCGCCGCGGGTGCGGGCCCGCAGCTTCTGTGCGAAACTCACGAGACCGGTTATTTACGCGGTTACGCTGCCGTCGCGGTTGCGATTATCGACCGCAAACGTGGCGGGCGAAAACCGCAAGACGGGCGGTTTACCATTAGTTGAGGTCTTGACTACGGCACTCGCCCGCCAACTGACCGCAGAGCGCGCGGTTCTACAGGTTACCCGCAAACAACCGCGCGCATCGCGGGCGAAAAACGCATCGTGAGTATTGCTTTGATTTTTTACATTTATATCTGCATCCTACAGAAGCTGCGGACCCGCAACCGCGAGTGAAAATCGCTCCGTGAGTACTTAACGTTACAGTGCTTACGTATTTCGGCCCCAAGGCATAACTCCTCTTGGTCTAAAGGAAACCCCTCGCCTGCCAATAATACTGGAATGGGTTGACGACGAAAAGAAATAGCATACCTCCTGCCTTGCAACCTCATCTTTTAGCGTATCAATCCGTTTGGTAAGCGTATCGCGGTCGATCATAATCTGTTTCTGCTTGTCCATTAGTTTGTCATTTGCTTTCTTTATTTTCTCAATCTCGTTTGGTATATTCTTGTCCAAATGCTGCTTAATTTCCTTCTGTACGGTCTCCACTTTATCAAAAGCATGTACAACCTTCATTATGTAGCTGTTTTTGACATCAATTTGGGCCCTGTTACAAAATAACATTATGTTACCATAATAATAGCAATAAAACTTAATGATTACTTGCTTTAAGGGTAAAGGAGAATATCGTGACAAAACCTCCATATCGGTGATGTTATTCACAAAATTTTTCCATTTGCGTGTGTGTTCATGATCACCATTTTACGCCTGTTTCGTGAACTAGGTTATTAGCCTTCTCACTCTACGATGAAAGCCTGTTTACACCAGAGGCACATCAATTAGTCAATAAATGAAAAAATGTAGCCTATATTTATAATTTAACAAGATGGTAGGACTGAAATAGTTAAATCGGGAAGGTACCACCGAAACGCCCATTTCTAGCGTCATACGTTTCGATGCAAGGGTGTGTGGTTGCCGGCAATTTTTTATATAACCATTTTAGTCATAGGAAGTAGTAACGCATCAGTCATTCCCTTCAGATAGAACTATTATTCCGTATGAAGTTAATTACAGATACCATAACTAGCAGTGATCACTTACTATCAGCAGGGCCGTATTAGACTATGCTGGGCCCTTGGACACACAAGAATTCGAAGCCCTTTTGGAACGTAAAGAAAGTACATCACGCGGGTATTCCCCCAACCATAGACAAAGTTGACTTTTAATTATGGCGACATGACATTGTAACTTATTTTGTAAACTTTCAAATTACCTAATAAAAAAACAAATAAGTGACTTGAAAATAGATGATAAGATAAGTAATAATATAATAATAATAATAATATACTTTATTGTACCCAACAAGGAAAATAATGCAATGAAATCTTAATATTAGAATACAAAAGGCGGCCTTATCGCTCAACAGCGATTTCTTCCAGGCAACCTAAGGTTATGGAGTTAAGATTAAGGTGAAAATAAAGAATAGGTAGGGTGCAAAAATCAGGTTAATGAATTTAAAGCAACGTACAGATTAAGAAAAAAGTAAAAGAGAAACTAGTTTTTTTAAATAACAACAATTGTGAAAATAATACAGTTTAAAGATAGCAAAAAGCGTAGGGAGAGGATTGGAAAATTAGAGCTTAAGGTAATGGGACTTCACAAGATTTTTAAACGAGTATAGGGATTGGGCAAAACGGATTGAAACAGGAAGAGAGTTCCATAAATGTATAGCTGAAACAGTAAAGGAGTTTTTGTAAAATGAAGTTGAGTGGGAAGGAGTGTAAAGAGTAAGGTTATGAGTGGAGCGAAGGGATCTATCATGTGATAGGTGGAGAAAGGGGAAACGTTACTTAATTGATAAGCTATAATGATGATCGAATCATTCAAATTATTCATATAAATGTATTGATTTGAATAAATCTGAAAATGATCGACGTTCGTGCAACGAAAAAAGTGTAATGAACCCGACCATAATATTCTGATATTACAATGTGAGAAAAATGTATACCACAATAATTTGAGATTATATGTCGGTCCATTGGGGCCCTGAGCCTTGAATGCCCTTATGGTAAAGACGGCATTGACTATCAGGTGTATTGGATGCCCGTTTATCTTATTAATAAATGCTATTATAAAATTTGTATAACGTGAGCAAGTCATGACAATTAAATCAAACCTATTTTTTTCGACAACTTCATTTTTGGATTTTTCCTTCTCTTTCAATACTGCTGCCAGTGGTTCTGTTCCATCGTTGAGTTCCTTCAATTCCTCGATAAATTTCTCCTTGTCTGCTTCAAGTTGCTTTTGTGTTTCTTGCAAATTGTATAACTCTTGAATCTGTAAATATAGATATATTAGGATTAAATTTTACCAAGTTATGGCTATGATCAGATTATTGTATTTTGCTTCTACAAAAAATAATTACGAATACAAATATTTTTAGTTATAGATACAATTATTTTAAGGAGAAAATTTCGCTTTCATAGCCACTATGCCATATGTAGGTGTCATGGTTACATACAAAGATGTGCACACAAATTAAAAGACGCAGAACAGAAATCTAAATTCATAATTAAGATGACTGCCTGGTTAGGGATGAAACTCTGGGAACAAGCAAATTAAACCCTCTGAGTATCCTTCAATATTATTCACTAAATTAACGGTATATGATTTTAGACTAGTATTATCGCGGAATTGATACATTATAATACTTAACGGGTACTGACGATATGCGGTTTATGAATTCTTATAGAATTATTTTTGCCGATATTTCGACCCAGTTGCATGGATCGTGGTCACGGCCAAACTGCGGTAGCGGGGAGAAACCGTTGACAAGCACTAGTGGTAAATTAAGGTTATTAGGATAGGTATCTACCCTATGTCTAGTTCGTTTTTCTTCAGAATTCAGAATTCATAAACCGCATATCGTGAGTACCCGTTAAGTATTATAATGAATAAATTAACGGTAATTGGTACAACTTATACAATTTGACCGGAGAGGTACTACTACCACACACTTATTTCTAGTGCAGTAGTTCTTGAATTTCTTGGAAGGTGTGGTAGCCGGCTCACTTATATATGAGACAACTATATTAGTCTTTGTAGCAGTGATAGCCTAATGGTTGAAACTTGCCCTGTCCTTTGGTAGGTCCGAGATTCAAACCCAGGCACGCACCATTGATTTATGTGCGTATAAGAAATTAATTATCACTGCTTTTCGGTAATGGAAAACCTGATGTTTTTAAAAAAACCTACACACCCAAGAGTTCTTTAAATAAAAAAGTTCTCAGAGGTGTGTGATGTCCACCAATTCGCACTTGGCCAGCGCGGTGGGCTATGGCCTAAAACTCTCATTCTGAGAGAAGACCCGTGCCCAGCAGTGGGACAATAATGGGTTGTATCCCATATTAGTCTTCGAGAATAGCAATGCATCTGTCTGTAATCAACTTCAGATAGAACCCCTGTTCTATACGAAGTTTCTTACCGATGCCAAAATTGTGTGTGTTAAAAAATAATAAAATAGTTAAAGGTGATTAAATGCATACCTTCTTCTGCACATTGAGCATTTCCTCTTTCATTTTGTTCTTCTTGTCCGCCATGGTTTGGAGCCGCTTGTTGTGCGCGTTGATCTTACTGTTCGCGCTCTTGATGCGCGCGCGCAGGGTACTGATCTTCTGTTTCAGATCTTTTTGCTTGGCGATCGCGTCGTCTAGCGTGATGTCCGATATAAGGTCAGTGCACTGGGACTTGATTGTGTCCAACTGAAAAAAAATATCAATAAAGTATCCTTTCTTATGTTACTTAGAATAAAAATGCTACATAACCTTTACATCCTATCAAATGTGTTACAAAAACTTTTTAGTAACAAATGTTATTAGCAAACGGTGTCTAATTATATAGTCTTCTAATGTGACATAGTCTAACAAACAGACACATATGCTTAAAATTGTGTATTTTTTTTTATTTGGGTATTTAGAAATATAACCTCTTATTTCTTACTCTGTGAGTGTCCTTTGCTGTTATTCTGTATGAAAAAAGTGTCTTTTATAATACAGTAATAAATATTATTTTTGCGGACCAGATGCTATTTATTACGAACTCACGAACATCCGTTACGTACTGAATACAGTAAAAAGAAAGAGAATTTTTGTTTCAATGAAACTCACCTCCTTATTAGTGCTTTTAATCTCATTCGTGTAACGATCCAACAACGGCATGTCTCCTTTAATTTGTCGCGCGGAGGCCAACTTCTGCTCCGGCTCCGCCAAAGACATTGAGAGTTCCTCTTTCGACTCCGTGAATGTTGCTATTTGCTGCGAATAGATAATGCAATATTATTAACATAATATAGTTATTGAACATATATTTTAAGTATATGCACACGTATTATAGTAAAAACAGATAAATATTCATTTTTAATGTATACTCTACTTTGTTCTTAAGGCAAAGTCGCTTCGCGCTGTCTGTCCCTATGTATGCTTAGATCTTTAAAACTACGCTACGGATGTGTTGCAGTTTTTTTAATAGATAGAGTGATGCAAGAGGAAGGTTTTTTTGTATAATAAATACATAATATAATGGAGGAACACTGATAATTTTAGATTTTTGACTTTTAGGCGGAACGAAGTAAAATGCCACCAGAACACTGACCTCACATTGGGTATGTGAGTTAACTTATGTTGCAAATCTTCAAACCGTCCGGCAAAAAGGTTTGACGACTACTATCCAGTTATTTATATCCAGGACCGATAAATTATTGTTTCAATCAAATCATGAAACAGCGCATGTAATTTATCCATTAGCTTACAGCCATCCGACTGTTGACCACGTCCGATGTTACTGATATTAGTAGATCGATTACGATCTACACAAACTGTCGAGCAATATGCGCTTCGAAATCTTTCATACTTTACTATCTACACCAATTATGCTGATAACATGATTGACTTCAGACGGAACCCATGTTCTGTATGAAGTTGATTACAGATGTCCATGTGCGGCAGTGACCACTTACCATCAGGTGTCCTGCATGCTGGTTTTCTACTTCAGTTAAAAAAAAACATACCTACTAAATAACAAACCATAATTACTAAATACTTACTAAATACTACGTACTAAATGAACCTTAGTCTAAATAAAAATATTAAGATTACCTTATCAAGATCACTCAATCTTTCCTCTAGTTTCGGTATGTCCGTGTCCTTAAGAGTGTTGATCTTATCGTTGAGCGAGCGCATGGCAAGAAGGTCGTCCTTCTTGGCAGATTCGCGTTGCAGTTCCTCTGTGGCTCGCTCCAACTTCGCCGGCACGTTCATCACTTGCGTCGCTAACTGGGATATAAGGTCTGTCACCTGGAATAATATAAATTAAGATTTTTTTTTAAAATTTAAAGATTTATTATCATCAAAAACAGTTATACAGTCTATACTATTGCCGCTGTTTACGACAAAACAGCAGCAATAGTATAGACTGTGTCGCCACTATTTACGCCCACCTCGGAGTACAGATTTAAAATAAAGACTATGTAGAAACTACAGAACAATTGCAGTATTATAGCTGTAGAGTTGTGTGTGTGTGTGTGTGTGTGTGTGTGTGTGTGTGTGTGTGTGTGTGGAATTACTCTATGGTGATGAATAGAATAGTCTTTCCAGTTTAAGAACAGTCAGCTTAGGTCAGTTTTTTAAGTTTAAAAACAGTATACTTATTCACACTTGTGTTTCGTGGATTACGGCTTACAACTCTCATTCTGAGAGAAGACCCATACCCAGTAGTAGTATAGTGGTTTAACAACCAAAGAGGAATTACGATCTGATTTAGTCCTCGGATGTTACAAAACCTCTGTGGCCAAGTGTAGAAACATCTTCAATTTGTAGAAAATTGATTATAAATGACCAAGGGCAACTTCTTACATATTATGGATTACATTTTCGTATTGCTATTTATGTGATATAAAAACTAAGCTGTTTCAGTACAAAATTATTTTTTAATAAGGTATACCAAACTATGGCTCAAAAGCTTCAACACATGAAGAGAATAGTTAACATTAAAATAAATATCCAGCACTTTCGTACGCATTTTCACTATAAAATAAAAACGTGGGTAAACAGTTCTTTTATCAACCGATACATAAAATAATGCTATTATTTATTTTTTAAATAGTAAGAGTATACCTAATGGGATGTGAAAATTTGTGATTATGTCTCCCTATTATATTTTCAATGATAATTACAATGGGATATACATACCTCAGTTTCATTATCAAATCCCCTATTACAGAGAGGGCAACAATTATTGTCTTTTAGCTGACCCTTAAACTTGGAAATTATAAATATCGAAGATTGAAGTTCATTAGTTTCTTCCTGCAATAAATAACATTAGTTAGCTCAATTACTGTAAATTAAAAAGAGAGTTGTGCATTACATCGTAAAAAATATTATAGCACTTTTGACATGCATAAAACTCAATAGGCAAAGCAGACATATATTTGAAATCCCTTTGATAACCACATATTATTGGCCTTTTTCAGCATCGGGTTTAACTGGGAATGTACTACCGCCACATCTTTTGGCGTAAAGTACTTCGTTATGTAGGAAGAATCTGGATGTCGACTGACTTACTTATGACGCCATCTTAATCATGACGAATGGCAATGATGTGTTATTGGCTTATAGTAGAACCACTATTCTGTATGGAGTTACTTACAGATACTTTATGGCCTGTTGTACATGGCACGTTTTTTCAGCCGTACGGCGTCTTTACCTTACCGTGAAAAAAACGTGCTAGCATGTACATGGCACGACAAAGCTACCAGTCGAGACAATGGCCAGGTGCCGCTCCCTTAGGATTATTCTGCCGCCAAGATACGACATTCTCACTATGAATCTTTATAAAAAAATCGTTGCATACTATATATTTAGAAAACTAAAAAAGAAGAGCAAAGAAACAGAAGATTTTGGATACAACAGATTTTAGATTTTAGAAAAAACGAGAAGAATTTAGCGCATTTCAAACACTTGTCAAGAATCCGCTGAGGGAAGATGAAGTTTTACATGTATTTTAGAATGCAGAGAACGACATTTGATAAATTACTCCAAAAAATATCTGAGAAGCTAAAGCACCAAAATAGCAACACGCGAAAAAAAAATTAAAAATAATAGGTACATTCAATTTGGGTAACATTGAACAGCGGTGTAACTTTGAACAAAGTTGTGAAAAAAAAAAATAATTTATTACATGGAAACTTCTTGTTGTTTCAATATCGTACCTGCGTAAAATGGTTTGCCAAAATGTTGTAATAGCAATGAAAGTAAAAAAAGGTACCTGTCAATGTCATAATTTTAAAAAATACCGCCTTTTCCGTAGTGAAGTTGTTGCAAGTGTTTAATGCTTCATTTTGAAATAGCAATTATAATATAAAACTTACCGTAAACAGATGTGTTTTGGTGTTTATCTTTAAAATGTATATTGTATATTATTATTTTGAAACTGTACTATCCGTATCCCATGTTGAATATTGCGTAAAACTGTTAAACTTTTGACGACGTCGAAATTGGATGTTATATGGGTAACTTTGAACGGTTCAAAGTTACCTGTATCATAAAAAAATATTTTTTTCGGAGGCTCAGGGTCGCTCAGCGTGCTATGGAGCTCGGAATTTCGCTACGAGACATGATTCGCAACGATGAAATCCGTAGACGAACGAAGCTTACCGACATAGCTCTCAAAATTAGCAGGCTGAAGTGGCAATGGGCCGCCACATCGCTCGTAGGACCGATAACCGATGGGGAAGAAAGGTCCTCGAGTGGCGACCATGTTTAGGCAAAAGGAGTACCGGTCACCCCCCTACCAGATGGACCGGTGACCTGAAGAAGACAGCGGGAAACCGTTGGATTCAGAGGGCACAGGACCGGTTGGAGTGGCGCCATTTAGGGGAGGCCTATGTTATGTCCATGTTCCGTCCATCCTTTTTTTTTTTGTTTTCGAGGGGGAAACCTTCCAAAGGTACCCGATGTTCCGTCCATCCTATGGATGGATGGAATAAATAATCAAAAAAAACTAGTATCTTATTTTACCACCAAATTGATCGACCTTGATTCATATGGCAAGACCAAGTTGTATATTGTATTTATATATCAAAATAAATGTATTTTTTATAGATTTGGTTTTAATTAACAAAAATATGTTAATTAATTTTACTCAGACCTTTAAATATTCGATTAATGACGGATTTTATATCCTCAAAAAATTATATTCAAAGTTACCCAAAACTAAGGATAACTTTGAATTTGAGTTTTAGGGGTAATTGTGGATAGTTTAATTGTTTTCTCCGTAAATTTATTGTGTTAGATTAATAAACCAGCTAAAAAGGACACTATTCATTTAATAAAAACAAGGTGCAATAAATATAAAACAGATTATAATATCACAAATATTGTAAAAAATGTTCAAAGTTACCCAAATCGAGTTTATATTTTCAAAATAAAATTAGCGTAAATAATCGGCCACTAAAACGTGAAAACGTCCGGCGTCGTCGACACACTCGCGAAGGCTGCGATACAACACTGACGAAAATCACGCCGTGCGTAGACGCGGCGCGCCGAGGGGGACGCACGGTGCATACGGCTGCGGCGCCGTGCTATCGCGCTGCCGTGCCCGTCAACAAGCTCTCACAGTGATCCATACACCACTGACAACCGTGCCTACACATGGCGAATTAAGCGTAGTTTTTTACGCCGGAAAAACGTGTGTCTATAAGAGGCCTAAGTGGCGAATCCCTATTGCCACTTGATAGAAAAATCTAGAAAATCTAGAAATATAGTGAGTATAAGATGCCGTTGTAACGTCATAAGCGCCGGACACCTACGTAGCACTTAATTAAGGGACTTTCTTACGGACAGTGGTTTCGCTTCGTCTCTAGTGATGTCACTGGGGGAGTGACGACACAAGCGGCTGTCGCCTATGTACCTGCACTTAGTTTTACGGTCCATCTCGCGGACGTGTTTGCGCTGTCTCCAGTGACGTCACAAGCGGCGATCGGCCACGTACCTGCAGCTTGTCGACATTGGCGGTGACCTTGGCGAGCGTGGCCTCGTAGGGCTGCGTGCCGCACGCCTGGTACATGCGGTCCTCGGCCGCCGCCAGCTCGGCGCGACGTTCCCGGACCAGCTCTCGGACATGCTTGCGCTCCGTTTCCAACGACGTCACCTGGAGATATGAGAATTACACCCTGAGTAGTATCTCGCTTTGAGTATTCAGAAGTCATTTAGGTGAAGGGATTAGCTTTAAGTAAATACTTAGCAGCGTAAGCTTTGAGTAGATTATACATAACTTTGGAGGGCAGAAAAATACACCAAGCAACATACAGTTGCAGGTTTCAGGATCCATTATATTAGACATGTGTACAGATGGCAAGTGTGGTTTATAATAAATCAAAGAGGGTAACTCACAAGCAACATTCATACATAAGCCCATCAAATCTTGTATAAACATTTTTCACACTACCACTTTACATAAACATGTTGCTATAGGATCTATGCAATTAGACTACAGCTAATACTCTGCTCTGCTCACAAGTTCCAGAATTACAATTATAATAATTTCACAGAGACCTCCCCAAACATTAAATAATCATGGCTAAACAATACAATTCAAAAATTACTTACCTTAGTGTGGTTCTCTTTAAGTTTTTTCTTCAATGAATTGACCTCTGATTGCATTGCAAGCTCCACCTTATTGATAGACATTGCAAACCCGCTCTCAGGCATTTCGCCCAACAGTTCCGTAAGAGCACTCCTATGCTTATTCTTCAAAACACTCAACTGTTTCTCCTTTTCTTTCAAAGACTCTTCTACTTTATTTTTTTCTATCAATTTGGCACTTTGCTTTTGTAGTAATGTTATCTGAAAAATGAAGTAAATGTAAGTACATATTATATGTACACATTCATGTAAGCATTATAAAAATTTGAAGTGTAATTGTGCTAGAATTTAAAATGTGAATATTTACAGCAGATTTAAATGCAGAACAATAAACCAAATATCACATTAGTTTGCTATGCTGGAGATAATACTGAAAGGTCTTAAGTGTTCTTCATACTTCTAAGTGCAAAAAACAATCACCTTTATTTTTAACAAAACGCTTCTGTCATATATTGGCATATATGTGAAATCAAAGAGCACTGATAAATTACTTTTTTAGACATGAAACTAAAAAGGATTCCAAAATACCTTTTCATCAATATCTTCCAGTTCTTGTTCATGACTTTCCATAACTTTTTCCTCCTCAGCAATCTCCTTCTGACTCTCCTCAATATTGAACTCTTTCTCTGTTCTTTCGTAATCTCTAAAATAAACAAAGTATAAATATTTCAATAAATTTCTTAAACCAAATCTATTCAAATGTTATAATCATACATGGTAATTTTTTTCTTGTATCTTCTTAAAACTAACATGGACAGTAAACACACTATGCAATTTTATTCTATTACTAGTAAAGGCAAGGTTATATTTTTGGAATTTAATTGTCATAATGATTAGAAGTTAAAAATTGTGATAATCTACATAAAGGTGGGCATTCACGTTACAACGGTCGAACGGACTGTCGAAACGACAGTTCAAGTTGAATACTTCGACGTACCTGCAACATAACCTTGGTCGTACAGTCCGCCTTAGGACCAAGCCATTCACGATCGAACTTGTCGCATACGACCGTAGTTCTTGCGACAGTCCGTGCGACCGTCGTAACGTGAATGCCCACCTTAAGACATTTACGCATGTTTCTTTCTCTACCACAAGTTAGGTTTAAATAATTTTATTCTCATACAAAACAGAGTTTCATTTACAATGAGTTCTTTTCCCATTTGCATATATTATGTATATTTCTAAGTATGCAAATTCAACTCTTATTTAAATTAATAGTAAACATTGAAATTCGTTACGCGTGGTTCATACTTACTCTTCAGCAGTTTTTAGTTTTTGTTCCAACAGTTCCAACTTTTGTTTAGACTTATTAGCGTCCATTATTTCCTTGCCAATCTTTACAATTTTCTTTTCAATGGTTTGTATGTCAGATTCTTTGCTAGATATTTTTTGTTTGTGACCAGACTGAAAAAGATAAAAAGAATGTTACACCTGTGAACTTATTTCATATCAAACTGGACACAGTTTGCCTTTCACAACTAGAGACTGGAAGCATATACAACAGCTTATAAGGCTTTTGATAAAAGTAAATGAATGCAACATAATAATAACGGCCGGAACTGGTAGTTTAGCATGCCTTCCGAAAGACGGAAGCGCAAGCAAATGTTTGCCACAACTAATAATCCATTTTCCGGCCGAGTGGAAAGTTTCGTAACTTTGTATATCAGTTGGAATCTACACTACATTTTTGGCGACATGTAATTCGGATTTTTCGACGAAATATAAGTCCTGTGTTGTCCGGTTAGAACTAGTAGTGTAGCATGCCTTCCGAAAGACGGAAGCGCATAGGAATGTTTGCCACAAGTAATAATCCATTTTCCGGCCGAGTGGAAAGTTTCGTAACTTTGTATATCAGTTGGAATCTACACTACATTTTTGGCGACTTGTAATTCGGATTTTTCGACGAAATATAAGTCCTGTGTTGTCTTAATTTGAAAATTAATCTGAGGCTTAAGGTCTTAATGTGAGATTATATCTTGAAAAAATATGCAAAATTATAATAGCGTTTACTATAATTCTGACAGCTAATCACATTTAAACGTTAAATACTGTTGTCTTACCATTTTGCACCTATATCTTAACACAAAAATATAATTTAACATATTTAATAATAGCTAGTTTACCCGGCGAATTTCGTTCCACCTAAAAGTCTACAATTATAAATTTAGATTAGATAGAGGAAGATTTTTACGTACATTACACATATACGTGAAAATATAGCGGAGAAACACTGATAATTATCCTCTTGAATCATTGTCTATTAAAAAACCTGGCATTAAAATCCGTAGCGTAGCTTTTAAGACTTATGCATACATAGGGACAGATAGCGGGAAGTGACTTTGTTTTATACTATGTAGTAGTGTCCGACCGAATATTCGTCGTAGTTTCGGCAGCTTTTCCTCCGAAACCAAAACTAAACCGAAACCAGTAGTTTTGCCGAAACTACGACCGAAACCGAAACTGCACTCGGGAGTTCTCGCGCTGTGATCGGTCATGTTCGGCGCGTTGAATACCGTACGAACCAGCCAAGCGAAGAAGACATTTCACCGCGTTCAAGCTTAAGAGTAAATTAACATACAGGTTCAAGCGCCGAATCATGTCGTGACTGGCTTGTGTTTGTAATTCGTTTAGTTTGGGTTTTTTTTGAGTTTTCGTATGACTTATTTTAAATTCGGTTAGTTTTATCACTTGGTATTGCCTAAAGGAAGGTAGTAGATATATAAAAAATGGTATTACAAACGAATAGTAGAATGAAGTTTAATCTAAATAAAAGACTGATTGATGATTTTATAAAGGGTTTTTTCTTTTTCCCTTAAAATTTGATCCTCGTAAGGAAGTTTCGGTTTCGGTTTCGGCCGAAAATCAGACCTTTGCCGAAATTCGGTTTCGGTCGAACACCCAGTTTCGGTCGGACACTACTATGTAGTGATAACTTACCAATGCAACTATACTTTCGTTCACTATAGATTGTAGTTTCTTTTCTTCGGCGTCTGCTTGTGCCTTCATTTCCTTGAGCTCTGCGTTCAAACTCTTTATTTTATCAGTTACTTTGCCCATCGCCTGTGCGGCATCTTCGTTTTCAACCTTATCCATTTCAATTTCTGTAATCACGAAAAAATCATATTTTTACTTTATAGCCTTAAATCCTATACATATAACCTAATCCTTTTCATTTCGAAATAATAACTAAAGGAATAATTTAACTTTACTTTGTACTTAATTTTTACATTTGTGGCGACTTTCCCAAAATGTAATAGATGGCGCCACATAATTCTGGATCACGCTATCGAAGTTTACTAAGCGTTCGTAATCTAAATAAGTCCTGAACTGAGATTAACTGACACAACTGTTCCTAAACACGATCACCTAGCCTGGCAAGAAATCTCTTACAGCCAGGTCACGAGCTCGGTCTTAGCGGCGCGCGGCTTCGGCAGCGGGGTTGGGAAGCGTTGTGTACGCCACGTACCCTCAGTAGCGATTAGCGGCAGCGGCTAAGGTGGACGTATTCAAACTTGCTCAATAATATGGCGTTATCTAAAATATCCCTTCTTTGATTTGAAAGCAACACATTTTTTAAAGAAGATATTCTTAATATGTTGGAAGGAGTGCATGAAATGAATAAGCAACGATATTCAAATGGTGATGAGTTTCTTACAATTAATACGAAGATTACAGAAAATATCCAGACAAGTTTTAACAGTACACAAGAATGAGCGTGACGACATTCGATTACATTCATATTCGCTACAAACGCTTCCGCGATCAAAATCGCTACAAAAATCATCTAAAATATTTTATTCTGTACGTCTACACGTCACTCGCACGCCGCTGACCGTGCCGCTCCGTCTCGTGGCGTGGCGCTCATTCGCTCGTACGTTTGTTCCCGCCGCTCCTCACACCTCGCGCCGCTGTAGCGATTCGCTCGGAGCAAACCGCGCGCGATTTCGCTATGAGCGGCATCTCGTGGCGTGCTTCATAGATTTGTATGATTTTGATTTTACCGCCCGCCGCTCCGCGCTAAGCTGCCGCGCACAGCGGCAAGGTCGGGAACAGGCCGTTATACTTAGTAAACAACTTACACACCTTAATATACTCTATTCAGCAGCATTTGTCTAACTTACCCGCAAGTTTTGCGACATCCACTATCATCAAGTTTCTCTTGTCCATTTTTTCTTGGTTCTGACTCTCTAACATGGCGAGTTTGTTGTATTTTACTTCATTCGACATTTTTTCATTTGCAATTTTTTCTTCTTCTTTATTAAAGTTCATGTTTTTCTTATAGGAAGCATTAAGCTCTTCTTTTTTCGATTCAACAGTTGCTTTGTAATTACCTGATATTAAATAAAAAAACGTAGGTAAACAGGTTTAGATAATATAAAATGTGCTTATATGACAAAAAATAATATCTGTAGCAATTATATCTGTACTGTTAACATTTAATCTTAGCAACTATATAGAGAGAAAATCCAAAATCAAAAGTTTAAAAAGCTGTAAAAAAACGCAAAATAGTTACTTATAGTTTTTTCTAGCTCCTCCTGAGAACCTTCAAATACACTCGTAATACTTTTTTTCAAATCTTCTTCTTTTGATTTACATTGTTCTAGTCTGTAAATGTTAAAAATATTTCAATTAAAAATTATCTGGATAAAAAGATTAGACAAGGAATACATTTACAACTTATCCTTTATAATCTCAACTATTTCAAAGTGTAATAATGAAAATCGACGGGCCACTAGAATAAAATCGTATATGAAAAGTTACCAATTTACTGTATGAAGCTTTGTTGATTGTAATAGCTATTTAGGAAGTTATTTAATAAGTTTCTAAATAGCTATTGAAATGTTCTTCCATAGATCGTCTTTCTTGGCGTAAGTACTCAATGTTTGTATGTCCACAAAACTTCTAAGCTTCATACTGTAAATTAGTAATTTTTTACATACGATTTTGTTCTAGGGGCCTGTTGAAATGTTCAGAATCACCTGTTGTAAACATCAAACAAATAAAAAAAAATCACCCTTAAATAAAATAAAACATAATTACTTATATTTTGTTTTCTCCCGTTCAGATTCAAATTCCACTAGATTCTTTTGCAATGTTTCAATTGAATTAATTTTTTCAGTGATGGGTGTTAGTTCTTTTGCCAGCTCTGCAAATTTTAGTTCAGTTTCCGAGATCCTAGATTCAGTGTTGAGCACATCCAGTTTCCTCTTATCCAACTCTTGTTTTTCTTCAGTTAAATGCCCCACTTCCTGTTCTAAAATTGACAATAGAGTTAAAATAAGAGAACATAATAATAAAGTCAGCTTTATTACTTGAATGCTCTATGATGTAATATCATAACAGAACAGTATAATAACAGATTTATCTCAAGGTAATTTGAAATTAACAGAACCGGCTGGAGTGGCGCCATTTAGGGGAGGCCTATGTTCAGCAGTGGACATCAAAAGGCTGATGGATGGAATTTGAAATTCCTTTTAAAAGGTGGTAGATCTCTCTGTAGGTTTACTCTGGAAGCACTACTGCCACATCTTTTTTAATCTAATAATAGCAGTATTAAGGGATTTATGTGCTCAAAACAAACTCAATTTTGTTCAAGACTTACCAAGCAGTTTTAGTGTCACAGAGTACTCTTTTCTTATTTTACGAAGATGATCAAAGCAATCACTATATTTGTCTGCATCAAAGATTTCATCAAATCGTTCCTTCACTTTCTTGCCTTCGTCCAATGGCCAACTGGAGTCTTCTTGATGGCAAAATATAACAGAGTTTAAAATTGCCTTCGATACACCTGAAATTAAGTAGTTGTTATTAGTTCATTTTGTATTTACATAGTTTAGTAGTCTATGTCAGATAGTAGGTTTAGGTTTTTATATATTTATCCATACATTAAAAAGGAAAATTCTACATGTGGGTACTGCATACTGTACTGCATTGAAGGTATTGGGAAAAAGTCGATTAGAGGAACTGATAATAGGTAATGGTAGATAAAAATTATTAAATTATTTTTTATATTTTGTTTTAATTCATATCTAACCAAAATGGCTGAATTTAATTCAAGGGACTTTTAATTTTTTTTTACATCATATTTTAAGTAATCATTTTGTCTTAAGTAATAATTTATTAAAAATGACCTACTACATCAAGTGTTATTACTTTAAAAGTTAAAGGATATTTTTCTAACATTGTGTTACAAACTCTTTGTTGCTAAATAAAATAGGTATATCAGGAAATGTAGAAGGTATAAAATTTCACAACCACAAGCCACTGTTAATTTATATAAAGTATATAAACATTACAGATTTATAAAGCTCTATTTATGTCCTTATCAATATTAAAACTAAATATGGTGTATAGGAATATAAAATTCAAGCCTCCTTTGCAAAAGAATTAAAACATGTTTTTAAAAAATAAATCTAGAATTATAAGTCATATTATGTTTAATGTTAACTAACGTAATGGTGTACAGTGTGTTAGTGACCTTAAATAAATAAATGAATAAAATCTAATTTACCTAATTCTTCATGCATCACAGAATCCAAATCTGCACACCTAGACGATACATCCGTAGTTTTACCATTTTCATCAATAATTGAAAGAAATGAGTCCAGAGTCTGAAACTTAGTCTTTTTCTTTTGCAAAGCGGTGACTTTCATTGATCTTGTGACTTCCAATTTCCTGTCCTTGGCATTAAATATCTGTAAGTTGCAACATGAGTGATTTATAAAAATAATTATAAAGCCGTATCTGCTTTGTAGCTAATATCTTAGTAATTGTATTAATATTATAGATATAAAAGTTTGTGCTAATATATGTTTGTCAGTTATGCTTTCCCCCAAAAACTACAGATCACATTTCAGTGCATTTGAGACACAGATAGTCTATGACCTGAAACAACACATGGGATGCTTGTCTCCGTGGTAAATGTGATCAAAGCGGGCAAAGTCACAGGAATAAGCTACTACTTGATATTAATTATTATGAACAAATATTCCCATATCCGCCTAAAGTCAAGGCGTCACTGCAATACATAAATACAATAGATGCTGACAACTCGTATAGAGGTCGAATTTGAAGAAGTTTGTCCTTTTAATTCTATAGCTAGAACAGTCGTTTTAAGTAACAAACAAAAACTGTATAATGTAATAAGAAATGTAGTCTAATCAGCAAATTATAAACACATTATGTTATCTAACCTTTAATTTAACTTGCCCCAGTACTTCCGTGGATCTGTTAATTTTAGCATCATGAACAAAACATTCATTACGGCTGCCGGGAGGCATTTGCCCCGTGATAGCATAACGAAGGCACTCGATAATTGTTGTTTTTCCGCACCCATTTTGCCCTAATATAAGTGTCAAAGGCCTTTCAAACGATATACGCTGTTCATCCGTCTCTTCAGGGCCAAAACTGCGTATACCACGTACGGCTAAAGATTGAATTCCTGCCATTTTATCTAGTTTGGGAGATTAACTTCAATCAACAAACATTTTACGACAACACAACCGTCAAACAACCATGCCGATGCCGCCTCAGCCGCCTGCCGCCGGCTCACAGATTCGAAATAAATAGTGTTGCTATATTCTAGCGTGCTTCAGTTTAGTCATCTGAGCGTGTTGTTCAAAATATAACAGTTATGTAAATCTATGAATTTATCGAGTAAATGATCATATAAATTTTGATTTAATGTTGCATCCGCCAACTCTTGCCAAACCATAACAAGCCGTCACAAATTCAAACGTACGGATGGAGCGTTTGGCTTGGCTTGTATAAGTTTGCAACTTTGCAAGCGCTTGGAGTCGAGCCGATCGAGAGTCGGTTTTTGTTGCAAATCAAGGGAGTTTGTCGCAAGCACTTGCGACACATCCCCACGTTTGCAAACACCAAACAGTCAGTCTGGACCTGGAGTCTGCAGTCTAGTTTGTGCACTGGTGCAATAAACATAGTTTAATTGTCTTTTGTAAAAAATGAACATATTACTTATATAAGAATAAATATATGTTTAGTTTCCTTTTACATTTTCTTTTGTTTTTTTTTTAATATTTAAGCTAAATTTTGTAGGCCACTAGCTGACCCGGCGAATTTCGTTTCGCCTAAAAGTCAAAAATCTAAAATTTTATTGGTGTTCCTTTACTACATTGTGCATGTATTAAACACAAAAACTCTTGAATCACTCTATCTATTGAAAAAAACTGTATTAAAATCCGTAGCGTAGTTTTAAAGATCTAAGCAACAGACAGCGGGAAGTGACCTTGTTTTATACTATTTAGTGATACAATCTCTATGTCCATTACGTCCGACGCGCTTGCCTCTTCAGAACAATAACTCACTTGCAAGCGTGTAGATGTTTGGTTCCCAAAATCAAGACTAGTTTGTAGAGGTTTGGCGTTTGCGGCAATCGCAAGCGTGCGGACGCGGCATTATATTGTATCCGTATATGATTTAACTCGATTTGATTGTTCTGTCCTATGATCAAATCCTGCAAATTACGTCCCACGCCGCACAATTTGATTGCCGATTTAGTTTAGATCGGTAATCAAATTGTACGGTCATAACTAGATCACGTAATCTGATCGTTCATAAAATTATTATAGGTGTGGACACCTTTTAGGTGAAAAGAAAATTTTTTATGCGTTTTGGTTTTATTTTACCATATAAATAAATTTTACTCTAAATCACCATCATGAAATTGTAGATGTGAAGAAACCCCATAATTTTATTGTTTTACAGATAACAAATGGTGTTCTCGGTTAAAGGATTACGCATATCGATTTCTTAGAAATATTATGCTTTTCGATCGAATGATAAAAGTTTATGGAAATGGAAAATTTCATATTATAATAATAATTGAATTACAATTAATTTTATTTTTATTGTATACTTTGGTGCATAAAATACCACAATACGAGTTAAACAAAGGAATAAAAGTTTCGATCGTGATTCGATACATCGCTTACATGTATTAGTAAAATTAACTTTTTTGCTGTTTGCACTGCACTGCGCCCATCACTGATTTACTACTTGAAAAACTTGAGTGTGCGTCGGGTGCATTGCAATTGTTATATTGTTGTGTTTCTGTTCTGAATTACGAATCAACTGAACCTATTTGTTACATTATAAAATGTGTGCTATTTAGTTATTTTTAGCGCATTATTCATTGTCTTGACTGAAGTAAGAAAGTGCTAGAAAACATTATTTAATTCGGATGTATAGCGCTACATGTAAGTTGAATTTTTTTGATTCTCTTTGTAAACATAAACATTACATTGTTATTATATTTGTTATCTTGTATCTTTAACATATTTTAATCATACGCGCATTTTATTGTTTTCGTAGTATTTATCTGATTTTATCGAATAATGCAACGACTTTACAATTAAATCTTTATTTTGAAAGGAAGAAAGAAAGAATTTAGTAAGTTTAATAAATATATCTTATATCTTAATCGTAACGTGCTTAAAACTTTGCAAGCGTATATCAACTGAATGCCCTAGTTTTAATTATAATTATTGCCTCTGAATGGCCTACTTGTGTCAAAATTGATAAGTATTTTGCATTCATATTAAGTGGAAACAGCTAGTTATTTTGGGAATCTAGAATCTTGTAACAAGCAATCCATGGGTACATCTTTGTTAATTAGTGAACAATATGAAGTCAATATTATATCAAAGTCCTTGTGGTAATGATAATTTTAGCCTGCTTAAAATATTACATGCCTAATCTACAGGTTATCAAAGTTCACCATTTAATATGTTAGCTATTTATTATTATTATTTTTTTATAATATAGAAGTAGCAAATGACCATGCAGTCTACATGATGGTAAGTGGTCACTGGCGCCCATGGATATCTGTAAGCAACTTCACATAGAACATAGATTCTATCTGAAGTCAAACATAGATGCATTGCTAGCCATGATGACTGAGATGATTGCCTCATGTAAAAGTGTGCTGGCAACCACACCCTTCCATCGAAATACAAGGAATGTCTCACACAAAATTGTGAAGAATTCTAGAAGTATTCTGTGATATATTGTGGTTATTAAGATAATTAAATAGTTGTTGATTTTTTTGCAAAACAATAAGGAAGTGTCTTAACTGGTATCAAAATTACTGCAGTTTCCTAAGTCTATTTGTTGGATAATTTAGAAAGGTATGATCAAACAATTACATGATCTCAGAATCTATCAGTTGTAAACATTTCCATTATAAAATTTCAATAAATGCTAATTTAAATTTGTTAACAAAATTTCTCTTGGGTCAATAGTATAGCTGTGCTATTGCAAGTGGGAAGTTACGTTTCTTTCCAACAATCCATCAGCCTTTCAAGGTTTATTGTTGAAAGTAGGTCTTCCATAATTGTCACCAATCCAATGGTCCTGTGCCTTAAGAATTCAGCAGCCCACTGTGTTCTTCAGGTCTTTGGTCCACCTGGCTTGGGTCAACTTGTGCTCTTTTTCCCTAAACAAGGTTGCTACTTGAGAACCTCTCTTCTACATTGCTTTATCAGATCTCTAAGTTTCTTTGTTTGCAAACTATTGAAAAAACAAGGGGTCAGTTTGTTTTGAATGTATAAGGTTTCTTTGGTTAGTAGAATATGAGGTCAAGTGGTGTTGATTTCATCCTCATAGTGCATTCACTTTTGTCACTATTTTAATCTGGATATTGTCTCCAAATATAGCTAATATGATTATTATTGATTTCTCCTAGTTTGAGATTAAAATATTACTGTCTAAATATCTTATTTAAAACACTTTGGTCTGTTATAATTTGTTAATAACGAAATATTTCTGAAAAGTAACTTGAAATAAATTTCTTATGAATCATGTGTTATAGTATCTAGATATTACTATGTATCACCCTGTGGTTTTCATTGTTTTGATCATAAGTGATGCATGCATATGTGAGGTCACATGTTGTACAGTAATATTATCCTGTGTAAATATTTATGTGATGTGGTCACTCTAAAATACTTGAAATTAGGTCGATAATCTAATTTAAACCCTTTAAGAGGTAAATCTTTCATCCGATTTTTTAAGGGCATTATCACAATATGTTAATAGACATTTCTGCACAGTAATAATGTTATGGACTTTTTTTTTGGTTTGATGACGAGGGAGAGACACTTCTACAAAGCTCTTGAACATAGTCCTTAGTTTTAGTTACACATTTGTGGGTAACCTCGAGGAGGACTTCTGATAGTGATTTTAGTTACAGATGTCCATTGGCGACACTGGTCATTTACCAACAGGTGGTGTGAATATGCATCTCTTACTACTATATCAAACATTCTCATATTTATATTGTGTACCATTCACTTCTAAATTTTTTGGAATGTGAATTTGGTTCTTTTTAAACCGTATAGTCTATAGTTAAGTATCCAAGGTAAAAACAACAAAGAAATTTTTATTGCTAGTGTAAAATGTCATCAAGGTTATTTTATTATTTGTTTGCTTATAGTGGTTAACCACAAGTAGTGATAAAGATTAATGAGTACTTTTTTCCATCCACTATCCACTCAGCGATACTACAAAATATTCTCACCAAAAAATAATCTCACCGAAAACCATAGACTAACATATAAACAAGTATAATAAGGAGTTAATTTACTTGGCATTTAATTTAATGGCAAAAAATATCTTTTGTCAGTTTATACACTGGGAGACTGCAGCTATTCAATATGACACATAAAGACAAATATTTACAAAGAATGGCTTTGCAATTTATTGCTAATTTAAAATTCAGATTGAAGATCAAAAGGCCAACAGTTTGTTTTTATTCATAAACATTTGGTTATGTTTCAAATTGCAACATAATTTTCATCAGTCTATTTATTCTTTGGTCTTCAACTATATCAAATACTTTGTAAATGGTATTGACCTACTTTGCAGCAAGGTTGCATTATATTTCACAATTATTATTGTATTCTAAGAAAAATAAATTTGCACTTCACTTGAGTTTATGTTGGAATTGTATCACATGTACATATCGTATCTGTCATGCCTTCAAAATGGGAAATACTCCTAAACGAATTATGTTTTCCTAATTGTGATGCCAAATTTGGATCTCAATTGTGGTGCAATTGTGGTCCATAATAACTTTGTTACTGTATTAATAGTAGGTAATAGGTATATTAGGTACTGTAAGTACATGTAGAAGCCTATTGTATGTTAGTAACTATTATTATTTAATGAATAAATCCTGCTGAAGGAAAAAAAAAACAAAGAGATATATAAAAGGAATAATATTAATAAAATATTTTAACTTAAATTAACAGGTAACCCTCCTACGATGGCGTCCACCACTATGATCGAGACGGTCACTATCACCCGGCCGTTAAAGGTAAGTGAAAATATAATACTAGGAACTGGGAACTGCATTAATACAGATAGGTACGTCTTTCGCGCGCAATTTTCCGCATCCGAGTATGTAGTCAACGTTTGATCCAATTAAAAAAGCCATTTGATGTACCTGTATATTTTATTATCTCTTGAATACTAACAAGTGCACAAGACCCTGTATTGGATTAGTGTCGCTACCTCGCGTGTAGTTAGTAAAGGTTTGCGACGGGATGCAAGCGCACGGAAACTTGACAGCGAGCTACTTGTGGCAACCGGGGGAGCTTGCTCGTCGGATGATGGGCGAGCGGCCCGCTCCGGTCCCACCGACCAGAGAACTCTGGCCCCCGCCGCAGCAACCCTTGAGCATTAGCACATTACACATCGCATATCTACACGACGATCCATCGCCCCGACGTCCTTCCTCCACAATTCCGATATCGACTCATCCATACAACATAACGACTGCGCCGATTGAACGTGAATATAGAAGACCGCGCGTTTGTACAGTCGGAACGAACACCGATCCGCCGCCAACTATTCTCAATAGATTGCGGCGTCTCGTGAAAAAGGACCGCAATTTACCCGAGGGATGTCCACCGCCGATTTATCTAAGACCCTCCGCGAGAGTGTGCCCAGAAAGGGACGACGAAGGACCCGCACGGCGTGCAATTAATGGTATTAAAAGAGCCATATCGTCTGCTAGACATCGTATTGCACCAGGTGCGGAACACGTGGACAGTCCTAAGATAGTTTACGATATATCGAAACCAGGTGACCGAATGGTGACCACATTTGGTGTGAAGGAATCCAGAAGATGGTGGAAACTTCCCTCCAGGACTGAATGCTCACGTCGGATGCGTAACCTGGGACGCTGCTATGAACCGCAACCGCGACCTCCGCCTCACCGTCAGCCAAATCCTCCGCGCTTACAAATTACTCAGGTGTGACCGTCGAGGATGTTCACTTCTGAAGATCCCATTTTGAATATACTAAAGTTAGATGCATAGTTATCATTATATTAGTTGTACGAGATTGTAAGTGTAATGTTTGTGCTAAAACGCTATGCTTTGTTCGTGCTTGTTGTAGAACGATCGAAGTTTAAGTAGCGTTTTGGCTAATAAACGTGTCTCCGTAATCTGTGTTTTGTTGGCGCGGGAGGGCGGCAGATGCGAGTTGGTGCAGGGCGGGGCGGGCGGCAGTCTCGCGTCAGGCGCCGCCCGGTCCGATCGCCTAACTCGTGACTCCCGCCCTCAGGGACCATTCATATTGTCATCTATTCCCCGATCACCCGAATATTCTCTAGCGACGCCGCAAGTCACACTCCCATTAATAATTTGAACGTTGTGGATACTGCATAGGTATCTTTGAGGAATGAAAAGCAAATCGTAGGATTTTTTTGTGTAGATCTACAAAATCGGCGCGACCGAATGCGCAAAACTCAGAGGGACTAAAGAATTGCGTGAAATTATAAAGGCTTAAGATTTATTTTTCCAATATACGTATCTTAATTTACTATATTTTTCTTTATCTAGGTAGGTAAGTAGGTACATGTTCCAAATACAGATACATATCGTTCAAAATAGATGTAGGTTTATAAAGAAATATTTTTATCAAGGAAGACAGGTAGCATTTCGACTATTTACTGTAAGACAGAAATTACTTTCTACGTTTTGCGCCATATTTATGGAACATAAAAATGGAAAATATAATTATTTAACGAAGTAGAAACAGTTATTACATTACTATTTCATTATTTTGAAATCATTTCGATCGCAATAACGTATTAGGTTATCGAATTGCGATATTCAAATTGTAGGTGCTTACTCATATTTCGTTCTCGTATTTAGAGAATTCGCTTTAAAAGTAACAATCCTTTCACTTTGGAATGAACCAACGTCGAAATGAAAGAAATCTGTATACAAATAAACGGATTTCTTGGTATATTTATAATCGTAATGGGGTTCCGTGACGCATCGTTCTCACTCCCAGTATGATACGCATTTGTTCACGTCGGACAATATCTGTCGACGTCATATTTATATCCACATGCTTAATTAGTAGAATCAGTTTTTATTTTTATCAGATTTAGGTTCAATTTGTATTTGTTTTACAGGATATCTATCTTAATAATTCTAAAAGTTTATTAATTTATTCTTCATTACTATAGGCTCGACACCTGTGGCGATTGTTTGCGGTAACCCACAGATATTTTATAGCTGGCTTAATTATTATTTTCATTAATATTTGTGACGCATTATTGCCTTACTTAATTGAGTTTTAAATGTTTATCAACAAGAGTTTGTTTGGTTATCGTCATCATTTATTATTTTAAATTGTATCAATTGAATTGCAGATTATTTCCTCCTGCTGCTTTGATTAATTTATATATTATACAGTTAATCGCAATACAAAAACCAGGTTTTATAAATGATATAAAAGCTATAGAAAGAACAATATAAACAAGACCTGTAGTCGTTAATGAAAATAAGCTGAAAAAATCTACCGTAAGACATGGTGACATGGTAATGTCTTATTACGGTACACTGGAATGTGAAAGGGTTTAACTTTACCTACAAACGTGCTTAAATTATCTTAGAAAACTTATTATGTGGGTTGATCACGTTGATTATGTGGTATCTCCGTATGATAGATCCTTTTTCTTTGATAAACTAATACTACAACCTAAGCAAAAACATGTTGTATGACAAAGGTTGACAACACAAAAAGTTTATTGGGTTCTCGTGGAAACTTCTCGCTGAAACTCGGATTTACATCCTTTTACAACTTTTTTGATAAGCCTTTCAAGCTTACTACTTTGTTGTGTATCCGAAAAGGCCACGCAACGATCGCTGGCCAGTTTTTAAAAGTTGTAAACCAGGAATATATTTGCAAATTTCCGGCATTCGATGAATGATGATATATAAAAGTATTGTTTCGATTTTAGTTTTAAAGAACAAGCTATGAGGCTATTTATTCAACACTGTTTGCTACGAGGTCTTGGTATGAATTTAAACTATACTTATACTTGTCTAGTTGACGTAAATTAATATCCCTTTCGTCCTTTACGTGGATTGATATCGAGGAAAAGTACGTATGGTTAGCGTGACTTACAACCTACACTTTGTACCTTGAGACCGATTGTATTGGAAATTACAAAATCTTAAACAAGCTAGTAATAATTAATAAGCGCAATATTCAAATAGATTTTAGAAGAATTTAAGCATGTAGATGGAATCGGAATTATGATTCTACTATATGTAGATCAAAATAGTTGTCGCCCAAATTCGTATTTTGGTAAGCAATTGTCGACTAGGCGCGGTTGATAATAATTTCGCACGAAACATTCACAGCCACAACAATGTCAGGATCGAGGCGGGTCCTGGCATCCTGCCAGCGGCATGTTAGGAAGAAATCTGCGTCTAATTCCCGTTAACAAATTTAATCTTAAATAAGTAGAATTAGAAGAAGAAAAAAATAGCTTATCAATCAGTTAATAAATAATACCAAATGACATTAAGTACATTACAAATAATGTAGGAAGTACGTCCCAATATAAAAAAATATCTAAAATGAAGTTGAGACGCAATATATCGCTGCATTGCTTGAATAACTGTACAATTCAAAATTCATGGTGACTACCAACAGAATTAAAAAAATAGAAAAAATTACCAACATACATTAGAATACAATTATTAGATATTATTTATTCTTTAAGCTCTTTATTGTCTAAATTAGCTGCTGACACACACATATATATACATACCTATATTCACATTTTATTAAGTCGGTATGTCATACTTTTGCACCCTCTCTTGCACCCTTAATGTTTTCCTTCAACCACGAAGGTTGTCTGGCAGAGATCGCTATTTTAGTGATAAGACCGCCTATTGTACTTCCCATTGTATCTTTTGTTCTTGTCACCTATGTTGGTGTACAATAAAGAAATTTTGTATTGTATTGTTAAGAAAATCCTTTTAGTGATCCACAGTCTCGGATATATCGTAAACTTATGACTATGTCACAGCATAACGGTGACACTAACCCATAAATTTGTCCTCTACCAATGATCGTTTAACTCGTTTAAAGAAGATTTCACTTTAAAAAAGGCAAATTTTAAACTTGGTGTTTTAACCATACTGCGATTACTGGCCAAGTGATATATTACCTGTCTCCTGCAAAATTAGCTTTTTTTCAGTTTTATTGTTCAATTCAAGCAGCGATGTGTTTCTGTCACGAATTAATACAGTAGTCTTAAGTTTTTGATAATAATAACACTTGATATTTCGACTGACCAAGCCTTCACTTGACGCTAGAACATTTTGTGATTTGACCGTTGAAATTACCACCTTACAAATCTCTGCACTACAGTTTTAGTATTTTTGGTGTTGTTCTGGCTTGAAAAGTTTGCTAAGCTAGATTTAACAGTCACCCTGTAAGCACCCAGCTTAGGTACCAAATATCATTGTGATATGTTTGTAATGATCTAGATAAAAAACTCAAAATCTGGAGTTTATAACACTTATTCGTGGGCAGCAGTGGCTTATTATTTGTGTCTACTTAATATTGTCCATATGATTCTTGTATTACATAAAACATTGTATATGGACTTCAAATATACGCTAGAGTTCAAGCAAAACTGACCTCGAGATATGAGCGTGATAAGCGTTGTGCTCCGCTCTAATTTAATACGGCGTACCCGTAATATTGAATTTTCGTTTTATTGGACTTGGCCTCTTTGCCTTTCGGCCATAATTAAATTGAGTCCTCGCATCGTTCGTTATGCGATGGGGCATCTAATTTTCGTTTTTGACGTTCGTGTGTGAGCCTCATGAGCGACCTCATTCTGAGCATTTTCCCTACAATTACTGAAACGCGCACTCGCTCGGCTCTGACCTAATTTGAGTAAAGTCATGCAAAAGGCTGTTCGTTTCACTCGGTAGTTATACGGTAAAATATTACTCAGTCGTTTCCATATTATATATTCCGATGTAAAAATACGGATGCATTAGCAGCTTTTTGGCGAAGGATGTAGGTGAGAGGTGGCACTTGTTATGTCGGGGCCGCTTGCACGTGAGGAATACTTCACCAGGCTAGGATTAAAATGCGCTACGTCTAAGTGTGCATTTTTACCCCTCTTCACTCTACGTCTGACGCGGATGATTTTAACTGCAAGGGGCTTTCTTAAATGTTTTGACTTTTTACGTATCAGAAATATAAGAATACTGAAAGTAATCGTTCTTGGAAACACAAACATATGAAAAACTTATTTCAAAGTGAGCGGTTAGACATACCAAATATTTAAATCTTGTGCTGTTTAAGTTCTGTTTAAAAAGAAAGGAGTAGAAGTACCTACTCAGATGAGACGATACAACGTATATTTGGGGCTTTATATAGTTGGTCATGTTACTGTATTACAGTAACATGACCATACATCCGTGGTCTATTAGATACAAAATAAAGTAAATATCATTCTTCGCAATATGGTAGATCCAATATGATTCCACTGGGGAAGTACCACCGTCTCATATACTTCTAGCCTAACCTAAGTAGTTTTTCCATTTCGTTGAAAAAGGGTGGTTGCCGGTTCACTTAAGTTTCTGGCTACCATCTTAGTCTTCAAGAGAGTTGGCGCATCTGTAATTAACTGCAGAAAGAACCCATTGTCCTGGGTGAAGTTGGTTACAGATGTCCATGGGCGGCAGATACCTCTCGATTTAAAAGTTTTTTTTTTTTTTATTTGACAGAAGTAGCAAACGAGCATGCAGTCCACCTGATGGTAAGTGGTCACTGCCGCCCATGGACAACTGTAATCAACTACATACAGAACATGGGTTCCATCTGAAGTCAATCACAGATGCGTTGCTACTCCCGAGGACTATGATGGTCGCCTCATGTGAAAGTGTGCCGGCAACCACACCCTTCTATCGAAACGCAAGAAATGCTTCACGCTAGAAATAGGTGTGGCGGTGTTACTTCCCCGGTCGAACTACATTGGTTCTACCACCTTGCAAAAGTATATAAATAGGAACAAAACAAGTGCTATACATGTCAATAAGAAGCGTAATAGGTATATGTACTGGGGTTTCCAAGGTTGCAAATAATTTGAGATGTCTGTTTAGTGAGTTTAAAAGCGGCTTTATCAAAAGAGGTGCTCGTTAACGTGCTCTCGTTGGTTAAAGAACTTTTATTTGAAAGTCTGTAGCGGTTGCTTACTAAGCTGTGAAAAGAAACTTTTATTTTTGTTTCCCAATTCCTATGTATTTCTGAACGTCTTGTACAAAATTTCTACAAGGCGCTTTGTAAATAGTGTCTTAAACTTTGTTACTTTACAAAGCGGAACTTCCGGACCTGTCTGGTTAAGTTAAGCCTACGTTATTGCGAGACATTGTACGCCAAATTTTCTTTCAGCAGAAATGTACCGGTTTTCATAACTTTATTCGCATTTGTGCTACAATTTTACTTTAAACTCCTTTTATTATGTCTGGATAATTATCAGGTCTTATGTACATTCATGTCTATTTAATTATGAATAGTGTATGCACCCGAGTTTCTATTATGATCTCAATAAAAGCTTTTAGTGCTTTCATGAATATTTTATTTATTAATTCTAATATTGGTTTCAATAAATCACATTGATATTGCTATCGGAAAAATAAATTCTTTATGAAATTAATCTGATATAACTTTAATTAAGAGTGAAATTAATTAGCCTATTTCATTAATATTGCGTACCGATCAATCCTCTACATAACACATTTATACTATAAAGCATATGTATGTATTTCAATAAATTCCATACATAAATTCAAATAAATATTCTAGTCGCTGTCGAATCTAAAACTGGGTTCAGATCTGAACTTACCGTACATAGATTAACATTCCACATATTAGTCGCTGTTGAATCTTAAAGCTTCAGGGCTACCTACCGGGCTCGATATCCTATCGTGCGGCACTCGAGTAGAACGTACACCGGTACCGTGAATCCGCGAGTGTCGCCGGCGCTGGGCAGTGTGATGTGTTGATCGGCGTAGCGGGCGGGCGCGAGCGCATGCAGGGGCGCGCCGCGGCCCCGGGCGGGCTTCGCTCCCACCCGCGCGCCCTGCCTCCCGTGCTGCCGCCGCCGCCGCAGTTCGCGACGGAACCGGACGAGATGCCTGCTAACCAGATTGCTCAGGTGCTCTAGCGTTAAGAGTATAAGAGATAACATCTATCAGCTTTTGAGGTCCACTGCTGGGTGTATGTCTCCCCAGAATAGCGTCACTCCAACCGGTCCTGTGCCTTGTGATTCCGCTTGAGGACATTGGATTGGTCGCCATTCGACCATTTTTCTCCATTGGTTATAAATTTATAAAGGAGCCTTACTAAATTTGTTCTTAAAGCATCTGTATGCATAAAAAAACGGCATTTGTTTTAGAAAGCTGGTATAGTTATTGAAACGAAACTTGTTTGGCACACCAATAACATTAATGAATCACTACAAATAAAAGTAAGCTATTGATTTTAATCATTAGCCGCGTACCCACCTAGCGCACAGGCTCGCGCGGCAGCCTCGGTGTCCGGATCGCGAGCGATGGCTCCCGCGGCAGCCTCAGTAGATTTGTTCAATTTACACGAGGCCGCCTCGCGAGGCAGGCTGAGCCATCATAAGTCCGCGAGTATTCGTAATGGACAGTCTTGTATTTTCAGCTGCAGCTGTTTCTCTAGCTGCTTATTGTTTAAAGAAACGAAAACAGTCACGTATCAAGAAAAACCTAGACGCTTTTGGATTAGAAAAATTTTGGATCTTTGGGGTCCCAAAGCGCATTGTACGTGCTGTACAGTTGTATTAAGTGAATGGACTCCTCCTGACTGCCCATGATATCAAAATTACAGAAGACAAACACCGCAAGAGACAAAACTTGTAGTAGCTTCGCGCGCGAGCCAGAACATAACCGTCTCCACCTAACGCACAGCGCTCACCGAGGCACCTTTGAGCGCGTCAAGTGTACCGACAACAGATGGCTCGGGGCCGAGCCGTGCTCGGTCGAGCAAACGCGCGCCCGAGGCAGGCCGAGGCACGTCCACACCAGCCGAGCGTTTGGCTCGCGAGGCTGCCGCGCGAGCCTGTGCGCTAGGTGGGTACGCGGCTAATTATAGTTTTATTTAATGTCAGGTATCAGGTAGCCCGGAAGAAGTATGTGGATGTACTCTGTTAAAAAAAAACTGGAGATTCAACCGGAATTATTTGCTGGTTAAAAATAAATAGTTTAAGTTAAAATTTGAGGATAATTATCAGATTACTGGTAAGAGATATAGCGATATGTATACAGAAAATATGGTTAAAATTGTATAAGGATTACTTCAGTAGTTTCCGAGATTTTTTCAAAAAGCATTTGAAACACGTTGTTTTGACCAAAATTCGTTTAAAGTTGCAATTGTTAAAAAAATTAAACTTACATTGAATCAGCAACATCGGACTATACGTGATTACTTCTGTTTCTTTCTACATTTAGACTCAGTTTTTTTTACATTTAGACTTTTCGCTGTATTCTGCTCCTAAGAAGCGTTCAATGATTGTTGAGTCGCATACTGAAGGGCTGAAAAACACCCATTAAAGAGAAAAAGAGGTTTAATTGACTAAGCTGCATTTAAAAGCGATGACGGTTATTTTGACAAAGACAACTGACATTTTTGACGTTATGTGTTTTCATAGTATCAAAACTATTGTGGTTATGTCAAATGCATGGTAACTTGTGTAGTGTGTTTTAATAAAATTAATATAAGTAATGTTCTTAAAAAGGGATCTCTAGTTTTTTGTTCACGTATTAAGATGCATAGGGGTAATATCGGAGATGAGGTAGAACCATAGTATTGAAATGTTCGACTTAATTCGGCCATTTTGTTTTTACGGGTGACTTCATCTACCACGTCATTAAGATGATATACGTAGATAACGTTACCAATTTAGAAATAATATAGGAAATAATATAAAATAGCTAATATAAATAACAGGAGCCCACAATTCTACCGCTTTAGCCCATCTCCGATGTTCTCACCTTAATATATAAATTCTGAGTATAGCCTCCACAAGATCTGTAGGGCAAATTGTCTTCCATCAAGTCTTTATAGATGGCTTTTGAAAAGTCTTGTACATGTTTAGAAAGAGCAGGTGGATGTTTGAAGTTGCATAAAGTATCGATGGCTTCGGTCTTGCGGTATTTACACCAATTCTCTGCTCCGGCTGGGCAATACTTACGAATAGCGTTGAGCGTAGGAAAGTCTTTAGAATGCTTCGATCTCTTTGATATTCACAGAGAATATTTTTGTGTATATAACTTTGATATTTGCTAGAATAAAAATGTTTAATTAAAATGTTTAATAGTAAACAGACGCTTTAAGAATGGAATTGTAAGCCAATAGAACTCTTGAATACCCGAGGCCGATCACAGGATCGGCTTCGGGTATTCAAGAGTTCTATTGGCTACTTACAAGATGGAGATATGTTCTTTCGCTGTTTCTATGTCAAAATAAAACGAAAATTATTCCTGTGTAGATATACGTATTATTATTATTAAATATTCAGTTAGAGCCTGAAAATACATCTTTTACCAGCAAAATGAACCGAATATGCCGTATTTTAGATTTGTTTGCAAAATGACTTGATCGTAATTTATAGCTCATATTAAAAATATACAATAATGTTTTTTAAAAATTGAAGTTTCGTTGTAAATCCTAATAACTTATTTTTAAATGTGATGAGCGTAATAAATCGTGATATGATGAATACGACGTTTATTTACATAAAAAAGTCCAAGATACAAACTCAGGAAATGGATTTCATAGATAATAAGTGTTAGAAATTGCTACTCAGTATTGTCTTATCGAGATCGTTTATAAGTCATAGTTTATAGTGGTTTTCTTGCTAATGGATTAGACTTGCGGCTTCTGTTCTGCTAACTGTGAGCCAAGAGAACTGCTAACTGGGTTGTACCACTTTAATATAGTAGTTTATTCTATTAGTATTTTACTTTGGTTTTACTTAAGACAAGAAGATGTATTATCAATACGTTTAACTATAACACTTACGTCCTTACAAAGAGCAAGGAATAATTTTATTGCATGTTTATGTATTTCTTTGGTAAGGCTTTGTTCAGAATTTAACTTCTTAGGTCTTCTAAGTAAACCATAAAATAAAGGCTGGGCTTGTTTGTGTTTTTTAAAGATTGCTATAGCTAAGGCTATGTCTTTAATCACCTATATTTTTTATACCGGGGCTATCCTTATACATCTGAGTCTTTTCTGCTTCTCATAAAAGATGCGGGTTTTTCAAATGTTTTTGGTTTAGCTCCACAGTTTTATTAGGCAGTAATTGAGTAATAAGTTTCGTTATATTATAGGTTTCTAAAAATACATCGTTAAAGTCATATAAGTCTGACAATGAGTCGAATTTACGGTCATACGAAAAAATAATTACACGAGTAAATACATAATATTAATTATAATATATAGGATGGAAATGACGTTTCTCTACGGGTCCCTGTCTCATAAAGCTCAACTATTGTTACCATAATAAGTGTATTTTTTTAAGTAGAGAAATTCACAAGAATCCTTATTTGCAAAGGATTACGTAGGGGGATGTCTGACTACCAACTAACGGCGTTGTTATTGACGCTAGAAACGTCTCTAGGGGGGAAAGCTTCTCACCAGTGTCCCTCATGAGATGTGCGTGCAGAAATCAAACAAGATATTTTGAACCGTAATGACGGGTATTGGGTTTCATCGAATCTACCACCGTAAGTTTATAGGACTCAAAAAGAAAAGAGGTTAGGAGAAAACCGCTCTGTGGTATTTCGTGCGTCTGCAACGAAGCGGCTGAGAAGACGCATTATTCTCCCTGGCTCTCAGCCACCATTCGCGAGTATTACTACTTCGCAAAAGAATTGCACCACCTGCCATGGTACGTCAGATCCGATTAGGGGACGAATCACGGTCCGAAGGAAGATTTCTGTCCCTAATACAGAGTTGAGCGCACTCCACACTCAAGTAAGGCATACCGATAGCTCATGCTGGGTTGCGTTGTCGGGGCACTACTCTATTATCTATCTTCTTCTTCTTCTTCTATACTATAATAAATCTGTAAGAGGTCGCTGTCTGTACATGGAATAAATTTAGGTGAAAACCATTTCTAGAGGTCTTTAATACGATATAGAACCCAAAATAATGGTTTTTAGAAATCTTGTCTGTTTGTCTGTTTGTCTGTGTGTTTGAAAACGCTAATCTCAGGAACGGCTTATCCAATTTGAAAATAATTTTCACCGCTGTGTCGTGGGAAACTTCACTTAACATTTAGTGTTTATTTTATGTAAATCGGTTTATAAATAAAAAAGTTATGTCAATTTAAAACTACGCAGTATTTATTCTGTGTTCGATAAGTGTTATTATGATAAGTAAGTGCATAGTTGAATTGGTTGAAACTAAACATGTTATGGTCTGTAAAATGTATTCCTTTGTTATGTATTTTTATTGGTTATGTGTGTACCTATGTTATTTGATACTATACACATCTATATCTCTATATCTATATATACTTAATATAAAAACGAAAGGATGCTCTCTCACTCATCTATTGAATAAACATCGTAGAGCCTAAACTGCTAAAGATACGAATATAATTTTTACTAGGGGTTCTTTTTATGACATAGACGTCAATTATGAATGAATTTTCTACCCCCCCACCCCCCCCCCCCCCGCCCCTCAATTTAACCCGAATAGGAGATGTAAGTTTGTATGAAAGTCAGTCAATTTTGAGGCCACCTCAATAAAATTTAGTATTTCGCTTAGATTTTTATGTTAAAACATAGTTTTAAACCGACTTTCAAAAAGGAGAAGGTTATCAATTCGTCTGTATTTTTTTTTTTTTTTTATTTAATATTTGTTACTCGATTTCTCCGCACTGGGTGAACGGATTTGGATGATTTTTTTTTTCATTTGAAAGGTAGTGCGTGTCATGGGGTCCCATTAATTTTTAGTTCACTTTTGACAGTGGCATCCATAAGAAAAGCGCATAAGTCTGATATTTGCATTAACGATGTGCGCGATTAATAGATGAATAACTCAATTTCCCGCCAACCGATTTTGATGATTTTTCTTTTATTTGAAAGAATGTACTTCAAGGGTACTCAGATAAGTTTGATACGGTTCTGATCATAGGATCCATTTCTTTGAAGCAAATTAACGAAATTAGCGATACTCGGCCAAACCTAAGCTGTAGGAGTCCAATTGGGTTAAATGTAGAATGAGATTACTAAGCAGATATTTTCTAAAAAAATTGACCTTCAACTCTTCAATCCTGATGATGCAGGAGTAATGCTAGCCTGAACCGTAGAAGTAAGTCAATTTGTTTTTATGGATATATAATAAGATTGTTAAACAAATTCATGGGACAAAAATTTGATCTTCAACTCCTCAACCCTGATGATGTAATGGTATTTCAAGACTAAACCGTAAGAGTTGGCTATTTGGTACTTTCGATTATGTAATAAAAATACCAAGCAAAGATACACGGTAAAAATTTTGACCTTCAACTCCTCAACCCTGATGATGCAAGGTTACTTCAAGCCTAAGCCATAGGAGATGGCCATTTGGTGCTTTCGGGTATGTAATATGATTATTAAGCAAAGACACAAAATGAAAATTTCGACCTTCAACTCCTCACCCCTGATGATGCAGGATGCTGCTAGCCTAAACTATACGAGATGGGCATTTGGTGCTTTCAGGTATTTAATATAATTACTAAGCAAAGACACATGATGAAAATTTTGACCTTTAACTCCTCAACCCTGATGATGCAGGGGTACTTCAAGCCTAAGCCATATAAGTTAGCTATTTAGTGCTTACAGGTATGTAATATAATTACTAAGCAAAGACACATGATGAAAATTTTGACCTTTAACTCCTCAACCCTGATGATGCAGGGGTGCTTCAAGCCTAAGCCGTTGAAGTTAGCTATTTAGTGCTTTCGGGTATGTAATATAATTATTAAGCAAAGACATATGATGAAAATTTCGATCTTCAACTCCTCAAGCCTGATGATGCAGGGTACTGCAAGCTTATGCCATAGGAGTTGGTCATTTAATGCTTTCGGGTATGTAATATAATTACTAAGCAAAGACACAAGATGAAAATTTTGACCATCATCTCCTCAACCCTGATGTGATGCAGGGGTGCTTCAAGCCTAAGCCATTGAATTTAGCTATTTAGTGCTTTCGAGTATGTAATATAATTACTAAGCAAAGACACAAGATGAAAATTTCGATCTTCAAACTCCTCAAGCCTGATGATGCAGGGTACTGCAAGCCTAAGACATAGGAGTTGGCCATTTAATGCTTTCGGGTATGTAATATAATTACTAAGCAAAGACACAAGATGAAAATTTTGACCATCATCTCCTCAACCCTGATGTGATGCAGGGGTGCTTCAAGCCTAAGCCATTGAATTTAGCTATTTAGTGCTTTCGAGTATGTAATATAATTACTAAGCAAAGACACAAGATGAAAATTTCGATCTTCAAACTCCTCAGCCCTGATGATGCAGGGTACTGCAAGCCCAAGCTATAGAAGTTGGCTCGCAAGTGCTTACGTATAAGTTATAAGAATACTAATAAGAATACTAAGCAAAGACACGGGATATTTTTTTTTACCTTCAACTCCTCCCTGATGATGCGGGATAGTGCAAGCCTAAATTATAAAAGGTAGTCACATAATGCTTACGGTTGTTTTTAGTATATATTATAAGTTTAATGACAGCTCATTAAACTAAAATGTGATTAATAAATTAAACTTCAATTCATCAACCCTGATAATCTAAGTACACAACCTACTTAAGCCGTATGAGTTTGGTACTTATTGATTACAATACATTACAACCCGTTCCTGAGAGGCCATTATGATGAAAAGTGTCACTTTGAATACCTAAATCCTAAAAATGCAGGAGTATTGTCATGTTATTGTTAAGAGTTGGATTTAGCTGTAGCTTTTTAAACAGGATGGGTTAGGTTAGGTTGGAACATAAAAGAAAACATAAAAAATAAGCGAGCAGGATGCGGCAGCGCCCTGTGAGCGGGTGCGCCCTGTTCGTATGAATTGTAAAAGTGTTTTGATTATGTCTACTGCTTTACAAAGAACAATGCGGGATTTACGCACACAAATAGCCCGATACACCTCTTAAAATATCTTATCTCTGGCCACATGAAACAAAATATGAACTTAGAATATATGTCGCTGTTCAGTGATATCCCAATTATCTAATGATTTACTTCAAGTAGATAATAGTGCTACAAAGCACTATTATCCGGAAAAGTTAAAATCAATCTTTATATCGATACGTCTTCGTTTAAATGTGGAGGAGTTGGTTGAAAAAGTATATCCCAATATTGTTAATACAACCAATAACACTATAAATTGGTTCCAAAAGACGGCTATATACCCACCCACCAAAGGAACGTGTCAATAAAATAAATTATTTATTTTTTTTTTCAAAATTTAAAGCAGCGTCACAGATCTACTATTCGGTAGACACAGTCATTGAGATGGAGGAAGCAGTACATTATCCAACTAATTTTTGAATTCCTTAATGCCTTCCGGAACTCCTGAACACAAATTAATATTAAAAGTAGGTTTACCTATAATCTTACTTAGAAATTTGAATCCGCCAAAATTACTTCAAGTAGTATTTTCCAATTCGGAAAAGTTCAAATCAATCTTTTTAATCGATACGTTTTGGTTCAAATGTGGAGGAGTTGATTGAAAAAAAGTATCCCGATATTGTGAATCAGACCACTAAGAATGTAAATTGGTTCAAAAAAGCGGTTTACAACATTAGAATTCGTCTAATTAAAAAAAAACATAACAATACGTTCCTACCCACAAATACACACTTTAAATTCGTTTTTTCACTCTGTGTTTGACCAGATAATCCTTGAGCGGCCAAACCGACTTTAATGTTACTACTTTTTATCATAGAATTACCACGGTGTCGAGATGTGCTCGGGAAAAACTTTGTGACACGTTGATTTGCACGCGGGCAAAGCCGCGGGTACAGCTAGTGTATACATAAGACAGGTAGTTCGACCGGGGAAGTACCACCGTCACACTTATTTCTAGCGTGAAGCATTTCTAGCGCTACGATAGAAGGGTGTGGTTGCCGGCACACTTTTATATGAGGCGACTATCATAGTCCTCAGGAGCAGCAACGTGTCTGTGATTGACTTCAGGTAGAACCCAAGTTGCTTACAGATGTCCATTGGCGGCAGTGACCACTTACCATCAGGTGGACTGCATGCTCGTTTGCTCAGCTAAAAATAATAATATAAAAATAAATCAGATAAAAATCATTTCATCGTGAATAATAGACTCCTTCTAATTTTTTTTAGAATTCAAGAATAAATTTATATCCTTAGGTAATTTTCCAAGAGCTGCTTTAAGCTGATTTGTGAAATCATGCAAATACAATCTAACTTATCTGATTGAGACCATTGACTTCCATTTTCAATATTTGGATTGAACTCCGTTTTGAGGAGCAGTGAAATGAAGTGGGTATTAAGTACGGACTTTCATTTTTTCTTCAGATTGGTAATGGGAAAAGACTTAACCAAGGCAAATGCTTTGAAATCAACGCAATTCGCCCAGATACCTGTGATCAATGTCACATAAACGTATTCTCATTTTGGATTGATAACAGATGTCCATGAGCGTGACTTTTTTGTTATACTAGCTGAACCACGCAGATTAGCCCGCGCAAAAAAAATCGATGTATCGATTGTCCCGTGAGAGAAAGATATTTTCCCCACGGTAAAAGTAGCCTTTATGTTAATCTAGAGTGTTAGCTAACTTCCTACCAAATTTTATAAAAATCGCTCATCCGTTTAGACGTGAAGAAGTAAAAAACATACACACTCACAAACTTTCGCCTTTAAAATATTAGTATGACTAGCTGAACCCCGCAGATTAGCCCGCGCTATAAAAATCGATGTATCGAATGTCCCGTGGGAGTAAGATATTTTCCCACAGTAAAAAGTAACCTATATGGTAATCCAGAGTGTCAGCTAACTCCCTACTAAATTTTATAAAAATCGCTCCAGCCGTTTACGCGTGAAGAAGTAACGAACATACACACTCACAAACTTTCGCCTTTATAATATTAGTATGAAGTATGATTATGATAATAAAGGTTTTTATATCGTGCTATTGTTAAATTTGTAATAAAAGGATTTATGATAAAATGTTTTTTGGGGGCTATCATTGTATGAATATTGATTGTTAGCAGTTCTAGAATTTAGGTTTTTAGGTGAATTAGGTGAACCATAGTATTTTGTCGCGTCACCAAGTGATTCATTAATTTATTAGAAATGATTCATGGTTCGTGTCGTTTAAACATATTTATTATTTTATTTTATTCACCCACCGCCTCCGGGGGTCGCTCAGTATTTTACAGTATTTTTGTATACCAAACTTTTTTATGTTCTCCATAGACTGGCATGGTAAACATTGAAAAGCATTGGTCAAAAACGTTTAAAACAAAGTAATACTAATTATGGAATTATTTATTTATTTAATAAACATCGTTGCTACCATTATAACAAGAATGGTAATGCCCCTTTGTTATTAAGCAACATGTCCGTTTAAGGACTACGTTATTTATCACTGAACCAAAAAGGTGAGGCCGAATCCAAGTTGTTCTACCGACTGACCTCGCTCAACATGAGTTTTAGGTGGTTCCATAGCGACATAACAGAAAATCAATAAATGATTCATCGTTCAATAATGTTTTAAAAATTCCCCGAAATGTATTAGTGTGCCAGTAATTGACCTGGCTAGAAGTCACTTATAATAAGCTCACGTGCGTCGCTGTATGTTTTAATAGATTCTACTAGATTATTCCTCCGGCTCCGCCTGCTGTGATCATGTTTACTATTTGAATGAGTATGCGAAGTTTTGATCCGGGTCATAAACTATCTGTGCGCCAAATTTTAGTAAAATTTCACCTGTATTTTTAAAGAGTAATAAAGAAAGAGTAACAAAGACATACATTCTACAAATTTTGTTTTATAATCTAACATAAAATTCTCGTGTCACAATGTTCGTTCCCGTATTCCGTGGAAACGGCTTGACCGATTCTCATGAAATTTTGTGAACATATTGAGTACGTGTGAGAATCGGCCAATATCTAATTTTCATATCCCTTAGTGATAAGGGATGTCCACCCGTAACATTTTTCTAAATTTTTTATATGGCAAAATAAACATCTGCCGGGTCAGTGCATTATTGCATTTGATTCTTGTTTGAATCAGGTTATTTGAATGCGGACGCGGTCATACCAATTATGGTATCTTATTTGTTATTTAAATTAGTCGAATGCCATATTGGGATCTGCATTTGATTAATGTTTATAGATTTGTGTCGCTAGACTTGCCTTCACATCGGATCTGATGTCCATTATGTCCACTATATTAACATACCTATATGATTTTCCTCAAAATTCTACAGTATCAATTTATGTACGTTATGTTCAATACTGGAGGAAAAGTCATAAAGTAGTTTTCCATAGTATCTTTAAAGTAATAAGTATGTTTAAGAATGTCAGGATATCGGATTTTTATAATTTCATCTCCAGGAGTCATTTTGACAGAAATCAATCTTATTACTATAACAAAAATAATCCGTGTAAAAAGAATTCGGGGGTCGAGTGGAAAGTTAAAAGAATAATAAAGGTTGGCGCGAACTTCGTCGCGTGGGTGGGGTGATCAGTGTTTAAGGACCCTTGCAGACATGCGATCGACGATTAAGCTGCTTTTTTTAAGTTAGATGCAACTTACCCTAGTGTTTGAGCATAGCTCGCTTCTTTTGGTCGTTCTAAGTTGGATGCAGCCTGAAGTACACTTTGAACATGTTTTAGTTTCGGACGCATCTACTTTTGGTCGTTCGTTGCGACAACAGAAAGCAATAAACGTGGTCATTATTAGTGCAGTCGCAAAATCGTGCATTTAACAACCCGACTGAACGTAGCAAGTCGCCAAAGGGTCATGCACGATACAATCGGCAATCGCGAATCTGCATAAAAAGTCTCATGTCTATAAAAAAGTAGCATGTCTGCAAGGTCCATAAGTCGGGGTGTCGTCTTAAAAGCTGTGGGAGTAGTGACGAGGCGGATCGACTCGGCTAACAGCTGATGCGGGGGGCTGCGATCGATGCGGCACCGGCCCCGCCGCCCCGCGAGACACCCATACCTCTCACTTTCACGTTTTTCTTTCCCTGCCGAAGGGAACAACCTTTAGGTCGCAGGCCGTAAGATCAAATGATTGAAGCCTTTTTCTGTAATAAGTAACTTGAATTTCAGTTTCTACTTAGTCTTTATCTATATATTTGTCCGTTCCGTTGTCTAACTGAAACCCAATTAAGGTATATTTCAAATATTATTTGTGTGTTATTTCGTTCAAATAAATTTTATCGTACATTACAAGAAAACAATTACAAAAACTTAGGTAACGATTGACCTATCGTATAAATGTCGATCTAAAACACGCAATTATAGAAATGTCAGTTAGATATTTTGCTTATTAATTTCTATATTGTTATTTTATATTTACTTATAGTCCTTGCACTACCTGTAGGTACATATTAGATCTTACTATCTTACTAATGTTAGTTATTCAAAAAGTAGTTAGTGTAAAATGTCAGAAGTCTTGTCAAAATATCCGTCACAGCTTTTTAATGCAGCCTATAAGTAGTTGTTGAGTGAAATTACGGTGAATTTCGACCGTTGCGATGGGTGGCTAGTACAAATAATTTTGTCAACAACAAATAGGAATCATGGTTTTCTGTTACATAGGTTTGTGAGTGACCTTTTTCGGTATTGTTCACACATTATATATATAACACAAAGTGTTATAGATATATTTTATAACTATTCTGTCTATATCTTGTTTAGAATGTTTGTCCACATAATATTTTTCTTTCTTTCTACTAAATGTGTTAGGTATGGGATTACATACTTACATGTGTAAAATCTCCAAATGTTTAAGGTACAGAAGTCGCGCGACTGTTACTTGCGACAGAGCCGTTTGACAAAGGGTAGACGTGGGTTCATTAGAAGGGTGTTTCCATTTTTAGCCTTAAGATAGGGATCTCTAAATTTATGTGAGATTTGTAGCACTTAAACATAATATGAGAATGTGCATATAATTTACTTTAAAATCACGGGATATCTATACTTAAATCATCGCGATAGAATAAACCTCTCCCGTACCGAAAGGAGACCAGTGCCCATTAGTTGGCCACTAATGGATTTTAAAGAAGTTAATTTAGTCAGTGTAGACATGTAAATAAAGCACAGTTAAGAGTGAAATGACCAAACTCAAAATTTCGGCAAATAGCTTCAATACTTAAAATAATCCTAATAACACAGTCTATCATCTAATCCCTACTTCCCTACTAATATTATAAATGCGAAAGTAACTCTGTCTGTCTGTCTGTCTGTTACTCTTTCACGCCAAAACTACTGAACCGAAATTCATGAAATTGTGTACACAGATAGTGGTGACCTTGGGATCCATTATAGGCTACTTTTTATTTCAAAAAATGGGTTGAAAATATTAAAATCGAGCATAAATGTTTGTATGGTAGTTCGTTTTTGACAAAGAGCTGTACTAATAATTCCGTCAAGGGGTATAATAGATTTGATTAAAAACTTATGTGAATAATAAAACATTAAAAAATATTGATTTTGAGTCGACAACGTATATCCGTAAAATTCGGTATGTCGCGAATTTTGTTAAATTCCAACGCAAATGACAATCGCCATATTGGCCATTTCGCCTGGACGTCATTGTGAGTTCGTTCAGAAATAATACATTTAAATTGGTAACAATTAATTATCATTCAAATAGATGTGATATAAATTTGATTTAATTTACCCATAATATGGGTTTATAATATGAAAATGTATTTATAATGGCGAAAGATACGAATAAAATTACGAGGAATTCTCGATGAGTTAATTATTAGGTATACTTGCGCTATCTATCACTGTTCTGTTGAATTACGTTGAATGAACATTTGATAGATGGCGTTATCTACAATATAACTTCGAAGTAATATCGATAAAATTTAAGTTGATGTTGAATTACTAATAATTCCGTCAAGGGCTACGAAACACTGGTTTGCAAACTTAAATATAAAATCAATCCACGATAGCATATCTATATCTCTTAAGGTTAACTCACAATAATTATTTTTAGGTTCCATATTTTAACTAAAAACAATATGTTATTTTCGAGTCTGTTGTCTTTTGTACAGTATTAATCCTTATGTAAATAAATGCATTCGTTAGCTTCGTAATTATAACAAAGATCAAAATTGTCTTTTGTATGTATTATATAAATCATAATAATATCAACTGTATGCATTATATAAATATATAATTTCCTTCAAAGGGTACGATAATAAAATTCCGTCAAGGGGTAACATAGACTTGATTGAAAACTTATCTCAATATTAAAACATTAAAAAATATTGATTTTGAGTCGACATCATACAAATATCTGTAAAACTCGGTAGGTATATCGCGACTTGTGTTTAATTCCAAATTCCAACTGTCGCCATATTAGCCATTTTGCCCTGATGTCATCCTGATCCTTAGTTCAATATGAAATATTACATACCTATAAATCGATAACAATTAATTATCATACAAATAAATCATACAAATAAATATGATATAAATTTAATTTAATTTACCATTTTACCCACAATATAAAATTACGAGGAATTACCGATGAGTTATATATTAGGTATACTTGCGCCATCTATCCACTACTATGTTGAATTACATTGAATGCGATAGGTGTTAGGTGGCGTTATTTACAAAACAACCACGAAGTCTATCGATAAATTAAATGTTGATGTTGAATACTAATGATTCCGTCAAGGGCTACGAAACACTGGATTGCAACCTCAAATATAAAATCAATCCGCGATAGTATATCTCTATAACTTATGGTTAAGTCACAATATTTTTTTTTTATGTTCCATATTTCAACTAAAAATATTACGTTAATTTCGAGTGTGTTTTCTTCTGTTCGGTATTAATCCTTATATAAATAAATGCATTTGTTAGCTTTTACACTATATGCGTCACATAAATACTTTAAAGATATTAGAGATTTAAATTAATAAAGATCGCGACGTGTCTCTCGGCAGGGGTAGGTAACCGTCTCTCTCGCGCATGCTAATACAAGCCGGCCGCCGATGCGTGTGCATTATTATAGTAATCTGACCACTTGATAGTGTCCAGTTTTGAGTAGGATATGAATGTAAAATGAGTTTATAAGAGTAGCGTCTTTTTGTACTAGACCAGTACAAACATTGCACTTCACCCTGCAGCATCAGGGTGATGTCAGAACTTTTAAACATACTACAGAAAAGTTAAAATCAATCTTTGTAATCGATGCGTTTTGGTTTAAATGTGGAGGAGGATTTGGTTTACAATGTGCTTCTTGGTATTGTGTGACCACTAAGATTGTTAATTAATTCAAAGAAAAGCCGTTTACAATCGTCTAATTTTAAAATTCTAATTTTAATTTGTCTAATTTTTAAAATATTTTTACATAACAATTATGATCCTAACCACAAATACATATTTTAAATTCGTTTCTGCACTCTTTGTATATCCGGGTAATCGCCGGCCGAGCGGCTAAACTCATTTGGATAGGACTTGCACTATAGAAAAGGTTGTGGAATAACATAATTATAGACTACTTTTTATCATATAATTTCAACGGGGTCGAGATTTGTGCGGGAAAAACTTTGCGATACACTCATTTTTACGCGGGCGAAGCCGCGGGTACAGCTAGTATGAAGTATAAATTGGTGATTTCGTGCAAGCTCGGGAGTAGCATCGCATCTGTTATTGACTTTAGATGAAACCCATGTTCTGTATGAAGTTGATTACAAATGGCCATGGGCGGCAGTGACTACTGACCATCAGGTGGACTGCATGCTCGTTTGCTACTTCAGTCAGGTAACATTTCAATTTAGGTTATTCGAAATGAATAATGTTTGCGTTTTGCGTCATATAATGCCGGTAATGACAAACCGTGGTGGCCGCGACGCGATGCAGAAACGTGCTTTGTTGGCGGTGTTCTTTGTTGCACCCATACATTTTTTCTTGGCACACGATAACAATAGTTACATTCTACTTACGTGGAAGTACTATACCTATCTACATAATGAGTAGAGGGTTTATGTGAAAGTCGCGATTGGTATGATGTAGTTGTTTTATTGATCTCGCATTGGGGAAAATTGATGTTAGTGTAATTTCATTAGCTTATCTATTCTTACTCCAAGTCTGCAAACATAATAAAGAATTTCTTCAATTTCGTCAAAGGGTTCGGGTGCTTTAGCTCGCTGCATTTCTATAGCGTGATTCAGAAATACTTTTATTTATATATTATTATAGGAGATATACATTTAATACTTGTTTTACGTCGTATCAATTTACTTGATACCCGTTCGATACAAAGGGGGTTAATTGTGCCTAAAGAGTGATCAAGTTTTCATATAGTTCATATAACACATCTCATTATGTTTTTTAAAAGCTGTGCTAGCCTAATGGTCTAAACTTGCTCTCTCGATCGCGAGGTTCAAACCCAAGCACGGATCACTGATTTTTCTAAAAATATGTGCGTATTAGAAATAAATAAATATTAATGTTTAATTCCAGGTGATTGCGCTAATATGCGGCCTTCTGGTCGTGATCCTGATGGTGCTCGGTCTCGCGTCGGCGGACTGGCTGATGGCGGCTGGATGGAGGCAGGGGCTATTCATGCACTGCATCGACCCTGAGGCGCCCACGCCGCTGCCCTTCGACATTACCGCACAGCCCGGCTGCTACGCTGCGAGACCCGCTCCGTATATTAAGTAAGATCTTTTATCCGAGTAGCAAACGAGCAAGCAGGCCAAACAGCCCACCTGATGGTGAGTGATCACTGCCGATATGGACATCTGTAAGCAACTTCATAGAGAGAGAACAAGGGATCTATCTAAAGTAAATCACAGATGCGTTGGTGCTTCCGTGGACTAAGATGGTCGCCTAATATAAAAGTGAGTCGGTCGGAAAAGCAATAAACTGCTTCACCCTAAAAATAAGTGTAACGATGTAGCTGTGTAGCTCTCCGGTCGAACTATGCTGTCGTCTGGATGTATAATATATATAGTAGATGTATACGTATGGCATTGACTACTCACTATTCGGACTGCATGGAGTGTCAAACAAGTATGAAACATACTTTAATCGTCCTAAAACGTGTCCGTCAGGGCGGCGGCGGGGCTGTGCGTGGCGACGCTGGCGGCGGACGTGTGCGGCGCGCTGCTCACGGGGCTGGGGCTGCGCGCCGCCGACCACCGCACCAAGTTCCGCTACTACCGGTTCGCGGTGCTCGCCATGGCCCTGGCGCGTACGTATACTATTGAACGCACACATACACACAAACATAGACACACACGCACACAAACATGCAAGCACGCGCGCCCGCCGCGTGCACACAGACACATACACACAAACATAGACACACACGCACACAAACATACAAGCACGCGCGCCCGCCGCATGCACACAGACACATACACACAATCATATACACACAAACATACAAGCACGCGCGCCCGCCGCGTGCACATACACACAGACACACACATACTCACACACACCCATAAGATAAAATGGGAAATAACACTTAAGTGTAGAATAAAGGTCTAAAAGAGGCATGGGACGCAACAAACACCTATCCGGACCTCACCTAACGGAGAACCTCAGTGAATTACGTGCCCAAGAAAGAGTAAGAGCTGAAATACGTGGCACTGAAGTAGCAGGTGAAAATGGCCAACTAGCTTAGACCTTTCCCGGTGAAGTAAACGGGGAATACCTGAATGAATACCAGACGGTGATTACACGGGGAGAAACGAAGGTAGACGAGCGAGGCGGTACAGGTCGCTATCAGATCAAGCCCGATATACGGGGTCACTAACATCTAGATCCGATGTATAGAGAACGTGTTTAACAACGCTCGTTTGTATTACTAGAAAAGTCGCATCATATACTCTCTCAATTTTCCTTCTAACTATTGATATAGTGTTGAACATCCTCAGGAAGTTTAAATTTAATAAACGGTTATGTATACCCTCAGTTAAAAATTAAAACGCTATTTTCTTTAGCAGCTATTTGCTATTTTTTTATGCAGCGCGAGCGTTAAAGTAGAGTAAAAGTAAATTCCAAGTTTTTATCGTAAGTCCAACGTAAAGTCCAAGTTTTTGACGTTAACATACTTAGAATACTATAGGGCCGTAGTATAGAAAGAAAGAAAGATTTTTATTTAGTCAATTTTTGAGTTACAATAATATTGATTACATAAGATGTTAAAAAAAAAGGGCGCCAAAAATTAAATATGCCGGTTAAGGCGTTCTAAATGCACTCACACACTCGTATTTATCAATAAAAGACTTATAGACCGCAGAGACCTAAGATATACATTGTGTTTTATTGAGACAAGTGTTCGCTTTGGTCATGGTTCTGTTTAAGTCGAGTTTGTCTAGTACGGATTGATCCAGGGAATTTTTGCGTGACGTCTTTAGATGTCTGTAAGTAAAAAAAATAAGAAACAATTTTTCCTAAGCGTCCCGAAAGAAGTATAATACCAACAATATACACGAAAATCTGACTTGTCAAACATGGTTCGTCGATACTAAGGTTCTGAAGGTCAAGTGGTCACGTAACGTCCAAATTGGCCCGAACGCCACCTCAAAGTTCGTGATCGTATGTTTCGTTTCAGCTGTTCTCTTAGTACGAGTTAACGTTTCACAATACATACATTGTTTCCTTTTTTGCAGATTATTTTTATCTGATTGAAATAGCAAACGAGCATACAGTCCACCTGATGGTAAGTGGTCACTGCCGCCCATCGACATCTGTAAGCAACTTCAAATAGAATATGGGTTCCATCTGAAGTCAATCACAGATGCGCTGCTACTCCCGAGGACTAAGATGGCGCCTCATATAAAAGTGTGCCGGCAACAATGTGTGCCACAAATGTATGGTAAAATGCATATGCAGATATGAAAAATGTACGTTTTTGTTTCGGTCATTGCAATATACATTGCGACGATGGGTAAAAATATAAACAATGATTGTTTCCAGTTTGGCAAAGGGAGATCTCCCGCCAGGCTAGGTGATTATGCCTGGGGAGCGGCCGTGCTCCGACAATCGTTGTTCGGAACTTGTATATAACGAAGGAAGTAGGTGGGGGTCTCGTGAGCAAACGCAGCGATTTCTACTTCAAGTGGCTAGCACCAAACGCTCTGCCGTTCCCAAATTCGAATCAAAACGGCATGATGGCTATCGTCCATTTTTTTTCTCTTTGACAGTCACACTTGTCAAATCTAACCACGTGAAATCGACTTCGTTTAGGGGACAATGTCAACCTGACGTTTGCATTTATCGGCAAGAGATGGCGCTACCTGTCGACGTTGCGACATATATATATGCGGGGTATTGAGAATACTTTGATAGCGTATTTCAGAATACTAGTAGCGCCATCTCTTGATGAGTCGCGGGAGGTCGCCACACCAGGAAACATTTAACTCGTACTAAGGAGACTGAAAGGTTCGGTCCTTTTCTGGCCGAAATCCAAACCTTAACTGAAACTTCTCTTTTCACTAAAACTTGACCGAAATTAAACCGTCTCTCGGTCACGAAAAACTATCTATACAGTATTAAGTTTGGTTTATTTTCTATTAACTCATTGTTATATTTTCAGTGATGTGCATCTTAATAGCTTTAGTTATATATCCGGTCTGCTTCGCTGCGGAACTAAATCTGGGTAAGTTTTCTATTATACGATGACCTATTTAAATTTCAAACTTTGTGTATTATGAGTAGCAGTTATAACCTTATGGTTATAACTCGGTCAGTCAATCGAGGGTTCAAGATTCGACACCAGTCAAGCAGCGTTGATGTTCTAATTAAGAAATATTGTCACTTAAAAAGGTAAGGAAACATCGTGAGGAAAGCTATCTGAGAGAAAACTCTCTCATTCTGAAGATCCGTGCCCAGCAGTAGGACAATAACGGGTTGCCGATATTACGAATAGTTCCTTGGCAATAATGTTGTCCACTTGATAACATAAGTATAGCAACTGAATTGCATTTTTTATCATCTTTTGTGATTGTAGTTGGACTTAAAAAGGGTATTGGGAAATATTAGACATTTGAGCAACAGTATTGTAAGAGATTACTTGAAAATCTGAATTGTCATAAGGGAGTTAATACATTTTTGATCGCATTTAAGTAGTATTCTTATTTGATATTATCATACACATGGGTAACCTCCTGTGTGGTGCGATGAATGACTCCGCTCATTCTTTCTTGATGATATTTTTGGGACAAGGAATAAGATATTAAAAGGCCCATAACTTTTAACAAAGCTGTGATGACTGAACACGTATACTTTTTCTAGGGAAGATCAATGCTGAGTAGTGGATTCCTTAGGACTTGTGAGTAGACTGTATGCTAGTAAGCTTTTTTATATATATATTTTTATATATATAAAGTAGCAAGCGAGCATACAAACCTAATGATAAGTGGCAGCTGCCGCAGCAACATCATACAAAACAAAGATTCTACTTAAAGTCAACCAGAAATGCTTTGCTACTCCTGAGGTTTGAGTCGCCTCTTAAGTGTCTAAAATAAGTAGGACTTATAGAATAGGCCTTAAGCCCGTTGACTGATTTATTAACGTAGAAAGTATTGTATATAGATGTGTATATGTAATTGTAGGTAACAGATCGGTGTGGGAATTCGGTTGGGCGTACGGCGTTGGTTGGGGCGCCGCCATTTTCCTGTTCGGCGCCGTTGTGTTGCTCCTCTGCGATAAGGAGAGCGAGGAGCTCTACTACAAGGAGCGGAAAGTGAGTGAAATGAAATGTCTTCATTTTGCATAGGCCTACGGAGGCACTTACAAATTGTTAGTCCAATACATATTTTTTTACACTACCACCGGATCGGAACACGACCTCAACTGAGAAGATCCGGCAAGAAAATCAGTGGGTTTTTTCTTTGTATATCTTTTTTTTTATTGCCATATTGTTTTTACAGTAGCTTGCATATTAACATTAGGTTCTGTTAGCGTAGGTCACGGTCTATAGATTCTAGGAGATTCAACCTAATTGCCTCTTCCCTAATAGTGGCACGTTATTAATTGATATCCACTTAAGCTTTATAACCAATTGGTGATACACGCAGGTCGTGATGGCTAAGCGCTGCGGGCGCCCCTATCACCCCTGACTCCCCTCCTTTTTTATAATAGTTATGCAGCAAACGATTATGCAATCCATCTGATCTGAAGTGGTCACTGCCGCCCATGGACATCTGTAAGTAACTTCACATAGAATATGGGTTCTATGTAAAGTCAATCACAGATGCGTTGCTACTTCTGTGGACTAAGATGGTCGCCTCATAAAAAAGTGTGCCGACAACCACACCCTTCCATCGAAACGCAAAAACTACTTCACGCTAGAAATAAATGTGGCGATGATACCTTCCCGGTCGAACTACACTGGTTCTAGCACCTGGTAAAACCTTCTCCCAATATTGTTACGTATTTAATAAATATCCTTAAAGCCCGGCGCCCATTATCGGCATCGGCAAGAAAATGGATCTTTCGGCATATCGAGGCGTCCTTAACCATGCCGCACCGTCCTCAAGCTTGTTGGGGCGTCTGAATATAGTATTTCTCTTCAAAACAGTCTCAAAGTAGTTACAAGCTAGTTGCCTGAGTGGTATTTAATATGGTGAATTGGATGTGGCGAGTCGAATGATCCAAAAGGCGAATGCCTCCTCTCCCCCTCGTACTGCAGTGCAAGCTAGCCCCGAGTGTTGTTTCCGCGACGGCGTACCGAAGGATCCCGAAGTATCCCAATCCCATAAAAACTGCCGATGCAGTAGCCTCGAGCATACCGAAGCGGTATTTTTGTTACCACGATCATATATCATGGAAATTTCTACTTTATTGCCATGAAGTTAGTATTATACACTAACTTCATGGCAATAAAGTATCACATAAAATCCTCAGCCGTGCCGATGTCGATAATGGCCTTAATAAACATGTGCCGTACATAATGAAAGTGTTGTCTTCGTCAGGTGGTGAGCGCGGAGGGCAGCGGGCGCCCCTAGGGCCGCGGGCGCCTGCCCGACCTGGTGCCGTGAGCGCCGGGCCCGCGCCGCCCGCGCCCGCGCCGCGCCGCGCCCGCGCCGCGCTAGCGTCTCCCGCACACACTACACACACTACGCCCCACACAACACACTACCCCGCGAGGTACACGTGTACGCCACTCAGTGCACTACTCCACGCGAGTACGCCACGCTGTACACGAGTGCCTCGTGGGCAGTCACGATGTGCCGCTCTTTGCTTTTTTCACTTTGTGTTGTCATGATTAGTTAAGTACACAAGTTGCATGGGGTATGAGAAAACGTTACACACAGTACCTTGCGCGGTGTACATGTACCCCATGCGGTGCACGCGTATCCCGTGGGGTACACGAGTACGCCACGCGGTACACGAATACCTCGAGTGATACTTAGGTACCCAGTGGGCAAAACTCACAATGTGCCGCTCTTTGCTCGTTATTTAAAAGTTTATGTCGTTTTTGCTCTTTTCCCAGTTTGATTTGATATACGTAATTGAAAGTTTAAATGTAAGTTTCAGTACTCCTTAAGCAAATGCTGCTTTTTATTTTCGTTCCACTTTAATTTGTATTCGTTACTTCGTTAATTTATAGTTTAAAAAGTTAATTGTGGCAGTTTGAAATGTTTTATTTTAAGTTTATGTGGGCTTCGGTTTTTACGTACCCCATGCGCAAACATCACAATGTGCTGCTCTTTGCACTTTTTAGCTTTACTAGTTATTTGAAAGTTAAAACAGTTCTTTATGACACTTTAAAGTATGTTTATTTTGAGCCAGTTTAAACCTTGCTTTTTATTTTCGTTTTTTTCTCAATTTTCAGTTTTAATTTATTGATTAACATTTGCGTTTCAAGTTCTTTGTGACAGTAAAAACATTTGATGATTGATATATAAACTTTTCTACGGCCGCCTTAAAGTATAGTTCATTTTGTTTAGAGCTATATTTTTGTTTGAAGGTATTTGCGATAGTTCTAACTATATTTTTGAGGCTATGCAAGCTTCATTTTATGTTTAAATTTGTGTTAATTAATTAAAATATACGTTTGTAGCTTTTGGTGGCAAATGAGATCTATATTTATTTGAAGCATTGTGAGATTTAATTTCGTATCAGTTGATTTATTGATTAAATTAGCTTATTAACTAATTTTTTGAATCTCTTTGATGCAGTTGAAAAAATTATATTTAAAAATTTGCAACAAAATAAACATTTATTTTGTTTTAATCCTGTGTTAGTACTAATAAGCTTTATTTTTTTTCAGTTTAAGTTACCTTCATATTGTTTAATTAATACTCTTAGTTTATATTAAGTTATAACACAGATCTAATTTAGAATCTCATTTTTCAAAACTTAAATAAACAATCACGTAAGGTATTTACAAAAATATCAAATTGTGGCAAGTTTTTTTTCTATATTTGGTAATGTTTTTGTTTGTTTGTATTTTTTTGCCCTTTTATAATCATGCTATTAGTTTATATTTGGTAATTAAATATATAAATAAACAAAAATCCATAGCATCCTCAAAACTAATTTAATTTTGATTTGCTCATTTACATACTTTTAAACGAAATTGGTATTTATCAAAATCAACTGCATTTATACTTGATTTGTTACAAAAACATAATGTTTATGTAACATAAGATTTTATTTAATAAAAATGGCCCTGTTAATAGGGCCATTTTTATTAAATAAAATCTTATGTGCAAAAACATATTACGTAATCATAAATTTAGTGGTTTAGTGCATTTGAATTGCTTATTTTTATTTAGTTGTGTAATTATTTTTTGTATTGTATTTATTATTTATTATTAATGTATAGTTTTTGTAACGTAGTGAATCTCTCAATTATTCTCAGTTTTAAAAAATGCACTGAGTAGTAAATAGTAAGTCTGAAATGTAAGGAGGTTTTTGAGTCAATTTTACTGTATTTATTTAGCGTTAATTTATTTGAAATAGTCATATTTGTTTCGCTGCCTAGCGGTAATTCGGTCGGAACCGTCAGCATGGGGAAACAATATAAACATTCATATAGAAGTTTGAAAAAAATGCACATGTATTAGTTAATCTGATGATTATTTGTGTCTGACGTGTTATTATTTGATTTGACGTAACTTAAATCAAATTTAAATTTGTCTTAGTGGCGCGCCTAGAGAAAGGCCTATGTTGAGCGGTTGATAACCACGAGATAAGAGATATGGTCTAACTTAAAGATGAGGTTAGGTCTCATTTCAACTTGTCCCACAAGTATAATCGATTCAAGTATATTGATAAGAATCGATTTCAATGGTCATATTTCTGCTAATAAATTTGTGCATACCACATTCCCAATACAGATATTTTTAATACACGTAAAATAAAATAATACAATATTGTTTCCTCCGTGACGGCTCCGTTCCCGTGTACCTCGAACGCAACCCGTTCCAAAGAGCGTAACATTATTATTTATTCGCATTTTTATGAGGAAATCCTTTACATATGCCTGCATCCGGGAACATAAAGGTTATGCCGGGTTTGTACCGAGTAAAGCCATAGTTCCCTGAGAGGTGTTAGACGGGATTGCGGTCACGTTCAAGCGAACCGTAAACCTGTTTGCATTGATGTATTAACACTTAGAAAGATGGAACGCAAAACACTCAATGTTATTGTCATTTTCATATAGTTATTATTATAAACAGTAGGTTAAGTATACATAATTATAATTTATATATAAGCGAATACAGCGTAAGTCAAATTCGTATCAAACTAAACGAAGGTTCGCTTAAAATGCATTAACAATATCTCAAAGGGATCAATGGATCCCATCCGTCTTTCTAGTGCGGCATTGTGAAGGATGTTCCTCTGGTTCCTCATGAGCAGGCACCTGTAGGGCCGAGTGTTGGAGACGCTCGCGCGGCGCCGCGGCCCGCGGGCCGAGCGGGACAGAGCCGGGCAGGCTGTCCCGCTCGCACCCCCGCCTCGCGACGGACGAGTAATACGTTAAGATAGTGTTAAGTGAACGCCTCCGCGAGTGATGTCGACTATATGATCGTATTCGTAACTACTGAGATAATCGAGGAATTAATTGTATTAAAAGTTACCGACCGGACGCTCGATAGTGCGTTTTTTATCGATGTTTAATCGTTGTTGTCTATGTATTCGGGTGGTGACAGGTCACGTGACCTCGTCCGTAGATTCTCGTGTTCCATTCGATGTTATGTCGAACGGCTCCTTCGGAATTGAGAATTGTATCTTGGTGGACGCATATTTTCTTAGCATGTATTTGTATCGTATTAAAACTACTAAAATCTACAATTAATGTAACTGTAACTTGTATAAGTATAATATTAATGTTACAATTATTACATTTAAGACATCTAATATTTATAAGAATGGTGGTATCAAATGAATATTACCAATTGATTTTGCTAATTCAATTATCGTTTTTTGTAAGTGAAACCATTTTGAATATTATATTTATTCAAATTTATATTCTCTTGGTTATGGCTTTAATTTCATACTTTTACATGTGTATTTAAGATTTTATTGATCCTTCATCTTGCGGTTTAGTTTTGTATTTATTACAATGTAGTTGCACCGTAATTGTTATGAAACGATTTGATACCGCATTTTGAAGGATAACACTGTCTACATTAAATTTTTGTGATAATGTATAGGTTTATGATTCTTTTTGACAAAGTGTTAACAATGTGTACTGAGTAATTTATTTTAATATGCCGTTGTGGAGACAAAACTTTAAATGAAATTTGGCAGCTTTAATTTTTAAGAGATTTCTTGTCAAACAACTTTAATTATTATTTTTGTGTATTTTACTATTTATCGCTAAATCGTAAAAAGAGTTGTCTTATTTATTTTTTTATTGCTGCTACAAGGCGTAGGCTGAAACTAATTTTGATGAAATAAAGTTATACAGTATTATATTAGAATATTTTGGACATTTTAGGCTCTGAACAATGTTTGTTTAAATGTTTAAGAATGTGTACTCCATGATGTACTCGAATAAAAAAGTATTTTAAAATAGATGTTATAAATAATATAATACCGAAAATTTAATCCAAAATATTATATTCAATATTTTTTCTATTATTCGGCAACAATTCTACAAACAAGCTCTTTTGAAACTGACGCGTTCCGCATATGTCTGACACTCTAGTACTGTATGTGTTTAAGTCTTGAATGATCAAATATATAACGAGTCCACTTGTAAGTTGAAACATAATACTGTATGTAAAACGATTCTGTTTGCCTTTCAAAGGTGTATTCGTCTTGATTTCATACAAAAAGTTCCGACAATCAGGGTATACATATATCTCATTTTCGGCAGTAGTCTCTTAAGATCTATTTTATCAGAATCTTGTGAGATATTTCGTATGCCTTTGCGTATTGAATCTCGCAAGGAATAACGTTGTCAAGTAGGCCAAATAGCCGCAGCGCTCATAGCTACGAAAAACGAAATAGATCTAATGCCTGTTTATTATAGATTTAAAAATTAGAAGAAGGATATCGTTCAGGTGCATTTCCACTTAATTAAAATAATCAAAGTACCAGCACACTTATATATGAGGCGACCATCAGTTTACAGGAGTAGCTACGTTTCTGTGATGCGAGTTCAGAGAGAACCCCCTGTTCTATATGCAGTTGTTACAGATGTCTTTATTTTATTTTACATAGGCCTAGGGGCACTTACACATTGTTCAGTTACATTTTTTTCTTACACTACCACTGGAGATGTCCATAAGAGGTGAAATAATGTATCATCAGATGGACAGCTGGTCCATTTGCTACTTCAGCTTAATAAAAAAACGGAATTTGATTATTACAAGTACTACTAAATGTCTGCGCGGTTTCAAAGGACTGACGCGTGTAGCAGCAATGTATGTGATACCTCCTGAGCACATGCAATGTAATCACACTGCCATACGTCTAAAGATCTAATGTTACTTGTCGAAGTAATTTTAATTATATTGTTATAAATTGTTCTATTTTATCTTGTAAGTGTACATTTTTCATAGAATTTCCAATTTCTACATAAATTACAATGGAATGTGTAGCTATTTGTTTTGTGCACCCTCGATACCACTCGGGCAACGAGTTATAGAAATTCTATTTTGCAAATAATACAAGTATGTAAGTGAAATGACGGTTTCATGTTTTCGCTTTGAATTTTAAACGATAGAAGTAATATTGATGTACAATAGTTTTAGGGTGTAAAATAGCTAACAGAGTCATATTTATTGCTTTGTCTATAGATTCAATTAATGTTTGTACAATAAGCTGTTGAATGTAGTTGTGAAATGTGGTTTAGTTTACAGATTCAATGTTACAGTTTCTGCATTTAGACTTAGAATCATTGCGCGTATTTCAAGTTCAAATATGTTATAATGTATAGAAAGCGATAACTTTGTTAAATTACAAATACTTGTATGTTAAGTCATTGCTGTTAACTTTTGTCCATCTTGTAGTATTATTATGGCAGTTTTGTTTTTAGATATTAATGTCGTAATTTGTAGTTAATGCGTCTTTTATTTGGCCTAAGTGGAATAAGGTATATTCCTTCATAATAATAAATACTTTAAATATTTCATACTGTTTACAGTTGTCCGAGTGCGTATATTTAAATGTCCATTTTATTAGCCAAATTACAAATCATATCAATGAGGTTGAATAAAGTAACTAGTGAACTAATGCAGTTGTTTTATTTACTTACTCAAAATTATATTCCTATAGTTACCAGTAAATTAGTTTTTTACTAACCTTTGTCTGGAGATTTCAGTATTTCTGCTAATACTCTCGACCTTTTTCGCTTCGCTGAGGGATGTAGATGAGCGTCCTTCTCCAATACATGTCCTACCCAGCTTAAACTCCTGGGCAAAATGAACAGCTGTACAATATGAAGGAGTAGACGTGGTCGCTGTGTATTTCTTTTCGCGCATGAGGGTAAATTTAAACCGGATGCAATGCGACACGAAAATGGGCGAAATTGTATGTACCTCTTGAGAGTCACGATATGTTTTTTGTAAGTTAATTATGTGGGTAGGTATTGTAAAAGCAAAAAATTATGTAGATTTTTATGTGGATTAGAAACATGTCACAATTACTTTTGGATGACCCTTATGAGCATCCTAGAATTTTATCTTTCCCAATATTGAATCACCCTTATTATAATTCTGTTTAAATAACTATTAAAAGGTTTTTAAATTTCAGTCAGTGATTTACATATCAAAATTAAGTTATACCTGATTTAGACAGTTGTCCCACCGGAAACGATAAACGAGTAGTGAGTAGAGCGAGAATAGAAACGAGTTGGAGAGCAGCGTCACTCGCGCGCTCGCGTGTACTTTCAGATCCACATTGTAGAGAAATGACCACTGATTGCTCTCTCGGTGTGAGTTCAGATAGCTGAGGGAGCGTTGTTTCATAGCTCTTATCGCTTAGCGACAAACTATTGAAGCGAGTCTTCGCCGGCAGTGCGAACAGTTAGGGATCAACTATTTGTATATGCATCTCTTTTGTTTCCACGGAATTTATATCTATTGTACGTTTCTTGAGCAACAAAATAACCGATAGTTTGTCCTTATCCCGCTGTTGGTGGGACAACTGCCTTGAGACAAGTTTGACGATATTGAAAATTAGACCGTTACTTGATAAATGTCAATTGAGTTTTACAACGAAAATGGAATGCATGAATTTAAACATGGGACACAAAGTCGCTTTTTCATAAGTTGCTTTTAATTATGAAAAGAAAGCTAATTTAATTATGAAAAATGAAGGGAATTCCTACATAAAAAGACACTAAAATAACTGTGGAGATAGGATAGTTAAAGAGCATAAAGCAAAAAAGAATCTTACACGTTTATTATAAAATATGGAAAATTTGGTAAACACACATGGAATAACATAATTTTAATCAACTTAATTATTTCCTTCAAGGGGCACTTCAAGTACAGATTAACATTGTTTGGCTTTACAAGTCCTTGCTTATGACACAAAATTTAAAATTAAATCACAATTAACATAATGAAGAGATCTTAAAAATCTACGCCACTTAACGCTTTTATGCTTTTGATTAACCTAGTATTGGCATCCTTGTAATCAACTGGCTGAACATTCATTACTGTTGTCTTCAGTCTTGATTCATCCTGGAAAAAAAATGTAGTATAAGTCATAAGTTTTTTGTTGTAGGATACCACTCACTTTTTGTAATAGGATTTGCTATATTAGTTTTGCTCATTTTTTGTAGTAGGATTTGCTATACATATTAGTTTTGTTTAATATCAAGCGAAAAAAAATACAAAGTAAGCCCTCTTACGCACTAGCGGTTAACCGCGCGGGCGACGGTAATGGGACGGTAACGATTTTGGGGCGGTGTCATATTAAACTGGAAAAGCGGCTAGCCGCTGGGTCTACCGCGGTTAACCGCTAGTGCGTAAGAGGTCTTAATATAGTCCTCAAAATAGTATGAATAACTGAGGACTACAAATCTGTAATCGACCAAGCGGGGGACCTACTCCTCCCATTCCGATACTAGCTGAGAAACTAATAGGTTAACGAAGTAGTTACAGTGGGATATGAACTTTAAATTTAACTTTTATGATATGGGATATTAATATAGATCTTTTGACTATGACATCCTTGTGTGGTCAGGCTTCAAGCCCATTCTCAATCAAATGAATAGGCGATTAAATTAATGATACAACTCACATTGTAGTTCTCCATTTTAGAGCGAAGCTTGAAGACAAACGTCTTGAATTTGACATCTTCGAACATCGCCGCGTACGTGTTCTTATCGTACTCGAACATGGGACCGATCTCGGCGGACGTGTGGCCCAGCATGGCCTCCGCTGCCTCGTTGAACGCGGTCACTCGCTGGTCACCCGTGGGATCTGACACGTTTGCCTGTCAACGATTGCAAGTATTATTATATTAGAATAAGATGGTCGCCTCATATAATATTGTGTCGGCAATCACACCCTTCCATCAAATCACAAGTACTGCTTCACGCTAGAAATAGGTGTGGCAGTGGTACCTCCCCGTACGTAACGGATATTGGCATTCGCGAATGTTTAAATAGTAACATTCGTTACATCACTAATTTAGAAAACCTATTCTATATGAGGTTGCTAACAAATGGCTACGTGTGCTACTCCGTATAAAAACAAACAACTTACCGCCAAGAGCAAGCGATACTTGAAGTTGGGATACTCTCTATTGCATTTCTCGCAGCGGTACAGTCCATTCTCCTGGTCGACGAGTTTCTTGTTGCACTGTTCAGAGGGACAGGCTTTGTACACGGCGTTGTCTGCGTATGTGAAGGTCAGAGTTCCGAGTAGTGAGTAGTAGTCGCCCTTGTCCCCGGCGCCGAGGGAACGCGCCTCTGCTTCAGCGAACGTCAGCCATTCCCCACTGCCGCCTTGGTATCCGCCCGCCCTGAAAATATATTAATATTTTTTTAAATATGTTACTTCCCAGGTGGTAGAACAAGTATAACAAGTACACTGAGGAGGTATCCACAACCATACTTTATTGTAATGTGAAGCAGTTCTTGGATTTCCATGTGCACCAGTTTTTTAATGAAACTCACTTTCAAATCTGCCGGCCAACTTAGATATGAGGCAAACATCTTAGTCCTCGGGAGACCTGATTGACTTAAGATAGTTCTTAGTTCCGTATGAAGTGTCTTGCTAGGTCGACCGCAAGTCCGTTCGGTACCAATTTTATTAATGGATGTTTTGTGTGGATGTATGTGCAGTTTTAACTTTTTTACGAATTAAGTACCAATTGTATTTCGCTAAACTTTGCCACACATATGACCATTTAGGTCATAAAATATAAGACACTTATCACCATGGTAGTCATGACCCAAGCGGGTAAAGCCGCGGGAACAACTTGAACAAAAGGCGTCACCTAGCGGATATGTTGACGACGTCCATGTCGGCGCCGCCGTTGTCGTACCAGCCGCGCAGGCGGTGCGCGTCGGCCGCGTCGGGCTGCACGCGCAGCATGCTGCTGGCCAGGCACGACAGCGACTTGCTGCCGTTGAACTCCGTCAGCCGGGCGCCCTGCATTGGGAATATTGGTCTACTGGTCTTGGAAATGATAGAGCACGCGACCGATATTGATTGGGCTTATTAACGCACTGACTCAAATGCATCAATGCAGCGTAAACTGCTGATGCCTAAAAGTGTACGGTCGTATCCCGTAAAATTGGCATAAACTATCAAGTTGGATAGATGACTTTAAGACTACTGAAAACCGTTGGATTCAGAAGCCACGGGACTGGATGGACTGGCGCCATTTAGGGACTATATATGTAGTGGACCTTGAAAGGTAGTCATAGTCAACCCATTATTATCCCACTGATGGGAGCGGGTCCCTTGCGGAATAAGAGTTTAGGCCAGTCTGCCATGTTGGCAAGTGCGAATTGGTAGACTTTGCACCCTTTAAGACTTAAACTTTAAAAAAACTCTCACATATGCTTCTTCAGAATGCTGTTATTACTTAAATAAATGGTATAGAATTATAATTTCTCATTGCATACATTAACTATAATTTACCTTAACTGCTACAACAGGGTTGGAGCTGCCATCAAACTTTTCTGCATCATTGCCCCACAAAGTTAAGACAATCTGAAAGAAAAATAATTTGTGTCATTTTTTTTTATATCCAGCAAAATGGGAGTCGTGCAAGTGGAGTATATACAGAAATAAATGAACAGATATTTACATATATAATGTTGATAAATATGTCATTTCATTTACTTAGTATCAATGTCTTTTAGAATCGAATATTAGATGCACTCTTTGAATATAAACCTAAAATAATTTAAATTAATATATATTAATTTTAGTTGACGCCATTCGAATATTGACTTCATACAGGACAAGAGTTCAATTTGTAGTCAATCACAGATGTGATGCTAGTTCCGAGGACTAATATGGTTCCTTAATATAAAAGCGTGCCGGCAACCACACCCTTCCATCGGAACCCAAGAAATGGTTCATGCTAGAAATACGTGTGTGGCATGCAGTCCACCTGATGGTAAGTGGTCACTGCCGCCCTGCGACATCTGTAATCAACTACATACAGAATATAGGTTTCATCTGAATTCAATCACAAATGCGTTTGGTACTTCCGAGGATTATGATGGTCGCCTCATGTGAATGAGTGCCGGCAACCACACCCTTCTATCGAAACGCAAGCAATGCTTCACGCTACAAATAGGTGTAATAGGTATGTCTAAAATTAGATTACTTACTGCACCACCTGACGAGTCAACAAGTGTGATTTCCCTCTTCTTGAGTAACTTTCCAGTGCTTCTCGCTGTCAACTCCTGTACATCAGCAGCTGATTTGCATACTCCAATTACATCTGGAATATTACATTAAATCAAATGTTAATTAAAAAATAAACTGGAATGTATGTTTATATAACACTTGTATTAAAAGTTTGAATTATTAAAAAAGTTATTGAATAAAACATAACTTAATATCAAAATAACATGTGTAAGTTATGTGAATAAACTGTAATAACTATGAATGGCGAACTTTATTATAAAATACTAATAATTAAAAAGTATTTTAAACCAAAGCATTTTGCTTAAGTGATAAGGAGGGTAGCATAGATATAACTATTCTCAATAATCACTTCCAGTGGGGGGTCTTAGGGGAGTTTATCATGCTCTGTAAATATTAATATGACTTGATTTGAATACAATTCAATAAACACAACAGTTTATTGGTTCAATTTGTTGGCTTGTATGACGAATATTGTACATGTTCCTTCCCTTATGTGACCCAATTCCATTTATATATAACTTACTAAGAATGGTAATTTAAAGAACTTACCAAGGATGGTATCAGGACTTTTGTTGGCAATTTCGCTGATAGGCTGGAAGTCATAATTCACGCTGGGTACTGATGAAGCATCCTCCATGCATTCCGCAACCACTGTGTTTGCAGTGAAAGTCATCTCATAGTCATTCTTCAGACTTGAGAATTGCTTATTGGCCGTTTTCAGCTGGCATCCACTGATGTAGTATACTTTGTCAATCTGTATTTTTTAATAGTAGACAATTAGTATTAACTTTATATGTTGTTGCATGCTGTTAGACCTACAAATGAGTCCAATAAGTTAGTCCTCAGGACTTGCAATGCATCTATAATCAGCTTCAAGCAGGAACCAGTCCTAGATACTAAAAACAGCAGAAAAGATGTTTGTTTAGGGACAATTAACAAATTCTGCGAATCATTGTTGGCATATATTATTTTATCACTCTAAACAAACTACTGACACAAAATATTGATACTTTGGAGGTTTTGAACTTAATATGGTAGCAATTTATATTTTGTATCATTTTAATTTGGCATTGGTTATTATGTTATGTGTTATTTTATACAATAATTTGAAATTATATGTGTATTTATTGACATCGACATTGAAGAACTGCAATACACCCCATCAAAGTCACTATTTAGCTGTCATGACAATAAGTTCTGCTCATTACCATCTCTCATCAACCCATTATTGGCCCACTGTTGGGCATGGGTCTTCTCTCAGAATGAGAAAGTTTAGACCATAGTCCACACACAGTGCTGGCCAATTGGTGCGAATTGGTGGACAATGAGAGAGTTTAGGTCATTACCATATTCTAAATAATGTAGATGAGATCAAGCAATTGTTTTGGCAAAGTTATAAGTTGTTGAACTTAAAGATGTTTTCATCAACCCCATATATCCATAACCTAAAGTTTGTGGCTGCAAGTACTTTGTAATCCGAAAAATCAAAAATCAAGCAACTGCATACTAACTAGTTCAAGCATAAAACGGAAAAATATAATGGCATAGAGAATTGGCTCATACACACCTGGATCATATCATAGAACTTGTCACATTCATTCTTAAATGCGGTGGCTCTGATCTCCCCACTCTCGTCACACAAATCCATACTGAACAGCTTGCCTTCGCCTCTAGCATTGCTCCATGTTCTGATTGGAGCTTTATTCATCACTCTTGCTTTTATGACCCATCTAAATTAATAAAAAACATTACATAATTCTCATATTGCATTATATAGAAATATTGCATATACATAGAAATGTATACTAGAAAGTTGTTTAATAGAAACAACCTCTTTTCAAACATTAATCATATTCTTCTGAGAAAACCATTCCATTTGACACCAAATACAAACTCGTTAAATTATTTTGTAGCAAAATAGGTCTTCATATAATCTATTATACTTTCTTTAAGGTATATACAGTCAAAATTAGTTTGTACTGGCTGCACAGAGTATTACAACCAAGCACAGACCCTGATATTGCAAAGATTATTATTATTATTCATTTCCATTGTTAAACCCATATATGACGACATAGAGGCGAAATATTCAGATGGTGGGAGCTTAGGCCGGCCCACCATCACTACCGGTTACCCTAAAAAAACCAGTTACCTTACCGGTTGTCAAGGATTACAATGTATGTAATAATTTTTACCATTACTTTAGGGTGAAGGAAAACAATAGTCATAATTGCAGTAAAAAGAAGTAGTTAGTAAGAAGTAGTAGTAGTAGACTCTCTGTGGTTTTAATCCAGGCATGCCCTACGCTCGGTTATTCCTAGTGTCCTAATACAACCTACAACAACCTACAACCTTATTGATGGCATCTGTTGCAAAATTTAAGTGATATATGATATACAAAGAGTAGATGTGACCACTTTCCATTACATGAACTATGTAAATAAAGAATACAATTTCAGATATATGTAGTTTTCCTATGAAACCTTACAATTACTTACTTGTTTTGATATGGGCTGAGACTAGCAATGGGGTGTGTCATTTGCGTGGATATAAGGCTGTTGTTCAGCGCTGGTGCGGGAGTGGGTTTGGAGAGTGGCGTGGCCGGCGCAGCCACCGGCCTCATGGGGGCTGGAGCTGGTGTTGCGGCCGCTGACTCCTCTGTCCAGTTCTGAGGGTTGCCCAGCTTCTTACCCACTTGTGAGCCAGGTGCCAACACAGTTACATCCAAAATTATCATGACACGTCTGAAAGTACAAGTTTATTTACTATGTAGAATAAAGGTTTGTAAAAAGTATTCTTGAAACATAACTCTTCAAATGAAGTAAATACGAAATCAATAAACAACAACAATACAATAGTCAACATCAATAAAAAGTGATATGTCTCTGATAGCACATATCTTCTTACAAATCTGATTATACATATCACATGCATAAATATACGAAAAATATACAATTTCTTATTGAAATTGTTGATATTTTTATAGAATATTCGACCAGTATTGAGATACTATAACTATAGACATTATAAAACATTTTGAGGTTCCATTTTGCTAAAAATAATGAAGAATTCTTCAACACCATAACACAAAGTTTATGCAAACCTGAATGATACTTACTTCTCTCCCTTTCCTACATTTTTAAGAAGAGATGTAACAAAGCGGTCAATTTGCACAACCGAGTTATCAGACAGCTCCCCGGTGATGAGCTTGTCGTTCAGCTGTGTCGCGAGCATGGCGAAGCTGTGAGAGTGCTTTCCATCTGACACAAGTAGCCTGAACCTCTCGTTTGCACCACTACCCTGGATCTTCTTGCTTCCAAGTATTTGCATTACCGGTTTGTCGTAGTGCCCGCCATTCATTATAATCTACAAAGGAAATATCGATGTAGGTTTTACCAATAAAAATGCATTAAAAATAATGTATAAGACAATTTACTGTAATAAGTAACCTCTTTCTTTTGGAAAGTCAATTTAATAATGCAGTGACACTGAAACATTTGTTTTCAAAAATATCAACACCATTTACCGGCATTCTTTGTCGTTTTATTAAATGTTTAATTGTATTATTGTAAGCATATCAAATGATAATATAGGATTAGTACAGTTATTATGAGTTTCTGATAAATATATTTTAGTTATAAGCTCTAAATTCATGGCGCAATATGTTTAAAACAAGTAACGACATGTCTGAAACTTACCTCCAAGGAGCCTTCGGATAATTTATAAGACATTGCTGATGATTTTACTTTTACACTATAACAATAAGTAGCAGTCTTATTTACAGTCGATTTACTTGATAAAAAACAGTACACGATTAAATTAACCTTCTAATTATGAAAATAATCCAAAACACAAGTACACATTCCTCTTTCAAGTTTCAAGATAAATTTTCTTAGCTGTCATTTGTCATTTACAGTCAATGTTTGCCGCGAAAAATATCAAATAAACTCTCCAGCACACAGTCAACATAAAAATATTTGAAAATAAAGGTAAAGGCAAAATTTTGATACCTAATAAATTACTTGATAGGTATACCACTAATAGGTAATGAAAATATATTCGACTTTTTTGGGATTATGCCATGATTTGCTATGACGGTTATGATGTCGCTCATTCTCATAAATTATAACTTCAATATGCTTTCTTTTATTATGTTAAAAACAATGTTCTATAGTAATTTAATATCAATTTTGTATATTAAAGGAATTCAGAGTATAATAAAATTAAAAATGTCTACGAATAAACGACAGCACTAAGGTATCGTTATTTTTACATTTTTTACTTGATACAGTGAGTGCGTTCTTCATAATATAATTTACTCTTTGGTGCGTTCTATTAGACGTTCAAAAAGTTCACGCTCACGACCGCAGTTTTTCCCGTTCCACTAGCTTGTGAGTGTTGCTGACATAATCTCTAGTGGAACGACGAAGATGACTCATCTTGAGCTTCGCGTGGGCGTAAGTCATGACGTCATGAGTGACGTATTCGCCGCGACCACAACGACCGCGGTCGTCTTGTGGATTGACCTTTTGGGGGTTTGGAGTTTTGTGAGCGTCTTCTGGAATGAGTACATTATTGATCGTAGGTCACGATACTCAAACATATTATTTTATTTTTGTAAAATGTCGAATTAAAAACTACATAAAAAGTGAAAGACATAAACATGTACTATGCACACAAAAATCTAAAACTGCGCTATTTAAAAATAATATATTTGGCATGTCAATTAAGATTTATAACAAGGTGCCGCTTGACATAAGGAATTTAAACGAAAGTGGAATGTTCTTTAAAGAATTTAAAACTTATCTAGTTAACAAATGCTACTATAACATTGAAGAATATCTGCGTGACACGGGCTGACACTTACTAAAATGTTAAATTAATTCGATTATTGATGCATGTTAATGTTCATATTTTATACATTCTCTTATTAATTATATTATCTAGACATTTATTTTATTATGACGAAAATTCACAATTGTAATGGACTTAATATGTATTTAAATTAATTGACTTTTAGAATAATTATAAATTGTAAATTGCATGCCTTATAGGTAAAAATAAGAGGTAATGTAGATTTCAACACCATTTGTACCTTATTTTGCAAATAAAGATGAATTGAATTGAATTGAATTGAATTGAATTAAGAAATAACTTTAAACTGTATATAGATATGAAAACATGAGTTTCAAAAGCACTCTTTGCAATAAGTCCGTTTTTTGCAGTCGTCTCAAAGAACAGAAAACATTATTTGCAGTTATTGCTTCATAAATAGTTTATCTGTGAAAATTCTAGCTGTCTAGCTATCACGGTTCATGAGAATGAGATGCAGTTTGTTATACTATACGGCAAAGAGTAAAATACGGACAGACGGACAGCGAAGTTTTAGTAATAGGGTTCCGTTTTTACACTTTGGGTACGGAACCCTCAAATTGCTGACAACAAAATATATTATGTAGTATTTATATTGCGACTCAGCGAAAAAAAAAAATTAAAAATACATGTAGTCACAACCTTTAAAATTAACTCGTATCAAATTATTTCATATAATATATATTTTCATGAAACTGTATTTTTAAGATTTTTAAACATTACTTTTATTCAATTAAAGGTAACTTTTAATGAAGCAGGGGTAGGTTGGGACAGCGAAATAAACACAAGATTTGTACATCACAATATTTGTTTTATTTTTTCTTTTAACAATAACATCACAGAAATTTATAATAACTATTAACAAACACAACACACAACAAATGCAATATTTTGTTATAATACATTTATGTAAACGATTTATTCCCATACTATTAATGTAAATTATATAATTATTTTAGTAACAAACAAGAAATATTTATAAAAACCCGGATATTAAAACAAAAAACTTACGGCCACTATATGTATTTAAATAGTCAGTATTTTAAATACATAAAATCATATATTAAATGTTAAAAATGTCTGAAAACGTATTATTTTTGCGTTTCATTACAATAGATCAACATAAATGATTATAATTATGCACATAATATAGATAGATGGTAATGAGAACTTTATTTATTTTTTAACCATTAATTCGAGACCTTGAATATTTTATAGTTACTATAATATTATTGTATTTTAAATGAAAAAATAGCTTTTAAGTTACAACTTTCCAGTAATCTCTGAATAAGTCACAGTAAAATCGAATGTTAGTGTTAACTCATTATTGTGCATCAGCTGGGCTCCTATCTCCTTTAAGAATGATGTGAAATTGGGTTCCATTTAAGCCATATATCCGAAAGGATAGACTTTGTATACCTTTGAGCACATTTTGTAAATAAATTATTAAGTACTACCTAATACAATCTCACAAGGATTTTGTGCGATTTTCACGTGAAAATTAGTGTACAAATGTGGTACAAAAATAGATAACGGAATTTTATTCTATTACAATACTTTCAATTCTTACAATACTGTGCACCCCTTGTCTCTCTCTTCCTATTTGCCATTTACTAGATCGGTTTTTATGATGTTCAGATTGTAATCTGAACTAAAATACATATGTTGTAATATGAAGAAATTTGATTATTATTATAATTGAAGCGTGAGTTTAAAAAAAATTGTTTTCAAAGAATTGACATAAAAATATTATATGCAATTTATTAATTTTCCTTGCACAAAATTATTATAAACTATCTTGTAATTATAAGATTTCATCATACATATTTTCTGGGGTGAAATGAGGATTTTTCTGAGTAATACCTTTAAACGATGGGTATAGGTTAGCTTAGGTTAGTTCTGGTGTAACGGTCAAATACCAAGAATTAATATACAGTGTTACTTTTTTATTAAAATGTTTTTTAAATTCTTCTTGTCAAAATATAGTTATTACTAACATTTCATGTCAAATCGAAAGATATATAGGGCGCGTTCCAGAAGAAGCTCTCAAAGCCCAAAACGTCGGTCCACAAGACGACCGCGCTCGCTTAGGTCGCGGCGAATACGTCACTCATGACGTCATAACTTACACCCACGCGAAGCTCACGACGACCCATCTAATAAGGTGGGTCGAAGTGATCGTTTCACTAGAGATTATGTCAGTAACGTTCACAACCTAGTGGAACGGGAAAAACTGTGGTCGTGGGTGTGAACTTTGTGAACGTCTAATGGAACGCACTCATTGTGGACCGAGTATAGTAGGCAGGACAAGCTCATTTTAATAGGTACCTATTATCCTATTATGCACGATTTTGTTTCGTATTTAGGTACAAACCACTTTGGTTGGCAATTTTGTGTATAATTCAAACCGATGTTTTATTTAAAGACAAAAAATGTGAAAAGTACGAAAAAAGTAACAAAGATCGATTATTATTGTACGGACATATTTGATTATCGTATCCATAACGGGTTCTATAATTATTACATTTTGATTGAACATAAAATATTTATGAAAAACGGGTTAAATTATGAGGACGATATTTAAATATTATACCATAATATTATGGTTCAAACGCAGGTACCAAGTTCGATTCCTATGAAACATATTGGAAATCGATCTGTCCCAAAAGTAGTGTTGCCCAAATTCAGTCTTGGTCTTGCAGTCTTGGTCTTGTTCTTGCGTTTTTGCAAGACCAAGACCAAGAACAAGACCGCGTATTTTTAGCAAGACCAAGACCAAGACTGACCGTGCAAGACTTGAGCAAGAACAAGACATAGCCTGCAAGACTCTTGCGTCTTGCAGCTAGGACTTAGCGCTATTTCACTGAGTAGTTAGGTGTAACAGTTCGGTGTATGGAATTCTATGAGACGCAAAAAACTGTATCAAAGAATATGAAAAACTGGACCTATGCGCATTACGACTAATACCATAAACATAGCGAATAAAAAAATATCTATTAAAATCAAACTGAGTGCATGCATAGTTATGTTTTAACCATCGGCACTTTAATAATGCGGCATCAAAGGTTTTGTACCTACTTCTCAAAGAAATTTGCCGCTTTTCGGAAGTACATGGTTATGATACACGCGCCGGCAGCTTCTTTTGAAATCTAAAACAATCGTTGCCACCACGCCGAAATCATAACATTTGACACTATTTGATTGCCGCCATACTAGGTAGGTATACTCATGCAAAATAATTTCGATTTTAAGAGTACCTACAGGTGAGACATTTTAGATTGGTGGAGGACGCATGAGACACAGTATCCGATTTTATCGAAAATGGCCCGTGATTTTCTCTCAATACCTGCAACTTCAGTACCTGCTGAGAGGTTATTTTCTAAAGCATCATTAGTAATTAGAAAACATAGAAATAGGTTAAGTGATGAGTCAGCCAGATGGTTACTTTGTATTAATTCTTGGTCAAAAAAATTGATATGAAGTATCATAACCTAATGATAAAGCTGTTGATTAGTGTTGTATTTTATTTTTTATTCAAATAAATGATAAATCGTAAAACTCTTTTATTAAATTTCTTATAAGTTGAGGTTCAATCTCTTTCTAGACAGATAAGTATTGTTCTTTAAAATACAGTCAAGTTATTGTAATTAATTTGTTTTTTTACATGTTTTAGCAAATGTAAGCTTATAAATCATAAATGTTTATTAAGAAACAGTTACTTCCATGGAAAACGACATATAGGTCAGTTGATTATTCGAATTTCTTATCAAATCTTCAGTTATTTATCAATCTGCTTGATCTTTACTATGGCTATGTTAATTCAAGCTCACATTGTTCCAATTCTAATACGTTTTTCTAAGATTTAAAGTAAACTTTAATAAATAGTAATAGACTAATAGGTAATTGCAAGACTTGCAAGACTCTTGCTGCAAGACCAAGACCAAGACCAAGACTGGGAGCGCAAGACCAAGACCAAGACCAAGATCAGGTGTATTGGCGCAAGACCAAGACCAAGACTGGCTAAGTCTCGTCTTGTTCTTGCATTTGGGCAACACTACCCAAAAGGTAGATAATGTCGCATCAGTTTACATTACCTAGTACGTTGTACTGTACCCAATGCTTAAAATAAATTCGGTTTTGGTACATTAACGTACTGTAATCTAGACATATTAATATAGGCATTAACGATTTAGTATCCATCGATACTGCCCACTCTCCGTCTATCAGTTTGAGGAATTAAGTAGCCGTCGGGATCCCGTTGCGCCCCGATCATGGCGGCGAAGCCGGCGGTCGGGCTGAGCGCGGTGGTCGCGTGACCACGTGCCTGTAAAGCTGCTATTATGGCCTGGAAACACAAGTTTTTGGAGTTTATTAGAGTTTACTCCTTAAGAGTCGATCTGCATATATAAGGGCCCGGTATGATAAAAATGTGAAGAGTAAAATCTACTGATGAATGCCCTCGTTACGTTTTTTTATTGAGTATAACGCCATCTAGTTAAAACTATAGAACTATTTTTATTAGGACGCGTGGATGTATGCATAGGTTTCGTGATTACGTTTTACCGAAACCTCAATGGTATTTAAAATAGTAAATCGTTATCAATACGTACAATATTAATATTGTGATATGTACTTATATATTAGATATAATTTTTCAAAATGAACGATGTATCGGTATTATTTATATCTTTAGTGTGGAAGTATGGCGTCATCTATTTTAAACGCAAGTAAACTCCAGTCGTGCGTCGGAGCTGACACACACACATTTTTTTTTATTTAAATTACTTACTAATTACACTCCTGAGGACCAAGATGGTTGTCTCATATAAAAGTGTGCCGATAACCACATCCTTTCATCAAAACGCAAGAACTGTTTCACGATAGATAAGTGTGGCAGGGGTAGGTACCTCCCGGTCGAACTACAATGGTTCTATCACCTGGTCAATCCACTTATTAATGTTTTATACGAGTTCTTATGAGACATTCATCTATAATGTTTCATTATAACAGCTTCGGCATCTCTTCTAATTAGCAATCAAAATCGATAAATGTTCAAGAAGTCGATAATATAAAAAAACATATACAGTACCGGGTCAAAGTCAGATTCATGTTCAACCTCCATGGGCACCAACTGATGATGAAGTCTCGGTTGGTTCATTACTGCAGGTAAATTACTTCCTTCCACTATTGTATGAATCACCGCCTTTAATAAATAATAATAAAGTAAGAATGGTTTTCAAGGACCTAATCTTTATTGTAATGTAACGATTGTCATTATTTGCACATCCGCGAATGCGAATATCCCATACCGACATTAAAATGTTGTTTTTTTTCTGTTTTTAGTGTAGGGCGCCGGATATAAATTTTGGCGACTTTATTTTTTTGTCGACAAAATTTCAGTCGAATTACATTTGTATAAATTTGGCGACCTTTTTTGTGGAAAACACTGCAATTCAATATTCGCAAAACATGCCCATAATTTTTGCGAATGAAAATATTTAAAAACATGCGAATATTTACGAATACGAATATTCGTCACATCACTACTGTGTAGCGACTATTTCCAGTAAAATGTAATACATACCAACGCGACTTGAGTGGTGATTTTGGTACCACCAGCTGCGCCCACAACCAAACCCACGGTGCCATCGTTGTGTAGTACAATACTGGGCGTCATCGAGCTGAGAGGCTGCATGTCCGGTGCCAGCATGTTGGCGGGCGAGGGCGGCATGCCGTAGGACGACGTGCGATTCGGAATGGCGAAGTCGTCCATCTCATTATTCAACATGATTCCCAGGCTCGTCGATCGCCTTTGAGAGCCCCAACTATAACGTGGTCAAAAAGAATATATACATAATGGATAATTATTCAACAAACATCGGTTGCTTTAAACAAATGTATTCGTGAGACTATTGCACGTCTCATAACGTAGAGCATTTGATGAAGTTTCTACGCCTGACGCGTTAAGGTCAAGCAATTTCTATTAATAGTTATTGTCGGTATATTGACGCCATTGACGGACGTGTAAGATACGGAATGAACCTTCTTCTAAGGTATTCCTGGTGCGTTTATGACACGGGTCTCTTTAAAAAAGGTGCGAAAAGATGCTCTCCTTAAAAGTCTGCGATGCATTAAGTGACAACTCCTCTGATGTTGAAAATATCCATAGGCGACGGCGACTACTACTACGACTACATCAGGTCGCCCGTCTGCGTATCGTTATATTTAAGTATAAAAAAAAACTAACATATAGTTAATAGTACTCGTGACAGAGACTGCACTGCCGTCAGGTGCTAAGACCACAATTTGCGCAGTTCCGTGGTCGTCTGCGCCCTCGAAGAGTGCACCATAATGTTTCCAATCGTTGTATGTGCGACTGTCGTTGACCAATTCTCGGAAGGACTCTGCCCACGACGGCGTAGACAAATTGCGCTCCAACTAAAATTTTAAATGTAATATTGTGTTCGTTTATTTTAAAGTACTTAGGTTATTCTCGCGGTTTCGGTCATGCTATGTTGCCAAATTAAATCGACCGGTAGCTTTGCGTGAAAGACTAACAAACTCACATACATCCTCGTAAACCGTATTTATAATAATAATAAGATTGCATTAACAAACGAGCATGCGGTCCATCAGACGCTTGTCACTACCACACATTGACGTCGATCATTACCACTCTGATTACTGATTCTCTTCTTCTAAGTACGATACATTGCAATGTACTTTGCAATCATGAGCGTAGTTTAACGTAAACCTACATTTATTTAGAAAAGACCATGAACGGTACCAACCGAATATTTAATTGCCAGAACTGAGTATTTTAACCAGTTGGTAGAACCAATGTAATTCGAAGGCAGAGACCTTCACGCTTATTTCTAGCGAGTTCTTGCATTTCGTTCTAAGGGTTTATTTTCGAGCTCTCAGGCGACCATCTGAGTCCTCGGAAGAAGCAATTCATCTGTCATTGACTAGATAGAACCCCTGTTTTATATGAAGTTGCTTACCGAACTCTATGTGCAGTTATTCACCATCAAATGGACCGCATGTTCGTTTGTTTTAATCTGACAAGATTACTCACCTCTCTGATATCAAACGGTATATCGGGGCTGGGATTAGGGTGTTTAGGGTCGCCTAGTCCGGTGCGTTTCGCGTACGCATACTTGAAGGTCTCGACGATGCGGTGCCAGTAGAGGGCGCCGTCGACGGGCGCGGCGGTGCCCGCGCCGACCCACCCTCGCAGCATGTTGAGGATGAACGCCAGCACGGAGCCGGAGCCCGGCAGCGGCACCGAGTAGAGGGTGTACTCGTCTGTCACTGGTATCGCGATTGGCTCTTGCCATTCTGCCCTGATCACGATAACATTAAGCTACATTATATATAGGGTGTTAGTACTTTTGTCACGATACGTGATTAAGTAAAAGGGTCACAGTGATTAAGGAGAACGGTCTTCTTGGTTCGTTCCTGGAAGCGCATCTGTATCTGACATCTGTATCTGACTTATAACAGCTGTGTCATGCGCTGATGTGTTGTGGTCTCATGCTAATGGTTCAGACAAATGAGACATACATCATCATCATTATCATCCTAGGCGTTCTTTAGTCCTCGAGACTAGCGGCTCCGTCCGCTTTGATCACATTTACATTTAATGTACAATTAATAAGATATAGAAAAACAATTTTACGTTACGCTTCACGAACTACCAAATGATTGCACAACGTGTAAACCTGTAATTCCTCATGTCGTCCTCCGTGACGATGCCGCCGAATCCTTGTATGTCCCTCACGAGTGCCGCGGTGAGCGACCCGTTGTGCATCGCCTCCGGGCCATCCCGCGCGATGGTGTCCAGCGTCCGCGCCAGCGTCGGGTTCGGGATGTGGTCGCCCTCGTTCCACACCTCCCCTGTGGCTGGGTTCACGTATACTTCCCTGTAATTATCGCGTATATGGGCTAGGAGAAAAATGTCAAGAACGCTTTCTATACTCATAAAACACTTTCTACACTCATAGCCCTTCAGTGCCGGATTAAGCCAGCACGGGGCCTGTAGCAAATTCTGACAGGAGGCCCATAGTTTGCCTTAAGTAAGGTTATTAAATAAAACAAAAATGTTAGAAGTAATGTTTTCGGGATTTAATCTGGGAAAATTTAGAGATGACACTTTCTATATCTACTTCTTTTAGTTTAAGATTATAAGGATAGCAAAGATAGTGAAACATAAATAGTAGGTCTAGTCACGAGGCTCGTAGCATTTGCTATTCTTGCTATGTGGCTAATCCGGCACTGTATCCCTTCAGTAGGACTTTCTCCCGTGTCGTGGGTGCCATGGACACAAACAAAGACGAACACACAAACACCCAGACCCAAAACAAGAATCTAAATTCATCAGATTCAGATCATCTCACTCATCATTGATCCGAACCGGAATCCACTGCGTGTCAGACCAGTATGGTAACCGAACCCCCTCGCGAGTTGTTGTTTCTCTCGACGAAATTTCTCTCTTTTTTGTCTGATTTTTTGTTTTGTTTCGCTACTGGTTTTTGCTTTCTGTGCTTTAACGATCACCTATCACACTTATACTATTGACGCTGGATAATTTTATAAATGGGTAAAGATCTACACAACTGGAGGCGCTACAAGCATGCCATACATTATGACAGGGCTCTGACTTGAAATGATCGCAAGCCCTTATTTAAAATTACATAGCCTAAGGTATTCTGGAAACTGAGTCGATTCTAATGATATGTTACATGTTACAAATTACAATCCGTCGAATCGTTTAACGTTGAGCCGTAGCGCGTGCTCGAAAAAGCATTAAGGTGAGTATAGACTAGGGCATTTTCTCGAGCATTTCTGCGTAATGTAACGTTCTAACGAATGGTACAATACAAATAAAAGTTTCGAAATCATTTCCATGCAATGTGCTCGACGTCTGGTTCGTGCAGGGTGGTACACTAGAGCGGCTCGTTGTTCTGTTACAAGTAAATGCTCTCGTCTATACTCACCTTTACGTTTATTAAAGTAGGTATGTTTCTCATGCAGAATCTTGCAACTTGTGAAATAATAACAAAATATAATATACCTCATGGAAGGTTCTGCTTTGATGCGATCGCTGTAGGACTTCAGAACTCGGCCCATATACTCGGTGACGCGGTGGCCACGCCGGCACAGGTCCGCCGCTGGCTGCACTAGTTCCCGCCACGGTAGACGGCCATACTCCCTGTAGTTTGCAAACCGTATATATTTATTTAACAACAACAAGTGAAAAGGACATTAGTCAAGTCTAAAAAAATCCTTGTAGGTATTTCGCCGAAAGTTTAAGCGTCCACCATCATAATCAGGAAAAAATCTCGAAACAGGACATTTTTGCATTCTAGCCTAGAATAAATATACACAAACTTTGGTGTTTATTTATTCTAGGCTTTTCCTTAGCATAAAATGATTCATAACTAGCCGATATTTTCTTTTACGTTGACCACCGATGTTAGACTGCTCGTTTAACAAGGCTTGTTAAACAGGTAATTTAACATTGATGGCCGATGCCATTTCCGATAACCATATAAGGTAGAACCCAAGAATAAGTAAGCAACTATATTTATCCTTGTTTTGGTTATTTAATATAAAAGCTATATTTTAATGTAGTCTGTAAATACAGTATCTATATGAAAAAACAATAATAGTCCCTCATTAGCTACCATAGCATTAGCAAGGTAGGATACGCTGGTACTGCAGCGCGCAAGATTTTCATTCGGGAATCACTGAAATCTGACTATTTTATCGTGTTTATTAACTCATCTACAACGATTAAACCCACCTGTAGAGCTCGCCGTAGCCTTTCAGCTCGCCAGGCACGGCTATCGCCAGTCCTCCGACGGTGGACGATGCGTTGTCGTACATGTGCGGTGTCGTTGCCGCTGGAGCCCTCTCGCGAGCGTTCAGGACTCGCACTCGCCTCGTCTCCGCGTCGTACACCGTGGCCAGGAACCCACCCCCGAGGCCCATGCATTGCGCGCACCCCAGACCCTCGCAGAACAGTGTCGCTATCGCCGCGTCAACTGCTGAGCCGTTCCGTTCCAGTATCCCCCTTTAAATTAAAATATAAAGATACATTTTAACAGTTTTAACAACGGAACTGTGATTACGTTTCACTGCGACCATTCATGAACTGGGACGCAATATAACCAATAAATTAATTAAAAACCGCGTGTCGTTAAACCCGTTAGAAATTGACATGAAATAATTTTGCGATATAACTAAATTATTAGGTAGAAACCGGGTCGTCAAATTTATTAGCCAGTCTGGCCGGTTATTTGGTTATAAAGGCTGGAAACGCTAAATTATTAAAGATTTAATTTCTTAGTATTATTATGGCATACCATTCAAATTTTGTGCGTGAAGTTAAGCTTTTTGATTAGGTGTGTACTATAAAATTTAATTCGATGTGACTCAAAATTAAAAAGTCTAACAAAAGCTTGACAATCCGGATACCGTTTAATATTACTGGGCATACGTTCAAGAAGCTTATGTCCAGCTTCACAGTGAATGGAAACATGTAATAAAGATGCTTATTATATTTTGTACATACTACATAATATGAATTTTATCTGACTGAAGTAGCAAATGAGCATGCAGTCCACCTGATGGTAAGTGGTCACTGTCGTCCATGGACATCTGTAATCAGCTCATACAGAACATGGTTTCCATCTGAAGTCAATCACAGATGCGTTGCTACTCCCGAGGACTAATGGTCGGCTCATGTCAACGTTTTTAATAACTTGCGGTTACATGAATTCACCTTTTAGTTTTCATCAAAGTAGCATCTCTCACGCTTTTAAAACAGTAAATAAATAAACGAACGAGTTTTCGTTCATTCAATAAGAAGTACTGTAATGTCGGTACGCGGATATCAATAATATAACATTTGTGCACGTGTACACAGAGAGTATAAGCATCCGGAGCTAGAATAGATCTTAAATACACACCTACTTTACGATCAAAATGGCGAAATTCATACAATCAAGTCAGCAATTAAACAAAACTTGCAGGTCACATTCAGCCATTGTTTATTAGTTCTGCTGAAATACAGAATTGATTTAATTGTCATGGGGAATGTTACAGGACAGGGCAGTCTATCTGTAAATCTGTACTCTTATTTCTCGACTCGAGTCCAATGTATATGACAAGGTTTGGCTTTGAATACCTACTAAAAGCGGTGCGTTTAGTATTCAGATGGCCATACATTGATATGGAACGAAATGATAAAAGATTTTTTAAGACTACCTTAAATGATTAAAGTTATATATTTATTGCATCCCTGAAATGTAAAAAAATACAAAAGTCAATATAAAAAATAGACCTATATAGGTACATGTACATGTGTCCCGCTTGATTGTCCGTGTCAAGTCTCACTAGACAAAAATCTGTAGTCCAAATTGCCCATGTCAAATCTCACTTGACATGGCTACTACGCTCCACAGACCTTTAATTTACTGAAATTCAAGCGTCAGTGTTGTTTCTCTTTAAATATCTGTATCTTTGTCACGGTAGACTATAAAACTGTCTACCAAATGAAGCCAAACAGTTAATCGTTGCCATGAACAAAAAAAAAAAACAAAAATAGTTGAATTTGTCGATGGCTGTGAATGTGTGAGTGCGTTTGACGTGGTTGTAAATTGTCATATTTAAAATACTTTCTGTCATTCAATTAACTTAGTGCTTTGTTAATTTGAAGGTAAGTTATATAATAATGCAAAGAAATAAAGGTTTCAGCATGAGGGTATGTTTAAAAAAAAATTCTGTATACCCACCATGATTTCAATAATGTGAATAAGACGTGTTGCACTAATATTTGTTTTTCTCAGTAATGGTAAATGCTATCACTATGATTTTTGTTTATTTTATAAGATTAATAGGTCTAGTTATGTTATTTATTTTAAATTTTAGGTCTAAAGGTGGTATTTGCGCTTCAGATACATGTAAAGTTTGTCTAAAGTTACGGCTGGCGCCTACAGATTTTTGTGCAAAGTTAAAGTGCTGTAATTAAATTATTTTGTATGAACAGGTGTATGGTATTATTTTTTATCGTAATTTATATAGTTTAAACATTATATTTATAACATAAAAACCTTAGGTCATCACTTTAACTTTTGAGATACGATTTTTTTAACACAAGTCATGCTCAAGTACCCTCTTTATCTGTGTTCAGCGTGTCATATTTCTACATCGTTCTTGAGTTCGAAGAAACAAAACACTTAAATGTATAGCTACATTCATTCTAAACATAAAAAACATAACAGTAGAGCGTTACAATAACAACTTTAGTTCTTATCGATGTTTATGTGAAACCCGAGCCGCGCGGCGGGACGCGCGGTCGGGAACAAAAAATTAATGGGCATTACTTTGGGGCAAGCAAGCGGGAGAATTGCGAGTATTGAGTACTTAGGTATCGCTTTCATTGCCAAATATTAAGTACTTCATTGTATAATTACTTAGAAATCATGTTGAGTAGGTACTTTAGTTGTTTGCTTTGTATGTTCAATAATACTAATTATTTCCTGAAGGATGCGATTGAAAGCCGGCGCCCAATCGGTAGTCCATGTCAAAATGGTCAATTACATACCTTCCAATGGACGAGCATTCGAAGCCATTCGAGGCGACGGCGGCGACCGGGAAGCGCCTGTACTGCTCGCGGGTAACCCACGGCTGCAGCACCAGCACGGCCACCAGCGCCGCCACCGCCAGCGCCAGCAACACGGCTCCACCCACCAAGCAGCCTCGCTTTCTCAAAAATCTTCGAACAACATTTGAAAAACTTAACGTATACACTCATAACGTACAGTAGGATTTTCTCTTGTAGGTAGGTACAATGGACACACAAAGACGAATACACAAACACCCAGACCCAGAACAAGAATATAAACACATCATTCAGATACCTCCTACCGGCGTCGAAACCGGGACCCACTGCGTGTCAGACCGCTATGGCAACCGCACCGCCACGCGGGTCAAACATTATTTGGAGATATCATTACGTGACACATTTAGGAGAGGAGTAAATTCAAATCTTATTAAATATCGCTCAGGGGGATGTCTCGGTCTTATATCACGTATTTTAAATTTGCAAGCAGTGTTGCCAAGTAAGGTTTTCCCCAAATTTAGGGGGGAAAAAAGTAGGAGGGGGGTTTTCTTAGGGGTGTTATATTTTTAGGGGTACTTTTAGGGTTTTTCTTATAACTTCAACATGTAGGTATTCCCTGCTCAGACCGAAGGTCGATATCTTCCGCCAGTCTTCATGTGCAAGTCTTCACTAGCATGAAGACCAAAGCAAAACCAAAAAAAGGTCATTCGCTAATATGCACCCGACGATCTTTTTTCATACAATTTTTTAGGGGGAATTCCTAGTACTTCTGGGTATTTTAGGGGTTTTTTATGGAGGCTTTAGGGGGATACATTTATGAGAGTTGGTAACACTGTTTGCTAGGTGGTAGAACGTATATGGTTCGAATGGGTAGGCACCACCACCACACCTATTTCTAGGGTGTGGTTTCCAGCTCATTTTCATAAAAGCGACCATCATATTCTTTGAGAGCGGAAACGCATCTGTGATTGACTTCACAAAGAACCTTTGTTCCATGTCCATGGGCAGCTGGTGCCACTTATCACCAGCATGTTCTTTTGCTACTTATAACTATGAGAACACTGGATTAAATGAGGCAATTTGCAGGGTCGTGAAGCAAATTTCACTACATCTTACCTAAAGGGAAGGGGTATCAATAATAGTCAAAATTAGTCAATTACCTCACCTAATTAATGGAAGCACTCTTACCGTCACAAAACCGAAATAATTAACTCACTGCCGCTGACATTCTGACTAACAATTTCTATCCTAAATAGTCACGCTTTACGGATTTTACACAACTTTGTAAGTTACGATTTCAAATTTTGTTATTGTAGTTTGACAGTATTGTCAGTCAATTTGACGATTGCTTGTGGCTGCAGAAAAATAAAATGTCTTATTCAATGCGGTTACATTTATTAAGTACAATGAAACTCGGTATCATAGTAGGTAATAATATAACGGTATGGAAAATATATTGTGTAATAATATGCAAATATACCTGGGATACCTGTTGTTTAATTGTTTAATGTAAATATTTATATTACATTAAAAATAAGTACGTAAGTGTAAAACTTTTACAAAACCCTTTGACCTTAATTGTGGTGTCAATAAAAACAGTTACTATTTATTTATTTGTCACTTAATTATGAGTGAAACCAACGATCATTTACATTATAATGTAAGAGCAACTAAACACTCATATTTTTTTATCTTTAACTATTGCATTAGTTAAAGTTATAAAATATGAGTGTTTTTAGTGTACACATTAATTACTATTATATTATTATTATTTAAATCGTATTTTTTATTAATTGCACCTTTATAAAATAATAGATACAATAAGGCAAACGTAGCGTAATGAAACATATTATTTTAGTTATTAATCCTTTAAAGTGATTTTATTACTAAATTTTATAACTCATAAATATGTCATGTTTTGAGGCGTCTTCCTGTTGCAGTTATTAATATCGAGCAAAAAATCACTTAAACTATTATAGCGCCAGCTGAAATACCTACGTTATCTATGAAAATTTCAATTGTCTAGCTATTACGGTTCTTGTGATACAGCCTGGTGACGGACAGACAGACAGTGGTATTTAAGTGGAATTTATGGTCTCGTTTTTTCTCTTTGGGCGTAGAACCCTAAAAAAAGGTTTCGGTATCGACACACTACCGCACCGTTCAGTCCTTGGTGGCGCATTGTGTTGTATGAGTTGTATCACTCCGAGTAGATTTAATTGGATTAAGTAAAAGTTAGTTAAGAAATAAATAATTAATTATGCCGGTTGTAAAATCCAAACGACAATTATTTAAAGTTGTGGCATTTCCCTATCAGATTACGTTTGTTACTGAGATTAATTATACCTACATTTATTAACTACGTTGCACGCAAGTATGAATTAGCATAATTCGTATTCTAACGATATAAGAGACGAACAATCTACCTTAGTCTTTAATAACACGTTCCACCACACAGGGGGGCGTACAGTTACGCGGGAACTCCCTGTTCTGACGACCTCCGAAGCCCGACCGTCATCTCAGGTATGAGGCTTAAGTACCTAGCCCCTTTTTTGTCAAACCTTCAAAAGGTAATCGACACCGTAGGAGCATAAAACCCTCCTGTGGCCGCTCTCAGTGTTACAAAAAGGACTCCGATTTCTCTAAAGGAACGCATCCAAAGTCCTTTAAGCACTTTGCCCCATCGGGTTCCTCCCAAATATCGTCTTTACGACGATATGCGACCACATACACCGTCCCGGGATCGCCTGGCTAAACGATTCGAGCTCCCACTCTTGCCGCCCGCAACCCAGAAAGCCTCCTTTTAGTGGCCTCTTACGACAGGCAGAGGATAGAGGAGGCCGTAGCACTATTCTGATTCCGGAACTACAGAGAGGAAGCCTACTAAACAGTGGGGATGGTAAATCTTCTACATTTGTATACAACTATAACAATATAATATTGTTTTAAATAACACTGTATTATAAGAATACAATGCATTTAGATACTTGGATCCGGGTGTTATTCGACTCGCTTGAGGATCTGCCCGGGCAAAGAGGGCATCCCTTGAGGCTTGAAAATCCTTGCCCACTGTACTCATACAAACGCAGCTGAGAGACCCGGAGGGTGTGACTTCCCCTTGCTACCTAAATAATTTCACCATAATTATAAGTCTGCGTCTTATTTTTTAAAACCATTCTTAGTTGCGTGATTCTGCCAAAATATTTCTTTTATTATTAAGTATTTATTGAAATTAAAACTCATCCCACATTAGATTCCGTCAAAATCGGCCTTATTGCTGCTTTGAGCATATTTTGTTATTCCCTATAGTTTTGATTCCAACACTCAAACACAGTATTAAAAAAAGCTCTGTATAGTAAGTAATTACTACAATAAAAATTAAATATTTATAAAAATAAAGTTTGTTATATTTTTTTTTTATTACAATAAACTAATCATATATTTATAATATTTAAACGTATAGATAAGAATTATATAACGGCACCTAAAGAGTGCCGACTGGCTATGAAACCAGCAGTCAACAAAAACGTAGGATAAAAGTTATACTACTTACTCAAATATCTGAAATATCATATAAGATTACTAAATTAGATTACAATGATATTAAGAGATATCTGTTGATTGATATACACTATCAGTTTTTTAAATATTATCATCATTTTTATCAAACATTCTTTTACACATTGCCGATATAGTAATAGATTTTATGCATTGATAAGACTTGGATTACGTTGGATCAGTGCGTAACTATTAAGTGCCATATAAATGTGTTGATTAATTTAATATCAGTAGGTACCTAGTACTAATACTGGTGTAATAAACGGATATTATACAATCAAATCTACATCTGTACATAAAAACAAGGCACGATATTTAGAAATTGATTTGGTCGGTCGATAAATTTACAATGACTGCTTATATGTGTGTGCCTTATGCACGTAGGAAAAGGAGGTTTGGAACTTCGGACCCAAACCCAAACATAGCCGAGAAAAGAAAAATTCTTTAATTATTTGGATTTTTTTTTTTGTTTTTTTTTTGTCGATAGCTTTTGGAGTGCATTAACTTCGCCTAACCACAGTATAGATACTAGTACTGTGGCCAAACGCCAACTCAGTCTTTATTGTAGGGGCTACAAACATGTTTCAGCGTAGTGACCCCGGCCCGCAAGCAGTGGCGTAACGTGGATTTAATTTGCCCAGGGCGAACAGAAAAAAAGGTCGCCTATTAAATTCAGCTGGGCCAATAAAAAGGACTCGGCAGACTACATACGGCCCGCGGGCCGCAGGTTGAGTATAGCTGCTATAGGTGATAAATTTTAGAGACTAGCCGACCTTTATAGGGTTCCGTTCCCAAAGGGGAAAAACCAAACCCTATTATTAAGGCTCCGCTGTTCGTCTATACATCTGTCTGTTACCAGGCTATATCTCATGAACCGTGATAGCTAGATAGGTGATTTTTTCATATATGATGTATTTCTATTGTCGCTATAAAAACAAATATTAAAACAGAGTGGTGGTGGTACGGGAAAGTACCACCACCACCAACCACACCTATTTCTAGCGTGAAGCATTTTTTGCGGTTTTGTGTGGTTGCCGGCACACTTTCACATGAGGCAACCATCATAATCTTCGGGAGTATCAACGCGTCTGTCATTGACTTCAGAGGTTAATTACAGATGTCCATGGGCGGCAGTGACCACTTACCATCAGGTGGACTTCATGCTCGTCTGATACTTCAGTCAGATAAAAAACAGAATAAAATAAATATTTAACGAGGGCTCCCACACACAAACATGATGATAGATATATGTACGGTGTATGTATTGTATATGTTCATTCGGAATCCTTCGTGTGCGAGTCCGAGTGAGTTTACCATGTTCCCTCAAAACAAGCTATTGCTTTCGTATTGGTCTGGTCTCTCTCCCAATGATAAAGGAAAAGCTCCCAATGATAAAAATAACACAATCAATTAAGTTTGTATAGGTAGGTACCCAGAGGTATTTAGGACGTCATATTTAGGTGACGTCTTAAATAAGATATACCAAACTCTTTTTATCTTCGATATAAATTTTGTAAATAAATACCAATGAGTGTTTTATTCCCCAATCGTTTCGCTCTATATGTCTCGCTCTGATAAAAATTCGCAAATTTAGGTATAGGTACAGCATTTTAGGAATTTTTTTAAGCGTCACCTACGCTTAATGTTATTGGACTGAATATGGCGTATATTGTAAAACTGGTTTTTACTAAACATCATGAATTGCACAGCATAAAATGTATTTGTTAATCAATAAACAAATAGTTCCTTTTTTGGACGCTTTCTTATTTCTTCATTATCATCATATGCTTACAAACGTAAAGATAAGCCGAACCGCTTATAACTGTATTGTTATAGGTACAAAAATATATCACCTAAAATAAAAGGCTTTTTAAGAAATAAGAACGGAAGGCCAATGCATTATCTAATCTTAATAAATAATTATTTATTAATATTTAGCATATCATAATAGCATTTAGTTATATTTTGTGACAATGTAGGTATGTGTTTGTAACTCTTTCACGCAAAACCGGTAGGTTACCTACACTTTTTGGCCCACACATAGTTTATGACACAACTTGTCCTCAACCTATTATTGTCCCACTCCTGGGCACGGGTCTTCTCTCAGAATGTATATATCAAAGGGTATTAGGCCATAGTATACCGCGCTGGCCAATTATGAATTGGTACCTAGACTTCACACACCTCCGTGAGATATTTATTTTATTGTATACCTTATAACTTAGTAGATAATAAGTAATAATAGTAATAATAATAATGTAATAATACGTAGTAATAGTAACTACTGATAATAATAAGATAGGTACGATTTCAATAAACCTTTGGTCAATTAGGATATTGTTACAAAATGTGCAAGTTTTTTGTTGATTTTATTATGCGACGACCCATTGAACGTGACATCCTCCAAATTAGGATCAAGGTCCGCATAAATTCCTATTGCAATACAATTGTCCACAAAAACGTATCGAGTGCTTAATATTCAATTATGTGTCGATGACTAGTATTCTGACCCCGGCCATGCTTTTCTACGCTGGCGGGTCCAAGATTATCGTTTGGGCTGATCAAGCAAAATGTAGAGTTTCGAAGAAAATGATATGCAAAAAATAAGTTTTCCTAAAATAATAAATATAGAGACAAATAGAAATACCTATGTACCTAGTATACGATCTGCGCTAAGTCGAAAGACGTTTTGTCCTGAAGTTTTGTCTGTAATTGAGTTCGGTTCTATGTATATGTAATTGCTTGCAGATGACTATGGGCAGCAGGAACTACTTGCCATTAGGTAGACTGAATGCTCGTTACTTGATTTCACAAAAATATGAAGAGGATCATGTTCTCCTATGTTTAAAATTAAAAGGGGGCTGCCCTTCAAAATCACGTATGGATTATTTACACGGATGGATTTAATTAACATGTGGAGGCGGGGAGGGTTTTTTTTAAATATAATAATCTTCTACATATGTACCTACCTATCTTACCGACATCTGTTTAGACCCTTTCTTTTTTTATCTGACTGAAGTAGCAAACATACATGCAGTCCACCTGATGGTAAGTGGCCACTGCGGCCCATGGACATCTGTAATCAACTTCATACAAAACATGGGTTCCATCTGAAGTCAATCACGTTGCTACTATGCGTTGCTACTCCCGAGGACTACGATGGTCGTCTCATGTGAAAGTGCGCCGACAACCACACCTTTCCATTGAAACGGAAGAAATGCCTACGCTAGAAATAGGTGTGGCGGTGGTATTTCCCCGGTCGAACTACACTGGTTCTACCAACTTTCATAGGCAAAAGGATTGAAAAATAAATATCGAAATATACCTATTCTCTGCGTCGTAATAAAAACGAATGGTGCATAACTATAACAAGTTAATATCCATATATCAGAATCTTGCAAACAATACGCATATTAAAATGTTAGCAGAAACAATGAAAAGATTAACTGAAAGATTTGTTACGACTCGTTATCTCTGTAAATTTATTTATTGTTTCTGGTATTATGTGTATTTAAATCATTTGCACAAATAAAATAGATAAAGATGATGGGTAAGTAAAAAAATAAAAGCTGGTTTATACTCACGTTTTCTAATAAAAACTTGTTACTTTTTAACAGAAACTGTTTTTATTAACTTTTTAGTTGATTTTAAATAAAAAAGCTACACGATGTGCACATCAAGATTACAGCTTGGAGGAAGGACTAATTCATTAACAAAAACACTATATCTTAGACGCCGTCTATACAAACTCTCTAGAAACAGAAGAATCTAATTGTCCTCTTTTCTATAATATACAAATTACCCAAAAGCGCCACACGTTACTAGCGCATAATCTATATCCCTAGGTATAACTTAATGTCAGAATGTCATTATTTTACATATTATGAAATTAGATAGAACTTTTATGTTGGGTTCAGCCCTTTCTGGGTTTGAATTAAGTCTACATTAATCTAGAAATTGAAAACTGGCCCTTTTAGACTAAGATTTTTTGCATTTAATAGGGAATGACACGGGCTTAGAGTTTCCTAAGCATTTCAGAAATAATGCTGTCCCTTTGAAGGTGACGGATAAATCTAATTGTAAGTATCCGATAGTTTTAACTGGTATAACGTGTCAATTCTTAAGTTTCTACATAGATACCTAGAAGGAAATTGTCTTACTAAAGGGTCTACTTATCATGGTCTTATTTTGGTAGAACAATGTTCAATAGATACAGGAAAATTAACTGTGTGGCGAAATATCTATAAAAAAGTTAGTAAGTTGATGTATAGATAAATAAATAGAAGCCGAAGTAACTACATTTTTATAAATATATTTTATATTTCCTCATATTCAAAGAAAACTCGTTTGGGAGCACTAGGTAAGTAATTATAATAAATGTTTAGTTCGTTAAAAATAATCGTTAAGTTTCTCTTTATGTAATATGCAAACCTCATTTAGAAACAAATCCGTTTTCAAAGTTGTGTATGGACCTTCAGTTAAAAATACCATGAAATTTATATAGAAAACTAGTCAGTTAATGTCAATAACATGTTGTTAATCGCTGGAAAGATATCACATTACAACTAAGATTAAATACGAGTTATATTGTTTATTTTGAACAATGACGTATGTTAATAGTTTGCGAGCTGAGACTTAAATGTTTGTTTAGCTGTTTATTATCATTACAATATTTATTAATGTAATACGAAAATAGATAGTGCAGTGCCAGATTACGTGAAGGCATCCGGAACTACAGTCCCGGGGACTCTACAAAAGAGGAACACTAGATATTTAAAAAATCTTTTAATTTCCAAATCCGACGAGTAAACATTAGTTTTTCCTTTGACATTTTATTCGCTGTTTAACTTGAGTATTCTCAATGGCTCAGTGACTGAGTGGTATTGCCCGCAGCCGTATAGGTCGGGTATTCGATTTCGTGTCTTAATTTAATTGTCCTTTAAATTAATTATTTTTAATATGTGACATTTTTTAATGGATCAAGGCAAATATTAACAATATTGTAACACAATTAAATACCATTAATTATTTATGAACATGCCTGTATGCAGGATATTTAAAAAGTCGTAGTTGAGCAATAATAATACACTTGTATAGTTATTGTAGGATAACAATTGTCATACAAAACTCACATCGGCGTGTCGAGGAGTGAAACTAATATGAATTATTTATTGATAATTGTACCGAAAAAAATATTTATTTTATTTAAAAAAAACTGAGGGTGAGGTCTACTCCTTTTAAATAAGGTCCAGATTTTTAAATCTGGCTTTAAATAGGTGTAATTAGTGTATAAATTGCAAACTATATTTAGTAAGACTGTTTAGGTTCACTTTTCAATACTTTCTCTTCAGTCAGTTGCGATTATTGAGTCAGAATATCCATCTACTTAAATCCATAGGTTACGTCGGAGGTCGTCAAATTTTGAGATATAGACGTAAATATAGACGTAACGTAAATATAGTCCACCAATTCGCACTTGGCCAGCCCGGTGGACTATGGCCTATAACTCTCTCATTCCGAGAGAAGACCCAGTCCAGCAGTGGGACAATAATGGGTTGACGATAATGACGATAGACGTAACTACGGCTCTATATCAACATATAAAAAATGCATCTTCATAATATTTTAGGACTCATCAAATGTTGGTAATAGAAGACTTATGGCTTTCTTCGTATAGACTTGTTTTGGAAATTACATTGTTACATTTTTTAGGAAAACTGTCTTTTCGCTAATAAGTTTACTTTCGCCAAGAACAAGATTCCCCAAAAGAAAATTCTAGTTCCACCTGTGACTGTCCGAATATTCTTAAAGTTATGTCTGTAATATGGTATTAAATTTTAACTGCAACATGATTATGACAACTGTCTGTAAGATATCTTGATATTAATGTGTTACGGTGTTGCTTAACTGTATTATTTATAATTTATCGTTGGGAATGACCTACCAGGGCTTCTTCCGTTAGCGTGTATGTAGGCACTAGGCTAGTATTAATTTTAATAATTTTAATACATTTCAATATTTATTTCTTATGAAAGGTTAGTGTATAATTTTATGTAAATTTTAACCATTTGGAATCTTCCGAAACACAATTGAAATTATATTCAGTTGTTTTTCGCATCATTATTTACGCTGTCCAACATTTTCAAATGCAGAAAAAATTGATTGGCTGTGCTAGTAATCTTTTAAATAAAGGAATTCACAATGCAACAGTCATTAACGTTTGTAAACAAATTAGTTACGGTGAATAGAAAAAAATAAATAACTACTTAAACATACCTACCTACCTTCTATTTCCACATTGGCGCACTTAATTTGTTAATTACATTAAATAAAATTAATAAGGTGTAGTTTGTCACAAATTATGGTAAATTAAGTAATACACAGGTATCAGTTAAAGTAAAATTGACAGCCGACTAGAGAATTAGATTTGCCTAAACTGTTTATAAAATGTTTGAGTATGCAACAAGTTTGCCGCAGAAAAAATGTCTTTAAAACCGGTTCACTAATGATTTTTGTAATGAGTGGTGTACTTATCACTTATTTTATCACTTCCACTGTTAGGACTGTATACACACCTCAACATTATGAAGTCTTGATTCAGAAAGACGACGACTTGTGGCCGCCGCTACACTCAGACTGTCACACAAATCCATAGAAGGTCGTATTACATTATAGCACCGCGACTAATGCGGCTAACGCTTGCATCTATCGCGGATAGGACTTCTCATGATCAATGAACACACTAAGAACGTTTTTATCATTATCATTGATAATAGGGATCACACGTTACTACAGATTTTACGATTGCTAATGCTGTGTGAGTACCGTTTTATCTCATATCTAGGTGCCGTATACCAATGTAAATATATAATCTTACATATTCTAAACGTTTTGTGTACGTCATCTGCCAAAATACCTCATAAATCATGTGTTATTAGGTATTTTCTGTTTCTTTCGGAACACGTGAAAGAGAAAGTATGAATTTAAAAAGTGAAAGTGATCAGAGGATGTGATTGTAATGTCATAGACATGCCAGGCTTACTTGGGTCGAAAGTTCAAATTCTGCTGCATCAAACACTTACAGTATGTGCATACAACATTCTATTCCCATCTTAGTCTTTAAAAACTGACAGCCCTGATAGGTTATTCGATTTCGCACTTTATTCTGCATATTCTTATATTCCAAGTACATGGTAAATTTCTGCAAAAAACATGGTGCTGATTTACGTTGGATAATTTTAGTGGCTTAATTATTTTTCTATTTACCTATCATAACATTTTTATACCACATTTATTTAATGTTATTTATATGTACCTAGGTAGGTTCTTTCGTAACGTGTTTATGGTTAATTTTCCGGTTAGTTTCGAACCAACTCGAATGAGATGCGACATGGTGCCTCGTGAAATTCAATGAATAGTAAATGATTGTTGTATGGCCGTAATACATAATATACGGTTCTACAAATACGATGTGCGCTTGTGGCAGTTTCACTGTCTTTTTATCCTTTCTCTATTTTGTTCTCGAGAGGAAAACCTTCAAAAGGTACTCGACGTCGTGGGAGCGGCGCAGGGTTATGTGGGATTTTTACCGCACTAAAACTCCCCTGTGGGCGTTCTCGGCGGTACACAGTGGACTCCGCGATCGCCAAAGGAACGCCACCGGAGTCCTCTGGCCGCGTAGCCCCATTCGGCTCAGATGGGCGGCTGAGCCCACCCCTCCGAGTCTAGTCGCTACGACAGTATGCGGCCACACATAACTCTTTTCGGGGTCGCCTGACGGAACGGTTCGAGCTCCCACTTTAGCCGCCCGAAACCCCGGAATCCCCTTTTAGTCGTCTCTTACGACAGGCAGGGGATACCGTAGCCCTATTCTAATCGTGGAACCACACTGACTAACCTTTAATCTTTACAAGCATGTGCATTATTTCTACAGTGACGCCAATTCCGAGGGATTTCTCCAGTCTATATTGAAAAACATTTACGGATTTTTTTGAGGTTTTGATAAAAGATGATCTAGACTGGGCGACGTTTGTTTATTTACTTAAATTTCGTACGGGACGGGCGATTTGAATTAAGGGGTTTTAATACTGAGCGCTTGAATTTTAATTTCACATTTTCAAGGTCTTTTTGGAAGTTCAACATATTAAGTAGTTGTTAAAAAAATTCCTTAGTTGACATTAAAATTATTATCTGAGCAGCAAATAAGCTTGTTTGAATAAAATACAGACTGACTAGGCGGAAAATTTGTCGGTTTTTCGGAACAATCAATTATGAGTCAATGCAGTAAAACATGTGCATTACGTGTATTTATTATATCACCAGAAACAAAAGAGTTCGTAAGTACCAACATATAGTTATCCTCATGAAACGTAAGGACAAGGACAAGGGAAAATCCCTTTCGCTGATTCAATACCATCATTATCAACCCATTACTGGCTTGTTTGCCTCTCAGAACAGGAAGGGTTCAGTACTTCCGGCCTTATTCTACGAGGCCTCTTTAGTCTTCACACGCAGCAACTCATTTGTTGATGTGTTTCTTGGGTTAAATCAATAGTTTCTAGCTTTTTCAATATGGTTATCCCTGTGACCTGAGAGACTTTGAACGAAACGTAAGTTTTTACATAAGTATTTACATTTGCAAGGATTATACGAAAGTAGAACTGTAGTTGGAACGTTAACAAAAGTCGTTAAATCTGTATAAATTTGACTTTGACGACCAAAAACGGGTAACCAAATTTACATTTTACCACCCACTACATTACTCCTATAACGGCGCCCATATTGGTGTTCAATGAAAAAAAAAACATTCGTATTCATCAAGCTCTTCATTACCCTCCAAAGGACCCCAATGAGTCGCCTCCGCCTGATTTACCTCCGCGGGGATAATTACCCACAGGTTAGGTTAGGTTAGGTTCTTACCCGTGTTCCCGTCGTACGGTGCGAGGGGAAAACACAGTGGGGGTTTAGCCGGTAAGAGTCCGGCATAACACAGCTGCCGCCCCAGGTGGCTGGGTATCCATGAGGATTACCCACTTTAAAAAGAAAAAAAAGGGGTAAGGTTAGGTTAGCTAACCTAACCTAACCGGTTAAGGTATGGTATGGATTACATGAAATATAGATGTCCTTTGGCGGCATTTTCCACTTACATTCAGATGGACAGCATATGGCTCTAGAATGTGTTTGTTACGTTTCAAAACATTCATTGTTAATGATTTCGTTTATACATTGCAATTTACATTACACACTTTCGTTTTTGTTTTCGTTCATAACTCGCAATGTATTTTGAAATGATGATCAAAAACGTAAAGAATGATTGTTTGCTGAATTAAGGATAATGGTAGTTGGCTACTTCCAAAATGTTATAAAGGATAATGCTAAAATTCGTACATGTTTCTTATGTAAGTAGTTAATAAAGCTTACTATGTCATGGCATCCTAACGATTATTTTATTTATTTATATTTAATACATCAACTTATAGAAATAAATGTTGATTTTTCAAACGGCGGCATCGGTGAAGCGTCACGGTGCCAAGCGGTCTGCCAGCCTTCCGAGCATGTCGGGAGTATCCTTTGTGATTGAGTTAGTTAACAACTCAATAGTTTAGCTGATTATTGTAGTTATGCTCAAACACTGTGCGATTGTACATACTTATTGTAGGTTTTTACATTACAATATCTACCAGATTGAGATTGCAATGGCCTTCGATGCAAGACAGACGACACAGACGGTCTGTACCTATAGTAGGTAGGTACACCAATATTCTAGTAGGGTTGTCCGAGCCGTGTCAATTTGCAATGCAATTTTCTCTTATGTATGTTTAATTTAAACTGTAAATCAGGTACGCTTTAATTTCTAATCATTAATGGCCCAACCCTTCCGTATTGAAGCAGCGCGGTTTGCTCAAGGTTCTAACCACATCGAATAGAGCGAAATTAACACCTTGGCAACATTTTTCTTTTATGTTTAACATAATGATTAGGCAGATGGGTTATCTGATGGAAGGTAGACATTATCGCCTATGGCATGGACATTTGCCACAAGGACAACATCACAGAGGAGTCACCAATGCATTGCCTTTAAACATGCTATGGATATAAGAATTCTCGGCCTCAGGAAAAGAGATAGAGTTATTGATATAGACATATCCATAATATAATAATAAACCAAATTTGTAGATGTTTTGCATAGGATATGGTATTTGATGCGTTCTAATGAAGAAGTAACAAATTAGTTGGTAATAAGTTACATATAGACAGCATTGCGAATGGGAAGACGAAATTAAGGGCTGTCCATTAATCATGTGAAGGTCAAATGGGGGGGGGGAGTCCATAAAAAACACGAAATATCACAAGGGGGAAGGAGGGGGGGAAGTAATATATCACGTGTACTTATTAACGTTATTATAGTAGTCTTGAATTTTCTATGACAAAATAATATTTTTTTATAAATAAAAAAATAGATTCTTTGTAGGTACGATAAAATACACGTAATATAGGGGGGAAGGGGGAGGGGTAGTCTTAAACCTCACCACATATCACCAAGGGGGAGGGGGGGTCATAAAATGCCAAAAAAAACATCACGTGATTAATGGATGGCCCTTATTAGGACAGCGGGGTCATTCTAGAAGACTCATGATGGACAGGGCTCAGAAATAATAAAAGGAAGCCTTTGCTAAATCGCAAAATGAGATAAGAGAATAAACTGTGTAATAATGTAATAATTTAATATATCTAAATATTGCGCAATCAGTGTTTTTCTTGTGTAAGTTCTGTTTGATTTAAATTTCACAACTGTTATTTTATTTATTTATATTAATAAAGGCTGGTTTATTTAGTTTTTTAATCCTAACTTCAACAAAGATTCGCTTATCTCGTAACGACACTGGAGCGGTGGATTAAACTTCCTACAAAGTTAGGCCCATTCTTACATTTACTTCAGTAAATTCAAATATACGACGTGTTAGATGTGAAATAAGGTCTGCTGTAAAACAGCAAGACTGAAACTGTGTGCATACCTATACGATGTTGCCGATATTTAAAAGTATGGTTTAATTGCTCTATACCTACCTATTTTATCACGGTATTCCGCAACGTGATAGAAATATCTAGATACATACATAAAGTACATATACATACATGCATCATATGCAAACTAGAAATTATTAACAAAACAAAAGGAACCTAAAAGTGTTGTAATATATGTATTATATCGTAATGGTACCTTTCATTAGGTAGACAAAAACATTTATAAGATTACAAAAACAAATGTCCTCCCCCTTTTCTCTGGTGTCAGGTGCCATATTTAAAAATATAATATAGCCTATGTCACTCTGCAAAGTGATTCGATAAAATATTGATTGGTGGGTACTTTCAAAAACCTATATGACACCTTTTAGGAAAGGTCGTCGTCAACCCATTACTGTCCCACTGCTGGGCACATGTCTTCTCTCGGAATGAGAGAGCTTAGGCCATAGTCCACCGCGCTGGCCAAGTGCGAATTGGGGGACTTCACACACCTCCGGGAACTTTTTTTTTTTAAAGAACTCTCGGGTGTGTAGGTTTCCTCACGATGTTTTCCTTCACCGAACTTATTAAAATCCAAATAAAAAAGACCTTCCGCATTGTAAGGTCTTCTTATCATAATTTTATCTTTGATGTTATACCCAAAATGACAATGAACCATAAAATACATGTTATTACGCATATGTATGTTCTTTATTATCTATGTATGATAGTAATTATGGGTCAATTCTTGTAACCAAATTTAAACTTTGTACATCCGCTAAACCGATCGAGGTGCTGAAATACTTATTAATATTATGTAATTGTATTATGTAAGTTAGATGACAATGCAATAACTGACCGATGGTGGATTCCAATTTTGGCTATAAAAACATGAAAAACGCCTCTACTCTTGTTTAAGCTTTTTGTTTAAGCGTTTGTAACATTCATTTTAGTCTGTGAGTTACATAAATCATAGCCGTAGGCAATAGGTATTATACAAGCGACTAAGATTATCAAATCCTTTATTGACGTGTCAAGATATTGCATTATATGACACTACTATCGATTATTTCGTTTCGAACGATTTTATATAAAACCGGCTAAGTGCGAGTTGAACTCGCGCACGAAGAGTTCCGTACCATTAATAAAATACGACAAAAAATCATGTTTGTTGTGTGGAAGCCTCCTTAAATATTTGTTAGTCGGTTTTTAGTATGTTTATTACAGCGGCAACAGTAATATGTCATCTGTGAAAATTTCAACGGTCCTAGCTATCACGGTTCATGTGACACAGCCTGGTGACAAAAAGCCAGACTTTCAGCGAAGTATGTTTTACCATTGGTACGGAACCCTAAAAAAGACGTAAATCCAATTACTAAACCTTATACAGTGTACATACATCTTACATCTTCTGGTGAATCATACTTTTTTATTATTTGAGATTCTATTGTAATAGGAATGCCTTTAAAAGTCAGTAGAAGGTGATTTTGTAAATTATTCATCCCGGTCTCCTCGTCCGATTGATTATCCTCGCATTTATTATTGTTTTTGCTTTGTTTTTGCGTTTGAGCCGGTAAGTATATTAGCTTCGGTTCTGGTCCATCTTTAAATAAAACTTTTTCAAAAATAAATACTGCAATAATATTATCGTTTCGTATCTGAATAATAAATTTTGATTTCTGATTTGAGTGTTGGTGTTTTTACATTTGCATTGTAATTGTCCATGGCACCAACGACACAGGAGAAAATCCTAGTAGAGCTATTATGTTTTTCAATCATTGTGATTTAAAATTGGATGAACCGAAAATGCCTTATGAAAGAAGTTTGGCGCCAGAACTAGGTGGCGCTTTACCATATTCCGAATACTAATGATTTAATTTCGTAGCTTATTTATTACCAAGACTTACTTCAGTAGCAAAGAGTTGAGTAAATATATGTTCAGTCGGCTGTAACTTGCCTACACACGCTCTTATTATTATGTTCTATTCAAAATGTTCGAATAATTTACGATGACAGCCCTGAAAGTAAGTAACGGATGCGTTATTAGATTATGCGCCTCCACGAGATTGCAGCGAGCGCAGGATAAGTAGGTATAAAACTCATTGATACAGTGTAAAAAAATATTTATTTACAATACGTCTATATCATTAAATTACTTATCTACATAACAATGTGCGTATCAGAATCATTACGCTTCAGGGTTATTTATAGAGGGTGGCTTTTGAGACACACAATTTTAAAGTGATTAAACAAGTAGGTAATATCTGTTCAGGAATGTTCTGGCTTTGTTGAAGGCAATTTGTTCAAAACCCACCTGTTGACAGTACCTGCTAAGTACTTATAGATGTTTTATTTTATTTGAAAGTTGTATACCAGTAGAAAAAACCTTACTTCACTTAAGTACTATTATTATAACTTCTATTTATACATGTTGGTATGTAATAATAGTTTATAGCATAATACACATATACGTATATAGTATCGCATCTTAGCATGTACATGTACTACCTACATACTAGGATGCGATACACATAAATAGTGACGGTCTAGAATAGTACTTAAATAAAGATAGAAGAGATGTAGCGTTGCAAAATTATTTTTTTTACAAATTATATAGCGTGTTTTTATAGCGTATTTTAACAGCGTGTGTACAACCTATTTTCTGAGCGGACAATTAAACTCGACTCCACTCATGGACAGCAGCGTATTTCTTTGGGCTTAAAACCATGGATACGTTACTGCGATTTTCAATAATATCCATATAATTCCATTACTTTACATTTACTTGTTCGACGTACCTTTCTAACAAACAAGCATCAATGTTAAATTTTATATTGTTTCACACAGTTGTTTGTTGCACACAGGGCAGGACATTTTATAAAATTTGTGTCAAGAAACAAATACGGGGTCTGCATATTTGCCATCCTCATGATATTAATCGTACAGCTATGCACAAGATTGCGACCTAAAATAATTTAATCGAAGAATCGATGGTAATATAAATCCTTAGATATCAGGGATTTTTTTTGGTGTAATTGCTGCTGTTCTTTTTTTGTTGTAATTATATAACAAACTTACTAGTTTATTCCTAAACATATTTTTACCGTCCAAATGGTCCGAATGGAAATTGCCCATTTTTGGTTTTTGTAATTCATGTCGTTTACACAAGACAGTAATGTCTATCTGAGTATCTATGTCAACTTTCCGCTATTATTCAAAAAATGGCGCTACAAGTTTATTTAGCATATTGTATATACTAAGTTCCGAAATAAGATTATTGGGTGACCACTCCTCGGGCATGATCAACCCGTGGGAGATCTACCTTTGCTAAAGTTATGACTCCAGACAAGTACATATCTTTAAATTTTTGATTTGCGAGTTTATCATCTAGTTCGTTCGCTTTATGGTACAAAATTGAGATACATAATTTTTGAGTTATTTTTTTTGAATAAAGGTGCGATATGTACTCGGTTAAAAATATCTCGTAAATAGGGATTGCAATCCGGGGTCATTTTCAATCCGGCGGGATTGATCGAACGGTTAATGCAGAGTGAAAAAACAGTATAAAAAGGGAAAACGATAAGCTTCCTAGTATCCACACCATCCTCATCCATCAGACTTTTGAGGGCCACTGCTGGACATAGTCCTCACCTAAATGGCGCTTCTCCAACCGATCTTGTGCCCTCTGAATCCAACGATTTTCCGCCGTCTTCTTCAGGTCATCGGTCCACCTGGTGGGTGGGGGGCGACTTGTGCTCCTTTTGTCTAAACGTGGTCGCCTCTCGAGGACCGAGGAGCTGCCTTTAGGCTTTGTTTGTCTACGTATTTCATCGTTGCGAATCATGTCTCGTAGCGAAATTCCGAGAATAACTCTCTCTATAGCACGCTGACCCTGAGCCTTCGAATGAGGCCTACAGTGAAAGACCACATTTCGGTTTCATAGGTCATCAGGTCTATGGCAAAACACATTGCTCAAACAATTTCGACTTCAGGCACTGAGGAATTGTGGACGAGAAGATACTATGTAATTTCCCGATCGCAGTCCACCCGAGTTAGATTCTTCGAGTGACCCCCTCTCAAAGTTGGACTTACCCATCCGTATTGTTTGTCATAGTAAATATACTCGTCGACAACTTCGAGAGGAGTGCCGTCAAAAACTACCGGTACGGGTATGACATGGACATTTGGTATGATTTTCGTCTTGTCGTCTCCGTGTTCATCTTAAGACCCCCCCGTTCTGAAGCACTGTTAAGGTCGCCTAGCATTGCGATGCGGTCCGTCAGCGAATTTGCCAAGATCACTATATCATCGCCAAATCGAAGGTGCGTGACATGTTCGCCATTGATGTCAATGCCAAGAACTTTCCACTCCATCAGCTTGAATATATCTTCTAACGCAGTGTTATATCGCCGAAAGTGTTCGCCACTTTCGGCGATATGACATCGCCTTGCCTCCCTTGACTTCCCGCTGCAGTTGGTTTGGGACTGTGCTTCAGTCCTGTACTCGGAGTGACACGGTGGCAGCTGTTACACACATTTCAACAGTTCGAGGTACCTATAGTCGATCTGGCATCGCTGAAGTTATTTCAGCACCGTCCAGTGCTCGATAAAATCAAAGGCTTTCTCATAGTCCACATAAATAACACATGACGACAGATGCCGAAGGGTGTGTATGTGGTCCAGGATGCTGTAGCCATATAAGACAGGTATTCTCTTCGATTAAGTTAATTTTCGAATGCAGTATTATTTTAGTAATAAATCAAAATCATTCTTGTTACTTTGTGCAGTATAAGACGCAACTTATTGCTGGTTTTGTAACAGTAATTCTTCCTGTAATACCAAACCTCTGCCAAAATATGCAATAACCGGTTCCGCTCACCGGATCCGGCGAATTGGTGCCGGATCCGGTATGTTAAAAATTACCGGATTGCAATCCCTACTCGTAAATAAAGCACTGGCGTAGGCAAAACATATTCCTAATGCAACTTTTTTCAATTTAAAATAATTCGTCCGAGTCTACAGCTAAGTTACGACTGATTGTCAGAATCGATGTACGCCTTGTGCCACTGTAGTATTTTTGTTTCTTGATAAACAAGGACGAGTTAATAAGATCCTGTATTAACTGGCGTAATTTCATTAACTCCTTTAGTATGTATCGTCAACCCATTATTGTCCCACTGTTCGGCACGGGTCTTCTCTCAGAATAATAGGCCATAGCCAACCGCGCTGGCCAAGTGCAAATTGGTGGTATATACCTATACCGAATTGTGATACTTTTTATATTTAAAAGAAACGTATTTTTCCTTTTTTAATAGACGGATGATATATAGTTGTTGGACGTAAAAATTCGAATCTTCTAGACCTGAACGTAATCGCAATTCTTTTTCTCCATTAACTTATTTAGTTCATCATTCCTGTCGTATACTCCAAAGACATGATGTCCTGGTGGTATCTTTTCCCTGCATCAACAAGTAATTTTACAAACACTTTAGTAATTTTACAAATTTTACAATTCCAAACAAACAAGAGAACTTAAACTGTAATCCGTGGCTGGGACCATCCTATTAAGCATTGTAGAAACGCCTGTAGCAGGAGGTCCCGCTCTTCCATAACATATAATATGTATTTATATAACTATGTAAATATAGTATTATTATTGAAGGAATATACAAATAAACAATTAACGAAAAAAGAAATTTGAGAGTGCGTGCTTATACGTATAAATGTATTGTGTGTGTGTGTGTGTGTGTGTGTGTGTGTGTGTGTGTGTGTGTGTGTGTGTGTGTGTGTGTGTGTGTGTGTGTGTGTGTGCGCGTGTGTGTGTGTGTCGAAGAGCTGTGCTTGATTGTGTGAAAGTTACTGTAAATGAAAGCTTTCATTCAAATGGTAATTTTGATTTTAAATTTGTTCCTATTTCATGTGACTTAAAAGGGCTTCAGTGTCACTGTAGTTCAAAGTTTTAATCCATTCTAATAGACGTGTCTTTAAGTTTCTTGTAAGGAGATTATAGATGTTGAGTATTTTGTTAATTTTATTATATAGAAAGGCTGATTGAGAGTAATATTGACGTTGAGCAAATTCGGTTTTTGTAAATTGTAATTTAACAATCTTGTTTCTGCGCTTGCTACTTACTAACATGTTGTCGCTTATTAGAGTTTTATGAAACCTAATTAAGGTTGTTGTGATGTATAGTTGCCTCACAGTCATTAAATCACTTTGCTCATAAAGTTCTTTAGTAGGGAATTTATATGGTTTAAAGTGCATGACTTTCAATAAACAACGTTGTCCTCTTTCAAGGGTGAGGAATTTTGATTTGGCGGCTCCGCCCCAAATAGGAATACAATAGCTGATTACTGACTGTCCTAGTGAAATATAAATTTTATTTAGAAGCTTACGTGATGTAATGTGACGCAGTGTTTTAAAGATCCATGTTAATTTACGAATTCTGTCATTAACAAAATCAATATGATTGTACCACGAGAGTCGACTGTCAATTATTATACCCAAGTACTTAGTATTTGTTACCTTCTCCAATATAGCACAATCACAATCTTGTGTTGTATCAGTACACTGATGGATTTTTAATTTAAGATCATCTTTGGGTTTCCATCTGTTGTTTATACTGAAGCATATGTAGTTAGTCTTCGTGACGTTAAGGGTGAGAAGGTTTGTTTTTAACCAGCTAGCTACAGTGGACAATCCTGCTTCAGCACTGCTGAATACTGAATCCCATGTAGAACCAGAGAAGACTATTGCTGTATCATCAGCATATGATATTATTTGACCGCGTTCAATACTAAGCTTGGTGAGGTCATTTATATATATTAAAAATAGTGTTGGGCCAAGCACAGAGCCCTGCGGTACTCCAAACGATACTTCTGTGTCTGCACTTGTATTACCTGCAATTTTAACCCTTTGACTGCGCCCAAGCAAATAACTTTTAAATAGATCAAGGGGTGTACCTCTAATGCCAATGCTTTCAAGTTTGTGTATAAGAATGGGAAGAGAGACGGTGTCAAACGCTTTTTTAAGATCGAGAAATACTGTCAAACATTTCTTACCGTCATCTAATTGTTGGGAAATCGAAGTAGTAAGCGATAATATTGCATCTTCAGTTGACAGTCCACTTCTAAAGCCAAATTGAGAGTTAGATATAATTTTGAATTTGTTTAGGTAGCATATAAGACGTTTGTTTATTAATTTTTCTAATACTTTGGAGATGGATGATAGAACAGATATTGGTCGATAGTTATTTATATCCTCCCTCTTGCCATTCTTATAGACTGGTGTGACAAATGACTTTTTAAGCGCTTCAGGAAACCTACCTTTTTTAAAACATGTATTTGCTAAATGACTAATTATGGGTGCCAGTGTTTCTTTAGATTGTTTAAGAAACATAGAAGGGATGTTGTCCCATCCCGGAGCACTTTTAGTTTTTAGGCTCATAATAATATTACTTATTTCTATTGGGTCTGTATCTAGCAAGACAAAGGATGAGCATTGTGATTTTTTATCAACGGTCAAATGTAAAGATTGGTCAAGAGGATGATTTGTTATTATATCTTGAGCAAGATTCTTGCCAACATTTGCAAAGAAACCATTTGCAAATTCTATTGATTCACTTTGGGATGGTTTAATATTTAATAATTCAAAATTTGATGTCTTAGATTTTTTAATGTGTGTTATAGTTTTAATCGACTTCCATAGTCTTTTAGGGTCTTTAGCTGAAAGGTTTAACTGTCTTCTTTCATATCTGCGCTTCAACTTTTTTAATAAATTATTGCAAAAATTTCGGTATCTTATATACGAAAGTTTTAAAATGTCGTTTTGAGGGTCTGATTTTAGTTTTAATTGCATTCTATTTCTATTTCTGATGCATCTCAAAAGTCCTGGTGTTATCCATGGTTTAAGAGTCCGTTTCGATTTTGGAATAGTTTTTATAATTTTACTTTTTGACAATGCATTATTTATTTTTTCTATTAATTGATTTATTATCATGTCAGGGTTTTGGGATAATAACAAATCATTCAATTTTTCCTCTAGTAAATAAGTGTAAGCTTGATTATAATCAGTCACTTCATAGGTTTTACGACTCAAGTTTTTATTTTTTGTTTTACATAGATTCATAAATATAAGGCAATGATCCGTAACTGAAGTGTTAAATACAGCGATATTTGCGGTTTGTTTAAGTTTATTAAGCTTAATCATAAAATGATCTAAGCAGCTATTGTCTCTTGTCGGGAGTATGTGTCCTGGTAATATGCCATATATTGATAACATATTAAGGTAGCTTACTCTATTTTTAGTATCGTTTGATTGTTCATTATCTTTGGGAATGAGATTTATGTTAATGTCCCCACTGATAATAATATTACTAGATGATTTAATTTTATCTAAATGCGAACTTAGAGAATTAATGAATTCGGACGCATTTGACTTAGAGGGAGAACGGTAGATACCCAAGATAATGTTGTTGCGAATCTTAATTTGTAAGCAAGATGCATGATTTAGTTTGATTTCTTGTATACTCGCTTTTAGTTTTTCTTTAACATATACCACTACTCCATCATTCTGATTAAGATGGTATGTAGATTTTAGGGAAGAGTAATTGCATAATTGCGGGATAGGTTTGTCAATATTTAAGCGGCACTCAGTCAAAATAATTACATCAGGATCAAATTTTAAGTTGGAAATAGTTAATTGAAAATCATCAAAATTGCGGTAAATACTTCTTATATTTTGTGTTATTATTGTTAAGTCATTTTTATTAGTGTGTATGTAATTATTTAACTCTTCAATATTGCATTTTGTCGAGTGCGCAATTTTGTTTTTATCTATTTCAATTAAAGTTTTTAAGGAATTATCCATTTTATTTAGTTTCGGGAATTTATGTTAAATTGCAAGAAGATATGCAATGGTATAAATGTAAAGATAGTAGCAGTGATTGAAGACATTCAAGGGCTTACATTGTATTGTACTAATTATGTTATCTGAAGCAGCCATTCGTATCAATACTTGTGTGTATGTTATGCTGGAACAAGAATATAGATGTGAATGAAATTGTTGATTTTGTGTGTTAGTGTGCTCGTGTGTAAAAAACATTGAAATAATAAAATATAGTGGGAACAAACTAATTCTAGTTATTACATTACTTTCATGCAAAAATATACAAGGTTCACTTTCGAATGCCGTAAATAGTCACTTTTTCATCAGCAGGCTTTGAACCTGTGCTTCGCTTTTAATAAGTATTACTGCAGAGTTATCTTCTTTCCTTAAATAAACCTTGCCGTACGCCGTCCAGCAATATTTATACAATTTTTGTTTAACAAGATCACGTGCCAGAAAGTGAAGTCGAGCCCCTTTAGCAGTTAGTTGATTTGAGATAAAGATCGGAGTTTCTTCGGATGTGCAAAAACCTAGGTGTTTGGCGCGTAGTTTTGTTTTATTACTTATATTATAAACTTTACTTTTTTGTAGGAGTTCATTTTTTAAGAGTGTAGACGATGTCTCCACCACTATAGGTAAGTTTTTGATGGTATCATTTTTTCCGCGCACTCTGTAAATATCCTTAATGTCGGATGTGTTAATTACGCATCCCACAGTTTTTGAAAGACAAATCACCATATCTACTAAGTCCATTTTAGTTTCATTTGGCTTCTTGGGTACATTTTTAATTTCAAAATTGGATTTTCTAATGTCTTGTTGCATATTTTCAATTTTTTCTTCCAAAACTAATATATATTTCTGATCCTCTTTAGCTTTCTGTTCTAGTAGTCCAATTTTCTTTTGTAATTCTTCATTTTGTGACGTTAAAAATGATAAAGAATTTTCTATATTAGTATTTGCTTGTTTTATTTCTTTTAATGCTGTAGCGTTACTTTCAAACCCCATCTTTTGCGCCTCAATAACGGCCGATATCATATTTTTCATTTCCTTTCTGAGCTCGGAAAGATCGCAGGTCGTAACATCGCCTCTTTTTCGTTTGCCTCTTTGGGACACAAAGTTAGTAGGTGTTATATTGGGCTGTTCTATTTGATAGGTTTCCGAGTCAGATAATGATTTATCCATGTTACTTTCCATCTCGAGCAACTTGCACTGAATATGGCGTAGCTACTTGTTGACTGGGCCGCAGTGACGCGCAGAGTGTACTCGATGCAATATTCTTGCTGAGCAACAGGTGGACGTCGATGCGTAAGCGCTCCGCCGTTATCAGCAGTAACACCAATGGCGATGTTAAGAGGCGTGGCCTATTGCTAATTGGATAATTAGCAGAAGTGCAGTAATGGCGTCCACTTGTTTAATGAGTGGAGAGGGCAATGGCGCGTACTCGGTACTGTTGCAGTTACTAGGATAGCAGCATACGGGCACACTTCTTTGACGTTGATTGGGTAACCGCCAGAGTAGGCACGATGACGTCAAAGCCGTAGCATCAGCTTTATTGAATGAGACAGATATATGTAAGAATGACTCACGCCTGAAGTTGCTCGTACCAGGACGTCAGGATAGATAATCAGCAGTCTTTGTCTTGCGGCTTTGAAGCACTTCTATGACTTTATGCGCTCCTATTTTGTTTCCCGTAATTATTTTGTGAAAATTTAGTTTAATACGAAATAAAAACTTTGTACGTAAACACGTCTGAATGCTTTCGCGTCCGAGGGGGAAGAGGAGGACAAGTATTATGCACATGCACTTTTTTGAACCTCTCGTCAACCCATTATTGTCCCATTGCTGGGCACGGGCCTCAGAATGAGAGTTTTAGGCCATAGTCCACCGTGCTGGCCAAGTGCGAATTGGTGGACTTCACACACCACCGAGAACTTTTTTTTAGAACTCTCGGTTTTCTCACGATGTTTTCTGTCACCGAAAAGCAGTGATAATTATTTTTTAATACGCACATAATTTTAGAAAAATCTGTGTTGCGTGCCTGGGATTTGAATTTCGGACCTCCCGATCGATAGGGCAAGTTTCAACCATTAGGCTATCATTGCTATGTTTTTAAATAACAGAGTACAATAATAATACTTAAATCTGCATACTTTTGAGTTCCAGTTATATGTCCCGTTGTTACGATGTGGTAGAATAATACTGTCTGACGTTTGTGTCCTATCATTTTTTATATATTGAAGTAGCAAACGAGCATGCAGTACATCTGACGGTAAGTAGCTACTGCCCATGGACATCTGTAATAAACCCCAGATCAGATTAGGTCTTACCTGAAGTTATCCACAGATGCTGTACTACTCCTAAGGAACAAGTAGTGACACATCGAATTAGTATACTTCCCTTAGGACAACCTTGACATCGGAAGACAGCATTTAACATTGCTATATTAAGCAGAAAAAGGCGTGGCGATTGGGCTCTCTGTGTCAAACAACAAAGAGTTCTTATACGTCCTACCGACCCATTACAATAATTGTATGAACATTGCAATATTGCACACTATATTCCATTTCATCTCTGGCACCACATTTGACCGAATTACCTTGATGTTCTATGAATTAAATTACATTGTTTGTTATAACCATGAAAATATCATTATTCGAAATGAACATATAAGAAACAGATAATAGATAAGAAACGACTTGATTTCTGTAAGGAACCTTAAATTTTCATCACTTACGAAAATGCCTTCAATACAATAACAAAAGAACTTTAAATATAATGCAAATAGCAACAATTATACAAATCTATTAACAGATTTTTCTAACACCAAGCATCCATAGAATTACTTCTGAATGAAAAATTACAATTTTATTACATTACTTACAAAACCATACTTTTACTTAACGTTTTCATTATTTTCATTATACCAAGTACAAGTAATTTTGAATTTTCTTATAATTTAGTCAACGATTGTAAGTAACATTGCTTTGGTCCTTTTTCCGAGTATGATATCGAGCAACAACATAATAGAAAACTTGCATTCACATTAACAAAGTCATTAAACATTCACTATACGCTTATTTTAATCTAATGAGTATTTTGGATAACTTTAATCAGGCGGCTTGGTTCCCGGCGGCTCGTGTCCGAAGCAGTACTTATGCACTGGGTCTTTGTAGGAGTTTTCGTGCAGAACACTGTGAGAACTCGTACGACACTTGGTCAAGCACAGCTCGTAATCATCGGTCAGAGAATGGAACAGCACATTCTCGTCAGCTGACAGCTTCGACAGCACTATCTCGAGCATATTTCGCTGAAAAAGAGACAATGAGTAGCTTTTTTTATCTGATTGAAGTAGCAAACGAGCAACAGTCACCTGATGGCAAGCGATCACTGCCACCCACGGACATCTATAAGCAACTTCAAATAAAATATGAGGTCTATCAATCCCAGATGCGTTGCTGCTCCCGAGAACTAAGATGGTCGCTTTATATACAAGTATCCCGCAACCACACCCTTTAGTCGAAACGCAAGAAATGCTTCACTCTAGAAATACAAATACATTTGTGTTTTTATATTCTACAGCAACAAGCAACAAACAAATATGCGGTCCATTTGAAGTACCAATGAACCACCCATTTGATGGCACCTATTACTTCAATTTTGTTTTAAAAAAATCCCAATTTATCAGAAAAATGAAAATATGACATGGTTATATGACAGATTATATAACACACATAAAACCTGAAGTTATTTAAATTATAATAGCCTACTCATATGTAACCATTATTGATGTTTGTTTTACTTTAAAGTCTACACTATAAACATTTAATTACTTTTTTTGTTTTCAAGGGGGAAACCTTCAAAAGTACCCGACGCCGTGGGAGCAACGCCGGGTTATGTGGGATTTTTAGCTCACCAAAACCCCCCCGGAGCCATCCTCAGCACTGCATGGAGGACTCCGGGATCTCCAGTGTAACAAAACCGGAGTGCGATGCCCCATTCGGGCTCTTCCAGTGAGCATTTGTACTCACTGCGCCTCCTGGTGTTTACGACGGTATGCGACCACACATACCGCCGTCCTTCCCGGGGTCGTCAGACCGAATGATTCAAGCTCCCACTAGCCGCCCGGGACCTCGGAAGCCCTTTTAAGTCGCCTCGTACGACAGGCCGGAGCTACCATAGCCCTATTCTAATCCCGGAACTACAAGGACATCTGTGACCAACCTTAGATACGGTCAGGTAAGACTGATTTTATCTTGACTACAGATATCCATGGTAGTGAGTTGCCACTTATTACATGGATATCATGTTCGTTCGCAACTTCTATATTATAATAATATCCAGAAGGGTTTAAATGTTTTGATTGGAAAAATTAGTACCTTACTAGGATCTAAACAGCACGAGACACAGAACTCAAAGATTTTACAGCAGTGGTTCTGCTGGCACGTCCTGCAGCTGTATCTCTTGTGTTCTGTATCAGTGTTGCAACACCCATTTTTTGCTATATCACTCCTTTGACATACGTAACCTGAAAGTATAATAACAGAAATTAAATATTAATAGGTGTAAATATATGAGTGTATGCATGAATGTGTATGATGCCAAAACAAAGTAAACTATAAACACAATTTTGTATTCTTGCATCCCAAAATCCCAAAATCCAATTGAATAAATCAAAGATAAACATTGACACATGAAATCAACTGATAGCTAATTTTATAATCAGATTATTTCAATTTTTTATCATTTATCTTTTCTTACAACTGCTATGTTTTTAAATGATGAAATGCAGCTCATACATATGCTTTGAGAAGGTGGTAGAACCAGTGTAGTTCGACCGGGGATGTACCACTGCCACACCTATTTCTAGTGTGAAGTATTTCTTGCGTTTCGATGGAAGGTTGTTGTTGTCGGTACACTTTTATGAGGCAACCATCATAGTCCTCGGAAGTTGCAACGCATCTGTGATTGGCTTCAGATGGAACCCATGTTCTGTATGAAGTTGATTACAGATGTCCATGGGTGGCAGTGACCACTTATCATCAGGTTGACTGCATGCTCGTTTGCTACTTCAATCAGATAAAGAAAAAAGATAAAGCTTTCATGTCCTTATACTTAACTTTATCGTTATCAAATACTTGGTTTGCAAAGTACCTAGTAGATTTTTTTAAACTGGATTACTCCACTAACAATAAGTAACAAGTATGTTCCACCAATTTGCACTTGGCCAGCGTGGTAGACTAAGGCCCTAAAACTCTCTCATTATGAGAGAAAACCTGTGCCCAGGACTAGAACAAAAATGGGTTGTACCCAATTCAAGCTATGATAAAGCTAAGCAAATAACTGGCGGTGGTACATCCCTGGTCGAACTATACTACTAATAAAAAGTAATGAATACATAAAATTATATATCAAAATTACTAGTCACTGCATCTCTAATTTTTATCATAACACCTGATGTGTAGCTACAATTTTACGCTGTTGAAAACATATGGCACATAAGTATGTATTAAATCATACTGATAAAAGTACTTACCTTTGTCATCAACAATAAATGATTTCCCTTGTAAAGAATTTCTACACATTTCATTTGTGTCATTGTGTTCTTGGAGAGTTCTCCACACAAACGGTTTTTGTTCCATAGATATATCTTGGTATGCCATGCTGCGATTGCTTCCCTAGAAATCATAATATCTAATATATAAAATTCTTGTATCACAATGTTCATTCCAGTGCTCCTCCGAAACTTATGCAAAACAGAATATAATTTTATAATTTTAGGTTATTTTTAATGAAATCTGTTAACAATGTTGCACAAAATAATTTGTTCTACAATAAGATATTACTGAAAATCATCAACATTTTGAATGAGAATGGAGGAAAACTCGTTGGATCCTTTTTGCAAAAGTAGAATTGTGGTAGACATGACCGAAGCGGGTGAGACTGTTGGAATAATCTAGTATTACTAATGTTGCACATAGCGCCATCGCAGAGTTCCCAAATTAGGGGTTTTTCCCACAAATTTAGGGTATAAATAAGTAGGATGGGGATTTTTAGGGGTGTAATATTTTTAGAGGTACTTTTAGGGGTTTTTATAACTTCAACATATAGGTATTTTTAAAGGGAAAAAAAAAAGGTCATGCACTACACCCGGAGACCCTTTTTTTTACGTCGTCATCATTACATACGTATCATTTACATTTAAGTGCTCAACAAAGTTAACAACATTACCACTTTGATACAGATTTTTCTTGATTTTGGGATTTGATGTTTATTACCAGTCTTTTAATATAAAAGACACTCCTAATGGTGGTTTAAAAACTTTTGCTTTAGTGGACTCCATTCAGCTAACATGCTCTTCAATACAAGAGGTGGTTTATCAATGCTATTGTAATGTAGCAATAGGTGTACAATGATGAAAGATTCGTCTTTAATTCTCCGTTCGAAAATAAGAAATAACTTAAAATACTAACCTCTCGTAGAAAACTGACAATGCAGTAGGTAAGCGACGAGGCAAATATTACACCTAGTACTAATGGTTTTCGTATAAATCGTAACAGCGCGGCATACCACATTTTAAAACAGTATTGTGTTACTTCTTTCTCACAGTAAATAGACCAATGAGGCAAACATTGTAAGTATATTAATAACATTCTTATTTCATTTGCTGCATCCTCGGTTTCACGTCATAGTGTACTTTCTCTGGAGTCAATTTCATTATAAGAACGATTTATGATTAATTAGCCCTGAAGATGTGTAACAGCAATTTATTGAATTAAATATACCTAATTTATCCAGTTAACTAATTTACGAAATCAGATATTTATCGTACGTTTATGAATGAAAGTTGAAACATTTTAATGAATTTGATACATGTCACAATTGACATAGGCAGTGACATAAATGATATTAAAGTTTCTTTTTTTATCAATCCTTACCTCGGATGATTGGTTTCTTGTCAATTATAAATATGTCGATAAAAACTTTTATTTCTATGTATATAACAAGCAGTTACTAGTGACTTCAGTTTTACTAGGTTGTCAAAACCAGCTAATGAGGTGTCCATACTTATAAAATTTGATGACCCTGTAACGTAAAAGTGAATATAAGTGCAAAGTGTTTTTATCAAATAATATAGAATAAGTGACAAAATACATTTGATAGACGTTCAAATTGTATGGTGTGCTGCGTTCCTTTATGACTTTTTATTTTAGCTTGCCCTGTGTGGATCAAACTTGTGTGTGATTAAACTTGACCACTTTCTTGTTGACAGAATGACAGATTAACCATACATTTTGTTAGTTCTTCATACGTCAAATTCCGAGCTGTTTGTTGTGATAAGCAGAAGCAAAGAGTAAATTATCATACAGGAAAAGGTACACTCTTGCGGGATATTTAAGCATCTCGTTTAAAAGCGCCCTCTGCATTTCGTTGCGCGCAAAAAATCGCATGGCCTATACATACCTACCTAAATATTTACCATAATGGTGTATACTGTTTATTAGAGTGTACCTATATGTTGGTATTAATTGAAAACTTATTTTACTTGTACTTCAGTATTAAAAAGGGTTGTAAAACTAAACTCATAGTTAATAATCAGCGCATTTTTTATTTTTATTATTTTTGTGTTTATCACATTATCTTTGTGCTACAAGTTTGGTTTCGTCGATACCATTGTATCTTCACTGCCAATATGTATTAACTGACCTACACCAGCTATATAACAAAATAAATAATACTGTTATACAAAATATTCCTGTAATTTCATTTTGTTCCGAACATTTGAATGGAAAGTTGAGTAATAAATTAGCCAAAGAGAATAAGTCTCTGTAAGTTTTTTTTGTACTATAAGATTCCGTAATATTTTGCATGGAAACAATTTTAAACGCACTAGCTGGAGATTTTGAGGCAGTGAAACCGGCACTAAAGTCCCAAATTATAGCAAATAACAAATACTAGCGCACACGCATTCGCAACCACCATATTAAATTTTGTAATTAGAATATGTCAAAGCCAGGTTTACCAAGTCTCAAAAATGTATTCCCCTAAAGCCTTCATTAAAAAGCCCTAAAATCCCCCGTAATGAATTATTAATCGGAATTCTTCGTGGCAACCTGAACTGATGACGAAAAAAAAAGGTCTTTGGGTGTAGTCACTACACATGAAAAAAATAAAAAGGTCATGCACTACACTGTAGTGCATGACCTTTTTATTTTTTTCATCGTGAGGCATGATTATATAGCCTATTTCCCTTTAAAAACACCTGTATGCCTAAGTTATAAAAACCCCTGAATATACCCCTAAAATTTTACACCCCTAAAAATCCCCATCCTACTTATTTATATATCTATATATATATCATAACAATTACAAAAAAATGTATAACCTATAGTAACTAGAATTATTTATGTAACATTTCTGTGAATAGCAAGCAGAGTTTTTATTTGTCGAATCTCGACCACTGCCAGAGCAACTAAGTAGGATAATTTTGAATTTGCTACATATACCATCGTTTGTACAAAATCATGATAGCTGGATACTGAGTAAATACAAGACATATCATTTTACCTTACGTAACAACACTTTAATCAGTTTGCTAAGGGTTGTGAAAACTACACTTAAAGCAGTCGTACTCTAAAACGAAAGAATGCCAATAAATCAACAACGGAATAGTGTAACAAATACTTCATAACACAAAGGAATGTCATGAATAGCCAAATTTATTATGGTATTTCTTAGTTTTGGTTATTGTAAGTGTTGACTAATCTCAAGTGAAGTATCGCGTTGAGCGATATCGCTTATGGATTTTGTTACGAGTTACAAAAAAATTTAATATCCCACTTATGAATACACTTGAACTTTGTTTACAAGTTGGTTTTAAGTGTAAGTGGCCATAAATCGAAAAAGGTCGAAAACAGTGTGATACAGCACAATACTTATACTATCACTAGCTGTTTTTCAATTTACAAACAAGATACTAGAATATTTAAATGATAAATATTACGCAGTAGGAATACTCCTTGACATGACCAAAGCATATGATAGAGTAAATCACGTAATCTTATTAGAGAAATTATGGAATATAGGGATCAGAGGACAGGCACATAAGTGGTTTAAATCATATTTAGCCAGCCGGAAACAATATGTCAATATAGAATTTAAAAATTAGAAAACCAAGACTATCGAACAATACAAGTCCACAGAAAAAATAACCTTTAATTCAATTCCGCAAGGTAGTGTGCTAGGTTATATCCTATTTTTAATTTACATTAATGATTTATCAACACAATTAAATTATAATATAATTTTATTTGCTGATGATATTTCCATAATTTTAAAAACAAAAAACGAGTTTAAACTAACTGAACAACTTAATTATATATTTCATGACATATCTTATTGGTTAGAAAATCATAATTTAATAATTAACTATGATAAGACAAAAATAATGCAATTCTATCCAATTCAAAAACGAGCTATGAATTTTAATTTCTGTTATAAAAATAATGATATTGAAATAGTTGATAAATTTAATTTATTAGGTATAAATTAGACTCAAATATGACATGGAATGCACACATTGAGATTATTAAAACTAAATTGAATAATTTGTATACGGGTTAAGAGAAATTAAAAAATGCACAAACATAGATGTTGCGCTATCAGCGTACTATGCGTGTCTTCGCGTGGCTAAAGTATGGAATTATTATTTGGGGAAATGCCACAAATGCAAATGATTTATTGATTTGTCAAAAAAAATGTATTCGTGCGATAGCAAACATTAATTTGCGTAACAACTACTGCCAACCATGGTTTAAAAAACTAAAAGTGCTAACGTTTCCATGCATATACATATTAGAAATGGTGATGTTTGTGCGTAAACAACGCCATTTGTTTGAATTAAGTAATTATAGGGACAATACGCGGCGCGAACAAAAATTATTATACCCTCCAAACAAAAAGCTAGCAGTAGTGACAAAAGCCACACTCTGTATGGCCATAAAGTTATATAATAAACTACCTTACCAATTAAAACAAATAAAGAAAGACCACATATGTGCCAGAAAATTAAAAAATATATTAATAGAAAAATGCTATTACACGTATGACGAATTCTTAAACGATGATTTAAAAATGTAAAAAAAAAATTTAAACAAAAAATACAACCGACTTCCATGCCATGTAGTTTCGTCATGATCCAGCAAAATATGGTGAGCGCCGACTTCGGGACTATGTACTAAGTACTGTGTTTGCTTTTATGTGGCATGGAAGTCGGTTGTATTTTTTATTTAAAAATTTTTTTTTCACGCTTTTCAGTGACGATAAAATCAGTTATACGAGACCGTGTAATACATAGTATCCATAAGACTGCACAGTGCATACATAAATGGAAACGGTAATTTAAAATCAACCTTAAATGACAAGTCAAACAAAAGCTAAGCGATATCTTACATTACTGTCACAGTGCATGTGAACGGAGCGCAACCGCTCGCAGGGCGCTGCCGCGCCCTGCTCGCTTAGTTTCTATATTTTCTTTTAAGTTCCAACCTAACCTAACCCATCCTATGTAAAAAGGTTGGCAGTACTCCTGCATCGTCCAGGTAATTGTATTCAAAGTGGAATTTATGATCATAATTATGTCCTTTCCGGAACTCATTGTTTGTATTGCGAACAATAATTACCAAACACACTTACTTTAGGCAGTCTGTGTACCTATATTATTAGGGTTAAAGAGTTGAAGGTAACTATAATTATTATTCGTTGCTTCTGTTTATGTAACTCCTAATATATTCGTAAGGGCCCCATATTACTATCACCTGTGGGTTAGATAGGCAGTACCACTGAATAAAAGCCCAGTTAAAGATAACGGTTTCCATAAGTCATCTCTTCTTAGCATTTCTTCAATAAATCCTTAAGCACTAAATAGCCAACTTCTATGGCTTGGGCTTACAGTACCCTGCAGCATAAGGAGTTGAAGGTCAATTTTCTTATCATACGTCTTTGCTTTGTTAATATATTACATTTCCATAAGTATGAAATGGCCAACGCCTATGCTTTAAGCCTGAAGTACCCGTGCATCATCAGGGCTGAAGAGTTGAAGGTCAAAACTATCATGTTATATCTTTGCCTAGTAATCTCATTACATATACGTAAGCACCATATGGCCAACGCCTATGGTTTAAGCTTGAAGTACCCCAGCATTATCAGGGTTGAGGAGTTGAAGGTCAAATTTTTCATGTCATATCTTTTCTTAGTAATCTCATTACATACACGTAAGTAACAGATAGCCAACTTCTATGGCTTGGGCTTGCAGTACCCTGCATCATCAGGGTTGAGGAGTTGAAGGTCCAATTTTCCACTGTATTTAATCTCATTTTAAATGCGTAAGCATGAAATAGCTAGGTTTTATGGCTTAGGCATTCAATACCCCTGCATCATCAGGATCGAGGAGTTGAAGGTCCAAGTTTTCGTCGTATACCTTTGCTTAGCAATGTTATTAAAAATCCGTGAGCAACAAATGTCTAACGTTTATGGTTTAGGCCTGCAGTACCCCTGCATCATCAGGGTTGAAGAGTTGAAGGTCAAATTTGTCATCGTACATTTTTGCCTTGCTATCTTATTATTTATCCGTAAGCACCAAATGGCCAACACCTACAGCTTTTGCTTACAGCACCCTGCATCATCAGGGTTGAGGAGTTGAAGGTCTATTTTTTTATCATTTGTATTTGCTTAGTATCGTTATTACATACACATAAGCACCAAATGGCCAACCCCTATGGTTTAGGCTTGAGGCACCCCTGCATCATCAGGATTGAGGAGTTGAAGGTCAAATTTTTCATCACATGTCTCTGCTTAGTAGTCTTATTACATATATGTAAGCACCAAATAGCTAATGTTATAGTTTAGGATAGCTGTAACCCTGCATCATCAGGATCGAGGAGTTGAAGGTCACATTTTTCGTCAAGCTATATAGGCATAGATATATAATACATATTCCAAGTTTCATAAGAATCGATTTGGCAGAAGCCGAGTTATCGCAAATTATCTAAAAAACTTGAGGAGTGGTGGTGGTTTCCACCCCATAACTCAAAGAGTTAAGCATCACAGCATACCTATGTCCAAGAGAAAAAGTTGCGTGACAAAATTTCCTATCAAATGAAAGAAAGAAAATGGAAATCGGTTAAGAAACACCCAAGTTATTCAAGATTTTAAGAAACCGACATTTTCCAATTTTCCGGGAAAACCGCCGAAAGGTTTTCATTTTCCTCAATATGGGACTGCCTGTGAAACTAGCCGCATACAATGTCGTATGAATAGTGTCGGTAGGTCGACGATTTCTAGCCATTTCGCCCGAACATACATAAAAAAAAAAAATATATACGTGACGAATAGATAACCTCTTTCCTTTGGGAAGTCGGTTAAAAATACAAAAAATACTTAATCTTCTAAAGTTATCAGCATTGTAATATAGTGTCTAATTGTCTTTTAATGATAAATACGAGTATGTGTGTGCCATACATTTAGAACGCCTTAACCGGCATATTAAATTTTTGGCGCCCATTTCTTTTTTTGTTTTTAAACATCTTATGTAATCAATATTATTGTAACCCAAAAATTGACTAAATAAAGATCTTTCTTTCTTTCTTTCTTTCTGTAATGACTGAGTGCCGTGAGGCAGTCCGTGCGACCGTCGTAACTTGAATGCCCACCTTAAGACATTGAATGTTCTATTAAGACATATAAGACCATGCAATTAATAAAGGTTGGCATTCACGTTAGGACGGTCGCAAGAACTACGGTCGTATGCGACAAGTTCGATCGTAAATGGCTTGGTCCTAAGGTACGACCAAAAGCATTTTTTTAAATTCATGTCGCAGGTCCGTTGAAGTATTCAGCTTGAACTGTTGTTGCACGGACTGTGGTAGCTGGATCTTTGCTGGAGAGCTCTTAGCACCCCCTGCCCCGCACCATAGCCTTACCATACTTACCTTGGCCGCTACCATTGGAATAGCGGGGCTGCTGGGGACTGGGGGTCAAGGTTTCTCTGCACCTTTCATTTTGGGGGGGTTTGCCGATAGTCACCGCGCCTGGCACGCGTGTTGGTGACCGCGGTAGATGTAAGACTTACGCAAGGAGATGCTGCTGCCTGGATTTTTGTTCATTAGTCGCCTCTTGCAATATCCACGGGAAGACAGGGGGTGGTGCTATGCAAGACCGACACCACACGACCAAGAGCCTTCTTACTGAGAGGAAAATTAATTTATTGCTCCATGATGGCGTTTGCATTGAAAGACTTGTGTGGAAGGGACTACCACAAGGGCCAGTACTAAGCCCACTATTGTATAATATTTACATGTGCTCACTGCGTGTAGGTGTGTATAGATGAAGCGTCGTAATTGAAACAGCCAATAGTGCGAACTGAGTTATTCCGTGTACATGTACATCGGTTGCAAACTAACTGACTAACTTAAATATTACGTGCGACATACATATATTAATTGTGCTCGGCACATCACTTCCCCATTTATTTAAAAAACAATATGCATACTGAAAAATAAAAAAAATAAAAAAAGTAATAAAAATGTAAAAAATAGTATCAAATGGGTACAAAAATATATAGTTAAAAATCTAGAAAAAATGTATATAAGTACTCATTATATTAACTAGTTTTTCATAAAGTTCTATTGTATTAATACACTAATTTAGGTTCACGGCACTCTCACTTAACACGTCACAAAACACATTATTTTCAAATGATGACATGCTGATGATGGTGCTGATGAGCGATGATGCATATGAAGTTATTTCGTTGATGAGATCACTTTAAACTATATAAAACGCAAATCTGCGTACTGTCTCTAATAATTCGAGTAGCCCTGGTAATCTAATATATAAAATTCTCGTGTCACAATGTTCTTTCCCGTACGCCTCCAGTTAACGATTCTAATAAAACGGAAAACGGCTTCACCGATTCAATGAAATTTTGTGAGTATATTGAGTAGGTCTGGGAATCGGCCGACATCTATTTTTCATACTCCTGAGTGATAAGGGTTGTCCACCCTTAACATTAATTTAATTTTTTACTAATAAATCTGTATAGATTATTATTAACAGTGAATAGAATTAAAGTTATAGTGAAGATAACGACATCAAATTATCAAAATAATTACAACAAAGTATCAACAATGTCGATAAGTGTTGATTTATTTGGATTCTATAATACAATTAACAGTCTTAAAATTACATACAATTAAGATAAGAACCACGAAAATATTAAATCAATTTGTAAGTATTTTTTTTCCATGTTTACATTAGTTTATAAAAATCCGAAGCTGTGTATGTGTATTTTGTTATCGTTTTACGAAAGATGTGATTTGTTATTTTTTGTGTTTAATTTACATGGTTGATCGATTTAAACTTATGCATTGTTCTAAACTGATTCTTTTTATCACAGATATGACTTAAATTTAATAATTTTTTTCACCGTTCAAAGTGAAAAAATATAATAGGATGAAATCCATTACAAAAGGAAGAGAAAAAATGTGTGCGTGTACTAGCGTACACTCGTAAGAAGTGAAACTTCTTTATGACGTTATTTTTCAAAAAATAATTAGTATATAATTTACTATGCAACTTTACAGAAATTGGTTAAATAAAGTTAAATTAGATAAAGTTTATTAAAAGGCTTTTATTAAACTATCTAATAATCTAATCTATAAAATAATCTATCTAATATCACGCGTGGTAGGGATAAGAAAAAGATGGCGCGTAACGGAAAAAAAAGATGTCGCGTAATAGAAAAAGATGGCGCGTAACGAAAAAATGTTACACTAAATTTTTTTCCAACCCCGATAAAGAAGTTTCACTTCAAAAATACTAGTCCTGTAAAAAAAATTGAATGGCAATGTTGTAGGTAATAATAAGATCTACAAATTTTGTATCCATACTTTTTTCATTTAACCTCAATATGGATGTGAAAAATTCAAGTAACTCAGGTTTTGCTTTTTCACTTTTGTCTTACAAAGAAATATATTTTTAAGGAAATTTCGTAAAAACTTACCTTTTAATGTTCTAAATATACATTTTTTTATTTTGAAATATTTATTCTTTCATCTTCGACAAAATCGAAAAACCACCCTTATTTTCAATGGAAAATTCATGGACTAAAATATCTGGTTTTCTTAAAACTTAGGGAGGCATTTTGTTCTTATAAATCTCTGCTTTCTGAAGGTGTAAAAATATAGACATACGTTACCTACTATGGTAAATGCAGTATGCTGCATGTATGATATGTCAGAAAATTCAAAAAACCTCAAGATAAAATAAAATTAATGATGCCTTCACAGTTTTATCATCTACCTATGTCATATTTATTTATTATATAAATTATAATATTTATGTAGACGAACGATGTTTACCGATAATACCGACATACCCTCTCACTGCCATAGACTCCTACCGACATAGACTCTCTAAATTAACAAGCTGAAGTGGGAATGGGCCGGCTACATCGCTCGTAGGACAGATAACCAATAACCTTATAAATAATTAGCATTTTAGTATATCTAATATTATTATGTTTTTTTTTATCGTAATCTTCCATGATTGTTTATTTTTATGTGTTATTAATTGTTTGCTTTTACATAAAGTTTGCTGCATGAGAGATGAGACACACCCACACACATTATTTATTAAAAAACAATGTATTTGTGGGAAACTGATTACCGCTAAACGTTAAGACGTAAATTTACTTGATAAAGAATTTGGATCCTGAAAGAGAACAGTCACTATTTACAAAACCGTAATTAACCAGAGAGCTAATACTGAGTAGGCTGAGCTATAAAGGTACATAGACAGAAACGGCATTGGTCTGTATTTTGATTCGTAGCGTCGATCTGGTGGGTCATCACAAAGACTTTTTCTGAACGCAAAGCATTGCGATTTTAAAAGAATACAGAATGGTTGGTCTTCAGTTCAGGTCAGAAATATGAGAGAGAGGTATTTTAAACCAGTTTAGAGAGGGTAAATTTATAAATGACGTCGTCGGTCGCGGTGAAAACGTCACTCATGACGTCACGACTTACGCCCACGCGACGCTTACGACGACCCATCTAACAAGGTGACCCACCTTGTTAGATGGGTCGTCGTAGTGATCGTTCCAGTAGAGAATACGTCAGTGAAGCTAACAAGCTAATGGAACGGGAAAACCTGCGGTCGTGTGCGTGCGCTTTGTGAACGTCTAATGGAACGCACCCATTGTAGTGTCGCAATTGTTCGGTAGGTTGTTTTGGGACCATTAAGAAAATGTCAGTAATTAGCGAGCGAGAGTCAGTGTTAATTAGAGAGCTTAATAAAATAACAAGGTGATTTATTTATTATTAGAGGTCCCTAATCACGGTAGTTTCTTAGAATTCTTTAGATAAAATAAATTTATTTATACGTTTATACGAATACTTTTTAAAAATGTTTGTGTTGTGATTAAACTTTAGCACCTTGTAGATACACCCTGGTTACCTACATCCTCACACTAAGATATTGTTTAAGGTTTTTCTAATGTATTTTATATTTGCTTTTAACATTTTGATTTGAAATTAATTTTATATTTTCTTATTAATACCAATGGATATTAATATGTGTTTTCAGGACATACTGCTAAGTCAGAATGCAAATTATTTTCACCAAACAATGTATGAAAGCATACCTATCCCTTCGTGCTTATAAAGCATTCACTTATCAGCGTCATAATATATTTGGTTATTGTAATCACCGGAGATAACAACATTTCGATGGACGGAAATAATCGTTATCATTATTGACATTTCCTTATCTATGGTCAAAGTTCACATAATACTCGACCAAAACAATTAGACGCATGACAGTTGAAACGTCATTTGAACTAGGGATTTCCCATCCCGATACGAAGTATATTCTATTACCAAATACCAAGAGTATGTAGGTATACCATTATTAAAACATACGCCATAGTGGTGTATGTTCAATAGTGATCTATTTATTGAAAAACTCATGTGTTTAATATATTTGCAAACATGAAATATTATCTTGATTATTTTTTGTGTAAGAGACTGATGCCTGTTGCAGCACACACTCGATTTTCAACTCGGGAGACTGGAATACTGAGAACATGCATCTTCCCTTGTTAAAAAAATACATATTTTGAATATAAGAGTCTTTTCTCCTCCACGAATAGTCTTTTTCCTACCCATTTTGAGGTTTATTGACGAATAGATAATCTACAAATTTAATAATAGCTTTACAAATTTAACAATCACTCATTAAACTAATATTATAACGAAATAACATTAAACCCGTGCTGGCTAACGTAAACACCTAGACGATACACACTGCACGACACTAGGGCATGCGCGGGGACAGAAGCGAGTTGCGGGGTACGGAACTGCTTTTGTTTCTTGCGCCTAATTGTTGTGGTCACGTATACTATTGACATGCACAAATATTTGTCCTTTATTATTTTAATTTAAATACCTTACTTTTTAAATAACTCTGAATACTTTTTGTATTCAGAGTTATTTAAAAAATACAAAAAGTATCCAGAGTTATTTAAAAAGTATGCATTACGGATGCAACTCTTATTGTCCGTTAAGCAAGTACCTTTTTTTTTGCGTTCTTGAGGGGGAAACCTTCAAAAGGTACCCGACGCCGTGGTAGCGACGCAGGGTTATGTGGGAGCTTTATCGTACTAAAACCCCCCCGGTGGCCGTCCTCGGCGCTATAAAGAGGACTCCGGGATCTCGAAACGACCATCCACCGGAATCCTCTGAGCGCTTTGCCCCATTAGGCCCCTCCCAGATGGGCGGCTGGGCCCACCGCTCCGTCTAGTCTTTACGACGGTATGCGACCACGCATACCGTCGTCCTTCCCGGAATCGCCTGACCGAACGGTTCGAGCTCCCTCTCGAGCCGCCCGCAACCCCAGGAGCCCCCTTTTTGTCGCCTCTTACGACAAGCAGGGGATACCGTAGTCGTATTCTATTCCCCGACTACAGGGAAACTAGGGTACCTAAAATATCTCTTTAGTCGTACACTTTGACAAGGTGGTAGAACCAGTGTAGTTCGTTAGTGTAGTAGGAAGTACCACCGCCACACCTATTTCTAGCGTGAAGCATTTCTTGCGTTTCGATAGGAGGGTGTGGTTGCCGGCACACTTTCACATGAGGCGACCATCATAGTCCTCGGGAGTAGCAACGCATCTGTGATTGACTTCAGATGGAACCCATGTTCTGTATGAAGTTGATTACAAATGTCCATGGGCGGCAGTGACCTCTTACCATCAGGTGGACTGCATGCCCGTTTGCTACTTCAGTCAAATAAAAAAAAAAAAACTCTTGGCAGAGTGGTCGTAGCATAAAGATGACGACTAGTCAGTCGTCACAGCTGTCTTTACCAGCAGCTCTTGCACTTCTTCGCCACCGGCTTCTATTAAGGGCATTGCGGCTACACTGGACAATCGAGCACTGTGTGGTAGTTTTTAGAAGGCCTGTCCAGCGTGTTGGAGATCTACCGCGTGACCTCTTTCCCTCCACCTGACCCTGAACTACCAGCCGTACCAACGAGTTTTCGTTTCTGGTTAAGTGAGCAAAATATTATAAAACCTAAATTATGTATAGTTTGATTTGTAAACAGCACAGCGCTCAAAGTCTGGAAGTCTTACCAAAAATCTATTTCACTTTGAAAACTATGTTGTGAACACATTTTGTTTAGTATATATTAAATAAGTATATTGATGGTCGACAAATACCTTCAAAAGCATTGCAACCATCATTCGAGAATATTCGGAGACTGGTACACGTAAATGGGATTGATGTGATGATGATTTACTGTGTTAAAAGCTGTTTGTTAGCATTTGATCTAACAACAACTTTGTCTTTAAACTCCATGACTCATTGAAATCTCATAAAGCATGGCATTGTAAGGGTAGAACTTAGGTTTGAATCAATTGTCATCGATTATTAAGTGTACATTGTATGCTAAGATTGATAGCGTTATTGAAATTGATAAGAACCGAAATGTAACTGTTGACGACAGGAGTTAAGATAAATTTGTATACTTACATGTAAGTAAAACCCTGATAAATGTAACGTATTATACATATTTGAATTAACTCGAATGAAACACATTCGAGTTAGGGGTCATCCATTAATCACGTGATGTTTTTTTTGGCATTTTTTGACCCCGTCCCCCTTGGTGATACCTGGTGAGGTTTAAGACTACCCCTCCCCCTTCCCCCTATATCACGTGTATTTTTTTGTACCGGAAAAGAATCTATTTTTTTATTTTTTTAAAAATACTGGTATAAGTATCGACTAATTTTATTTTATTTATAGTACGCGTTTGACTAAAAATAAATAAATGTAACGCCGCTTTTTCGTTGAGTATCGCGCGTTTGCCGAAAAAATAAGTACACGTGATATATTACTTTACCCCCCTCCCCCCTTGTGATATTTCGTGATTTTTTATGGACCCCTCCCCCTCCCTTTCGAGCCTCACATGATTAATGGACAGCCCCTTAAACCATTTGGATAATTTAGCTCTCCATTTGTAAATAGTTTAAAGTACCTATCAGAGGTATCGATAAGTAGTCATGGCACGATAAATACAATTGAGCTTCAGAAGTATTTAAGTAAAATTCATTGTAGCTTGAAAAACAATGTCTATGCGTCAAGCCGATAAGAGTTCAATATACTTGATAAATAATTTTGACTCTGACAGTGAGTGGAGATGTGCGTAAACAGAAATCACATTGGTGGGCATTTTAATTCCTACGGTCGACCGCTAACAGGCTGTCACAATTACTTTTTAGAAAGAACGTAATGTATGTTTTTCCTATTTTAAAGTGATTTTATTAAAAAATTAGGTTATTTTTTTCTATTTTCGTTTTATTTAATATTATTATTAGTATCATAATAATTGTTTTTTAACCGACTTCCCAAAGGTTATCATCTATTCGTAATGTGTATTTTTTATGTATGTGACGGTCCCATATTGAGGAAAATGAAAACCTTTCAGCAGTTTTCCCAGAAAATTGGAAAATATCGGTTTCTTAAAACCTTTAATAACTTGAGTGTTTCTGGACCGATTTTTTTTTTCATTCGATAGGAAAAAATGTCGCAGAACTTTTTCTCTTGGACATGTGTATGCTGCGATGCTTAATTCTTCGAGTTATGGGGTGGAAACCACCAGCGCTCCTCATGTTTTTTAGATAATTTGAGATAACTGAGGTTTTGACAATTCGTTTCTTATGAAACTTGAAATGTGCATTAAGTATCTACGGTTTATCCCTGTAGTGCCGGGATCAGAATAGGGCTACGGTATCCCCTGCCTGTCGTAAGAGGCGAGTAAAAGGAGCTTCAGAGGTTGCGGGCGGTAAGAGTGGGAGCTTGAACCGTCCAGCCAAGCGACCCCGTGTAGGACGACGGCATGTGTGGCCACATGCTGTCGTAAACACCAGGAGGCTCAGTGTGTACAATGCTCACTGGTAAGAGCCCAAAGGGGGCATCGCGCTCGGAGGACTCCGGTTGTGTTCGATTGGAGATCCCGGAGTCCTCCACGCAGCGCTGAGGATGGCCACCCGGGGGTTCATACTTACGCATTTATGATAAAATTGAAAAGATGTAAGTTAGAATATTAACGGTGGCTTGCGGTAAAATTTTACCTTCAACTCCTCAACCCTGATGATGCAGGGTTACTGCAAGCCTAAAATACAAAAGGCTATTCAGTGTTTTATTAAGGGGATTTATTAAAGAAATGCTAAAAAGATATGACTTATGAAAATCCTCAACTCTTTCATTTCATTCATTCAGTGGTACTGCCTAACTAGACCACAGGTGATAGTAAGTTGACCCTTACTAATATATTATGAGTTTAATTAACAGAAGCAACGATTAACAAGGTGAATTTCTACTTTTCAACACTAATAATAACACCTCACCTAAAAATTCTCTACCACATAACTTTGACTTAAACGATTTAAATCGTCATTTTTCTGTTACTCATTGCATTGATAGCAAAACAAAAGAAACTACTTTAAATCACCTTTCTCAGATTCCCAATCCAAATTCTACCTTATTTATGCTTAGTTAATTTTCGGATCGCGATGTGAAGAAAGCAATACTCTCCATCTCCTCAAATGCGATAGGTAGCGATTGCATTAGCCGTAATATGATCATCCCTCTCCTTGACTTACTTCTTCATACTATTACACTTATGGTTAATAGTTCCATCCAAGCTAATTCCTTCCCTACTTCTTGGAAAGATAATATAATTCCCATACCCAAAAAATCCAGTCCTACCGAATTTGTTGATTTTAGACCTATATCTATATTACCTTTTTTGTCCAAATTTCTCAAGCGCCTTATCCATAATCAGCTTAGCTCCTTTCTTTCGACTCATGCCCTAATAAATCCTCTTCAGTCCGGTCTGTTCTGGCCATAGTACGGCTACCTCCTTGCTGAAAATCACTGATGATATTCGCATGGGGATGGATAATCAACAGCTGACGGTGTTAACACTGCTGGATTTCAGCAATGCATTCAACACTGTTGATTTTGACATCCTCTTGTAGGTTTGCGTTCTCACATATCTTCGACGGCTATTGGTTACGGATGATTGGTTTCATAGTTACTTGTACGGGCGCCGGCAGCGTATTCAAATTGATGACAAATTTTCATACTGGTCGAGTACAACTTTCGGCATACCGCAAGGTGGCGTGTTATCTCCTCTCCTTTTCACCATGTTTTTTAATTATATTAGTCTACGTTTAACTTCTCTCTACCATCTATATGCAGACCATTTGCAAATTTACAACCAAGCTTGCCTTAGCAACTTGCACAGCGCCGTCAAGATAACTAACAAGGATTTGGCTTGTATTTCTATTTGGACCAAAAACTGGATTAAAATTAAATGCCACCAAATCAAAGGCAATTATTATAGGGAGCTCGTGGCTGGTTGCCAAAGTTGATTGGCACCAGTTAACGCCCATAACACTGGACGTTGTTATTCCTTACAGTATAAGGTAAAAATTTGGGAATCTACATGGACCAGCATCTTTCGTGGATTATACAGATCTCAGAAGTCAGTAGGAAGCTTTTTGCAGCTGTGGGATCTCTTCGCAAACTAAAAAATGTTTTACCTATTCCCACAAAAATTATGCTTGCGCAATCTGTACTTCTACCAATACTTGATTATGCTCATGTGTGTTATCCTGCTATTACCGAAGAGCAAATTAACAAGCTTGAGCGCCTTCTAAATATTTGTATATGGTTCATATTTGGTTTACGAAAATATGACTATGTATAAGAGTATCGCGCTAAACTCAAGTGGCTCCCAATTCGTCTTCGCCGAAATGCTTACATTCTATCTCCTCTGTACTGTTTACTATTTAATCCGACCTCTCCAACGTACCTCAAGGAACGTCTTCCTTTTCTTCACTTGTCCCATAATAGATCACTTCGCTCCACTCAAAACCTTACTTTCTACACCCCTTCCCACTTAACTGCTTTCTACATAAAATCCTTTACTGTGTCAGCTATTCATCTGTGGAATTCTCTTCCTATATCTATTCGTTATGCCTAATCCCTTTATTTCTTTCAAAAATCTTGTCAAATCCTATTACCTAAACCTCTAACTCTATTTCTGTTTTTCAATTCTCTTCTTACGCTTTTTGCTATCTTTCAACTTAATTATTTTTATGATTCGTTGCTGTGTTTAATTTTTATAGTTAATTATTTAATTTGTATATTGCTCTAATTCCTTATTCTGATTTTTGCACCCTACCTTAACTCTATTTTCATCTTTACTCTAACTCCGAACCCTAAGGTTGTCTGGAAGAAATCGCTGTTTAGCGATAAGACCGCCTTTTGTATTTCAACATTGTAATCTTATTGTATTACTTCATTTTTTTTTGGGTACAATAAATTTGGGTATATTATTATTATTATTATTAATAATAATATTAAAGGTATACAGCCTGGCTAAACTATGTGAGTTTGGTACTTATTGTTCACAATACGATACAATGGGTTCCAGAGAGGACATATGATAAAAATTCCACTTTGAATACTATCACCTTGACGATGCAGGAGTATTGCCAGCCTTTTTACATAGGATGGGTTAGGTTAGTTTGGAACTTGTCCCCCTCGAAGGGATCTCCACTTTTTCGTGGTGAGGGGGTTCAGTAAGCGTGGCTTGGGGCGCCGCGGTGAAGCTAAGAGGGATCCCAGGGAGGGGACGCTTCGAGTGGGCTTGGCTGGAGGCCCGCTCCGGATGCATCCGAGGCGGCTGCGGGGGACGGTGTTTTCTGTCCTCCGCAGCCAGAAGGGGTCGCGGGAGGAAAGGTGTCTCGATGTGTCGTTGCCGTGCACCCTGTCTCCCACGACCAAACGGGGGCGCACCGTCGGATGCGTTGGCGGTGGGGCCGCAGAGGAAGAGGAGATGCGGTGTGTCGTTGCCGTCCTCCCTGTCCTCTGCGGCCGTTTGGTGGTTTGCGGCGGAACCAGGGATCGGATCCGCCGCTGGGTGTGGGAGGTCGGTGCCTTTGCGGGTGTCGGTTTGCCCGTGCCCACGGCTCCTGGGTGGCGGTCTCGCGGTTGGTCCATCGCCCTGCGGATGGGAGCCTTGGAGGTAAGACGCGTCTTTGTGTTTTCTGGCGCGCCTTCCTGTTGGAGGGGAGCTCCATGCTCCACGCGAGGGGGTTGCGGAAGCGACTAGGCACCGGCGGGTTCGCGGATGAATGTGAAAGCGCGCCCGTGTTCCCGCCAAACGGTGCGGAGGTGAAAACACAGTGGGGGTTTAGCCGGTAAGAGTCCGGCATAATCCAGCTGCTGCCTCGGGCGGCTGGGTATCCATGAGGATTACCCACTTAAAAAAAAAGGTTGGAACTTAAAAGACAACATAAAAATCAAGCAAGCAGGGCGCGGCAGCGAAATATGTTGAGCGTAATCATATCGTAATCATAATCAATCGTGCATGTAATTAAAAAATAAATTCCAGTCCTGCAAACAATATTTTGTTTGGAAATTCCAGTTGAAGTCGAAAATACGTAAATTTGTATACTGTCCCTAATAATTTGGCCAGCCACTGTAATATAATTTGATTGGTCTTCAGTTTGTGGAGAATATATATTATATAGTCTTACAGACCTACTTGCATTGTCGTCAACCCATTATTGTCCCACTGCTGGGCACGGGTCTTCTCTCGGAATGAGAGAGTTATAGGCCATAGTCCACCGCGCTGGCCAAGTGCGAATTGGTGGACATTACTACATTGGTGGACATCTACTTGCATTACATGTATTCAAGTTGGGAGATTATTCAAGTCTTTTTTGTGAGGATATGTTGATAAACGATATTGTAGTATCACAATTGTTCAAAAAGTTAGTATGGGAATAATAAACAATGTCAGTACAAAGATTATTATTATGCGCATACCCCGGAAATTACCCGACACGTCTAATGACTCATGTCATGTTATGAGCACAGCGAGCGGTAATTAGATAAGTATGGTCGTAGCGTGCATAATGAGACAGACGGGAAGTGATTAGATAGTGAGTTAGTGGTCGTTATTCATAAAAGCTAACGTCGTAAGGGAGATAGCGTAAAAGAAATCGATTCGGCGGCGAGAGGACGAGGAACGTCTGGTGAATCGCTATTACTGTTGCTTGATATACGAAAAAATTGCACAAAGCTTTGCCACACGCTTTTCCACATTAATATTAGGATTATTCGTTCATTGTTGTTTTCAGCTTATTTTAAGAGTTACTTTTTTCCTTTTTATACTGAAATGCTTCAAAAGCACGTTTTTATCAAGTAGTTTAAACTATATTTTTAATGTTATTTTTATGATAAAACTATTTATGTATAAACCAGTTGATAGGTTTTAAAAGAAAAAGAAGAATCACGTGTTTTCTCTTTTCAAGTTTTGGCTATTGCTGTTAGCAGTAATAAAAGACTGTAACCTTGGTAAAGCATTTGTTTTATTTAATAATTGTAAAGTATAAATAATTGTATTTATTAGGTTTCTAACCGCTTATCAAGTAATAGTACATCCATTAGATAAACGTCTTAATAGTACCTAATGTAAATTCATACATTAGTAAAGAATGAGCTTACAACTTCATTGTTGTCAGGGCTTATGTAACCACTATCTGTAGATGTTGATCTTATAGGTACGTGTAGATATGCCGCTTTATTTTGTTCTGCCTGACAAGCTATCGTATTTATATTTAAATTGATTTTATTTCTAGCAATAGTGTCATTTGCTTTGTTGACTTCTGGATTGTTTATTGTTGCTTGCCGATTTTGCCTCTTTATATTATCTAACATCTCGGTACTAACGTTCACACTAATTTCATTACCAGGACTCCCGAACCTAAAGATGCACGTTTGCTGATCTTGCAATAAACATTTTCGTGCTGGTTTCCGTTTTCTCACAATTTTTTTACATGTCTTAGCATTCAGAGTATGTTCGTTTGATACTAATTTAGACATATTGTTATTTTCTTCTGGCCTAATATTATTGTCCATTATTCTTCTTTCTGCCCACTTTATTAGTACGTCATAAATATTATGTATAGCTTTATCGGTAACATTTAATTTTTCTCTGTTTGCCATACATGTGGTTATAAAAAGAAATTCATTCGTAAACTTTTTGTTATGTTTTTGTGGTAATATCTCGTGCGATACTATATCGAAAGAAAGAGCACAATAATATTCACTGGCACTGTAGATCTTTTCTTTTGCATCCTTTTTTCGTCTATAATTTGTTCCAGCACTGTTTATAACTTTGGTATAATGGAAATACACTTTTAAAAGCTCTATAATATATTTTGATAAAACGTGAAGTGACTTTGCAGTCGTGTTATTTTCATGAGGGTTTATTCTTTGGTTGTTGTCGGTGGATAATTGACTAACCAATAAATTTGCACCGAAGTGGTGATTGTTTTCAAATACTTCTGATATCCGATGTGGGGTCTGATTTTTCATATATACATTATTTGTGAGTGTTGTATTTTTGTTGCCGGCCGTTGGTGTCGTCAAATAGTTATAATGAATATTTTCATTGATATTAATTTCCTGTGGTTGTGTACAAGCGTATCCAGGGTAATTATTCATTGTTGGATCATTTCTAACTACGTTGAATAGTTGGTTCTCATTTGTTGCGTTACTGTTATGCTTTCTTTTTTGTCTATGAATAACCACGTTGTCGGTTTTTTCAATTAAAACCGATATACGCATTGGTTTTGTGAAGTCATATTTCGCCATTTTCTTGTATAACGGTAATAAATCTGAAATAAACAGTAAAACATTTTTAAGATACATTTTAAAATAAGTTTCGTCTGTGAAATACTAACATATAAGTTTTTAATTGACGTACGAGCCCAAACTGGAGCGCTTAGGGAATATCTTCTGAAGAGATCCATGTTCTGGTTTTAAGCTTTGACTTAGTCATCAAGCTCAATCTATTTGGTTTATGAAAACGGGGCATATGAATCTAAACTCAAAAGTGATTTTGATTATAACCACTACAGAGTTGCACTAGCTAACTTCTGGCTCCTAAATCGGACAAGCTCCAAGATGCTAACTCATTATAATATAATCGACGCTCGTACAAATACGTGAAGCTGATATAAAGCGTGCATTTAAATAAATTATTATAAAAAACAAAAAAGAGCTGACTGCTTCAACTAAAAGGAATAAAGTAACACGAAATAAATTAAAATAGAAATTACAATATATATGCTAGAAGCGGAGACAGACAAATATTACAGAAACTTAAAAATATTTAAGTTCAAGGCTTTTTGGTTTGTTTAAAAATTATTTATTCATAGCTTTTTTATGATTTTGCGTAATAAGCGTAACAAAAAATATTTGAGTAATACATACTCAAATATTTTTTGTTATGTGATGTTCAAGATGAAGATACCCATATTATTAAGATAATTAAAAAAAACTATCCATTTCCCTATTTTTCTTTGCCCGCTGGCGCCATATTTCAAAATATTTAGCCTCTGTCACTTTGACAACGGAGACGAGTCGAATGCTGAATTCGTATGTTATCTGTTACAATCTATAAAGTTTTTTGGGTCGTAGGACAAAGAAATCAATACATACATACATACATAGGTACATATGATCCAAAAAAAAGTAAAAAGAAAAAAATGCACTTACCGTCAGTTATGCTGTCTATTTCACGATTCTGCATTGTGATATTCCTGTAACAAAAGATCGTAAATTAAATTAAGCATTGTGTAAACTTTCGTAAAGCGTACAAAGTTGTTTACAATTTAGTGAGACCTTTTATTCTTTACTTATTTTATTAAGTTTTTTTTTTATTTTCTACCTACACTTGTAACTATAATGTTTTAATTATAACGTTAAAATGATATATGATCACAGATTAGTTACTTCTGAGGATTATCATGGTCGTGCCATATGTACTCGTTCCACTGGAATGTATGTACTTCCTTGGCTGAATCATACAGCTATAATATACTCTTGTTATCTTAAACTCATATACGATATAATATTCATATATAAACATGTAAACAATATACTGCAGAGATTACAATTAAATGGTCGATGGCGTACGATTACTTAGTCATGACAATATTATTTAATGCTTAGCTGTTTTTGTAACAATCCGACAACTTTCAGAAATCTGATTGGAACTCACGACAAGTTTTTTCGTCGACAGATATTCCTAAGTTCTGCCCAGGGGCAATGGGCAGAACTTAGGAGATGTCTGTCAAATTAAGGGCAGGTGATTATTGCGTACGTTATTGTACGGCCGATCCAAGGTTATCTTTTTCGTACATTATTATTAATTGAAATATTTTTTTTTCCTTAAATAAATTCATATATGTATATCGAAGAGAAATGAGTGATGCGTGACGTCAGGATGGCCAGGAGTCTTCATTATTTTCCTTTCTTGAAGATTGAAGTAAAACACAGCAGTAAACTTCTTCGATTTATTCACAATTGAGGAGGTGTGATCGCTTCGACGGCTAAACAAGAATAATCCTTTCTACCGGCGTTCGCTCGCCTTTTTATAACAATGTTTGGTGGTGTGGCAATAATAAATTTATGGAGGGTAAACTAAATTACAATTCTAAAAATCATTAAAGGTTGCTAATTCAATAAACAAACAATTTTCGATCTTTAAACTAACTAAAATTATTATTATCGGCGCCGTGTTTTTCATAAATACGCGGTGTCGCGCCGACATGTATAATAATTTTATGTACTTTATATATTCATTGTGTGTATTATATGTATTTATAATATAAATATTTATTTATGATATATGTAATTGGCTAAGTAGATATATTAAATATTTCTATTGCTCGCGTTTTTAAATTAACACCTGCCACTAATTTTCCAGCTAGGCAATAAATAAATACGGAGTCGCAAGGTAATTAAGATTTCGACCAAAAATACGGCTATCATAGGGCTTCAATAGCCTCGGTGATTTTTTATTTCTATGTAGGTGATGCATAAATAAAGCTTTACTGTACAATCAATTTCTTGTATAATCAAAAGTTTCTGTTCCGTACATACTCTGCTTTGTGTGTTTGTGTGTGTGAGTGTGTGTGTGTGCAATGCCGTCTTTACCATAAGGGCATTAAAATATTATGGTCGGGCGCATTACACTTTCGTCGGGGCCCTTTTGGAGAGAAAAAGAAGTATATCATACTCTCTTTACATTCCAAAAGGGCCCCGAATTATTATTTGCCCAAGGGCTCCAGGATAGTCTAAGACGGCCCTGTGTGTGTGTGCGCTCGTATGTGCGTCGTGTGTGAATGATGTGTGGTGACGAGACTTGGCTATTAATACTCGTTTTGCCCGCTGTGACGCAAGCGGATACTGATAAGAGAATGCGCCATTTAACACGTTTGTCCCTAAGTCATTGTAAGCAACTTTGTAGAAGCAATGAATTATGTTTTAAAGCTTAAGTGATTGGTGGTTACAGCACACTACTAGTATCATACAGTAATCTAACTCTGCCCTGTCCTTGAATTTTATACCTACAGACGCGCTGGGCGAGAGGATGCGTTAGGGCTACCCGTCTAAAGTATTTTAATTACATCTGCATACTTGACTTTCTTTATTACTTATTATGTATTTTATTCAGTAGATTAAGGTATTAAACAACGCGTTCTTTTAATATTTGAGAGACTTAATAACAAATCGTACACAAATAATAGTTATAAATATCACACTGAATAATATTTTACCAACCAAAATTAAAAATATTGACACTGGACGTGTTTATGCACAATTAAAGCAATCAAAAACAGCCTAATATAGTTTACAACTGCTCTTCGCTACATTATTATTTAAATAAAAAGATCCACTGCTTAAAAAACGTCACACGGCCCGCTCGTCACTACGACACATTCGTTGGCTGTTGCATACCGAGTGCATACCGAAATCGAGGCGCGTAGGTACAACTTGCGTTTCGTGCGTTTGTAAAAGTCGGTCATTAAAAATATTATATTGCATGTATTTTTACGTGCTCTTTTACCGTTGTTATGTTCTCGTTCTAGAAAATAGTAAAATGAGTGGCAAAGTAAATTATCGCGTATCTACTCGGCAACAAAGTTGTATTCTAAAGTAATATTATATTGTTTTTTGGATGAATAATAAGAACTATGTTTATTATAAACTAATTATTTACTAATAAAAGTTGAATTTTCTTGAAGTTGAAGTTGAAGTTTGCCTTTTGAAGTCTTAAAGTCATCATTTGCTCTGGCTTGCGTTTTCTATGAGATACAAATATATTGTATCTCGGTCAGCAAGCCTTAGTTTTGCTTCTAATTCTTCTCCTATTGAACGTAAGCCCTAAAAGAAGGCATTGCATAGTGTTCAAAGCCATATTGACTAAATAGCGTGGTATTTTCTCGAATCTTCTTTGATTCTGATAAGTCCCCATAAGAGACACAGCGTTTTCCGCATTTTCCAGAGGACGTCAATGGCGAGTTCTTAGGTGTTAATTATTCAATTATTAGTAAGGTTACCAAATATTCAGAATCTAACCTATTTTCATTCTTTTTTAAAATAACTCGTTTTTCGGGACGCTTTTGTCAATCGTTTATTAAAGGAACGAATGAGATTCCTTTGAATCTCGCTGATAATAAAACACATATTGTCATCAGAAACATGATACTTTGTTTTTAGCTTTAAGTTTTTTTTCTCTTTTAATGTACGGGAGTAATAATTCACGATTGGAACACTGGAAAGTATTAAGGTGGGTATTCACGGTACAGGGGTCGTACGGACTGTCACAACAACAGTTCAAGTCGAATACTTCAACGGACCTGCGACATGACCTTGGCCGTACAGTCCGCCTTAGGACCAAGCCATTCACGGTCGAACTTAACGCATACGACCGTAGTTCGTGCGACAGTCCGTGTACAAACATCAAATGTAAAGCACCTGGAGACGTCGGTAACTGTGAAAAGTCTCGATGAACTTAATACACGTACCTTTTTTCTCTTCACTCGTTAATATTTTTATACGAATATAATCACAAAATCCACAACATAATATTTGTTTTAAAATCTACATACTATAGGCTTTTTCAAAATATAAAACTTTATACCTATTTGCACATTTTTTAAGGAAGCTATATTTAAAGTATCGAAGCGATAACCAGAAATAGACATTCTTACGTATTACATATTGTCACAATAAAAAATATTTATTCCAAATTCAATTTAAAAAAAATAATTCGTGAGAGTTACAGTTCCACCCTAATACTATAAAAAGTGCGTCAAGGACGACTTTAGTAAAAACGAATTTTGATCTGCCGTTGTTCTACCATTTTCTATAGCGCAGTGTAGGAACACAGAGTGCGCCAGATAGTGTAGGGTTCAAGTTTAAACAAACTACAGTTTGATACCTGCTTTATAGAAAACAAGCTAACGCGATAAACTTTGCCCTGACTCAACTATTAATTGAAAAGCTTTTATCGCCTTTTTAAAAAAACAACATGTTATCTTGAAAACTACAATTTTTATTGGAGGCTAATTTTCGAGTTACACAAAATAAAACTCCTTAACATTAATAGACTTACATAGACCTAATCGATCATTATAAATATTACCTAATGACTTATCGGCAAATTTAAGAAAAAAACATGATTATGTAATTTAAAAAGAAGGTCGATTTGTACTTGCTACGTTGTTTTAGTACAGAGACGTTATTAAAATTTGAATTGGCACGACTAATAGTTAAAAATATATTGTCAATTTCTTATTTTCTCTTTTACAAGAGTTCTTTTAACAATAACAGCCACAACAAAACAACGAAAGTGATAATTTACAAAAATAAATAATGTACTTCATACTATACATATATTCTTACTGTAATTCTTAGTCTTTGGCACTTCCACTTTTCTTTGTTAGCAAATTGAAACATTTCAGTAATATTCATTTATGAATCACGATTTACTACATTGTATATTACACTATAGTACTATCGATATTTTCAAATATTTGTATCCACGCCAAGCCGCGTAGCGTAACATTCTGGAATATAATACCGTTACCGTTGACGTTGTTAAATCAAAGTCGAAAAAAAGGTCACGACCCGTACTTACTCCCTAACACCTACTTCTGCAAATTGACGCCAAAAAAAAAGTCGGGGCGGTATCGAATTTCCTAACCGAAAACAATTACATCATACAGAACATAATAGTTTGACGCCTGGCGTGATTCACGTCGTAATGCCAACTGGTTGCAAATAACGTGTTCTTTACATCGCTGCTTTATTAATAAATTATGAATAAAATTAATCAGCTTATACATATTTTAAAAGTGAAGCAATTCTTGCCTCTTCTTGGTAGAAGGGTTTGGCTGTCGGTAGTAGCAACGCATCTGTTATGGCTTTAGACAGAACCTTCTGTGTTGAGTTGCTTGCAGAGTAGGTGTCAATGGGCGGCAGTTGCCACTTATCATCAGGAGGACTGCCTGCAGTTATTACTTTAATCTTATAACAAATTAAAAAAAATCTCGTCCCGTGAACATGTACCCAAGACACTAGCAGTACTCTGTCAATTTATTGCCAAACTTATTTGTATCACCGGGGTCACAATCAGAACCATACACAGTTCTAATCAGAAAAGTTTCGCTTCCGATTCCCGCGGTTCAATCGACTTTTAATCAAATGCTTTCCTATTTTACACGATTTAAATAAGCCTTTATTGTAAACTCAAAAAAAATACATATTAAATACTCACATAACATTAAACTCGGGTAAAATTAACGCAGTAATCGATGTCACCACTTGGAATACGGTACAGAGATGTAGACTTAATAAATAAGTAGCACTAATTAATTCTGGCGCCGCATCATATTGACACCTTTGAATATTCGTACGTACGTCCAACCGACAGCGCGGGTCGTGAAACACTGACCCTCTCAGCTCTCTGACAGTTTGACCATGCCAGGACAATAATTATTGTTGTCCCTTGACGTCATATTTGCGATAGAGCCCCCGAAAACGATAACGCTGCGATGGGTTGCAAAGTTCAAATTATTCATGAATATTACACGTAGGTATTTGTGATAAATGTGATAAATAAGGAAAAAGTATGCGGTAATCTTTGTAGTTTAATTACTGATTGTGATTTATTTACTGTTACACTGTTTATTTAGTAACTATAACTAACTTCGTTGTTTCATTAGTGACACAGGGGTAAATTGTGTAACAAAAAACGACAATAACCCCGAAAGCTTGAATTGAAAAAAGAAGAATCTTTTTCCGTTACGCGCCATCTTTTTTTATTCCGTTACGCGCCATCTTTTTCTTATCCCTACCACGCGTGATATTAGATAGATTATTATAGATTAGATTATTAGATAAAGTTTAATAAAAGCCTTTTATTAAACTTTATCTAATTTAACTTTATTTAACCAATTTCTGTAAAGTTGCATATAGTAAATTATTTTTTGAAAAATAACGTCATAAAGAAGTTTCACATCTTACGAGTGTACGCTAGTATACGCACACATTTTTTTTACATTTATGTGTCTCCGCCGATAGCATTTTAAAATTTTATTAATATTATAAACGCGAAATCGAAATCCGAAGCCTTAGGCCGCAGATGCGTGACATAACCCGTGCCACGCCCATCTCCGCCAATCGGAGGGTCCTCTCGAAGGACTCGCCTTCCGAGAGGACGAGAGTGTCATCAGGGTAGAAAACGATGCTCACACCAGGTGGAAGCACCATCCGCAACACCGCATCGTAAGCGAGGTTCCACAGGAGCGGCCCAAGAACCGAACCCTGTTACCCCGCACACCACCGCCCTCTCGTTGTCATTCCCGTAGCGGCCCGAGTAGCAGATGCTCCTATCCGACAGATAGTCGGCCAACACTTTTTGAAGGTAGGCGGACACTCGTTGATGTACGAGTGCCGCCGTTATTGCGTCCCAGGGCAGTGAGTTAAATGCGTTAACTATGTCCAGGCTTATGGCTAAGACTACTCTGCCCCGGGAGACGGCTTGCTCAGTGAGCGCTCTGACACGCAGTATTGCGTCCAAACGTAAGTAGTAGGGGTCGCCGGTTCCGGGTCACGGTCCGGCCTACCCCTCTCCGGGCGCTCCTTCTCTTAGGGGGGAAAAAAAAAAAAGTTTGGTGTCAAAATGGGGGTTTTCAACCATGCCCAATCGATAGCACGCATTTATTTTACGCTATCTCCTTTACTTACGAAGTTAGCTTTTATAAATAGCGACCTCTAGTTCATTATCTAATCACATTCCTGTCTCATTAAGCTCACTACGACCATACTTTGTGTCATTATCGCTGTCAGGTAATTACCGGGGTATGCGCATGATAATGCAATAAAAAATCTTTTTACTGGCAATGTTTTTATTATTTCCAAAACAACTTTTTGAACAATTGTGATACTACAATATCGTTTAACAATTTATCCTCACAAAACAGACTTATATAATCACTGAGTGTGTTTCCATAATACATGTAATGCAAGTATGTAAGACTATATTCTCCACAAACTGAAGACAAATCAAATTGTATTCTATATCTATTAAAATCCCAATGGCGATCGACCGTAGGAATCAAAATACCCACCGATTCCATTTCTGTCTATGTACATGCCTACCCAGTGAGAGCGTGGCTCACTGTCAAGATCCAAATTACTTATCAAGTACATTGGAGTCTTAATGTATAGCGGTAATCGGTTTGCCGCATATATATTGTTTTTCAAGCTACAATGAATTTTACTTAAATGATTCTGAATCTCAATTGTATTCATCATGTATGCCTACTTATCGATACCTTTGATAGGCACAATACACTATTTACAAATGGAGAGCTGAATTATCCAAGCTGATATTTAAAGGGATGCAAAATGGTTTAAATCGAATTAAAGACTTCAAATAAGTATAATATGTTGCATTTAATCAGGTTTCACTTACATCTAAGTATACAAATATACATCAACTAGTAAGTATACTTTTAGGTACTTGACCCAGAAAAATGTTGTCAAGAGTCTTTCCCTGAACCCCTGATGGTATAGTTAAAACTTTGACTTCAGCTCGAGTAATAGGATGTTTTGCTGTATGAGGCTGAGACTTTTTGATGTGCGAAGAGTACACTTGGATTTATTCGTTCTCTACGAACAATAAGAGTTGCATCCGTAATGCATACTTTACATTTTAAATAACTCTGAACACTGATAAGCTACATACAATAATAGAGGAGAAATATTTGTGTACCTATTAGTGCATCATTATGTGGTGAGTCAATAGTATTGGAACTCTGACCACAGATAAGGGACTGACAATAATGATAAACTAATATTTCCGCTCATTAAAATGTAGTTAACAAACCAAATATATTTAGACACTGATAAGTGAACGCTTTATAAGTACGAAGGGAGGAGTTTGCTTCCATAGTTCGTTTCGTGAAGTAACAGTGAACAGTTTCATTTGTGAAGTGAAGTGCATTCAAGTGTCATGTCATGTCAATGGAGGTAAGTGAGTCTTGATTAAAATGTATTAATTTATGTCAGTTTCCAACTTCAAACACTAACTTTATCTTTGTATTGTTTTAGAATATATATGAAGCAAATACATTTAAACAGTATTATTACGCGCTGTCTGATAAGGAAGATAAATCTCAAGAAACAAAGAAAACAAAATGTTTAAAAGGAAATATGTCTAATGATAACTTGTACTCAATATTTGAAGCGCCAAAGACAAAAATAAGAAAAGTATCATCGTCAGTTTCTAGAGCTCAACGAGATGGTGGAACTGTTTATATAACATCCAATAGAGACGATGAAGCACATTCGTCGCATTTAATAAAAATTGAAATTTATGATTTGAAGAAACTATCCAACGTTCCACAGTCCCAACATTGGAAGCATGCAAATATAAGAATTAAATATTATATCGACGAAAACAGTACTATATACAAAGAAATGAATTATGTGACTTACAATATATGTACAGACATTTCAAAAGCGGATAATAGTAAGAAATACTCATTTAACAATAATAATTAGATAATGACCTAATCGTTTTAAAATATTTACTTCTACTATAATAACCATTAACTAAGACTCGATTGTCATGCTAATTATTTTGTTTTGATGTATAATTACTTGCTAAGTATATAAAATGAAAGTGCCATTTTCAAATCATTACCAGTTGGTTTACAACTTCGTACACATACAAACGACGTCCTCTGTAACCTTGTTGTACACATCATAATGGATAGTTTCCAACAAGTTTGTACAAGTATTTTCTGAACGATGAAAGTCAGATTGGGGAAGAACTGGCAAATGTTTGTGAAGAAATAGAAATCAACAATGAACTCGTCGATATATGCAGACAAGTTGAAAGTGCAGTAATACTTGAAAGTACTCAACACGATGAAGAATTGCATCAGGTTTCCTGCTTGTTTGAAAATTGTACTATGTATGTATTTTTTTTATACTTTTGTTTCTATATTACATCATTTTAATCTTAAACCATAGATTAATTTTATTTTCTTTACAGTCAGCCACAACAAGTCGGAGGTGCAATGAAGAGGAGGAGCTATGATGTCGACAGCTCAAAGGCTAAGAAAATAAAATTAAATGAAGGTGCTTCAACGTCATCTGATAACAACTCCAAAGACAGTGGAAAGGTTATGTGTGATATTTGTCTTGTGAGTAAACGACTTGTGAGTAAAAGATATTTTGCCAACCATATAAAAAGTAACGTTCACAAAAATAATGTTTTTAAATCTCATAGTACTCAAGATAATGTGTCAGTAATCGAATCAGCTTTTGGTCAGCGAATTGTTTCATACAAAATCAAAAGTAAAGAAAATGAATCAGTAGAGACACTTAAAACGCCCGAATTATTTTTAAATTCAATAAAATATAATATTTGTTCATTGATCGAAGAGTCAATTAAAGTGCACATTTTGTTTAAAGTGAATTTTATATTACATGCAAATTTCATACAACAAACTAAAAATCTTACAAACACATTCGACTTTCAAACATGTAACTATACTATTTCTCAAGGTGATGACTTAAATGTTTTTTTTACATCATTAAATGAGACGTTATCAAACAAAATCAGTTCATTTGAGAAATAAGATAGCGGTTGGAGTTTAACGCAAATCAAACATTTAGAAATAAATATAAACAAATTCAATCCACTTCGCGGCAGTTCATATATAGACTTACCTCATGACATAAAAGTAAAAAAAGCCGTAATCAATGTCCAAATTGCTGACAATATGTGTTTCAAATGGGCATTGCTTTCTGCCTTGTATCCTACTACTAGTAAAACTTATAGAGTTTCATCGTACAGCATGCATTCAAATAAACTAAATTTCAATGGCATCCCCCTCACAGTAAAGCTCCCAGATGTACCAAAAATAGAAAAATATATAATATTAAACGTATTCGGATTAGAACATAATCGGGAGAAAAAAAAAACACACTGTAATTGGGCCATTAGTATTTACTAAATTTCGTAAAAAAATTTATTATACCTTAGAACGGTTTAAATGCTCATTTTTGTTATATCAAAAATATATCGCGATTGGTAAGTAAACAGATTTCTAACCAAGAGCATGTATTTTTTTTATGTGATGGATGTTTATTACGTTTTCCCACTCAACGGCGATTAGATGATCATCAGGAAAATGATTGCGCTCATATTAAAACCGATATACCAGATGATACTAACACAATGAAAGACTGGTTCGGAAAACCAGCAGCAAATAATAAAATAAAATTTGAGAATTTTAAGAACAAATTAAAATTGCCCTTTGTTATTTATGCTGATTTTGAAGCATTCTTAAATCCCATAAATATATGTTCTAATGATCCGTCTAAGTTTTACACTGATAATATTCAAAAGCATGATGTGTATAGTTTCGATTATTATATAAAATGTTCATATGATGACACCTTATCAAAATTCGAAACGTATAGTGAGCCAGATTGTGCAATATTTTAAAACATTTTTTTTAGGTCATTAACTAATTATTATTGTTAAACGAGTATTTCTTACTATTCTCCGCTTTTGAAATGTCTGTACATATTTTGTAAATCACATGATTCATTTCTTTGTATGTAGTACTGTTTTCGTCGGTATAATATTTAATTCTTCTATTTGCATGCTTCCAATGTTGGGACTGTGGAACGTTGGATAGTTTCTTCAAATCATAAATTTCAATTTTTATTAAATGCGACGAATGTGCTTCATCGTCTCTATTGGATGTTATATAAACAGTTCCACCATCTCGTTGAGCTCTAGAAACTGACGATGATACTTTTCTTATTTTTGTCTTTGGCGCTTCAAATATTGAGTACAAGTTATCATTAGACATATTTCCTTTTAAACATTTTGTTTTCTTTGTTTCTTGAGATTTATCTTCCTCATCAGACAGCGCGTAATAATACTGTTTAAATGTATTTGCTTCATATATATTCTAAAACAATACAAAGATAAAGTTAGTGTTTGAAGTTGGAAACTGACATAAATTAATACATTTTAATCAAGACTCACTTACCTCCATTGTTGACACTTGAATGCACTTCACTTCACAAATGAAACTGTTCACTGTTACTTCACGAAACGAACTATGAAAGCAAACTCCTCCCTTCGTACTTATAAAGCGTTCACTTATCAGTGTCTAAATATATTTGGTTTGTTAAATACATTTTAATGAGCGGAAATATTAGTTTATCATTATTGTCAGTTCCTTATCTGTGGTCAGAGTTCCAATACTATTGACTCACCACATAATGATGCACTAATTCACAAATATTTCTCCTTTATTATTGTATGTAGCTTATCAGTGTTCAGAGTTATGTAAAATTTAAAGTATGCATTACGGATGCAACTCTTATTGTTCGTAGAGCACGAATAAATCCAAGTGTACTCCTCGCACATCAAAAAGTCTTAGCCTCTGAGCTGAAGTCAAAGTTTTAACTATACCATCAGGGGTTCAGGGAAAGACTCTTGACAACATTTTTCTGGGTCAAGTACTTAAAAGATGTATAGTTGGATTTGTAAACAACACAGCGTTCAATGGAAGTCTTACTAAAAATCCATTCAATTTTGAAAACTATGCTATGATCACATTTTGTTTATATATTGATGGCCAACAAATACCTTCAAAAGCATTGCAACCATCATTCGAGAATAATATTTTTACCGCATCCTATCACACTTTATTTTCGGGGACTGGTATACATTTTCTAAATGAAGGTAATGCAATATCTAGGGAGCAATATGCAAAAGGTTACTGCCTGTTAGCATTTGACCTAACACCCGATTTGTCAGCAAACTATGACTCATTGGAATCTTATAAAGCTTGGCAGTGTAAGGGTAGAAGTTCGGTTTGAATCAACTCTAACCGAAACTATTAACTGTATAGTGTATGCGGAATTTGATAACGTTATTGAAATTGATAAGAACCGAAATGGAACTGTCGACTACAGTAGTTAAGATAAATTTGTATACTTAGATGTAAGTGAAATCTGATTAAATGCAACATATTAGATTTATTTGAAGTCTTTCATTCGATTAAAACCATTTTGCATCTCTTTAAATATCAGCTTGGATAATTTAGCTCTCCATTTGCAAATAGTGTATTGTGCCTATCAGAGGTATCGATAAGTGGGCATACATGATGAATACAATTGAGATTCAGAAGCATTTAAGTAAAATTCATTGTAGCTTGAAAAACAATGTATATGCGGCAAACCGATTACCGCTATACGTTAAGACTCCAATGTACTTGATAGGTAATTTGAATCCTGACAGTGAGCCAGGCTCTCACTGGGTAGGCATGTTCATAGACAGAAATGGAATCGGCGGGTATTTTGATTCCTACGGTCGATCGCCAACAGGCCATCACAAAGACTTTTTTAGGAGGAACGCAAGGCATTGGGATTTCAATAGATATAGAATACAATTTGATTTGTCTTCAGTTTGTGGAGAATATAGTCTTACATACTTGCATTACATGTATTATGGGAACACGCTCAGAGATTATTTAAGTCTGTTTTGTGAGGATAAATTGTTAAACGATATTGTAGTATCACAATTGTTCAAAAAGTTGTTTTGGAAATAATAAACATTGTCAGTAAAAAGTTTTTTTATTGCATTATCATGTGCATACCCCGGTAATTACCAGACTACCCTAATGACCCATCCGATGTTATGAGTACAGCGAGCGGTAATTAGATAAGTATGGTCGTAGTGAGCTTAATGAGACGGGAAAGTGATTAGACAATGAACTAGAGGTCGCTATTCATAAAAGCTAACTTCGTAAGTAAAGGAGATAGCGTAAAATAAATTCGTGCTATCGATTGGGCATGGTTAAAAACCATTTATTTGTTTTTTTTTAGCCGGGTTAGCCCCTAAGTTAGAGAAGGAGCGCCCGGAGAGGGGTAGGCCGGACCGTGACCCGGAACCGGCGAATCCCTACTACTCACCACGGCTGCACATCCGTCGTTGTGTCCCACTCAACGTAGGACTGAGTGAGCGCTTGGTACCTCCGCCTTGCTTCTCAGAAGGGTCTTTTCTCCCCATTCGTAAAAACTAAAACACAGAAAAACCCCTGGCAGATTTGGAACACAAAATAACGAAAATTTCGTATAAAATCTGCAAAATTCTCACAGTGGCGCGCAAAAATAATAACTATGTAGGTACTTTGAAATTGCACTACTTTTGTGAGCGAAGTAAGCAAGAAAACAACTGTCACTTACCTATCCCACTTCTGAAATTGTTAGCCCGTCAGACCAATGAAAGACCGTAGTTAACTGAATAACTTATTTATTAACGTTAAACTTTTACAATATGCTTATAGTTCAACAGCTGAACTCGGAATGAGTCAACCCAGACATTGCTCATCACTTATTGCTTCCTAGGGTAAAGCAGTATTGCTCACTAATGCCATCTATCGTTGATTATCCATGATGTAGCACTGCTTTACCCCAGAGGTATCAATTGTGACTTAAATAACTAATTTAAAACGTTTTTTTATTTACTAGTCACCCGTAGCATCGGCCGAAATTCGACCGTAATTTAAATTAAAAATCAAATGTCATCTGACATTCTTGACGTTGTCTTTTCATTTTCATTTACTAAGTACATATGTGGGAGAAGCGCGGGAAATCTTGAAAACGGCGGGTGCATTTCTTAGCGTAAAATTTAATTATTTCTCATTGATCAGTGGAGTTTGTATAATTTTCTATTTATAACACTTCTATTAGTAATTTAGTTTCTTTTCTTATATTATATTCCTCGGTAAGTCATTATAATTTAAGTTTTTACAAATATCACTATGGACGAACCCCCGGACCCCGGGGGTTCTGTTCCTCCGGTCGCGTATAATGTAACAATATCCAATAATGATTCTAGCATGGATACAGACGCTTCTACAAATATTACTCACCGCAAACGTCCTAAACATAAGAAAATTTGTAAAACGTGTAATAAGAAAAGGAAGAGTAGTCATAGTTCACACACGAAAAATGATTGTAATTGTGACAGTGACGAAAATCAATCTCTGGCTAATAAAAATGAACCTGTCTCCGATAATAAAGCAACTCCACTAAATTCAGATTTACCTCAGCCCACTCCAGTATCTCGTCAAACTTTCCTCCACACAGACATTTCACCTTATGTTATTCATGTTCAACGTAATCTTTTATCCCCCAATGATCCAAGCACTTTCCATCCCATAGCATTTGGTAGATTATTAAAAAAATACTCGTTTAAAAATATAGTCAATGGTAGTATTAAAAAGATTGGTAGAAATAAGATCTCATTAGCCTTCTCAAATTATCTTGACGCTAACCTATTTTTAAATCATGAAGGTTTATGTAATAATAATTTAAAAGCATTCATACCAACCTTCACTATTACTAGAATGGGGTTAATAAGAGGTGTACCTACTGAATGGTCACCAGATGAAATTAAAGAATCAATTACAGTACCATTTGGTTGTGGAGAAATAATAAAGATAAGACGGCTCAATTATAAAGTTATGGTTGATGGTTCTCCAGTGTGGAAACCGTCACAAACAGTAGTCTTAACTTTTGATGGTCAAATTTTGCCAAAAAATGTATATATATATTACAATGCTCTTTCTGTAGAATTGTACACATACCCTACCATCCAGTGCTATCAGTGCTGTAGATATGGTCACACCAAGACACAGTGTCGCTCCAAGCCACGCTGTTTTAAGTGTGGTGAGGGCCATACTGGTAGTACGTGTAATATTGACGATGATTGTGCTGTATGTTGTGTATGTAGTGGTACTCATTTGGCAACAAATAAGTCTTGCCCAGAATTTGTAAGACAGAAACAGATAAAATTAACGATGGCTCAAAGTTGCATATCATATGCAGAAGCATCGAAATTACATCCTCAAATATCTAAGTCATATTCAGAGGCTCTAAGAACATCACAAAAGCAATATGTCAATCAGAATCATAATGGGTCAAATAACACCAACCATTCTCCGGTGCATCATGGCAATACTTCATATAAAAAAACAGTGTTCTTAAAACCCCGATCTCCTACGAAAGTACAAAAAGGATATGACCAGGCAACCCATAGATCTATAATTAGGGAGTATGACATTCCATTGCCTAGTAACGGCAGTTTAGTTAATGTAAATAATGATGTTAATGAAAAACAGTGTGATATGAATGAAATTATAATGTCTCTTATAAATCTTTTGTTACAAAATAATATAGGTTCACCGAACAACGCTGCTACTCTTGTTGAAATATTAAAGCAAATAACCTCACGTAATGGATCACAAATCCAAAATCCTGCAGTGGAACTGCAGAAGCTTGATTAGCAAGAAAAGTGATCTTGCTTATTTAATAAATAAATACAACCCATTACTTATCTCCCTTTCGGAGACATGGTTATCGCCGGGTGTTCCTTTTAAGATACCTGGGTACACATGTCTTCGAAAGGACAGATCAGATGGCTATGGTGGCATTGCCACCCTTGTAAATAACTCTGTACATAATTCTCCTGTCCCTCTTCCTAATAATATTGATATTCCAGTTCTTGCTGTATCTATTGATAATATATGTTATGTGACAGTGTACATTGCTCATCCATCTGTAATAGTTTATGATGAAATTAAAAAAATAATATCGTATCTTCCCCAGCCAATGTTAATTTTAGGTGATTTTAATTGTCATCATCAGTCTTGGGGTAGTACATTAAGTAACCTTTATGGTGAAATTATGTTAGAAATAATTGATAACAATAGTCTGTGTATTTTGAATACGGGTAAACCTACACGTCGTACTGGGCCTCATGAGAATGTAAGTGCTGTTGATTTATCCATTTGTTCGCCTAACCTTGCCTCTCTATTATCTTGGGATACACTCCCTCTTACTTATGGCAGCGATCATTATCCGATTTTAATTAACTTTCTTTCACAAATTCATAACTTTACACAAGATAAACAGATTCGGCCAAGATACAGACTAAATAAAACAAATTTGACAGATTACCAGAATTTTATTGACTCAAAGTTCATGTCACTTCCTAAATTAAGCTGCAATAATGAAACTTTCTGCAATGATGCTTTTGTAAGCACATTGCAAGATGCTGCTAAAAAGATATTTCCTGGGGCAAACAATAGTAAAAAAAGACCATATTTCTTCACCGCCATGGTGGGATGAAGAATGTACAAAGGCAGTTAAAAAGCGAAAGGAAGCTGAAAAGCATTATAATTGTAACATGACGCCTGAAAATTTTAAGACATTATCTGAAACTATTGTTCTCACACGTAAATTTTTAAAGAAAAAGAAGTGTAATGGTTGGAAAAATTTTTGTTCATTGGTTTCACCTGACACCCACACTTCTGTTGTTTGGAAAAATATTAAACGCTTTCGTTCAGTTTACAAAGATCCTAGTTATACACGTCTTTCTCCTAATCTTGCTTACAAATTTATGGATATATTAGCTCCACCTTACGTTCCGGAACAATCAGAATGTTTTCAACAATCTAATATGGATAATAGAGCAACCAATGAACGACTTGGTCTTAATTCTCCATTCACATTGTCTGAATTAAAAGACGTTTTATCTAATCTTAATGACTCTGCTCCAGGTGAAGATCTTATACCATATTCCTTTATTGTAAATCTTAATGAATCCATGCATAGGTATTATTTAGATATAGTTAATTCTTTAATGATTTCTGGATCAATTCCTTCATTATGGAAGTCACAAATAGTTATTCCTTTATTAAAACCTGGCAAACCCCATGAACTCCCTACGTCATACAGACCTATAGCATTGTCGTCCGTTTTAACAAAAATTGCAGAACATTTAATAAAAAATCGCTTAGAATGGTTCATTGAACATTATAATTTAATTTCTAACACTCAATTTGGTTTCAGAAAAGGGAAAAGCACAATAGATAATATCGCTGTCTTTTTTACAGATATCCGTCTTGCATTTACGAATAGTGAATCAGTAGCTGCCACATTTTTAGATATTCAATCTGCATACGATAGTGTTCTGCTGCCTATATTGCGCTATAAAATGTATAGTTTAGGTTTACCAGAGCTGCTCACAAACTTTGTTTTGAATCTTCTCACTGAGAGGAAAATTAAATTATTGCTCAATGATGGCCTTTGCATTGAAAGACTTGTGTGGAAGGGACTACCACAAGGGTCAGTTCTAAGTCCACTATTGTACAATATTTACACATATGACATTATTCATTCAATCCACAACCCTATAAAAATATTACAATATGCAGATGATCTTGTTTTATATACAGTTAATATTTCGATACCCGTTGCTTGTGATTTGCTAACATCTTCCCTTGGTTCATTGAAATCCTGGTTAACTTTAAATAATTTAAACATATCTGCGCCTAAAAGTACTGCAATAGTTTTTTCAAGAAAACGAAACATTCCCTTAGTAAAAATTCTTATTGACAACGAAGAAATTCCTTTAAAATCTGAAACCAAATTTCTTGGTTTAATATTAGATTCAAAGCTTACCGGGCTTTCACATTGTGAATACATCACTGCAAAATGTGAACGTAACATTAATATTTTAAGGTGTCTTACTGGCGTTTGGTGGGGAGCCCATCCTTATTCATTGAAGCTATTATACCATGCTTTAATTAGAAGCATACTCGATTATGGTACATTTTTATTAGAGCCCGGCTGTTCATCCGGTTGGAAAAAATTAGACTGTATTCAATCAAAATGTCTTCGAATCATAACGGGATGCATGAAGTCAAGTCCATTAAATGCTTTGCAAGTTGAATGCACTGATCCTCCCTTGCGTTTAAGACGTCAGTACTTGTCAGATCGTTTTATATATAAATCGTTACAATTTAATAATCATCCTTTATTTCCTGCTTTACAATTGTTGACCCAAAATGTTAGTAAATATACTTTTTGGAAATACAAAACCTGTACCGTTAACAGTTATTTAAAATTTAAAGCCATAACATCTCCCACATACCAATCAATTAGTTTACCTGTATATAAATATGAATATGAGTGTATAACCATATCTCCCAATATATATTTTAATATCGATGTAAATAGAAATGATAAAGAAATAAATGTACAGTTTAATAATATTCTTTTAAGTAAGTGGAATGGTTGGCATTTTATATATACGGATGCTTCAAAAAAGACAAATACTGGATGTGTTGGGGTGGGTGTGTATCATTCACAGTATGGCATTGTACAAAAGATTAAATTACCACCCGAATCATCTGTTTTTACTGGCGAGTGTTTTGGTTTAATAAAAGCTTTGGAGTATGTATTACTCATGAAGTTAAGGAGTGCCGTCATATTTACAGATTCTCTAAGTTCATTACAAGCTGTAGCAAAATTTCCACTTAAAGCTAAAAATTACCCTCCAATTATGGAAATAAGAAAATTACTTTTAACTTGTTCTGCAAATCAAAATAAGGTGTCATTTGCATGGATACCTAGTCATTGTGGCATCAAAGGAAATGTGAAGGCTGATGAGATTGCTTCTGATGCTATAGAATGTGGAGATATGCATCCATATATGAATTATTCTTATGATTTGCTCGCTTTGCCTAAAGTTCACCTTAAGGAATCATGGAATCAAATTTGGTATGAAACTTCTAAATTAAAAGGCAAATTTTATGCACTAATTCAGCCTAATTTACCAACGAAACCATGGTTCTTTAAAGCTAAGCTTGGAAAATCAGTAACATCAATTTTAATACGTTCACGATTGGGCCATGTTTGTACTCCTAAACATCTAGCTAGACTTAAGATAGTTAATGATTCTATGTGTTCGTGTGGTGCAGATGAGGCAGATTTGAATCACATATTTTTCTCCTGTCCATTATATGACCGTTCTTCCTTATTACAAAACCTTACATCCCTCGGTGTTCCTTTCCCGCTTTGTATTTCTTCCTTATTAATATTTGACAAACCTCAAATATATTCAGTCCTGGCTTCATATTTAACCACAAACCATATCAACCTGTAGTATTCATATTTATTTTCCTTTCTTATTTATCTATCCCTTACCGAACTCCTCTGATCCTTGTCCTTTTCCAAATTTATCGATGTTTATTTTTTGTAACTTGAATTTCCCCGCTTCTGTCCGTAAAGAACTTGTCATTGGCAAAATGGTCATAAGACCGAGAAGCCATCGCGTAAAACAAAAAAAAAAAAAAAAAAGTACATATGTGTTTGTGACAAATGCAAGGCAGTGTGTGTAATGTGTTTTTAGTTGATTTTATGTATGAAAAATGCATTATTTGAAAAAAATATTAACATTCTGCACTCCTTCTCTACGTCCACTATAACCGTGCAAAATTTCATACTAATCCGTTCGCGGCATATTACTTAAAAATCCGTCACAAATTTTTGCTTCACGTATTAATATAATAATTTACTTGATACATCGGATAAATTTTAAATATATTTTTATATAACCCAAACATGTTAATTAACCTTAGTCAATGAAACAATGTAAGTATTATAGTTATGTTGGTTTTGCACCTTTTTATGTTTGGAAACATACTGTAATTTTTTTTATTTGAAATATTTATTTTTTCACTTTAAATTAACTAAATATTGAAAAAGTATCCTAATTTCCGGTATATCTAATTTTCATATACTTATATATGTTTTTCGTTTCATAATAATGTATAGGTACTTCTTCTTATGTGTTTTGCAAAACCGCTTATTTATATACTTTAGCAGAAGTCGTCATTTCATTCGTGCAACTATGACGTGATCCATCCATTAGACTTTTGATACCTACGGCTGGACTAACCTTCATTGAGTTTTTTTTCTCAAGGGAAAAGCTTTCAAAAGGTACCCGACGCGCGACGCCGTGGGAGCGACGAAGGGTTATGTGGGATTTTTAAAGCACTAAATCCTCCAATAGCCGTCCTCAGCTCCTCAGCTCAACCCAGTCCTCTTAACGCGTTACCCCATCGGGCTCCTCCCAGGTGAGTGACTGGTATGCGACCACACATGCCGCCGTTCTTCTCAGGGATGCCCTAGCGAACGGATCAAGTTCCCAGTCTAGCCACCAGCGACCCCGGAAGCCCCTTTTAGTCTCCTCTTCCGGCAGGCAGGATACTTTGCATTGAGTTAAGGGACAAGTTGCATTGAGTTAGCACATAAATTGGCAGACTTCTTTAACGCTTTAACGCTTTCTACACTCATAGCCCCACAGTAGGATTTTCTCCTGTGTCGTGGGTGCCATGGACACACACAAGACGAATACACAAACACCCAGACCCAGAACAAGAATCTAAACTCATCATTCAGATACCTGTCTGGCCGGGAATCGAACCCGAGACCCATTGCGTGTCAGACCGGTATGGTAACCGCTGCGCCACGCGGTTCTATACAAACATTTCGGTCCCTTGAAAGTTGAGTTGAAAAATCCTCCCTTAGGCATCCGCCTACGTCATGAAAGAGATATCTGTGTGAAATTTTAAGCTTCTACCCCTATGAATTTGAACTGTGCGTTGATACATCAGGCGATCACTTTTTCCTTTTATATATGTGAATATTTATAATGTGTGTGTAAATATTTATAATCGTGTGCAGATGTAAAGCCGGGAAGTTAAAGAACGAAGGATTAATACACCTCCTTTAGTTTGCATTTTTTATTTTAATTTTGATATAGCATCCATGCATAGCATAGACCTTCCATGCTGAGATTCGACTTATTTATAAGCTACATTTTAAGAAACCATGTAAGCGATAGCCTTACCTCCACTTCCCCATACAAATTCTCTCAATTCCCTAGATCATCCACATATTAGGTATTTTTTAACCCTGGATATATCCGCGGAAACTGCTAATGCCTATCTAATAAGACGTGTACAACAATTTGAAAAGGTTATACAAATTTCTTTAGATATGCGTAGATGCTTATTTGTTGCTATTTGAAGATCATTGATATACCTGAGTGACCTTCGGATTTTTTTGCCTATCTTGAGGTACAAATAAATAAATTTCGTCAAGTTAGTGACTTTACGAGATACCTGTTGATAGGTACAAAATTCCCCTGTGGGTTATTTCGCAACAGCTATAAAAACTGTTATCCAGTATTCGAGATACGGTCTAACCTAAAGCCGAACGTCCACCGCCAGCTAAAATAAGTTAGTTTAGTTTAGCTCGCATAGTTGAGCCAGTTTTTCATACATGTGCGTCCACCGCAAACTATGCCAGCTAAGCTAAGTAAAATATGTCAACTAGGTCTAACTAACTTGGTTGTGTAGGCCGATCCGAAGCTACGCGAACTAAGCTAAGCCCCTCTCACCCCCCTCGCGTTACCCCTCTGGCGCCTTTCGCTAGTGTTGTTTTGTAATTTGTAGTGTGTGATTATGCGCAGGCAGCGAAACACGTATTTGCAGCATGGAAGTATGTATGTAAACTGTTCTCTAGATACACGATAATACAACTTAAAATTTTCATCGTCTACTTCATTATACAACGTGTTAAATTCTCCACTTGTTTTCCAATGCTGAATGTGCTTGCTTATCCAATATCTATGTTCGCGTTTTTTCTTTGTTTAATATGCAAGAATCAATCTTCTTTTCCTATGACGAATGTAATCGTCCTCTGAACTCTCGTCATAACTCCTCTCTTTTTCATCCATTACGTCTGATTAACTCGACACTCCAGCGCAAACTGATCATCACTAACGTAGTCGTAGCTTATTATTCGGTGGACGAACAACTATTTCCTAGTTTAGCTTAGCTTAGCTCACTGAGCTTAGTTCCTAATTATTTTAGCTGGCGGTGGACGTTCGGCTTAATGGTTGGAAACCGGCCTCTCAATCGAGAGACTGAGGTTCACGTCTCAGAATCATAGAATGACAGAGCCAAGGAGCGCTGCATGTATGTTTGTTGGTTGAAACTGCATCTTGCCATACGCTGCTGGGTTATAGTCGTTTTATAAAGCTAAAATAGGTGCCCGAACCATATATACACTATCATTACATTGAAGACCCGCGTGGCGGAGCGGTTATGTTGTTACCATACCGGTATGACGCGCAATGGGTCCCAGGTTCGATTCCCGGCCAGACAGGTATCTGAATGATGAGTTTAGATTCCTGTTCTGGGTCTGGGTGTTTGTGTATTCGTCTTGTGTGTCCATGGTACCCACGACCCAGGACAAAATCCTACTGTGGGGCTATGAGTTTAGAAACCGTGAGCGTGTATTTAAAAAAAAATCTAGTTATCGTGATTTTTTTTTAATAATAGACAATTTTATTTGAACATTTTAATAATCTATGTAGAAAATATATGTTCTAACTGTACAATACTAAAAAAAAATTGTTTTTTGGTTATATTTTTTTTTATTATCTTATTTTATGTCGCAACTAGTTCAGTCTTTGATTCCTTATTTATTTCTGCGTTTGATAACTGCGCCTATGGAGATTCTGAAAAATTAAAGTAAATAAATGTTAAAACGATTAAAGTAGCAGACGAGCATGTAGTCCGATGGATAGCATATATGGATAGATAAGCAACTTCCGGGTTCTATATATGCGATGCTACTCCCGGATAGTAAAATGGTCGCCTCATATTTTTTCTAAGCTTTCCACTTCGGTCGTAGATTTATCTGATTGAAGTAGCAAACGAGCTTGCAGTCCACCTGATGGTAAGTGGTCACTGCCGCCCATGGACACCTGTAAGCAAATTCAAATAGAACATGGGTTCTATCTGAAGACAATTACAGACGCGTTGCTACTCCTGAGCACTAGGATGGTCGCCTCATATAAAAGTGCTAAAAAATGCTTCACGTTAGAAATAGGTGTGGCGGTGGTACTTCCCCGGTCGAACCAGTGTTTGGTTCTACCACCTGGCGAATTGTGGCAATAACCGAATAACCTGGTTCAGCATGGGCTTCGGCCAAGAAGTCAACCTGCGGTAGGCCATATATATCACTGAATATTTTTAGTGTTTCTTACATTTAATGAAAACTAGCCGAGACAGAAATTCCATATCAAAGATAGTAAAAATATACGTTGTAAGAAATTGAAAAACCAAACGTATCCATGTCATGCATGAAACATAAATATGGGACAGTCTAAGTAAAGAAGAATTTTTTGAAAGCGGCACAACGTGTGTACCTAAACTGCTCCTTTGCATAATTAACTGTAATTCATCTGTCGGAAATTAATCATTATACAAATGTACGTGTATGCATATAATACAGAATTTTTGAATTATTACAAAATTAGTTGATCCGGCGAACTTCGTCCCGCCTAAAAGTCAAAAATGTAAAATTATCAGTGTTTCTCTACTATATTATACACAAGAACCTTCCTTTTGAATCGCTCTATCTATTAAAAAACTGCATTAAAATCCGTAGCGTAATTTTAAAGATCTAAGCATACATAGGGACAGACAGCGAGGGGCGACTTTGTTTTATACTATGTAGTGACAGTGATATGAGATTACGATATATATTTTTCAAGGTGGTAGAACCAGTGTAGTTCGACCGGGGAAGTACCACCGCCACACCTATTTCTAGCGTGAAGCATTTCTTGCGTTTCGATAGAAGGGTGTGGTTGCCGGCACACTTTCACATGAGGCGACCATCATAGTCCTCAGGAGTAGCAACGCATCTGTGATTGACTTCAGATGGAACCCATGTTCTGTATGAAGTTGATTACCGATGTCAATGGGCGGCAGTGACCACTTACCATCAGGTGGACTGCATGCTCGTTTGCTACTTCAGTCAAATAAAAAAAAAAAAATGACAGTCAGAACTTACACATTTGATTGCTTGATTGCTGGAATGCTTGATTGCAAGGGCTCGTAAAACCACTGTCTGTAGAAGTTGATGGTATAGGTATGTGTTGTTGTGTGTCTTCATTTTGATATATTTTACTTTTTTTCATGTTAGCATTTATATTGTGCTCATCTCCCGTTAAAGTTTCGTTATTTTTTTCGATTTGTACATTTCTAATTACTGATTGTTGTCTTTGACTGTTCAGGTTATGTAATATCTCAGTGCTAACGTTCAGACTTATTTCACTACCAGGACACCCATACTTAAAAATGCACATTTGCCCATCTTGTAATAACTCTCCACTTGCTGGTTTCTGGCATCTTTTAATGCTATCACAGAACTGACCTTCCAGTGAATGTTCACGTAATACAGATTTAGTGGAATTATTTTCTCGAGGTCTTATATTACTACATGTTATTCTATTTTCTGCCCACCTTATTATTTCATTGTAAGCACGGGTTATGTCTAGATCTGTACAATATGACGTTTTATTTTTTATTATGCACTTTATGACGTCGAGAAAAGGTGACGTTAAGTTTTTGTTATACTTTTGTGGTAATATCACTTGCGATACTATATTGAAACACAGAGAAGAATAATAATCTCGGGATTCGAGAAATTTTTTCTTAGCATTACTTACTTGTGAGTACCTTCTTCCTTTAGTTTTTATGATACATAAGTAGTAGTTATACACTTTTACAAGGTTTATTAGGTAGTCTGATAGATCACAAAGTAATTTTGCAGTATTGCTATCTACATGGAGGTTTGTCCTTGGGTTGTTGCTGGATAAAACTTGATTAAAACGTGAATTAGTTCTGGGCGGGAGATCTTGTGTCTGATCATCCGAATATGAATTATTTGCAATTGTTGTATTTTTGTCGCTGGCCGTTGGTGTCGCCAAATTGTAATAATTATTATTTCCATTAATATTCATTCCGTGTTGTTGTGTACTTGTATTTTCATCATAATTACTCAATATTTGATCATTTAGAGAGTGATTGAATAGTTGGTTCTCATATATTGAATTATTGTAATCCTTTCTTACTTGGGTATTACTAATTACATTATCATTTCTTTCGAACCACACAGTTATGTGGATTGGTTTTGTGAAGTCATATTTGGCCATTTTTGTGTATAACGATGACAACTCTGAAACAAACAGTAAATATTTTATATTACAATGCAAATATATAACAATAAAAAAAGAATTTATGAGTAGAAATGCCACGTGCTTAATATGTGATAGGTAGAAAGTCTAAATTTTTTACAGATGATGTATTTCTGCTGCTGCTATAACAACTAATACTAAAATCAGAATAAAATAAATATTTTTTGACCTAAAAGACGTTTCTTATAGATATACGCGTAATATAAAGCATGTAAAGAAAAATGCCTGTACCGTCTGTTATGCCACCCATTTCATATATTGCATTTGTCTTTTCTGAAAGTTCTGAAACAAAAAAAAATGAGTTATGTGAAATAAAATTACATTAGGATTTGTTTGTTATTCACATAACATTACGAAGATCGTAAAGCGAATTACTCGCTTACCGTTTTACTGTAGCGGACTTAGTGACAAAGTATTGGAGGCTTACTGCTCTCTTAACTCTACGTACAATCTTATATTCCCTGATTCTTACTCCCACCTAGTCGGACTGACCTTTATTTTACTTTTCTAAACAATACTGCGTTGGGCTATATTGGGCTATGAAACACGCGGTTGCCACGCAATATTATCTCCCTACCTATTATCCATTCTCTCTTTTACAATTCTTTGTTCTTATCTATCCACATCTGTACACAGTATGTCCAAATACTATATACCTTAAAAGCTACTGTCAATTCTCACTATTACAACCCTTTGTTCACATCAGTTCACATCTGCATACAGTATGTTCAAATACGATCGTATATACAAATTAACGATTTATGATACCCTAAACCCAAAAAAAACCTTGCCGCCATAAAAGTGTAAAGCTAAATTACGCGCTATAACTATTTTTCTATTCCACAATCCAATCGTAGTACTTATTTTTTGAATATTAGTCTCAGCGGCGGAGACGGAGTAGACAAGAAAGGGAGATCTTCAACATCTACGACCGAACTTTACACACCAGAGGTGAATTGTATAATGCAATATTGTATAATATTTATAATAGAGTAATCAAAATGGAATATAGCAATGCTGTGAAATAAGCGCTGATGTACGTAATTACATCAAGCATCAATGTACAAGTATAAAAGCCAAAAATGCAATTTGAATAAATAATTTATTTACAATGATGAGTAATTATGTTGCAATAATGTTGCGATGTCAGGGATCTATAAAGGTGGGGGGGGGGGGGGCAAACCTGGAACTAAGTTACAAAGGTTGAATACGTTTGCTGCTGCATTACAAAAGTGAAACATGCAACGAAGGTGCAGAAACAGGCAGAGACACACTAGACACGAGGGGAAACTATGGAGAAAGAGGAGACATGGTAACAGTTTCGGAAGTAGAATGTATAACATTATGTAATGGATTGATGAGATTACCTAATCTCAATGTGAAAGCGGATGCAGAATTAAGTAGAAAAACGGAAGAAGACAGAGTATACAGTGCCGGAGGAGGAAGTCGAGACATTCGATCCGGAGCACAAAAACAAATCAGCTGACAGACTCACTTCTATACGCGAGTATCTTTATCTGGCTACGGTCGACTAGTATTACATGCTTAGCGAAGAACGTATTAAAACTTGTTTATGTGGCACACATAGCTGTGGAATGGTCAGGTAGAATCAATGGAAGATTGCGGAATACGAAGCCGACTGTTCCGAAAGGGGATGTACAATATTTCAATCAAGAGATAAGTCATTTCAAGAAGAATTTAGACGAATGGTAAATGCAATTGCTATAGCCAATGAATGTGAAGTTGAAGGAGGTGAATGTGAAATTCCAAGGAAAGCAAGGAAAGTTCTGGTGCCAGATAAGCACTTTCCGAGGTCGCCTGACCAAACAGTTCAAGCACCAACTCTATCCGCCCACAACCCCGGAAGCCCCTTTCAGTTGCCTCTTACGACAGTACCCTTTTTGTAGCCTTTTACGATAGTTAAATGCAAATTTACAACCACGGCTTTTACGATCGTAAAAGGCGTAGTTGTAAATTTGCAAATCGTCTGCATATAAATGGTAGAGAGGAGGTAAGTGAAGACTTGATAATTAATGAAAATGTTGAAAAGGAGAGGAGATAACATGCCATCTTGCAGCACGTCAGCATTTATCCTCGACTAGTAGAAAAATTTTTCGTCAATTTGAATAAACTGCCGGCGCCCCTAAATACGAGACCAATCAATAGCCGTCGTAAACATGTAGAGAAAACGCAAAACCCCCAAGAGGATGCCAACAGCGAATGAAAGCATTGCTAAAATCCAGCAGTGTTAACACCATCAGCTGTTGTCACCATCATCAATGTCATCTATGATTTGCAGTAAGGCAGTAGCCGAACTATGACCAGGACGGAATCCGGATTGAAGAGAATTCAGTAAGGCATGAGTGGAAAGAAAGGAGCTAAGCTGCTTATGGATAAGGCTTGGAGGACTTAACACAGAAAATGTAATAAGGGTATGGTTCTAAAATTCACAAATTTGGTAGGGTTGGATTTTTGGGGTAAAGAAATTATGTTGGCATCTTTCCAGGAAGGATAGAAGAAATTACTTTGGATGGAACTATTTAAGTATTAGAATTATAATCAATATAACACCAATCAACCAAAAGTTAGAAAAAGGAGCTTTGGTAAGCGTTTGGAGAATATTCGGCTCCTGGCTTTTGCTAATAAGTACGGCGCTAACTTTCAGGAATAATCTCTCCGCTGGAGCCCAAAAAGTTCCAAAATGTTAGGATAAGCTCTTTCATAGCTTCTCCAGGATTCTGAAGCGTTGACTAACGCTATCTATCTAGTATTTAGTGAATGTTTGATTATGTCACTACACTGTTTTAAAAGCACAAAAGGCATTCCATGCAGACGCCCTGACGAACAGGTGTCATTAATGTACCCAATAGTAATTCACGCTCTGGTCAGACTAATGTCAATATGCGGCAGATGAAAAATCAATTACCGGCAATTTTAAAATCGTTAGCAATAGTTTCTTCGTTCCTAATAGTTGTAGCGTGATGTTATATAGCCTAAAGCCTTCCTCGATAAATAGTCTATTCAACTTAAAAATATTTTTTCAATTCGAACCAGTAGTTATTGAAATTAGCGCGTGCAAACAAACAAACAAACTCTTCAGCTTTATAATATTAATATAGATTGCATTGTCGCGCGCCCGTACCAACCTACTGCGCGATGCGCCGCTGACACGTACGCTTTGTACACTAACACTGTCGCTGGACATATCGATTTACTAGCTGTACCCGCGGCTTCGCCCGCGTGGAAATGCAAAGTGTATCGCAAAGTTTTTCTCGCGCAAGTCTCGACCCCGTTGATATTCTATGATAAAAAGTTGTCTATATGTTGTTCCATAACCTTGTCTATAGTGAAAGTCCCATCCAGTTATAGGTGGTAGAATTAGTGTAGTTCGACCCGGGAAGTACCACCTCCACACCTATTTCTATCGTGAAGCATTTCTTGCGTTTCGATGGAAGGGTGTGGTTGCCGGCACACTTTTATTTGAGGCGACCATCTTAGTCCTCAGGAGTAGCAACGCATCTGTAATTGAGTTTAGATAGAAGGTATGTTCTATATGAAGTTGCTTACAGATGTCCATGGGCGGCAGGGACCACTTACCATCAAGTGGACTGCGTGCTTATTTGCTGCTTCAAACCAGATAAAATAAAATTAAAAAATAGAATTTATTTTTATTTTATTTTAAGTATTGCTATTATTGTGGGATAATAATTATTATTTATATTTAAAAGGATGGTTTAAATAAATTGCACCAATCATACTTTGTAAAATAGGGCAATAGAAAGAAATGCTACTGTAATCCATGCTCTTCACGTCAAATGTATCGCGGGCATCTACATATTCACCTCGCCAGCCTCGCCTCATCTGAAGTGCGATGTTTTTACAGGTCTAGTACAAAAAGGGGCTACTCTTACAAACTCATTTTACATTCGTTTCCTACTCAACACTGTACACTGTCAAATGGTCAGATTACTCTAATAATGCACGCGCTTCGGCGGCCGGCTTGTATTAGCATGCGCGAGCGAGTCGGGTACCTACCCCTGCTGAGAGGCACATCGCGATCTTTTTAATTTTAAATCTCTAATATCTTCAAAAATATTTATTTGATGCATATAGTGTAAAAGCTAACGAATGCATTTATTTACATAAGGATTAATACCGAACAGAAGAAAACACGCTCGAAAATAACGTAATATTTTGAGTTAAAATAAAAACATGGAACATAAAAACAATTATTGTGACTTAACCATAGATTAATGTTTCCATTTATGTATGTGATCTCATTGCTATTGTGTGTGGCTAATACACGGTGGGTTTATCATCACTAAAAAGCGTAAATTTTTTTTTTATAAAAAAATATAACCGACTTCCATTCCGCAAAAAAGTATAAATAATTTAATTATTTATACATGTTGGTTTAGGATATATACAGTACTTAGGTCCGAAGTCCTTTAAGTTTATACTAGCTTATTCCCGCGACCTCGGCCGCTTTGGTCATGTCCACCACCATGATATTGAATATCCTGTTTTAATGTAGTTAATAAACTATGTATGCGACAAATTTCAGAGAATCCCATCGGTAGTTTTTGCGTGAAAGCGTAACAAACAAACTTTCACATTTATAATATTTAGTAGGGAAGTTACGTTGCAACTTACTATCGCCAACCCTACGATGGCGGCGTTTGTAACAGCTCTATGAATTTTGCATACGCGCATCTTGGCAATATTCCGTAAGAAAAGTATTAATATCATAGAGTAGTCTAACTCTTCCGTGTCCTTCAATTTTATACCTACAGACGCGCTGGACGAGAGTTCACGTTAGGGCTACCCGCCGAAAGTATTTTAATACATCTGTATACTTGACTTTCTTTCTTACTTATTATGTATTTTATTCAGTAGATTAAGGTAAAAAACAACGCGTTCTTTTAATATTTAAAACACTTAATAATAAATCGTACACAAATAATAGTTATACATTTCACACTGAATAATATTTTACCAACTAAAATAAAAATTATTAACACTAGACGTGTTTATGCACAATTAAAGCAATCAAAAACAGCCTAATATAGTTTACAACTGCTCTTCACTACATTATTATTTAAATAAAAAGATCCACTGCTTAAAAAACATCACATCGCCCGCTCGCCACTACAGCACATTTGCTAGCTGTTGGGTACCGAGCGCATACCGAAATCGTGGCGCGTACAACTTGCGTTTCGTGCGTTTGTAAGAAGTTAGATTACTGTAGATACTAGTACTGTGCTGATATGGTGGATCGCACGCGACGGGCTGTCAATGGGAAACAGAATAACTTCACTTCCATCATGCTTCCATCGCGGACTGTGACTCCAGGTTATTCAGATCATTTTAAGGAATTTAAAAAGTGTATTTTCTTATATATTTTTTAAAGAAGTTGTATGAATTTTATTAATGAATTATGTTTAAAGTGAAGACTTTAAATTAATTCTTCGACGCTCATCTTATATAGGTAATTGGGATGTTGTTATCTAGTATTTATTATTTGCGTAAATTACGTTAAAGACAGCCGGAGGACTCAAGAAAAATCTAAAGTAGGTACTAATTACAAATATATAATTAAACTGATTAAATTTACATTATAGAGATTATTCTAGTGATCAATGTCAGACCTTGCTATATAATGATGAATTATTTTGAAAATAAAAACTATTTAATGCTTAACTATTGGATGAGTCAGCGACATCTCAATTGAAGGAACACGTAGAGATTGAGTGAGCACGTAGAGTTAACACGCGCTGCAGCATCTGCGGATGAGAATCTGTGTCACGTGTGTAACATGTGCGAATTACGTTTACTGCAGTCGGAGGACTTAAAGAAAAAACGAAGTACTTAATAAGCTAATTTAATTAAATTAAACTTACATTATAATGATCGATGTGAGATCTACCTATCTTTTTTTTTGTTTTCGAGGGCGAAACCTTCAAAAGGTACCCGACGCCGTGGGAGCGACGGAGGGTTATGTGGGATTTTTACCGCACTAAAACCCCCCCGGTGGCCGTCCTCGGCGCTGAAAAGGAGGACTCCGGGATCTCGAATCGACTTCAACCGGAATCCTCCGAGCGCGTTGCCCCATCGGGCTCCTCCCAGATGGGCGGCTGGACCCACCGCTCCGTCTAGTCTTTACGACGGTATGCGACCACACATACCGCCGTCCTTCCCGGGATTGACTGACCGAACGGTTCGAGCTCCCACTCTAGCCGTCTGCAACCTCGGAAGCCCCTTTTAGTCGCCTCTTACGACAGGCAGGGGATGCCGTAGCCCTATTCTGATCCCTGAACTACAGGGCGTAAGAGATCTACCTATCTAATAATTTATATTAAAAAAAATGGTAACTATTTAAAGGGTTAACTATAATATGACTCAGCGACATCTCCATTGGGCAAGCACGTAGACATTCAGGAAGAATATTAAATGCGTCAGCAACAACCCAACTGTGGGGCACGTACAGATTGTAGAGTTAACGCGCGCTGCGGCGTCAGCGGTCCTCATCTGGGTCATGCATATAACATGCGTATAAACATATAAATAAATAATAGTTATTAAGTCTTAATATTATAATAAAAAAAAATTAAACAAAAAATACAACCGACTTCCATGCAATTTAATGCATGTTGGTTTAGAACATACACAGTAGGTACTTAGTACATAGTCCCGAAGTCGGCGCTCACCATATATCGCTGGATCACGACGAAACCACAAGTATAGTATTTATATCATACAGTAGTCTAACTCTGCCGTGTCCTTGAATTTTATACCTACAGACGCGCTGGACGAGAGTTCGCGTTTCGGCCTATTCACGACCTCGGGCTTAGCGGCGCGCGGCAGCGGCAGCGGGATTGTGAAGCGTTGTGCACGCCACGTACCTACAGTAGTGATTAGCGGCAGCAGCTAAGGTGGACGTATTCAAACTTGCCCAATATTATGGCGTTATCTAAAATATCCTGTCTTTGATTTGAAAAGCAACACATTTTTTAAAGAAGATATTCTTAATATCTTGGAAGGAGTGCATGAACTGAATAAGAAACGATATTCAAATGGTGATGAGTCCCTTACAATCAATACGAAGATTTCAGAAAATATCCAGACAAGTTTTAAGAGTACACAAGAATGAGCGTGACGACATTCGATTACATTCATATTCGCTACAAACGCCTCCGCGTTTAAAATCGCTACAAAAATCGTCTAAAATATTTTATTCTGTACGTCGCCGCTAAATACGTCACTCACACGCCGCTGTCCGTGCCGCTCCGTCTCGTGGGGTCGCGTAGTAGGGAAGTTACGTTGCAACTTACTATCGCCAACCCTACGATGGCAGCGTTTGTAACAGCCCTATGAATTTTGCATACGCGCATCTTGGCAATATTCCGTAAGAAAAGCGGGAACGCTGATATCACAGTATTAATATCATAGAGTAGTCTAACTCTTCCGTGTCCTTCAATTTTATACCTATGTATACTTGACTTTCTTTCTTACTTATTATGTATTTTATTCAGTAGATTAAGGTAAAAAATAACGCGTTATTTTAATACTTGAGAGTCTTAATAATAAATCGTACACAAATAATAGTTATAAATTTCACACTGAATAATATTTTACCAACCAAAATAAAAATTAAAACACTGGACGTGTTTATGCAAAATTAAAGCAATCAAAAACAGCCTAATATACCTAGTTTACAACTGCTCTTCGGTCCGTTATTATTTAAATAAAAAGATCCACTAATTAAAAAACGTCACATCGACCGCTCACCACTACGGCACATTCGCTAGCTGTTGGGTAACGAGTGCATATCGAAATCGTAGCGCGTTGCGTTTCGTGCGTTTGTAAGTAGTTAGAATACTGTAGATACTATTACCGTGCCACAAGTGTCCTATGTGAGCACCGATTCCGGAACTATCTACTAAGTACCTACTGTGTATGTTCTAAACCAACATGTATTTAAATTATTTTTTACTTTTTTGTTGCATGGAAGTCGGTTGTATTTTTTGTTAAATTTTTTTAACCCATTTTAGTGACAATAATCTCACTTTTACTAGTATCAAAATAATATCAATGAGTTAAGATGGTGCATACCTAAATGGAATCATTAATTCAATCTCAACCTTACATGACAAATTGAACATAAACCTAAGCCATAACTTACAATATTTTTATAATTCATAATAACTGAGCGCACCCGCTCGCTTAGTTTTATGTTTTCTTTAAGTTCCAATCCAACCTAACCCATCCTGTATAAAAAGGCTGACAGGTGAAATTGGTTTAACTTTATATACAAACGTTTTTTTTTCCTATTTTATATGTATGTACGTTCCTCTGATCATAGCTAGTAAGTAAGTAATTAAATTTCATTAGTACCTACACCAAATATCTTCAAATACATCTCAATTATAACCATTGGTTGAGGAGTTCCTCTCATTTTCTCCAGAACCCATAGATGGATCCTAACACCATGTTTATGTGGGACCAATTTCCAGCTCGTCTCTACACAATAAAAAAATATTAAAATCGGTCCACTAACGACGGAGTAATCCGTGTACATACATAATATTTATATATATATATATATCGGCCGAATTGAGAACCTTGTTTTTTTGAAATCGGTTAATATTTCACTAAAAAGATGAAAAGCTTAGTGTAATTTTTACCTCGTTGTCCTATAAAACTTAAAGTTAAGTCAACCATAAAGTTTACAGAAAATCTTAAATACTCACCGATAGAAAACATAAAGGAGGAATAAATAAACCACTGCAATCCGAGTTACACTACTAATATGTACCAAAAATGTTAGATTCTACACTGCACTAAATGTGAATTAATAAGTTTTACGAACGAATATTCGTACCGGCATCGTATACGTAAGCGTGTACGTCCAAGCAACGACACGGATCGCGAAGCACTGGCTCGAGTCTAGGCCAGGGATTAGGGATATTCGATATACATCGATGCATCATCGAAGCCGCTCGATGTCTATAATATGATGCATCAAATCGATCCGGTGCTTTGAAAAGCTCTCGGTTTATTCGATGCATCGATGTTTTTTCACAAAACATGCGGTGTTTTGATGTTTTGCGAAAATACATGTAATCATATAATTACTTTCTGTAAACTGTAAGCTGCTTTCAACGGTAAGACTGTTTATAATTTACTGAATGAAATAGTACCTAAATAGAAATACTTTATTAGTTTTTCATACTTTTAAATCGTAATCATTATTTTTATTTAAAAAGTAAGGGTTAGTGTTGTGATAATATCGATTGATGCATTTGTAGTAGTGATGTAACAAATATTTGATTCGCGAATATTCGCAGGTTTTTAGATACTCGCATTAACATTTGCAAGAATTGGTGCAATTTTATTGCGAATACTGAATTGCATTGCTTCGCAAAAGTTAGAGATATATCCCTTATGTAACTATGATTATTGTTGTTTTTCGAAAACAGAACGAAGCGTAGAACGAATCAAGAAAATATTTTCTTTGCTTCAACTTGACTATTTGAATAATGAAGAAAGGTTTCCAAAACTGTGACAAGAATTTTATATAATAGATATATTAATAATATAATATTTTTGAAGAATTACCTACTAAAATAAGTACATTTTAAAATTAAGTTGTTCTAAGAAAATAAGTATGTGTCAATTATGTATGTCGGCGCGACACTGCGTATTTATGAAAAACACGTTGCCCATAATAATTATTATAGTTAGTATAAGGATCGAAAATTGTTTGTTTATTAAATTAGCAATATTTAGTAATTTTTAGAATTGTAATTTAGTTTACCCTCCATAAATTTGTTATTGTCACCTCACCAAACATTATTATAAAAAGGCGATCGCCTGCAGGTAGAAAAAGATTCTTGTTTAACCGTCGAAGCGATCGGACCTCCTAAACTGTGAATAAATAGAAGAACACGCAAGTAAACACTCCTGTGTTTTACTTGAAATCTTCAAGAATGGACAGTAATGAAGACCTCGACCATTATGATGTCACTCAACTCACTTCGTTATGTATGATTCAAATTAAAAATGGATTAGGTATTTAGTGATTTTGTGTTTTGTTGTGCTATTTATTAAGTAGATACGTTAGTCAATCACGTAAAATAATAAAATTGAAAAGCAAATTCCACACGTCACGTTATTTTAAAGACAACGTTTATTTTTTCAGGTTTAAATGTTTCACTTTTAATTTGTGATTATATTTTTTTGACACTTAAAATCATATAGTTCTCTCTTTTTATTTTTAAAGGTAGTTACATATATACCACATATCGTTATTTTTACACTGCATTAATTGTTTTACCAATCCGGATTGATAAAAATCGACCGGATGCGGCTGGATTGCAATCCCTAGATAAACTATTCTATACGTTACTCCAGACTGTAGTCTTTTACAGATTTAAATGTTAACAAAAATCGTTAAGCAGTGCGTGCATTCGTGATTCAGTCACAAACATCCATCCTTTCTTGCTCAAAATCTTCTTTTTGTTTGATTTTATACGCACTTAAACAGTGATATGGTATCTGGTACTTTTATCCGACTGCATCAGGAGGGTAATGTTCTTCGTATGTATGTATATGTATGTTTGTATGTACATACTTAGTATATTTGGTACGCCCGCTGAGTCTATGGTGGGGTCTTGTCAGTTGAGGTTGACGGTAACCGCTCCGCCATGCCGGTCGTCCTTATTACATTCGAGGCAACTAGGACCAAAACTATTTCAGTCCTCTGGTTCTGGTCGAGTTAAAGGCTTGCCACTAAACACCGGTAAAGCTGTAGCTGTATTTATCGAATTATGTAGACAGCAACTACTTAATTCGATAAATCAAAAAGTGACGTTTCATTGAGATTGATCGCTGTTGCACCATATGTTTAAAGAGATAATACGTCGCTTAAGTTGTAACACCGCGGATCTCAAAATTTGCAACTTTTCAGGAGAGCGAATAAACTATCTCAAATAGTTATTTTTAAACAACTACCAAATAATATATTGCGTTTAAAATATTAATATACTCATATTAAAATAGTATTTTTTACAAAAATGTAACATGTTCCTATATTATTTTTAGATAACATTATTTTGTTAACTCAAAACGGGCATTTTTGAGTTACGCGGTGTTAGAACTTATAGACCAGGGTCGATAATTTTTAAAACCAATTAAAATCGCAGTAGGATGAAACCCATTAGAAAATGAGGGGAATATTATAGAAATGAAGGGAAAAATAATTTACGGGCGATCTGAGGTCGGGAAGGGGATGGGGGTGAGTCTTTAAGGGTAAAAAATGGTTTTTCTCGATTTCCAGCAAAACTAAAAGTCCTATCGCAAAAAGTCAAATGGCAAAGTTGTAGGTAATAAAAAGTTCTAAAACATTTGTATTTACACTTTTTTCACATAACCTCAAAATTTATGTGAAAAATTCAAAAAACCAAGTTTTTGGTTTTTTATTTTTATCTTTTACAAAAAAAATTTTTTTTAACGAAATTTGGCGAAAACTTACCTTTTTATGTCTCAAATACGCTGTAATTTATTTGATTAAAAATATTTATTTTTTCACCTTATTTTGAATTAATATCGAAAAAACACCCTAATTTTCAATCGAAAAATCACCCGTCAAAATATCAGCTTTTTTCAAAAAGTTGGTATGTTTTCTGTTTGTTGAAATCTCTACTTTTTGATGGTGAAAAAAAAATATATATGTAACTATAGTAAATCTTCTCAGAAAATGCAAAAAATCGAAAAACCGCGATAAAAGTTGCAGAGAGTACTAATAAAACTGTAATTGTTGTGGGCCAAGATATTGATCTTTTGGTCCTTTTAAATCAGTTAAATTCACATAATCATGACATTTATTTTCTCAAATCAGGTTCTGGAAATGTAAAAGACCTATTTTTCACGTCTAATAGTTTCAAACATGAATCCTTAAAAATTTGTCGCATTTGGCCAATGTTTTTTTATAAGAAAGATGCGAGTAAAGAAGAAATAAAAAAAAATGGATTACAACTAATCAAATCTATTTATAAATGTAAAAATGAAAAAATTACACTGAATCAATTAAGGTTTCAAAATCAATTCAATATCAATTGGCATAAATTAAATCATCTTTCGTTTTGGCAAACCTCCCACCCACAAAAGGAGCAGCAGAACAACATTGTTACAGGGCATATTATCAGCTTCAAACTTGGTTGGGTAACGAACTAACAGCAACAGATTGGGGCTGGAAGCTATATCAACGTGGAATTATGCCCAAATGTACACAAAAAGAATTAATAATTTTATTTCTTCTTTACTCACATCATTCTTATAAAAAACATTGGCCAAATGCGACAAATTTTTAACGTCTAATAATGAATTGACGATACTTTTCTTTCCTTTTCCGGCAAATCCAGATGTTGTATCGCAACCAGAAAAACAATGCAGAAATGCAACAATGTTTCTTAAGGATTCATGTTTGAAACTATTAGACGTGAAAAATAGGTCTTTTACATTTCCAGAACCTGGTTTGAGAAAATAAATGTCATGATTATGTGAATTTAACTGATTTAAAAGGACCAAAAGATCAATATCTTGGCCCACAACAATTACAGTTTTATTAGTACTCATTGCAACTTTTATCGCGGTTTTTCGATTTTTTGCATTTTCTGAGAAGATTTACTATAGTAACATATATATTTTTTTTCACCATCAAAAAGTAGAGATTTCAACGAACAGAAAACATACCAACTTTTTGAAAAAAGCTGATATTTTGACGGGTGATTTTTCGATTGAAAATTAGGGTGTTTTTTCGATATTAATTCAAAATAAGGTGAAAAAATAAATATTTTTAATCAAATAAATTACAGCGTATTTGAGACATAAAAAGGTAAGTTTTCGCCAAATTTCGTTAAAAAAAAATTTTTTTTGTAAAAGATAAAAATAAAAAAACCAAAAACTTGGTTTTTTGAATTTTTCACATAAATTTTGAGGTTATGTGAAAAAAGTGTAAATATAAAAGTTTTAGATCTTTTTATTACCTACAACTTTGCCATTTGACTTTTTGCGATAGGACTTTTAGTTTTGCTGGAAATCGAGAAAAACCATTTTTTACCCTTAAAGACTCACCCCCATCCCCTTCCCGACCTCAGATCGCCCGTAAACTTCATTTCTATAATATTCCCCTCCTTTCCTAATGGGTTTCATCCTACTACGATTTTATTTCACTTTTTATTGTTTTTAAAGGCTTCTACCCTGGTCTATTAAGCGACGAATAGGTTGTGGCGGTTCTATTGAACCGTCACCCTATGATTTATAATTTTGTATTAATAAGTACTATTAAGTAAATGTTATTTTACTTATGTACATTTTGTTCTCATATTATTAGGATATTGTAGTAATATCATTGTAGTAATATAATATACTTTATTGAAATTAATTTTCAACTTTGTGATTGTCGATGGCAAGCTATCGACAAGACTGTGTTTTTATGGCGTGAGGGGAAGCCCTCATACGTTACATTCGAGTAAAGGACTTACAACTGCAAGAGTCTCTTTATTTCACGATACCTTTCGTACACCAAGCGCTAGACGTACCTACTTCGCCTCTGTAGCTCCGGGATCAGAATAGGGCTACGACATCCCCTGCCTGTCGTAAGAGGCGACTAAAAGGGGCTTCCGGGGTTGCAGACGGCTAGAGTGGGAGCTCGAACCGTACGGTCAGGCAATCCCAGGAAGGACGGCGGTATGTGTGGTAAGACTAGACGGAGCGGTGGCCCCAGCTCCTCCCATCTGGGAGAATCCCGATGGGGCGTTCGGAGGATTCCGGTTGAAGTCGTTTCGAGATCCCGGAGTTCTCCTTTTTTAGCGCCGAGGATGGCCACCGGGGGGGTTTTAGTGCGGTAAAAATCCCACATAACCCTGCGTCGCTACCACGGCGTCGGATACCTTTTGAAGGTTTCCCCCTCGAGAACAAAAAAAAAAAAGACGTACCTACTCAATTAACGCAGCTGCGATTTGTGTACTAAAGGTTCATTGTTTTACGATAGAATCTTTGTTTTCAGTTTCCTATGACCTTAATGGCAATTTGAAGAATAATGGTGAGGTACTATTTTAAGATTTAAATGTTTTGAACATTAAGTATAAAACAAAAACCCGTGTCAGACAATAGACCATAAAATTGCCATAAAGCTAAGGAAAAAAATACATTCAAATAATTGTAATAAGACACTAACAAACAACATGTGCAACCAATACTCCTTATCTGTCGGCTTGCCTAAGCGGCGGTTATTTATTGGAACTTGTAAGCAAAAAGTAACAACACGATATTGTAAAAAAAATACATACTACGAAGTGATAGCGTGAAATGTGACGCCAGGAAGGCCCTGGCCTTCCTGGCGCCACATTACACGGCCCTTCATTACTGTCCATTCTTGAAGATTTCAAGTAAAACACAGGAGTAAACTTCTTCGATTTATTCACAATTGAGGAGGTCCGATCACTTCGACCGCAAACGTGGCGGGCGAAAACCGCAAGACGGGCGGTTTACATTAAGTTGAGGTCCTGACTACTGCACTCGCCCGCCAACTGACCGCAGAGCGCGCGGGCGCAAACCGCCGCGGCTGCGGCTGACCGCGGCCCGCGCGGTTCCACAGGTTGCCCGCCGGTGCAGCGGGAGCCGCAAACAACCGCGCGCATTGCGGGCGAAAAACGCGTCGTGAGTATTGCTTTAATGTTTTACATTTATATTTGCATCCTACAGAAGCTGCGGGCCCGCAACCGCGGCGGCCGCGGTTGAAAATCGCTCCGTGAGTACTTAGCCTTAAGGTTCTAATCACTGGATACAATTGTACATATGTATGTACCTTAGGTGATCTTCGCTGAGCGCATTACTTAACACATTCATTATTTAAAGGTGGTAGAACCAGTGTAGTTACCAGGGAAGTACCACCGTCACACCTATTTCTAATGTGAAGCAGTTCTTGCGTTTCGATGGAAGGGTGTGGTTGCTGGCACACTTTTATTTGAGGCGACCATCATAGTCCTCGGGAGTGGCAACGCATCTGTGATTGACTTCAGATAGAACCCACGTTCTGTATGAAGTTGATTACAGATGTCCATAAGTGGCAGTGACTACTTACCATCAGGTAGACTGCATGCTCGTCTGCATACTTTAGTCAGGTAAAAAAAACATTCAGTCAGAGATGCGATAAAGAACGTAAATAAAGCTAATAACTTAAACAGAGAAGACGATTTTGGGGACCCGCGTGGATGGCGGTGCGGTTGTCACATCGGTTTGACACACAGTTGATTCCGGGTTCGATTCCCGGCCAGGCAGGTACCTGAATGATTAGTTTAGATTCATGTTTTGGGTCCGGATGTCTGTGTATTTGTCTTTGTGTGTGTCTGTGGCACGCGACACAGGAGAAAATCCTATCGTGGGACTATGAGTGTAAAAAGCGTCTCTATCTATTTGATTTTAAGTTAGCGCAAATGTGGGATAGTTTATATTTATTTTTATTTATTTATTTATTCAAAAGAACCACCAACAGAAATACATGTTATAGACTAAATTACACAAAATAAATTTTAGGTATTGAGATACATGTAATTCCACTTATAGGTGGCTACAGCATGCAAAATTTTATATTAGTACGATAACATAATCTTGACAAAATTTTGAAAATTTATGGTCACATACAATACTAATTTAGTTAGTTGGTACAAAAGTATATTAAAAAAATGAAAATGAATGCCAAATTTTGGAGCGCAAAGGAGGTAGAATGAAATCTACCTCAGTGTTAAAAAACAAATTAAATAAGTTGACACTAAATATTTTCAAGTGTAATAAAAGTTTTGAAAATTTTGGATTTAAATATGCTAAGTTTGTCAGAAAACGCATCTATCGATCCGTCTCTGGATAATATATCCCTGTACAACCTACTCAGTCTAGGTATAAGAAAATTATAGCCCAGATTGGTTCTATAAGTGTTATGAGTTAGTAATGGAATAGGATGTCGTGGTACTCGAGAGGGAATTTTAAAGGATATTTGGCTCAGCAGTTCCGAGTTGTCAATGGTTCCGTTTATGAGTTTGTAAAGAAAAACCAAGTCATGCATTTTGTTTCTGTCCGATAGAGAATTTAGATAAAAAAAATTTAGTCTGCTATTATATGGTAATTTTTTGTTAGTTCCTTTAGAATAAATTTTTAAATATATAAATTACAAATAGTGTAAGGATATTCTCCTGTGTCGTCATAAATCTTCTACCATCTACCAGCAGTACTTCTCGATGGTGCCTTTTCAACTTGATAAGTTCAGTCAATTTTAATAATCAACGGGTACTCACTATACGCGGTTTTTGAATTCTTTAAGAATTATTTTTGCCGATATTTCGACCCAGTTAGGTACATGGATCGTGGTCACGAAACTGAGAAACCGTTGACAAGCACTAATTGTAGATTAACCTATCTATCCTTCGTCTAGTTCGGTTTTCTTTTTTAGGTTCCATATCACGACACACTACACTAACTGTATGTTTACGCACGACACTTCGCACTTTTTGTGATTTACATAAGCTAACCACCGGCTTCCACGTTTGCGCTAACTTAAAACCATCTTCTCTGTTAAAGTTTTTAGGATGTTTTTTGATCTCTATTGCTTCTCTTACCAAACGTGGGAAGGTTAAAATCATAAAGTGCAGTCAAATTTGTACAAGAATCCTGACTTAAATACCTTTCTTACTATACGTACGTACGTACATAATATCAACTGCAGTTTATGCTTACTGAATGCGTGATACAATATCCGATAAAGCGTGCAGTGCATGCAGATATGCAGTCTGTCTGAGGGAGTAACAAGGACAGCAAATCTATATCAAGCTTCAGTGCCTCAGCTCAGTGCAAATTTACTACATAGTTACGTTACAATATGCGTAGCCAGCAGGAGGATCGATGACGCAGCAGCTGCACCTGTTTGCTACGCTACGTGACCCAAAAAAACATGTTATCTTAGTATGCGTTTTAGAATTTTACTTTAATTAAATAACCTATTCTTAAATTATTCAATAACTGTATCCCAAATCGATCAGTATCGATCATTACTTTAATTAATTAAATTAGTTATTAAAAAAGTCTTCATTTTTTTAAGTCCTGCGGTAAACGTAATTACGTTCCCTCAGTACAATTATTTACGTTTTCGCCTATACATTGCAATGTACATTGCTCGTTTCTGTTTTATTTGGCCATACCTTGCAATCTAATTTGCATTGATTGGCGAAAACGTTAACTTTGAATGTGTTGAAGTAACGTATCCCTCATACTAAGCTCACAGAACCTCGGTATGGAGTTGCTCTCATATTACACATTATAGACAAATTGCATGTGTGGCTAAAAATTTCTCTATTTGAATAACTATACAGACCACCATTAGAATTAGTACCCAATGATGAAAAGATATTCTTAAATATAATTCATAGACAGTTTAATTATATTACTTTAATGAGTAAACATTTTAAAATAAGTGTATAATATTTGAATATTTTTAGGACAAGTAAGTTTATCTTATACTAGTTTTTTTCTATGTAATTGTCTTTACATGAATTTACATATTTATTTTAGGTACCCAATAAATGTTGCACCTGGTTCAGTCTTGTTTTTTATCAGTCGGCTTGGTGGCTGCTCCAATGAAGTATCTGGAACAGAAAATTATTATGAAATTAGCAGTAGGGTATTGTTTTTAAATCATTTATTAAGTATTACGTTTTTGACGAGTCTGGGTCAAAATGATAATATAAAAGTGTAAAAATATTAATATTTGTGTAAAATTTTGTTTAGTCGCTTTCATTTAATAACCATATTCTTAGATTAATTTAAATATATCCATTTCTCCCCTTTTATAATGATTCTCTCATCTCTCTCATCAACCCATTATTGGCCCACTGCTGGGCACGGGTCTTCTCTCAGAATGAGAGAGTGTAGGCCATAGTCCACCGCGCTGGCCAAATGCGAATTGCTGGACTTCACACACCTCCGAGAACTTTTTTTTTTTAAGAACTCTCGGGTGTGTAGGTTTCCTCACGATGTATTGCTTCACCGAAAAGCAGTGATAATTAATTTTAATACGCACATAAATCAGTGGTGCGTGCCTGGGTTTGGACCTCGGACCTCCCGATCGAGAGGGAAAGTTTCAACCATTAGGCTATCACTGCTCTTTATAATGATTACGGACACCATATTTAATAAAAATGTTGCCTAGGTCACTTCGTAATTTCGTCGGAGGGACACCGCGTATTTATGAAAAACACGTTGCCGAAAATAATTATTTTAGTTAGTTTAAAGATCGATTTTTTTTGTTTATTTAATTAACAATATTTAGTGATGTTAATTTAGTTTACACTCCATAAATTTGTTATTGTCACCTCACGCAATTTTGTTATAAATAGGCGAGTATCCGCCGGTATAAAGAAAACCCGTCGAGCCGATCGAACCTCCTCAACTTTAGGTAAATCGAAGAAGAATAACTCCTGCGTTTTATTTAAAATCCTCAAAAATGGATAGTAACGAACACCCTGACCTTCCTGACGTCACGCGCCCACTTCGTTAGAAGTGGGACTGGAACAAGCTCCGATCTCAGACGATTCCTGATCAGCTGCGGTGCCACATGTCACATCAGTATCACCACAAGATAGCACCGCATGAAGCGTACGCAGCATAGCCGGCTGAACAAGGTGCCGTGTTGGCGGAAGAAAATACTGAGTTTCCTCAAAGTGCTGCTACAATGGCCGTGCTAGCCTGCCAGTCCACGACTACGAGCTCTCTCCATCGGATTAAAAGTTAAGTCAAAATTTATTTAGTTCACCTCTTAATACCTATGAAAGTGGTACCTCTAAGCTAGTTATGTATTGCCCTTGAGCTAAACCACGGTTTCTTAGTGTTTCCACTGTGGAACTATGAGATACTGTTGGGAAGCCTTGTGGAGCCGTGGTAGACATGTATACACCACAGAGTGATACCTCTGAGCTAACCACGCGTTACCCTCGCGCTAAGCACGGGTCCTTGATGTGTCCGCGGTGCAACCACGAGATACTGTTGTAAGCCTTGTGGACCTATAGTAGACAATTATAAATAATAGATCTATGAGAACACGTACATACTATAATCTGGAGAGAGATGCCTCTGAGCTAATCATGCCTTACCCCCGTGCCAACCACGGATCCATGATGTTTCCTCAGTGAACCATGAGATACCGTTGGGACGCCTTGTGGAGCCGTAGTAGACACGTATATATCACAGATCTATGAGAACGTTTAGAATTAATAAATGGCTTAGAACACGTGTTGCTTACAGGTAGCAACATGTGTTGCTTACAGATTACCTACCTCAAAAAAAATAATTTTCTTTCTTTCAGAGTTCGAACTTTACAACTTAAGCAGGTGCAGAACACGCACCGCCTTTTAGAATGGGCTTGTCGGCGGCATACCGCGTATTTATGACAAAAACGTTGCCGAAAATAATTATTTGAGTTAGTTTAAAGATCGAAAATTGTTTGTTTATTAAATTAGCAAAATTTAGTGATTTCTAAAGATGTTAATTTAGTCTACCCTCCAAAAATTAACCTCACCCATCTTTGTTATAAAAGGGCGAGCACCTGCCGGTATAAAGATATTAAGTTCAACCGTCGAAGTGATCGGACCTCCTCAACTTTGAATAAATGGAAGAAGAATAACTCCTGCGTTTTACTGGAAATCTTCAAAAATGGATAATAATGAAGACCCTGACTGACGACCCTGATTTACCTCACGTCACGCCCACTTCGTTATATATTATTTTATAAGGACTTTGGCAGTTGCTTTTTTTTTGTTCTTGAGGGGGAAACCTTCAAAAGGTACCCGACGCCGTGGGAGCGACGCAGGGTTATGTGGGATTTTTACCGCACTAAACCCCCCCCCCCGGTGGCCGTCCTCGGCGCTAAAAAGCAGGACTCCGGGATATCGAAACGACTTCAACCGGAATCCTCCGAGCGCGTTACCTTATCGGGCTACTCTCAGATGGGAGGCTAGGCCCACCGCTCCGTCTAGTCTTAACGACGGTATGCGGCCACACATACCGTCGTCCTTCCCGGGATTGCCTGACCGAACGGTTCCAGCTCCCACTCTAGCCGTCTGCAACCCCGGAAGCCCCTTTTAGTCGCCTCTTACGACAGGCAGGGGATGCCGTAGCCCTATTCTGATCCCGGAACTACAGGGGACGTTGGCAGTCGCTGTGGTCGTATTTTACTAAAATATCGTTTAATACTTAAATAAAAACGAAAACGTTACATAATGCGTTGTTCAAACTCCCCCTTCTTTCTCTTCTGTATCGCATCGTAACGTTTGATAGGACCTCCCCTCCCTCCAAATTGCGTTATGTAACACTTGAACCCTCCTTAAATTAAATATAACATAAACCTACCTTACATGCGATACTGCAGTAATAATTCTCGTAACATCCCACGCATATGTCAGTTGCCTTCGTTCCACATATTACGCAGTACTTTGTACAGGTATTCGTATTATCTTGGGTCGAAAACGTCATACCTGTTTTATGTTGAAATACGGATTCTTGAATTTGTTCTTCAATTAGTTCATCTCCCTAAAATGTGAAAAAAATATAGAGTCTATTCGAATAATTTCATTTAATGATACATTTTTATTATATTTTTCCAAAATATTTGTAGTATCTATTGTTAACTAGGTTATTCCCGTGACTTTTTTACTTATATTATTCCCGGTTAGGTTATTCCCGGTTTTGATTACGTCTACCACATTTTAATAATCAACGGGTACTCACGATATGCGGTTTTTGAATTCTTTAAGAATTCATTTTGCCGATATTTCGACCCAGTTACATGGATCGTGGTCACGGCGAAACTGCGGTGGCGGGGAGAAACCGTTGACAAGCACTAATTGTAGATTAACCTATCTACCCTTCATCTAGTTCGTTTTTCTTTTTTAGGTTCCATATCACGACACACTACACTAACTGTATCTTTACGCACGACACTTTGCACTTTTTGTAATTTACATAAACTAACTACTGGATTCCACGTTTGCGCTAACTTAAAACCATCTTCTCTGTTAAAGTTTTTCGGATGTTTTTTGATCTCTATTGCTTCTCTTACTAAACGTGGGAAGTACTGACGCTCAGCGGAGATAACTTCAGGTTTATGCAGTTCGATCCAGTGGTAAGAACCGGAATTAAGAATGTATTCAGCTACCGCAGATTTCTTAGGGTCATTCTTTTTGACTGCGCTGATGTGTTCTTTAATCCATTGTGAGATGGCTCGTTTTGTCTGACCTATGTACGAGCTGCCACAGCTGCATTCAAATTTATAAACCCCGGGACATTGATATGGTATGGTGTCTTTGGGTGTACGAAGGTAGGCCGCGAGTTTCTTAAAAGGTGTTTTTAAAAGGAATATCGTGAGGACCCGTTTATTATTAAAATGTATCAATTCGGCGATAATAGTAGTCTAAAATCATATACGTCTACCACGTTAATAAGTATCTTAAGTTAATCTACGTCAAAAACTAACCGGCAAAATTCGACCAATAGTTTTTGTGTGAAAGGATAACAAACACACATACCATCAACACATCCTCACAACCTTTCGCATTGATAATAAATAAAAAATAACATAATTTACTTAACAGCGATGTATTTGTACTTCGTAGGTATCAAATAAATATTTAATTTATTTTATTTTATTTATTCACAAAATAAAATAAAATAAAATACTCCTTTGACATAAGTATATATAATATAAAGTAACTATTTACTTAACAGCGATGTATTTGTACTTAGTAGGTATCAAAGGAATTGTAATGCACTTGCCCTGACTAATATCAAGTAAGACCATGATACGTAACTAAATAGTATTCTTAATTTATTCAGAACTATTCGTGGTAACAGATTTATTGTATTAAAGACTTTTTTTTTGAAATTTTTGAACCACGAGGGAATCTGGTACAAGTGGACTAAAATTAATATTGTAACAATTTGGAAAAACTTTTGTATTTAAAGGTTCAAGTTTTTAATATATAAATAACTTCTAGAGTGGATTACATTTACTTGTCAAGTTTTGAAAAATTATATCATTTGATAATAATGTAAAATGCAAACAAAACTGCAAAGTGTGCGTTTTTTTCTGTGATTCGCCTTTTCAGCGCAATGTCGTGCATTCGTTCTAAATCCTTTCAATTTTAGCGCTTGCCAGAAGCTTACGGCTTCGGTCAAAAAAAATACGCTTTCTACACTCATAGCCCTATACTAGGAGTTTTTCCTGTGCCGTGGGTACCATGTACACACAAGACGAATACACAAACACGCAGACCCAGAACATGAATCTAAACTCATCATTCAGATACCTGTCTGGCCGGGAATCGAACACGGGACCCATTACGCGTCAGACCAGTGTAGTAACCTCTCCGCCACGCGGGTCGTCAGTCCATTTTGGCCGAGGCGGAACGTTTTGTCGAAGGAACTTTTTTGGCCGAAACCAAAGCTTCGGTCGGCTACTTATATAAGTGTACTTGGTGTTAGATTCAAGTGAGAAGGTGGTTCTTGAAAGAATTTTTACCTTAACAAGTGTTGTAGATCTACCAATAGATAACAGTCTTAATATTTTATATATAACATATAACATAAAATTGAAAGAGAACTTACAATTTGATGGCAAGGACTCATAATACCACTGTCTCTAGATATAGATCTTGTAGGTACGTTTAGGTGTGACTCTTTATTTTGTTGCACCTGACTTGTTCCTGTATTTATATTTACGTTATGTTCATCTCTCGCAATACTTTTGTTTACTTCGTTGACTTGCAAATTATTATTCGTTGTTTGTTGATTTTGACCGTAAACGTTGTGTAATATATCAGAACGAACGTTCAAACTGATTTCTTTACCAGGACTCCCAAACCTAAAGATGCATGTTTGCTCATCTTGCAATAAACCTCTACCGGCCGGAAGCAATTGTCTCTCAATATTACTATAGGTCCGAACATTCAGTGTATGTTCACGTAATACTGATTGATTCGCGTAATTATTTTGTCGTGGCCGAATACTCGTGTTTTTTATTCTCCTTTCTGCCGATGCTATTAATTCGTTGTAAGTTCGTTTTATTTCTTCATCAGTCAACTTTAAGTTTTCTTGGTACCTCATGCGTTTTATCTTCTGTAGGAAAGCCCACGTAAATATTGTGTTATATTTTTGTGGTAAAAGCACGTTTGATACAATATCAAAAGACAGATCAAAATAAAATTTACAGATGTCCTGAAATTTCTTTTTTGCATATTTTATTTGTGAATAGCTTATTCCATTACTTTTTATAATTCCCAAGTATTGGTTATACGCTTTTGAAAGTTCTATTATATATTTTGCTGCAGTAAATAGTGACTTTGCAGTCTGGCTAACATGTTTAAGGTTTTCCTTTGGGTTTTTGTTAGTGGCTGAAAATTTACTGCGTGAATTTTTGGTACTAGTGTGATGATGATTTTCAACCGGTACTCCTGATCTCAGCTGCGGTATTTCATCATTTGTACATAAATTATATGTATTTGTTATATTTGTGTTGTCCTCTGCATTTGAGAAATGGCTTTGATTAATATCTCCACGATTAGTATTATTTATTTCATTTGCATGTGTATTTGCATGTTCAGCAGAATAATTAGTTACAGTTTGAAAACTTCTATCCTTATCGAAGGACTGGTTCTCATATATTGCATTATGGTTATATTTTTTCAAATTGCTATCACTAATTACATTATCAATATTTGCGAAAGACACTGTTATGTGGATTGGTTTTGTGAAGTCATATTTAGACATTGCATTGTATAACGGTTGTAAATCTGAAATTAAACGGTCAGGCACTTACAACAATTAAGGTCTTACAATAATTAAGTTTTTTAATTAACATACAACTTTTTTGATGTAATATGTAAATAAAAAAGGACCATTTTTTATTTTGAACATTATAATGCCGAATCCTATTCTTTAACTTATTTATAGCGTGCAGTAGTTCTTCCGTTTCGTGTCGATTCCGATCGTGTTGTTCCGATGTATTGGTTATATACAATAAAGCTAAAAAATAGGAATACATATTCCTACCCTGTGATGATTAACGTGAAAATCACTAATGCATAGATATTTATAATTATTTTATAAAAGGATGTTTTAATACCGTCTGTTACTTTGTCCATTGCAAGATTTATTTGCATTTATCTTTTTATGCCTGAAACAAATGAAAATCGCAAATGAGTTGAATATTATACGGTAAGGGATTTCTATGTTATTGCGGTATTTTAAAATGGGTAGTATTTAAACGAGTGACTGTAAACAAAAGTGACAAAATAATTTAATGTACGATATAGTATTACTAAGCGAGCAAGTGACGACAAATCAACAGAAGAGCAACTTACAAACATTACTTGAGTTACATAAAATACAAAATGAGAAGCTTCATAATATTTATGAACAGGGCGCATACTCTCGCAGGGTGCTACTGCACCCGGTGGAACACTGATAATTTTACATTTTTGACTTTTAGGCGGAATTACTAGATTATTCTCGTGTCTTCGTTCGCTTCGATCACGCCTACCTCGATAATGAGTGTCCAATCTAGATCATAAACTATATGGATACCAAACCTCGGCGAAATCCGATGGGGAGTTAGTGGGTATAAGAGTAACAAACACACATGTTTGCATCCTCAAAAACTTTGTTATTTATAATATATAAAACTTGGAAACGTGACGACATATCAAGTGTCAAGTACTTGACACATTACACCACACTGTTTTGTTGTCTAGTCGAATTAAGTATGTGTAACAAGTAATATTTGCTAAACTATTAACACTTTCGCTGACTTTGTGAAATAAGTGAACCTACCTAATACTTGCCGAATATTGAATGAATAATAAACAATGAATATGAAATAACATATTTCACCGTCAAAAGGCAATAAGTAGTGTTCTATTTTTATGATAATATAATTGTAGCGCCTTCAAGAAAATTCTACGAAATACGTATAAGTTTAGAAACAATTATTTAGTATTTTCAGGGTCTGATCTTGCTATTTAACCACCTCAGACACAAAATAACCTTTGCGGCTCTTCACAATGTCACCTTATAAATCATAAAAACTTTCGTAGCATGGATTTAAGCTGCCCAGTTCGCAGGTTGAATTTGCAAGTATCGGGATAATTTTGCGAATTAACAAATATATTCTATCATAATTAATATGACAACTGAAAGAGTTCTCTACCTCATGTTTGCACTTCCATGAAACAAAAAAGTAAAAAATAATCTAAATACATGTTGGTTTAGAGCATACACAGTAGGTACTTAGTAGTAGTCCCGAAGTCGGCGCTTACCATATTTCGCTAGATATGTGAGCGCCGACTTCGGACTGGGCAGGGTGCTCCTGCATCATCAGGGTTGAGGAGTTGAAGGTAATTTTTTTATAATATGTCTTTTCTTAGTATTGTTATTACATACCCATAAGCACCAAATGGTCAACCCCTATGGCTTAGGCTTGAGGCACCCCTGCATCATCAGGATTGAGGAGTTGAAGGTCAAATTTTTCATCACATGTCTCTGCTTAGTAGTCTTATTACATATATGTAAGCGCCAAATAGCTAATGTTATAGTTTAGGATAGCTGTAACCCTGCATCATCAGGATCGTAGAGTTGAAGGTCAAATTTTTCGTCAACCTATATAAGCATAGATATATAATACATATTCCAAGTTTCGGCAGAAGCCGAGTTATCTCAAATTATCTAAAAAACTTGAGGAGTGGTGGTGGTTTCCACCCCATAATCGAATTGTGAAGCATCACAGCATACCCATGTCCAAGAGAAAAAGTTGCGTGATGGAATTCTCTATCAAACAAAAGAAAAAAAAATGAAGTCGGTTCAAAATTATTTAAGACGTTATGAAAGTGACATTTTTCAATTTTCCGGGAAAACTGCTGAGGATTTTTCATTTTCCTCAATACGGAACCCCCTGTGAAACTAGCCGCATACAATGGCGTATGAATCGTATCGGTAGGTCGACGGCGTCTGGCCAGAACGCCTGAACATACATAAAATATATATATATTTTATGTATATATACACGACGAATAGATAACCTCTTTCCTTTGGGAAGTCGGTTAAATATATATATATATATATATATACCGGCCGAATTGAGAACCTTCTCCTTTTTGAAGTCTGTTAAAAATCTGAGTTGAATTCGGGCTTTGAGGAATTACAGGAGCATAGTAAACCCTCATATTACAGTTGAAAAAAAATCGATCTGGTTGTTGTGTCAATACGTGTGTTATGTGTGTGTATGTGAATTACACGGTGTGCCATGTCAAAGTTTCCGTAATGAGTAGTGAGTTTTACAGTCAATGGTCACCATGCAATAAATACATAAATTCATGAAAAGGATTTTTCGGTGATAAAACACTCTCTAATGCTTTGCATTATAAGTCGTGTAATAGCACAGAAATAAAGCTAAATAGCGTAACCGTAGAAAAAAGTTGTAATTATACATGTCGGCGCGACACCGCGTATTTATGAAAAATACATCGACGATAATAATTATTTTTGTTAGTTCAAAGATCGAAAATTGTTTGTTTATTGAATTAGCAATATTTAATGATTTTTAGAATTGTAATTTAGTTTACCCTCCATAAATTTGTTATTGTCACCTCATCAAACATTGTTATAAAAAGGCGAGCTAACGCCGGTAGAAAAAGATTCTTGTTTAACCGTCGAAGCGTCGGACCTCCTCAATTGTGAATAAATCGAAGAAGTTCACTGCTGTGTTTTTAAATCTTCAAGAATGGACAGTAATGAAGACCCCTGGCCATAATGACGTCGCTCTCACTTCGTTATACACGTTACATTTTTCTGACAAATAATAATCATTTCATGCACATGAATGTAAAAAGTCCAAGTTTTGTCACAAAAGTATTTGTGCTTCTCTTCGCTACAAAATAATTGGGATCTAAACGGGTACCAAGATAAAATTCTGAAAGTTTTAGTTACAAGAATATGCAACATCGTAAAGAAATTTAAAATATAATTTATTGTTTTATTCTACTACAATAATGTTTGCTTTTTAAATTTTAACATGTAATTTTTTACACAAATTATTTATTATATTTAATATTTAAAATATAAACCAAGCTTAAAATATGACTTGGATAAATTTATTAACATTGTTGAATTAAAAAAAAAAACATTATATCGTATTCCTTTAGATAGGTATCCAATGTTAATTTCAAGTGTCACGAAAATCTAATCGGCAGAAGCTGAGTTATCTCAAACTATCGAAAAATTAATGTTATTTATTGTACATCACTAGTCATGACAAATTGACAGGTGTCAGAAATGCATTCTTTGAGCGGCCGGACTATAGTGTCAAAATTTTACGTTTGTCACTGTAGTATACGCACTGCGACGATGAATCAGCCTGGAAAAATCTTGTTATAAATTTAGACAAACAAAACAATACCTACTTGTTGCTTGCTTGTTTCACTTTAATTCTCAGCGTCCTTTATCCATTCTTACTAGATCACTGCACTCCAAATTTCGGCTGTTCACAATTACTTTTATATCGATTGTTTTACAAATATATTGAGATAAGTACAGCCGGCTCTATCAACGTCTCAATGCAGACTAAATGAAAAGTTGGGTACATTTCGTATGCACATAAACACAGCGTCTAAAGTACAAAGGTCAATGGTAAAATTAAAACAAGCGTCCATGATATCATCGCTCAGGATAAACTCAATAAAATATAGATTTTTATTATAAGTTAAACACTTTCTTTATATTTAATATATAACTGTTTATATTATAACAATTATTATGTTTGGGCGGGTTTAAAAAATTTACTTCTGTCTAGACATTGCAGTTGCATTTAAAGTACATATTTGTACAATAACGTCTGACAACCGGTTCTTCGCTTTATTTTCTATCAAAACAAGAGCGGCGTGGTTAATGACCTCTTTTAGTCGTTATAAATATTCAGTAGTGTCTTGTTTGACCCTTTTCAAGGTTTTTTGCAGCATACATCATTGTGTGGAATGTGGATTGATGTCGTGTGTTTGAATATTCTTCTATTTATAATTGTAATTATTTAAATATTTTTAAGCGTATTTTTGTTTTATCTTTCTTTTTTTTTAATGTTTTGTTTTACTTTGTTATGTTTGTTGTATGCTGTATATTAAGCCTGAATAAATTATTTTTCTATTTCTTTTTTGCATTAAACACGAAAATATAAGAAATCATTACAAATTAAAGTTTTTAACATAGTAATTGGCGAATCGTGAAGTTATGTTAAGCACGTGACTATACTTAATGTATACTTCATGCAATGTGGCTTTCGAGTATATTATGTTATTATTTTGTGTATTTTTCATTTGTTGATTTTATCAAATATCTGATACTTTGTTGACTGTAGTTGCACTAAGGTCATAGTTAATTTTGTGACTCCTTTATTGATTTAATACTGCTAAATTATGTTTTTCGATGACAGTATTACATTGTATTTGAATATTTACCAATATAACCGATGTTAATTTAAGAATTGTATATAGAAATAAATTGAAAATATGCAAATAATTGAAAATACATTATTACCGGAATCTAATAGTTTTATTGTAAGTTGTTACAATAAAACTATTTTTGTATTAAATTTCATGGAGATTCATTCATCTGTTTCAGCATCATTAACTAATTAAATAGAATAATAATAGTATATTTAAGTAGTAATATACTATTACTGTATCAAGTATCCTGCCAATATGTTTCATTACTTAATAATTAAATAGCTAACATACAAGCAGTGATAGCCTAATGGTTGAAACTTGCCCTCTCGATCGGGAGGTCCGAGGTTCCAAACCCCGGCACGCACCACAGATTTTTCTAAAATTATATGTATATTAGAAATTAATTATCACTGCTTTTCGGTGAAGGAAAGCATCGTAAGAAAACCTACACACCCGAGAGTTCTTTAAAAAAAAAGTTCTCGGAAGAGTGTGAAGTCCACCAATTCGCACTTGGCCAGCGCGGTGGACTATGGCCTAAACTCTCTCATTCTGAGAGAAAACCTGTGTTTAACAATAATATGGATGTATATCTGAAATAAAATATTATTATTATTATTATTATATCCATAAGCACTAATTAGTCAACTCCTATGCGCAAGGCCTGAAGTACCCTGCATCATTAAAGTTAAGGAGTTGAAGGTCAAATATTTCATTGTATTTATTATACATCGCATGTTGTTAATAAAAGACATGTATCCGTAAGTACCAAATCCTATTAGTCAGGTTTGAAGCATTCTGCATCATTAGAGTCGTGGTGTCTAATGTCAATTTTTTTCTTTTTATACCTTGGCTTAGAAATCTTACAACATATCCATAAGTAACAAATGACCAACGCATATGACTTAGGCTTGGATTACTTGAGGCTTGCATTATTAGGGTTGAAATGTTGAAGGTCAAATTGTGCATCGTATGACTATTTAGTAATCTTGTTGTACATCCATAAACAACAAATGGCCAACTCCTATGAGTTAGACTTGCATTGCAGTGCATCGTCAGGGTTGAGAACTTGAAGGTCAAAATTTTTCATTAAGCCTCTGTTTAGGAATCCTTTTACTTATCCGTAAGCACCCAATGGATATTTTCGTTGATTTTTTTTGTTCTCGAGGGGGAATCCTTCAAAAGGTACCCAACGCCGTGGGGGCGACGCAGGGTAATGTGGTATTTCCGACGGTAGTCTACGATAGGCGTCCTTCCCGAGGTCATCTGACCGTTCTTGAGTTATAATTAGTGTAACTTTTCTTTTATATATACAGTTTTTTACAGCTTTCAGAAGTACATTATTAAGTTTAGTTTTTAATTGGCTTTCTTTGTATCTGTCTTGTGTTGTAAGTACTATGTCTTGGGATAAATATTTAATCTATCTATCTTCTATTTTGCAGGTGGTAGAACCAGTGTCGTTCGACCGAACGTACCGCCGCCACACTATTTCTAGCGTGTAGCATTTTTTGCGTTTCGATGGAAGGGTGTGGTTGCCGGCGCACTTTTATATGAGGCGACCATCGTTGACGTTCATTGATGACGTTGCCCTATTCTGATCCCGGAACTACAGGGACGCATGATGTATGCCTGAGTAATTAATTGCAATGTTTAATTTAATAATACATATTACTTTTTATTACACTAATAAGTATAATTGGTTGTAACCACTCTAATTATAAATAAATAAATAAATTTTGAATTTTCCAAACCACTGTATTTTTACGACTCTACAGCAAATTAGAGGAAAGCTGTTTGCTTCAGCAAATTTAAGGACGTTCAAATTAACTTGGAACTTTCTGACAAAAGTAAAGAATATAAAGTTTTTAAAGTAGTTCAAAGTTAGAGTGAAAACATTTGTCCTCATCATGACAATTGAGTTACATCTTTACAGTTTGAAATTTGAACACGCCTAACTATGTTTCGTAAACTAAAGTTTGTGGATTGTTAACAGTTCTTTCGTAATTACGTGGTAACAATATTTGATAATAATACCACGGTAATAGTATCTATAGTATTCTAACTTATTACAAACGCACGAAAGGCAAGTTGTACTTACGCCCCTCGATTTCGGTATGCACTCGGTACGCAACAGCTAGCGAATGTGCCGTAGTGGCGAGCGGCGTGACGTTTTTTAAGCAGTGGATCTTTTTATTTAAATAATAATGTAGCGAAGAGCAATTGTAAACTATATTAGGCTGTTTTTAATTGCTTTAATTGTCCATAAACACGTCCACTGTTAATAATTTTATTTTGGTTGGTAATATATTATTCAGTGTGAAATTTATAACTATTATTTGTGTACGGTTTATTATTAAGTCTCTCAAATATTAAAAGAACGGGTTGTTTTTTCCTTAATCTACTGAATAAAAACATAATAAGTAATAAAGAAAGTCAAGTATACAGATATATTAAAATACTTTATACTTTAGCCCTAACGCGAATTCTCGTCAATCGCGTCTGTAGGTATAAAATTCAAGGATACGGCGAAGTTGGAATACTGTATGGTATTAATACTGTGATAATACTAAGCGTTACGTTTATAACAATAACCAAGTTTTTGAAGTGAAAATTTCTTTAGGCGCGTAGAACGATTTTTGGGTAGAGTGAGAGAGAAACCGATTTGAGAGGGTTGGCGTCACCGAAATGCTGTGACCGACTACGATATACATACGATATCTATCCGTGACTGTGGCTTGCTAATAAGATTTAGTGAATAATATCCAATAATTGTATTTATTTATTTATTTATTTATATATTATTGGGTTACACCAAAAAAGTGAAGTTACATGTATTAGTTTCAATGAATCCTAGTTAGTAGATTTATTAAAACTAAAACTAAATAAAGTATGTAATAAAGCATTTTTAATTATTTGATAATAATTATTTAATAACTTGACGACCCGCGTGGTAGTGTGGTTAACGTACCGGTTTAACACGCAGTGGGTTCCGGGTTCGATTCCCGGCCAGACATGTTTCTGAATGATGAGTTTAGATGTTTATTCTGGATCTTTGTGTTTGTGTAACCGTATATGTCTATGACACCCACGACACAAAAGAAAATTATACTGTGGGGCTGTAAGTGTAGAGAAGCGGAGGTGTTTTTTAATCATACTTTACTAACAGAACCGATGCGAATTCGTTCGCGCAGACTATAATTTAATCTATCTAACTATTATATATAGAGATTATATATAGAGCAGTGATAGCTTAATGGTTAAAACTTGTCCTCTCGTTCGGGAGGTCGGAGGTTCAAACCCACGTACGCAGCACTGATTTGTCTTAATTATGTGCGTATTAGAAACTAATTATCACTGCTTTTAGGTGAAGGAAAACATCGTGAGGAAAGCTATACACCCGAGAGTTCTTTAAAAAAAAGTTCTCGGAGGTGTGTGAAGTCCACCAATTCGCACTTGGCCAGCGCGGTGGGCTATGACCTAAAACTCTCTCATTCTGAGAGAAGACCCGTGCTCAGCAGTGGGACAATAATGGGTTGGCACCAAACATTATACATTTGAGATCCACTCCTGGACATGTCCTTCTCCCCATCCGTAATGGGGATGTCAATAGTCTCAGTCAACAGTTGACTGTCCTAAAAGTCCTAAAAAAGTTAAGGTAACTTAAACGCAACTGCTGAAAGCGTTTTTTACGTGGGGGCACACTAGTCATTGCGTGTCCAAGTTTTTCGTAGATATCGATATCGCACTTTCGGCAGGACAAGTGCATAAAAACGCAAAAATACGAAATAGACTTAAATGCCAAAGTGCTTTAAAAACATCTTAGTGGCTGGTAGAACAAAGCCAGCCATTCAGTTCCTTCTCATTTCGACAGAAATCGATAGTGCGTTTGTCCAATTCGTCCGTTTTTTGTTAATATTGATGCAACAACATCGTCAAATTCTTGTAGACAAAATTTGTAAAACATGCACTTGCGCCCTTGTCCCAACGAGGGTGCGATATGTTCTCTTACATTGTAGAAGTTTTTTTCTATTATCAATAGGTACCGCAGCGTATGCGATGAAATAATTTTTAAGCAACCTACTGCCGATTTTGAATAATTTTTAAAGAGTAAAAAACGAACTAAAGTTTATTCGAATTCATTTATTCTCTTGCCTCAAGATCAAAATATGAATGGGTCCTATAAACCGTAAGCGCTAAAATAGATTTCAGAGAATTTCACTTCACAGGGATAAAATGAACATAAAATGTTTGTATGGGATTCTTTTACTTATCAAACTAAGAATGATATTTTTAGATGTCCTATTTAGTTTGGTTACTGATAACCAAAACGGTTAGAAATAGTGGAAATCGGCCAGTCTAATTCGCACATGGCGGGTTCCGTACTTCAAAAATATTTAATACTTTATTGCCTTAAAACATACAGGTTGGAAAATTATAAATTAAAAAAAGTAAACTATTATGTTCGTCGAAAGGCAAAAAGAGGTGGCTCAGCGTTTGCTGACACAGAATAGAGATCCCATGCAGCGCTGTTTTTCAGCTGTATCCTTGTCCCTCAGTTGTTGAGCGGGATTAGGTATCCGCCGCCTTTTATAATAGAAAAATCCTTAGTCTAATTAAATTTATGCATATTGAATTATAACTATAGACATTATTACAAAGAGAAATCAATTTAATTACCATTTCACTATCGATTCGAAACAATTTATTTAATGTCAATTTCAATCCAATGACAATTTTAATTCAATGTCAAATTTATTACTCTAATAATTCCACTTAAATTTAGATTTCCTCAATATAGTTCCAATTCAATTGCAATCGAATGTCATCTTACTCTCTATTAATTTAAATTCCTCATTATTTTAATTTTATAAACTAATCATAATCAAAATCATAACATAATATATTTAATCACGTATCTATTGTAAATATAATCACGCCTCCATAAATTTAGAATATATTTAGAGCATGCAGTCACAGTATAAATATCATACAGTACTCTAACTCTGCCGTGTCCTTGAATTTTATACCTACGGAGGCGTTGGGCGAAAGATTGCGTTAGGGCTGCCTGCCTATAGTATTTTAATAACATCAACCAGTATGAATACTTTCTTTCTGGTTGTTTGACAGTAATTATTATATATTTTTATTAGCTTTTTATTAGCTTCACCTGTATGTTTGTTTGTAACCGACTTCTTTGGGCGCGATTTTGACCCACTTTAAACGGCCAGATTTCGTTCAAACTTTGTAGATTTATTGAGGACCGATGACAATACACTAATTTAATAAAATTATGCCATGTTTTATTTTGACTAAAAAGTAGAAAATAAATAATAGTTAAAAAAAACTAAAAAGCACGCTTTTTATAGAAAACCGAACTAAAGAATAGAAAATAAATTTAAATGAATTTAAATTAAGAAAATAGTGTTAAAAATTTCAATGAATATAAATTATATTTATATATGACTTCAAGGCTTGACAATCATCTTTCTCCAAACAACGTTTTAGGAGATATCCACAAATATAAAAAAAGAGCTTTTTTTTTCAGGCAAGTCTGTCATCCCTGTAGCTCCGAGATCAGAATAGGACTATGACATCCCCTGCCTGTCGTAAAAAGCGACTAAAAGGGGCTTCCGTGTTTGCAGAGTGAGAGCTCGAACCGTTCGGTCAGGCAATCCCGGGAAGGACGGCGGTATGTGTGGTCGCATACCATCGTAAAGACTAGACGAAGTGGTGGGCCCAAACGCCCGTCTGGGAGGAGCCCGATGGGGCAACGCGCTCGGAGGATTCCGGTTGAAGTCGTTTCGAGATCCCGGAGTCCTCCTTTTTAGCGCCGAGAACGGCCACCGGGGGGTTTTAGTCCGGTAAAAATCACACATAACCCTGCGTCGCTCCCACGGCGTCGGGTACCTTTTGAAAGTTTCCCCCTCGACAACAAAAAAGAAAGGTTTAAAAATGTAATTATAAATTTAAAATGATTTATTTATTTTATGTAATTATTTATTTATCGAACAATATTCTATTTTTTGCAAAAATATCACTTACCTATAACTATGTACTTTATTGAAAAGAGATACACTTCGCCAATGGCATGCAGGACACACATACTTACCTATGTCACTTCCCTTTATCATAATATTCTTTAATTATTTATGGATCCAGGTATTACATTCGATAGAAAAGCTAAAAACCAATTTATTAAAAAAGAAACAAAGAAAGAAGGTAGTTCTAGTACATTAAAAAACATTATAATTGTCTTACCTTTCGTAGTTTCAAGGTAATTTAAAAAATGTTATCTTTGGATGTGTTAATGTAGAATTCAAACAACCAAAAACAGCACAATATAGTCTACAATTCTTCTTCGCCATATTATTAGTAAAATAAAAAAATCACTGCTCAAAAAACCGTTACACAGTCCGCTCGTCTCTACGGCACATTCGGGTCTGTTTGTAGACCGAATGCAAACCGAAATCGAGCCGAGTAGGTATAACTTGCGTTTCGTGCGCTTCTAAGGAGTTAGACTACTGTAGATATTTATACCGTGATGCAGTCCTCCTGATGGTAACTGAATTCTACTAAGAATAAAAAACAAAAACCGGCCGAATGCAAATTGGACTCGTGCACGAAAGGTTCCGTACTATTATTATATATAAAAACAGCAAAAAAAAATCACGTTTATTGTATATGAGTCCCATTAAACACTTTTTGATTTTATTATTTATTTTTAAAGTTAATACATAACTGCACATCCTGTGAATCCAAGCGTCTACCATTTCCCGTTGTTAATATCGAGTATTAAACCCACGTTTATTGTATGGCACCCCCCTTATTTTTTTTATTTAGTTTTTAGTATTTCTTGTTATAGTGGCAACAGAAATACATCATCTGTGAATATTTCAACTGTGTATTCGACGACCTGCGTGGCGGAACGGTTATCATACCGGTCTGACGCGCATTGGGTCCCGGGTTCGATTCCCGGCCGGACAGGTATCTGAATGATGAGTTTAGATTCATGTTCTGGGTCTGGGTGATTGTGTATTCGTCTTCTATGGGACCCACGACACACGAGAAAATCCTAGTGCGAGGCTATGAGTGAAGAAAGCGTGTATCATGGTTCATGAGATACAGCTTGGTGATAGAAAAACAGACCGACAAACGGACAGCGGAGTCTTAGTAACAGGGTTCTGTTTTTACCTTTTGTGTACGGAACCCTAAAAATGAGAGCACCGGGGCGATGATGGACACGTACAACAAAAGGGTCGTAGTCAGGATGAACGTAATGAAGAAGGGATGATGGAATTTTATGGGCATAAAAAAAATCAGACACCAATTCGCACTTGGCCAACGCGGTGGACTATGGCCTTTAACTCTCTCATTCCGAGAGAAGACCCGTGCCCAGCAGTGGGACATTAATGGGGTGACGACAAAAAAATCGATTTCTCTTTGCAACACAAATATAGTTTTGTGGTTGACGGAAGCTTACAAAAGACCCTACACTCTATTTTAAATCATTAACACTTCTATACCTATTAGAATAAATGATAACTTATATTTATTTATTAACACCAAATTATTAAATTCGTCGTCGTCAACCCATTAATAAATTATTAAATTATTCAGGGCAAGCTCCCAAATGATATGAAATGTTTTACTGAAGTAAAGTGTATAATATATGGAAGTTGATAATTTAAAAAAAATCGTACACAACCTACCAAATCTTAAAAATGTCTGTTATGTAGTAAAATTAATAAGGTATATTAAGAGTGAGATGGTTTCTCTTTTGGTATGACAATATTATTAGGCAGTGTTAATGTTATCCGGGTACCAAAATCTCATTCTCTCTAAAATATACAGGAAACAATTTCTTATACGCCTCGGGCATAGTGATTTTGTTTTTCGTTAATAAGTTTGTTTTTCGCGTACCCGTTGTTTGAGATTTTCATTTTCAGGCTTTCAGTCAGTCCGTGATCGGCGAACGCGCTTTACGTATACAACCTTCGGAAAATCGGCCATAGTTTTCCGCGAGGAAACTGTTACGGACGCATAATTTGTTCTTCCAAAAACTTATTTATGTGCAGTCAAGTGATTCAATATTATAATGCGAGGGACATTTTAGTCGCTGGTATTTTTTGGTTACGGTTACAGTGTTTTTAAAGACCTTTTACAACGAAAGTGGGAAAAGCAACATGATTTTAAGTAAGTTCATGTATTTGTTTTAGATTTTAATAAGTCGACTTTCACAATTATATGTTTAATGTACATAACATTACAATCATTGCTTTGATCTATTATGTACAGAGATTTATTCGACTTCGTTTATTTTATTTGTTGATATAAACATGAAATATGAATAAATTATTATATTAATACGTGAAGCAAAAATTTGTGACGGATTTTTAAGTAATATGCCGCGGACGGATTAGTATGAAATTTTGCACGGTTATAGTGGACGTAGAGAAGGAGTGCAGAATGTTAATATTTTTTTTCAAATAACGCATTTTTCATACATAAAATCAACTAAAAACACATTACACACACTGCCTTGCATTTGTCACAAACACATATGTACTTAGTAAATGAAAATGAAAAGACACAACGTCAAGAATGTCAGATGACATTTGATTTTTAATTTAAATTACGGTCGAATTTCGGCCGATGCTACGGGTGACTAGTATGAATAAATTGGTGTTATATAGTTATATTTTAAGAATATCGTGATTGTGAAAAATGGAATAGATTTAAATTTATCATTATTTTTACCTGTTCTAAAATAATATATAAGTGAGCTGGAATTTTTTTTTTTTTTATTGTTAATATTTAATTTTGCTCATCGAAGTAGCGTAGCAAATATTTCAGATGTTAGGGAGATTGTAGAATTAATAGAACCAATAATAATGTATACGCTTATGAGTGTGAGATTAAGAAAAAAGAATATTCCAATGAAATCTAACACCTAGAAATACTACACAAAATTATTATTTAACGAAGTTTTGAAAAAATTCTCAAAGGCAAAGCTCACATCTTTGTTTTAAATTTTTCGAAAATTTGGGGAACAATTTGTAAAAACACTGTTACGTAGAGCTTGTAAAATTTTTCAAGTCAACTCATTATTTACTTACGATTATGTTATGCGGATAAAAGGCTACGAATTAAGGATTTTTTTTATATTTTGAAATTGGCTAAACCCTGAATGCTGCATATTATATAGTCCTTTGAGTTTTTCTGTATGTAAATTGTTAATTGTTTCGAACTGTAATTTGTTTCTATAGACCTGTTTTTGAACTTCAACAATCTCAATCGCTAGAAAGAAGAAGCGACACACAAAACTTCATAAGTCTATGTAATTTTTGTCATACACAAACGTGTTGCATTTGTGAACTAAGTAGGTATTTTTTTAAGACTGAAGCAACAAACGATCACACACCTGATGGTAAGTGGTAACTGCGGCCCATGGATATGGTAAGCAACATCATATAGAATATGGGATCATCTGCAGACAATCACAAACGCGTTGCTGCTTCCGAGGATTAAGATGGTCATGTCATATAAAAGTGAGCGGGCTACAACACCCTTCTACCGAAACGCAAGAACTGCTTCATGCTAGAAAAAGATGGACATACCACCGACACACCTATTTCTACACACGACACACCGGTGGTAGAACCAGTGTAGTTCGACCGGGGAAGTACCACCGCCACACCTATTTCTAGCGTGAAGCATTTCTTGCGTTTCGATGGAAGGGTGTGGTTGCCGGCACACTTTTATATGAGGCGACCATAATTGTCCTCGGGAGTAGCAACGCATCTGTTATTGACTTTCGATAGAACCCATGTTCTGTATGAAGTTGACTGCAGATTTCCATGGGCGGCAGTAATCACTTACCATCAGGTGGACTGCATGCTCGTTTGCTACTTCAGTCAAATAAAAAAAAAATGTCCTCAGTCGAACCTTCATTCTAGCACCTTGACTTGTCAATGAGTGCTAGTATTTACGGCATTGAGTAGCAAGCGTAGGCGTGTAACACATTGACACACGAAAAAGATTACGTGTAGGCGGCTACGTGAGGATTAATAATATTTATTACATTTCCTCACTAGTTGTAGACCCCAGGCTTATCTATATAAATTGGTTTCCTTTGATCGTGTATCAGTTAAAACAATATATTTTTTGTACGATTGAAACTAATATTATTGGGGAATTGATAGAGTGTTATATTTAACCGGTAGGTACTCTTGATATCGTAGTTTTTGATTTTTTGTCTGTATTTCTACTCAGTTGCATGGATTGCGATCATGACCAGGAATTGGTAGCGGGGAGAAACCGTTGACAAGCACTAACTAGGTCTCATCCTTTTGGGCATCGCGCTAAGAGGACTCCGGTTGCATTCCTCTAGAGATCCTGGAATCCTCTTTGTAGCGTAGGGGATGGTCCCCGGGGTAAGGGGGTAGTGCGGTAAGAATCCCCGGAGTCCCACGTAACCCGGCGTCTCTCTCACGTACCTTTTGAAGGTTTCCCACTTGAAAACAAAAAAAAGATCTAATTCATTTTTCTTTCTACGTGACTGCGTATCGAATTTTTAATTAAACGGATTATAAGATGTGAGATTTTGGGAAAATGGCATAGTCTATATAATTTTTAAATATAGCGGCTGAAGTCGTGTTTTGATCCGGTGGTAGTGTAAAAAAGTATGTAACTGACAATTCGTAAGTGCCTCCGTAGGCCTATGCAAAATAAAGACATTTCATTTCATTGTAATAATTCATTGAATTTAACGCTTTTTTTAATTTTGCGCCAAAAAAGGAATATATACGTATTATAATGTATATTTGTAATGATATACTTAGTAGCTTTCATTTAATACCCATATTGTTTTGATTAAAAACAACTTCACTCCACCTTTTTCCCACTGACCGCAGAAGCTATGTTTAAAAATAAATTGTAACGATTATACAATAATTTCAGGACAAAATACATTTCAATGTCTTCAGTATAACACGAGTGACAACTGACATACACTTATAATTTAGTGACACCATTTATAACAAATTCACACATTCACACGTCAATGCGAACACGGAATCCATAAAACAAAAACTTAAACAAATCAAACGTCGCAAATATTAATAAGAATTTTAACTACACTTGTATACCTACGTTTTATGTAATATGCCAATTGTTGAATTGATGAGCAGTGACAACCTTTTTTTTGTTATCGAGAGGGAAATCTTCAAAAGGTACCCACCGCCGTGAGAGCAATGCCGAGTTATGTGGGATTTTTACCTCAGCGCTACGTGGAGGACTTCGTTATCTCCAACAGAACACAACCGAAGTCCTCCGAACGCAATGCCCCTTTCGGGTCCTTCGTGGTGACCAATTGTTGGCCACCGTGCCTCTCTTACTACCCGCAACCCCGGAAGCTCCTTTTAATCACCTCTTACGACAGGCAGAGGATACCGTAGTCATATTCTGGTCTGGGAACTACAGGGACGAGCAGTGCTAGCCTAATGGTTGAAACTTGTCTTTTCGATCGGGACTTCCGAGGTTCAAATCCCAGGCAAGCACGCTGATTTTTTAGATATTATGAGCGTATTAGAAATTTATTATCCCTGCTTTAAAGTAAAGGAATTCATCGTGAGAAAACCTTCACACCCGAGAGTTCTTGAAAAAAATGTTCTCAGAGGTGTTCGCGGTGGACCACGGACTGAAACTCTTTTTTTCTGAGAAAAGACCTGTGCCCAACAGTGGAACAGTAATGGGTTGACGTCGAATTGTCAATAATTGGTCGAACCAGTTGTCTACAGGTGGTAGAGCCAGTCTAGTTCAACTGGGGAAGTAGCATCGCCACACATATTTGTGTTTACCGACCCGCGTGGCACGTCTTGCACGCAGTGTTCGGGTTCGATTTCCGGCCAGACAGATATCTGAATGGTGAGTTTGGATTCTTGTTCTGGGACTGGGTGTTTGTGTATTCGTCTTTGTGTGTGTCCATGGCATCCACGACACAAGAAAAAATCCTACTGTGGGGCTATGAGTGTAGAAAGCGTTTGTCGGCAAACCTTATATGAGGCGACCATCTTGGTCCTCGGGCGGTAGCAACGCAACTGTGATTGACTTCAGGAAGAATCCATATTCTATATGAAGTTGTTTATAGATACCCATGGGCGGCAGAGACACCATCAGGAGGTCTTTACGCTCAAACGAGCGTATAACGAACTACTTCAGTCTTTAAAAAAATAAAAATGTGTCTGTTTAGCCACAGCCGTTCGATAAGAACACAACAAGGCTTAACGTGGTTCACATTAGGCAAAATAGGCGTTGGTGCTTCCAGTGTTGAATGACGAAGGGTTTCTACCACCTTCTGGTTTGGTTTTAAAATAGAATTTTGGAATGTCCAATTCAATTAATTAAAACTAGCTGACGAGCGAGAACTTTGTTCCGCCTAAAAGTATAAATATAAAATTATTCGTGTTACTCCACTATATTAAACATATATTATGTATAAAAACGTTCCTCTTGCATCCCTCTATTTATTAAAAAAACTGCATTAAAACCCGTACCGTCAATTAAAGATCTAAGCATACATATGGACAGACAGCGGGAAGCGACTTTGTTTTATACTATGTAGTGATACCACTTCACATTTCATTACCATGTAAAAAATATGATCGTAATTTAAAAAAATGTAACTGACAATTTGTAAGTGCCCCCGTAGGCCTATACAAAATATAGACATTTCATTACATTTCATTTCACTACTGGTTTATATAGATCTGCGTAGGGCTTCTGGTACCTATATTTTAAGTTGGTTATGGTTATACGAATTTCATGAAGAAAATTGTACAAAATTACCATTAGGTAGAGGCTGTAGAAAAGTCAGTTACAAGTTTAAAGGGTGTAAGATAAAACTTTTTAACAATTGTAATCCGACACGGAGACTTGCCCTATTTGGAAGTTATTAGACGCGAATATTATAAGCAGTTATAAAGCTACATCTTTATTAATAATTCCGTCAGGGGATATAAAAAATATTTCCAGTCGACAACATATATACGCACAATTCGGATTGTCCAGCATTTTGTTAAATTTTAATAGTGCAAATGGCAGACATTTTGGCCAAACGGATACTATCTGTAGTTTGTTCAAATATTAAACACAATATGTGTAACTTATTAATTTTCATATAAGTAGACGTAATGAACGAATGTAACGAATATAAATACGAAAAATATAATTACCAATGTTCGATGAGTTAAATATTAACGGGCGCCATCTAACACGTTGAATTATTTCATAGAAATTGCTCTCTACAATCCATATGCATAAAATCACAGCAGATGATATTTCAGTGTATCACATGTCACCTAAGCGAAGCCGGGTCTTCATCTAGTTATTAAATACTAGTCACCCGTCGGAACGGTCGAAATTCGACCATAATTTGAATTAACAAACCAAAGTTCATGTTGTCCAAAGTAGTACGAATATTTCTCAAATTCAAATAAATTGTAATAATATTCAAGTTAATTTGAACGCACCCGTTCCAGCCAGCCCCCTCCACCCAGTAAAAGGCAATAGCGGGTATTATGACAAAGACATCTGATATTTTTGATGTTATCTGTTTTCATTGTAAGACATTGAATGTTTTATTTCGTTTATTATTTATGTGTTTATGTCAAATGCAAGGTAGTGTGTGTAATCCTTTCTTAGTTGATTTTAGATATGTTTTATGCATTATTCGAAAAAAATATTAGCATTTGGTAATTCTTCTTCTCTAAATTAACTGCAACCGTGTATAATTTCATCCTACCCTGTCCGCGGCAAGTATCTAATAAACGAATCACAAGTTTTTGCTTCACGTATTATTATATAGATTCCTAAGAATTATTAATTTTGTTGGAAACACTTAAATTTAATTACGATACGTAGCGATTCATACATCTATAAATATATTAGAAGTACCTAATACATATTAGTGGAACATTTTACGTAATCACTTAGCGACCGAGAGATAAATGTATTAATGTGCTGAAGGCTACGGATCCACCGGAGATGATTTGGTGCAAATTGCTCCATCACGTCACGATGTTGTGTACCAAGCTAACAAGTAATCCTAAATTATACGAGATTGTTCGAGCAATGTGTGTTGCCAGTGATGACCTATGGCGCCGAAACGTGGTCCTTCACTAAAGGCCTCATTCGAAGGCTCAGAGTCGCTCAGCGTGCCATGGAGAGGGCTATGCTCGGAATTACGCTACGAGACATGATTCGCAACGATGAAATCCGTAGACGAACGAAGATTACCGACATAGCTCTCAAAATCAGCAAGCTGAAGTGGCAGTGGGCCGGCCATATCGCTCGAAGGACCGATAACCGATGGGGAAGAAAGGTCCTCGAGTGGCGACCACGTTTAGGCAAAAGGAGTACAGGTCGCCCCCTACCAGGTGGACCGATGACCTGAAGAAGACAGCGGGAAACCGTTGGATTCAGAGGGAACAGGACCGGTTGTAGTGGCGCCATTTAGGGGAGGCCTATGTCCAGCAGTGGACATCAAAGGGCTGATGGATGGATGGATGGATGGATACGAGATTAGAAGATGGCGTTGCGTGCGCGTGCATCCCCGTGCACGTTCAAGTATGCCCGAGTCACCGGCAAACTGAAAACCAGCGTAATGACGCAGCTACCTGCTCATGACAATAGCTTAGTTTGACCCTTTTCGCGTTTGTTGCAGCACATATAATAATAGTTATACTGTACAAGTAAATTATACCAATGTTCTGTTTCTTTTTTTATGTTGTATGGTATTATTTGTGTCTATTTTTTACTTTTAATTTGTGTTATTTTTGTTGTATGTGTTGCATTAACGGAATAAAGCTGTTTTGTTTGTTTGTTTGTTTGTTTGTTTGTTTGTTTGTTTGTTTGTTTGTTTGTTTGTTTGTTTGTTTGTTTGTTATTACGCCAGTAATCAAGAGCGTAGCCAGGTTTGGGATTGGTTAAAAACAAGTAACTGCTGAGGGCGGTGGTTACTCCCTGGGCGAACTGTATAAGTTCCAAAACCTTGAGAGCATGAGCTAAAGAGTAATAGTTCATATTTTAATATTATGAATTTTAACATTTTAAGTATACATGAGTACCATCGCCACACCAATTTCTAGCGTGAAGCATTTCTTGTGTTTTGATGTAAGGGTATGGTTGCCGGCACACTTTTGCATGAGGCGACCATCGTAGTCGTCGGGACTAGCAACACATATGTGATTGACGTCAGGTAGAACCCATGATCTATTTGAAGTTGCTTACGGGTCCATGAGCGGCAGTAACCACTACCCATCAGGTGGACTGCATGTTATGTTATTTGTTATTTCAATTAGATCAAAAAAACAGATAAGAAATCAATGATGTAGGTACTTTCGGCTTAATAATTTATTATGATTGAAAGTAATTTCAAATAATATTATCATAACCTCTAACTTTACATTGTACGTGAGGAAAACTCAAAGCATTCGGTGAAATACTGAGGTACATTGTTGCCAACTCTGGAAGGGAAATTCTAGGTAAATATTTTATAATAATAATAACAAATAAACATAAAACAAATACCCCAACTTTGAATTAAAACATGCTTAAATCGGTAAACAAGTACTGTATTAATGAAATATGAGAAATGAAAATTTAATAATTATTCATTATAAGGTGCTGTCGGCGGGAATAAACAAAAGGCATCACAATATCGGTAGATAGAAACTAGTGATGTAATGAATCGCATTCGCATGCGCAAGAATTATGCGATTGGTTTGCGAATATTGAATTGCAGTGCTTTGCAAATAAAGGCCACCAACTGTACCTATACAGATTCAATTCGAACTGCACTTGTCGACCAAAAAAAATTCATCAAATTTATATCATTTGGCACCCTTTTTTTTTGATATGGAGGTGAAAACCTTCGAAAGGTACCTTACGCCGTGGGAGCAACGCCGAGTTATGTGGGATTTTTACCTAACTAAAACCTCCCCGGTGGCCATCCTCGGCTCTGTGTGGAGGACACCGGGAACTCCAACCGACTGCCTGTGTCCTCCGAGCGCGATGCCCTCTTCGGGCTCTTCCCAGTGAACATTGTACTCAGTGCGCCTCCCTGGTGTTTACGATAGTATGTGGCCACACACGCCGTCGTCCTACATGGGGTCGCTTGGCAGGACGGTTCGAGCTCCCACTCTTACCGCCCGCAACCCCGGAAGTCCCTTTTAGTCGCCTCTTACGACAGGCAGGGGATACCGTAGCCCTATTCTGATCCCGGAACTACAGGGATAATCCTTCGGCACCCTACACCAAGAACTGAAAAACGCATTCGCATTCGCCAATGTCAGAAGGAAATATTCGTGAATGTCAAATAATGACAATCGTTACGTCACTAGTAGAAACAATCTAAAAGTACATGTGCTTATGAAGTAGGTAGTGCTTATGGCATATTTTATTAAAAGCAAACGAGAAATGTCGATTTCTATTTTTTTATTTTTTTTATTTGACTAAAGTAGCAAACGAGCATTCCACCTGATGGTAAGTGGTCACTGTCGCCCATGGACATCTGTAATCAACTTCATACAGAACATGGGTTCCATCTGAAGTCAATCACAGATGCGTTGCTACTCCCGAGCTACGATGGTTGCCTCATGTGAAAGTGTGCTGGTGTTATTTAAAATAACTTAGTATGACCTTTCAAATTCATTTTTTTAGCTTATGCCTCAAATATTCAAGACGGTGGACCCCATATTTCATTCTTTATTTCGGCACTTCGATAGGAAACAAAATTGTCAGACGATTTTTTTTGTTGTCGTTATTAATTTTTTTCTCAAATTATAATCTGGTTTGTATTATTTATATTTTTTTAAATTATTTATTTCTGTTTTTTTTTCTATTTTTATTATTTGCGGTATTATATTGAAATCGCGTCGTACAATGTTTTGTTAAATTGGCTTTAACGGAAGGAAGTAATAAGTAGCGCAATAAGTTCGTTCATCTGACCTGAGAAATATTAAAACACCAATGTACGTAGAGTCTCCAAGTTTTGTGTTCGAATAAGTACTATACCACTATAACATAATATTATTATATATAATAAACTATGTTTACTATTACTGTTCAACTTATAGTAGGGAATTTTACGTCGATAATTTGAATTAAATGGATGAAATGAAGTTAAATGAGAATAATTAATGCATGTACCGTGTTGAATCGTAACCAAATTATAGAATTTTAAAGTCAAGCCGCTTAGGCGAAGATTTTTGTAGTTCTTTTTTATAATACTTTTATTTAAAGAAAATTGTGTACCTATTTAAAGCAGCATAAGCTGTTGCTCTCAACAAACTATGCGCATTATACAGTAATTTACAACTAAATATGTATCTTTCATTATTTTAGTGCATGATTTGCCCTTTTCAGTTAATTATTTTTAATTAGGGCATGGGTTTTCTTTTATAAAAGTGTACCGTATCTTTTAATTAAATCTCTTGTTTAGTCATAGTTAAGCTACCCTTTATTATTCATGTTAAAAACACAAGATGGTTTAACAAAGAGGGAGAACAGAAACTAAAATTATGAAAGAAAAACAAATCTGCTAAAATTTTTGGTGGATCTTCTCTGTTGAGGTGCTCAATGCGACGGTACTGTAACAAAATAGCGCGTACGTCCAAAGTACACTTATTTGGCAAAGTAATTGAAGTGAAACTTCTTTATCGGGGTTGGAAAACAAAAGTGAAACTTCTTTATCGGGGTTGGAAAAAAATTTAGTGTAACATTTTTTCGTTACGCGCCATCTTTTTCTGTTACGCGCCATCTTTTTCTGTTACGCGCCATCTTTTTTTTCGTTACGCGCCATCCTCGGCTCTGTGTGGAGGACACCGGGATCTCCAACGGACCGTTGCGGTGTCCTCCGGTGCGATGCCCTCTTCGGGCTTTTCCCAGTGAGCATTGTACTCAGTGCGCCTCCCTGGTGTTTACGATAGTATGTGACCACACATGCCGTCGTCCTACACGGGGTCGCTTGGCAGGACGGTTCGAGCTCCCACTCTTACCACCCGCAACCCTGGAAGTCCCTTTTAGACGCCTCTTACGACAGGTAGGGGATACCGTAGTCCTATTCTGATCCCGGAACTACAGGGATAATCCTTCGGCACCCTACACCAAGAACTGAAAAACGCATTCGCATTCGCAAATAATGACAATCGTTACGTTACTAGTAGAAACAATCTAAAAGTACATGTGCTTAAGAAGTAGGTAGTGGTTATGACATATTTGATTAAAACCAAAAGAGAAATGTCGATTTCTATTCAAAATAACTTAGTATGACCTTTCAAATTCTTTCATTTAGCTTATGCCTCAAATATTCAAGACGGTAGACCCCTTATTTCATTCTTTATTTATCATACGCTTTTATTTATTGTCGTTATTTTATTTTTCTCAAATAATAATCTGGTTTGTAGGCTATTTGGGGTATTTTATTGAAATCGCGTCGTCCAATGTTTTGTTAAAGCAAAGGTAAGGGAAAAAATAATAAATACGTCGTAGCGGAATAAGTTCGTTCATCTTACCGAGAGTCTCCAAATTTTGTGTTAGATTATGTACCTATAAAAAATAGTACTAAATATGATAAACTATGTTTACTATTACGTTTAATCTAGGGAATCTTACGTCGAAAATTTGAATTAAATTAATGAAATTAAGTTAAATGGAATGAGAATAATGAATGCATGTACCGTATTGAATCGTAACCAAATTATAGAATTTTAAAGTCAAGCCGCTTAGGCGAAGATTTTTGTAGTTCTTTTTTATAATACTTTTATTTAAAGAAAATTGTGTACCTATTTAAAGCAGCATAAGCTGTTGCTCTCAACAAACTATGCGCATTATACAGTAATTTACAACTAAATATGTATCTTTCATTATTTTAGTTCTTGTTTTGCCCTTTTCAGTTAATTATTTTTAATTAGGGCATGGGTTTTCTTTTATAAAAGTGTACCGTATCTTTTAATTAAATCTCTTGTTTAGTCATAGTTAAGCTACCCTTTATTATTCATGTTAAAAACACAAGATGGTTTAACAAAGAGGGAGAACAGAAACTAAAATTATGAAAGAAAAACAAATCTGCTAAAATTTTTGGTGGATCTTCTCTGTTGAGGTGCTCAATGCGACGGTACTGTAACAAAATAGCGCGTACGTCCAAAGTACACTTATTTGGCAAAGTAATTGAAGTGAAACTTCTTTATCGGGGTTGGAAAACAAAAGTGAAACTTCTTTATCGGGGTTGGAAAAAAATTTAGTGTAACATTTTTTCGTTACGCGCCATCTTTTTCTGTTACGCGCCATCTTTTTCTGTTACGCGCCATCTTTTTTTTCGTTACGCGCCATCTTTTTCTTATCCCTACCACGCGTGATATTAGATAGATTATTATAGATTAGATTATTAGATAAAGTTTAATAAAAGCCTTTTATTAAACTTTATCTAATTTAACTTTATTTAACCAATTTCTGTAAAGTTGCATATAGTAAATTATTTTTTGAAAAATAACGTCATAAAGAAGTTTCACTTCTTACGAGTGTACACGCACACATTTTTATTAATTCTCTCAAATTTGTTCGTTAAATTAAATTAAATCTAGCTTAATATAAACATTTCGCTGACTGCCCGATCTCTCACCAGAGCTATCTTACAGATAGTGGCGAAATTTACCTTTACACTCCTGAGAGTTTGAAAATCTGAATTTTTATCTGTAAAAAAATATCCGCATTCCAAAGAATTTGTAAGTGACAAAATAAAACTTTTCATTACTCTTTATTTTGCTAATTTATTAAATTTTTTGTACTAAAAATTGTGTAAAAATGTGACTTATAACTTAAATATAGTGAAGTATGTATATCTTTGTTACAGATTTAAAAGTGGCATTACTTTTGAGCGTAATTCGAGCAGCAACTCCGGGTGTTCAGGTCCGAAGAACGAATGACACTATTTCTGCATTGAGGCCATGTTCCTTAGCAGAATATAAATCTTCAGCGTACTGCTCGCTGAGAGACCATCATTTGACGTGCACTAAAGGAATTGCTGGCAATTGGCTTGATGGAGTGAAGTAGGACAGTTTTATATATTTTACATTTTTAGGCGTTTACCAGTGTAGTGCGACATTAAACAGGGGTTCTACTTGATGCCAATCACAGATCCGTTGCTACTCCTGAAGACCAAAGTGGTCGTGAATCAGAGCTCAGTCGGTCAACGTCCTGCAGCGAAATACAGAAATTCTTCACGCTTGAACTATTGTGGCGGTGATAACTTTTGTTACATGGGCGTAACCAGGTTTTGGTTTTAGAGGCGGCGGGGGAATTCAAAAAATAAAATAGCTGGTGGTAATTCCCTATTCGAACCATATATGTTGACCACCACAATCACCACCTTGACAGCATGAGAGCTAATTATTGAGAGCAGTTCATGAGAGCCAATCCAAACCACATATTTTAGTGTTATAGTTCATATTTCAATAATATTAATGTTAATATTATAACTTTTTGTGTGCATGTTTTGGAGGGGGGGGGGGGTGAACCTCTACGGTGACTGGCTACGCCCTTGTCCCGTAATATCATAATGTATCTGGCCAAGTGCGAATTGGTGGACTTCATACACCTCCGAGAACTTTTTTTTTAAAGAACTCTCGGGTGTGCACATTTCCTCACGATATATCCTTCACCGAAAAGCAGTGATAATTTTTTTAAAACGCATATAAATCAGTGGTGCGAGCCTGGGTTTGAACCTCGAACCTTCCGATTGAGATACATGTTATATTTACGTGTAAACATAAAATTTATTTTATGTATTTCATAACATGAAGTTATGAATACTTCAAAAATTGTTTCCAGACGTATTAAATTATTATTCGTAGGTACATTCTTTTAAGTCTATTTCTTTAGAAGTATTTGGCGTGCTCGAATGTTTGAACTCCCGATGTGTTCAAATATGTATTTGAAATTCCTTTGTTCATTCGTCTTGAATATAGGTCAGAAGGTATTCGTGTATGTGTATAAGCAAAATTTTATACAAAATACGTATATGTAACCACCTTATTTTATTCTTTACTTAATTTTCTTTTTATAAATTATACTATTTTAGTTCTAGCATTTACTTTAAGTAGACATCAAACAACTAAAGAAATTGTTAGTAAATGAAATGAAGTAAAAAATAATTTCGTAGTTATTGTAAATGTTTTATTTTTGGTACATATCAAAAGCCTGTGACCGAATAATAAGTGATCACTGTGGCTTTAATAACGATTGCTTTGAGAGTGACATAGGCTACATATGGCGTCTATGGTCAGAGACAAAGGGGGAGGATCGATTTTATTTATCACAACAATATGGGTATCAAATGAAAGCTACAAACTACAACACAAGAAATACATATGCAATACACTTACACAATTATTTTGACGTAAAATACATAAAACGTTTAGTTAAATAAATTATTACAAAATCGTAAGATTTGGTTTTCTAAAAAATATTTTAAGAATGTATCAATTTCTCGGAAATGGCCCAAGTATGTCATTTTTAACTACGCTAATTTGATATTTTGGACTTATTACTTACAGGTAGTAGAATCAGTGTAGTTCGACCGGGGAAGTACCACCGCCACACCTATTTCTAGCGTGAAACATTTCTTGCGTTTCGATGGAAGGGTGTGGTTGCCGACACACCGAGTAGCGACGCATCTGTGATTGACTTCAGCTAGAACCCATGTTCTACTTGAAGTTGCTTACAGATGTCCATGAGCGGCAGTGACCACTTACCATCAGGTGGACTGCATGCTCGTTTGCTACTTCAATCATATAAAAAAAATAAGACAAATTGTTCTAAAAAACAAATCCCTCCGAAAGCAAATTGAACAGAAAAACTTCGAAAGCCCCGTTAACACCAGGGGAGCAAAGCAATTTCTCTAAAGATTGTAGAATAAAAATAGATTTAATACCAACTTTATATACGGTATCTTTCCTCTCAAGATCAGCGAGGGAATTAAGTTCTTGGTCTAACATTATAATACTTTAAGATGTAAAGTTCTAAGTTACATTAAGTATTATACTTTGATCTATGTTTTAGGTACGACGTGACACACTTGAGTGTGATGGAATGGCCGGGGGATTGCCTCGACGTGGGACGCCTTCAGAAATATTTCCCAGAATTGAGGGACTTAGATATCGTTAACTGTACCGATATTACGAGTTTCAAAGGATATTTCGACGAGACGAGTAAAGTTCAGGTAAATACACTTTTAAGTCAAACTTCCTTAGACTGTGCGCCGTCAGTTCGGAATGACAACTTCAATGATCTTCACGGGCGTAGCCAGTTTGGATTCACACCCTCCAGAAAGTTGAAAGATTAAAGAAGTTAAAAGATTAAAAAAATAAGGATTAACCACTAAAAAGCGGTTTGGATTGGCTCTCATGAACATTCACTATGGGATAGAAATTAGTACGATGAGGTACCTAATGCATATATTTAAAAAGAAAAAAGTGTTGAATGCGTACCTATATATAACATAACCCTTTTATATTTGGCTTATATAGCTTACATATTCAGGAAGCTTTTTTAAAAGCCTTTATTTAATTTGTAACCCACTAAGGTAAGTATGTATGTAAAAGTTTGTCGCGAGATTGTCTGTCTACATTAAATTTTGCTCAGATCTAGGTCTGTTGTTTCCTGAACTGAAGCTTTTGTTTGATAGAAAAGTGAACGACAACCAAAAATGATGGGTTTGACTAACACAATTTTTTTTTTCTGTTCAGTGCATTGAAATAAAAGCTTGTTTTAAAAATATATTTTTAATATTATTTTATTTGAGCAGTACGATGCTCAAAAAAATCTCCCTGAATTCCTGCCAGAAGTTTTTTTCTGTACCTATTTACCTATTATCTATTTAATATCTTCATTTTTTTCTTCTGAATATAAGGAGTACTTTACGTACATTTATTTATTTATTTACTTTATTTTCTTGAACCCCCTTCAAAACCAAAACCTGGCTGCACCCGTGATAACCTTTAAATGTTTTAAGAAATATAAATTCAATATTGTATTACATTTTATGTAACAGTCTAGCGCAGCGTAATGCCTTAATTAGTTTAAAGCCTAGTAAATGTACAGCCTAAATGATATAATTTTCTATTATCTTTCTAATTCTGTAGTAATATATTGTTAAGAATATGTAATATTAGTTTGCGATTAAATTTGTGTGATATTTCTCATTATACATTTATACATAACACGGTAAACCTCTAGAATCCTTGCATACAGGTGAATTTTTATTTGAGTTTGGATAACGAAATTCAAAACTATATATGCATTATTCGACAGTAATGCTATTAGGTATTTAAAGCTATAAATAGTTTTGATGAAATCTTTTTCATTACATTTTATCAGAAAAAAATATCCTTTCCTGTGCAAAATGGAATGAATTCATTATATTTATTATTGCATTAAGCTTCAATTTCTGAAGAGGGATGATAGACGAAGAATTAAATTTAAAAGCTCATTTTAAAGACAATACTAACCTAACCAACCATTTATATGATATGATACGATATATGTTTTTTTTAATTATATTCGAATAGCAAGCGAGTGCATGCTAGTCCACGTTATGGTAAGTGGTCACTGTCATTCATTAAAACTTAAAATAAAACTTAAAACGCTTTCTACACTCATAGCCCCACAGTAGGATATTCTCCTGTGTCGTGGGTGCCATGGACACACAAAGACGTATACACAAATACCCAGACCCAGAACAAGAATCTAAACCCGTCATTCAGAGACCTGTCTGGCCGGGAATCGAACCCGGGACCCACTGCGTGTCAGACCGGTATGGGTCTGACACGCTGCGCCACGTGGGTCGTCATTGAAATCTAAACAAAACTTAATATTGAAAAAATGTTTTATCTGATGGCAGTCATAGATGAGTTGCTTCTCCCGAGGGCTAAGTAAGAGTCCCACCCTTCCACCGAAATGCAAGAGTTCCTTCGGTCTAGAAATAAACGTGGCAGTGGTACCTCCCCGGTTGAACTACACTGGTTCTACCACTTGGTATGTTTTACAGTGACCGCAAAGCATGATAACGACCCGCGTGGCGGAGCGGTTACCATACACGGCCCCATACCCGGTCCCGGGTTCGATTCCCGGCGAGACAGGTATCTGAATGATGAGTTTTGATTCATGTTCTGGGTCTGGGTGCTTATGTATTTGTGTGTGTCCACGCTACCCACGACACAGGAGAAAATCCTACTGGGGCTATGGGGGTAGAAAGCGTGTGAAAGCGTGACTTTGAATGTAACTTAGACAGGACTTACACAAAGACAAGTATATTTAGTATACTCTTGTGTTTAACTTGTTTCTTATCAGATTAAAGTAGCATCGGGAGTGTTCTATACTACGACTAAGTTAATACTTTTCAGCTGCTTTAAGATCATCGGTTCCTCCTTTCGTCAGAGTTTGTTTTAATTAAAGGTTTCTTATTTTTCTCAATTTAAATAATCTGTGCGTTCATGCGAAAATTACTTTGTTTTCTCTGCCAAGTCCGTCTGTTCCGATGTCATTATAAGTTGTTTGAACTTTTCGTGATTTAACTACGACATAAACGTTTTTAAATCCCCATAACAATCAGAATACTGGGTTTAACACTAGAAATGCCACCCGCATTCCATTTAAACCACTTCGATGTTTGTCCTGCTCTTGCTAATATTTTTTATGCGTATAATCGTGAGTTTTATGGCTTTTAATGTAATATGGTTATATTGTAGCTAGCTCTTACCCGCGGCTTCGCCCACACGGTCAAAGGGAATTAACATAAGCATTTGATAGCGTGATTCAGAACTTGCAAAAGAATTTTACTAACGCCATCTATTAACAACGTCTGGAACTATTAAATATGTATCGACTAACAAAACATCTTTATTCTCATGGGAATGAAAGAGCGCGGTAAAAACTATCTCCCAGCATATAAATCATATCATATAATAGCTATGTGGCGACGTGAAAGAGTAACAAACAAACACACTTTCATATTTATGGATATGTGCATGGGACTTCAACCACTTAAAAGTAAACCGCATTTTTTTACCTAAAACATCCGCGTTTCTAGGGGTATCAAAATGTTCCGCGCTTCTAGTGTTAAAGAAAAAACAGTACGGAGAGTAGATCTATCTACAATGGATCAATACATTATAAATAGATAGCAGATCTTTTGAATGGATAATAGATCCATCTTCTGGCTCTATCATAGGACTTGAGATTCGATTTGAATCATGTGAGTCCAAACTCCAGGATTTGCTAATAGCACTCAAGAGTCCTATTATCTGGTGCCATCATTTAGACCAATTCCTTCAACTCGTCAAAACGATTAATGTGAGAAGAAAATCCAGCCTACTAAAGAATTCCACCGTCTACCTCCTTGCTCGATCCAATAACCTCAAATACAAAATTATTGTATTGTCTTTTGAAACACATACACACATCTACCTCATTTTCAGTTTTATAATTATTTATATTATATTTCGACGCGATTAATATTGACTAAGCATCGACTTCACTTTTAGTCATTTACAAGCTATTATACAATATGTGATAAGTGATAGCCTTATTGTTGAAACTTTCTCTCTCTAGGGAGGTCCGAGATTCAAACCCAGGCACGTATCACTGATTTTTCTAAAATTATGTGCGTATTAGAAATGAGTTATCATTGCTTTTCTTCGGTGAAGTAAAACATCGTAAGGAAACCTATACACTCGAGAGTTTTTCAAAGAAAAAGTTCTAGGATGTGTGCAGTCCACCAATTCGGACTTGGCCAGTTAGGTTATGGTCTAAACTCTCTTATTCTGAGAAAAGACCCGTGCCCAGCAGTGGGGCAACATAAAACAATTTTCAGAAAAAAGTAAGAAATTAATTTTCTTTTTATTTTAGTTCAGTGTGTATGGTATGTTGAGTTTAGTATCCCATATATTTAAATTCACTTTCACAGGTATTTTACCCAAATTTACTTGCCGCTGTTCTTTTAAAGTGTAATATAAAACCTGATATAATAATCATAATATAAATTGCTCTTCAGTCGGTTTCTAATATCATAATTATTATTCTTCGAACGGTATGGTGCGTGGGTAGACAATCTCATTATACTCAAGATTTAATATTCTTTAATTAGACTATTTGATCAACCAATTGCATATTTTCCGAAATATAACAATTGAATTTTATTCAGGCAAAATTAGTCATCCAGTTAAAAAGTAGGTCGCATTTTCAGACGTGATTCGACTGAACTTCAAGCGGAAAATGATCGGTCCAACGCGGTCTATTGGTATACACCTGGGAAATAAATCTGTGACCGTAATCGGAGTAGGAAGTCGACGCCTTACAACGCTTTTAAAATCCTTATCTAAATTAAACGTGAGGAAATTTGCTTCGCATTTCATTAGAGCATCCGGGGCAATTAATTTAGCAATTACATCGTGTCTCATAACACCATAAAGCGTTCTAATGTCTCTCGTCTAATTGTTGTTTCATGTTTACATATTCAATTACGTTGATTTATATTTGTGGCGTATGGTGTCGGTATCGAATATCTTGTATATACCGTACCAAAAGGGTAAAACGGGACCTAAGGCTATGCTTTCCGTCTGTCCGTTTGACTGTCACCAGGCTGTATGTTATCGCTATAAAAACAAGCACTAAAAATAGCATAAAATATACATTTCATCCTATGCATTCATATACATGCCCTATGCAAGTCCGACTCGCACTTGGTCGTTTTTAATTATTCATCATATGATTGAAGTAGCAAACGGGCGTACTGATAGCCGCACTTCGAGTACAGCGACTTTATAAACAAATTATTGTATTATTATATAGATCGTAGCTATGTGGCTCGATATGGATCAATGTTTGAGTAGTAAGATTTGTTAAATAAAAGATTCCTGTACTGACAGCCGCTGGGCTAAGACGTAGTTTTATTTACCGAATCTCCCATACTTCTAGCCCACATGATGTTTTTACTGCTACCCATGGACATTTGTAAGAAATTTCATACAGAGTAAGGGTTCTGTCTGAAATGAATTACAGTCGCGTTGCTACTCTCGAGGATTAAGATGATAGAATCAAATTAAAGTGAGACACACACTTCTCCCTTCACGGAAACGCAGAAATTGCTTCACGCTAAAAATAGGTGTGGCGGTGTTACCTCCCCGGTCGAACCATTTTCTTACTACCTTGCATAGCAATTGCCCTTGATAGCACCATTCCATTTTTATACTGAACAAGATTTAGGCGATGAAAGGAGCAGTGATGCCTACTAAATGCCTCTTATAGGGAAGGTCTAAGTCCTATGGGCTTCAAAAGGCAGATAGATTGATTACGTAATCGGGTATTTTAGAAAGCGTGGACTGCTTGTGAATTTACGATCTAAATTTATATACGTATATTTTCATTTGTAGTTATATAATAAGGGTTTTACTAAAGTAATTATTACTTATTAATAATTTAAGTGCGTACGTTTGTGAAGATGTGAATGAATTAATGCATGCTTTATTCACAGCAACATAACATGTTGCACACAATATAAAGTAATACGCTTTTACACAAACACAAACACACAAAGCAATGGGATATAAACTGTATGAAAGTGGTATATTAAAAGAGAGAGAGAGTGGTATATTAATTTAATGCACACAATCAGTAACTGCGGACAGGTACAGATTCAGATTATGTATTTAAGTCGCCTGGATATTGACTGCGAACAGGTACAGACTTAGCGAATGCAACAGCTAGAAAGACTAACCATGGCGCTAATTGTCTTCATTGTTATGTTGTATTATTATGTATTTAAGTCACCTGGATGTTTAAATTGCATATAATGCAAATCACTACATAGTATGTATGCCCAGAACTTTAAAACTAAGCTACGAATTTTAATGTAGTTTTTTTAATAGATAGAGTGATTTAAGAAGAAGGTCTTTATGTGTAAAACATGTATAATATAATAGAGGAGTACTGATAATTTTAGAAATTTGACTCTTACGCTAAGAACTCACGGAGCGATTTTCACCCGCGCCCGCTATGGTCGCGGGCCCGCAGCTTCTGTAGTATGCAGATATATATGTAAACATTTAAAGCACAACTCACGACGCGTTTTACATCCGCGATGTGCTCGGTTGTTTGCGGGTCCCGTTGCACCGGCGGGCACCTAATAGAATCGCGCGGGCCTTTTACGCGCGCGGGTTACGCCCGCGCGCTCTACAATCAGTTGGCGGGCGAGTGCAGTTTTCAGGACCCCAACTGATGGTTAACCGCTCGTCTTTTTTTTCTCCGCTCGTTTTTGCCCACCACGTTTGCGAGCGATAATTGACTTCAGATAGAACCCATGTTCTGTATGTAGTCGATTACAAATGTCCATGGGCGGCAGTGGCCACTTACCATCAAGTGGGCTGCATGCTCGTTTGCGCCTTCAGTCCGAAAAAAAAAACTTATGACCTAGATTAACACAAAGGATACTTAGTACACTGGTAGACGTTATACCGCAGCGGGAGAAGCCACGAGATTAACTTAGTTAAAAATGCTACTTGGCGAAAATTAATTCTATAATTGTAAAGAAAATCATTTCTATGTTTTTCTGGGTTACGTCTTGTATTTGATTCGATTGAGGAAAGCGCTTCCATAGCTTTATTCGGCAAGATTCGGCTGTCGAAGATTCCTCTCTATTTTCAATTAAGTAAATCTCTTCGTATAGAATACTAATACACTTTTGTCACCGTTGTAAGAGGGCGGAACGTTCGAAATTGTTTTAGAGCCGAAGTTGGTGTCGTATTTACTTTGATATTTTAGCTTTTAGTATTGAACTAGAGATTTTGAAGAGTGGAGAAATAAACAAATGTATATCTATATAAATGTATACTGATAATTACGACATGAAATTTTAATTAAAGTAACAATCTTACTGACAGTTAATGTTCATGAAATTAGAGTTCTTTAAAAATACTAACGTTTCCCCAAAACAATATTTATACACTACACAAGCAAAGTAGGTAGGTAGGTAGCAGGTATATTCGTCCTTGTAGTTTCGGGACTAAAATAGGGCTACGGTATGTCCTGCCTGTCGTAAGAAGCGACTAAAAGGGGCTTCTGGGGTTGCGGGCGGCTAGAGTGAGAGCTCGGACCGTTCCTTCAGGCGACTCCGTGAAGGACGGCGGTATTTGTGGTCGCATACCGTCGTAAAGTCGAACGATGTCTGAGACGAGTCGTAACGATCACCGAGGGGGGTTTTAGTGCGGTAAAAATCCCACATTCCTGCGTCGCTCCCTCGCCGTCGGGTACCTTTTGAAGGTTTCCCCCTCGACAAAAAAGGTAGCAGGTATATTGCAGGATATGCCGTAAAACAAAAACGCAAACGTAAAATGAGTACTTTTCAGTAGTAAACTATTGGCGTAGCGGTAGAGAAGCCAGAGGCTTTTTCATTATCTACGATTTTTTTTAACCGTCTGAAGTAGCAAACGATCATGCAGTTCACCTGATGATAAGTGGCCTCTGCCGCCCATGGACATCTGTAATCAACTACATACAGAACATGGGTTCCATCTGAAGTCAATCACAGATGCATTGCTACTCCAGAGGACTATGATGGTCGCCTCATGTGAAAGTATGCCGGCAACCACACCCTTCTATCGAAACGCAAGAACTGCTTCACGCTAGAAATAGGTGTGGCGGTGGTACTCCCCCGGTCGAACTACACTAGTTCTACCACCTTGAAATAGGTAAAGCAAAATCTTGTACGCCTTTTAAAGAAAATTACGTGCACGGAGGAGTAATTATAGGATTATTAGGAGTATTAGAGAAGGAGTGTAGGATGTTAATATTTTTTCCATGACGCATAAAACATACATTATAATTTTTTATAATATAAAACAAACAAACATAGATACATAGAATCAATTACAATTACACACACTACCATGGATTTGACACGAATACGTAGATAATAAATTATAATAATTAATTGTTTTCTTTCTACTAAAAGGCAATATCAAAAAGTCTGATGTTATTGTCAAAAATGAGTTATTGCTTTTAAATATGGCTTTGTCAATTAAACCTTTTTTCCCTTTAATAGATGTTTTTCACATAACTTCAAAATTAATACACAGTCAAAAACATTTTATACAAATACATATAATTATATTAACGATATTAAATTTACTTTTTCAGGCGACTTACGGTCGAATTACGACAATTGCGATGGGTAACTAGTGAGAGTTAATAGGTATATATTCGGAGACAATCATTTTACCCGTTTATGCTATTTTGTCCGCGTCTCAAAAATCACGGATTTATTTTTTTACATTAATTCAACCCCAAAACCTATGTCTCAAAATAGATACGCTGTTGTAAACTCGCTTTTAGATATTACGATATACGTAATGAATAAGTCCACCAATTCGCACTTGGCCAGCGCGGTGGACTATGGCCTCAACTCTCTCATACTGAGAGAAGACCCGTGCCCAGCAGTGGGAGAATAATGGGTTGACGAGAGAGAATGAATGACTCCATAAAAACAAAAAAATAAAGATAAAAATAAAGGCCTGGTCATTGCAAATATTTTAGCAATAATAGTTTATCGGTCTGAGAATTAATAATAAATTGAATTTTATCTTTTATATCTTTGTCTGTTTGCCCGTGTGTTTGAAATTACATCAAAAATGACTACTAAATTTAATTCGAAAGATTTGAAAATAGTCAAAATATTGAGGTAGAATTACGTTTTTATTTTATTTGTAATGACATAAACTGGAATATAGGCATACAATGCAATGTAAGAAAAATATAGTAACTGACAATTGGCTTACAAATTGTCAGTTACAATATTTTTCTTACATTTCAACTAGATCAGATTACATTAAATTTCATATAGGTACTCTCTCAATACGACGACCCGCATTGCGGAGAGGTTTCCATACCGGTCTGACGTGCAATGGGTCCCGGGTTCGATTCCCGGTCAGACAGGTATCTGAATGATGAGTTTAGATTCATGTTCTGGGTCTGGGTGTTTGTGTATTCGTCTTGTGTGTGTCCATGGTGCCCACGACACAGGAGCAAATCCTAGTGTGGGGCTATGAGTGTAGAAAGCGTGTTAATATTTACTAGAATTAAAACTTTCGTCACCTCTCTTCAGTCGCGGGCGAAACCGGGGAAACATGTATACAGTTAGGTAATCGTCGGTAAACTTTTGGCGGCCTTTGCCCTTTATAAACTTTCTGTAGGTAATTGTGTTAGTAACTCGCAGCGTTGTTATCCTAAAATGTATTTTTTCTGTTTAAAAAAGGTGGGAGCTACTGTATTTTTCTTTAATTTAAATACTAGGTTACTCGCGCGATTTCGCTCGCTTCAGTTACGTCTACCACGGTAATGAGTAACTAATGTGTTAATCTAGGTCAGGGTTACTCAAACTTTCGGTTCCACGTACCCCTGTTAAAGTTTCCAAGTAACAGCGTCTCCCTTAACTTAACTAACTCATACCCCCCCCCCCCCCAAAACAATAAAATTGACTGTTGAATGAATATCTTTTTTGCAATAAACGCGACATTTATCTGAAAAAAAGACATTTTGATGAGACAAAAATTAGACATTTATTTGGTTTTTATATTTTTGCCAGTAATTTGAATTTAAATAATTAATTAGTACGTAATTCATCTTTATTTAATTTACATCCCATCTGTGTCAAAAGTTCTTAAAATATAACTTATGTATATTTTTGTCCACTACCTGACCTGTCCACTACGGGGCAAGCTTATTCTAGTACCCTCAAACAGGATTTATCCTACATTAGGTTTGCAACAGTTTCAATACGACTCCTAAGGAATAAGATAGGATGCGTCGTACAGGATCTTTCCATTGCTCGTCCCTGTAGTTCCGGGATCAGAATAGGGCTACGGTATCTCCTGCCTGTCGTAAGAGGCGACTAAAAGGGGCTTCCGGGGTTGCAGATGGCTAGAGTGGGAGCTTGAACTGTTCGGCCAGGTAATCCCGGGAAGGACGGCGGTATGTGTGGTAGCATACCGTCGTAAAGACCAGGTGGAGCGGTGGGCCCAGCTGCCCATCTCGGAGGAGCCCGATGGGGCAACGCGCTCGGAGGATTCCGGTTCAAGTCGTTTCGAGATCCCGGAGTCCTCCTTTTTATGGTCGAGGACGGCCACCTTTAGTGCGGTAAAAATCCCACATAATCCTGCGTCGCTCCCACGGCATCGGGTAACTTTTGAAGGTTTCCCCCTCAAGAACAAAAAAAAAGGATCTTTCCATTGCTATATGCTTTAGGTAAACAAAAATGCAACATTAACCATGTCATTATTAAATAGAAAAGGCATAGCAGTGGTTCTACTGAAATTTTCTTCCAAATTAACATAGTTCATATTTATTATCTTCCTTTCCATTTATTTTATTGCTCACCGCAAAACTCCGGTGTTGATTCAACTAACATCCATCACTATGTCTATCTCATTCCATTTTACTTTGTAGCACACATTTTTTTTTATCTGATCGAAGTAGCAAACGAGCATACAGTCCACCTGATGGTAAGTGGTCACTGCCGCCCATGGACATATGTAAGCAACTTCAAATAGTACATGGGTTCTATCTGAGGTCAATCACAGATGCGTCGCTACTCCCGAGGACCATCTTAGGTCGCCTCTTATAAAAGTGTGCCGGCAACCACACCCTTCCATCGAAACGCAAAAACTGCTTCACGCTAGAAATAATTCTATATTTTTTTTGCAGAAGATAACAGTTCATGGACTATCTTCGTTATGGGAGATTCCACCAGATGTTATTAGACGAATGGTGGAATTAAGAGTATTGGATCTTCGGGGAAATGTTTTAAGGCACTTAAAGCATAGCACTTTAACCGGGCCTGTGAAGCTTGAAAGAGTGTATTTAAGTGGTAAGTACTCAAACTAATTAAGTTAACGGAGCGTTCTAATTTCGAACAAAAATATAACGAAAAACTATGAATTTATATTCCCTATCCTGGTCTTGTTGTTTGTATTTTATGAGCTATAGATGCTATGAGTGTGGTTACGAGAAACACGTATTCAATTATAGTATAGAGTGTGTAACACATGATTGAATTATAATGATTTTGATTGTCTGTTTGACTTTTCCTCCGTTCGCTGTCCATCTATTGTTTTGAATAAATATGAAGTCGATTTGGTGGGGGCTTTTATAGCAAGATAAAAAATGCGAGGATCGTTCTGCATAACTGTGCATTAATAAAACTGCAGGTGAAGAGAGATAGTACATTTGTACGAACTATAAGAAATTGTAATAATAAAAATTCGGAACTGATAAATGTCGTATGAAATTTATAGGATTGTGTCCATGAGTCGATGGCCGACATACACTCAGGACATTAGCGTCCTGAGGCTCTAGGAACTTTAGACTGCCTGAATCGAATTTAGTGCAACGTCGTATCCCTAAGTTCGCCGGTTATGTTACCTGGTGCTATCGAATGTTTAGTCATGCAAGGAAATATATTGAGTATCAGGGCACGTGGCAGGTCACTCACGCGATGGACCGACAAAATTGAATTTTCTGCGGGCGGTCCATTGTATCCTTATATCAGAATGAGAGGCACGATGCATTAGCAATCCCAAGAGGGAAAAGAAATGTAACATTATGACATTAGCGCTATGACATGGGGTTCTTCAAGAAAGGTGTAAAAAGAGCTCTGTTTCAAAGCCAGTAATGCATTGGCGACTCCTCTTGTGTTGCAAAAATCCATAGGCGACGGTGACTGCTTTTCATCAGTGGCACGTCTGCCAAGAGCTTGACTAAGAAGAAAAGAATTAGGCGTCTGAACTAAATGTATCAGCACGAGTGGTTTCTTAGCCTATATTCATTTTATAGACCAATCGATAACTCATACGCCCTAGAAACTTAGCTATTTGTTATATTAATAGATAGGATTAGAATTCCAATTACCGAAAACCCTTTCTTTGCCCTTCGAGTCTAACCGCCATCAAATATTGGTTAACGAGAAAACGTGTTTGGTGTCGCTATAATTGATTCTGAAAATCCACCTTGTTTATTTTATTCCGATGGGGTTTTATGCCATTGTTTTTTTGGGTGTGGGTAGGTAAGACCCGAAATATCTGGTTTAAGGTAGTGGACACATTAAATGGAAAATTAATTTAGTGGAAGAAAGATGACACGAATAAACATTTTAGTTTAAGCACAAAGGGACAATTTTAATTTAAATAAATACTCTTCGTTGTATAGGTACACCGAAATATCCGAATTTTTATGAAACTATATCATAGTGATCAGTGTGCGGTGTAGTGTCTTTTGGTCCCGAGAGAAAAAAAGTTTGCCAGTGCCCAATAGTTTAACATAATATAGCACTTATGACGACCCGCGTGGCGCAGCGGTTACCATACCGGTCTGACACGCAGTGGGTCCCGGGTTCGATTCCCGGCCAGACAGGTATCTGAATGAGGAGTTTAGATTCTTGTTCTGGGTCTGGGTGTTTGTGTATTCGTCTTTGTGTGTGTCCACGGCACCCACGACACAGGAGAAAATCCTACTGTGGGGCTATGAGTGTATTAAAAAAAAAAAGTGTAGTGTTTATATTTAAATCCCTAAACAAGACGAGTAGTAACTTAAAAAGTAATTAGGCTTCAATGCCTTCGAAGGAGTATAAATTTCAACGTTTTCCTTCAGTAATGGAATGTCGCAGAAAACGTTTGGTTTATCCAGGGAATGTCTATTAATCCGAAGGCATCAAAGCGAAGTAATCTGAGGCGGTTATAAATCTTTTAACCTAAATTCCATTAATAACATCACTTTGATTAAAACTGTCACTCTAACTCTAAGGATGGACAAATATTTATTCGCAGTAGTTTTAAATTAATATTTTCAATCTTTAAATTAAAAATAAAAGAGTATGTCGACATACACATTTACACATAAACACACATAATTATACCGTGCAATTATTATCAGATATATATGAGAAACCTATTTCCATAGTACAACAGTAAAAAATCAATATAAATGGAAAGGTGCTAGGATGGTCAATGGAGACATCACCTTCAGATTTACATAAGGGTAGTATGAAGCAGCTTATCTGTTTCTTTGTAAGAGTGTACATGCTGGCTTACTTGAGAACGAGGTGAATATCTTAGTCAGAAATAGCAATAAATCTGTGAAAGAATTTAAACCATATAATCTGCTTTATGTAGACTATTTTAGCGTGAAGGAGTTCTTGTGTTTCGGTGGAAGATTTCGGGCTCGTTGTCATAGCAGACCAACATCTTAATCCTCGGGAGTAGCGACGCGCTGTGATTGATTTTTAAATAGAAATCTTGTTCTGTATGAAGTTACCTTCAAATGTTCATGGGCAGCAGTGACTACTTACCATCAGGTGGACATACAGTCCACCTAATGGTAACTAGCGCGTTTGCTACTTCAATATTATAAAAAAGGTGGTTACAACTTTCCATGGTCGGCAGTGAGCACTTACCATCAGGTGGACTGCATGCTCTTTTACAAAAAAATTTTTTTTTTATTTTATTTAAAATGATAAATTCACTCAACATTATACGTATAAATTTAAAAGAAAAAAATGTTACCTAATCAGTAGTTTCTAACTCCAATAAAGATTAATTTTTATATTTAAGTAACCCTCGTCATTCGAAATTCGGTGACATATTCAAGGGCAAGCCGGATATAATTCTGTCTACCTAAATTTTATTTATACAAATGAAGTTGCAAATGAGCACACAATAAAACCGAAACCGAAGTCACCACAAGATGGTAAGTGGCCACCGTCGCTCATTCACATCAGTAATCAAATTAGAATAAAATAAGGGGGATTCTATCTGAAGTCAATCACAAAGTCGTTGTTACTATCGAGGACTAAGATGAAAGTAAGATCATGCGAAGTATGGCGAAAAACGAAAATGTAAACTTACAATGTACGTTGCAATGTATGGGTAAAAACGTTAGCTTTCATTGTTCTAAGGAAACGTAATAATCTCATACTTAGCGTTCTAGCTAGCGGTGATATTTATCCTATCAAAAACAGTTTCACTATAAAAATAGCACCAAGTTCAAAGTCATAAAATTGTTGAAAAACAATCAAAAAATTTACAAAAAGTTAAAGAAATACAAGCACAAAAAACCCAAGTTATGATTTTTTGATAATATAATATTGAAAAAGTTTTGTTGCAACCTTAAAACTTAAAAAAATGAACTTGGCGTGCGTCCTTCAGTACCCCAAATTTGCTCTCATACTTAGCGTTCTAGCTAGCGGCGATATTAAAAAGCGGATACAATGAACCATCAGATCCACTACTTGCTTGTTTCATATCTCTACAATACTCGTATTTAACAATAAATTACGTGTTACATCAATGCAAGTACCTTCTCTTTTATCTAATTGACGTAGCAAACGAGCATGAAGTCCACAAGATTGTAAGTGGTCACTGCCACCCGTTGACATCTGTAAGCAACTTCAAATAGGACATGGGTTCTATCTGAAGTCCATCACAGATGCGTTGCTGCTTCCGAGGACTATGAGGACTATGGTCGCCTTATATAAAAGTGTGCCGGCAACCACACCTTTCCATCGAAACTCAAGAAATGCTTCACGCTAGAAATTGGTGTGGAGGCGGTCGAACCACACTGGTTCTACCACGTGGTAAAACCTTCTTCCCTCATAATGAATTATGACATACACACGGCGCCGAAAGTTGTTTATGTATATTTTTCCAATGTCCAGATAACAAGTGGGACTGCAGCGATGGAGGGCTGGATTGGCTGGCGATGCAGCAGGACAACAGCACGATAAGGAGACGAATTGTGGACTACTATCAGCTCGTCTGCCACCAGCAGCTGTATAGAGGAAAACCGTTGCACAAAGTCATGGACATCATCCGGGTAGGTCGTTGCTTTACAATTTAACTCTTCTTACTTTTACTGTTCAATCGAATAATCGAGTGTTCGACCTCACGTAAGATCTTATCTTATCAGTAATAATATCTGGGTTTGATCTCATGGGTCCAGCGACGGCAATGGTAATTTACAAGAAGTAGACATGCATACTCGTTTGCTGCTTCTATGATTATAATTTTTTTTTTACTTTTTACAAAATCTTGTCAAAATGAGTTTTACTAGTAATCAGGCGTACACACATACATCGCCCTGTAGTTCCGGGATCAGAATAGGGCTACGGCATCCCCTGCCTGTCGTAAGAGGCGACTAAAAGGGGCTTCCGGGGTTGCAGACGGCTAGAGTGGGAGCTCGAACCGTTCGGTCAGGCAATCCCGGGAAGGACGGCGGTATGTGTGGTCGCATACCGTCGTAAAGACTAGACGGAGCGGTGGACCCAGCCGCCCATTTGGGAGGAGCCCGATGGGGCAACGCGCTCGGAGGATTCCGGTTGAAGTCGTTTCGAGATCCCGGTGTCCTCCTTTTCAGCGCCGAGGACGGCCACCGGTTTTAGTGCGGTAAAAATCCCACATAACCCTGCGTCGCTCCCACGGCGTCGGGTACCTTTTGAAGGTTTCCCCCTCGAAAACAAAAAAAAAAAAACACACATACATTCTCACTAACAATCGCATTTTTATAATAATAAGATAAGATATGATACGAGTGTTATGCAAATAAGTATTTTCAGAAAGCATATTTAAATTCGCGTTTGTTAGTTACTTTATTTTTGTTAATACGATTCTATGGAGAGTAAACAGTAAGTAGGCGGTTTGTGAAAAGGTCAGAACGAAACAGCTGTTTGGATGTAATTACCTTGTCTTAATGTCAACAGAATTGTTTATCTTATTCCACATAATAATCCAAGGGCCGGTATCTCGTTATGTAATTTAAATATGCGATAGAAACTTATTATATTAAAACTAACTACCTGCTTTTTCACGACGTTTTTGACGACGTTACGGTGTGTTATGTTCAGGTGGCTCGGGACCGGTCGATATGGCGTAGATTAGGGGAGGTACAGTCACGAGCAATAACATGTGACTACGAACAGATTAGCAAAAGTATCTGACTCCAGAAGGAGTTCAATAATATCTGACTACACGAACGCAGCAAAAATACCTGACATTGAAAGGCAACATAATGCAGTAGCGTCAAAATTATGTAGATATAGATGAACGTCAAATCACATAATTTTGACGCTACTGCAATCTTCCATATTCACATCTTATTGCTCGTGACTGTATATGTCCAGCAGTGAACTTTTAATGGCTGATGGATGAATGAAATATTATTTCTGTTTGTATGTGATTTTTTGACAAACTACAGCCCAACAGACTGTACACATTTTATGACAGAATTATGTATATGTTTCAAATTATAGTGCTTGCGAATTGCGCTTTCTGATCATATTTACGATTTCCTATCGGCTGTAAATGTATCGGCTACATTTACATCGGCTACATACTATTATGTAATGTATCGGCTACCTTGCAATAAACATTGCAATGTGCGGGCGAAAACGTAAACATTGACCGTTTTAGTAAACCCAATAAACTTGTACTAAGCGTATAAGTACTATAGTAAACATGTCAAATAAGGTTTTGTACACTAATATTAAAAAAATATATCATACGTTATACACAAAGGACAAAGATAATTTTCAGTGCTTAAATGTTTTAACACAAACATTGTTAAACTTTTAAAGATTCAATTACATATGGGGTAATGCCAAAAGTTACACAAGATTACTCAGCTGTTAAGCTCCTACACAAAAACAGTCACGTATGTAATGTAAAAGTTCACACAGAGTTGGATATTAGATGTATCCGTTATTTAGACCTCGAGAAAAGTTTTTTTTGAAGACCTCGATACCTCAAGAAAATTATTCGATTGAAATAGCGTGCTGTCCACTTGATGGTAAGTGGTCCGTAGACGACAGTGACCAGTTACACACTGACATACCAACGAACAGCTGAAAACTGTACCTATAAACTTGATATTTGATACAGGAGTCCTTTTAATGATGTAAATGAGTACTAAGAAAATATTCTTAGAAATTGAACCCCTAAGGGGACAAAAATCGGGGGCAACGTTTATTTAGGACAAAGTGATTTCTTGGTCCAATCTATTTAAAATTTCGAATAAACTTCAACAGAATTGATGGAAGACGTGTTTCGTATTTTATTTAAGACTCATCGCCTACAGGGTTGTTTGCATAGAAATATCAATACTCCTTAGACTACGTAATGACTGACATATCTCAAATGCACAGCTCAAACTACTATAAAAATGGGGAGGTAAGTTTGTATGAAAGACTGCCAATTTTTATGGTAACATAATGAATCTTATTGTTTGGCTTTCGGGTTCGATATAATGGAAAATCTATTTCACCATTTTCAGAGTATCAACCTCTAAGGACGTTGAAACGTAGTACTTAGCTTTAAGGTTCAATGTATTGATGTCTGTTGCCAAGGAGGGGGGGGGGGGGGGAGGGCTAGTAGTTGATCTTAAAAGTTTAATAGATGGATGGCAAGATACTGGGCTAACTTTCATTACCATGTAAAAAAACATGATTGTAATTATATTTTAAAAAAATAGATATATAACTAAAAAACCCGCTGAGTTTCTTGCCGAATCTTCTCAGATTAGGTGAGGGCTGTGTTAGTATAAGAAAAAAAATGTAACTGACAATTTGTAAGTGCCCCCGTAGGCCTATACAAAAAATAAAATAAAGACAAAGACAATATGGTTCGAGCGAACGAGGTCGCGGGTTCTGCTAGTCTTATATAAAACAAATAAAATAAAACGTGATCACTTTCCTTGAACATCTGCAACCATACCCGATTGATAAAGTTAGAGAATAAAATAAGGTCCTTAGTCTTTTATGCTTTGTGATACCTAGGCAGTTGCGACTCACACTTTTTAACCACTATGTTTGGTGATAGATTACCACTTATTAAAGCTAAGCAAACTGTATTAACAGCAAGCAATTTAAACCGCCAACAAATGTTTGTTGCATATCAAGATAAAGAACTGTCCTGTCTGTCTTGTTTTAAAAGTATACAAACCTTCAATTGAAATGTAATCGCCTAATGTCACAAGAATGATAATTGTGCTATATTTGGCGGTTAAGCAATCATCGTTAATTCGTTGATTACAAGTGTTACAGAGTCATAGTGTGTTTAGTTACGAAAATAACTCGATAATCTTGTTTATTGGTGGTACTAAACAGTATTATTAAAAGTGTTATCTGATAAAGAGGTTATGCCGGTCGAGCGTCGAGCTTATCAACGATATGGTATATAAATTGATCCGGCAAACAATATGATTCAATAGGCTCTTTGGAATCACCGCCACAGCTATTTCTGACTCATAACAGCAGCGTAACAAGGGTTTTGATTCAAAAGGTAAGGCAAAGGTACTTAAAGGGATTCAAAATTCATCCCGATAGTTCCGGGAGTAGAATAAGGCTACGGTATCCCCTGCCTGTCGTAATTGGTGATTGAAGGTCGCTTCCGGGGTTGCGGGTGGAAATAGTGGGAGGTTGAACCGTGTAATTAAGCGACCCAGGGAAGGATGGCGGTATGTATCGCCGTAAAGACCTGGAGGTCCGGTGGGACCAGCCGATCACTTGGATGGAGCCCTAAGGGGCAACGCGTTCAGTGGACTCCTTTGACCCCGAAGTCCTCTTCACAGCGTTTTGGTTGTTCATACGTTAAGTCTCTTAGTCCTTAGGAGAGGCAACGCATTCGTAGCTTGCTTTGGGTAAACGGCAATCCTATCTGGATTTGTTTTCAAGTATCCATGGGTGACAGTGGTCACCTGCCATCACTTGGATTTTATTATTGTTTGCTATTTCTATCGATACATGTTATAAAACAAAATCTTCCGCCGCGTTTGCCTGACAATTTGCGATAAACTTACAAACTGCTGTACAGAAGTTCACGTGGTTCTCATCAATATATAGAGTCATGAGAAAGGTTTATGTGTATGATTTTGACAAGTTTACGAGTTAATTGGTTGGAATATACCGATAATTAGTTATTGGTAATGTTAGAAAAAGTCAAACCGCCTAGGAGCTTTCATCGAATATGTTGCCTTATCTCTTTGAGATATAACAAAATAACGTGGTGGAATATAATAAAATAACACAATATAGACGTCAAATGACAGGGAAATAGTACTGCCATTATTTTAAATTAATATTTATTGAAAGAAGTTATGAAGCAATTAATGTAGAGCTAACGAAAGCTTTTAGCAATCTAAAATCAATAAAAAAAAAAAAAAAAAAAAAAAAAAAAGAAAAAAGCTGTCAAAGAGGCAACATAATTTTTATAATTATACGAATAAATTCAAAGAAATTTAATTGAAATTATTGTTATAAGCCTAGATAAAGGCTTTTTTGAATTGTGCCCTGTCCATATTTCAAATCGTTTTGAATTTTTCCACAAGCGCTGGATATCCGTAAATTACTTATATAAGAAGTTCAGATGTCAAAGTACATTACTATGTCAGTATTTTGTGAACGGATTATTCGTACATAAATTTTATTGAAGTCAATATTATACAGATAATAGAATTGATTTCATTATTGAACCGGAGAAATAACAAAGCCAATTGATCTACTGCAAGTTCATTATTTTCCCAGTGATTGTCAGTTGTGACTTATATGTTTATTATTGTGTCATTTTGTAAATATTATTTTAAGAAAGTGTAATATGTAAATATAACTCATGTTTTTATATGTCTGTAAGTAATGTTCGAGACCTAACCGCAGGCTCCTGCAGCCAATTTAGCAATGGTGTCGAGGAAAAATCGGTGCGGTGTCAATTGTGCTCTCAACCACGATTATTTAAAGGACAAAGAGGTTTGAATATCCATATTGGAAAAGTACACTCGAATGTATCTATTCAGGATACATCTCAATCAAACCTAAATGCACTTCATACCTCAGCAAATTCATCATCGTTTTCATATACATTAAGTCGGTTGAAGGGTTCTGTGGCAGTAGTAAAACGAATTCCTCGTGGTGCCCGTTTTACTGTTGCTGCAAGCCTTTCAGATTCTATAAGAAATGTTTTGTCAACTAATTCTATAAGAAGTTGGGAGCTACTTTTGACATTTGCTTACTTTAAACTACATGCCAGAAAGGATGGCTTAAGCTCCCTTACCAAGATCATAAAATCTAATTGTACTAACCCTGTTTCTCTCGTAGATGTATTAAAATACCCCCAATTTTCGACATCAAATCTCAAAAAAAAAATTGAACAAAAAGTTAGCGATGGCGATCTTAAGGGAGCTTCGACTCTCCTTTTTTCCAATGACACAATTGCTACTGACTCTTCTGATACAGTTTCGGCCCTCAAAGACAAGCATCCTTCTCCTTTACCATCATTTCACCTTCCAGATTCTCCAAAACCCGATGATATTTACCTGCAAGTATCTAGTAAAGACGTTTTGGCAGCGCTGATGTCCTTCAAGGGTGGTTCTGCAGGTGGCCTGGATGGGCTTTCTCCACAACACCTTAAAGATCTGGTGTGTAACTCGACAGGAGATGCGGGTAAAGCCCTTTTGGAGGATTTAACTCAGCTAGTTAACTTTATGCTTGCAGGTAAAGTTAACGATAATATTACTAGTATTGTTTATGGTGCTAATTTATGTGCACTTAACAAAAAAGATGGAAGTGTTCGACCAATTGCTGTGGGCAGTACATTCCGTCGACTTGCTTCCAAAGTCTGTTGCAAACATATTACACCTATAGTTTCAAGTCAATGTTCTCCTGTGCAATTAGGCTTTGGAAGCAAGGGAGGGTGTGAGGCAGCAGTGCACGCCAGTCGTACATTTCTTTTGAATAACGGAGGTGAAGTGTTGTTAAAGTTAGACATAAAAAATGCTTTTAATTCGATAGATAGGGGCGCCTTGCTACAAGCAATTAAAACGCATACTCCCTCAATTTTCAATTATCTTTGGCAATGTTATAGTTCCCCATCTAAATTAATGTATAAAACTAATGAAATTCTTTCTTCGGTTGGTTGCCAGCAAGGCGATCCACTTGGGCCGGCCATTTTTAGTCTAGCCATTCATCCCATAATATCACGACTAAATTCTAAATTAAATGTTTGGTATCTAGATGATGGCACTTTAGGAGGGGAAGTGGATACAGTTATTTCAGATCTAAAATTTATCATTGAAAATTTTTTAGCGATAGGTCTTAATATTAATTTTTCAAAATGTGAACTTTTTATCAAAGAAAATTTGGACAGCTCGGAAAAATCTAGTATTATTGAGAAATTTAATGAAATAGCTCCCGGCATCAAAATTTTAAATAAAAATTCACTTCAACTTCTTGGTGCTCCAATATTTCTTGAGTCTGTGACACCTCTCATTGGTCAATATATTCATAAATTTGATGAAATTTCTCACAGACTTTTCGAAATTAAATCACATATGGCTATGTTTATCATCCGACACTGTCTTTTCGTTCCAAGATTTACATATATATGTAGGTGTAGTCCGATTTTTAAATTATCAAATATTCAAAATTCCGTGGATTCCATCATTAAAAATACCCTGGAACGAGTTTTAAATTGTCATCTTTCGGAAAATTCATGGTCTCAGGCTTCTCTTCCTATAAGGTTCGGAGGTCTGGGAATCCGCAAAATTTCCAGTGTAGCTTTACCAGCTTTTTTGGCCTCTTCACATAGCACCCAAGATTTGATTGATAAAATACTTAACAAGTCTCTTATCAATCACGAGGTAGCCTATGTGAATGATGCCAAATCAGCCTGGACATTGGCCTGCCCAGGCCAAATTTATCCAGAATCAAAAATTATTCAGAGACTGTGGGACGAACCGATTTGCAAATTATCTTTTGATAAACTTTTTCACTCCACTCAAGATCTTAAAGATCGGGCTCGTCTTTTAGCAGTCTCTGAAAAGGAGTCAGGATTTTGGTTGCAGGCTTTACCATCATATAACTTAGGTACGTTTTTAGATGATTTAAGTTTTTCCATTTGTGTTTGCCTGCGTTTAGGTGTAAAAACAAACGAGCCACACCGCTGTCTCTGTGGGGAAAACGTCACCCAGTTTGGCCATCATGGACTGTCTTGCCGCCGAAGTGCAGGCCGTTTGCCGCGTCACGCATGCGTCAACGACATCATCCGAAGGGCCCTTGTTACCGTCAACGTGCCGGCTATCCTTGAGCCGAACGGTATAGCACGTGACGATGGCAAGAGGCCTGACGGTATGACACTCGTTCCCTGGAAACAGGGGAGGTCACTTGTATGGGATGCAACCTGCGTTGATACGCTGGCTCCATCTCATATATCGGTGACCTCGACGCGAGCATGTGGTGCGGCAGAAACGGCCGAATCTGCTAAGCGGCGCAAATATGCAGCTCTTGGGGAAGGTTACATATTTGTGCCGTTTGCGGTAGAGACTTTAGGTCCATGGGGGCCAGAAGCACGACGGTTCTGCAAAGAACTATCGTCGCGACTGGTTGACGCTTCAGGAGACCCAAGGGCTGGTGCGTATTTTGGCCAAAGAATCAGTTTGGCCATACAAAGAGGTAACGCCGCCAGCATTCTTGGGACTCTCCCGAGAGGCAGTGATATGGACTCTTTGTTTTATTTATAATTCCTTTTTATTTTCTTTTACTTTATTTACTTTTTTTAAAAAAATATGTTTTATTTATTTTTAATATTTGTATTGTTTTGTATATAGTGTAAATAGATGTGTTTCAAAGTAAAAATAAAAAATCAATTAGATGAAAATGTTTTTTGGTCGGCATAAGTGTTTGTCAAAGAACTGGTATTATTTTGACTAGTTCACAAATAGTTCACAAAAGGTTTTTTGAAGAAAAGACAATACAATTACCTTTTATATTGTTGTTATTTAATATTCTAAAGTTTAAATCGAACATACTTCAATCACGTCCTAGGGGAGGGATCGAAAAATTTACAAAATCATCTCACGTAGTTAATTTTGCCAATTTTGAGAATTTGGCTAAATTGATTTAATGCTGACGCTTGCAGTTCGAAGCGACTGTTTTGTGGCCGTGAAGTTTGCTCGCCGAAAGATTTATTTGTATAAGCTTTCATTTAACTTGCCTTGTTAGTTCGTATGTTAGCCAGGGTCAAAGCTTACAACTGAATTTTTAACCGTTAACTTCACTCGATTTTGCTGAAATTGTGTACACGTGTAGGTTGGATGAAAATGCATGTTTAGTTTTTTTTTTATTCTCGAGGGGGAAACCTTCAAAAGGTACCCGACGCCGTGGGAGCGACGCAGGGTTATGTGGGATTTTTACCGCACTAAAACCCCCCCGGTGGCCGTCCTCGGCGCTAAAAAGGAGGACTCCGGGATCTCGAAACGACTTCAACTGGAATCCTCTGAGCGCGTTGCCCCATCGGGCTCCTCCCAGATGGGCGGCTGGGCCCACCGTTCCGTCTAGTCTTTACGACGGTATACGACCACGCATACCGCCGTCCTTCCCGGGAGTGCCTGATCGAACGGTTTGAGCTCCCACTCTAGCCGCCCGCAACCCCGGAAGCCCCTGTTAGTCGCCTCTTACGACAGGCAGGGGATGCCGTAGCCCTATTCTGATCCCGAAACTACAGGGACGGTGCATGTTTAGCTTAGCGACGTTATTTTTTATGCCGTGACGTTACTCTAAATGCCGCCAAAATAGCGGACTCTCCAATAGCAAATAGTTTTTCTGAGAAGAATATGAAAAATAAAATGCCATTACGTAAAAATATTTTTTGAGGTTGATTTATATGTTTTGGAAATTAAGTGAAAATGATCGCTAGTATCTAAGTGTAATTATTTGTTTTTATACCTAGAAATTCTTCTGTTATATAAACTACAGCTACATCTATCGAGTAGAAAGGTATCTAGTAGTAAGTACAGTAGTACTTAGTGGTAAAATAGATTCAAATTGTTGGCGTGGTTATGGTTTATATGCATACTAATATTAGTTACATAAAAATATACGTTACCCGATGAGTAGCTTCTTATAAAATCTTCTGTAAATTTAGGTATGATAGTGATTATTACGCGTATTTCTTCATATCTGAAAAGAAGAAGAAAATATAGAATTTAATACACATTTATTAGGTATGCCTCACAAAAAATACATTTTATTAAAAACATACCGGAGTATTCACAAGTTATAATTACCACTATATAGATATAGTTTATAATAAAGCAAAATATCAGTTATAATACTGATGTAGACTAAAGAAAGCAGAAGCAACTATTAGAGTCAGCATTTGATATGTTGTGTATTACGCCATCTTACTGTTGTATTTATGCAATGTGTACTTTTGTTGTAGTATTTAGAATTTCTGTCGACCAATAAAACATTTATTTCAATCAGCTAAATATGTTTTGTTTTCAATTAACTAATTTAGGTAAGCAATATGTACACATACATGCAGTGAACGTGTCCAAAGGGATTTGGCAGCAATTGAATATTTAATCTATTTTGATTGAAATATCGAATCGCTCCGGAAACGCCGTAACATATTAAAATATCGCTGTTTTGTTTTATTTGAAGATTCGTCAATTTTAAGTAAAATGCAATTTTATCCAAAAAAGGCTTATTATTATTGAGATTTTGCATCATTTTGAGTTATAACGGTGAAATTGTTTATGTAAGCAGTCAACAAATTAAGTGTTTTCGGCCCTGAAGTTGATGGCCCGAGTTTGAATTCCAAGCACGATTCTAATTTTTCGAAGTACAAATAAAAACCCTACTAGCCTTTACTTATCTTTAAAGTATATGTATGTATATCGTCTCGTCTGAGTCCTTCGCATAAATGTATTCAAAAGCGTGTAATAAACACGATGTACAAAATCACTCACTTATATAATGTGAATTCTCGTTACCCATCTCACGTTTCACTTATAAATCACATCTCATGAACATAAGTGGTAAAGCAGAACATTGTTGTATGCCAGAATGCAGTGACTGATCAAGAATTCTGACCGCTCTAGGCTAATTATGAGGACGCGCCTCCATCAGGTGTATACAGTCGGCCTAAAAGTATTAACTACAGCTTGTCGAGCAAAAAAAAGGTCGCCAAATCTACATCCTCCGGTATGCTAGTGTTTTGTCTCGGTCTAGTTGAAATATATAGAGTAGATGCAATGATGCTAGATTAATAGTGCATGCGAAAACACGATATCAGCGCGCCCCCTCAATCCTCGCGTCTTAGGCTGCAGAATAATTAGCCTAAGGGTTAATCAGGCCCTGCCAGAATGTATCTATATGTGACATAAATTGTATTGTGTCCTGTAACTGCAGCAGTGTACAACAAGAATGGTCTTGTTCTGAGCTACAGATATCAACGGAAGTATTGATTACGTCAAATGAAGAGTCCAAGGAATTTAAAGAGAAACTTTAAAATCCTTTGTCTTTAGTGTAGTTCACCTAGCTTAGCGTAGTATTTCCGCCGAATATTTTTTTGGCTATTCTGGCGCGTGGTGAATTAGATACGGCTACAACTAGGGGATATATATTAAAACCACTCGTCTAAAGCGAGCTAGAGAATGTGTTTTTAATTATTATTTATATTAGTTACAATACATTGTTTTTGATGAGCTTGGCTTGCTTTGTGGTGTTATAAAACTACACATTAATATTGTTTGCATGGATTTATTTGAATATGATGTCGAATACGGTTGGATTTTGTATCAAAATGTTTTTGTCATTGAACGACGATAAACGGTCGTTCTATGACGTTCGAATATCTGTCACTCAGACGCGTCTTTTGGTCGCGTGCAGCTAAATTAATTGGGTTCCTTACAATAGGTCACGTGAATTTTAGTTAAATTTAAGACAGGAGAAGAATATACTTAGAATTTAGATTTATGTTCAGTCTGTCTTTGTAGACTACACGTGAGAGCCAGAATTATTATGGAGCTTTGTAATGCTAACCGAAACTGTAGGATATTCGAGGTAAAAATCTATCTGTAACCGAATCCGTTATGAAAGTTTCGTTAATTTCATGTAAGGGCTGAACCTAAATGAGATATGATGTAGTAAAACACACACGTAAATTGATTATGTAGCTGCAATAATATTTAATACGATTGATTAAAATACCAAAAGATAACATTGAAACATAACGAAATTAATAACTATTTAGGAGGATTTGATGTAAAGGCACATGGGGGCACGCAGTGCTCAAAGAAATTAAAAATATCGATATCAATCGAAAATATAAGTTCAAGCAGGAACGGCTTTAGAGAAGGGCATCGGGGGCAACTGTCCCGGGATTTCCGCAAATATTCTTTCCAATTCCGGATTTGGCGACTATTTTTATTGCAGAAACAGTTTTCCTTAGGCAGTTTTCCTTAGACTGTTTATTTTGTCTACCTACGTAGATTTAATTGGCAAAATATTTTCTAGCGCGGCTCTACACCTTTGTTGTCTCGAGGACACCAGGCGTATAAAGTCCTGAGGTCACATTTTATTTTCATAGAATATATGCTTTTAAACAGTACAAAAATAATATTTCCCTTTTTTTGCAAGGGGTGGGGAGGGGGTACAAAAAATTTGTAGACTTACTACCTACTTTTGAGTATTAGCGTGCCTCCAAAAAAGAATACCATTTATCTGTATATGTCGGTATTTATACTACTACTGTCGAGGAAAATTGTTTATTTTTAACACATTGATAAAAACGTTTCACCGCCAAAAAACAGAATCAGAGGCAGCGCGGTTGTGACGTGACAGAATGATTCTTTTCGTGGAACCCTTAGTTGGTGGCCGTTTCCCATGCACTTGGATATGTAACATATCGTGTTACTTGAGACAACACTAAGCAAACGTAATGCAGCAAATAACTTGGTATCAAATGGGACGTTCTAGGTACTGTAATTTTATTCTACTTGAGGCGCTATCTTGTTACGTGGTATACAATTCGATGGGCCGGCCACAACGCTCGTAGGACCGATAACCTATGGGGAAGAAAGGTCCTCGAGTGGCGACCACGTTTAGGAGTAATGATCGCACCCCTACCAGGTGGACCGATGACCTGAAGAAGACAGAAGGAAACCATTGGATTCAGAGGGCACAGGACCGGTTGGAGTCGCGTCATTTAGGGGAGGCCTATGTTCAGCAGCAAAAGGCTGATGGATGGGTGGATGATACAATTCGAATGCCTGTTATCTCTAAGTACTATTGTAGCTGTTCTAAACTAACGTACAATTGTTAGTGTAGTTATATCAACTTACCTAACATTTTATATTTTTATATATTTTGGTATCATGTACATAATCATTTAAGTTTGGAAAAAGAGGTATCATTAAATTTTATTTAGTTGTATAGATGTTTATATTGATTTGTAGTTTTAAGTAGTAGATATTATTATTACAGTTCTACCTGCCTGAATAGGCTATATGAAAAATTTATTTTGATGCGAATGCGGATTTTATCATCTTTTTTATAATATGGTAATAACAAACTAAAAATTAGCATGCCGTTCTTGTAAAGGAAAATGCCAACCAAAAAGCGCACATATCCCGGCATATCCCCTTCGGTAAAAAAAGTAGCTGGTACCTCCCATGTCGAACCATACCGAATCTCTCGACTGGTAACCTTTAATCCTTTCTTTTGTTGTAGATGGTACGTCAGACTTGCCCTGAGCCGTGCGCTTGTGCGATGACCCACGTGGTCTCTGATCGCGATGGAGCCATCATTCCTCTGATCACAGTGGACTGCGCCAACAAGCAGCTGGAGGCCCCACCAGCCACTCTACCACCCAGTACCACCACGTTGCGACTGGAGGGAAATAAGGTATCGGTAAAGTTCCAAATATGTCCTTAGTAGTTGTATGTATAAATACGTGTTACTCGAATTTTGTTTTGATGACCCGCGTGTTCATTTCTATACCGGTCTGACATGCAGTGGGTTCCGGGTTCGATTCCCGGCCAGACAGGTATCTGAATAATGAGTTTAGATTCTTGTTCTTATTCTGGGTGTTTGTGTATTCATCTCTGTGTGTGGCCATGGCACCTACGACACAAGAAAATCCTACTGTGGAGTTATGAGTGTAGCGTTCTTTTTTCGTATTAGATTGAAGTAGCATACGAGCATGCAGCTCATCCGGTGTTCGTCCTGTCACGGTCGCCAAATTGTTTGTCCTGTCACGGTCGCCAAATTGTTCGTCCTGTCACGGTCGCCAAATTGTTCGTCCTGTCACGGTCGCCAAATTGTTCGTCCTGTCACGGTCGCCAAATTGTTCGTCCTGTCACAGTCGCCAAATTGTTCGTGCATTAATATGCAAATGAAATAATAACATAAAACTATGTTTTAATTCTAATACAATGCAAATAATATAATTAATTATTAATAAAATTAATGGAATCTTCTTAATAAGAATGACAAGACGTCAATAATAATTTACTCGTCGACTAGGCCGCGCGGGGTGCGCGCTGGCCAGATGTAATGTGTTAACCTCCGGTGGTATGTAATCTTCCATCAATGGACATCTGTAAGCAACTTCATATAGAACAGGTGTACTACCAGAAGTCGATCCAAGATACGTAGCTCCGAAGGACTGAGATGGTCGTCTCATATACATGTAAGTGGTATATAGTTTGACGACCCGCGTGGCGCAGCGGTTAGCGTACTTGTCTGACATGCAGTGGGTCCCGGGTTAGATTCCCGGCCAGACAGGTATCTGAATGATGAGTTTAGATTCTTGTTCTGGGTCTGGGTGTTTGTGTATTCGTGTTGTGTGTGGCCATGGCACCCACGACACAGGAGAAAATCCTACTGTGGAGCTATGAGTGTAGAAAGCGTTTAAAAAAAAAAAAAATAGTACACACTCTTGAACGGAAACGCATGAATGCTTAACGCTAGAAATAGGTGATAGAAACTATACTAGTTCTATCTTGAAATGTTTACATTTTTTTACTAATGACATAATTATAATAAGTGCTAGAAATACCAAATTTCTTCCTATGAATAAATTTATTCCTATGAATAAAAAATGTTCAAAAAGATTAAACGAAGATCTATAAGTGTTGCTATGAGTAACTAGTGAACAAAAATCCTTTTCTTGTATACCTACTATAGATTTTACTACGGAAGGGAAATACAATACGTAATTGATAGTTACACGCCATAGGTGACAAACTTATTTCCTACTTATTCCCTAAAAACATTATTTTTTGCTGATATTAAAACATAATTAGGTAGTAATGATATATTTAGAAATAAAGATCATTATGATGTTACCAAATAGTCCTTTAGTCACAACGAGCAACACAAAAGGGTTGCCCTTTCAAGATTACCTTTACAAAATATCAAATGATTTGGAAGAGGTCAAACATTGTGAAAATGTTACGAGAAATAGGTTCTACGAATTCGAAAACTCGTACCGCCCACGGGGCGACATGTTTTTCAATGAGATATTGTAACCAGAAGACCAAAATCTGTTTTATTGGCAAAGAATCGTGTAACGTGTAACGAAATTTATTTATAGTTTATCTTTTTTTATTAAAATGACAAAACGAGTAATCCGTCCACACGTCCAAAAGTAGTAAGTCGTCAATGCCCATGAACCAATGCCCAATGCATGCGTAAGAAACTTCATATAGAACGGATTCAATCTGAAGTCAATCACAGATGCGTTGCTAGTCCCGAGGATTAAGATGGTCGCCGCATATAAAAGTGAGCAAGCAATCACACTCTTTCACCGGTACGCAAGAACTGCTTCACGTTAGACATACTCGTAAGTGTGGCGGTGGTACCTCCTCGGTCAAACTACACTTCTACGAACTAGGGAATAGCAATAGCAAATAAATTTGCAGTATGTTAGTGTTACCTAGTAAAAGAGCCTTGTATGTCTTAGACCGTGTATGTCCTATCTGACGTCAACTACAGCGATACTACCCCTAAGGACCATCTCAAAATTTATCCTTTGCCACACCCTTGTAACAAAAAGACGAGTTGAACTAAAATGTATCCATCCATCAGCTCTTGATTTCCACTGCTGGACGTAGGCTGCTCCCCTAAACGTCCCTGTAGTTCCGGGATTAGAATAGGGCTACGGTATCTACTGCCTGTCGTAAGAGGCGATTAAAAGGGGCTTCCGGGGTTGCGAGCGGCTAGAGTGGGAGCTCGAACCGTTCGGTCAGGCGACCCCGCGAAGGATGGTGGTATATGTGGTCGCGTACCGACGTGAAGACCAGACGGAGCGGTGGGACCAGTCGCCCATCTGTGAGGAGCCCGATGGGGCAACACGCTCAGAGGACTTTGGTTGCGTTCCTTTGGAGATCCCGGAGTCCTCTTTGTAGCGCCAAAATTTGTCACCTGGGGGGTTTTAGTGCGCTAAAAATCCAAAATAACCCTGCGTTGCTCCCACGCCGTCGGATACCTTTTGAAGGTTTCCCCCTCGAGAAAAAAAAGGCCTCCCCTAAAAGGCGCCACTCTAACCGGTCTTATGCCCTCAATAATAATCGTCATCAAATATATAAGACATAATTATACACGTCTCAGTAATATTTAATTTAATTTTAACGTAGTAACCTATATATTATTTAAACGTAGCAGATTATTACTATACAATTTAAAGGGCGTAATGTACCGTAAGTGGGATGTCTATTGTATTCGCTTTATTACTTCTAGATTTGTCGAATATTTGAACAGATAATTATATTTATACTTATTTCATATTTGTTTGAAGTATTAACCGAAAGCTTTGTTTTATTTGCGATCAAGGTTTTCCATTAACTCAGTAGACAAAAAAGTAATATTTAATTAGTTTATTGGACACAATTATTATTTTGTTCTGAACAAAATGAGAGCATGAATCGATATTGAAGAAAACGACTTAATAAAAAGGAAAACTGTCTTCGTTGTTAGATGATCTTTTTCGTAAATAATGACCATATTATACCATACAATTATTTGAAGGTGGTAGAACCAATGTAGTTCGACCGGGGAAGTACCGACGCCACACCTATTTCTAACGTGTAGCATTTCTTGCGTTTCGATGGAAGGATGTGGTTGCCGGCACACTTTTACATGAGGCAACCATTATAGTCCTCGAGAGTAGCAACGCATCTGTGATTGACTTAAAAAAGAACCCACGTTCTGTATGAAGTTGATTACAGACGTCCATGGGCAGCAGTTACCATTACAGATAAAAAAAAATACAAGTATTACCTATGGATGGATGCTAAAGAGCTTTGGATATCTTCCTTGCAATGTATTCAATTCGTCATATTCTGTATAGCAGTATAGGCATCTTTCTTCTATGAGAATCGTTAATATTAATTTGTAGCAGTTTTAAGGGCGGTAAGTAAAGAATAGGTATTAAGCTAATATATAACGGTAATTTGGTAAACAAGTTACTTCTAAGTATTCCAAAATTATTGTTCCCATGGAATTTCCCACAATATTCGTATTGTAGTCCTCAGGGAACTATCCAATTTTTCCATGCGTATCGGAAAATAAATATCTATACTTCAATTTCGTCCTAATGTACACAAGTACTTTAGCTATACGAATAATAGGAAGGGAAAAGATGGTGGTTGGATATATATTTTATTTATCATAGGAAACTAATGCCTACTTTCCTTTGGACCGGTCTTTTTTATTAATGGACTTCTACATTTTACCACGACTCCAACACACACGAACAACTCATCATAAGCATTTCGACGCTCCCCTAGAACAAAATTGTATATACCTATGAAAAATTAACAATTTACAGTATGAAACTTTGTTGATTGTATTAGTTGATTGTAACAGTTATTTAGGAACGATTAATAAGTTCCTAAATAGCTATTACAATGATTTTCCTTAGATCGTCTTTTTGGCGTAAGTTATCAATGTTTGTATGTTCAAAAAACTTCTAAGCTTCATACTGTAAACTGGTAATTTTTCATATATGATTTTGTTCTAGGAACCCGTTGATTTACATATTTTGCCAGGTAAAACCAGTGAATTTTGACCAGAGAGGTACCGTCACACTTATTTCTAGCAGCTCTTACGTTTCGACTGAAAGGTTGGTTGCCTAACTTTTATTTAAGGCAACCGTCTTCGGAGTAGCAACGCGTATGTGTGGCAGTGACTACTTACTTTCATGTGGACTGTATCGTTTGGTACTTCAATTAGATATAACAGAATAAAAAAATAAAATACATGCTTTATCTGAGCTTGATCTTTAGAAGGCATTTGAGAGTTTTGAATTTTATTTTAATCTCGTGTACTAATTACCACGCGCGCATACAACTTCTATACTAATTTAAATTACTGTTGCAGACAAATAATGTGCCGCTTCGTAATTACTCGTACGTACCTATTTGTTTTAGAAAGTTCATTAAAACCTTTCTAGAGGTGGTTTGGTGGTGACTAATTAACAGGGACCCATTTTAATAAATGGAAGTAGCAAACGAGCATGCAGTCCACGTGATGATAAGTGGCCACTGCCTCCCATGGGCATCTGTTATGTTAATTAACGGGTCAGATCAGTCTTACCTAAGTAGGGTTGTCAACCGTACTATTATTTCCATTTATTATTATTTTTATTCATTTCCATTGTTAAACATTAATTCATTATATATTATATATACTAACTAGTTGACCCGGCGAACTTCGTTCCGCCTTAAGGTCAAAAAATTATCAGTGTTTTTCCATTATATTATATTGTATTATACATAAAAAACTTTCTCTTAAATCGCTCTTTCTATTAAAAAATTGCATTAAAATCCGTAGCGTAGTTTTAAAGATCTAAGCATACATAGAGACAGACAGCGGGAAGCGACTTTGTTTTATACTATGTAGTGATTTTACTGTATTTTCTTGTTACTGCTTGTATATTACTTGTATTTACACCGTACCTGCTATATATTGTTGAAGAAATAGATATTAACAAAGAAATATATATTTCGGATAACTTCATGACTACGTACGATGTATGATTGTGCCTGTAGTTCCGGGACCAGAATAGGGCTACAGTATTCTATGCCTGTCGTGAGAGGCGACTAAAAGGGGCTTCTGGGGTTGCGGGCGGTAAGAGTGGGAGCTTGGACTGTCCAGCCAAGTGACCCCGGAAAGGACGATGGCCTGTGTGGCCGCATGCCGTCGTAAACACCGAGAGGCACGGTGAGCATCAATCGGTTATCGGGGAAATGCCAAAAGGAAATGCTCGGGGAAATGCTCGGAGAACTTCGACTGTGTTTCGTTGGAGATAACGGAGTACTCCACGTAGCGCTGAGAACGGCCACTGGGAGGGTTTTAGTGAGGTAAAAATCCCACATAATTTGGCATTGTTGGCATTGCTCCCATGGCGGCGGGTACCTTTTAAAAGTTTCTCCCTCGATAACAAAAAAAAAGGTTATCATAACTTATTTTTTATTAACATTAATAATGTCAAAATATGTATATATGTGTGTGTGTGCAAATATGTGTGTTATTTTATTATACACGTGTGTTAAAATTACCGCTCAATTTCGATTAAATTTGGCATTTTTTTTTTGTTTTCGAAGACTAGAGGGGGCGGTATGCGACCACACAAACCGCCGTCCTTCCCGGGATGACCTGAGCGAACGGTTCGAGCTCCCACTCTAGCTGCCCGCAACCCCGGAAGCCCCAATTAGTCGCCTCTTACGACAGGCAGGGGATGCCGTAGCCCTATTCTGATCCCGGAATTATAGGGCGCAAAATTTGGCATACACAAACTTTATGTTTAAGAACCAAGATTAACAACGTTGCACAAGATAGAAACTCATTACAGTAATAGACATAATCATAACATAAAACCTGGTATCGTTATAATTATGGCATCCACAAAATAGTCTTGCAAAGTAATGAAGAGCAAACTCTAATTAGTTTCAAATTTCGAAATAATACGCCTAAGTGGATTTTCGTTTTGCATATGTGTAGCGTGTGTACCATAGAATATTTTTTTACGTGTACATACATTTAAAAGCAAAGACGGAGGTATTTTTTTAAATGTTTTTTTTTTAAGATTTACTTTACACACTCATGCTTTCTACACTCACAGCCCCACACTAGGATTTTCTCCTGTGTTGTCGGTACCATAGACACACACAAGACAAATACACAAACACCCAGACCCAGAACAGGAATCTAAACTCATCATTCAGATACCTGTCTGGCCGGGAATCGAACCCGGGACCCATTGCGCGTCAGACCGGTATGGTAACCGCTCGGCCACGCGGGTCGTCAAAGGTTAAACCAGCAATCGAACATACGATGGACCTGATGGACATGTAAGCAACTTTATATAGAATAGGGGTTCTATCTGAAGTCAATCACAGATATGCTCTACTCCTGAGGACAAAGATAGTCGCTTCATATGAAAGCGAGTCGGCCAAACCAAACCCTTTCGAGAAACGTAAGAATGTCTGTACACTAGAAACAGGAGGTACCTATGTTTCTTAGTCCTCAGTGGCGGCAATTCGTAAAGGATTGATTACCGTTTAATCTTTTGAGTTTCAGAGGTCATACACGGGAGAAGAATGTATTCGTATCTAATTCTCAAGGCTTCTAATTCAAAGGCTCAAAACAGTAAGCCGGAGCATAATCGCCATCTTCAAGATCTAAAAAAACGCACATTTCCATCACGCCCGATAAATTCGTACATCGATTGATTAAACACCAAACTTGCATGCTTACAGTCTTCAGTGTTAAAAACTGTATTTTCTTATCCATCTTAAATCATTGGGGCTTGTGTTAATTACAACGTCGATCCGATCGAAGCGTCATATCAGTATACCAAACTTGCACGCTTACAAACAGTTTCTTCAATGTTAAAAACGGTTCATTCTTATCCATCTTAAATCATTGGGGCTTGTGTTAATTACAACGTCGATCCGATCGAAGCGTCATATCAGTATAATTTGATTTGGTTCTAAGACTCTAATCTTCCCGACGAATTGCGATAAACCGCAAGCGAAATTACAGAAATTTCGTTTGCGGTCTTATATATTCCAGTACATAAAGACTACTACGTACACAGAATCTCAATAGCGATCCAACGATGATACGTAATAGATAGATGGATTAACGCAAATTTGCATTTACCAAAAATAATATTTGCACATTACCAAAATTATTAACATGTAGATCTGTTAATTCGGATCAAAATTGAACTTGTAGGCGAAGTAATGCCGATGCCGTCCCTGTAGCTCCGAGATGAGAATAGGGCTATGGCATCCCCTGCCTGTCGTAAGAGGTGACTAAAAGGGGCTTCCGGGGTTGCAGATGGCTAGAGTGGGAGCTCGAACCGGTCGGTCAGGCAATCCCGGGAAGGACGGCAGTATGTGAGGTCGCATACCGTCGTAAAGACTAGACGGAGTGGTGGGCCCAGCCGCCCATCGGGGAGGAGCCCGATGGGGCAACGCGCTCGGTGGATTCCGGTTGAAGTCGTTTCGAGATCCCGGAGTCCTCCTTTTTAGCGCCGAGGACGGCCACCGGGGGGTTTTAGTGCGGTAAAAATCCCACATAACCCTGCGTCGCTCCCACGACGTCGGGTACCTTTTGAAGGTTTCCCCCTCGAGAACAAAAGAAAAAAAAGACTACCGTTGGTTCAAATCAGCTTACAGAGAATACAGAGGCACAAAAGTATACTTTTTGAAAACTGTTATACCTACAAAGACGGCTTTCTATTTGCTAAAGTTCGTCTGCGTTATCTTATCGCCTCAATAGACCGTTAGTAGTCGACCCATTATGAATCTTATCTTTACCATGAAATGATTACTTAATGAGGGGTATTCGTAGAATAAATAACAATAGCATTGTTCCTAAGATCAAAGTAGTTAAGCCGACAGAATGATAGCAAATGGTTTTTATCGTTTTTTATATAGTACGAAAGTATGCAGGCCACCAGATAGGTATAGTAACGAGTGTAAAAAAATGTCCCAAGAACGAGTTCAGAAATATCTATCTGCAGGATCGCTGCAAAATATTCTGATTGACAGGCAGCATGATACAGTAACATCAAAATTATTTCGTACAAATTTATATCAAATACTTGTGACTTTATACTTCGCAAGAATTGTGTGAATGATTTGCTAATATTTAATTACAGTGTTTTCCAAAAAAGGCCGCTAAATCTATATATTAATACGTGAAGCAAAAATTTGTGATTCGTTATAAGATACTTGCCGCAGGCGGAGGAGTATGAAATTACGCACGGTTATAGTTGATGAAGAGAAGGATTTCGCAATGCCAAAATTTTTTTTCAAATAATGCATAAAACATACATGAAATAAACTAAAACACATTACACACACTACCTTGCATTTGACATAAACACATACATAATAAACGAAATAGAACATTCACATAAAGTGAAATAAAATGAAAACACATAACGTCAAAAATATCAAATGTCTTTGTCAAAATACCCGCCATTGCTTTTAAATGGAGCTTAGCTATTTCACCCTCTTTTTACCTTTAACGGGTGCGTTCAAAATAACTTGAAAATTATTACAATTTATTTAAATTTGAGAAATATTGCTACTTTGGACAATATGAAGTTTAGTTTTTTAATTAAATATTAAGGTCGAATTTCGACCATTGCGACGGGTGATTAGTCTATCCAAATTATAATCAAACTGCAGTGTGTCGATCAAAAAAATCTAGAACCTCTTCGCCCTACACCAAAACCTGAAAAAAAACAACATTAGCCTTCGTATTCGCATATGTTTCGGTGCATCACAACTAACTACTAATTATACTAACACAGCAGCGTATAACACAAAAGTGTAGCGGTGTTGGTTATTAGTCGAACTACAAAGAGTTCTAACACCATCAAAGTATTAAAATGGCGGATAACTCGTAGGGGGTCGTTCAAATATTACGTAAGCAGATTTATTACAATTATTCACCCCCCATCCCCCTTGTCAGCAAAAGTAAGCAAAGCTCTAACCTCCTCCCCCTTGCATACGTAAACGTTTTTCAATTAAAAATGTCTTTTTTGTATAGTATTGTAAAAAGTAAATAACTAGCGATGACTTTGTCATCATCTAGACCCCCCCTTTTTTTTTTGTTTTCGAGGGGGAAACCTTCAAAAGGTACCCGACGCCGTGGGAGCGACGCAGGGTTATGTGGGATTTTTACCGCACTAAAACCCCCCCGGTGGCCGCCCTCGGCGCTGAAAAGAAGGACTCCGGGATCTCGAAACGACTTCAACCGGAATCCTCCGAGCGCGTTGCCCCATCGGGCTCCTCCCAGATGGGCGGCTGGGCCCACCGCTCCGTCTAGTCTTTACGACGGTATGCGACCACACATACCGCCGTCCTTCCCGGGATTGCCTGACCGAACGATTCGAGCTCCCACTCTAGCCGTCTGCAACCCCGGAAGCCCCTTTTAGTCGCCTCTTACGACAGGCAGGGGATACCGTAGCCCTATTCTGATCCCAGAAACCCCCCCCCCCCACTCCCCACTGAACGCCCGCTTACGTAATACTTGAACGGCCCCTATGTACGAGTTACGTGACGTTGATATGTAAACGTTTCATGATAAATCAAACATAAATCGGTGTAGGTAAACAATTTCTTAGAATGACTAGGGCTCATGTTTCTATGCCTGTTGACTCGAATGAATGCTGATGTATGATGCGTCAGCGTGGACGTTGCTTCGAGGAACACATTTGCATCGGATTTCACAAGCATTTCAAAACAAGCTTCGAAGTGCAAAATCATAAAGATGACGAAATTGAAGTAGGCATATGCTGTGTGAGCTATTTTAGAAATTGCGTCATGTTTGATGTTTATTTATTTATTAAAAACGTTGTACCGCCAAGGAAAACTAACAATCAACAACACACATAGAATCTTATAAGACCTAATAAGGGTTAACTTAATTATAGGTGTAAACAACGATGTATGGAGGACAAGTTATCGTTATTGAATGTACTAGTGATGTAACGAATGTTATTATTTGAACATTCGCGAATGCGACTATCCTTTACTGAAATTCCCGATTTTCCGAAATTTTGGTGTAGGGCGTCTGAGCATTTAGATTTGGCGACCTCTTTTTTTGGTTGACAAATTTCAATTAGGATAGATTTGGTGACTTTTTATTTATTCAATATTCGCAAAAAAATTCGCACAGTTCTTGCGAATGCGAATGTGTAAAAACATTTGATAATTCACGCTTTCTACACTCATATCCCCACACTAGGATTCTCTCCTGTATCGTGCCTACCATGGACACACACAAAGACGAATACACAAACACCCAGACCCAGAACAGGAATCTGAACTCATCATTCAGATACCTCTCTCGCCGGGAATGGAACTCGGAACTCAGTGTGCGTCAGACCGGTATGGCAACCGCTCGGCCACGCGGGTTGCCAAATTGAGAATATTTGTTACACTAGTACGTACTTACAGCATTTGGGCTAAGCGCCCATTGCCGACTATCGTCAGCAACTGGTAGTTTTGTGTATCAAATAGTGTTCAATGCGACTGTGAAAATTACCGTAAAACTCTTATCAAGGAGACTATTTACTAGTATAAATAATAAGAATAATACAAAGCGTTAACTTTGACGATAAATATTAAGAATAATACAAAGAGTAAACTACGAAGCGTAAACAATCCTCTGTTGGAGATTTTTCGAAATATTTTACGCTTGAGTGGTGGCAGAGAGAGATTAACAGTAGACTTATTGCAATCAAAATTTGTGTTATAGTGGACGTAGAGAAGGAGTGCAGAATGTTAATATTTTTTCAAATAATGCTTAAAACATACATAAATTCAACTAAAACACATTACACACACTACCGTGCATTTGTCACAAATACATAAATGATAAACGAAATAGAACATTCAATGTCTTACTATAAAAACACAAACACGTCAGAAATATCAGTGTCTTTGTGAAAATACCCGCTTTTAAATGCGGTGTAGCTAATTAAACCTCTTTTTATATTTAACGGGTGCGTTCAAAATTACTTGAAAATTATTACATTTTATTTGAATTTGAGAAATATTCGTACTACTTTGGACAATATTAAGTTTAGTATTTTAATTTGAATTACGGTCGAATTTCGACCGATGTCACGGGTGACTAGTATATTTAAATATGTTTATTTATACATTTTGAGTACAGTTGAGTAGAGTTCAGACAATTATGGGTTAATGGCGAAACTATTCAAATAAGTGTGCAATGTTTCTACCCTATTATACGACTCTACTATTTTCTCCTTCAGTATATTCTACCAACCGTATCAATGTGGCAACGATACATGTCCTATTCCAGTGTTTTCCAAACTTAAAGCTCAATGTACCCTATTATGAATTTGAGCCATCTAAGAAAACATATAACTTTCGTGGTATTGTTTAGTAAGTAAATGCAGTCATAAAGAGTATAAAGAGTAACACATGCTTGTTATTAAATACTGTTGATTAATGGTAGCTTAGTTCTAGTGGATTTGGCAAATTTACAGGTAGATTACGATTACAACTGTTGATCGTCGACTTATTAGCGAAAGTCAGCGACCGTCGACGATAGTCGTTATAAAATGTTGCTGGTCACGCTAAGAATCATAATTCGTCAAACAAGCGCCATTACTTAATTTTCATCGCGTACCTCTTTCTTACTTTGAGAACACCTATTCCATTCAATGATTAGTCGTAAGTTTATCAACTTGGAACTTTGTTTTCGACTCTACAAGTGTTACTGAGTCACGATCAAGAACAATTAACAATGACCCTTCACTTGTGGATCTCTTGGTAAGCTCCCATTACTTTGATTTCGATTACAACGTTGAAGTAATTGGAATATTGTTAAAGTTTCAACGATGGAGTTCATTCTGATAACGCCTCGTTTTCATTACGTAAGTCAATAGAGTTTGATACAACTTTAATTAGTTCGTTACAGTATAATCCCCGCCCAAAAGGAAGTTATGTACTTTACTAATGTTTTATCTATATATATAAAAGCGAAAGGTCACTCACTCACCTATTACGAAATCTCAGAAACTACAAGTGCTAGGAGTTTCAAATTTTGCATGCGGGTTCTTTTAAGGACGTAAGTACTCACTAAGAAGGGATTTTATGAAATTCAACCGCTAAGGGCGTCAAATGGGACAAACTATGTGATACTTTGATTTGAATGCGGGCGGAGCCGCGGGTACGGCTAGTTGTGTATATGTAGAGGAATATTTCGCTATTCGGCTATATCTGAATTGCGAAATGTTGTAATGAATAAGTTACGAGGCAGATAGTCAAAACTAAAACGGAACATTTATGTATTCACAAAATTACACTACACAGTTACATTCAACAGAATTCAAACGATTGCATTTAAAACAAAAACACAGCACGTGTGAAGAATATGTACTTATCTATCATCATACAGAATAATAATAGGTAATCACACAGATGCACATTTTACAGGTGGTAGGACCAGTGTAGGTCAACCGGGGAAGTATCACCAGCATACCTATTTCTAGCGTGAAGCATTTCTTGCGTTTCGATGGAAGGGTGTGGTTGCCGGCACACTTCTGTATGAGGCGACCATCATAGTCCTCAAGAGTAGCAACGCATCTGTGATTGACTTCATATAGAACTCATGTTATGTTTGAAGTTGCTCACATTAGTCTATGGGCGGCAGTGACCACTTACTATCAGGTGGACTGCATGCTCGTTTGCTACTTCAGTCAAATAAAAAAAAGATGCTACTGCAATAACAACATGAGGTAAACGGTCACTGTAAGGGAATCATAGTATAAAACAACTCGCTTCTCGCTGTATGTCCCTATGTATTCTGAGATCTTTAAAACTACGCCACGGATTTTAATGCAGTTTTTTTGATAGATAGAGTGATCCAAAAAGAAGGTTTTTATGTATACTATTGTAGAGAATCACTGATAATTTTAGATTTTTGACGCTTAGGCGGAACGAAGTTTACCGGGTAAACTTATTAATGATAAATGTTAAATTAAGAATAAAGGTGCGTTTTTATGGTATTTTCATTCATTTTCATGCTAAACCTTTTAAGGAATTCTTCGATATCGCCGACTGCCGCGGATTTTATCATTGCTTTGCAATCGTTAACCCTCGTCTGAGCCTTTGTGAGGTTGACATTTGAAACGAATTTTAAGTTATTTTGTCTTTTATGTATATATAGAACTTTATTTCTACGTGGCGATAGGTATATTTCGGCCTGATGTCGCATCGAAGGTATGATTTAGTGAAATCTATGACTACGAATACACGTTTGTACGCCTTTAAGCAATTTCGTTCGTGTTACTGCTAGGGAATGGAATGCGCTGCCCGCGAGCGATTTCGTGAACGGTTCAATTTGGACCTCTTCAAGGCCAGAGTGAATAGGCTGTTTCTAGGCAGGCATGCTACATCTTCGATCGCATCATCACTTACCATCAGGTGAGATTGCGAGCAAGTGTCTGCTTATAAATTATATAAAAAAAAAGTTTTTGCATATCATAGGAGTCCCAAGGGTAACAAAAAAAATCCTGTTGAACTACCTATGAACAATGAAACTCGAAACGGATTGCTTATTAAGCCATATTCCCTCCACCGATATTGAAACGACATCATAGAGTACGCCCCAGAGTTTCTTTAGGAAACGCGTACTCAGCACTGCGATATAAAAAGATATTAACAAAAGCAGCAGTTTAAAATTAAAATAAAATATACAAAAGCGTATACAAAGTACAAAGTTGTTCACTTTAAATGAAGCTTGTTTTATCGTATAATTTTCGTGTAGTGTTGTTACCTCTTTATTTTAGAACTAAAATACAATTAAAAACTAAACGACGCCGATATGGATACAAAATATTGTTCTTATTAACCGACTTCAAAAAGGTGGTTCTCAGTTCGGCCGGTATATTTTTTTAATATAATACTGTCATGTGTTATCTTACCGATAATTCATCCAAGTGATTAATTGCGGGAGGTAATTCTGGCAATATTGTGATCCTCTCTCTCTTGGTGAGATATAAGATTTTTCTCGATACTGTCCATTTCTCTCAAGAGATTGTTCAGGTACAAGCTCAAGAGAGCTGTGATCTTTACTCAAATAAATAGGATTAATTTCGAAAAAAAAATTTTCTAAATTAATCCTATTTATTCGAGTTCTATTAATTCTTTATTTATTTCTTGCGGGAGAAAATATGTGAAAGATGCTTTCTTCCCACTTGAGTTCGTGATAGTTATCTCGAATCCCTCTTATCGAATATAAGCATAAAATCCTTTAATGATCTATTTTTCACCATCTTCTTTAAATATGCCGATATAAAACAAGAGCCCGTGAAACCCAGACCTACGTCATTTTATAAAGGCCGAGAGTTTGTCATCGCACGCTCCCAACCCGTTTAAAAAAGATGGCCATTTATGAAAATTGGCTTTAGCAGGTAAACGGTACTAATTATTATGTTCAAAATATTATTAAAAAAAAAATTTTAAACAAAAAATACAACCGACTTCCATGCCACATAAAAGTAAAAAATAATTTAAATACATGTTGGTTTAGAGCAAACACAGTTCTTAGTACATAGTCCCGAAGTCGGCGCTTACCATATTTTGCTGGATCATGACGAAACTACATGTATCTTATATGAGCGCCGACTTCGGGACTATGAACTAAGAACTGTGTTTGCTCTAAACCAACATGTATTTAAATTATTTTTTACTTTTATGTGGCATGGAAGTCGGTTGTATTTTTTGTTTAAAATTTTTTTTTTCACGCTTTTCAGTCACGATAAAATCAGTTATGGCTGTTGCTAGTCGTCCGCTAACCGGATGAATAAAATTAATTATTCGTCCGATTTTCGGATGAATAAAATTATGTGCTGACGTCATCATATAAAAATAGACTTCTTTGACACAACCGGTCGGGGGCGCTACCGCGCCCCCTCCCTTAGATTCTGAATTGGAAAAATCTGTTCGAACCTAACCTAACCGAATAAAACAACTTTTTCTGAGTAAACATTTATTTAAAGAATAGACCTATAATTATCAATATTTAATGTAGAAAAAGTAATATAAACCTTATAACTAAGAGTATAATTCAACTGATACTGATAAAAATAACCCATCCAATTTAAAAAGGTTGGTAGTACTCTTGCATCTTTCAGGTAATTGTATTCAAAGTGGAATTTTTGATCATAATTATATCCTCTCCGAAACTCATTGTTGGATTGTGAACAACAACATTATGTATACGTAAGCACAATATGGCCGATGCCTACGGTTTAAACTTGAAGGACCCCAGCATTATCAGGGATTGAGGAGTTGAAGGTCAAAATTATCATGTCATATCTTTGCTTAGTAATCTCATTACATATACGTAAGCACCATATGGCCGATGCTTATGGTTTAAACTTGCAGTACCCTTCATCATCAGGGTTGAGGAGTTGAAGGTCAATTTTCTTATCATACGTCTTTGCTTTGTAAATATATTACATATCCATAAGTATCAAATGGCCAACGCCTATGGTTTAAGCCTGAAGTACCCCTGCATCATCAGGGCCGAAGAGTTGAAGGTCAAAATTATCATGTCATATCTTTTCTATGTAATCTCATCGCATGCACGTAAGCAACAGATCCCCAACTTCTATGGCTTGGGCTTACAGTACCCTGCATCATCAGGGTTGAGGAGTTGAAGGTCAACTTTTTTATCATACGTCTTCGCTTTGTAAATATATTACATACCCATGAGCATCAAATGGCCAACGCCTATAGTTTAAGCCTGAAGTACCCCTGCATCATCAGAGTTGAGGAGTTGAAGGTCAAATTTTTCATCTTATATCTTTGCTTAGTAATCTTATCAGATATACGTAGCGATCATGTAGCTAACGCCTATAGTTTAAGCTTGAAGCACCCCAGCATCATCAGGATTGAGGAGTTGAAGGTCCAATTTTCCACCGTATATAACCATTTTTCTAATGTTTTACCTTACATTTTTTTAAATATCATTTTGAATGCGTAAGATTGAAATAGCTAAGTTTTATGGCTTAGGCATTCAATACCCCCGCATCATCAGGATTGAGGAGTTGAAGGTCCAATTTTTCGTCGTATACCTTTGCTTAGCAATGTTATTACAAATCCGTGAGCAACAAATGTCTAACGCTTATGGTTTAAGCTTGCAGTACCCCTGCATCATCAGGGTTGAGGAGTTGAAGGTCAAATTTGTCATCGTACATGCCTTGCTATCTTATTATATATCCGTAAGCACTAAATGGCCATCACCTACGGCTTGGGCTTACAGCACCCTGCATCATCAGGGTTGAGGAGTTGAAGGTCATTTTTTAAATAATATGTCTTTGCTTAGTATTGTTATAACATACCCATAAGCACCAAATGGTCAACCCCTATGGTTTAGGCTTGAGGCACCCCTGCATCATCAGGATTGAGGAGTTGAAGGTCTAATTTTCATCACATGTCTCTGCTTAGTAGTCTTGTTACATATATGTAAGCACCAAATAGCTAATGTTATAGTTTAGGATAGCTGTAACCCTGCATCATCAGGATCGAGGAGTTGAAGGTCAAATTTTTCGTCAACCTATATAAGCATAGATATATAATACATATTCCAAGTTTCATAAGAATCGATTCGGCAGAAGCCGAGTTATCTCAAATTATCTAAAAAACTTGAGGAGTGGTGGTGGTTTCCACCCCATAACTCAAAGAGTTAAGCATCACAGCATACCCATGTCCAAGAGAAAAAGTTGCGTGACGAAATTTCCTATCAAATGAAAGAAAGAAAATGGAAATCGGTTCAGAAACACCCAAGTTATTCAAGATTTTAAGAAACCGACATTTTCCAATTTTCCGGGAAAACCGCCGGAAGGTTTTCATTTTCCTCAATATGGGACTGCCTGTGAAACTAGTCGCATACAATGTCGTATGAATCGTGTCGGTAGGTCGACGATTTCTAGCCATTTTGCCCGAACATACATAAAAAAAAAAAAAAAAAAATATATATATATATATATATATATATACGTGACGAATGGATAACCTCTTTCCTTTGGGAAGTCGGTTAAAAATAACATCCTTCATTTCTAGACACATAGCATAGTGGAAAAGCCTTGCCAGACACCTTTAATGTTCATGAAATAATATTTTTGCTTACGTTACAGTATCATTTATAAACGCGCGAAAATTCATACTAATCCTTCCGCGGCAAGTAGATACCTCAAAAACCTCAATTTTTTGCTTCACGTATTAATATATAAAAAAATGCTAAAAAGGTGTAGAGAATACACAGAGAAGATTATTAGCAACTGTCATTAAGCCGTTTAGGTACCTGTACCTTTCAGTTTGCAAAAAAAGAAAATAAGGACCACATGTCTTTATTATTAATTAATGTGACTGGTACTTTTAGATGTTAGCGGAACCAGAGAATAAACGCTATACTTGAGATTGTTAGCTTTATAATATTTGTATAATCTAGGGTTTTTCAAGTTATAACTCCATGTACCTACTCTCAAGATATTTTAAATTAACTACAAAATCCTTTACGAAATATATAAGACACAAAGAACGATACTCAAAGAACAACAGATGTGTGTTACTTAATGAGATGGGTGCGCTTGTTTCTTACCCAAAATAGGTGATTTTGTTGCTAAGTGGCTGGAATTATGTTCGTAATTTTCTCGTGCTTTACCGATTATACCTATATAGCTCAAGAGGCACTGAGCAACTTGAACAATAGTGTATACGTTTTTGAAGTGAAACTTCTTTATCAGGGTTGTTGAAGTGAAACTCCTTTATCGGGGTTGGAAAAAAATTTAGTGTAACATTTTTTCGTTACGCGCCATCTTTTTCTGTTACGCGCCATCTTTTTCTGTTACGCGCCATCTTTTTTTTCCGTTACGCGCCATCTTTTTCTTATCCCTACCACGCGTGATATTAGATAGATTATTATAGATTAGATTATTCCATAAAGTTTAATAAAAGCCTTTTATTAAACTTTATCTAATTTAACTTTATTTAACCAATTTCTGTAAAGTTGCATATAGTAAATTATTTTTTGAAAAGTAACGTCATAAAGAAGTTTCACTTCTTACGAGTGTACGCTAGTACACGCACACATTTTTTTTATTAGATTGAAGTATCACGCAACAAACATGCAGTTCCCTTAATGGTAAGTGGTTTCTGCGGCCCATTGACATGAATTAATAATTGGAAGTTGCCGTCAACTCATTGTTCCACTGCTGGGAACGGGTCTTCTCTCGAAATGAGAGAGTTTTAGGCCATAGTCCATCGCGCTGGCCAAGTGCGAATTGTTGGACTTGACACACCTCCGAGATTTTTTTTAAGTACTCTCGGGTGTGTAGGTTTCCTCACGATGTTTTCCTTCACCGAAAAGCAGTGATAATTTCTAATACGCACATTATTTTAGAAAAATCAGTGGTGCATGCCTTAATAATTGGAAGAATAGGTGGTATATTTTAAGTCTATCACGGATTCGTCTCTCTCCTCACGAGCCGGCTCTCACACTCTTCGCACTTCAAATAGATGTGGATGTGGTTCCTACCAAGTCGACCTTTTCTCTGAGAAAATAGCAGCTGATTTTGAATGTTACAAGTATTATTCGAAGGTTACACTGTTACACCTATTTTTCACGAGAAGCTGTTTTATGACGAGACGATAATCATAGTTATTAGTACACATCTGCCTTTAAAAAGGACCTGTTTTGAGATCTGAAGTAGATATGACCTCACCATTTGGATCCTTCGCAAGACCAGCGCTGGCTGAAAATAATCAACCAGCATAATGTTGAGAAGGGTTCGTTTTGTGATGTATACCACTCACGTATCGCATGTTGGTTGGTACTATATTATTATTGTGTCTTTAAACTGTATGAGTGTGTACGCATTACGAATATACGATTTCTTTCTTTTTTTCTTTTTATGTTCATAGGCGGCAGCAACCGCTCATGAGGTAGACTGCATATTCGCTAACTGCATTGATACTATAGACAAAATTCATCAATACTATGTAAAAAAGTCCAAATGAGTTTTCATAAATAATTTAAATAAATTAACAATAATAAATTGGATGTTAAAAAAAAATAAGCTATAAATGATAATAAAATAAAAATATATGTTATCAAAAAAAAAAATACTATAAAACGCTATATAATAATTCAATGACACAGTGAAAGTTATTACTTTCACTGTGTCATGCGCCTTAAACAACAACATTTGCCTTTGAATTTTTTTCTGTACCTAGTTTAGTTTAATAACAATCTATCTACCCACAACTGCACTACGCTAGCTAATCAATATTGTTTGTTTTAATATTCATATTGTAATTTCTCTGTAAGTGATTTTATGTAAAATCTTTTGAGAAATAAATGTCTTTAAACGTAAATATATTCGATATACATATAATATTACATTATGGTTAGTATTATGAGCTCTTTTGTTGTTTATACTAAAATTATGATTTTAATTTGTAATATTGCTTGGCAGTCTATTATTAAGTAAACGTACATAAACATACTTGGCAGTTATGTTTAATTACCCTAATTTACTCGTTGATTGACATTAATTAAATGTTTGGTTGAAAGCTCTTTAATATAAACTAAAGTGCTCTTACTGTTCTATCTGGATTTACTAATTGCACCCGTTCAATTGAAGTGGTTCGTTACACTAACTATATTCATTTGATCTTTAGAAATATTAATATTTAATTAATAGGAATGGATAAATTTTGTCTGTAAATATATTTATTGTACCGTGCCATTTGTATATTTAGATACCGTACCCAGCGATGGGACGTAAATTATGTTGCTCCATTGTAGATCTAAACTATAATGGAGTAACATAATTTACGTTATTTATTTTAGAGCAGTTATAGCCCTTTTTTTTTGTTCTCGAGGGGGAAACCTTCAAAAGGTACCCGACGCCGTGGGAGCGACGCAGGGTTGTGTGGGATTTTTACCGCACTAAAACCCCCCCGGTGGCCATCCTCGGCGCTATAAAGAGGACTCCGGGAACTCGGTCTGACCGCAACCTCTGAGCGCGTTGCCCCATCGGGCTCCTCCCAGATGGGCGGCTGGGCCCACCGCCCCGTCTAGTCTTTACGACGGTATGCGACCACATATACTGCCGTCCTTCTCGGGATCACCTGACCAAACGGTCCGTGCTCCCACTCTAGCCACCTGCAACCCCGGAAGCCTCTTTTAGTCGCCTCTTATGACAGGCAGGGGATGCCGTAGCCCTATTCTGATCCCGGAACTACAGGGACGATGCGCCGTAGCCGGCGGCCGTGGCGGATCCTTCTCCGAGAGGGTTCAGCGCGCTCTCTGGCCCTTTCGGCGTCTTCCTTCGCTGACATGACGTCCTCGCAGAAGTTGATCATGCCGTTCCAGGCCTCTTGCCGCTAAACCATCGCCGTAACGACAGCCGCCGGAGAAAGGTTCGCTCCTACTTTTTGGACGTGGATCCGCCGCTGAGAGTCCCAAGCTGGGCAGTACTCGAGCGTGTGCTGTGCGGAATCCTCGTCGTGCCCACAATGGTGACAGAGGGCCGTCACCTGTCTCCCTATCCTGTTCAGGTACTGACCGAAACAGCCATGTCCGGTGAGTAACTGAGAGCAGTGATAGCCTAATGGTTGAAACTTGCCCTCTCAATCGGGAGGTCCAAGGTTCAAACCCAGGCACGCACCACTGATTTATGTGCATATTAGAATTTTTTTATCACTGCTTTTTGGTAAAGGAAAACATCGTGAGGAAACCTACATACCTGAGAGTTCCTTAAAAAAAAAAGGTCTCGAAGGTGTGTGTGAAGTCCACCAAATCGCACTCGGTCAGCGCTGTGTTCTATGGTCTAAAACTCTCTCATTATGAGAGAAGACCCGTGCCCAGCAGTGGTACAATAATGGGTTGTACCCACTTGTGCACAGAGAATAAATAATCGATTTATTGAGTTTCATGTAGAAATACTTCGGCGCTGGGGGTACCATAACAAGTAACATTGTGAAATAAAAAAACCGACTTCACGCTTTTGGGTGATGTAATGTGTGTGTGCGCCTTAATTCTTGGGCGCGTGGGATTCTTACCGCTCTAAAACGTCCCCGATGGCCGTTTTTCTTTTGACAAAACGCGTTATTCCTTCGGACTCAACCCACCCACCGCATCGATTGTAGCCCTATAGCCCTATTCTGGTTACGGAACTATAAGGACGAACTTAGGAAGGTTAAGAGATATACCACTACATTACATGGCATTTAACGGAGGGATTTACGTACTTGCATTCAGATTGGGGGGGGGGGGAGCGAGTTTGACTCCCCAGCCTTCCCCTGGACCAGCTGCTGTACGCATTAATTTTCCAGTGTAGGGCGGAGTGGTCAACCTGTTTATCAAACTTTTCGTAAGTTCCAAATTAACTTCCGGCAAGCGTCGAAAGAGCCGGAAGGCTTTCTACGAAGTTAAACGGTTGTTCTCTAAGGATATTTAAACTATATCAAAAACACTTGTATTACGTAATAGCAGTCCTTTATAAAAAGAGAACAAATGAGAACCTTCAACAATTAATATTGCTATTATTAATTACGAAATGTAAAAACATTATTACCCATGTAAAAACAATCTTCCCAGTTGAGGTCGTGTTCCGATCCAGTGGTAGTGTAAAACAAAATCTAACTGACAATTTGTAAGCGAACCTCTGTTCCGGGATCAGAATAGGAAGGAGCCCGATGGGGCAGCGCGCTCGGAGGATTCCAGTTGTAGTCGTTTCGATATCCCGGAGTCCTCCTTTTTAGCGCCGGTTTAAGGTTTCCCCCTCGAGAACAAAAAAAAAAGAGCTTTGCAAAGTAAAGAAAAATTCATTTCATTTCAATGAAGGTGGTGTTATGTACTATGCACTATGATATTTCCTTATCTCGTATTATACGATGTTTTTGTATAATTAAATAAAACTAAATTCTTAGTATAAGCAATTAAGCGGATGCCCTTTAGGTCGCGCTCTAATAAATTAAGATATTATGTCAACCTTTGACATCGATTCCTAAAAAGCTAAACAAATATGCTTTGATACATCTTATCTATTACGCAATGCCGCAAAACTTCAAAGATATATTTTGAAGGTATTATCTCGCAACCTCTGGTAAACGAGGGGTCTTATCGGTATATAAACAGTGAATCATTCAACCAGGGATACCCAACTTAGGGGTTTTTCCCCCAAATTTAGGGGATTTTTAAGTAGGATGGGGATTTTTAGGGTTATTTTCAGGCATATTTTAAATTTTTAGGTAAGGGGTAGGGGTAGGGGTAGGGTAAATTTTTAGGGGTATTTTCAGGGGTTTTTTATAACTTCAACTTATAGGTGTTTTTAAAGGGAAATCTCCCCGCTTTTTTTTCGTCGTCAAGTTGTTCTTCGTGGCAACCTGGCCACGAAGAACTCCAATTAATAATTCATCATGGGGGATTTTATGGGTTTTTAATGAAGGCTTTAGGGGAATACATTTTTGAGACTTGGTAACCCTGCATTCAACATTCAATCACGCATAATATATAGAGCTCGATTGAAACGACTCAGTTGTGATAGTGACATAGGGTATATTTTTTAAATATAGCGCCTGCGGTCAGAGAAAAAGGTTTTTTTTCGATTATCGTCACAATATTGGATATGGAACGAATAGCAATGATTACACCATGAGAAATATATATGCATTATAATGCTTTTTTGAAATGCTATGATGCATTATAATTCTATGATGAAATGGTGACTCCTCTGGTGTACCTAGCAAATTATGATCCTAGGCGTGTGACTGTTGCTCGGAGGACACCGGCAGTGGTCCGTTGGAGATTCCGGTATCCTCCACACAGAGCCAAGGATTGCCACCGCGGGGGTTTTAGTGAGGTAAAAATCCCACATCACATAACTCGGCGTTGCTTCCACGGCGTCGGGTAGGTACCTTTCGAAGGTTTCCCCCTCGATATCAAAAAAAAAGGCGTGTGACTGTTTCCTGTAGTCGAGTAGTAGAATACGGCTACTGTATCCCCTGTCGTAAGAAGCGACTAAAAGGGGGCTTCTGTAATTTCAGGCAACTGGAGTGGGACCTTCAACGGCCCGGCCAGCAACCCCAAGAAGGACGGTTGCATTTTTTGCTGCATGTCATCGTAGACACCGAAAGGTGTACGAGAACAGTTACAGTTACAAGAAATATGAACCAAAAAGTGTTATATCAAATAAATTGTTACAAAAACAAAAAAAAACGAACAATGAAGTAATTTAACGAAGTTACTTGTTTATCAAACGGTCCTTCAGTTTGTGCACTAGTAAGCCAGATCGGCACCGTTAGGGAGTAAATACTTATATTTAACACTATTAGGTGTGTCAAAAAACTGCACCTTATTAAACGTTCTCAGGTTTCCAGTGAAAACAGAATATAGTTGGGATTTTAGAATGCGTGTCCGGCCAAATTAAACGGTGTGCGGATTGTCCGGTTTATTTTGTTATTTTAAATGTTGACTAGTTACCTCGCACTCAGTGACGCTCTTACGACAGGGGATAACGAAGCCCTATTCTGATCCCGAAACTACAAAAACAGGTTTTTTTTTTTCTTGAGGGGGAAACCTTCAAAAGGTAACCGACACCGTGGGAGTGACACATAGTTATGTGGGATTTTTACCGGACTAAAACCCTCCCAGTGGCTGTCTTAGGTGCTACAAAGAGGACTCCGGAATCTCCAAGGGAACGCAACCGGAATCCTCTGAGCGTAGCCCCATCGGGCTCCTACTGGGCAGGGCCCACCGCTCCGTCTAGTCTTTACAACGGTATGCGACCACACATATCGCCGTTTTTCCCGGGGTCGCCTGAAAGAACGGTTCGAGCTCCTACTCTAGCAATCCCTCAATTAGTCGCCTCTTACGACAGACAGGAGATGCCGTAGCCCTATGATGATAGGAAATTTGATTCCTAATTTGATTTCAGATTCCTAGTTTGATTACATAAAATTTATTTACTCATTTTTATTACAGATTACAACGATCAGATCTATAGTACAGAATCCTCAGTACTTAAAGTTGATGCACCTATATCTGGACAACAACAGTATACAAGCTGTGAAGGAGTTAGAAGGCTCTGAGTGGTTTAGCACATTCAGGGTTCTGAGTCTTCGAGGGAACATGTTAAAACAGGTGTGTATGGAGCTAAAAAAACATTTATATTTTGAATACATTGAGGGTGTTAAAAACTTTCGTCGATCGTTTTCGGAGGCACTACCGCCACACCTATTTCTAAATTAAGATGTTTAATTTTATTTTGAAGTAGTGTAGAATTAACAGTAGTGTTAAGCGCTACCGTGTTATGGACTAAGGGTGCGATAAGGGAGAGGTACGTACTTATCCGAGACTTTTCAGCTTGGCACTTGGGCACAGCAAACGTAACTGAGAGTAACCCTAAGTAAAACTTTAATCTTATCTAGGATTCATTACAGATGCTAATGGGTGGCAATGGCCAGTTACTTGTACCATCAGGTGAAGCGCATCCTCGTGTGCTACTTCATTATTACAAAAAAAATCTTAATAAAATTTTTCGTATGATACTCGTCGGAGCGCATTATCGTTTAGAGCTACCATTATCCATATATCACTTGCCTTCAAGACTTCGTACCACACTTTAAAATTGCTTTAACTTTTAAAGTATCTACATGACAAATATTGTCCATAATAATAATTATGTACTTCATTGTCGATAACCTTTGTTTTTATGGAACGGTGAAAGTTTCTAAACAAAAACATCCCTAAGTCCCTATTCAAATTTCCGTGTTACTTTTGATTATTTTGTTTCTATTTTTATTTTGAAATTAATTTCTTCATCAATGTAGGTACTTTAAACAAAAGCAAAATATATGCTGAGCAAAAACAATGTTCATGAGTGGGCACAAAAATGGTTAACGACGAGTCCTTAAATAGGTAGTGACTCTATGCAACTCCATAATACTAGGAACTAATAAAATAAGCGTCACTATTACATCGCTTTGGCTATTATTTTTAGAAGTCTATATACTTTATTCGTACATGGTAATAGAAAATTACAATTACCATTTATATTAAAGTTAGTTGTCTCTTTGCGTACCATCTGGCCGAAATAAAATAAGAGAAAAAAGTATATCAAAATCAAATGTAAAAGTAATAAGGATACCTAACCGATCCCTTAGCAAAAACACTTACGAATACACGGTTATATTTGATTTTATTACGTTGATGCTTCGTTTGTTCGAGATATTTTTAACGACGAACGTTGAAATCAATACGTTTAAGGAATAAAGTTAAGAACGTAGCAAAATTGTAAACTAAATAATTTTGCTTCGGTACGTTCGTGTCCGCAAAAGTCGAAAACCATTTGATTTATCGACTTCAAATTCTTACACCACGTTCCCTTTTTAATTAGGGTTTTTATAATTTATGAACCTATGTTCTCTTTATGTATAGCGGTATTATATATAGAGCAGGCAAACCAGGCTTCTAACTGTCTATCAGATAAACAGAGACAGAAGATTGGAGGATCTTCTCCATTCATTTCTTCACGCCCAAGTGAGTATCGAGTAGTATAATACCTCTATGAGGTTTTTACGGGACGCAACATGTCCTTAGAATGAGAGCACCTTATTTTGTTTATTTTATCGCATTGTTGTAGCGCTCCAGCACAGTTTGGAAAGTTGCAACTGGGCTGCGGCTATTTTTCTCCCCTTCAGTGCCGGATTAAGCCAGCGCGGGGCCTGTAGCAAATTCTGACAGGAGGCCCATAGTTTGCCTTAAGTAAATGTATTAAATAAAATAGAGGCCCATAGTTTGCCTTGAGTAAAGGTATTAAATAAAATAAAACTGTTATAAGTAAACTTTTCTGGATTCAATCTGGGAAAATTTAGAGATGACACTTTCTATATTTATAGTCTATGTCTTCTTGCAGTTCATTTTTTTAGGATAGCAAAGATAATAAAATAAAAAATAGGCGGTAGGTGTTGGGCCGCGGGGCCTGTAGCATCTGCTACTCTTACTATATGGCAAACCCGGCACTGCTTCCCTTGTGGCCGTAATAATTCTTAAAAGAAAGATTTGTATTCGCTTTTACACTTGACTAAACTCGTAAATTGTCGAAAGATTGTAGTCCTTATAAGTCGAAGTAGAGGACGAGTGGAAGTAACAAAAAACCTCTTCATTTTTTGTGTAGGACCACATAAAAAATGTTACGTTTTGAATGTCGTACAAGGGACAAATATAAAGGACAAAACTTGTTTTTCGGAACTGGTGACCGTCTGACATCTATTATGCAGATTTATTTTTTTCCTTAATGTTTACCATATAACCAAACAACAGCGTTAACGACCCAGCCCTGTCTAGACTAATAATATTAATAGTGTAATTTAGCATACCTAACTGAGACAATCTTCTACTTACGTTTTTTCAATAAATGAAATAAAAAGATAACATTCAAAAGGTGTTGTTAAAAAATATTTTGCAAAATGATTAATTCAGCTGGCGGTTCCATTCACCTTATTCCGTCTGGATTGCCTTATTAATATTAACAATCATTGTACATATGTATATATGTAAAACATTGCAAGGATGTATGTGTGTTTCCTTTCACGAAAAAACTAACGGTCATATTTTGTTGAAATTTGAAACACACATAGTTTATGATCGAGATTATTACAAAGGGAAAAAATAAAAACCAAATGTCCTGTATATTCTTAAAATTTAAAACATTTGGCAGTCCTTACTTATAATTTGGATTGCCGAGTTAATTATCAGACTCTTACGTAATCCAATTCGAGTTTTCACAAAGAAATGTTTCTCGTTATTATAGAAAATGTTTCTAATCCGCTAAATGAATAAATAATGCAAATACTTATCTTTCATCTAAATCTCTTTTTGACAAACGGATTTAAAGTAATAATGGAGTGATGTTTGAGACGGTAAAATTAGAATTCACCTAATATGCCTATCATTATTTTCGTATCTTCTTTCATCAAAGTAATTGCCCACCTACGTAAATTTTAACACTAAATGAATTGAAATTTAGAAATAATAAAGTATGTAATAAGACAATATCGTATCTTAAACTGTAATCAACATTGTAAATTTCCTGTTTATTTTGGGTACAATAAAGTGTATTAATAATAATAATAATAATATTGTCAGAATTTCATTTGCATAATTATTAAATACAATTGATAATATTTTAAACTTTAACGTTGAGAGAAGCTGGATCTTTGTAGGCTCGGGAACTTATTTAAACTACAGTATCCCCCGGAGGCAATGTATCTGTTGTTGACCTCAAGAAGGCATATAATCTTAAATGAGGTGGATTACAGATGTCTATGTCCAACATTAATTCCTTTCATAGACAATTAGTTTGAAATCTATCTCAATCAACAAACTTGGCTAAGAAATGACCGATTGTTCTAACAAAAAACTGCTGTTGAAATAGACATCTCTCAGTTGAAATAGCTCTGTGGACATAAGTATGGGTACTTCACTTGTTGCCACCAATAATTTAGGGTGACGTATGTAGATAGCAGCATATTTAAGTAGGTATTCATTTTCTAAATACCCTTATCCAATGTTCTAAAAATCAAATCTTTATCAATAAGTGTATAAACTTTTAGAAACATAGTAGGGACTTTTAGTTTGAAATTCTCAAGTTGTACATTTTCTCATTTATACAAGTTCCCATATGTAAAGCAGTGTCTGTGAAACGAATCAAAGCAATCTCGTATATTTGTAAATTGTTGAATTACAAAATATCGTTACAACGCAGATCGAAATTTCATCTTTCCAATTAATCCGACAGTTTTATTATTTTCTGGTTTTCGTTGCTATGCCGACAAGCGGGTTCTTTATGTTACATTTTCCTTAACTTTAGCGCCGATTACCGACTTTCTTACAGAAGTATCAGATTTTATATCGAAAATTTTGTCTATAAAAAGCTTTGACTGAATTTTCTATTCAATTTTAAGGGTGTAAAAACTGTTCTGATATTTTTCTGGCGGACCATCGTCATACATTTCGAAGATTGTTTATATTATGTATTTTTCTTCTGCGATACATTATCTTAGTAATTTAAAATACAAATTACTTATATCAATTAAAGATGATTCACTTTTATTTCATATAAGTCGTTTGTATAATTTTATTATGTCATTCGAAACATCCAAAATATTACCAACACACGCATTTTTTTGGATGATTATCCAAGGAAGACATTACTTGGTTGTAAAAAGGGCTGGGGTGGACTTATAATTTTGGTCTCGTCACCCCATTATTGCCCCACTGCTGGGCACGGGTCTTCTCTCAGAATGAGAGTGTTTTAGTCCATAGTCCACCGCGCTGGCCAAGTGCGAATTGGTGGACTTCACACACCTCCGAGACCTTTTTTTTAAAGATCTCTCGGGTGTGTAGGTTACTTGACGATGTTTTTCCTTCACCGAAAAGCAGTGGTAATTAACTTTTAATACGCACATAATTTTAGAAAATTTTTTGGTGCGTGCCTGGTTTTGAACCTCGGACCTCCCGATCGAGAGTGCAAATTTTAACCATTAGGCTATTACTGCTACTTTTGGTCACTTCTAATAAAAGGAAGAGATCCATACTCAGCACTAGATTCAGCTCAATTTGTGGATGATGGTAAATTCCATAAACTAAGCTACAATTCTTTATGCCTTGACAAAGTTGAGCGTTGCTGTTTTTGAATACTACAGTAAGCTAAAATATTAATACAAGACATTTTAATTTGAAAATATCGCGTCTCTGGCTCATTTTAGGTAGTATTCCAATCCTATATATTATAGATGTTCATGGGTGGCAGCCGTGTAGTGTCTTGAGTAGCACTAATCCCTTTCTTACCGTGGTTGTTTTGGGAGGTGACTAAGGGATCCAGGAAATGGTCATTAGTGGCATCTTGTTTAACATCAACACCTACTGCGGTGACCATAAAATTTACCAAGCGCGGTAACTATTGGCAAAAATTTCATTAAAGAAAGCCTGTGACCAGTTAATGAATGCTTGGCAGCGGGCACTATCTGCTTTTGTTAAATACATAAATTTAAAAAGTACTCTAAATCTCATTTCAGATTCCCGTGTACGCATTCGACAAGGCGTTTCAAGTGAACAACAACATCATGCACGTCTTCCTGGGTCACAATCCTTGGAGGTGCGACTGCCACTTCATACCAAGGTTCCAAGGACTACTCCTCAAATACAAACGGGTCATACGGGACCTATCTGATATAAGATGCTCCAAATCCGATGATAAGAAACTTTCTTTGGTGCAAGTAAGTAGTATGTTAGTGTTTAGGTTTTCACAACTTCTTTTGCTGATAGTGGAGATTTTTGAAGTGAAACTTCTTTAGGCGCATGAGGGTAAAATTTTTACAGATGAAACGTCACGCCGGTATGCAACGGAAGTGTCGGAAAAGAGAGAGAGAGTGATCGAGACCGATTGAGAGAGAGTAAGACAGGGCGAACGTAGCATGAGGCATCACGCCTTTTTCCCTTCCTCATAATCTTGGAAATTTAAAGTTTTAGATTTGTATAAATATAAACAAGATTTATAAATTAGTTCGCCAAAGAAGTTTCACTTCTGACATGTGTACTTTGTACGCACGCATGTTTTTTTAATGGTAATGTTGTTTAATAAGTACATACAATATCTACTTATATGTTTCTGATACCGAATCACGTAAACGTATATGTACTATGTTATTAAATTTTCAGGTACACACATTTTTGTAAGTGAAGCTGAAATTGTGTATTTTTTTTAAATATTTATAATTATTATCCTAAGACAATTTTTACCATAAACCTATTTTAGTCTATGTTTGCCGTAAAGATACTTTACTTTTTTACTATTACCATTTTAATAAAATCAATTTTTATAAAGACTACATTTACGATACCGTTTTTTAGATTTATGTCTTTGTATTTTTCTTTGTCTTACAAAATTCTAAACCGATTGGAACGGGATTTCTTTACAAATGTAGAGTATTTATAATGGCGGAACAAAGGTTACTTTTATTCCATAAATATTCAGCAACATTAAGGAAAAAATAATTATATTTTGCAAGAATGTTAGGTAGGGTTTCCTTTGAAAATTTGACAATGAAAACCGGCCAATGTGAGTAGGATTTGCGACTTGACTGTTTCCTGTCACGAAACACATAATTCATTGTTTTGTTTTTATAAAACGTTTTTTTCTAATATTACAATTCTATTTAACTTTTTATTTGTACGTACGTTCATATATATTTTGGATTCATTCCAAAATATATATTTTGGAAGAAAGATTTGATTCACTTCTCGGGTGTTCATTGAACTGAAAATTAGCGTGTCGATTCCGACCAACTTTTATGTATCCCCTACATTAATCGAAAGGGTTCTAAGAAGAATATGATAAAACAAATTGACGGAACTAATAACATTGCAATCATATTTTCGGGTGACAGATACAATAAGAGCGACGAATGTATGGTCCAAATCCAAATGTAACGCGGCAAACGAAGTCGCGGGCATCAGCTATATTAAAAATGTGAAAAGTATTATTGAGCTCTGATCAATCAAAAATATTTTAAGGCTTCAAGAGGAAAGAATTTGTAATAAAGTTATTTTCATCTTAACATTTCGTGTAATAATATTTATCCAATGTTTCGATGGTTGAAAAATAATTTCAAAGAATTTCCGGTGTTTGGGATAGATTATTAAGCTATTGTATAATTTTAACGAATTTAGGCCTATAATTACAGAAATGAATATATACAGGCGGTTTATAAACATTTTAAACCTACAAGTTAAGCCCGAAGCGGTCGGAAGTTAGACGAGAGACGTATTTTGGGTCTTACTTGGCAATTTACCTTGCAACGTCATGAAAAGTCAACGATGATTGTTTTGAGGAAATGTAATAATCTCATACTCACCCTCGTTCGTGTCAAAATCTTTTCATCTCATGTCTTTTTTATTAGCTTTTTATTAGCTTCACCTGTAAGTTTGTATGTTTGTAACCGACTTCTTTGGGCGCGATTTTAACCCACTTTAAGCGGCCAGATTTCGTTCAAACTTTGTAGATTTATTGAGGACCGATGACAATACACTAATTTGATAAAATTATTCCATTTTTTAATTTGACTAAAAAGTAGAAAATAAATAATAGTTTAGAAAAAACTAAAAAACACGCTTTTTATAGAAAACCGAACTAAAAAATAGAAAATAAATTGAAATGAATTTAAATTAAGAAAAAAGTGTTAAAAATTTCAATGAATATAAATTAATAATAGTGTGAATAAAAAAAATATTTTATTTTAAAAAAAGCGTGGGGTGCTTTTTAAGATATTATCGAAATGATAATCACTCTACTCATATCTGTCAATAAAATATCTATAACATGCACCCCACGCTTTTTTTTAAATATTTTTTTTTTATTCACACTATTATTAATTTATATTCATTGAAATTTTTAACACTATTTTCTTAATTTAAATTCATTTAAATTTATTTTCTATTTTTTAGTTCGGTTTTCTATAAAAAGAGTGTTTTTTAGTTTTTTTAAACTATTATTTATTATCATTGTCAACATCTGTTAACAGAGTGACAAAGACCATATATTTTTTTAATATTGCAACTGCGAACAGAACAAGAGAGATACTTTTTAGACAATACTGATGCCTACGGTAAAGCCTATATGAGGCTACTTTTTACTGTGGGAAAATATCTTATTCTCACGTGGCAATCGATACATATTTTTTTGTAAATCATATTATTTTATATTTAGATTTATATAAATTATTATTTATGTAAATCTTCAACGTATCAGTAATCGTTTTGACCTTTCTATGTAAACCTTTCTGAATCCATCCTTTCAACACTGATTCTATTATTCACTTGAGCTATTTTTAAATCTTAATTGCTCTGAGACGATAAACGCAAGTGAATTTATGTGTAGGTATGTCAAAAAATATTAAACTTGACATTTGAACCTGTAAGTTGCATAAATATGTAATATAAAATGTTATGAATTTGTTTAAGTCTTTATTCATTTCATTTTCGTAACCGCAATTATAACGCTATTAATAATCACGAGTCTTAAAACACTTCAGCCTACAATATTCCTTCAATGTTCACTTCTCCTGTAGGCCTCTCCTGACACGGGACTTCTTCCCTTCCTGGCCTCTCGTATACAACGGCTTTGTCAGCGGTATAGGGAGGGGATAAGGATTCTGCGGGTCTCGAGGGTCTCCTCTCTACCCGGGCAGATTCTCACGGGGTAAACACCACTCGGTACAATAGTAACGCTTCAAAACATTGCAATATTTTGAAGCGTTACTATTGTAAATTTATGTAAATTTTTATAAATTTTTATTATTATATATTATATATGATTACTGTTTAGTCTAAAATTAACACCTGCCGCATATTCTCCAACCACCCAGGGTTGACTGGTAGAGAATGCCATCAGGCATTAAGTTTACCCTTTTGTTGCTTTTATTTTTATAAAGGTGCAATAAACGAATAAATAAATAAATAAATATTAATTAAAATATTACAACGTAGAGAGGCGATATTAATGTAACACTGTAATGTGTATATTAATGTAAATGTGGTGCGGTGTACTTCGCTCATCCTCCGAGCTATGAGCCTGATGGTCGGAGGAGCCCAGCCCGAGGAGCTCCTGCAAAAGCGGCAGCCCCTCAGGTGGTCGATCATGTTGGCCTTTCCTAATCGTGGCTTTGACCAATAGCCGCCGCATCTAGCATATCTACGATTTAGTGATCGTAGTTGGTGTTAATAATACACAATGAGACCCTGCTTTATTTCCTTAATTTTGTCCCTTTGTCGCCCATTACTATTTCGCATCGCATCAACCCATTATTGGCCCACTGCTGGGCACGGGTCTTCTCCCAGAATGAGAGAGTTTTTAGGCCATAGTCCACCGCGCTGGCCAAGTGCGAATTGGTGGACTTCACACACCTCCGAGAACTTTTTTTTTTAAGAACTCTCGGGTGTGTAGGTTTCCTCACGATGTTTTCCTTCACCGAAAAGCAGTGATAATTAATTTCTAATACGCACATAAATCAGTGGTGCGTGCCTGGGTTTGAACCTCGGACCTCCCGATCGAGAGGGCAAGTTTCAACCATTAGGCTATCACTGCTCATTACTATACCATTACTATATCCACAGCTAAAGAACACGAGGATCGAATTATCAATAGCATAAAGGGTCTTTATACTTATTTATTTTAAGATACACCAACAGTAACACATACATGACATTAATAGAAACTTATTATATAACAATTTTCTGGTATGTTTACCAATTAGAGGCGTGTACAACACTTGTCATTAGACGTGTAATTCTAAAGAAAAAAAATGAAGTATACCAATATATCTATACTCTATAAATAAATTTAATTACAAACTAAGATTATTAATAAGTTTATTTTTAAAAATGTGGAAAGAATCATCGTAAATATCGATGTTTGGAATTAATGCACATATTCGATTGTATTCCGCACACATTCTTGGAATCGGTAAATTATTCTACGGTCTTAGAGAATATTACTGTCCTTACATCTTTATGTAACAAGATTGAAACCAAATATATGTGTACTGAATTAGAATGTGTGTATTTTTGTCTTTGGGTTGTCTAAGAGAATTTGAAAGGTTGTTTTATATTTATCCAGAGATTGTAACTGGATCTCGATGAAATAGTTTTTGTGTGGTACTTATCCAATATTAGATACACATGTTTTATATTGTTTCTTGTTACGTCTCTTTGTCTTATTTGTATTAGATTGTCATTTTGAGTGGTTTTACGCCTAACATACCTATGTTAGGCGTTCCCATTTACTGCCTACCAAGGCAGTAAATGGGATTCGAAACAGTTCAAAGGCTTAGATACCTATAAGAGGCTGTAAGATTGACCTAAAAATAAGGGATTTACCATTGATGCCATGTATGTCTGACAGATTCTCAAATTGTGTTAACGGGGGCGGGGAGGAACGAGACTATAGGATTTTTCATTATTATTATCATTATTTTTATAAGAAGTATGTAGCCAACGAGGATATAGATTGTAAATGCTGACGGTCGCTTATGGATATTATTTGCAACTTAATACAGTGCAATAGGTACTACAATTTGAAGTCAATCAGTGATGCGTTGTTCCTCCCGACGATTAAAATGATCACTTCATATAATAGAGCCGGAAATCACACCCTTCCAGTGAAACACTAAAACTGCTTCATGTTAAAAATAGGTATGATAGTGACACCTCCCCGATCTCATACTAAAAGTTTTTTTTATATCATTAAAGTAGCAAACGAGCATGCAGTCCATTTGATGGTAAGTGGTCAATGCCGCCCATGGACACCTGTAAGCAACTTCATACAGAACACAGGTTCTATCTGAAGTCAATCACAGATGCGTTGCTACTTCTGAGGACTGAGATGGTAGCCTTTTAAAAAAGTATGCCGGCAACCACACCCTTTCATCGAAACACAAGAGATGCTTCACGCTAGAAATAGGTGTGGCGGTGGTACTTATCCGGTCAAACTACACAGGTTATACCACCATGGCTATCCAATCATCCATTATCCATCCATCAGCCCTTTGATGGCCACTTTTAGGCCTCTCCTAAATGGCGCCACTCCAACCGGTCCTGTGCCCGCTAAATCCAACGGTTTCCCGCTGTCTTGTCCACATTGGCAATCCAATGCTAAATAATAATTCTAAGGAACCTAACTTTGATATTTTTGTTAATTTCAATATATCTTTGAGTAGTATATAAGTAGAATGTCTATATCATTATGATTAAGTGCCAATATTATTTGAATTAAATTGCCGTGTAATGGATAAACGAACAGTAGTAGTCGATAGTAATTAAGATACTACGAAGAGTCTTTCTACATTTCACTTTCAGTAGGTACAGTTTTTCAAAGTCGTGTAGGTACTCTTTATTTTGCGCCGGCCTTTTATAAATGACTTGATTGCGTGCGTCATTAATAATTTAAACAAAGCTAATGATATTTGTAAAGGATCGTGTTATCGTAAACAGATGTGTAGAGGCTCAAGTGCTCGTCAAAATTCCGTTATGATTTCATCATGTGACCCGATAAGCTACGCACGACAAAAACTTCAAGTAACAAGGACCATTGTTAAATTATTAAATAACAAAATCGGCTGCTTGAAACAATATGGTGCTTTGTTTCTTTTTATAATCACTACATAGTATAAAACAAAGACGCTTCCCGCTGTCTGTCCCTAAGTGCTTAGATCTTTAAAACTACGCTACCTATTTGAATGCAGTTTTTTAATAGATAAAGTGATTTCAGAGAAAGCTTTTTATGTATAATACATATATGATATAGTGGAGAAACACTGATAATTTTCGATTTTTGAAGTGAAACTTCTTTATCGGGGTTGGAAAAAAATTTACTGTAACATTTTTTCGTTACGCGCCATCTGTTTTATTCCGTTACGCGCCATCTTTTTCTTATCCTTACCACGCGTGATATTAGATAGATTATTATAGATTAGATTATTAGATAAAGTTTAATAAAAGCCTTTTATTAAACTTTATCTAATTTAACTTTATTTAACCAATTTCTGTAAAGTTGCATATAGTAAATTATTTTTTGAAAAATAACGTCATAAAAAGGTTCACTTCTTACGAGTGTACGCTAGTACACGCACACATTTTTTTTTACTTTTAGGCGTAACGAAGTTCGCCGGGTCAGCTAGTCAAATATATAATTTACAATCTGTCAAGCTGTCTGAGGATAAGCTGAGTTATGAATTGAGATTTCTGTTCTTGGTCTGGATGGTTAGTTGAGGCTATAATTATCAAAATTGTTACTGTATGTAGAGATGTTTAAAATATCTCAGTCGTCCAAAAGGTCTGATTGATGAAAACTAACCCACTTTATACAACTATTCTATTTTTTACGCTGTAACATTTTACGAAATAAGATTAATAGATAGATTACAACAATTAGCCAATAAGTTAGATTACAACATTGTATTTACAAGCTTATATCACGGTAATAGTATTTTACAGGTGGGAGAACCAGTGTAGTTCGACCGGGGAGTACCACCGCCACACCTATTTCTAGCGTGAAGCATTTCTTGCGTTTCGATGGAAGGGTGTGGTTGCCGGTACACTTTTATATGAGGCGACCATCTTAGTCCTCAGGACTAGCAACACATCTGTGATTGACTTGAGATAGAACCCATGTTCTGTATGAAGTTGATTACGGATGTCCATGGGCGGCAGTGACCACTCACCATCAGGTGGACTGCATGCTCGTTTGCTACAACAGTGAAATAAAAAAGAAAAAAAAAATACCGTGCTTATATATATTTATACATAATTATATTTGCTTATTAGAGAAGCTTAGAATATAATTTTTTCTAGCCTCAATTTTAGAGAGAAATCCTAATATCCTATAATCTATATTTATGTTTTGTATAAAGAAAAAATCCTAAAAATAATCTGCTAAAAAGTTCGGCAAAGAAGGACCTATTCCTGGACCTTGGGCGGCCATTTGTCGCTAACAGTATTCTTAATACGAGTTTATAATATTTCCTCAAAACGATTAGGTACATTTTTTTATATGATTGAATTAGCAGACCACTTGAAGTTTATTTATTTATTTATTTATTGGATTACTAACGCAAGAATCAGCAGATACAATCTTTAAATACAGAATGTCCTATTTGGACTATTGCTAACTGATCTTACAATTACAAGTAATCACAGCATGCACTAGTAATTTGTCTATTCCTTAATTTGTTATATTACAAAATAATATAAATTATATTATGTTTACTTTTACAACTACAAAGTTTTTTAAATTTCTAACAATTCTTACTATATTTAAATTTACTGACATTTATATTGTTAGTAAATTAAAGTTGAGTAGTCACTATCGCCCATGGACATTTGAAAGCAACTTCATATAGAACATAGATTCTATCTGAAATCTATCATAGATACATAACTACTCCCGAGGACGATGATGGTCGTCTCACATAAAAGTGTGCCGGCAACCACACCCTTACATCGAAACGCAAGAAATGCTACACGCTAGAAATAGGTGTGGCGGTGGTACTTCCCCGGCCGAACTACAATGATTCTACCATATGGAACATTTACGTTATTGCCCATACATTGAAATGTACATTGCACTTTTTCGTTACGTCGTTTGGTTTAGGAAACGTAATTCATTCGTACTAAGGACTGTATGCTTGTTTGGTACATCTTTATGTTTTTTTTAGCAAACGAGCATGCAGTCAACCCCGTGGTTAGTGATCACTGCAGTCCATGGACATCTGTAAGCAACTTCATATTGAACAGGGGTTCTATAGAAAGTCAATCACAGATCTCTAGTCCCAAGGATTAAGATGATAGCCTTGTAAAGGACTGAGCTGGTAACAACACCCTTCTACCGAAACGCAAAAACTTGCTTCATGCTAGAAATGTGGAGGTGGTACCTTTCCGTTCGAACTTTATTGGTACTAACACTAACACCAACAGCAACTTGCAACTTTACCTTAATAGAAGCGTATTCGAGAAATGCTGTTTAATTTTTTCTATTGTTTCAGATCAGCAAAGTGTCTTTGGGAAACGTGTGTAGCAAAAGTGAAGTGGAAATGCCCATAAGTACAATTAACATAGTGAATTTAGTTCTAGTTGTGTTAATAGTTATGATTGTTGGACGATTTTTATACGACTGGCATAGTTTTAAAACAACTGGGAAATTGCCTTGGATTTCTTCGATATTGCCATAAGTTGATAGATACTAAGGTAAATTATTGGATTATTTTTAATTCCATGTAAGGACTATTTCGTATAAATTACAAAAAAAAAAGAAAACAATATCTATGTGTAAAAATATTTCCAAATGTGTATATTTTCTCGGTTAGGTGTAAGTAAAAGACTCATTTATTTTAAATTGTTCACAAGTGGATGGTGCTGGAATATATATTTTTTTTACTATGACATGCAGCGACCTTAGTATGATTGTGTAATTTCTCCTTGAAACATTAATAGAGCCCGCGCACTAAGAAGCGTGGCTGCGCAGCCAGGCTTCGGCGGCCAAGCATATGACGCTGTATGGAACGCTGTACGGACGCTGTATGGACGCTGTACGCCCGCGCATACGAGCAACCCAGAAGCCCAGGCTGTGGCGGCCATTACAAAGCGCTTGTTGCATCGTAGCCCATTGGCTGCGCGCAGCTAGAGAGTGTATGCAAATGTATGTGGCCGCCGCAAGTATATTGGTCGCGGCTGCGGCCAATCTAGGTATTATATAGCCTGGCCAGGCTGCCTGGTGCGCGGGGACTCAAGAGAGACTTTTAAATTTCTTTTAATATTCAAAATAAATGTGTAATGATTGTAGTCATTGGTAATGTTGTTAGTAAAGTCTCTTATTTTTACTGTATATCGAAGCACATTAATTGTTTTAGGAAGTTAATTATAGTTAGGTTTAAATGCGGTTGTGATATATTAGCGTATGTAATCACATATCAGGCCCTTAGTATGAGCTTTTTACGTATTCTCAAATAATCATTGTTTAGGTATCGGTTCATCATTGCAAAGTAGGTACTCCTACATTGCAAGGTATGGCCAAAATTAAAACGTTAAAGTATCATGTACAATGTATGGGTGAAAACGTATTATATTAATGTTTTAAAGAAACACAACCTGTACTAGGGGCATAGGTACCCATATCTTGTAAAATTGACATTAAAATATTATAGGTAGGTACGACATGTAATTTATTGTAAAAATAATTTTAAGACATATAATTTTATGATGTAGAGCTACAATAAAACTGATAATACCTAATTATTTTGTGTTTTATTTGTTCCAATAAAAGTAAGATTTAAATTCACATGGCCAGTTTTTGCCTAGTATTCGATGGAGAGTGTACATGCAAATAAATCTAATGATAATTAATCTAAAGTACGTTTTTACGTGAATTACCGTAAATTGTATTTTGTTTAACTAGGTCGAATTATTCTGTCTATAAAATTAATTTATTTGCGACCGGTTTATTATGCCTTTCTCGCCATTCTTAGTAATAATTTAGTTTCTATCATGAAACTATTGTAAATTAATAGTTACACAGTATTATATTTTAAAATAAAGGTTAATTATTTTAAATTTAATATTAAATAATAAAATTATATTTTTAAAAATTGTTAGTATAGCACATTAATAATAGTTATATTCTCCACTTTTCTTATTTTTATTAAGTAGTAGCAATAACTAAACGTAACAATATTGCAGATGACCTATCGGCGGTCAAACAAAATCCTTCTAGTTCGTGGACTTTGAAATTGTTTAATTAATATGTTTAGGATACCGTATATCGAAAAAGAAACTAAAATTCCTACGTGTATAAAAAATATAAAAAAACCTAGGCAGCACGCTAATCAAATGTTGAAAATGTTTCTTATGTAGTTTGGTTATTAGAACATTTTAATAATGAAAAGATTTATAAATAGAATACTTATTAACGTTGTAAAGCGACCGAATTGAAGCGAGCACAGCTGCTGTTATAACATAGTATTATAACTAATATATATTATTATAAGGCAGAAATAGGTACGTGTTTTGGTCTCACTGGGGCGAAGAATCGAATAGCGCCATCTGTTGTACTCTGTGTGCCATAATGTCGTAGGTTAGTTCACTCTGGAAGCTACATACAAATTAAACTTAAACTTATTTAAAGATCCGGTAGATAGCGCTTTTACTTTACTAAAAATATATTAAGGGATTAAGAAATATTATTGCATGAGCTATTTCTATTAACATAGATTATGATATAGGCGGTTTTGGTAATAAACATGTAAAAACCGCTTATAATTTTAATAAAAGAGCCCTCTATACGCGTTTTTGTGTAACACTTTGGATCCTATTCATACTGAAGTGTTGATGAATATTTTCTTTTTGATAAAATGTAGAGATGGCGCTTAAATCATTATCCTATTATTACTTAAAATATTCATTATTTCTGGTATATTTGCAGTCAGTAGTAGAAATACTACTGACTGCAAATATACTAAGAGCAATGGTTGAAATTTGCCCACTCGATTGGGAGGTCCGAGGTTCAAACCCAGGCACGCATCACTGATTTTTCTAAAATGATGTGCGTATTAGAAGTTAATTATCACTGCTGTTCGGTGAAAGAAAACGTCGGAAGGGAACCATGTACAATATAAATAAAGCAGGAAGTTATTTTATTTGCTTAAATAAAAGATTCGCCAGTGGATACCATACTAAGTTAATACACAGAGTTCCGAGACCAATATCTGGTCAGATCTTTGAAGATGTTTTATTGTTTTCCGCTCTCGGTTTGGTTGCTTTTATTAGTCTTTGTATGCATCAACAATTATCATACTATATCATATTTAAATGTGCGGTTATAACTGGATGTTTTAAAGTGGTTTCATTTATCAGACGCCATTTAAGGGACACTCGTAGGTATTGATTTGCTGTGGAAATTTAGGATTTACGAAATTTCCGATTTAAATTTCAAACTTATGTTACTCATGCACTGCTGGTTATTTTAATCATTCACTTGTTAATTTCTTTAAATTACAACATTACGTAATGCAGGCAACACATCCATCTTCCGAAATTTACAATTAACATCCACTAAGAATGATTGTGTCATGCGGAATAATAACAGAATAATTATAAGGATTATTTTATGAAACAAATGGCAGAGTCAATTTCAAGATTGCAATATGGTTAACCAGTAGGTACTGGCTAGAAAATATAGTATTGTTAGAAAATAAATTTCGAGTGTAGTTCGTTGCGGAAATCTCTAAAGAGTAGGTATCCGGGTTGGGTACAAATAAGTTCAACTTGTTTCCGTCATTTGGGTCGAGTCATTTCCTACTTCCGAACACGATAGGGGCTCGAATTTATTGCACGAATTACATTTCGACGAAGATTCTGTGGACGTAGCTGGAATAGATGGCGAATGTATTGTCGTGTTGTCATCAAGATATTCTGTGCTCGAATGGCGGATTTATAGAAATATCTACAAATTTCATTGTGATTGCTGCATCGGAAGCTAAACCGATTTGAGATTTCAATATCAATAAATATTAATTAATTCACTATGAAATAAATTATTACCAAATGCGTTACATGGGCACAATAAAATGACGAACAACTGTTTTATTTTTATTTATATTTTTTGTTTATATTCTCATGTAAGTGACCTGTGTCTTCTTTGAGAATAAATGTCTATAAACTGAATAAATATTAAATTTCACTATCTATTTCGTTATTAACTAACTTATTCCTGCAGTTACGTCCACTTTGCTTACGTTTACGATGATAATACTTGTCCTTTTTGTTAATAGTCATAATCGTATGCCAAATTTCAAATGCGATCTGTAGTTTTTGCGCGAAACAGAAAGAAACTCTATATCCTAACAAACTTTGGCATTTGTAATATTAATAAAATATAACCCATAGTGTTTTGATTTTACGACAAAAGACAGGCAACACTCTTATTTTGTTAACCGGTTTCCCAAAAACAAGAGTCACTTTTTTATATTACAGATGTGGCAAACGAGCAAGCAGTCCATCTGCTGGTAAGTGGCTATTGCCCATGAACATGTGTAATTATCCCCAGACAAGATTAGAGTAACGCGTCTGACATCGATTTGCGTAATGTGTTGTCGTCAACCCTCGCAATGAGAGAGTTTTAGGCCATAAGCCACCTGTCCCTGTAGTTCCAGGACCAGAATAGGACTACGGTACCCTCTGCCTGTCGTAAGAGGCGACTAAAAGAGGCTTCCGGGGTTGCGGGCGGGAAGAGTGGGAGCTCGAACCGTCCGGCCAAGCGACCCCGGGAAGGACGGTGGCATGTGTGGTTGCATGCTGCCGTAAAAACCAGTAGGTGCGGTGAGCAGTTCACGCCCACCAGGGAAGAGCCCGATGGGGCACACGCTGAGGACACCGGCGGCGGTCAATCGGAGTTCCCGGAGTCCTCTTCGCAGCGTCGAGGTCGGCCACTGGGGGGGTTTTAGTGCGGTAAGAATCCCACATAACCCGCGTCGCTCCCACGACGTCGGGGGAAACGTACTTTTTGAAAGTTTCCCCCTCGAAAACAAAAAAAAAGGCCATAAGCCACCACGCTGGCGTAGCGCCAATTGGGGGACTTCACACACCTCCGAGAACTTTTTTTAAAGAACTCTCAGGTGTGTAGGTTTCCGCACGATGTTTTCCTTCACCAAAAACTGTGATAATTAATTTCTAATACGTACATAAATCAGTAGTGCGTGTGTTGGTCTGAACTTCGGACCTCCCGATTGAGAGAGTAAGTTTCAACCATTAGGCTATCACTGCTCTATGTATACTACATAGGTAACCCATCTATCTATACTTAACATTAAATAGATAAAACAAAGCAGCAGATATCTCACCAACAGTTAAGGTAAAATTATTCGTGCCTCAGAATGATACATAGGTACAAAGTTTTTCCAACAAAAAATACTTACGGAACCTTTCCTCTGAACTGCCGAAGAAATCGAAGGAAGCGGATTAATCAATTAAGTGTAGGCAATATATTGTACCGTTAGCTAATAAATTTTGCTACTCGGTATTAATCATTGCAGAACTAGAGGGCAACTTTGATCTATTGATTTTTGGCATTGACTTCCAGATTAATGTGAATGTAAGATCTAACACATGAAAATATACGAAGAATTTTTTAGGCTATGATGACCGGTGACGTAACGGTGTTCTTACTGATTTGACCCACAGTGCCGGGTTTGATCGCCGACCTGAAAGATATCTAAATGATGAATTATATTTTTATCTAGGTTCGAGTGTTTGTGAACTCGTCTTTGTAAGTATCCATGGCATGCATGATAAAGAAAAAATCCTAGTTTGGACTATGAGTATAGGAGTTTTTCTTTAAAGTGTTTTCTTTAAAAATTACATCGATTTTATAACAATGCAGCAATTGCATGGTATACTATATTTGGAGATTGTACAGTTTAACGCAGTATCTAGCGTCTGGCCTGTAATAATAGTGTTATAATTCACCTTAGTTTGAAGAATATTCTAATGAATATAGACTTATGCGCAGTGAGTATTCGAAGTATACCTACTTAAAATCGTGGGGTTTCTTTTTAAATTGGGTACTACTAATACTTTTGGGAGACGAACTACTTTATCGGATGTCTGTTGTTATTTACATTGGCGGGTTCAGGATTTTTTTTGTAAGGTTTAATCTTACCTGTCTTACAAAAAAAGCACTTCCTTGAGAGATAAATAAAAGGTCGTCGTCGTCAACCCATTATTGTCCCACTGCTGGGCACGGGTCTTCTCTCAGAATGAGAGAGTTTAGTCCACCGCGCTGGCCAAGTGCGAATTGGTGGACTTCACACACCTCCGAGAACTTTTTTTTTTTTTAAAGAACTCTCGGGTGTGTAGGTTTCCTCACGATGTTTTCCTTCACCGAAAAGCAGTGATAATTAATTTCTAATACGCACATAAATCAGTGGTGCGTGCCTGGGTTTGAACCTCGGACCTCCCGATTGAGAGGGCAAGTTTCAATCATTAGGCTATCACTGCTCGTCAAATAAAAGGTGCATTCTTATATTCCCAGGGAAGAATATAATATTGCAGTCTCTTTTAGATTGGAGAGGACATGGAGTTTGATTCAGCTATTTTGAACTCCATATTTCGGGGAGAGGACTTAGGCTCGATAAAAAAGTATCATATTATTACGTCATAGTTTTTGTCAAATAAGCCATTACGAATGGTTTATTTCGTCGATTCATGTGACAATAACATATTTTATGTACCTACCTATAGTTTTTCAGAGCTTTCTCAATCGTACATTTTGTGGTTTTAATCCTAAAAACGATAGTTACGAGTTAGTGGCTAAGAGACTTCTATTTTCAATTGTAGGTAGTTGATATAAAACTGTACCTTTAACTTACACGAGTAAGTGATTAACTTTGAATGGTGCGGTTGTCATGCAAATTACCGATGTATCATTGCTAATTGTGAAAATTGATAAGGATTACATATAACGCGCGATAATTCCGGACAATAGATCTATTCGGAGTCACAGTTAATACCATTTAAACCTCTATTAAACTCGACGATGTAATTGAATCTGTTCCCTCGCCAATAAATTGTTCTATAAGTGATTTATCTCTTCGTCGGACAGGCCACCTCGCAATGTATTTATTTGACACTAGCAACGCCACGCGGTTTCGCTTGCGTTAACATTTTTAATTGTAATAACTTTTGTTAGAGTGGACGGATTTCTATGAAGGAAAGACTAAATGGTTCTTCAAGACTGACAATTTTTTTATATTTTATATTAAGTTCAGTAGTTCTCGATTGATAAAATTTTAAACACATAGACAAACAACAGACAAAGATTCTAAATATGATGGAACGTTCTAACTTATTCTTAGTCCCTCAAACTACTTATTTTATTTGTATATTATTATATTTGTACAGTCACACGGGACTATAGTTTTTGTTATATGTATGGACAGTATCAAAGCATTAAAAGTGTTCCTAGAAAACCGTTTTAGACGTGTTTAACTTCCTTATTGATTTTAGTGTAGTGCTTTTGTGATGTCGTTGTTGGTTAAAGTAATATGTGAAAAAGCCGGAAGATGGCAGAAGCCACTGTGGTTCTACTCAAAGAGACTATCGCTGCACTGACTTCTGGTTGTGTTTCGTATATATTCAACCTAACGATAAGGCAGACGGGCTACCTGATTGAAGGTCGTCACCGTCGCCTATGGACATTTGCAACACCAGAGTGGTCACAAACGCTGGCTTTGGAGGAGATTTCTTTACGCACATTTTTTGAAGAGCCCCATTTCATAACGCTCTAGGAATACCTCAGAAGGAAGTTCGTTCCAAAATTTGCACGTCCATGGCAAAAACGAATGAGCAAACCGAACCGTGGAGAACCGCCTCGGGTCAAGTCGATGTGGATGGAATTCATACCTCGGCGAATGGTGCGATGGAGGAAAGGTGACGTAGGCACCAAATCAAACAGTTCCTCGGAAATACATACATACATTGTCCACCAATTCGCACTTGGCCAGCGCGGTGGACTATGGCCTAAACTCTCTCATTCCGAGAAAAGACCCGTGCCCAGCAGTGGGACAATAATGGGTTGACGACGACATACATACACTATCATACTTAACCGAGGCGTTCTAATTAAGTCCTCGGGAATAGCAACTCTATTGTCAGTTTCAAATTCTCATATGAATTGGGGGTAATTATGCATGTACATGGGCCACAGTATAATTAAAAAAGGCTTTTAATAAAATCGGTTATTTAATACCGTAAAATCATCATATACTGATTTATTTATAGCTGAAACTCAGCCCTGGGCACAGTTGTATTTTTAGTACAATAACAATTGAGGCGACAGCCACGTTAATCTAATGTATATTGGTATACTTTTTTGAAAAAAAAAAAATAAGTAGCAAAGGAAATTGTCCATTTGGTGGCAAGTGGTGACTGCCGTACATACAGGTCCTAAACCAAATCCATATAGAACAGCGATTCTACAGGAAGTCGGTAACGGATGCTTTGCTACTCCTTGACTAAAACGGCCACATTTACTATTAAAGGTTTAACGCAACATCTAGTGGTAAGTAGTAAGTAATAAAACTAAAATTTAATTACTTACTTTATTATGAGGACATCGAGTCTGTGTTTGCTTAGTTTAAGTTTAAATTTAATTTTTTTATTTACTTTACTTGTTCCCATAGACTTTGTGCTAATTGCTCGCCAGGTTTGCGCAGTCCTTAGTTCATAAAACAATTTTGTTTGACTGATATTACTGATATGACTGATACGCTTTCGTAACTGCAGTATTAGCAAAATGTTAGCATTGAAATGATTGTAGGTAGATAATTGAGATTTACTGCATTCAAGTTAATTGTCGCCTTATCTAGCGCAAGTAAGTACATTTTCTTTATATTTTAACCGTTTTTCTCCATCATCGACATCATCCAACAAAATATCAATATATCGGAAATGGCGGTATTGTGGCAATACCGGAACGCCGGCGCCATCTAGTGGCGTTCGATGAAGTTAGGGTTGTACCAGTTTAATGGCCGATACCTCAGTCTATCGTTGACGGTTGGCCGAAGCAGACGACTCTAAAATCATCCCGCGTTCTTAGTGCTACGATTACTTGCCTAATTGATTTAGTTTGATTAATTCAGTAATTGTAACAAGTTTAATTCGGCAATATACTGTGTGTTAAAATCAAGTCTGCAATTTATTCTCGTGCTAACATTCCCTATTAGCCCTATTAGCCCGTTAGCCCACAGTAGGTTATCCTGATACGATGAGCGAAAAAGAACCACCCCCTCCGTCAAATATATTTTGTTAACACTATGTTGGGTGTCGACTTTAGAACTATGTTTATTAACCAACATTTATTAAAATCATTTGTCACTTTTTTGTAGGTTTTAAGTCGGTTGTAATTTTTGTGTTATTCTTTATTCAGAACATTGTTAGAGAAATTGTTAATTCGTCAACAAGTAAGTACTGCTGTATCCTAACAATTGGTTAGTGTTGCCAAGTTTTTCATAACGAATCACAATATAATTGACGTAACGAGTGATTAATCGGTTCCCAATACAGTATATGCATTTCTACCGTTTTTTGTTACTTCGTTTGGTCACTGTCTATGCCAAGTCTTACTTTGCCAAAAAAAAATTGACTGGTTTCATATCTGATATAAATTCAAGTCTATTAAAATGTAATATATTCTATAGCCCTTATTTTAAGATCTGTTGATGCTTTAAGTCTCTTCCTTAGTTCCGTATCCTAAAGAAAAAGGCACAATATTTAATTTGTTTGGTTAATAACAAGTTACTTCCTTTCTAAGTGCTGAAATCTGTTTTATTTAAGTGATCTTGATTCTAAGACTATCATATAATAATGTAGTACTGAGTCTGTGTAAAATGGCTCTGATTTACGACCAAATTGTACATGTAGCTACCTAATTGTAAGTGTTAATTTTTTTTACCATATATTTCTAAATTATTTTAAAATACTGTTTTAAATTTATTGTTTTCTCTATTTCTTTGTGCGGATGAGTGTTGAAATTAACTCATCCAATTTTGTTTTAGATAATCAATAGAGCTTTTATGCAAAGATTTTATGTAAAATTAAAGAAGGTATATTCAATTTTCGAAAATTCAAGCGTTGCTGTGAGCGGAATCGAGCGCAGACTTTCAGATAGAACAAAGCGAAACATTCCTATAGAAGCACGAGGAATTTGTCAGTCAAGCAATTTGCTGTTTTCGCGGCGCCCGAAGCAGACTGTCGTAATTGAAATGCAAAGAAGAGCAAAAGAAAGTCCTTTTGCTTCATTATATTCTCGCTTTTTGCTTAGAATTGAAATGTTCAGTGTAAAGGACTATAAAAAGTAAGTAAAGTACGAGTTTCTGATGCGGTGTGGGTTCCGTGGTATATTTGTAGTGTTCAGTTATCCTGGAATTTTGAACACAGATTAATCGATTACTGTCGTCTGTAGACTGTATTAGTGACGGTTGAAACTTACCCTCTCAATCGGGAGGTCCGAGGATCAAACCCAGGCACACTCCACTAATTTATGTGCGTATTAGAGATTAATTATCACTGCTTTTCGGAAAGGAAAACATCATGAGGAAACCTATACACCCGTAAGTTCTTTAAAAAAACGTTCTCGGAGGTGTGTGAAGTCTACCAATTCGCACTTGGCCAGCGTGGTGGACTATGGCCTAAAACTCTTTCATTCCGAGAGAAGAACCGTGCCCAGCAGTGGGACAATAATGGGTTGACGAGACATTAGTCTTACCTAAGGTGGGCCACATGCATTGCTACTCCTGGGCACTAAGATAACGCCTCAACACAGCAGCAGGAACACAAAGTTTAACATTGCTGGTGAACTTCGTGTTTCGATGGCGCATTCAAATTAAGCTAGTGTAGTTCAACCGCAAGGTACCACCACCACACATATTTTAAGCGTTTAAGCATTTCTGTCGTTTCGATAGAAATAGCAACGTATCTGTGATTGACTTCATATTGAAATCTTGTTCTATATAAAGTTGCTTACAGATGTCCATAGGCGGCAATAACAACTTACCAGCAAATAGACTGCGTGCACTTTTGATACTTCAATCCGATACAAAAGAAACAGAGATTTCTGCCACCTTTAAAATTCTATTCTCTACTTAAGAATAATATTAAATAAAACCACGTCACAGAAGCGAAGAAGTCTGCCAGATTTCATACGTTTTGCGAATGTTTATCCACTGCCGGAGAATTCGAAAGTCTTGAGTTTAAGCTCCTCAGGTGCAAGTTATAATGCACTTTCCGTTCACTTTGCGGATATGAAGAAGTTTGCGAGGAGAGCTGTTTTATTACTTCTTGGTGATATAAAGTTTTAAAGGTGATGTATCTTATTAGTTTTTTAGATTTTGGGAAACATGAATTATAAATGAACAAGTATATGGTTACTCTATTTCTTATATAAAAAATGAATGTTAAAATACCTATTGTTATCGTTAGCTATATTAGTCCGATTAAAGGCACAAAAATCAAAAAAGAAGAAAACTCTTTAACAATTGATTATCAGAAGAAGACAGGACGAGATACCTAAATTAGACAAAAAAATTGGGTTTCTACATAATAATACAAAATTCGTGCATGGGACCGAATCAATCTCATTATCAGTTTCCCTTAACTACGGCTTATGTAAATTTTCATTAGGTAAGTCTTAGATAAGTTCTTTCTATTTACATGAAAGTGGAAGAACTTTTTGTGGTTCGATTTGATGGTGACCAACATTATGTCTATTTCAGTGTTTGCATAGGCGTATTCTGTATTAAAGGCTAAGAGTCTGACTAAGAAATACGAGGTGTTCGAATTTAAACCTCATGGGAAATAACGTATCTATCGCAAATTTTAAATCAAATTCTGAACTTATCTGTACTTGATTACAGAATTGTTTTGCCAGGTGATAGAACCAGTTTAGTTCGACCGGGGATACCACCGTCACACCTTTTTCTAGCGTGTAGCATTTCGATGGAAGGGTGTGGTCGCCGGCATGCTTTTTCATGAGGCGACCGTCTTAGTTCCCGGAGTAGCAATGTATCTGTGATTGACTTCAGATAAACCTATGTTCTATATGAAATTGCTTACTGATGGGCGGTAGTGACCACTGACCATCAGGGGGACTCTTGCAATTGCAGATCGTAGAACGAGTATGCTTCGACCGGAGAGGTACCAACACCATGACTATTTCTAGTGCGATGCAGTTGTTTCAGTTTGAGTGGAAGGGTCTGGTTGTTGGTTCTCATTCAAATATAGCAATTGTCGTAGTTCTTGGATTCTCGTAGAAGCAATGCATCTGTGAATTACTTCAGATAGATTGTCTTTCTTCTTTCGTATATATAAAAAAATGAATGTTTGTCTGTATGTCCTCTATAGAATTGTAAACTATTCATTTGGTCATGTGATGATATTTAGCAAAGTTGTTATTCATCAGCTCGTCAAGGTTTCTGGTGTATTTTTTTTGTGATAGCATAGTAGGGTACACCTAGTTTTATACAAAGTTGCTTAACGATATTCACCAGCAGCAATGACTACTTACCATCAGGTAGACTGAACGACCGTTTCTACCCTAAGCCATTTATAACCTAAGTCCGAAATGTTCACTAAAGGAATTATTTAAAGAAATAAATATTCTTACTGTTGTATCCCAATTTATATACGAAAATTTGATGTATGTTAAGAAAAATATTAATAATTTTGCTAAACATTGTGATACGCATAACATAAATACAAGGAACAAGCACAATCTCTCTGCACATGTTACTCGTCTTCACAAAATTAATAATTCTTTTATGGGTCAATGTATACGCTTTTATAATAAACTTCCTGTTGAAATCAGAAATTTGTCAATGAATAAGTTCAAGGCATTGATTAAGATTAAACTTTGCCGTAAAGCGTATTATAAAATTTCTGATTACATAGAAGACAAAACAGCTTGGGACTGAGCAATAATATGCATTGAGTATATTTAATAAATGTCAAAGTGTAGCGTATCTTACCAAACAGGGCTCTCTTTTACTGAACTGCAAGGCAAGATACTGGAGCTAACTTTCATTACCATGTAAAAAAAAACATGATTGTAATAATATTAAAAAAATTAATATAAATAAGAAAAAAAAGACAAACCCGCTGAGTTTCTTGCCGGATCTTCTCAGTTGAGGTCGTATTCCGATCCGGTGGTAGTGTAAGAAAAAAAAATGTAACTGACAATTTGTAAGTGCCCCCGCAGGCCTATACAAAATAAAGACATTTCATTTCATTTCATTTCACTTCAATTGTATTAAAAAAGGTAACCATGAGTGGTAGCGGCCATACATCTTCAGTACTCCATCGCTACTCCAATAATAAAAAAAATCATATAAAAATAGTTTTAGAGATATCTAAAGAAATTCTTAAACGATTGATGCAAGAATAGCAGAAATAGCTCCTTTCAGACGTTCTAACTAGTTATTTATAGGTTTACCTGGAAAATATTGAAAGGAAATGAAGTGTACGGTGTACGTTTCATAATGAGTGTCGTTAAGTGAAAAGGTAGCAATAAATGAGAAGCACTAAATAGTTTTATTTTGAGTATATAAAACCGCCAATGCTGGACATAAGCCCTCATTGCTTGCTGCTCACTGCACCTGGCATGTTTCTCGGCGACCTCAGTGGTTGTTGAAGACATAAGAAGGCGTTCTTTTTGTGTTCTCGAGGGGTAAACCTTCAAAAGGTTCTCGACGACGTGGGAGCGACGCACGGTTATGTGGGATTTTTACCGCACTAAAGGTGGCCGTCCTCGGCGCTACAAAGAGGACTCCGGGATCTCCAAAGGAACGCAACCGGAATCCTCTGAGCGCATTGTCCCATCGGGCTCCTCCCAGATGGGTGGCTGGTCCCACCGCTCCATCTAGTCTTTACGATGGTATACGACCACACATACTGCCGTTCTTCCCGGGGTCGCCTAACCGAACGGTTCAAGTTTCCACTCTATCCGCCCGCCACCCCGGAAGCCCTTTTAGTCGCCTCTAACGATGCAGGGGATTTTTTTTTTTATTTGACTGAAGTAGCAAACGAGCATGCAGTCCACCTGAGAGTAAGTGGTCACTGCCGCCCATGGACATCTGTAATCAATTTCATACAGAACATGGGTTCCATCTGAAGTCAATCACAGATGCGTTGCCACTCCCGAGGACTATGGTGGTCGCCTCATTTGAAAGTGTGCCGGCAACCACACCTTTCTATCGAAACGCAAGAAATGCTTCACGTTAGAAATAGGTGTGCCGGTACTTCCCCGGTCGAACTACACTGGATCTACCACCTTGATAGATGGATGGATGCCGTAGCCATGTTCTAATCCTGGCACTACAGGGACGGCAGGATGGCGCTGTCTTCATTACTTTCTATGATACTGATATTGTCATACGTCATCAATTAAAATGTCAAAATTATTAATATCATGTTACAAACCAACAAGTAGCTTGCCTGGGGACACTACTGTTAAACTCGTGACTACATTAGTTATAAACATCAATAAGAATCTATATAATGATTGTATTTAAATTGATCGTGCTATGTTATTATAAATAATTATCATAAATCAATAGAAGTCACATCATAAATAAATGGTTATATAAATAAATATTATAAATGCATATATTTAATTTTATATAATGTAATAGATTAAATAGTAATGTTTTTGTCTCTGTGACGGTTTCCTTAACGCCTGCCATTTTTAGTATAAAAGGGAGGGTATTATCGTAATATGGATCATTCTAATAATTCGCAAGTGTAAGACGTTACTCTGTCCGAATGTATTCTGAAATTGTATACGTGTAAAATCGTGAGAATATAACAATGTTGTACATAATGTGTCGTTTACTTTGGCCATCCAATTCTACTTCTGTAACAATCAACATGCCCAAAAAAGAATGTTTCTAAACGAAACTTTCTTAATTTTTATACGATTTTTGATAATGACGATAGTTTATGAAGATATTTAGTAAATGAAGTATGTTATTTTATTAAAATGTATTTGTTATTTTATAAAATATAGCTTTTTATAAGTATGTTGTTATATTTTATTTGTAAGTACGGGATTTTCTAAGAGAATAGGGGAAAATAAACAAATAGGTTAGCAAGTTGGAAGAGCAGAATTAAATAAAAATGTATAATAAAATGTACAAACAATCATTTATCTGGAAAGGCTTCTAGCTACGTTCTAAAAATACTCGCATACGCCAGAACATTATCGACATTTCGTTTTGCGGGTCGGATTTGAAAAATGCTTCATCAATTTATCCGTTCCCGCTCATTGGCGTGATCGATGAGACCGTCCCGGTATTTGTCAACAGCACGACGCGACGTATGAAATACGGGACGATTCTGAATAGTTCGCGGTTTTCATGAATTAACATTACGCTACATAGTCAAATGTAAGTCTAACACTAAAGATATTAACGAAGGTTGTAGATGCCTCAATTCTTTGGGTATTCAAGCACTGTTGTCATACTTATTTTGACCTATAAGATCAAAATTTGTGATACTTTATAGGCCGACGCGATCAATAAATATATTAGAAAATGCTCTAAGACTTATAGTCTTATTTATATACGTCTCATTCGAAAAATTGTTCATCAATTTATTCGTTCCCGCTCATTGGCGTGATCGATGAGACCGTCCCGATATTTGTCAAAAGCACGACGCGACGTTTGAAATACGGGACGATTCTGAATAGTTCGTGGTTTTCATGAATTATCATTACGCTACATTGTCAAATGTAAAGTCTAACGCTAAAGATATTAACGAAAACTGTAGACACCTCAATTCTTTGGGTATTCAGACACCGTTGTGTTGCTTATTTTGACCTATAATAACAATATATGTAGTACTTTAAGGCAGACGCGCTCAATAAATATATGTGACAATTTGCTCTAAGACTTGACGTTTTACTTATAGGTCGCATTCAAACAATGCTTCATCATATTCCCCCTCATTGGCTTGATCGATGAGTCTGTCCCGGTATTTGTCAACAGAATGACGCAACATATGAAATACGGGACGATTCTGAATAGTGCGTGGTTTTCATGAATTATATCATTACGCTATCTAGTCGAATCTAATGCTAAATATATTATCGAAGACAGGAGATATCGAAATGCTTCAGGTATTAAGCACAATTGTGACACTTATTTTTGTAATATACCATCTAAAGCTCTGGTACTTTTAAGAGCAATAGGAAAGACTTGCTCAATAAATATGTTACAATTTGCTCTAAAACTTGGCGTCTTACTTATAGGTCGCATTCGAATAATGCTTCATCATTTGTTCCCGCTCATTGGCGTGATCGATGAGTCCGTCCCGGTATTTGTCAACAGCACGACGCGACATATGAAATACGGGACGATTCTGAATAGTACGGAGTTTTTATTGATCATTATGTAACCGTCGATTGGAAAGTAATTTTGTGGATGATATAGCGAAAATCTTTAACACACAATGATTTTATACGTTTACTCGTATACATTTATTTAAAATGTTTAAGTCATCCGGTCAGTAAATGAAAAGCTATTCTATTATTTTTTACAGCCAGATGTTTGTATGTGCATTTTTGTTTATAACAAGGAAGTGGCAAGTCATTACTGCCCATGGATAATTATCTCCAGATGAGATTTAAAACTTATCTGAGGCCGGCTTATTAAAAAATAACTTGGTACGCCTTAGATAAGCAAGTCTCCCATACCACAACTATATTTTTCGTTGGAAAACCCTTCATTGTTTCCCTTTTATATCTAATTGAAGTAGCAAACGAGCATGTAGCCACCTGATGTTAAATGGCCACTGCCGCCTATGGACAGCTGCAAGCAATTTCACATAAAACATGGATTCTATCTGAACTTAAACACAGATGATTTGCTACTCCCGAGAACTAAAATGGTCGCCTAAGATACAATGTACCGGCAATCACACTCTTCTATCGAAATGTAAGAAATGCTTCACGCTAGAAATAGGTGTGGCGGTAGTACTTCCGCGGTCGAACTACACTGGTTCTACCACCTGGATCCATGATGCCGCAGGGGCAGCGGAGAGAATATTCCTGATTCTCACCGACAAAACTACACGGTGTACTCTTTGTCGGGACCACGAATATTTGACCCATCCCATATCACATCACTAAGCCTATTCAAACAAAATCTTGAAGCGCTGAATATTGATGGGGTTCTGTTGGAGTCAAACTTCAAAGGATTGTATTAATTTAAATTAATAATTACAGGTTTATGTACAGAAATATCAATGCAAAAATGATTTTTGTCCACAGTTTTGACCGGTCGGTTAGCAGACTTAATCTTGCATGGTTCCACCGAGATATTTGTTTTAATATTATAATGTCGGCCGAAGGCAGATAGAGATCTACTTGATTAATTCCTAGTAAGTTTTCAGGCGTCTGTGGAAAGCGCCTTAGGTATAAGTTCAATTAAATATCTGGTAGTTATATGTACAATAAGTAATTGCTTCATCCTTTTACAGATATCCTATTCGTATGTCAATATTGTCCACCAATTTGCAATTGGCCAGCGCGGTGGACTATGGCCTAAACTCTCTCATTCTGAGAGAGGACCCGTGCGGCGGGACAATAATGGGTTGACGAGAGATGTCAATATTAATTATATTTATTATTGATAGATAAAATGACATATTTCTTATATTGTGTTCATAAATATAGTTTTATTTAATACGTAGATACAGTAGATACTGCCGTAATTAATTTAATCTATTGGACGGATGTGTATCAGCCTAACCCATAATAACTTGATCCCTTACTAAAAGTTTCTTATTAAGTGGCTGTTTGGTTGTTACAGGCTAAGTTACATCTTAGAATACCTAAATATATAATTTAAGTATACATTTTACATGACATATAAACTTATACAAAAATAAAAAAAATAATAAAAAATCTCGCCTTAATTTCGTAACACTAAATTCTTAAGTAACATATCGCATTATTTTATGATGATCAGTAAATTAATCATTATGATATCGTGCAGCTACAAAAGCTAAATAAAAATGGAAAGTTGATCGGTAATGAACTATATGCGAGGTGCTGGATAATTTTTATGTTTTAGGATGTTTAACGTATTTTTTTATCAGATGCATATGCATATATGGTATTATCTTTAATAATACAACAAAAATGGTTGTATAAAAATATATTTTTTATAAAGCCGCTTAAAATATTTAAATATAGCTTATTGTTATGCTTAACGTGAAGTTTACCAATATGTACTTAGAATGTGGATTATCAATTATTCTGAGAATCCTGTGTCAACAGTTGAATAATAATGGCTCAATATTGATGGCGACCCGTGGTCGGCAATTTGTGGCATGTAATATTTTCTTTGCGGTCTTCCTAGAACTTCCCTTTTACGGTCCGTGGATCTTCCTGGAATCGTTTTCATCGATAAGTATTCCAGACGTTCGTTTCTTTTTATCTTTAAATTTTCTTGATATTCGATTTTCAAATCAAATTTTAGAAACGTGAACGTGAAAGACTGAATGGGGCCCGTTATTTCTCAGGTAGCTACTACGGAACGGCGTAGCCAAAAGGTTGCCGAGCGCTGATATAGAGCATGCGAGGTCAAGTTACACTGGATGTGTGGAGGTTGTCTGATCTCAGAGAAGCGCCGTCTTGTACTGGCAGGCTCCTTTAATTAATGTCTCAGAAACTACGAGATTCGCGTATCCAATATGAGGTATGGACATGACGAAAATTCTAATTTGGAATTTGATTAGTTCTCTGGAAATACAACTTCTTTGTGATATTATTAAAGTACATCCTACACTTCTGATAATAATCATTGCACACTAAATTAGTTAAAATTAGTTACAATAAAGTAAATTAAATAAATAACGTTTTTTTATTTGAAAGTATACATACAGTATTAGTACTAATATGACATACATCGACTTTTTTCTAAATGTCTGCCTTTAGCGTAATACATATAATGTATTATGATAAAGGCAGGCATTATTATTATGTCGAAGTGGCGCAGATTAGGGGAGGCCTATGTCCAGCAGTGGATTTTTAAAGGCTGATGGATGGATAGATATAATGTATCTTTAATTTGTATCAAAAGTACCACACACGATGGAATTTTCATATTAATTTGTAGTACCTAATACAGGGGATTAGCAAACAAAGCTAACGAAAACTGACTAATTTCTAAAGAGAAATGAACGGTGTTGCAACCCCACAGACATGATACAGAATGATTAATGCATCATTTAAATATGTGCTCTTCTAGGGTTGACCCCGAAACTCTTCGTGCAGTAGACTGACGACTGGTTAGCTATATACTCGAAGCTGTAGAGCTAGCCAATAAACATACTCAGGATATATCAGCTAGACGCTGGGAGCGGATATTTAACCAGCTGTTTCCATCATCTATCTACACAAAATGTCAGATGCAGGGATCGTCGAAAATGGAACAAAAAGCGGACAAACCAAGTTTTTTGGTTATTAAGCATTTGTCTCATAGCAAACATGTCAAAGTTTTGCTACCAACCATAGCTATTCAAAAGTATTATCAAGTTTACAACTGTCATGTTACATAAAATCGTATATTTAACCCATTATTCGCATGTATGGTATGTGTAATAATCTGTGATTTGTAATTTTAGTAAATTTGTGGGAATTAATTCTATTAAAAACATAACCTAGATTTCCACAGATCACGGAACCCTAAACTTATACACTAAATATCTAAGCCATTTTATTGAATTGCAATTGAATATTTTCACTGGAATACCATTAAGTTATTTTGAATAATAATTTATAGTAGGAAACGAAATGTCAGCTCACCTAGTGGTAATTAGCTACTGTGGCTCAAGGACAGAGCGATGGTCGATTTATATGAAAGTGGGTAATCAGGCAATCACACCCTTCGACCAAAACTTAACAACTTCATGAAGAAGAAATAGGTACTGCGATAGTTCTACCACCTCTTAAACCTTACATAACCTGCGTCGGTTTATTTAATATACGAGATTTTTATTTACAATTAAAGCAATTGAAAACTCATTATAATTTATGTTTACCCTAACCCGTACAGCTAAGTGAAGCCAATTGATCGAAATCACTCGAGAACACGCTTTATTGATTTACCAGGGGATAAACAAATAGCTACATATGCAGCTAGGCAACAGATCTGCGGTTCGAGATATATTTATTCAAGCGTGAAAAATGTAGATACATATAGAAGAGGGGAAATACGAGTAAAAGCTGCTAGAATATAAATAGGGATTTTATTCATATGTTTAAAACGGTCGTTTCTCTGGAGTGGCTCTACATCACATAAATACTTAGTGTAGCTCAGTGACGCAATGGAATGGATTCTCGTCCGAATGGGTGTGTGGGTTTGATTGAAATACAGTTGGATACGTGAAATTTCGTTTATTTAACCAAAGATCATATTAAAAGTATATCCGTAAAGTATTTGTCGTTGAAGAAACACAAAGTTCGAGGTTCAAGAACGAACATGGTTCGAGTTGTACCACCGTCACGCCTATTCATACTATATTCTTCTTTTTATCTGCCTGAAGTAGCAAACGAGCATGCAATCCACCTGATGGGAAGTGACGATATTTTAGCTGCATTGATACTGGCGATGGTCACTGCGATGTAACCGTTGACAAGCAGTAATGGTAGACTAACCTATATAGGTACCCTACGTCTAGTCCATTTTTCATTTTCACACTACATATCAGATTTTATTTTGTTTTATTAAATATTTCAATCTATGTAGGAGACATTCAGCAATATTTAAGTTATATTAAATACTAGTTGACTTGGCGAACTTCGTTCCGCCTATAAGTCAAAGATCTAAAATTATCAGTTTCCTCCACTATGTTATGCGTGTTTTATACATAAAAACCTTCCTTTTGAATTACTCTATCTATTAAAAAAACTGCATTAAAATCCGTAGCGTAGGTTTAAGGATCTAAGCATACATAGGGGCAGACAGCAAGAAGCGACTTTGTTTTATATACTACCTATGTAGTGATAGGCATGCGAGATATACATATATCCATTGAGTATATGGGAACATAACACTATTGTAATCCTTTACTCATCAAACCTCGCTTTATGTTAACTGTAATTCACTTAAAAGCAGTCTTTCCATTTACTTTGCCCATAAATTAAACAAGAACTTTTTATAACAGCATGGAGTTTCCTCAGAGAATTTTCCTCAAAGGGTGTTTATCGGTAGCAAGACGTTACTTAGGTTCTAAACTATTGCGGACAGTGTGAACCTATCGGGACTCCCGGCATACAGACGGGATTACGTGGGTAGGGAATTGGGATGTGTTACGAGTACTGTATCTGTAGTAGCCCTGTCTGGGTAAATTTTGAGAGGAATATTGTTGTGGTGTAATAATGTGTGTTCGAAGGTATTGTGACTTTTGATGTTTTGTGACTGAATTACGTTTACTGCACTCGGAGACTCCAAAATAAAGCCAGAATTTAAATGAAATACTTTAATTAATACAAGAATTACAATTTAGTCTTATTTCTAGCCTAAACTATGTCCTATCGATGTAAGATTAGGAATACTGTCACAAATTTAATAATTATTAACGAAATCTCGGACGTCCTTCGAAATTACGACATTGCTAAATTGCAATTTTTAGTGTAATGTCCAAATTATAATTGTAGGTTACACGTGGCGGTGGCATCAGCAATCCTCGTAGGGTTGTCCCACGTAATTACTGCATCAGATGAAGGGTGATGTTTTTCGAGTGTATGAATGTTTGTCGTCGTCAACCCAGCAGTGAAACAATAATTGTCCCACTGCTGGGCACGGGTATTTTTTCGGAATGAGAGAGTTATAGGCCATAGACCACAGCGCTGGCCAAGTGCGAATTAGTGGACACACACTTCCGAGAACTTTTTTTTAATGAACTATCAGGTGTGTACGTTTCCTCCTCCTCACGATGTTTTTTTTCACCGAAAAGCAGTGATAATTAATTTCTAATACGCACATAATTTAAGAAACATCAGTGGTCATGGCATGGCATGCCTGGGTTTGAACCTCGGACCTCCCGATCGAGAGGGCAAGTTTCAATCTCATGATGTTTGTACGTATGCTCATTTCCTTGGCGCGAACTACAGCCCAAAAGGCTTGACGGATTGTAACATAAGACATAATTTTAAACGTTTCTGATGTGGGAGTTAAATAGGCTATGTAATCTTTAAATATGGCGGCAGTGGTTAAAGACAAAGGCGGTCCGAGACTAAAACCAAAATGCTATTGATTCATTTTAAAGCAGTCGGATTCTTATAAATAATTTGATAATGTTACTTGCTTGACGTCTTTGAAGTAGTATTTATTAATTTTGTACCTGTATACTACCTCTTTTCGATAGACGGATGTGTTCACAGGAATAGCAGAGATCTGTGTGCTTCAGATAGAGGCCCTATTTTTTATCAATTTGTTACCAGATGGCCATTGGGGGCAGTGACCATTTACCACGTATATCTTGCGTTATAATAATGAGATGTTAAATGTATTCGGATGAAAAAGATAGCTAATATATTTTGTTTAAACGTCATTTGTCACACATTTCAAATAGAACATTAGACCAGAGGTCCATCTCACTACTATTAAATTATATTTATGGACTAAGTTCCTTCCTTATCATTTTGAATTGGTATATTATTTCTTATTCTTGAGCTTTGACCGGTATCGACACCCAACCCGGGTTTCGATAGCGGATGAAGGTCTAAGCCTGGACCTATCATCAGCCTACGTTTAGAGGCTTACGTAGCCTGTCTGTGCGGCCCGATAATGTTTGGGCAGCCGCGATAACGAGAGATGCTAATAGAAACTGGGTATTCGTATTGCGAGAAGGCCCTTATGATTGTGTTATAATGCGCCTTAGTATATTACTAGGTGATTTTCTAAGAAAATGTTTTTGGAGTGAATTTTAAATATTAGTTAAAAAAAAATCACATTTTTAAATATATTCAAGCAAAGAGATGCTTGAAAACGATTGATTTTATCTTCAACTTTAGTGTATTGTTTTAAATTGTGGGGGATTTACGTCATTACAATTTTTTTTTAATTAAACATTTTTGGATTATTAACGTACATCCTACACTTCTGATAAATTTGAAATTATAGAGGTTATTTATTTTTATAATCATTGCATACTAAATTAGTTAAAATTAGTTACAATAAAGCAAATTAAATAAATAACGTTTTTTTATCTGAAAGTATATATACAGTATTAGTACTAATATGACATACATCGACTTTTTTCTAAATGTCTGCCTTTAGCGTAATACATATAATGTATTATGATAAATGCAGACATTATTATTATGTCGAAGTGGCGCAGATTAGGGGAGGCCTTTTTTTTGTTTTCGAGGGGGTAACTTTCAAAAAGTACCCGACGTCGTGGGGGCGACGCGGGTTATGCGGGTTTCTTACCGCACTAAAACCCCCCCGGTGGCCGACCTCGACGCTGCGAAGAGGACTCCGGGAACTCCAATTGACCGCCGCCGGTGTCCTCAGCGTGTGCCCCATCGGGCTCTTCTCTGGTGGGCGTGAACTGCTCACCGCACTTCTGGTTTTTACGGCAACATGCAACCACACATGCCGCCGTCCTTCCCGGGGTCACTTGATCGGACGGTTCGAGCTCCGGACTCTTCCCGTCCGCAACCCCGGAAGCCTCTTTTAGTCGCCTCTTACGACAGGCAGAGGGTACCGTAGTCCTATTCTGGTCCCGGAACTACAGGGACAGATTAGGGGAGGCCTATGTCCAGCAGTGAACTTTCAAAGGCTGATGGATAAATGGATGGATATAATGTATCTTTAATTTGTATCAAAAGTACCACACACGATGGAATTTTCATATTAATTTGTAGTACCTAATACAGGGAATTAGCAAACAAGGCTCACGAAAACTGACTAATTTCTAAAGAGAAATGAACGGTGTTGCAATCCCACAGACATGATACAGATCAATGCATCATTTAAATATGTGCTCTTCTAGGGTTTGGACCCGAAACTCTTTGTGCAGTGGACTGACGACTGGTTAGCTATATACTCGTAGCTGTAGAGCTAGCCAATAAACATAGTCAGGATATATGCTAGACGCTGGGAACGGATATTTAAACAGCTGTTTCCATCATCTATCTACACAAAATGTCAGATGCAGGGATCGTCGAAAATGGAACAAAAAGCGGACAAACCAAGTTTTTTGGTTATTAAGCATTTGTCTCATAGCAAACATGTCAAAGTTTTCACTTACAAGTTTTGCTACCAACCATAGCTATTAAAATATTATTTAAGTTTATAACTGTCATGTTACATAAAATCATATATTTAACTCTTTACTCGCAGGTTCGGTATGCAAATAATCTATTAGTAAATTTATATGAATTATTTCTATTAAAAACATAACCTAGATTTTTTTGTTGAAGGGGAGGAAAACTTCAAAATGTACGCCGGAGCCTTCCTCAGCGCTTGTAGGGGCCCCGGGATCTCCAATGGAACACGCCGGTGCCCCCTAGCGCAGCAAACGATGGATTCGTCTCTTGGGGGCCATGTAGTTGTCACGCTGCACCTTCCGGTGTCTACGGCGACATGCAGCCACACATGCCGCTGCCCTTCTCAGGATTGCTGGCTGGGCCGCCCGCAACCTTTTTGTTGGCTCTTACGACAGGCAGGGGATACCCTAGTCGTATTCTATTCCCCGACTACAGGGGATTTAACCTAGGTCTAATATTTCCCCTCGTCACGGAACCTTCAATTTATACACTAAATACCTAAGTCATTTTACAGGATTGCCATATTTTCCCTGGAATGTCATTAAGTTATATTGAATAATAATATAAAGTAGGAAACGAAAAGTCAGCTCACCTAGTGGTACTTAGCTACTGCGGCCCAAGGACAGAGCGATGGTCGACTTATATGAAAGTGGGTAATCAGGCAATCACACCCTTCGACCAAAACTCAAGAACTTCTTGAAGAAGAAATAGGTACTGCGATAGTTCTACCACCTCTTAAACCTTACATAACCTGCGTCGGTTTATTTACTCGTAATATACGAGATTTTTATTTACAATTAAAGCAATTGAAAACTCATTATAATTTATGTTTACCCTAACCCGTACAGCTAAGTGAAGCCAATTGATCGAAATCACTCGAGAACACGCTTTATTGATTTACCAGGGGATAAACAAATAGCTACATATGCAGCTAGGCAACAGATCTGCGGTTCGAGATATATTTATTCAAGCGTGAAAAATGTAGATACATATAGAAGAGGGGAAATACGAGTAAAAGCTGCTAGAATATAAATAGGGATTTTATTCATATGTTTAAAACGGTCGTTTCTCTGGAGTGGCTCTACATCACATAAATACTTAGTGTAGCTCAGTGACGCAATGGAATGGATTCTCGTCCGAATGTGTGTGTGGGTTTGATTGAAATACAGTTGGATACGTGAAGTTTCGTTTATTTAACCTAAGATCATATTTTAAAAGTATATAGCAGTGATAGCCTAATGGTTTAAACTTGCCCTCTCGATCGGGAGGTCCGAGGTTCAAACCCAGGCACGCAAAACTTATCACTGCTTTTTGGCGAAGAAAAACATCGTGAGGAAACCTACACACCCGAGAAAATGCTTCACGCTAGCAATAGGTGGGGCGGTGGTACTTCCCTAGTCGAACTACACTGGTTTTACCACCTTCAAATGTGCCCTACGTCTAGTCCATTTTTCATTTTCATGCTTCATATCAGTTTTTTTTTTATTTTATTTACTACAGCAATCGTATGTCCTTTTGAATCTATTAAAAAATGTGCATTAAAATTCGTAGCATTTTAAGATCTAAGCAATCTAAGATCTAAGATCTAAGAGGCAGCAGCGAGAAGCGACTTTGATTTATACTACCTAGTAGTGATAGGCATGCGAGATATATGTCCATTGATACATACGAATATCGGAACATAACACTATTGTAATCCTTTACTCATCAAACCTCGCTTTATGTTAATTGTAATTCACTTAAAAGTATTTTATAAAGCAGTCTTTCTATTTACTTTGTCCATAAATTAAACAAGAACTTTTTATAACAGCATGGAGTTTCCTCAGAGAATTTTCCTCAAAGGGTGTTTATCGGTAGCAAGACGTTACTTAGGTTCTAAACTATTGCGGACAGTGTGAACCTATCGGGACTCCCGGCATACAGACGGGATTACGTGGGTAGGGAATTGGGATGTGTTACGAGTACTGTATCTGTAGTAGCCCTGTCTGGGTAAATTTTGAGAGGAATATTGTTGTGGTGTAATAATGTGTGTTCGAAGGTATTGTGATTTTTGAAGTTTATGACTGCGTCAGATGAAGGGTGATGTTTTTCGAGCGTATGTATGTTTGTCGTCGTCAACCCAGCAGTGGGACAATAATTGTCCCACAGTGGGAAAATAATTGTCCCACTGCTGGGCACGGGTCTTATTTCGGAATGAGAGAGTTATAGGCCATAGTCCACCGCGCTGGCTAAGTGCGAATTGACTTAACACACTTCCAAGTTTTTTTTTTTTAAATCTCTCGGGTGTGTAGGTTTCTTCCTTCTGACGATGTCTTTCTTCACCGAAAAGCAATGATAATTAATTTCTAATACGCACATAATTTTAGAAAAATCAGTAGTGCGTGCCTGGGTTTGAACCTCGGACCTCCCGATCGAGAGGGCAAGTTTCAATCATTAGGCTATTACTGCTCATGATGGTCATTTCCTTACTCAACTCCAACTACAGCCCAAACGGCTTGACGGATTGTAACATATGACATATAATTTTAAACGTTTCTGATGTGGGAGTGACATAGGCTATGTATTTTTTAAATATGGCGGCTATGGTCAGAGACTGAAACCAAAAAGCTATTGATTCGTTTTAAAGCAGTCGAATTCTTCTATATAATTTAATAATGTTACTTGTTTGACGTCTTTGAAGTAGTATTTATTAATTTTGTACCTATATGCTACCTCTTTTCGATAGACGGATGTGTTCACAGGAATAGCAGAGAATAAATACTTCAAATAGAAGCCCTATTTTATATGAATTTGCTACTAGATGGCCATGGGCAGTGACCATTTACCATGTATATCTTGCGTTATAATAATGAGATGTTAAATGTATTCGGATGAAAAAAGATAGCTAATATATTTTGTTTAAACGTCATTTGTCACAAATTTCAAATAGAACATTAGACCAACGACATTAGAGGTCCATCTCACTACTATTATTAATAATTCTTTTATGGGTCAATGTATACGCTTTTATAATAAACTACAATTCAAATCAGAAATTTGTCAATCAATAACTTTAAAGCATTTATTAAGATCAAGCTTAGTCGTAAAGCATATTACAAAATTTCTGATTATATAGATGATAAAACAGCTTGGGACTGAACAATACGTAATTAATAAAATGTCAAAGTGTAGCGTATCCTGCCAAACGTGCTCCTTGTTAGGCCAAATGTAGGGCAGGATACTGGAGCTAACTTTTGTTACCCATTTAAAAACAAGATGGCAAATAAAAAAATAAAAAAAAGATATACAAAGAAAAAAGACAAACCCACTGAGTTTCTTGCCGGATCTTCTCAGTTGAGGTCGTGTTCCGATCCGGTGGTAGTGTAAAAAAATATATTTAAATGTAACTGACATTTTGTAAGCGCCCCCGAAGGCTTATGCAAAATAAAGACATTTCATTCTTTCATTCATTCATTCACTATTAAATTATATTTATGGACTGAGTTCCTTCCTAATCATTTTGAATTGGTATATTATTTCTTATTCTTGAGCTTCGACCGGTATCGACACCCAACCCGGGTTTCGATAGCGGATGAAGGTCTAAGCCTGGACCTATCATCAGCCTACGTTTAGAGGCTTACGTAGCCTGTCTGTGCGGCCCGATAATGTTTGGGCAGCCGCGATAACGAGAGATGCTAATAGAAACTGGGTATTCGTATTGCGAGAAGGCCCTTATGATTGTGTTATAATGCGCCTTAGTATATTATAAGGTGATTTTCTAAGAAAATGTTTTTGGAGTGAATTTTAAATATTTGTTAAAAAAGATAAATGACAATGTTAAATTTTATTCAAGCAAACAGATGCTTGAAAACGAGTGATTTTATCTTCAACTTTAGTGTATTGCTTTTAAACTGTGGGGGTTTTACGTCTTTACAATATCTTTTTAAATAAAGTATTTTTTGGATTTGCGTAAAAAAGTAATATCTGTGTTACAATATACAGTTAATAATGTTCTATTTACTAGTTTTCATATGTTACGTATATGTCGGCGGAACACCGCATATGTACGAAAAACACGTTGCCGAAAATAATTATATTAGTTAGTTTAAAGATCTAAAATTGTGTGTTTATTAAATTAGCAACATTTAGTAATTTCTAGAGATGTTAATTTAGTCTGCCCTCCGTCAATGTGTTATTGTCACCTCACTTTTTTTTTTTATTAAAGGGCGAGCGCCCGCCGGTATGAAAAGATTCTTGTTCAACCGTCGAAGCGATCGGACCTTCTTAACTTTGAATAAATCGAAAAAGAATAACTCCTGCGTTTTACTTGAAATCTTCAAGAATGGATAGTAACGAAGACCCTGACCTTCCTGACGTCACGCCCACTTCGTTATATATTATTACAATAAATCAAGGTTTTTTTTGAAGGACGGGTGTTATAAGTTTGACGGCTCCGTATGTGTGTGTGTCTATCTGTGGAAATGTGGGTCATAAACTGATGAACCGATTTGGATGCGATTTTTTCCTTATAAAATTGGTATCCGGGTGCCAGTTTTTTAAATACGTTTTATAAAAATTGGTTCAACTACTTACTAGATATAGAGAGTGAAAGTGAGAAAATGAAAATATTTTTATATGGGGACTATAAAAAATATTTTAGGGGGTGTTATTTATATTATTTAGTGGGGTATCAATTAAAAGGGCAAAACAAATAACTTACACTAAGGTATATTTTATCAAAATCATCTTAGCCGTTTACTGGATATAGGGGGTAAAAAGAAGAACGTAAAATCTTATGTTATCAATTATATTCAAGTGGGGAATCAATTGAAAGCTAATGAATACTATAGTATTATTGATTAAAGAAATTGACCTATTGGAAATAAATAAATGAGTATAGGTGGGTAGAAACGAAATACACATAAGTATATAAGGCTATGAGAGAAGATACAAGTACGTACAAAGTTACTAAGTAAGTACAAAGTGTCCCATTTTATATATTCCTACATAGAAATCTCTAAACAAATTTGCTTCCCATCTCCTTAAATTGATCTACTCGATAGTACCATACTATGTTTTGCCCTCCGAAATACTTCAAAGTATACTACGAATACTAGGAACTATCACAAAGCAACAAATAATAAGTGTATATTCCATACATAAAATAAAAACCGTTCTGGAAATCTACATGATGCCAAGGGTGATTTTGTGAACTCGTTGTTTCGATCTCAGAGTTGCAACTTTCTTTTAATAGTGGAACGGGATTTTTTATAATATTAAAGTAGCAAACGAGCAAGTAGTCCACCTGATGGTAAGTGGTCATTGCCGCCCATGAACATCTAAGCAACTTCATATAGATCATAAGTTTTATCTGAAGTCAAACACAGATGCGTTGCTACTTCCGAGGACTGAGGTGGTCGCCTCATGTAAATGTGTGCCGGTAACCTCACCATCGAAATGCAAGAAAGAGGTGTGGCCGTGGTACTTCCTCGGTTGAACTACACTTGTGCTACCATACCCTACCTACTATCGGCTGGTAGACAATCTTGAAATAGGAACCCAGGACCAGAAAGTCAAATAAAAGTTTAAAATTAGCTGCGTTTTTTTCAATCACTTACTGGTTCAATGTCAAAAAATTCTTCATTAAAACATTTGTAATACAAAATCCTAAAAGAAACTCATACTTTATTTCATATTTCCAATTTCAGTATCTCAAGATATGAGATATAGAATCACACATTTAGATCAAGGCTTTGTTTAGTTTATAAGATAGAAAATAGATTTCATCTACATTTAAAGACAGAATGTGCACAACCCCCAGTTATTTCTTTTTATAAAGGCCACTTCGCTTCTATATCTATTTTTATATTTTATCTGCGTCTATTTTTACACGACCCGAAAGAAATCTTCACAAGAAAAAAGGGATTATAGTACAAAAACTTCCATTAAATACAAGTTAAGTATGAAAGTTAGCGATAGCGACGCGAAGTCGAAACGACCCTTATCTACAAAAATAAAAATATTAGATTGTCTGTGTTTTTTTATCTGACTGAAATAGCAAACGAGCATGCAGTCCACCCGATGGTAAGTGGTCACTGCCGCCCATGGACATCTGCAATCAACTTCATATAGAACATGGGCTCCATCTGAAGCCAATCACAGAAGCGTTGCTAATCCCGAGGACTATGATAGTCGCCTCATATAAAAGTGTGCCGGCAACCACACCCTTCCATCGAAACGCAAGAAATGCTTCACGCTAGAAATAGGTGTGGCGGTGGTACTTCCCCGGTCGAACTACACTGGTTCTACCACCTTCTTGTAATGAAAAAAATTGGTATATTTAAAAGTCATATGTTACGCTGCGTTCATGATTATGAAAATGTACATATTTTTGTAATTTTATTAATTTTACTTTGATTCACATAAGAATAGCTGTGCAGTGCAACGCATTCACTTCCGATGACACCTCTGTCCTATATGACGTTGCTTACAAATGTATATGGGTGGCACTAACCACTTACCATCAAGTGAACTTCATGCTCGTTTGTTTCAATCGGATAAAAAAACTCGTGGCCATAAAGCAATATATTCAGTGACACGTTCATAACTTTTCAAGGTAGGTATCCTCATATCACACCAAACGGTCTTAAAATTGGACATTACGTAACTTAAGCATTCGGATATATTAAGAAAAACCGGAAAAGAACTCTAAACGCAACGTTCATCCGGTTGATGGAACAATACCACTTTATTTTGCACGGCTAAGTATTTCCGTAAAAGCTCATTAACGGGACAATGCCGCTGTGTTTATTAGCTCTCACCTGATCCTTTGTTATTATAAAGGCGAAGATTTCAAAAGAACATTTTAATGTGTTTTTAACGATTTCACTTTTTAAAACTTAACGCTGTTATAAACTTTCGCGGTAACTTTTTAAGCTTAATTGGGTAAGGAAGTATAATTGTGTCTTATTCTGTTTTTGTAATGTACTTTATTTTTTGTATCTGGTTATAAAAACTTGGTTATCTTAAGCGTAAACTTTATTTCACATTGGCCCATTTTTTGCATACCTTTTTAGAGGTTTTTCTTATTTCTAGTGCTTGTAAGTCTAATATTCTTATTTAGGTATATATAGTTATAAATACCAGTTGTTCGTTTTTATAGTAGTATAAATTTTACCAAGAATGTATATAATAAGTAAAGTTAAATATTATTACCATTTTTATGATAAATCATGACTCGATGTCGGTCTCGTCTTTGATACCAGTTTCTATTTCACATGTCAATATACTACATCGCAGAGTGAGAATGAAAAAAATCAAATCCTATTTTTGACAAAATGTGTTAAAATCTTAAATTTACTCCTACTATGCTTGTCCATTTTCTAGCTAATTACAGTGACGGTTTTGATGTAGAAAGTGACATGTACCTATATCTGGGGGCACGGCAGTGCCCCCGCCAAGTCGAGCAAAAAAGCGGCACGGCCGTACCATACTTTTCTCGAAGCATATTATATGTCCCTAGCATTCATGTTTTTAATAAACTTCTCAAAAAGCAAATAATTTTATTTCTCACTAATTTCGCAATACATGCACTTTATTCTCACTGAGCTACATATTCACTCAACTCTTACCATTTACTATGTACAACACTAGTTCTGACATAAAGTGTCGAAGCTAACACCATAGAGGCTTGTGGAATAAAGAACGACAACACTAAACAGCTACACCGACCGGTGAATGACGTTTCATTAGGGCGCAGTCAATTACACGGAACGCGGGAAACGTATGCCGCCTTGTATTTCACTTTAAATTGCCTCCGTTCCGCTTCATATCATGAATGGGAAAAATGACATTAATAATACCCCAAAAAGAAAAAGTGAATATGCCGTAAATATTAATTTGCGTAAGCGTAATTTTTTGTGTTTCTGTTTTATTTCTCTGAAATGGTGAATTACGGACGTTGATTTGATTCAACTGAATGTACTGGGCCTTTTTATTAAGTTCAATTATTATTTGTTGTAAATTGGTTATATGGTATTTTATAACATCCTTAATTGTGGCGTTACAAATATGGATCATCTAAAATTATAATCAAAATAAATATTTATAAGAAAAAAATAAATCTTAAATTAAAATCTTATATTGTATTAATTAGTTTTACACCTCCCGAAGTACTAATTATTTATAGGCGATAAATAATATTTTTGAGTGGAATGTTCTCAGAACGCAGCCTTCCATTAGCCGTGTAATTAATTATTATGTAAATTACCAGCAAAGCGCTTCGAACCGAATTTCCCGGACATTTACCGTGATTTATATTTATAAAATCAATTAATATTTAACATCAAAGCTATCCGCATCCATCATTTGACTTGGAAAGCAGAGTAGCCAAGAAATTAAACAATTTTGGGCGGAACTTTAATTGCGCGAAGTGAAATTTTGAAACTCAGAAGGGTTGTTTATTTGATAAACATATTTTTATTTTTTGTTGGTAAATGAGTTTAGTATTAAGTATATTTTTGAAGATCTATATACTACAATTAAAATATAAAAACACCCACACCCACATAGGTGGTAGTGTACAAACACAAAATTTTATTCTCTACCTGCCACATTAGGGTCGTAGTAAAAGTATTTAGTAAGCACTTTGTTTTAATTAAATTTGCCAATAACATTAACAATTCTGTCAAGGGTTAGGATAGGCTCGATTTTAACCTTACCTAAATGTTAAAAAATGAAAAAATAATGATTTCGAGTCGATAACATATATCCACAAAATCCGGATTGTCAAGTATTTTATTAAATTTTAATGCCAAAGACAGTCTGGTGCAAATGACAGTCGCCATATTGGACGACCGGATGCCATGTCGTGTTCGTTCAAAAATAAAACATATAAATTTGTAATAATTAATTTTCAAACAAGTAGATGTAATATAAATTTCATTTCAATTTACCAAAAATATACGGATACATGTTAATACTTAACGGGTACTCAACGCAACGCAATATTAGTTTTAAGTCATATAGGTAATATATGAAAAAGAAAAGTACAATTACGAGGAATTCTCGATGAGTTCAATATTAAACGAGTGATATCTATCACTGTTATGCTAAATTACTTTTAATAATACGTGAAAATTTGTGATTCGTTTTTAAGATACTTGCTGCAGACGGAGGAGTATAAAATTACGCATGGTTTTAGTTGATGTGAAGAAGGATTGAACAATGCTAATATTTTTTTCATATAATTCATAAAATCAACTAAAAACACATTACACACATTTGCATTTGGCACAAACTCATCACATACATAATAAATGAAATAGAACATTCAATCAATGTCTTACTATGAAAACACATAACGTCAAAAATGTCAGATGTCTTTGTCAAAATACTCGCTTTTACTTTTAAACGCAGCTTAGCTAAATAAACTACTTTTTATCTTTAATGGGTGCGTTTAAAATAACTTTAAATTGAATACAATTTATTTAAATTAGAGGTATATTGGTGCTAAATTACGGTCGAATTTCGACCGGCGCGACGGGTGACTAGTTACTTTAAATGTAGATTTGGTTGGTAGTGCCATCTTTGAAGAATTATCAGTAAACTACATTTTGAATGAGCGCCAATTTTGAATTATTTGGTAGAAATCCGCTTCAAATAAAATGTGATCTAAATATTTGTAGTGGCTCAGAGTTGAGTCACACACATCTAGATTCTAGAGTCACGTTTAATGCGAGCAAAGCCGGGCTTTCGTCTAGTTTTTTTCCAATTCTCAAGCCAATTCAGATGTATCAGCCAATTGGGGAATTCTTAACTGCAGCTCTTAATGTTTTACAGCTGGATACGGGACTCTTTCCATAGGGATCAACACCATGTATAATATTCCATCTCTCAAATTCAGTTTTATTGACATAAAACGGCAAGTTATGGCTAAATTATTCGCACAATATTACTTTAAAATGATTATTTTATATTTACGCAAAAACCTATCCCATGTGAAATCAAATAGAAAAATGTCTGAGTTTAACGAAAAATTCCAAGTCTTTGTGTCTATGTCATCCATTTTACAAAAAGTATTGTCATTGATGTCAATTTTATTATAATAGAAGAATATACGATTTTCAGGTGATATTGTATAGTTCTCTATATTATTTGCTCAATATTCTTCAATGGAAAACTACAGTATTTATTATGCCCTAGAACATGCTAAAATGTTACTGAGTGAGCTTACTGGTTCCGTGGATTATTCTGATGGTAATATTTTTTTTCTTGTAACATGAATATATTTATAATTCTATCACCTGCGAACAAATATGAATATTTGCGCTTTTACCGCAATGAACGCCAAATATAATTTTACACAACACATAAACCAAGTACGGATGATGAACGTATACCTATTTTTTGGTTGTAACTAAATATGCAAAATCTATCAAGTGTTGCAGTATAGAATAGAACAGAATAAAAACTTGTTACACACTAGAAATAAATAAAAACATAACATAACATACAATATAGATAACCACCTTATTCCACTTGATTCCGTGCAGAAACGTGCGATCCTAATCGCTAACGAGCCAAGGATCACCGATCAGTTAGAACACAGTATTAACATCATACAGTAGTCTAACTCTGCCGTGTCGAGTTCGCGTTAGGGCTACCCGCTTAAAGTATTTTAATACATCTGTATACTTAACTTTCTTTCTTACTTATTATGTATTTTATTCAGTACATTAAGGTAAAAAACAACGCGTTCTTTTAATATTTAAGAGACTTAATAATAAATCGTACACAAATTATAGTTATAAATTTCACACTGAATAATATTTTACCAACCAAAATAAAAATTATTAACACTGGACGTGTTTATGCAGAATTAAAGCAATCAAAAACAGCCTAATATAATTTACAACTGCTCTTCGCTCCATTATTATTTAAATAAAAAGATCCACTGCTTAAAAAACGTCACATCGCCCGCTCATCACTACGGCACATTCGCTAGCTGTTGGGTACCGAGTGTATACCGAAATGGTGGCGCGTAGGTACAACTTGCGTTTCGTGCGTTTGTAAGAAGTTAGAATACTGTAGATACTAGTACTGTGGTTAGAAACTTTAAGCCTGCGGAGGGACATAGGCTCCTTCTGCGTGTCCTACCGGCTTTACAACGGTGAGTGTTCCGAGGAACTTTTTGACCTGTGGCATTCGTCACCTATTCTTCGCCGCACCACTCGCCGAGGGATGAAGTTCCATCCAAACCAACTCGTGGTGGTCCTCCATGGTTCGGTTTGCACGCTCGTTTTTGCCACGGACGTGCAAGCTGTGGAATGAGCTTCCTCCTGAGGTATTCTCGGAGCGCTATGACATGGGGATCTTCAAGAAAGGTGCGAAGAGAGCTCTCCTTCAAAGCCGGCGATGCTTTGGCAACTCCTCTGGTGTTGCAAATGTTCATAGGCGACGGCGACTACTTTCTATCAGGTAGCCCGTCTGCCTTATCGTTAGGTTAAAGTATAAAAAAAAAACTTGTAAAAGCATTTAATATATATCCAATTTAACTTTATATGGTATGGTGACGCCAGTTTCCCTTTATAATCATAACATTTATTTATGCACATATAATAAATAATCACACATAAAGCTTACATATATCGTCGACTGTAAAGGTTCTTTTAAATTAATTTAATTTCATATGCTACTGTGACGCCATTTTTCTTATAATCATATCACATACGTAACGTTATAATATGTTTTGATACGACAGCGGATGGCGTTGGCGTCGCTGAAGACGCGGCGCGTCCTGCGGAAGCGAGCGCGCCACCGGACGCGACCGACGCGCGCCTGCCCGCGCAGTGCACACCCGGCGGTGAGTAGACCACTTACGTACAGACCCCACAGTTCATATATTAATGTTGGAAGCCTAGATGGCCCTAATATCGCCGTAGGGTCTGTGGGTCGTGTGTACTATGCGCGCCACCGGACGCGCCTGCCCGCGCAGTGCACACCCAGCGGTGAGTTGATCAATACGCATATACAAGGTAATTATTATATAGACGCCTTTTTTTGACGGGGAGGAAACCCTCAAAAGGTACACCAAAGCCTTTGGAGAGACTCCGGGTTTACTCCCGTCTCCGAGACCGAGGAGGATTTAGTAAAACCTCGGTGGCCTTCCGCTGCGCTTGCAGAGAGCCCCGGGATTTCCAAAGGAATGGAGGCACCGGTGCCCCCTAGCGTGGCGCCCCTTACGGGCTCATCTCTTGGGGAACGTGTAACTGTCCCCTACGACTGTACGAAAGTACCCTTCCACCGAAACACAAGAAGAAGAAGGTTGCCCGCTCACTTTTATATGAGGCGGCCATCTTTGTTCTCGGGAGTTGCAAAGTATATATGATTGAGATCAGATAGAAGCCCTATTCTCTATGAAGTTGGTTACAGATATCCATGTGCGGCAGAAAGTACTTATCCTCAGATGAATTACATGCTCGTATGCTACTTAAATCGGATATAAAAATACCTACCTTACACACAAGTTCTGACACAAAATTCGTCTACCTTATCGTTAGGTATAATAATATAGGTTTTAATAGTTATTTTATTTATACGGTAATCTGCTAAATAATATAAACAATGATGTTATGTTTGTATTGTAAGTACTCAAAATATTAACAAAAGCTTCTTCTCTGCAAATGGTGATCTGCGCCTCAAAACCACAGGAAATCTTTGCTGAATATTCTTAAGCTAGAAGAGGTACCTTACATATTTTGTTCCGGAGTAGAAGCTGAGAGTGTAGAGAATGTAGACATGATTTTCTGTTGCTATCTATTCGCCCCTCGATTCGATATAATAAGGCTGGCCGCCCGCCAAACATTTTCACTGAGCACGTCGGCGTAAAAGTATGTTTTACCACGCGTAACTTTTGTATACATTTTTTTATTATTTTAAATGGCTCTGTTGATGTTACTGCAGCGTTTTGTGTTTTCTCTTTTGCTGAATGGAATATTTTTAGCCTGTTGGTTTACATAAGTTTGCCACAATATTTTGGCCTAATCTAATCTGCATGGTGATTGAATTTTTACTATATCTAGTGGGTTTGAACTGACCTCAATCCGCAAGTTACTGAAAATTACGTTTTGTAAAGAAATGAGATATGTTTCAAAATTTACACCAATTTATATTTACGATACACAATTCACATATACTAAGATGTAAGAGTTCTTTGGTTGAGTCCATCCGCCTTTCAACTCTTGAAGATTTTTTCCTTTTCCGTAAAAAGTATCCATCGTTAATCTATGAAACGGATATAATTTCCTCCAATCCTGGTTGCCATTAGCGTTACGAATATCAAGTTCGAAAACGCGAAGTTAAAAAACTACTGATATTGACTAAAAAAAATAAACTTTAAACATGTCAGTGGTACCATATATATGGGCAGCCTCTGTTTATAAATTAGTCTATAAAGCTCGGTGCGTCTAATTCCGAGGCAAGCTAGCAATTTATTATAGAGTTACTTGAGCGCCGATACGTACCCGGATGCTATAGTTTACGTTGAAGCAGCTGGTATCGTTAGCCCGTGAGCACTGCTTTGTGAGGTATAAAGGTATCTTGAGTTTGTTGCAAAGTTACCTACCCAAATACTATATGCTGATATACGTATTATATATACTAATAGTATACAACAAGAGTGGCAAACCTTTATGTATTGTAAATAGCACATTATGCGCCATTTTCTTCAAAAGAAATATTTGATGAGCCTGAACATGTTCAGCCATAGAAAAATGACTCACAGGTAGCTGAAAATATTGTGGGGTACCCAAAATTATGTGTGGTTTGTTATTATCATAATTAAATAGGTTTAATTATGTTTTGAGGGGAGTAATTTTTAAAGTATTTTAGACTAGCTAAACTCCACAGCTTCGCCAGCGTTATAAAATGGGAGTAAGACATTATTCCCAAAGTAAAAAGTAGCCTATATATTAATCTAAAATGTCGGCTAAATGCCTACCAAATTTTATTAAAATCGCTCCAGCCATTTAGACGTGAAGATGTAACAAACATACACACTCACAAACTTTCGCCTTTATAATATTAGTATGATTTCCTGCTTAAACAAAGACAAGATAATGTAAGACAAGATACTGTAGGTAGATAATATTCTTCTTATTAAAAAACATAATAGCAAGGAAAAAAAGTAACTGATAAATAAAGTTGAATTGATCAAAATGAAAAAAGTCAAACAGCTGAATTTCTTGCAAGGTATTTTCAGTAAAAGACTTGTTCCGATCCAGAGGTAGTGTAAGAAATAATAATTATTATAATTGATAATTTGTAAGTATCCTATGGGCGTGTTTTAACTTAACGTTAGAACATCATTTTAATAATACTATCTAATGTATTTAGGTAACTGATCTTATATTGATTTGAATCATCAATGGGTTGATGCAAGATAAAAGTAGTTTATATCATCTTATTAATATTATAACTGCGAAAGTTAATGAGGATGTTTGCATGTTTATTAATCTTTTACGCAAAAACTACAAGGTCGGAAATCGCTGAAAATTGGCATATACATAGTTTATGACTCAGTTATGACATTTTGTACTTGGTAGAACCAGTGTGGTTCCCCCGGGGTAGTACCACCGCCACATCTACTTCTAGCGTGAAGCTCTTGCGTTTCGATAGTGGTAGCCGGCACATTTTTATATGAGGCGACCATATTCAGTAGCAACGCATCTGTAATTGACTTTAGATATAACTTCATGTTCTATATGAAGTTGTTTACAGGAGTCCATGGGCGACAGTGCCCACTTACCATCAGGTGGACTGCATGCTCGTTTGCTACTTCAATTAAAAAAAAAATAGATACTCATTACCGTAGTAGAGCGAAGTAATATATTATTTAACAATACTACTTAGTTAATAAATTCGAATTATTTCCTAGTATTCCACCGAAATGTATCCATTTAAAAAAGAACTATCTACCTAATATTTGCATGGGTTCGTGGAAAATTCCGTACGTTGAAAAATCGAAATCGCTTACTCACGTTCCATTATGGAAAATAAATAAAGCGTAAAGCTGAAATTATTTCAACTCTCAAATGGAGGTGCCCCGCTCATGATTCGACATTTCAAAGAGGTGTATTTGAACAATAGTTTCAGCCGATTGTTATTTTCTATCGAGTTTTAAAATCGAATAAATCAATGTCGATTTGCGTAGACCTTACGTTGCGAATTGTTGAAATTCAATCTCTGATTCCTTTTAGCTTTCTTCAATCAGGTTTAGCGTCATTCATTGGAACGATTTATATATGCTGTGATAAAGTAATTTGATGACAGCGAAATTTGTTGTCTTCGTTTTTACGACAAAAAAAATGCTGATGGAAATTATTATAATCTTTCTATGATAATCTATTACTACATATTACTGGAAAATTAATAAATACTCGCAATAAAAGTGCCTCTAAAAATGGACAATGTCGCTGGAGTTGCAATGGTTTTGAATAACTTGAAAGGAAATCGTAATTATATTTGCCAAGTCCAAATTGGGTCTAAGACCAACTAGTTAATCACCAGCGGCGATCCATTTAAATCTCGGTTTGCCGCAAAGAAGGCTCACCATCATGGAATCGCGATTCTCATTAAATTTTCCACATGCGAAAAAGCGGTACGGGTCTGCGAAGCAAAAAACGGTCGACAATTTATTCCGGGCCGGGTTGGGCATCACTAATCGGCGTCATCAATCAGCTCTTCCCGCGCGATCGGATCAACTGACGGACACGCTTTCTCCTTACTACCCCACACCACCCTCGCATAGGGTTGTACTTAGACTTTTATTAAATACAATAATTACATCAGTTACGTCTAAATTTGAGGTAATTTTACAACAAGCATATCATAAAGTTAGTGCTGAATAAGAGTGGTTATATAGCCTTTCCATATGGTGCGAGGTAGGTAAGTGGTGTGCGAGGTCAAAGCAAGTCTACGAAGCGATGCTAAACTAAGCGTTTAAGATTCACTATGAAAATGCTACATGCGTTGCGATCTAAAGATCGTTGCAGATATATAAAACAAACGCTCGCATCCGTATCTCGAAATGTTTTATTAAAATAAATAGTTTTGTTGAAGGCATTTCTACCTGATTTGATTTTAAATACGCAACGAATTTAAAATCAAATCAGGTAGAAATGCCTTCAACAAAAATTTGAGACATTCATAGCTTAGCAACCTAGCTGACTAGCTCGTTCCCGCTTCAAATGCATCCTTTGGTTTCGAGTAATGTTAATAAAGGATAAAAAACAATATATTTTAATATTAATAATAACGTACATTTATTTATATTGAAATAAAAAAAGTATTATTTCGTTTTATAGCTTCTTGCGGCCCTACTGATTTCGTCTTTTCATTCTACTAATACCTAGTTCGCGGAGACTACGTAGGCATGAACATACGTTCAAAATTAAATCCTTGTCCAATTTGTCATTCAGCAGCCCTGTTTCGAAAGTATAATATGGTGTGGGGGTTAATACCGAATAATTAAAACTTTCGGTTTAATTGGATTGCACTGTGCGTATGTTTAGTTAGCAATCGAATTTCGGTAGATTTACATTGCCATTTAAGTTTTGACGTGGTATTGGTCTAATCTTGTTGGTCGTGGTGGTACACTTTGTAGTTAGACTCCGGAAGCATCCTTTTACCTATTTCTAATTAACGACGTTGTTAAGAACTGTTGGTTGTTTGAAAATAAGTTGTGTCTGTGGTGAGGGAGATATGCTCATCCGAGGGCCGTCTTAATGGTCATTGTAAGATGCAGCTATTCTTATAGCTTTACCATCCCTTTGTGCAATGTTGTTAAAAATAACTAGATTGGCAATATAATGTACCTTATTGTATGACAAAAGAAATATTTGAAAATATTTTAAACGCCTTAAATCTATTTTAATATGATAGAAATATTTGCATATGCACATTCACGTTACTTATAACAGTAATTATTAGCCAGCTGATTCATATCAATTCCATCAGATTGAGGCGTTTTTTCTTAGTCCTCAGTATAGCAACGCATCTGTAACCAACATTAGGTAACTTTAAAGAGGATTAATTACACATGAGTACGGATGGAAGTGGCCATTGAGATGACTACATGAAGCACGTGGACGAATAGTTGCACGTATGAGCATGGACTACCTTGATATCGGTTGCCACTACTGTATTATGTAAAAAGTCTAATTTGAAGCTTTTTTCTCTTTTTATCTGAAGTAAATTATTGTACTTTCTGTATATTACGAATATCGATCTTTTTACATATTTCGCGGACTAAATGCAAAAACGAATGTTAAAATGTTAAAACAAGAATGTTCAATTCTCGACCGATATATATTTTATGAGAGAAATCTGTGTTAGGTATGGGGGTTTGTCTATTGATTGATTCATCTACAATAAAATAAAATTGAAGTAGTATTGAGGTGTAGTGCAATATTTGTTTATACTAAAATCAATCAGTACAACCAGTTGAATGTCTTAAAAGGGAAAAACGTAAATGATAACACAGAAAGCAATCGAAAGATTCCCAAAAAGAATTCGGTATACCAAACAAGAAATGCTCGAAATATCATCCGCATAATATTTGACAAAGCATATTTACTGGGCGTCGGGATGGGTGTTTTCTGTGACAACAGAGCCCGACGGGTCCAGCGTTGAGCGTTCTGAAATATTGTGTGCCGACCGAAATTTATGTCGTTTAGATAGGTTTCAAATCAATTTTATGTGAAACAATCCTATGTTGGTTCGAGCCATGCTGACGTAGGTAATGTTTGCGCTTCGCACCCAATTGATTTACCCAAATCCGTAAATGTCACGCCTTTTAGTATCTCGATGCGGTACGGTTTGTTCTTTACACGTGATGATTGAATGTTACGTACGGTTTTCTTGTTCATATAAGTAAATAGTAAAATTGATTGATTGATTTATAAAGGTGAATAGATTGTGGCTAATTTTCATTAAATATTGTGGTAAAAAAATGGGAATCTTTAACCTTTTATAACTAAATATTTTAAGAATGATTAATAACTTTGGTTTCATGTCGCTTTGGTCTTGTTAACAATATTTCCGGTCACGGCCGACTTACATAAAATCGTTTGCAAATAATTTAAATAATTTTGTTATGAAACTGTTATTCATCTACTGTTTTATGTTCAGAAATTGCTCTAAGCTCTATCTCCTTGAAGTATTGTTTCGTGAGCAAAAAGGAAAATCTTTAAGAATTTATAGCTTTGAGGGGAAAATAATATCACAATTATTTACGACGTCGAGAAATATTTTCTGTAACATTTTTAAAGAGTCTATTTATGTATAGGAAATTTACATTATAATCAAGTTTATGCATACAGTTAATGTGTTCATATAATATACGCTCAATATACGTAATCATATACGCTTTCTATACTTACAGCTCTACACTATTGTTTGTTGATTATTTGTAACATGGGTCTTTCTTATAATATAGAGGTCGATAAGGTGCATGCAGTCCCCTTGGTGATAAGTGACAACTGTTGTCTGTATATTTTCCCTAAAGTTGGCCACTAAGAAAAGTAGGGTATATCTATATAAAGGAAAATTGACTAAACTACTGACATATCAACGCACAGCCTAAACTATTGTAATTAGAAATTAGAAGATTAGATTAGAATTTAGCACCAGGTTTCCTTTGTTTGTAAAAATTTGTTTAAGAGCTCGTCAATTTTAAATGCTAACTTTATGAAACTTAGTATTTGGCTCACTGGTTTGATGTCATGATAATCTAATTCAATATTTTCTGAAAATCAACCCCTAAAAGCGTAAAATAGGGGTTGAAAGTTTCGTTCGGAAATCCGCCAAATTTGATGCAAGCTAAATGAAAGTTGATGTTTGGCTTTGTGGTTCAATATAGACTATTAGCAAAATAGGGGGAGGCGATGGATCATATTATTGTCTATGTGAACGTAGTCGCGGGTTCTGCTAGTTACTACTGAACTACTTCTTAAAACTATGTCGAAACGCATCGGTATACAGGTGCTACTCGCTTACCAAATCCTTCACTAGAACACGCTAGCGTTTAACTCTGACACACGCAAAGAAAAATATATGATCCGGAATATATTATTTTAAATTAATATTATCGAAGAATTTATACATTTTATGTAACGGGTACTGACTATATGCGATTTTTAACCGACTTCCCAAAGGAAAGAGGTTATCTATTCGTCACGTGTATATTATTTTTTAAATTTCTTCATGCCGATATTTCGACCCAGTTGCATGGATCGTGGTCACGACGACGGAACGACCGGCGGTCGGAAAAAAATAAAAAAAACGTATATCGTGAGTAACCGTTACATAACAAAATGTAAATTAGAAGAGTGACCAGTTTTGTTACTGGATTGACGTGTTGTTTATTTTTACTTAGCTGTAACTTTTACCTAGTTATAACCAATGGTAATACCACCCACTTTTCGTATTGGGGTCCGGCATCCTCGAACTAGACTTTCCTCACATATAAAAATATGAAATTTTCAAAGAACGAATCTCTGTTTTTGAAATTGTATTTATGCGTATCAAATAATTATTACCGAATGCCAAAAGGGACAAAGAAATGATCATGATGAAAACCTATATGGCTCACAGATTTAAAATAAAAGATTGTAATGTTAACTAAAGTCTGTATATAATCTGCAGCTTGATGAATTATAGTTTATAAATTGGGAAAGCGGGGAGACCAGCAGTGGGAAAGTAAAGTGTTGATGATATTCTTATTTAATGCTGATATTTTAATGTAATGATGACTTACATTGTTTCAGAAATGGCAATACTGAAGAGCTACCTAACTCTCATGCGGAAGTACATACAATTAGTGGGATTGCAAACTTCAACAAATAACTGAAGTTTATGAAGTTGATAAAACTATGTTATATTGATATAGTATAGTAAGTGATTTATATAAAATGTGCAATAAAGCTGTTCTAAAAATATTCAATTTTTGATAACAATAAAACAAAATTAAATTTGCAGTAGACTTGCTGGTATGGACATGGACTGTAGCTGCACGTACAGTTTGCAGTTCCTCCCCTCTAGAAGTTAAAATAATTTTATGCATTGTTTTTTTGCGTTTGGTATCTTTATTCTTTGCCCTTCTCTAGACAAGTATATGTCGCTGGTCCATAAATTAACCGTTTCGCTTTGTCAACGGCTGACCACGCTCTTGTTTATTAAAATTAGACATATTTTGGGACTAAAAATCCTTGCAGTCTTTATCTAGACAGAGTCTATCTAATAAATATATGTCGTTAAAATTAATATTTTGATCTTTCCACGATTTGTCGATGGTTCCCCTTAGATTGTAAGGGAAATTTGCCCTTTGGTCCGGAATCATTTGACGGCGACTCGACTGAATGCGTGGAATGCTCCGGAAATGACATGGACGAAATGACTAGAGCGACTTCATGAAATTTTATGGCGTTTCGGATATTTTCCTCTTAAGCACGAAGATCGATTAGCGCAGTTTGTAAATATACACAGGCTCCTATATAGACACATTTTAATAGATGCCTTAGCTTGGTTGCTATCTCTTCCTATGTTGAGATGAGATTTAAGAGTAGTTTCCTGTTAGACAGGTTTTATTTTTGCCGTATATTATCAGTGTTAAGCGATTCTCTTTTTGAAGGGTGACTTGTGGGAGATATACTGATCTTAAGTTACAACATAGTCATAAAGTTTTCTGCAGTTAATGAGAGATGTTCATACATTGCATCGTAGGATAATAAGACAAATTCTGGACGTAATCTCACAAGAAGAAGTCAGAAATCACAGGCAAGCAGAAAGTTCCATTCGCTAAAGGTATCAAGGCAAAAGGATACAAAATAGTATCTTAGGACTAATTAACATGCTACGCCCCTGCTTCAATCACTTAATACTAATATGTCTTATAATATTTTTTTGCCGTTTTTTTAAGTATTAAAATATTTTAAGCTTTAATACGATTTGTATCAAAGTACAGTTGAGTTATACGGCTTAAGCCGTTTAAAGGCAGAATTTATTTACTCGTAATTCCCTTTCTTGACAGATTATGATTTAAAAAGTAAACTTGTTAATGTTATTAAAAATACTATTTTTTAAATATTTTAAAAGCCCTGACTACTTAAAAATGAATCAATCTGTTTTTGTATTAATTTAGGTGTTTAACTTAACGCTCTTTGGACTTTGCGGCAAAACAGTAACAAAAAATGTGTTATGTGTAATAGTCTACTTACAAGCTTTCATTTGATATCAATATTGTATGACATTTTTTTTTATCTGACTGAAGTAGCAAACGAGCATGCAGTCCACCTGATGGTAAGTGGTCACTGCCGCTCATGGACATCTGTAATCAACTTCATACAGAACGTAGGTTCTATCTGAAATCAATCATAGATGCGTTGCTACTCCTGAGGAATATGATGTTCGCCTCATATAAAAGTGTGCCGGCAACCACACCCTCCCATCGAAACGCAACCCTTCCATCGTAAGAAATGCTTCACGCTAGAAATAGGTGTAGCGGTGGTACTTCCCCGTTCGAACTGCACTGGTTCTACCACCTGCAAATTGCGCCCCCCCCCCCCTTTTCCCTGACCGCCGTATTTAAAAATTACGTAGCCTATGGCACAAACAACAGTTGTTTTAGATGATATTTCATAAGTTACAATCCCTCAAACCGTTTATGCTGTAGCGCGAGCCAAACAAATGGACATACAAACAAACATATATACACACACTCAAAAACATTGCCCTCTTTCTGACGCAGTCGGATAAAAACAACCCTAATTTATATACGACTAAATATAGATACATTTCGTTGGATCAATGTGTTTGATATCTTTTTATTTCACCTCGCGAAAGATGTACCGGTTCCTTTGAAGTCCCTTTGACTTATTTTATACAATGTCACCTCGTGTCCTTTGAACGCAAATTGACGTTCCGTTTGCTGTTTTCTTTGTATTGGTAATTCGTTTTGTCGTAATTTGACTAGAATACGTTTCGACGTAACTTTGTTATTATTCATGTTTTCATTGTGCTAATATAAAGGAATATTATAAAATAAAGAAAATTCTTATGATTAGCGGTACTTATGAGATGATATAGTAAGAAAATAATTCAATATTCATTTTGATATAAAATAATAGTGACAGTCTTTAATGATACAATTGAATTTTATTTAGTCTCAGACAGTTATAAGTGTTAATTTAAGTATGATTATCATTGTTAAATCTATCTTAAGTAAACATATCAAGCGGCAAATGGAGTCCACCTGATGGAACAGGTGTTCTATCTGAAGTCAATCAACACACATGATGTAGATGTAAAGTTCTAACTTCTCTAATGTTAAACTTTTTTTGCTGAAAATAACGGCGCATCGTACTTAGGACATCGTAAAAGGGACTTTAGCTCAGCCGAGAGGCATTACTCTCGTGGTCACTTAGTCTCAATATTTACGGTTATCATTCATTATATCTACTTCTTCGATCTATTCATCCTAGAGCTATTGAAGTTTCAATACAGTGGCTGTCGAAGCCAAGATGCGTCCCTGCAACTAACTTTAGGGTAGTCACAAAGCCCGTCTTAGGAATTTAGTAACAATCTAGCTCTTAATCACTCAATCTTATCACTTTTTGACCCCAACTGATATATTCAGGGCTGTGTGGTCCAACAGAAACTATTATCTATTATTTTTTGTTTTCTTTACATCAGTTGATTAAATATTTTTTTATTTTTTTATTCTTAACGAATTAAAAAACCGTTTATCGCGCGCGTTAAGTATTAAAATATATCAATCCCGCGATAATATTAGTCTAAAATCAAATATTGAATGAATTCGTTTGTTCAGTAACAAACATCCAGTTACGTTTCAAAATATTTACATCAATCTACAATTTCTTAAACGTAGTATGCATATTAAATTTCATTCAAAGCTTTCTTATTGAAATTCAGGTCTACAATACACAGCACTACAATACCCACGTCATACTGACAGAAAGACAATGTGATTCAAGGAAAATATCTGTAATTGCCTTCATCCCCGAGGTCAGGTAGGTATTTGTTGGATTTGAAAAGGTCCCGTCCTTTATTCTCGTAGCTCCTTGATTTTCCGCCTTAAACAAAAGACGTGCTCTAAATAGGCCCTTCCAGACTCTACTCTTTTGTCGCAGTACGAAATTAGGGAGGTATACAATATTATATACGAGGATCCAAGATTAAAGCGGCTTAACAATTAATGCTTAGTAACACGGACCGTTTTGTCCGCCACCGTTTCTAACGCAGTGTTTTTCCACCTTTTTCACGGCGTGATCCTCTTAGTATATGAAATATTTGGCGACCCCCTACTATTTGCTGTTTTACTAATATTTATGTCAGAAGGTATTGTTGAGAACAACATATGTATGACATAAAGTCAATTTCTTTAGGCTTTATGAGCAAGCTAAACAAATTTTGACATATGAGGTGTCGTTGGAATTGTCTGACCTGTAGGTGTGACATACGCTCAAATTTTTATGTATGGCGTCTACAAATTAATAAAAAAAGGGAAGGACGATATTTTTGCAATAAAGCACTAATATTAAATGAAAGCTAGTAATTTATCTACTGTTCCTCCGCCTTGGGTCGTTCACTCATTGCTGACTATCGTGATGCCCCTAGTCAGTGTTCTGCCTTATGTGCTTCTGCTATTTCTGGCGTTCGATGGCGCAATGTAATGTTCGGGTGATACTGGTATCTAGACGCCTCTCTCTAGGTCTCTTGCCTTGTAATTTCCTCGTTATCACTAGCTTCTCCAGGTTATTATCAGGTATTCTAGCAATGTGTCCAAAGTAGGCCAGGCTGCGCTGGAGGCATATGGTGAAGAGCCTTGTTTCACCTTCAGTTCTCAGTACTCGCTGTTAAATCTATTCAAATTACTTACCTATATATGTATCTGTCAAAATACATATGTAAGTAACATGTTTATTTTTAAAATTTAGTAAATGTTAAATATGTACATAATTAAACATTTCATTATATTTTTATAAACCTGTCAGGGGGTCACCGTTCCGCATTTTATAACCACTGCTCTAACGTATAATCCTGGGATATTATCGCCCTACATAGAAAAGCTCGCGAGATTTTTTCTTTGCTGATTGCTGACTGACATTAAAAACTCAAAGCTCATTTTTCTATTCGTGATGAACTGTAAAATGTAGTTCAATGATTAAAATATGGCGTTCACAGCGAAGCAGCATTGCAGATGAGTTGATTGCGCAGTACTCATCATGGCATCATTTATTATTACTTAGGTAAATACTAGTGATGACGAATGGCGAATGACAATTTGTCATTTGCGAATACGAATGCGAATGCGAATATTCCCTACCGGCAATCGCGAATGCTTTTTTCAGTTCTCAGTGTAGGGTGACGGAAGATCAAATTTTGGAGATCTTTTTTTGAAGTTCGATATTAAATTTGGGGACAATTTTTGCGAGACACTGCAATTCAATATCCGCAAAACATCCGCACATTTCTTATGAATGCAATCTAAAAACACGAATATTTGCAAATGCGAATGCGAATGCGAATATTCGTTACATCACTAGTAAATACCATGCAGTGTTTTGCATTGCCATGTGGTTTTGAGTGGAGCTTACAAAGGAGTTGGTCGATTTATAATTAATTAAACAATTTTCTCCTCTTTACTGGTTTAATAGTCTTTGAGGTAGCGATGCAGATTTATTGCAGATATCTTTAGTAATATAAAATAAATCGAGTATCTAATCTTTCCATGTCCTATATTTGTATCTTTGCATTTTTTTTTTAAGTGAATAGTTATAACCTCAGCCTATTTTACTCAATCGAATAGCGAGGTTTGCCTATACGATATATGCTAATTGTGAGGTCATATAAAATATCTGCAATCCATTCTATTATAGGACATGGTGTAACTACGTGCATTTTGAAAACATAGGCAGAAAGTGTGTATGGCTTTCTGCTCCTGTTTCCAATTTGATTTTAGGGTATTCTAAAAATATTATTATTACAATTTCAAACTCCAGGAACTCGGAGTGTTTTGCAGGTCTACAGTTTATCTGAATTATAAAACGAGCGTGCAATCTATTTATTCCTCTTAAAGCGACTTATCTCGAAAATATATATTGTAACAAATGGAAGACAATGTGGTTGTTTAGGCACTTATTTAAAGCTATAAAAAAAACACTTCAGTCTTGCCTAATTTATAACAGGTAAAAAGCATTAGTAAGTTGGAATATAAAACGGATCTTTAATTCTTACGTAGAAGGTCGAGTAATTTATATTTAATGGCCCAGAAGATGTTATAAGCTTCAGTAGTACAAGAAATGATGAATCGGGCCAAAGTTGGGAATTTCCTAAGTTGGGAGAATTCCGTTGGCCGCCAAGTGCGCAAAAGCGCACCCAAGTGTTTCTTTATGATGGAACTTGAGGGAATTTTTGAAATATCGATCCGAGTTTTATGTATTCATGAAGTTTGAAGCTTCACACTTAGAAATTATTCCTCGGACGGTTCTACGTTCAGCAAATTGTTTTATGTAAGTGCTCGTAAACTCTTAATATAAGGTAATGTACAATCAAGAGTAAGGATATGTGCAGACATTATAAAGTTTTTAACTGTTTTCTTAAACCCAAAAGTATAATAAAGCATATGCTTTGCATGGACATAAAAAGTACTACAGCTATTGTTGGTTTTTTAAATGTTGCTTTTTTAGTTAACAAGTTTTCAAATTTATGGAGAGTTTGTACCCTGTACGTTGTTCTCTTAATACAACGTTTACTCCTTAGTATAAATATATTTGTAGTTTAATCGTAAACATTATTAGGTACCGTTGTACTACAGTAGTAGTAAGTAATGTCTTTTTATAGGATTTATTTTTGAGTTACATTGTTTTGGGCACATCCGACAGTAAAACAAACTTACGTCAAACCTGGTTGGTAATAAACATGTATTTAGTCAAGTCAATATTGAGCAGACATGTAAATGTTGAATTTAGGCTACTGTCTTGGCGTGCACATAAAGTACACACCTCGAGTATCTGTGTACTTGTTCTTATGGGGAAGCCAACGATGATAGTAGCCTTCGGTAATGAGTGATTGCAAGTTTCAAAACTATTAACTTCAAATTTGGCAAAAATCCTTCATTCATAATACATGTATCTAAATAAATCTTAACCAAATAATGGAATCTACTTTGGAAATCCCCCATATATCATCGTGCAAATACTGCGGAAAACAAAAAGAGTACTTCCAAATTCCCAGGAGTGTACCCGTACGTAAAGGCTATCTCTATAAATATCTATTTCGTGATAGTTTATATCAGTTTAGATATATTTTGGGTAAATTCGACCGTGCGGGGTCGGTCGGGCTTTCAAAGGATTTGGTGTGGACAGCCGTGAACAAATATTTGTCACTCTCTTTGTTTCGATTCAACGTTCAGCTCTGTTTTCCATAACTATAAAGGCCATTGTGAAAATTTAAGGGTAAGACCTTGTTACAATAGGAACTCGTTACCGAAATCGCTAATGACGCGAACCAGATGTTTTTAACGGACTTCAGAACGGAATATTCAATTCAGGCTGCTTGCCTTGTTTATTTGTAGCGTCGTCGATTTTTACGTTTTTTTGATAATTGTGATCCATTTTTGAACGGAAAAAAAGTATTGTTGTTTTGTTTTTAGGGATCTATATTTTATATGAAATAAGATAAGTAATAAGTATATTTTAGTTATTGTCTTGTATCCATATCTAAAGTCAATCATAGATGCAGTGCTCCTCCCGAAGATGGTCACCTAAATTGAAAATGTGCAAGTAAATAATCCAATCAAATATAAGTCAACTTATGAAATGATTTTTGATTTTTATTACTCAAACAACGAATTGGACGCCCAAGCAGCAGCGACTTATGTGTCTATTAACTATAGGAACAAGTTAGCCATTATCACTAACAGTCAATCAATAGCTACCAAATAAAACAAAAATCTACAAATAAATTAACAAAAAAACATGCGTGCATACAAAGTACACATGTCAGAAGTGAAACTTCTTTGGCGAACTAATTTATAAATCTTGTTTATATTTATACAAATCTAAAACTTTAAATTTCCAAGATTAAGAGGAAGGGAAAAAGGAAGATAGGTTAGGAATTTAATTGTCATTAAAATAAAATAATTAACTAGTAAACGAATACACAACCAATAGGGCGAGTATTCTTTCTCGATATCCCGTATTCTCTCTCTCTCTTGTTCAATCTTTCTCACTATAGCTCTCTCCCACCTCACACTCCATAGCACTATGCGTGATACGACGTTCGCTGTCTCACTTTTTCTCTCAATCTTTCTCACTCGCTTGCTCCCTACTCTCACTCCACGGCTAGTTGCTCATGCTACGTTCGCCCTGTCTTACTCTCTCTCTCTTTTCCGACACTTCCGTTGCATACCGGCGTGACGTTTCATCTGTAAAAATTTTACCCTCATGCGCCTAAAGAAGTTTCACTTCAAAAATATTTTTAACTCTTCACACTCTATGTACATTATGACAATGTAAATATGTACTATATATTGTCAATTTAATGAAAGTCCCTTAAGACTAAAGGTCTTCTATACCCAGTAAGCGGTGTTTGCATAATAAAATTGGCTCGATTATCCGCAAATCGCTCCAAAGCCGCAAGGATCAACCACAGAGTTGTATTAATCCACAAGGTTGTATTAATCTATTAAGGCGAATGACAAATTTGACTAAACTGAGGTCTAATTGATAAGACAACGTATTATCAATTATTTCAGGCAATCGATCAGGTCAATCCCGAGGGCGACAGGCAATCAATAACAGTTTGTACTGGATATTGACACTCGTAGCACCTGTATAAGTTTACGATGCGTTGGGGATTGCTATATGATTGAATAGATCTGCTTTGTTCTATGTGGAGAAAATTAATTAAGTAGTGAAGGCCACTTGCGTATTAAGTTGATATGGCTATTTTTTTCTTTTTGAACTAAGAGACGTATGCAACATGGATACTGCCGCTTTGATTCTTTGAAAGCTTTTATTTACAAAATGTTTATGGATAAGAGGAAAGGTGAAGAGAATATTGCTTCTTTATAATTGTTACTGATATAAATAGTAATTGACTTGTATAGTCTACAAACTATTGCCTGCGTTCGTTCTGCATGTGGGTGAATATTAAAACTCTTAGGCCTACAAAAATCCTTCTAAATAGGTGTTTATATTATAAAATTCATCATTCAGAAGCCAACATTATTTTTTATGGCTTTTCTTATTAGCTTTGGTTCGATAGTGATTGGTTCGAAAGTGTTTTTTTTTATCTGATTGAAGTAGCAAACAATGGTAAGTGGTCACCGCCCATGGACATCTGTAAGCAACTTCAAACAAAATATGGGTTCTATCTGAAGTACGTCAGATGCGCTACTCCGGAGGTCTAAGATGGTCGCCTCATAACAAAGTGTGCCGGCAACCACACTCTTTCATCGAAACGCAAGAAATGCTTCACGCTGGAAATAGGTGTGGCGGTGGTACCTACTTCCCCGGTCGAACTACACTGATTATACCCCCCTGTTAAAATTTTCCTTACCCTGAAAAATTACATGTATGCTTATATATGTTTTTATGTAAATGTAGGTATATATTTTTACTATTTGCACTTGGCCAGCGACCTCATAGATCTCGCTGAGACAAAACTTGAGCCCATGAGTGGGATAATTATGTAGTTAAATGTATATTACGTACACATATCGCTCATCCAATGGAAGAATGACGTAATTACCTTTTAGTTACTTTTCAGGAGAACGTTTTAAAAGTTTGACATTTAAAAATATAATGTTATATCTCATCATTCAGATACATATTTTTATTACTTATGTACGTTACCCTTTTATCAATAATAATTTTAAATAATTTCGTATGGAAAATATAAAAATACCAATACTTACAAACGCGAACTTATGCCATTCGGCTTTTTGGTAATTATGTCGTTATTCTATTGGATGAGCGATATGCATAGGTGTACACACATAGCTTATCTCTACAAACTTTTTCCTGTTTTTGCGCGTTATCGGCAGTTCGGAAGCGACTAACGAGCGTGTCTGTGTCGCCGAATGTCGCGATGATTTATCACCTGCTTTGATTATATGTTGCAGCTAACTAATGTATTGAAGCTGTTCAATTACAGTCTAGACTGTTTATTAGACAACAACAATTTGATGTGCTTCTTAAATAATATTCAAGGCTAGCGTGAAATGGCTGGTCGATGCTCCCGCTGTTCGTAATCAGTATTTTACCTATTGAAATTACGCGATTTATTGAAACTAAGTAGGGCGTTCTTATTTAAATTTAGTAGGTAAATATAAGCTACAAAGGCTTATAGATATATTTTTCATAAACATTATATACTTATTATAATATCATATACGTTAAATGTATGAAAAAACAAATATTTAACTTTAGCGATTGCGTCAGAAGGAGGGTGAGGTTTAACGAGTGAGTGTATATTTGTCTTATCTATTAAAGCTTCTATTTTAATATCTATATATTAATACGTGAAGCAAAAACTTGTGGTGCATTTATAAGTAATATGCCGCGGAAAGATTAGTATGAATTTTTGCACGGTTGTAGTGGACGTAGAGAAGGAGTGCAGAATGTTAATATTTTTTTCAAATAATGCATATAACATTCATAAAATCAACTGAAAACACATTATACGCACTACAGTGTATTTGTCACAAACACATAAATAATAAACGAAATAGAACAATAACGTCAGAAATGACAGTGTCTTTGTCAAAATACCCGCTATTGCTTTTAAATGCGGCTTAGCGAATTAAACCTCTTTTTATATTTAACTTTTTATATTTTACATTTTATTTGAATTTGAGAAATATTCGTACTACTTTGGACAATATGAAGTTTACTTTTTTAATTTAAATTACGGGTGAATATCCACCGAAACGACGGGTGACTAGTTTTTCATAATTTTATCACTTTGCTCTCACACTTAAGCAGCCGGTTATGTAATATGTTTTTTATTTGATTTCCATACCTATTTTTTTAAGCAATGATGCCTTTTTTTTTGTTTTCGAGAGGGAAACCTTTCAAAGGTACCCGACGCCGTGGACTTCAACCGGAATCCTCCGAGCGCGCTGCCCCATCGGGCTCCTCCCAGATGGGCGGCTGGGCCCACCGCTCCGTCTAGTCTTTACGACGGTATGCGACCACACATACCGCCGTCCTTCCCGGGATTGCCTGACCGAACGGTTCGAGCTCCCACTCTAGCCGTCTGCAACCTCGGAAGCCCCTTTTAGTCGTCTCTTACGACAGACAGGGGAAACCGTAGCCGTATTCTGACTCCGAGGCTACAGGGACAAGCGATGATGCCTAGATGAACTTTTCCCTGTTTTTGCGCGTTATCGGCAGTTCCGAAGCGACTAACGAGCGTGTCCGTGTCGCCGAATGTCGCGATGATTTATCGCCTGCATCGAATACTTCATACCAATATTTAGAAACATTTTTAGTCTTATAAATCAGTTGATTCTACGACGTATAACATCCTTCTGGAATTCTACGTGAAATATTGGTTTCGGATACAAGAATTCTGTTTGAGCTTTCCTTATAAAAGTGTATTAAACGTTGCAAATACGAAACGTACGCGAAATGTATTAATTTAAAATCATATGAAATTGTTAAATATTTTTTATTGCAGAAGAAGCAAAAAATCACGCAGTCCAAGTTTGTCATAACTGCCATCCTCCATGGATGGTCCAGTTACGGTCAACCCCAGATAAGGTTAGAATCTTCCACCTCATAAGTTCCACCATGGATGCGTTGCTACCCAACTAACTGTTAGTAAGTAATATTCGTTCATATATTAGAACAGTTTATTTAATATATAAATAAATACATTGACGATTTAAGACATAATATCAAAATAAAATAGACTACAGAATTAATAGGCAGATTTTTGTCCGAGTTAAGATCGAACTAGTAACGTTTTACTAGTCGTATTGATATGAACAATTGGGAGCAAACCACATCGTGACGTAAGCGCCATATGAATCGTCAGACTATATACTGTTTTTATAAGATCGTAGTGGTAAATAACCTGGAAGTCCACCTGATAGTAAGTGGTAACTGACGCCCATGAATATCTTTAGGCAACTTGACAGAGAACATGGGTTCTATATGAAGTCAATCACAGATGCGTTGCTACGCCCGAGGACTAAGATGCTCGCCTCATATAAAAGTGAGTCAGCGACTACGAGTATTCTAAAGATATTGAAAAAATGAACGAGGGAGCATTCCCTCTAATGGTTACTGCCACTTATGCACATCTACAATCTCCTTCTTCTAGAACAATGTAATTCTGCCTGTAATCATCTTTCACTAGTAACATCGATATTTTCTTCGAGACATAATGATGGTCTCCCCAGAAACAGAAATCTTAGTAGGGCTCATTTACAGACATATCAAAGCTGTAGCGATTGCCATAAGCACCATGGTTGAGACGTTTTAAGTCTATATTTACCGCTATTTCAGAGTTATCGACAGTTTCTGAAATGTAACTAAGGCACAAGTCGGCGCCGTTTACCTGTCACAATGATTTATCTCCACCAAAATATCCGATCGCTCAGACACAGTTTTCAATTTGATACAGTCTGTGGGACTTTATTTTATACGAAAAATATTTTTGTACATGAAAACATGTCCAACATATTTCGTAGGAACATTGTTTTTGTTATCTTTTTAACGAACACGTAATTAAAACAAAAATGTATGTTACTAACATTAATAAAATTATTAAATAATTTATTCTAAAATTCCCCGAATCGTGAATTTTCTGAACATACAAATACAAGGATAAAATGTACAGAGTTACATATGTATTTACTCGTATATTTACTAAGGCGCTTAATCAGGTCGATGCTTACCTTGAATTGAATCCGAAACTCTTTGTATTAAAACAGAATAGTATATATATGTAACAACCTCTTACGTTTGGTTTTTAAACTAGTTTACCACAATCGACGACGACCGTTGGCGACATCACAACGGATTGAGCTATTTCACATACGTGATTAATTAAGATGATATAGATCTAGATATGATCTTGGATCGACTACAGATGTCATTCTGGGGTACTAGCCATTTACCACATGGACTACACGCTTCTTTGCTATCTATATATTTAGAAAAAATAAACAAACAAGATTCGCACCAATTCGCACTTAGCTAGCGCAGTGGACTATTGCCTAAAACTCTCACATTCCGAGGACCTGTGCCCAGCAGCGGGACAATAATAATTGACGATACAATATAAATAAACAAGATAATATAGGTAGTTTATTACATAAAATATGTAAGGTTTTCTGTCTTGTGTTTTATCGGATTTGCTGAGGTCCATCTAACGACGGCGATGTCGCTTGCCTGTCGGGATGATTTATCGCCTGCATTGAGTACATCCTTGATGCTCACTAGCAAGTATGTTTCTACCCTTAGTCGAGTCTATTATGTTTCCTCAAAAAACCTTTGTTATTATTTTCGCTTACACATTGCAATGTACAATTAGAGCAGTCATAGCCTAACTATTGAAACTTGCACTCTGACCGGGAGGTCCGAGGTTCAAATCCCAGTCACGGACCAATGATTTTTCTTAAATTGTGTACGTATTAGACAATAGTTATCACTGCTTCACGGTAAAGGATATTGTGAGGAAATCTACACATCCGAAAGATCTTTAAAAAAAAGTTTTTAGAGGTATGTGAAGTCTACCAATTCGCACTTGGCCAGCGTGGTCGACTATGACCTAAAACTCTCTCAAAAAGAGAAGACTCGCGCTCAGCAGTGGGACAATAATAGGTTGACGGAATTGCAATAGCACATGTACATTTTTGTTTATGGTCATAACTCGCAATGTACTTAGAAAAGATGAAGAAGAACAAAGCGGTTTTGTCGGAACGTAGTAATTTACATCTCGCGGAATTGATTTCATTTAACATGTAAGGGTACTTATGGATCGAAATATCGTGAAAAAGTCAAAATAAATCAAAAATATATGGCGAGTACCCGTTACATATAAACAGATAACGTTAACAAATCGTCGATCATGATAAAAATTGATCTCGGCTCCAAAAATTTTAACGCTACGTCCACATCCGCGTCCTCATTTCCGCGTGGCGCAGAATTTTCGATAACCGCACAGGCCACTTATTTGAGGCGAATTTGTGTAGCGACGTGTGCAAAATTGGTGGCGAAATTGGAACACAGAAATTCCCGGCTTATTCCCGTGCTCGACACGGCGTGATGAGGTGTGGCGCGGATACGTTTGTGGTGCAGATCAACGGGGAAGGAATAAATTATTCGCGTGCTCCTTGGCGTCGTGATTTTAATTATATTGGTATTGTGATTTTTTATGGAACAATTTATGGCAGAACTTATATTAGTCGACTGAGAAAGTAGCTCAGCCATAACTATTTTAACGTTCTTACGCTTCATTGGAGGGGTGTAATTAAAGTCATACCTTTTTAAAATGAAGCGACCATCTCAATAGAAATGAAATAAAAGTTTTTTAACAAAAAATATCTACCGACTACCATGTCACAAAAAAGCAAAAAATAATTTAAATTAATTTTGGTTTAGAACATAATCAGTACTTAGTACATAGTTCTGAAGTCGGCGCACATATAAGATATAGTTTCATCACCGTCATCTAGCGAAATATGTTGAGTACTTTAAATTGTTTAATAGAAAAGTTAACAAACGCACTAGTCACCCCTACGATTTTCGAACGTTCCCCTCGATTTCTCTAGAATGACATCATCAGATCCTAGTTTTCTTATTCATACCATTCCTGGAATGTCTCTTTTCCAACAAAAAAAGAATTTTTCAAATCGGTTCATAAACGAGGAAGTTATCCGCGAATAAACATAAAAAAATATATATACGGTTGAATTGAGAAACCTCCTCCTTTTTTGAAGTCGGTTAATGAAATGTCTTTATTTTGCATAGGCATATATTTTTTTATACTACCACGGCATCGGAACACGCCCTCAACTGAGAAGTTTCGGCGAGAATCTCAGTGGGTTTGTCTTTTTTCTTTGTAAATCTTTATTTTTATTGCCATATTGTTGCTTATAGATGTCCATGGGCGGACCGCTTACTATTAACACAGGTGGGCTACATGCTTGTTTGTTACTAAAATATTATAGGTATATGAGACTAAAAACTCTCATGTAAAAGTGAGCCAAGTAAGGTACTGATATAAATCAGAAATCGCTGTGCCAATGTAGAACCTCAAAGGTCTCGTCTATATTTAATCCTACGGTTTACAACCAGCAAATGGACCCAATTACTCACGTTGCTTGTTAACTAATAAATATTTAACTACACACTACACTACAGAAATGGTAGCCAGTTATTGAGAACAGTAAACGTAACAAGTTATTACGGTTGGGTCAACAAGCCCAAATCAAGCAATACGACAGACCTAGTTCTGGGATAGATCAATTGAACCTACTCATTAACGAATGTTATTAACTCTGCCAATTCGGTCCTTCTGTGAGACTTTTTTTTTATCTTATTATAGGCCAACGTTTGGCCGCGACCTTACCTGATGTTAAGTAAGATGCAGCCTAGGATGTTACACGCTTGCCTAGATAAAGCCTATTCACCCTTGTCTTAAAAACTTCTAGATTATAAGTGTCGGGGAACAACGAACGCGAGAATTGAATAGAACGAGACATTGCATAGACTTGTGTTCTTCAGTGTCCACAAGTGAATTATGAAGTGAGTTGCTGGAAAGAGATTTTAAAGAGATATAAGCCTTTATTATTATTTTAAAAAAGTACATCAAGTATACCTTAGCTCGGTTTTATCCCTGATAAGAATACTGCTTTTGATTGCCACACATTCGAATATTTTTTTTAATCTGCCTGAAGCAAACGAGCATGCAGTCCACCTGATGGTAAGTGGTCACTGCCACCCATGGACATCTGTAGCAGCTTCATATAGAACATGGGTTCTATCTGGATTCAATCACAGATGCGTTGCTACTCCTGAGGACTATGATGATATAAAAGTGTGCCGGCAACCAAACCCTTCCATCGAAACGCAAAATAGTGCTTCACGTTAGAAATAGGCTTGTCGGTGGTACTTCCCCGGTCGAACTACACTGGTTCTACCACCTGCAAAATTATTATTTTTGCCATGGAATTCATATGTGTTGCGTGCAGATCAGAATGATGCTGTCAGCTTGAGAGCTTGAGTGTTATGCAAGATCGCGAGATAATCACTATTTTGAATTGAAAAGGATGAATGAAGAAATTGTGTAATAGCGGTCCTACAAAACAATAATCAAATTAATCTTAAAATCCTCACAGAGAAACTTGAAAAATATCTCGTGAAAATTTATCATGAATAAAAAAAATCTCATTGATGCAGAGTAGTCCAGAGTACACTCTAGGATTCCAATCCCAATTGATCCATCTCCCAATTGATTACTACTAGAGCAATAGATACATATTAAATACTAAGTTCAGCGCTTCATACAACGTTCGATCAAGTTTCTAGAACAGCTTCATAAGAAGCTATACTAGAAACTTGAAAAAGAAAAACTTCTGACGCGATAGAAACTCTCGGGTTCAACAAGAATTCTCTAAAATATATGTTTGATAAGGTTTCTCATCTATTTTTAACCGACTTCCAAAAAGGAGGAGGTTATCAATTCGTCTGTATTTTTATTTTTTTTTTTTTTTTTTTTTTTATATTTGTTACCTCATTTCTCCGGACTGGGTGAACCGATTTAGATGATTTTTTTTTTATTTGAAAGGTAGTGCGTGTCATAGGGTCCCATTTTTTTTAGTATTTTTTTGACTAGGGCATCCATAAGAAAAACGCATAAGTCTTAAATTTGCATTTTCAATGTACGCGATAAATGTATGAATAACTCAATATCCCGCCAACCGATTTTGATGATTCTTTTTTTATTAGAAAGGATGTACTCCAGGGGTAGTCTGATAAGAGTTTGATAAGGTTCTAATCATAGGATCTTCAACTTTTTGGAGCAAAATAATAAAATTAGTGATAGTCGGCCGAACCTTAGCTGGAGAAGTCCAATTGAGTAAAATATAGAATAAAATTACTATGTAGGTATTTACTATGAAAAATTTGACCTTCAACTCTTCAATCCTGATGATGCAGGGGTACTGCTAGCCTGAACTATAAAAGTTGGTCGTTTGATGTTTGCGAATATATAATGAAATTGTTAAGCAAATTCATGGGACAAAAATTTGACCTTCAACTCCTCAACCCTGATGATGCAGGGGTACTTAAAGCCAAAACCATAGGAATAAGCCATTTGGTGCTTACGTATATGTTATAAGATTACTGAGCAAAAACATAAGATGAAAAATTTGACCTTCAACTCCTCAACCCTGATGATGGAGGGGTACTTCAATCCTAAACCATAGAAGTTGGCAATTTGGTGCTTACGGTTATGTAAAGAAAATACTAAGCAAAAATATAAAATCAAAAATTTGACCTTCAACTCCTCAACCCTGATGATGAAGGGGTACTTCAATCCTAAACCATAGGAGTTGGCAATTTGGTGCTTACGGTTATGTAAAAATAATACTAAGCAGAGGCACAAAATTAAAATTTTGACCTTCAACTCCTCGACCCTGATGATGAAGGGGTACTTCAATTCTAAACCATAGGAGTTGGCAATTTGGTGCTTACGGGTATGTAAAAATAATACCAAACAGAGGCACAAAATTAAAATTTTGACCTTCAACTCCTAAACCCTGATGATGCAGGGTACTGCAAGCCTGAGCCATAGAAGTTAGCCACCTGGTACTAACGTATATGTTATAAGATTACTAAGCAACAATATAAGATGAAAAATTTGACCTTCAACTCCTCAACCCTGATGATGGAGGGGTACTTCCAGAGGGGGCGCCCTGTTTGTATGAATTGTAAAAGTGTTTTATGTTTAATTTTTGTGAATATGTAGATGCACAAAGCAAACTTAGAGGCTTTATTTAAATACAAACATAAAAATATAGTCACTAAAAAGTGTAAAATAAAAACTTTTTAACAAAAAATATCTACCGACTTCCATGTCACAAAAAAGTAAAAAATAATTTAAATATATTTTGGTCTAGAACATACTCAGTACTTAGTACATAGTTCTGAAGTCGGTGCTCATATAGGACGTAGTTACCGTCGTCCAGCGAAATATGTCGAGCACCGACTTCAGGACTATGTACTAAGTACTGAGTATGTTCTAGACCAAAATATATTTAAATTATTTTTTACTTTTTTGTGACATGGAAGTCGGTAGATATTTTTTGTTAAAAAGTTTTTATTAGAACAAAGAAGGTGCAGAAAGCTTATATAAGTCTAAATAGTACAACATTAATAGAAGTCGCTACCCATAAAGATTTTAATCTAATATTTTTGTTTGTAATAGTAATTTATATATAGCATTCTTACCATTATTCATGACTATCAAACTTTTTTGGCGTGCTGATAATAGTCTTGGAAATTTAACGATGAGTGAGCGATGTCATTTTGAAGAATGGACGCGGTCGTTCGCGAATTCAAAAATTTGGCATTAAAAGTGTTGACGGGCATAAATCGTGATATCTGAATTTTAAATGGAGTAAGGAATTATTCAAATTTGCATTAAATGCATCCTTGCATTTATATAGCTACTTTTATAAAAAGAAGATTATACTATCTACCTGACGGTAGGTGGCAATATCTTCCTATGGACTTCTGCAATCATTAACCAACATCTCTTATTATTTTATCTAGCGCCGATTGATCACCGAGTTATTGCAACTCCTTTTTCATTTATAACGTTGTAATATCAAACTAGCATGAAATCCACCTAATGGTAAGTGATCACTTCCGCCCATGTGCCCATGTGCAGATGCCTCTGTAAGCAACTTTATGTAGAAGGGTTCAATGTAAAATCAATCATAGATGAGTTGTAGTAACTAAACTGGCAACCACACCCTTTTATCGAAACGCAAGAACTGCTAGAAATGGGTGTAGCACCACTCGGATCGAATCATATTCTTTTCTTTATTTCAATATTTCCGGATTTTAATGCAGTGCTAAGCGATGCTTGATTAGGATTGAGGGGCGTAGTAAGAGAGTTCTATGGTTCGATGTGTCCCGGCCACGCATATAATAAATTTCATACAATTGAATGAATAAAGATTTTTACCTCATAGCGCCACACTAAGATTTTCTCTTGTGTCGTAGTTGGACAAACATATAAACGAATACACATCTCTAGACCATTTATTTTTTTTGTTTATGAGGGGGAAACCTTCAAAAGGTACCCGATGCCGTAGGAGCAACGCCAGGTTATGTGGGATTTTACCTCACTAAAACCTCCCCGGTGGCCATCCTCAGCGCTGCGTGGAGGACTCCGGAATCTCTAGTGGAACACAACCGGACTCCTCTGAGCGCGATGATTCGGGCTTTTCCCAGTGAGCATTTGTAATCACCGCGCCTCCTGATGTTTACGACGGCGTGCGGCCGCACATGCCGTCTTCCTACCCGGGGTCGCCTGGCTAAACGGTCCGAGCTCCCACTCTTATCACCTGCAACCCCAAAAGCCCCTTTTAGTCGCCTCTTACAGGCCATACCGTAGCTCTATTATGGTCCTGGAGACCCCGAACCTAGACATGGAATCTAAATTCATCATTCAGAAACCTGTCTTGCCGAGAATCGAACCCGGAACTCATTGCATGTCCGACCTGTATGGTAACCGCTCTACCACGGGGGTAGTCAATATAAGTTAAACTGAGATCTAAACGAAAGTTAAGAATACCTTACAGTTATAACATTTCATACAGAACTTTTATTAATATCTTTAATTCTCGAGCACTCGGTGATTCGATATGAACTTCATAAATACAGGCGCCATTTCTTTCCAGAGTTTCATATCGTAAACCTGTCGGTGGCAGCTAAGGCAGTAAAATCGTGAACTATATAATAAGAGGCAGTATAAATTGTTTTATGATTTAATCATACTGGATTTACTACTGCTTAATGGTAGCTATTACTATATATTCATTCGATAGTGTATTGTAAAATTAATTGACGAACAAATTTATAAATGAGTAATAAACTCGGGCAGTGATATATATGAACACTTTTATATGAGGCAACCGTCATAGGCCTCGGGAGTAGCAACGCATCTGTGATTGACTTTAGATAGAACCCATGTTCTGTATGAAGTTGATTACAGATGTCCATGAGCGGCAGTGATCACTTACCATCAGGTGGACTGCATGCTCGTTTGCTACTTCAGTCAGACAAATAAGAGTGAAAGCCAAATGATTGTAACACGGCCTCACAATCTAGATTCTAGGTTGGAATCCCAGGCATACACCACTGAATTTTCTAAAAATTATGTGCATATTAAAAATAAATATCATTGCCTCATGGCGAAGAAAACAACGTGAAACAACTTACACACTTACGAGTTGCGGTGGGCTATAGCCTAAAACTCTCAATCTGACAGAAGATTGTGCCCACGACGGTCTAACTTTAATTCTGTGATGAAGAAAAATACCGTTGTAAATATTTGATAACTAAGCCATTTAACTATCCACATTTAACCTTGATCACCTTGTTTTTTGTAACGTACAAGTAGCAAATGAGCCTGCAGTTCAACTGAACTTAAGTAGTCTCTGCCGCCCATGGACGTCTGTAATCAACCCAGAACAATGTCTTGCTTTAGGTTGGTCACAGTTGGGCTGCTACCTCTGAGGACTAATTTGGAAAGCCTTGGATAGGTATGAGTATGTCTTCCTTGGATAGGTATGAGTATCTCATCAACCTATTATTGGCCCATTGCTGGGCACGGGTCTTCTTTCAAAATGAGAGAGTTTAAGCCATTGTCCACCGCACTGGCCACGTGCGAATTGGTGGACTTTACGTACCTCTCCTTACCACATATATACATATATATTCTACAAACTCTAAAATAAGAGAGCTTAACACAGATTTTAATAAATAGAAATAGATATGGAAATTGTGCCTCAGAGGTGTTTTACACTTTTATAAGTTTGTTCTTGTTATATTATTATTGTGCTGTACCATTCAACTATAGAAAAAGACAAAATAAAATTGAATAGAGATATTTTACGTTAATCTAATGCTAAATACTTCTTCTTTTTCTATCAGTTCACTCTTATTTCTAGCATTAAGAAGTTGTTGCGTTTTGGTGGTAAGGTGTAGTTGCCGGTTCACTTTTAAATGAGGCGAACAACTCAGACTCCGGGAGTCGCAATGCGTACAGACGCATTCTATCTGAAGTCAATTACAGAATTGACTTCAGATAGAACCTCTATATAAATTTGCTTACAGATATCCGCCATCAGTAAACGTTTGGCGTCAAGTGGGATGCATACTCGTTTGCTACGTAGTCGGACAAAAAAATGCTTAGATTATACGTCATAATATCTAATGATATTTATGAAATTTTAACAATCTTTGCTATATGTACGATATAAAAACGTAGCACTTTAAAATAGACACAAGAAAAGATAAACACTGTACTTCCAATATCCTTTCTATACAGAACCCTAAAAACAAATACAAAGTCTGGTCGTTCCGATACCTGTCTGTATAAAACTGCATAGTTTTTTCCCGTCTGAAACGGAAGAATGTTAAAGGCAAGCAAACGTGATCTGTTTTATAAACACCTACTTTCAGAATCTTTCTAAGAACTGTCGTTATACTTTTTGCTAATAAAATCGTCACGTACGATCGAACTTTTTGCTTTAGAGGAGACTTCGGGAGCGGTGAGATGCCGGTCGCTCTACAATTTTCCGGTAGGTAGATACTCCGTATTTTTGAAGACCAGTCATCATGTCCATAAATAAATGAAGTGTTTGTAATTTTAAGGTTTTCCATTTATATGGATTGTGATATCAAAATATAAGTAAAAATAGATATTTATTCTGTCTGGATGTCTAATTGACGACTTCACGGGGCGTTAGACAGTTTACTCAAAATGTGAAAGGTTGATGGCTAAATATCCTACTAAAACATCTTATATGTATAATTTGTTTCCAAAATACACACTATGTCATATACTCGTATGTGATAACATAAATATATTATTTTTAAATGGCGTTTAGAGTCCATTTCGACTGTAATATTTACCCGACCGGCAAATTCAAGAGAAGTAGACATTTCTATTAGATATTAGATAGATAACAGATATTTCTATTTTTAGTATATGTTCGCTCAATAGCAAACGAGTAACATAATCGAATTGAGGGTCGTGTATTTTTCGTCGTAATCTTCTCAGTCATATTCGTCATATTATATCAGGAATACCTAAACAAATACTTGTAGTGTAGAATTAATAAGTACTATAATATTTATGTATATGTGACTGCATTATTTTTACGTAAACATTGATTTAAACGTAAACTAGTAAAGTTGAAGAAAAATAATTAGCTAGGTTATCCACACGGCTCCGCTTGCTTTGATGACGTTTACCATTTGTTAATCCAGGTTATAAAGTTTGTTAAAATTTTTATCGAAATTCAATCAGTAGTTATTGCGTGAATGATCAACAAACTCACATACTTCTCAAAAACTTTCGCATTTACAATTTCAAAACATAAGATGAACGAAAATCGACGAAAGCAAAATGTCTATCATCGACTTCAGATTGAATCCTTGTTCTATATGAAGTTGCTTACAGATGTCCATGGGCGGCAATGACCACTTACCACCAGTTGGACCGCATACTCGTCTGCCACTTCAATCTTATGAAAAACTTCTTTCTCAAATTCTCTCAGCGTATATTAATGATCCCATCTCAAATTCACTTGCCCGATGTAAAGCAGGTACGGTCCTCCTGAGTCCTGAAGGATACCCAGTACAGTTGATATCCTCAGTAGTTCTCTAGTCACGCGCGCCACGTTTATCGTGGACACGTTCCCCGCTGCAATAAAAACTGCTCCAAAATGAAATATTTAATACGCCCGCCCCAAGCCACCCCGCTACGTTACTTATGAAATGTTGAATTATTCCTAATTCCTCTGTCTTTAGAGGTTTTTATATTTTAATAATCTGCGTCAATAAAAAAGCCAGTGATAGTAATTACTTGAAACTCGTATGCTTAATCAGTGAGCGAGATTCGAATCCTGTAGTTCTGGGATCAGAATAGAGCTGCAGTATCTCCTGCCTGTCGTAAGAGGCAACTGAGGTTGCGGGCGGCTAGAGTGGGAGCTCGAACCACCCAGCCAGCAACCCCGAGAAGGATGGCGTTATGTGTGGCTAGATGTCGTCATAAAACTTGAAATGTGCAGGGGACAGTTACACGTACAGGAGGTAGTGGTGCGTTTCATTGGAAATCCCGCGATCCTTTCCAAGTGCTGAGGTAGGCCACCGAGGAGTTAGTAGGTAAAATTCTACATCGTCCATGTAGCCTCGGGGTCAGAATAGGGCTACGGTATCCCCTGCCTGTCGTAAGAGGCGACTAAAAGTGGCTTCCGGGGTTGCAGACGGCTAGAGTGGGAGCTCGAACCGTTCGGTCAGGCAATCTCGGGAAGGACGGCGGTATGTGTGGTCGCATACCGTCGTAAAGACTAGACGAAGCGGTGGGCCCAGCCGCCCATTTGGGAGGAGCCCGATGGGGCAGCGCGCTCGGAGGATTCCGGTTGAAGTCGTTTCGAGATCCCGGAGTCCTCCTTTTCAGCGCCGAAGACGGCCACCGGGGGGTTTTAGTGCGGTAAAAATCCCACATAACCCTGCGTCGCTCCCACTGCGTCGGGTACCTTTGCAAGGTTCCCCCTCGAAAACAAAAAAAAAGGTAAAATTCTACATAAACCGGAGTCTCTTTCAAGGCTGAGGATGTATTGATATCCTCACAACTTTTGCATTAATGATATTAATGCATTAATAATTATTAATTGATGATTTTTTTCTCGTATAAGTAAAATTAATAATTCAGTGCTTCGCAAGTTCCACATAAAAACTTTAGCGTATAACTCTTTACAAGTACTTAAATAGTGAATCCGTTAATTAACTCTAATTCATAACAAGCCTACAACAAACTAAAGCTAGGCCTAGTTTTAATCCATTATACCGATGTTCTTACATAGTTCAAACGAGAATACACTAAATCAGAGCCACTCAAACTTTTCTCATCTACCGCTCACATTTGGGACTATTTTTTATTACTTTCAAATATTTATAGCATGATTTACAGCTTAATTTGAGTACACACGTTTTGTTTGGATAGCAATACATGATTAGTTTAGTGACTTTAACGTGTATCAAGTGAAAGTAGCAACTGAAAAAAATATGGACAACTACGTAGTGCGGTAATTTTTATACGTAAAACGGGCTTTCATTTTAAAAAAATATCTTGACTTTATAGTTTTTTCTAAATATCTAGGTACATTATAATCACAGATTTTAATATTGTAATGCTATTAATTACGAGTTTTATGTTTTAACCTATTTCTGAACACAAACTTGCATTTTAAACCGGGATGTTCTGATGAAAGCAATAAAATGCAACTTTATATGTAATAATTATTCGTCTTTGTAGAACCTTTTTCTGCCCCCAGCATTTACTTTGAGAAATACTGGCCTAGATAGTCAACGACCTTACATGGGCCTAATGATACAAAATTCATCATTTACGGTAGCCCGAATTAAATATGCTAAAGACGGGTCAGAATACTAATTCACTAAATTAGAGTTCATAGAAAATTACCGTCTATAAAGTCCCCGCAGAAGTCAAATGAAGGCACAACTGGTACCCTAGGCGACAAAGTTCGCAACTTAACTTGACGTAACGCAGGCTATTTTCCCTCTTACAGTATTAACATTGAGACTATTGTGGGGATATAATTTTGACAGATGACCCCATATCTGTTTCGCTGAGTATACAGTAACATGCCGGTCAAATATTAATTCAGGTCACATTTGGCCCCTCACAATGTCCGTGTTTGAGATACAACTTTGCGACCATCGAATTTAGAATGGTTTGCACTGGCCGTTGTGTATTTGACTATTTATGCAAATTAAATCTGACTTGCAAACATGACTGACATGCTATAGTGGACATGAGATTGATGTTTTCAGGGCTTGTTGGCGATATCAAAGAGCATTAGCGAGTAATGTAAATCTATTTATATCGCAAATATAGCAGACTATGAAAAATGTGAGATATGTATATGTAAAAAAAAAGTTTTACCATACCTAGGTTTTTAGGTCACGATGTTTCTTTTTACCTGCTATAGCAAGTGATAAATAATTTTATTGATATGTGTTTATTACTATTTAACGTAAAAACAATCTAAATTATCACATAACATACTTATTTTGTGGTAGGCAATAGTCTACTATTTTATATTTTAATACATACGTTCATATTGGAAAACCGAATTACACCTGGGATTCGAATTCCAAATCCCCAGCTGAGAGGCCGTATTGGTTATTAAAAATAATAGACACAGCTAGAAATCAATTAACCATAAGCTTATTTCTATTAACACAAACCATTTCCAGTACCAAATACTCGAAGCATATTACGCACGACTGCTGAAATTATGCCAAGATGAGCCCGTGACCCATTGTTCTGTCCGTGATCCTGGCATTTTTATTACGGACGATTTATTAAGACCGCCCCTTGCAATTTGTATTGTACGGAAAAATACCTCTATGTTGTTTCTAACGATAAGCTTCGCAAAACATACAACTTAGTGGCTAAGCTTTTCTAAGATAACTCTAAGATAGCTCTTCTAAGATAACACATATTATAAACATGACATGAAATTGAGTTTTTTGGAAATGATATTGAAGTATTAATAAGTATACAATTGTAGTATACAGGCCACTTGATGGTAAGTGGCCATTGCTTATTAACTTTACATGGAACACAGGTTTTGCTGAAGTTACAGATGCGTTGCCACCCTTAAGAACTAAGATAGTCATCAAGTGTGTAATCAGCTGGCAACACTCTTTCAACGAAACGCATGTTAGGTATACAACAGAAATATATGTAACGATATTGCCACCACGAACTAACTGGCTCTACCTCGCAAAAATCAAATTTATAAGTCTCAAACTGTCGAATAAATTATTAATAGTATCTCTAGGCAAAGTGTTTTTACTCCTAAGGGATACATTATAAAACTTTTATAGTGCTCATGCACATAACAATAGAAACTTTTGAGTAAAATGCCACATTTCTAAATCTGTTGGGCTAAGTTGTTCTAAGACTTAACGTTTGCGTTTTCTGCTACTTTTAATTAGTTTATCTTAGTAAGCAACTCCTCATAATTCAGATAGTAACAAACTGTTTACAACATCTATTTTAATTAGGTACGTATAATAAAATAATACTTCTATGTACACAATGTGTACACGGGTGGCTGTGGATGCAATCCATTAATATTGATTGGTTATCTTAGGTTACGTTTGGTTGCTGGATTGTATTTCGTATTACTATCTAGCACTACCTAGCATATCTCTGGTACTAGTTAGGTTTCGTAGTAGAAAGAAGAAACACTAGAACACAAAACTGAAGTATCCCTGTAGGATTATTCAAAATAAACACAAGTACTACAATTTTTTTTATTTAACTTAAATTTCCAACCTTATTTAGAAAATGGTTGAGAAACAGGTGGTAGAACCACCACCCCTATTTCCAGCGTGAAGCAGTTTATGCGTTTCGATGGAAGAGTGTTGTTGCTGGCCCACTTTTATATGAGGCGACCATCTTAGTCCTCGGAAGTAGCAAAGCATCTGTGATTGACTTCAAATAGAACCCATAGGTATGTAGTTGCTTACAGATGTTTATGGGCGGCAATGACCACTTATCATCAGGTGGACTGCATGCTCATTTCAATCAGATAAAAAAAACAATTAGGTACGAAGCTTAAGATATTTACCTTTTTATGATACCGAAGTATAAAGCAAGAATGCATTTAATCTGATCGTAAGTAGCCACTGCTATCCCTTGTACATCTGTAATCAACCCTAGACATAATAAGAATCGTACTTGGACTATCTCAAAATCCTAACTCCTATGGACTAAGTTGGAACGCTTCAGATAAGTATGTTTTCTATACCATATCCTTCGATTCGGGTTGTGTTCCTTTGGAGATCCCGGAGTCCTCTTTGTAGCGCCGAGGACGGCAACCGGGGAGGACTATGTGCGGTAAAAATCCCACATAACCCTGCGTCGCTCCCTTGGCGTCGGGAAACTTCTGAAGGTTTCCCCCTCGAAAAAAATACCATACCCTTCAGACCAAAACATAGCAACACATAACATCATTAGGCAAAAATAAACAATACGTTAAAAATGTCACATAAAAATCCCTTAGATAATTTTTAATTGCAAAGAGCGTTTTTTTAATAAGTACTCATTAAAAAAGAAATAATGAAGGATGCTCAGCGCATACAAAAGTTGAAGCACTCATAATTTCAGAACTAGCGTCTGAAACTTCATATTCATCTGTTAAAAGGGTTGTATAAAGAATAAGGGATGTATATGTGCAGCACTCACCTACTTTCTAGTTGCATTGGAGCTTCAAAGGAGTTGTGAATAAAAAGTGGGTCAACAGGGAGTTACCGTTCAGTATTATCATCGGATAATAATCTAAGATTAATACGGTATTACCACCGGTATTGTCCACCAAGTCGCACTTGGCCAGCGCGGTGGACTATGGCCTAAAACTCTCTCATTCTGGGAGAAGATCCGTGACCAGCAGTGGGACAATAATGGGTTGACGACGAATACGGTATTAAACATATTTTTGTCTTTAATTTTTAATAAAAATGAAATCTTAGTGTATTTGGGTTGATGTGGTAAATATAAGTGTATATGTATCGTAGCCATCTTTCGCCTTAATATATTTTATGGGAACCCCTTAATGTTATTGAAACTGAAAAATTAGTCAAATAACCTTAATACAATACAACAATACAATATTACGGGTTATCTTTCCAAAATTAGACTTTATATATAGATATACGTTAATGTATAATTAACAATAAGTTGTGATTTTTATCAGGTTAAAATTTTGGTTTTATACGTTTTTTAAACGAGCTTACAATCAACGTGTTAACTGGTCACGGTCGCTCATGGGGACATCTATAACTAACTTCATCTAAAACACGGTTTCTATCTAAGGTCAATCCGACCACTATTTCACCGTAACGCAAGAATTGTTTCACGTTAGAAATAGTTGATGTCTGAGCTTAGACTTAGCGTTATCTCATACTAAGCCGACCTCCAATGTGAAAGTGCCAATCTTGACAGGTACCATACCAGGATACTATACAATGCAGAGCAGAGTTATAATGTAATTGTTACTTGAAAATGATCACTCGAGTTCGTTGTTTGTTTACGTTACGTAACTTTATGAAAATTGAACAAGCTTAATGTAGCTTGTAGCATTCTCTATGAGCTGATGTTAGGCAGGACGCTAAATAAACGAAGATAGTAAATAAAACACATGTAACTTAATAATTGTATGATGCATTAATCCATATTATATTTACTATGAATTTCCTGAAGTAAACAAGTATACCGTCCACCACATGGTAGTACCAAGTCATGCCAACCATTGAAACAACAAAATATAGGAATAACCATGTAAATAAATATTCAGATAAGATTAAGTATTAAACAAGATTAATCAATACTGCATTCCTACCCCTTAAGTAATGTTCCGTTAGGATAAAAGTTATCATAAAAAAACAATTGCTACGGCCTTTAAAATACTAGTACCTAAATTCTCAGCTTTTTATCTTAATAACGGAAACAAAACGTAAAAAATGTGCCGAATATTAACCAATTTCCTTTGGAAAATCGTTAAAAAAATTGCAATAAATTCATACAAAATCCACTTCGCACTAGAGCTTCGAATCTGCGAGCGCTTGTATTCAAGTAGTCGAGTAATAAATTCTTAAGCCTTTGAGGGGCAGGTAAGACACATGGATGTTTAGATCCATTCTGACGGGAGTGTGAGCGCCTTTGATGGATATTAAAGCCTTAAGTTTGAAGTTACCCCTCGACTGTTACGTATGAATGTATTGCAAATTTATTATGACGTATAATTTAACGTTACTTTTGAGATACCATGATATTTGTAACGTATACGAAATGTATGATGTTTTCTTTATATATTTGCTAGCTTATTCCCGCGGTTCCACTCTTATTATGTTTACCATGATACTATTGGTTCAATGTGTTAATTCAAGTCATAAACTATCAGATTGCGAAATTTCAGCGAAATGTGATTTATAATTTTTGAGTGAAATAGCAATAAACACACATACATCCTCAAAAGCCTTTGAATATATAAGTTTAATCAGGATTAAGATTGACTAGGTCATGATTGAATCAGAGATTACAAACATCTAGGTGAAATTACGTGTGCCGAGTGATATATGTACAATAACATCACTCATTCAATTTACCGTGGAAGTCGTAAAAGACGAATAGTGGATGGAATCCAGGAAATAAACAGCATGTTTCATTATCACCTATCACGGTTATTATCATGCACGATAAGCGCGCTATTAGATGAAACCCCATTGAAGGGAATCTATGTCTAGTAGTGAGGCCAAAAGGTTGTTGAATGGATAAAGGGAAAGTGAATAGTCTCAGTGCTCTAAGTATGAGTTTTTACTTTTTTAAAACAACCATCCTTTACTCTTTCGCCAAACATTCATTGCAATGTATGGACGAATAAGAAAACGCAAATGTGCAATGTACATTGGAATGTATGAGCAAAACCGATAACAGTGATTGTGTTGAAGAACGCAATAAACTCATGATATGCGCACAGTTCGGCTCGTGAACAGCATGCCGAAACACAGACAATGCTTCTCTCGCTCTATGATACCATTTTTGTTCTGGTGCTCAGGGTGTGGTAAAGTAGATACAAATATATGAAGCGTTTCGACTCTGCCCTCAGTTGTAGCGACACGTTTGGAGCCAATCTTAGGTAATGCTAGTTCTATTTGGGGTGATATGTAAAGATCTATGCGTCATAGTGACCCTTTACCGTTAGTTAGAATGCTTGCTCGTATGAAAAAATAAAACAATTTCTCCTTTGATATGAGAGAGGGTACTTCTGGTTTAAAAGGCGTACGATATGAGGATAATCATATGAAAGGTTACAGCTAAGTTAAATTGTGTGTTTGTTTATAAATGTCCCTAAGGGGCTGTGACTACATAGTACAAGTATATACTACACATTGAAAACATAATTATAAAATGAAATAACTTTACAAAGTCTGAAGACATTAACTCTTATTATAACGTATATTATTTCAAAAATTGATCGTTGTGAAGCATGTATGTTATTGAAACTTACCATGACATATAGTTTGAACAATTTTCGTTCTTATTCTGTAAAAAGTACGGCTGTTCTAAGTGCCTTCGTGAGTTGAAATGACTCGCTGGAACGACAATAGCCGAGTTTGTGTAGAGAGCATAAAATTTTATTAGCTGTTCGAGATCTGCGGTCAACATGACGGTCCATCGTCGAGTTTCTAAAGTGTGTTTGTAGATACAAAGTAACAAAATAGACTTCTAATGCCGCCAATTGAATAATTATATTCATAACATATATTAACAACCGGTCTATCCGAAGTTAATTCTGAAGTGTTGCTACATCGGAGGACTAAGATGCTCGCCTCATATGAATGAGAGCCAACAGCCAAACCCTCTCTCCGAAACGCAAGAATGGCTTCAAGCTAGAATTAAGTAATTGTGATTGCGGAACCTTCTCGGTCGAACCATACTCGTTCTTCCTATCTATCCTACCTCCTTATTTTCGAGGTGGTAGAACCATTGTAGTTCGACCGGGGAAGTACCAATGCTACACCTCTAGTATGAAGCATTTCTTGCGTTTTTGCCGGCACATTTTCACATGAGGTCATAGTCCTCCGGAGTAGTAACGCATCTGTGATTAACTTCACCAGATTGAACTCATGTTCTATATGAAGTTTAATAGAGATGTCCATGGGCGGCAGTGACCACTTCCATCATGTGGTGATCATGTTATAAACCATATAAATGAGGAAAATATTTGGAGTCTATTTATTTTATTCGTCTCTAAACAAAGGTATACAAGGTGCTTCTAGACAAAGACAATGCTAATGACAGCTAGATTTCCCCAATGGCTCTAGCCGCATTTGTAGTTTGATTTGTACTCTTTTACTGTAATTCTAGCTACAATTGCTATTCTAATGTTGTGTACTTTATCACTATACCCTTCCAGAGCTCTCCTGAGACTAGTGCTACGACCTGGATTTAACTAACCGTTACTTGTTCATAACATATAAAGAGTGTATTCAATTATATGTGAAATTTGGATAGTATGTTTTGTGAGATTGAAGTACCAAAGAAACTTGCAGTCTATATTTAAGACTGAAGTGCCACAGGCATAATGTAACCAGCTACAAATAAGAAGATAGTATTACGTGAGCAATGCTTCATTGCTATATATGAGGATAAAGTCTAAATGGTTTAAGTAAATGGATGAATTTGCTTCCAATCTAGAAGACAAGGTTTGTATAGAATATAGATTTACCTACTAAAATAAGAGCACCCGAATATATCAATAAAAATAAAAATAAAAAACTTTTGAGTAAAACATTATACTGATATGAATTTAATAATTATTTACGTTTACTTGCATTTCCGTCAAATTGGGTTCAAAACATCCAAATTCCCGTGACATTTTGCTCAGCGTCAATTTATGGCGGATTTCCGAGCTGGTTTACTATACGTTATATATCAAAGTTAATCTCGCCGACCGATGATCGAAAAATGGTTAAAATAAACGGGGTTTAAAAAATAAAGGCTCGCGAGCAGGCCGTCAACGGTATCGATAAATCATGGCTGTAACGCCCCGCGAGCCCGCACCCGGTCCGCTGCGCCGCAAAAACACCCCAATCCGTCTGGACCCACCCTTGTAATCGCAAGATAATGGGCGCAGATTGAAAAATCATCCCATCTGCAGACCCGTCTAAAACAAGACCGCGATATGGTATTGGCGAAGGAAAGTGTGAAACGTAATTTGATATAAATGCCTGCGATTGTGTTGGGGTTTGTGACTAATGTTTGCTTTTTAACGATGCAAGCGTCTATTTTTGTCGTTCATATTAAAATATGATTTTATGAGGGTTTTACGGCAAAAGTTCATTTATAGACTATACAATATTCATCATCAATAGTATCTGTCGAAATGACAAAAATCTTTGGGACAAAGTTTACCACATCGAAAATATGCAAAAATAAATCGCTTCATAAACTTCAAAAACTTTTTGCTGTTCCAAAACTTTAATCTCAGTCTTGATGATGTTTTTCTGTACTAATTACATGTGATAATCATTTATAATAAGTACATAGGTTATTTCCCAGTGGATTATAATGTTTGTTTGATTAAATACAAATCACTGCACAAGAGTAACTATACTACTACCGAATAAATCAAAGCCCAAATTGGCTCAATCAACTCCACAAAAAACCAACATGCAAAACAGCATCAATTTGCAAAACCCTTGAAAGCTTATTCAGCATAAACGAATTGGCTTAATAATCTGTTCTGTTACCCTCGTGTACAGTCGCTTCGCACAATGAAGCTAGTTTTCCGACGCGTGTAAAAATAACCGAACTGCATGCAATCAGCCGCGCTCAACGATTACCTCGGAACACCAGATCTCACGTTCACCTTCTATACGTTTTTATTTACTTTTGTCTGTATTGCTGTGATTTTTTTACCAACTAGTAACCTATAGGTATATGGTTGTTTTATTACTAGCCTTTCATCTTGCCATTATTTTTTTTGTCATTATATATCGAGTAAATGTGTTAAAACATTTTTTAATTGATTACATACCTACTCCTTCATCACTTTTTTCTAATGTGATATAGGATATTAAACAATTTCAGTATTACCTAAAACTCTTTGTTTGTAAGTAGATATCAAATTAAACAATGTGCCAAACAAAGAAGTAGGTCATTTATACTTCCTCTGTAGCCGAGGAGGCGACTAAACGGGGGTAGCGGATGGCTAGAGTGGGAGCTCGCTCCGCTCAGTCAGCAACCTCGAGAAGGACGCTGGCATGTGTGTTACACGACCCATAACAGTTGAGCCTGTGAGGGGCACCGCGCTAAGCGGCACCGGTGCGTTCCATTGGAGATTCCGGGGTGCCCTGCACGCTAAGCTAAGGAAGGTCACCGAGGAGGTTTTAATGGCCTGAAATCCAACATAACCCGGAGTTTCTTGAAAAGCTTCGGTGTAGCTTTTAAGTTTCCTTCCCGATACAAAAAGAAAAGGTCTTTTTTACTCAAAAACTACAATTTTCAGAAAGTTTTACATTTATCCTAACCGTGGCTGAAAATAATAGTGATCAGCAGTGTTACCTAAATGTAAAGAGGTAAAAACTAAAACAGAAGTCCCTGTCACATAAAATCTCGAAAATAAAAATTGAGGACACAATTTCTTCGTAACAGTTATTGCAAGTCCCCGAGTGAAATACTGGCCAATATTTTTCAAAGTGGCAGAGGGGTAACTTTGCAAAGCAAAGTGTGCGACTAAGTTATATTCAACTTCGAGTCTCACTTCCAAATTCCTTTGTATGTTCCGAGTATGAGAGATATAATTTTTTGACAAGAGTAACAAGGTGAAAAGTTTGAAGGGACGATATCATCAGGTTCACAAATATAATGTGGTACAAGTTGTCTGTCCGCTTGAAATTTCGTAATACTTTAAGCAAACTTGTGGATCGAAGTTAGCAAGTTGTAGGACGAACAGGTGCTGCATCGAATACGTTTCGATATTCTCGAACGACGAACATGCATTCATAAATTTATGGATATGTAATTCCAATTTACCCGACTTCCGAAGGCAGGAAATGTTTTTTTTAAAGTTGCTTGGAAGATTGATCTACAAAATTGAAAATGTTCGTGCGCGATCTGGATAAGCGTTGCTGTGATTTAGAGCATTTAAGAGGTATTGTATCTAGATGTTCAGCCACCTTTGAGGAGTCGTCAATCTTGTGTTATATTTCTTGATTACATCCTAAACATTTCTCATGCTAGTAAAAACCTCTGTAAGAGAAGGATGGTGTTGTATTCTCTAAGTTGTTTAAAAAGGATTGCAGCCAAAATCAGCGGTGGAAAAAGCGGTTCACTTAGAGCGGCATATCTTGAGGAATAGTAAAATCAGGTTTTTCATGTTGCTTAACGTGACTTCTCTGTAGGGGGAACATTGAAACTAACGCAACCAGTATAGCAAAAACGAAGAAGCATAAATGTCATATACTATTTACCGTAAGTGATTTTTTTGCCGACAAGTTGCTAATGACACAAAAATTTTAAAGGCTATTCAGTCTCGAATAAGTTTTTTAATCGAATTTTATTACTACATACGAACGGCGAATTTTATAATTATAAGAACTTACAATGTTAAATATGGGACTTGCTAAGGAATGTTAGTATGGTGCATTGACAATAGCTTGTCCAGTCCCAGTAAGTTTATATTCTTGGTGCAACGCAGGCGAGGATGAACGAGATAACGAACCCACTGGGTACGTGCTCTTCCTGTGCCGTCTATCAAACTTTGGATTGATTATTTTATCAAATAGTTAACCGGGAACTATCAGTTGATGTACTAACTTAATGAATTTAACAATATTAAGTATTGGTAGTTTCAATGTAATGTGATTACATAAGTATTTTTTTAACATTCAATGCCAAAATAAGGTGGTGCTAAGTTTAGCGTCTCAGGCATCGTAGTAGTTTATTAGTATTTAGGATTTTTAAAACAGTTAAAGCGTTTTCGAATTCATTTCTTTCTTTGAAAAATGACTTGACTTAGTTTCCTTAGCGACAAATAAAGTCAATCTGTAGGCTGTTTAACATTTTTCGCAGGAACCAAGCTTTTTCAAATATTTAAGTTTTCTTACCTATCATTTGTTTCCCCGATACTTTTTTTAATATTTAGTTAAAGACACGTATAGGTGTTGGAACGGAAGTTCAGATACAGATGTTTGATGAGTAATTTAGTATTTGACACGATCCGAATTAATCACTATTCTTGGGAATCTGTGTGTGGCTGACTTTTCAAAAAACAGTCATGAAATCAGCAGTTTCTTGTACTCTTCCGAATCAAGATTGAATCACTGTTTCTCTTACCGTGTAATAAAACAACGCGAATATTTTTTCGCTTAAATATTGAACAGAGTTACGAAATATGTAATTCAATATATCATCATGGCTGCACGGTCATCACTACTTTGCCAACCCGACAGGACGCCGGATTTAACGTATAGTTATCTTGTGCAAGAACTGATGAATAAAACGTGCATCTTTGCGCGTATGAAGCTAACTTGGACAAAGTTCTTTTTTGGTTCGTTTTAGTTTTGAAACTTCTGTAATGTTCAAACTTTCCGCTTTCCTCCGCGGACGCTCCATTCAACCCCGGGAGGCGGAGTCATAAGACTTTATTTTCCTTCTCGCATACAGTTCATTTTAAAATGGAGCTAGAAACAAATATAAAATAACTTTCAAGGAATACGTAGGTTTTCACTTAGATACAATTAATAAGAAGTACAATATTTAATCTTATATAATAATATGTATATTTTAATGTTTATTTGTTATCTGTGTTTTCTCTACTACTCTGTCATAGAGTGTCTTTTTTAGATTATGCTGCATCTCAAGACACAGCATAATCTAAATCAGAGACGTGTGGATTATTAATATCCGTTCACTTTGTCTTAGCTGCATTAGAGAGAAAAAACAGGCGTAAGTATAAGGAAACGACTAGAAGTTTTTAGGATTACCTAACGGGATGCTAATGTGAGTTCTCTTGTAATCATACCTACTCTATGAGTAGATAGCTATACATAGATCATAGGCTATGAGCTAGGAACTATCACAGGTTAATTGGTTTAAGCGTATCTGTTTTATTTCTGTTTCTATTTAGCCAGGATATTTCTCCTTACTTTAGATTGTCCTTTATACTTTTCTCTCCTACACTTTTTTCTGTTTTAGCGAATTCTGTACAATTGTACATTACTAAATAACTATGTATGTCAGAAAAAACAGCTGTGTCCATACGGTCTTCTTCTTCTTTATATATAAAAATAAATGTTTGTCTGTATGTCCTCTATAGAATCGTAAACTATTAATTTGATCACGTGATGATCCTTAGCAAAGTTGTTATTCATAAGCTCACCAAAGTTTCTGGTGTTTTTTTTTTTTTTGATGGCGTAGCAACGTGCGCAGGGTACAAGCTAGTCTAATAATATAAAATTATTGTGTTTTAGTGTTTAAACTCCCCCGAAACGGCTTGACCGATTTTGATAAAATTTTATTTGTATATTCAGTAGGTATGAGAATAGGTTAACAACTAACTTTTACACCGCTAAATATTACGGGTGGTTCACCCCAAAATTTTAATTTCATTTTTTGAATATTTTTTTAGTTATTTTTTATGGTGTGGAATTAAAAAAATACATTTAGTCCAAATTTTTTACTCTCCTACCCACCAACCCCTATGTTAATAGCATTTTATATTTTTTAACTCCGATTCATAGCTGATCAATGGAGTCCCGTTTTGCCAAATTCCTCCACCCCTTTTATCGATGTTATTTTTCACTCCGTAAGCAGTACGGAGTATCGATAGGAGTGTTCTCCTGTTTTCGAACAAAATCTGCCATTATTATTGTTTGTACATCGATCGCACTAATGACGTTGCAATTATCATTTTCCTGTCAATCTATATACATATAAAGGAAAGTTGTGTTACTTAATCCATTTATAACTCAAGAATGCCTGTATTATTTTATTTGTTTATTTGTTATGCAGGATAAGTGTTAAAATAGAAAATAAAAAAAATGTAACGTTTATTATCTGTTAAAGGCATAGAATAAAAGATAATTTGGCTATTTAAACAGGGTACTGCAAGCCAAGCTATAAGGTTAGGAGTACATACGATGTTTAGTTTGATCTTTAACTCTTCAACACTGATAATGCAGGGTATTGCAAGTGTGAGTCATAGAAGTTAGATTTACCTGGACCATTTTGTATAGGATTGGTTAGGTTGGATTGGAACATAAAAGAAAACACAAAACTTAGCAAGCAGAGAACGAAATCGTCCTGCGAGCGGGCGCGCCCAGTTCATATAATTTATTAATATATATTATCCTAACAAAATAACCTTAATATTATATTTTTATAATTTTAAAATCTTAAGTCTAATCTTTCTTTGGCGAAACGAAGTTCGCCGCGTCAGCTAGTATAATATAAAACTAATATGAGTATTACCATTTATAACGCTTTATATTTGTGTTAAAATCGAGCGACAGTCATGTTATCGACAAGTCTTTATGTGGTTTTATTTTCTTTGCGGGTAAAAAGAAGTATGTTACTTATATGTGAGAGCGAATACACGTGAAACATTGACATGAATAACACATATTACTATAAATATAGAAATAAGATATTAGGCGTAGGTATGTCTGTGATTTCACACCACAAACAACATAAGTAAATAGAGACTCACAACTACATACCATAGTAAGTAAATAAGTAATATAACATTTTTAATTCATTTATAGGTGTGTTTTATTTATATTAATAATAATTGGCGGTACCGATTAACACAATAGAAAGACTTAATTTCATTCATAAAAATTGTATTGTAGCTCCGAGATACTCGTATTAGAGATTTGGTGTAAATTATAGCACAACGCCGATCAAGATATTACGAGATGTATCAACTGATGAGATATTCTACGATTAAAACCGGGCCTGGAAATTACATATTATTAATATTAAAAATGTGATAGTTTATGCGGATGCTTTTAGGTGGTAGAACCAGTGTAGTTCGCCTGGGGAAGTACCACCGCCACGCCTATTTCTAGCGTGAGGCAGTTCTTGCGTTCCGATGGAAGGGTGTGATTGCCGGCACACTTTTATATAAGGCGACCATTTTAGTCCTCGGGAGTAGCAACGCATGTGTAATTGACTTTAGATAGGACTTCATGTTCTATATGAAGTTGCTTACAGGAGTCCATGGGCGGTAGTTACCACTTACCATCAGGTGGACTGCATGCTCGCTTGCTACTTCAATCTTATAAAAAATGCATGTGTGTTTGTTACTCTTTTTCGCGAAAACTACCGGTCAAATTTTATAGGATACTCATTACCGTGGTAAACGTGACCGAAGTGGTCAAAGGTGCGGGAATCATAGTTTAAAATTTATTTGCACGATACAAAAAAATGTTTCTTTGTACATCTGATGTCTTTATCTGATACGAAATAATAAATACTTAGAATAAAAAAGGCGTGTAAGCTGACCATACTTCAAAATAAATATGACGGAGGGGGTGGTTCTTTGTCGCTTGTCGTATCAGGATAACCTACTGTGGGCTCTGATAGGGAATGTTAGCACGAGAATAAATTGCAGACTTGATTTTAACACACAGTATATTGCCGAATTAAACTAGTTACAATCACTGAATTAATCAAACTAAATTAAGTAGGCAAGTAATCGTAGCACTAAGAACGCGGGATGATTTTAGAGCCGTCTGCTTCGGCCGACCGTCAACGATAGACTGAGGTGTCGGCCTTTAAACTGGTACAACCCTAACTTCATCGAACGCCACTAGATGGCGCTGGCGTTCCGGTGTTGCCACAATACCGCCATTTCCGACAAATATATATTTATCACCAGCCTAATAAACCAATTATTATTTCTATATAATTTTAATCTATAACACATACTCATTACTGTGATCGAAGCGGGTAAAGCCGTGGCAATGACCTAGTATACCATATAGTATATTTACATCCTTGCAAATTATTTACTTTAATAGCATAACTGTGTCCCAGCAAGCTTGTGGGAGAAACATCGCTTCCTTCGCCAGGATAATCCTTGTTTATTTTCGTATGTTTTCCTTTCTTTATATATTTTTTTCTTTGAGCAGTTATTTGAATGACAAGTTGGGAAAATATTATAATGAAAATAATGCTACAATAATGATATTTTGTAATATTATATAATATTTGGTTAAATATAATAATACATATATATGATTTTAACACAAAACCAAAAATATATTTTTTAATAATTTGGCTCTGCCGACACATATCCATGTATGTAATCTGTTATTTTTTAGCTTCATAGATTTTAGTTATATTTTCAATCGTAGAAACTGTTTTAGATTTAAAGTTGTAAGAATAACGGAAATTTCATTTAGACGGAAGAATTTAGACAAGAATAAACAAAAATAATGATTTGTGTTTATCATCTCTTAACTGTTACTAAACTCGTTTCCAAAATCGTATAACTAGCGTCATTATCATTTTAAGTTGGCGTTTTTATATAATTTAGGTAAAATATAGGTATTATGGACTATTTTTCAAATCTTCTTTACTGACTTCTGATTTGCGCGGTCAGTCAACAAACATACACCCAACTACATACTACATAACTATAATATAAATATCAATATGGTACAGTTTTCCTCACTCATAAATTTAAGCGCAAAAACTTAAATTGGAGTCTCTGTCATCGAACACTTACACAGAATTAATTTCAGAACGGTTTAAATATTAAATTCGATCAATTTCTGCAAATTAATGAATTTAATTTCGAAAGAGTGCCAAATACGTGAAATTTATAATAAATAACGCTTTAAATAAATTAAAAAACACTCTCAGCCCTACGGTAGGATTTTCTGCTATATCCAAAAACGAATGTACAACCCTCAGATCCAGAACAAAAATCTAAATTCAATATTAAGATTTCAATATTAAGGTTTCAACTCGGAACCCGTTGAACGTTAGGTTGATATGGTAATCGCTTAGTAGTGGATAGTATTAACGGTATGTTAACGTAATTGTTGTCTCTAATGACGATTACTATTTATTGTTTCTATGCAGTAATCATAATATGAGTTTAGTGTGAATCCCGCGGGTTCAATTAACGTGAACATAGACAATGCTGTTATAAGAAAGATATAGGTAAGTATAACGGTCTCGCCTTCGAACCTAAACCACGTCGTCAACCCAATACTGGCCCACTGCTGGGCACGGGTCTTCTCTTAGAATGAGAGAATTTTAGGCCATAGTCCACCGCGCTGGCCAAGTGCGAATTGGTCCCTGTGTGAATTGGTGAAGCCAATCCACAAAGGGTACTTTTTTCTTTATTTCATGCTCATTTGCTATTTTTATCCTTATTCATATTATAAATGTAGATGTAAGTTAGTTTGTTAAGCTTTCACGCAAAATCTGTATTACATCGATTTGACTGAAATTTGCCACACACGTAGTTCAAAACTTAGATTAAGACATAGGATACACAACCGAAGAGGGCGAAGCCGCGGCAACCAGCTAGTATTATATTAAATGGTTTGAAAGACAACTTTGTTGTGAGGCGAATACAAAAAGAGTTTATTCCATTTAAACGTTGCAACGTTACTGTGATAAATCTTCATGAACTGTCATATCTCACGGTGGTATGTGACGTGCAGTTGTAAATCATTTATAGTTGGGCGTTAATTGTCACGAATAAAATTGGAAAACGTGGACTGTATTCAACTTTAAAAAATTGTAAGGTGGGAAATTCTTAAAGACCGATCGTTAACGGTAATGCACATCAAATGAAGCGCTACTAAACTGACTATTTGTGCCTCATAAAGTGACACGATGCGTTTATCTTGTCACGCATGTTTACATCCGTTTGCGTCTCCCACGGGCACGCGTGTCACTAGCACTATCGTTTCATACCGTACAAGCACACGAGCTGCGAAGAGGCCATGTTTTCTATATATAAAAAAGAACTGAGATATCAAGCCTACAGCCCAAACTACTGGATTAGAAACTTGAAATTTTGCACCAAGTTTATTTTTATAATGAAGGTGAGTACTAAGAAAAGATTTCCTGAAATTCGCTCCCTAGGAGATAAAAATGGGGGAAAAGTTTGTATTAAAGTCCACCAATTTTGATGCTACCTTAATAGAACTTAGTGTTTGGCATTGTGACTTAATATAGAGGTGATTGTTGAAAAAAAAGGAGAATGGGGGGGGGGGGCAGGATAAGGCATTCTGCTACTTTATTCATATGCAATGTGTGATATGCATGTGGGGGTACACTCGCGTGGCAGTCATACCTAACTTAGGACCAGTTGGACATCATGCTTGTTTGTTAATTTTATAAATAAAGAAGTTTGATATTTTCTACGTGCGCACAAAGTAGGTACATATCAATGATATAGACTCGATCAATTACTGCTTTTTTATCTTAACCAGATCATCTTTAGAAGGTCGTGAATATAATTTATTTCATATTTCATTTATTTATTCTTCTAAACCAAGCCTTATAGTAAGAAACTAGACGGAAATAAAAAAAACCCGACTGTTTGAATTTAATTTAACGTTTTTTTTGTATTTTGTGTCAAAATAATAATGTAAAAGTGTTATTATGCATATATATTTTAACGGTCAACTTACTAGCTTTCATTTGATACCTACATTGTTATGATAAAAAAAAAAATATTATTTATTCTTGGTATTTGCTAATGTATTGTGATATTACTTCATTCTACACACTTACACACACACACACACACACACGCACGCGCACAAACACATACTCTTATAATATTTACTTATGCGCACAATAGGCCTAATTATACTTAGTGTTGCAGTGCAATTGAATGTTATAGTCCGTATAATGTAAATCCATAATTGGCTAATTAGTTTAACATAGAAAGTATTGTATACATTAGTTACTAGCTGTGGATTTTGTAAATAAATAAATAAATAAAATTGTCCCTCTTCTATTTGAGGTTATATTTAATAATTTAACAATGTTACTTGTATTCAGTGTGAGTTGTGTGCTGCCAATCTAGGGATATGCTCCCCCATGTATATAATGTGTTGGACCAGTAACGAAGGGTCCTTCTACATAATTATTTCTTTGAAGCAAACTCGTGAGCGCACGTTGGTATGGGTTTCATTATATGCGGGTCAGACAACATCAGTACAGTTACACATCTCGTCAACTCATTATTGTACCACTGCCGGGCATGGGTCTTCTTTCACAATGAGGGGGTTACAGACCATAGTCCACCGCGCTGTCCAAGTGCAATTTTTTTTATAAGATTGAAGTAGCAATCGAACATGCAGTCCACCTGATAGTAAGTGGTCACTGTCACTTCTGTAAACAACTTCATATAGAACATGAAGTTCTATCTAAAGTCAATTACATATGTGTTGCTACTCCCGAGGACTAAGATGGTCGCCTCATATAAAAGTGTGCCGGCAACCACACCCTTCCGTCGAAACGCAAAAAATGCTTCACGCTAGAAATAGGTGTGGCGGTGGTACTTCCCCGGGCGAACTGCACCGGTTCTACCACCTACAAAATATGGCTTGCCCACATCAAGTTTAGGTCTTGCGTTTTTTACAATTTTAGTATGCATAGTAGCGTATGAACATGAACACAGTTGGAATATTTTGTTACAATTTTAGCATATGCGTTTAGTCGTATGAACATGAACCAGCTATATGCACATAAATAGCGCATGGTGCTAGCTTTTAGCTGTTATGGGCGGCAGAACGTATCAGCCGGAGGTAACAATGCGTTACGTAAAACCGTGGAAGCCTCCCTAATCTATGGGTTTGCATGCTTTTACGAGGACAGGCTTTTACTGCTATGTGATGGACTGTGTTTAGAAACGATTTTATGAAAATCCCAACAAAGGTTGTTGTTTTTGACAATTGCTGACGTTTTTTGCAGTCATGAATTTTTCGTTTTATTTTTAGAATTTCAATACAAGCAATCGTTTCGTGTTTAGCTCTCTATGGAAAGACTCGAAAAATCCTTTTCGTGAGTTTCTTATCATAATGCACGCGGAATTATACGCAATGTGTGGGTATTAATATGTCATTCGCTAATATCATTGTAAACCAATATCATGTATTTATTAATAAATTTCAATATACAAATTATAATTTGTGATATGCCTGCCGAGAACTGCAAGGTAAGTTAAAACAACTATATCTACCTACTTTACCGTAAAGCAATTCTTGCTTTTCGTTGGAATGGTGTGGTGATCAACTTACCGTTATATAAGGCGTAGATTTTAGTCCTACCAAGTGGCAATGAATCTGTGAGAGATTAATTTGTTTTATTTGGAGTTGTTGCTTACATATTAATTCAATCCTATGAAAGATTTAGGAAAAATGTTGTAAGGAGGATTCTAATCACTTTAATTTAATTGTTACTTAACATGCCCGTTAAGTTATGTACCTATTTAATAAAACATGTCATGAGAAGTTGTAACCCTTTTCAGAGGAATGAATTCCGTGACTCTTCCATAACCTGCATGTCGCAGTTTTCACTATACTTGACTGATTTGCAGAGGAGTTTATGACTTTTATAAACAGTACAAGATTTTAGGGTAGTGGCTACCAATATATCCACTATCCTATAATTATATAATGCCTCTTTACAAGAACAACGTGTTATCTTGAAAACTACATTTTTTATTGGAGGCCAAATGTTGAGTTACACAAAATAATATTCCTTAAAATGAATGGACTTACACAGACCTAATACGATCATTATAAATATTACGTGAATGACTTACCGGCAAATTAAAAAAAAAACATAATAATTAAAAAAAATAACAAAATAGATCAATTTGTAGTTGCCGCGCTGTAGTTGTAAAGACGCGATAAAAAAACACTGTTAACCGCTAACTTTTAGTTAGTAAGCTGGGCGACATGTCATAATATACATTACCATTTATAACATCACTGCCCATATTATATATTTTACTAGCGAGTTCTGAGTCGGTCTTAAAGTTATTGTAGAATTATAAAGTTGAATCTAAGATTTTAATATAAACGCGTACTCACGATACGAAGTTTAAATTTCTTTGCTGTCGGTATTTATACACAGTTGCATGGATCGTGCGAATCTGAGACATTTAAATGGGAGATGAATTTTAATATGGAATTATGGTGCGTGTGGAGCTTGATGAATTTGAACTTTCTTTTTCTGTGTCTTGAAATTGATTAAAAATAACTGTATGGATTTAATGATTGTAATTGGGTACATCCAATACACTATGTGTGCTTTACCCGACTGCTTAAGAATGGTAATTTACTGAAGTCTTTAACCCCAAATAATAAATTGTTAAATAATATTCACATGGACATCAATGTCCAATTAAACTTTAATATTAATAATATCGCAATCATACTTTCAGAATTTAACAGTATTCTTGTCTGGAAGCGCACATGATACTATTAAGTATATTTTATCTCTAATTTATATATTTATTATAATTTATTTTTACTCATTAAAAACACACCGAGTAGCTGTTTTATGACAAAACACCAACTAGGTAATTGCGCGGTAAAAATTTTAACAAGAAAGAAAATTAGACTGTAATCTTCATTTGTTTTGTACTTGTATTCTTTTTACAAAATTTTCTTTTTCTTAAAAAGAAACATGAAAAATGTGCCAGTATTAAATATAAAATTAGTAGCCACAATTAAATTAAAAAATATAACATATTTCAACAATGCTTACACAAAAATTTTAACATGAAATTATTTATTGTACTTAGTTTATAAATTGTTTCGTGTATAATCTATATATTACTGATATTGCTTTTTTAAATATCTTATATGTATTGACAATTGAAATTTATCAACTTATTGGATTTAATATGACGCTCATTATAGGTATAATTTCCAGTATTTAAGATGACTCCATCAGGAGGAAGGTAACGTATTTATGTTTGTATGTATGAATCATTCATTTACAATGTATATTTATTTTTTTTATTACGAAAGAAATTGCATTTCCCCATTATGGGGAAATGCCATTCAACTCTATCTTGGTACATTAAAATCAGTTCAGTGATTTAAGCGTAAAAGCGTAGTAAGCTAACGGACAGACAGACGGAGTTACTTTCGCATTTATAATATTAGTAGAGCGTTTTGAGTTATATGGGTTACGATACCTAAAAAAAATCTTACCGCATACCTGTGCCCCAATGAAAACGGGAAAAAAGCATTTTTTTCTATTTTGGCTTCTCCGAATATCTATCTTCTTTTAGATAATTCTCCGTTTTCAAGGCAATTCTGTAATATAAGATCTATCAATTAATTTCCGTTTTTCTCACAATTTTGGTAAAAGAAGCTAATTTGTTAGATTTAGACTTACCTATAGCCGGTTACATTAAGTACACAGATTTTTGTTTTCTTAACCGCTACATTTTAAGCATAATTTTATTTAAATAACATAATAGATAACTTATTTGATTTTGAGGGGAGATAACTTTAATCTTAAAATTCTCCATTAAGAGAATAATGGATACCTTTATCCCTTAATACAGTTGACAGAAAAGTTGTGTATTTATATTATCGGTCCGTCTGCAGTCAGCTTTAGTTCGTATCTCACAAATCCAGTTACTAGACGGCTTAAATAAATGTTCAGACATTTACATTTTGTATGTATATTTTGTTTTAACTATCCGCAACAGACGATTTTTGATAAAGGAATTGTCGCATGAGATGCGATGATGCTATAATTGTTTGTTAAATTGTGAAAGCAAATGAGAATAGGCGTATACTATACCTATTTGTTACTACAAATATTATATGATTTTAAACTAATATTATCGCAAAGTTTATATAAAATATTTTATTGTGTATCGTGTAATCACGATATCCGATTATTTTGCCAGAAATAAATTTAAAAAATCGCATATCGTGAGTACCCGTTATATAATAAAAATAAAATAACATTGAAAAATATTTTTTAGAACAAGTTTTTATTTCAATGGACTGAAAAGAGAAAAATAAACTTTGTAGTAGTCAAACCCATTCCTTTGTTGCATAGTACAATTTTCTATCATATAAATGCTTGTCGCGAGATAGTTCACTCAAAATTTACTCAAATCTAGGTTTTTTTTATAGTGTATTGTATTTTCCAGATTAAGCCCTTTCATTTGATACCCATATAAGGTGGGTTGTTCATAAATATTTAATCCGCCATTTTGTTGCGACCGCCATTTTGGATTTACACCAATAATGAATATATTTGTCATCAGAACTATACTTGTATCCAAATTTCAGCTTAATAAGACTCTGAGAAGTGGGTTAAATTAAGGTTGCAAGATTTGACCTAAACACATACCTACATACTTACCCACAAACGTTGTTAGTTAAATAAAAGCTAATAACTTTTAATAATATACTATAAATACATTACAGTTGTTGCTTTTAGTGGGACAAGTATCTAATCGTAAATCATTCGTAACTTTGTTTAAAACAAGAGTCCGGCCTAAGCTACTTTTCAAAGTATTTCTTTAATGTTTTTAATACCGTAAAATTGTTTACAGAGTGGATCCTTACAGGAGAATTGATTTATGATCAACGAAATATAGAACTCGTAATTCAAAATGAAAATGTTTTTCAAAAATTAAGTTTAACATTAAAAGCAAATTCCATTTATATTATAGCATATCCATCGCCACTTTAAACATTATTTTATATATGTACTTTTTATAAGCCTTATAACTATGTTTATTAGTATGTTGCGTAATTGTCAGTAAATTATTGGAAGTTGTCTCTTATATGTTTCAATTTGTAACAGGTAAATAAACACGGGCGGATCCAGGTTTTCCGGTTCTTGAGCTTAACCATGCCGTAGTCACATTGAATATGACAATAAGAATATAGTGAGCGAAATAAGACAAAAACACGCAAATAAAGATTCTTCTTCTTTTGAAATATTATCAAGCCGAAAAAGTACAGTGATACAGCGGACGGTGTTCGTAAGAATTAAGTTCAAAATAAGTCCGAATTAAGTACTTCGTTTTCCGTATTATATGTTGTGGGGTAGGTATGTAGGTCCTTTTGTCTGTCGTGGAAGAAGTTAACATGCACTTGATCGTAGGTTTAGACAAAAGAGAGGTGGGAGCTTGAGCTCCCATCTTCGATTTGAAATTCACATTGTCCTTTCACTGGAAATCCATACTATCCGTACTTTCATACTAATATTATAAATGTGAAAATGTGTTTCTCTGTTCCTCTTTCTCGTCAACACATAGCTATTATATGATATGATTTATATGCTGGGAAATAGGAGGACGGAGAGTGACGTAGGCTACTTTTTACCACGCTCTCTCATTCCCATGAGAATATCGATGTTTTGTTAGTTGATACATATTAGGAAGTTCCAGACGTTAATAGATGGCGTTAGTAAAATTACTTGCAAGTTCTGATCACGCTACCAAATGCTAATGTTAATTTCCTTTGACCGTGCAACCGAAGCTGCGGGTAAGAGCTAGTAAATAATAATTCAGATAAATAACAACCGTTAGTAAGTTTAGAGTAAAATCACTCACCAAATTCATTGTTTGTAGCGTAATATATGATTCAGTTTGGTAGTAATCCCTCGGGTTACACCTTTTTATATGTGGATTTTGGCAAGCGCAACATCGATTTGTTATCGGAACAACTGGGGAATAACGGGATATTTGACTGATATAAGCCGAAATTCTGCTTTTACTAACATACAATTCGAGTCTATATAATCAAAATGAATTGCTACGGGGTACGTTATAAATTCATCCAATTGAAGTAATATAATTTTATAACATTTCGACAATTAATATTACATTGGTGATGTTTTGTTATGTAAGTTAAAATATCATTTATTTAACAACTTTTTTTTTGGGTGGGGTTGCCGGCACTCTTCTATATGAGGCAACCATCTTAGTCGGGAGTAGCAACGCATCTGTGATTGACTTCAGATATAACTCATGTTCTATATAAAGTTGTTTACAGATGTTCATGGGCGGCAGTGGTCACTTACCATCAAGTGGACTGCATACTCATTTGCTGCTTCAATTAGATAAAAAATACAGTATAGGTAGTATAGGTAATGACAGAATACAAATATTTAAAAAAAAATACAAAGGACTACTTATTTAAATATGATAGATCGTCGCATGGTCAAATCTAACGTTCACAAATTTTAATACACAAATACACGCTTTCTACACTCATAGCCCCACACTAGGGTTTTTTTCCGGTGTCCTGGGTACCATGTTCACACACAAGACGAATACACAAACACCCAGACTCAGAACATGAATCTAAACTCATCATGCATATACCTGTCTGGCCGGGAATCGAAGCCGGGACCCCTTGCGCGACCGTTATGGTAACCGCTCCGCCACGCGGATCGTCAATAAATATAACATGTTTGTGGATTTCTTCTTTTCTTGCAATATATGATTCTTTTGTTATCTTTATATACACGTTTATAATTTTATTATTCTGTAAAAATAAATACTACTTGCATTTATTTTTACAAACAGTCAAAACACAAAACGATACATGACATCAAATATTGTGTCACTAATTTAGAGAACGTAATAAGCTTACTAAAAATCTTCAGATTTGTCCGACTCAAAACTCTGCATTATAATGCTTATTATTTAACAAGCCCTCGCAGAATTCAATTTACTATCGGGCAGATCATCTGATGCCGTGAGCATCTGACGCCTCGAGCACTAAACAAATTTGTCATCCGTCGGGCTTTGTATCGCTACGTTCAGATTCCATTAATAGCGGCTATATTTTACTGATTTATTAATCAGTGAACACTGATTAATTAATATGGATGTGAAACATTTGTATTGATAGAAGTTATAGTAGACGGTTATTAAGGTTATATAAGTATTTACTTGCATTTTGTGAGTAATATTTAGATTTGAACTTAAATTAGGCGTTCTAACTAAGTCTTTAAGGGTAATAATTCGTCTGCGGCTGACATCATGCAGGATACTATTTACATCAGGGGTTGATGAGATATAGCCAAGAGTGGCAGTGGCCATTTATTATTAAGTCAACTTTATACTTGTATACTACTCCTATTATATAGAAAAGTGTCATTACAATTAAGTATTTTTCACTTCTAATGATTGCAGTGCATATATAGGTTATGATAGTTAATAGTATCTGTGTGTGTTGGGCCGTGCGTTCGTGCGCGTGTATCTATTTGTGTTCGCGTTTGTGTTTGCGCGCGCGTTGCTGTTTATAATATACTAGTTGACCCGGCGAACTTTGTTCCGCCTAAAAGTCAAAAAACACTTTTTTGTGTTTATTTACTATATTATACATGCATTCGATTCTCGGCCAGACAGGTATCTGAATGATGAGTTTAGATTCATGTTCTGAGTCTGGGTGTTTGTGTGTTCGTCTTGTGTGTGTACATGGTACCCACGACACCGGAAAAATCTCTAGTTTGGGGATATGAGTGTAGAAAGCGTGTATTTGTGTTATACAATTTGTGAACGTTAGATTTGACTATGCGACGATGTATCATATTTAAATAAGTTGTCCGTTGTACATTTTTGTAGTGTTTGTATTCTGTCATTACCTATACTGCCTATAGGTACTGTATATACACACAAAAACCTTCCTCTTGAATCACTCTATCTATACTACTAAAAAAACTGCGTTAAAATCAGTAGCGTAGTTTTAAAGATCTAAGCATACATAGGGACAGAAAGCTAGAAGCTATTTTTTTATACTATGTAGTAATTATTTTTTATCCCTTGACTTTACAATTGCAAAGTCATTAATCGCAGTTAGAGCAAATTAACAAGTAAAAACACAGGAAATATAACAGGAAATATTCAGAGTACTAAAATATGTTATGACAGGATCCAATCTTTAAGCCTAGACGGTTGTCTAGTCGACATCCGCTTCGACAGCGAACAGGAAGTGAGTAGGCTTTTCAGAAAACAGCGAGTAATACGAAAGAGGAGTCGACGTCCTCTTATCTATACTAATATTATAAAGAGAAAAACTTTGTATTTTTGTATGTTTATCATGAATTAACTTAAAAACAACTGAACCGATTTTAGAAATTATTTCACCATGAGGATACTACATTATCCCTGAGCAATATAGGCTATTTTTATTACTAGATTATATAAGGCGTATTTGCTAAAAAAAATTGCTCAATTTTTTTTTATCAGTGCGATATCTATTGATAATAGAACAAAACAATGTTGTACAATATAAGAGAACATATCAATATCTACGAAAGACTTGTACACCGCCACCGCACAATGATCAGTGTACCCTTACGCAATACAGTCATCGCAATTTTTTTGGGACTACTAATAGAATAGCATCAATACCCACTGCTGACTATGACTATTGACCAAATCCCCATTACGGATAGGGGGAGGGACATGTCCAGAAGTGGTGCTCAATTGTATAAAGGTTGGATAGCTTACATTATAGTCTGCGCGAACGAAGTGGCGTCGATTCTGCTAGTATGAAGATAAAATCAAACTGACTTTGCTTAAGTATCTATTTTAGAATTATTATATACTTTATGTAGGTTTAAATAATGCAAGCTTTATATTTGATTTAAGAAAAAGGAAAGGGAAGTTTTTACTAAATATTTACTTAAATTTTAATAAGCATTTTGATTATGTAACTTGAACTTTGATTGTATAAGTATGTTTACGACATATGTGGATCATAAAAAGATATTTAATAACTATCATAAAAAGTGAAACGCAGAGGACTCCAAATTATTTTCCCACCTTAACTCATAATTATGTAAATTAATTTACATGCCCACGGCAGCGAAATCCCTGTGTATAACAATAATTCTGTAAAAACTATTTTGAATAGAACTAAGTGTATATTTTCAGGAGGCAATTTACAGAGGTTGTGTTATACAACCTCTGTAAATCTATATAGTAAGTATCTACTAGAAAACACGGTGCGTGTTTTGTAAAACGCTGTCGGTTGGCAGAACGCCAGCTCTGGCCAAAACAGCGCATTACAACAATCTGTTGTAATGCGTCAAACATGGTTACGACTATTAAAAGGAAACATCTATACATGTATAAATAATATTAAAAGGAAACATCTAAGCGCATTATATACGAATGTAATACGCTTAAATTTATCTACTTTTTACCAAAACAGTATATTCCAATAATATGTTACATTTAAGATGTACTTTATTTAAATTTGTCAACGTTAGGTCGTAACCATGTTTGACGCATTACAACGATTATATTGTGAAATAGAATAATAATATAATAAAATACTGTGAAATGAATGCGTGATGTATGCCTGAGTAATTAATTTTAATGTTTAATTTAATTAATTCAAATTACGTAATCTTTCTATGTTGGTTGTTAGTCAACTTTTCTCATTATAAATAAATAAACAATCTGTTGTAATGCGTCAAACATGGTTGCAACTATTGCAACATGTATAAATAATATTAAAAGAAAACATTTTTTTTTCTTAATAATTTAACCTAAGGATAAGGCAGACGGGCTACCTGATGGAAAGTAGTCACCGTCGCCTATGAATATTCACAACACCAGAGGAGTCGCCGATGCAGCTGTGAAGGAGAGCTCTTTTCGCACCTTTCTTGAAGAACCCCGTATCATAGCGCTCTGGGAATACCTCAGGAGGAAGCTCACATCTAAGCGTATTACATATGAATGTTATACGTATGTAGTTTTTACCAAAAGAGTATATTCCAATAATATATTACATTTAAGATGAACTTGATTTAAATTGGGCAACTAATTAAAAACAAAGAACGTTACAAAATATGAATAATACTTTTATTACTATCTGGAGAATTCTGACATTATTGTGTCTAATAAGGGTCTCCCCGCGCGTATCCGCTGTGATGTTGCAGTCCGAATTTGTTCATGTTCATATTATGTTTTATTTTTCGGGTATGGGAAAATTTAAGGAGCATTATCATTAAGATTCAATAGTAAAGCGCTTAAAGATCAAGCGCAAGCGAATCATACGAATTGATCATACTTGATATTTTGTATAATGAAAAGCACTAGAAAATTTGGCTTTACGAGTATATTGGCATCGAGCCAATAGCTCATCATTATAGATTGTTACAACAATCTGTTGTTACATACTTCGAACAACCAAAAGTTATCTCGAACTAGCTTTTTAATGACATTTATTTTCATAAATAGATGTAAACAATGTTACAAGCCAAAAAATTACTTTTATTTATTTACATTTATTAAATTTAGTAATGATTATTTATGTTATAGAGTAAGCTTGTAAATCGCCTACGTATTGGCAATACGCCAGCCGGTGGCCAACACAGCGCGTAACAACAATCTGTTGTTATTGTTGTAGTTTGCCAAGTCGTAGCGTATCATGTACTCTTTGTTTCCAGGGATTTTATAAGCGTTAACATACCTATTGACCTTAAATAATTATGAGACCTATAAAATATTGAGAGATGTTTTTTTAAAATCCATCCATCCATCATCCTTTGAAAGTCCACTGCTGGACATATCCCTCCCCTAATCTGCAACTTAATAATAATTTAACTTTTTTATAATATTATGTATTATTTCTAATTGTCCATTATCCCTTATTACTAAGTTTTAATGATTACCTTATACAGTTACTTTGTAAATTGGCTTCGTACGGGATTTTTTGATCTGTTGTTAATGTTGATTAATATATTTCCATGTACAACTTGACAATGTTCACCATTCCCTTATTACTAAGTTTTATTGATTATCGTATAGAGTGAGTTTGTTAATCACCTACGTATTGGCACTACGCCAGCCGGTAGGTATATTATGTAGGTATTACTTCAAATTATTACTAAGTTTTAGTGATTATCTTATAGAGTTACTTTGTAAATTAGCTTCGTACTGGATTCTTCGGTTGTTCGATCTGTTGTTAATCTACAATATTAATCGCCTACGCATTGGCAATACGCCAGCCGGTGGCCAACACAGCGCGTAACAACAATCTGTTGTTAATGTTGTAGTTTGCCAAGTCGTAGCGTATCATGTACTCAATTTGTCCAAGGATTTTAATAGCGTTAACATACTTATTGACCTTAAATAACTAAAATATTGAGAGATGATTGATTATATTTCCATGTGCAACTTGAAAATGTTCACCATTCACTTATTACTAAGTTTAATCGATTATCGTATAGAGTGAGTTTGTTAATCGCCTACGTATTGGCACTACGCCAGCCGGTGGCCAACACAGCGCGTAACAACAATCTGTTGTTAATGTTGTAGTTTGCCAAGTTGCGGCGAATCATGAACTAAATTTGTTCAAGGATTTTTTAAGCGTAATCTACTGATCTTAAATAATCTCTTTCTTAAATATTGAGAGATGCTTGACATTATTATTATGTATTCGATGAAAATGAATTTTTTTACTGATTACTTTAGATTTAATCATAATTTGTCGTTTTAATAATATATTTAGGGGACATGTTTGAAATGAGTATATATTAGTTGAAAATATTCTTCATCCGCTTATACTCGTAACTGACTTAGAAAAATTCTGATAATATAAACTAGATCTTATTATTCAAAATAGAAAATAAAATTCAGAGGACGGGCTAATGTCAATTATGAGTCGCAGAATTCCATGATGACAACCCTTTACGTAGAAAAGAGCACTTATTGTACGTTTTTGTGACAACACACTGCAGCTGCCTCTAAGTTATTTAATCCGTTAGTTATTAATGTAAATACAGATATTGTGCGATGATGCGATAATGTAACGATACAATGTACGATGGTATTTATAATATACCAGTTTATAAATATTTCTTCATCTTCTAAAGAAGTCAAAAATGCTGCTCATTTGGTCCGTGAGCATGCGCCCGTGAGCATCATTCACCGCCGACTATTTCTTAAATATAAGTCAAGATTGGTATGAACCATTTACAATAATAATATTATTAATTATTATTATTATTTATTTAAGTAACCAGACACATAATTATATTTAGCTCGCGTAGAATGTTTAATTTATATTTGTGATTCCCTGTTTATGCCATATGCGTGCAATTTTCTATAATTTTAAACAATATCCTACTATTAATTTATTTAAAATACTAAGTAACTTATGTAACTATATATACCTACACAGAGTTTTAAATTTAGTCCATTTTATATATTTGTTCCCTTATTTACTTTACATCAAGAGTAAAATAACATCAATTTTCCTTTACCCAAAGTGTTTGTCGATTTCTGGGCATCAAAGCTACGTTCGACGATTGCCGCGCGCGTGACGAGCATGTCGACAATGCTCAGAGTTACTATTCTGGAAAACGAACACATTTTTTTATTCTACAAGGTAGAACCAGAATTATTCGGCCGGTTAAGAATAACCACCATACCTGGTCTTACTGTAAGATGGTAGAACCAGTCTTGTTTGAACAGAGAAGGAACGCCACACCGTTAAGCCTTGAAACAATAATTACTTACGTTTTTTCTCATTATGAAAAGTAAACTGTCACTGGACTGCACGCTCATTTTCTTTTTTTAATTATAAAATAAATCAATGAAACTCACATAATGTTATATGCATGAAATGTCAGAAATCACGTCATATTAGGTAGGTCACGGAATTTATATTGTAACGCAGATTTAGTACATTTAATATGAGATTATTGTTTCTTCGAAACAAGCTATGTCCTTGTTTTTATAAAATTAAAGTAGAAATCGAGTAAGCAGTAGCCACTTGTCATCAGGTGCACTGCACGATCGTTTGTTACTTAAATCTTATAAAGGGAAAAGAAGTAAGTGCCAATGCCGCCCATGGACATCTGTAAGCATTTCACATATAACATAGGTTCTATCTAATCTAATCATAGGTGCTACTCCTGAGGACTATGACGGTCACCTCACATAAAAATATGCCGGCAACCTCATCCTTCCATAAAATGGCAAGAACTGCTTCACGATAGAATAAGAGGGGCGGTGGTACCTCCCCGGTCGAACTGGTTCTTCCACCTGGTAAAAGTAGATTGATAGTTTTGGTAAAGTTGGAAAATTAAATGCAATGTATATTTCAATATGAGCGAAAACAACACAAAATTTTGTTTTATGAAACAATATAGTCGTATTAAGGAAATAACATCGTATAGTGAGATTTTTACACGATCTTACAGAATAGTCATCTAGGTATTGAGATGAGTTTGCTGTTATCCTGTTTTACTAAGGCGACGGATTCAAATAGCTTTCTATAGGTTTTATCTTAGGGTGATTTTTTGTTACAAAAACTTGAAAAATGTTCGTTTTGTCGACACAAGGGCTGTTGACGTATTTTTTTGCTATCAAAATTGTGTTTATACACAAGAGTTCCGTGCTATATTTAACTCTATTTACAATTACTTGAAACATACAATTACCTATGGCAGCGACAAAATACCTCTTACCAAACACTAGTTATATGTAAACCGCATTACTACAACTTCTTTTAGGTAAGTTGTGGTAACTGTCCACGCATCTAACGAGACGTGCAGCGCGGCGGCGGGGACGAGGCCAAGGACCGCGCGACGGGGGCATCGACCTCACCGGCGATCCAGCGGCCAGTGCGCGACGAGACCTCAGCGCGGGCGCATGTTCAATTTATTCGCATTTTTACCTACGATTATATTCATTCATTATAACGATCGTATTGAAGCCGCCTTTCGTTTTATTTGCACTACACCGGAGCATCGCCAAGCCTCAACAGTTTGGTCCTTCGACGAAAAAAGAAATCAGCTGGCCGTGGATTGAAGTCTACTAAAACTTCGGAGCGACGTGGCCGGACTTTGACCCCGTGGGAATTTTATAGTTCGCAAACCGCACATCACGAGCATTCAGAAGAGGAATCAAGAACGACGAACGACTGGATTCAGGATAAGGGCTGACATTCGTGAGATCGTTCCAATATTTTTTCCTTGCCTTTTAGAATCCCAAAAAAAAAATTATTCCTATTTTTTCTTCTTATGTGCTTTCTACAATTCATTCATATTTAATTCGCTATTTCAATCAATTCTTTAAATATTATTCTGACCACGCCACGCATTATATTTTTGCAATGCAATCTTCGCTTGCCGTTACGTTGACCTTGACCGGTCAATAACCGTCCCCTCCGGTGCGTGCGCGACGAGACCTCAGCGCGGGCGCACGTTCAATTTATTCGCATTTTTACCTACGATTATATTCAATCATTATAACGATCGTATTGAAGCCGCCTTTCGTTTTATTTGCACTACACCGGAGCATCGCATAGCCTCAACAGTTTGGTCCTTCGAGCCGGATAATAATCATTTAAATCTTTGCAATTATAAACCTAATATTTCATCAAAAACTCTAGGAATCTATTGGTCGTGTGATTCGGATATACTATCATTTTCAATTAATATAGATAAGTCAGAAAAAATAACTAAGCGTCATATTCTCTCTGTTATTAGCCAAATTTTTGACCCGTTAGGATTAATTACTCCATGCATCATTGAAGCAAAATTAATTATGCAAAAGTTATGGATTGCAAAGTGTGAATGGGACGACGTTGTTTCTGCAGAAATAGAACGGCTATGGTTAGATTTTTCAAATACATTGCCATATTTAAATAATTTAAAAATTCCACGCTGGATTTCATGTAAAGACTCCAACACACATGAAATTCATGTTTTCACCGACGCTTCAGAAAAGGCGTACGGTGCTTGTTTATATATAAGATCAACAGATAGCAGTGGAAATATTGCGGTACGCTTACTTATCTCCAAGAGCCGTGTAGCACCAATTAAGCCCACTACCGTTCCGCGTCTAGAACTAAGCGGAGCGCTTTTAGGAGCAAGACTGTGTACTAAGGTAAAGGAATCTATTACTATACCTATACAAACATGTCACTTTTGGTGTGATTCCACGATCGTTCTTGGTTGGCTAAATACATCCGTTAGTCAACTAAAGAAATTTGTTTCAAATCGTGTGAACGAGATACAAGAAAGTACATCAGGTAACACATGGAGCTATGTACCGTCCAAAGACAACCCGGCGGATTTTGTTTCTCGAGGCCTGAAGGCTGATCTCATCAGCGATTGTAATTTGTGGTGGACTGGACCATCATTTTTGTTGTCCGATCAATCTCTCTGGCCTGTTTTACCCAACACCTCAATGAAACAAGATCTACCAGAAGTTGTTTCAAGTCATTCACTAATTAATTCAAATGATTCTGCATGCGATTCTATCAAATCAAATAGTAACAGTAATCCTAGTATAATTAAAAATGTAATATACAAATATTCAAAATTCAATTATTTACAAATAATAGTCGCTTATATACAGAGGTTTATTTACAATTTAAAAAATAAAAATAATAAAATAAAAGGTTTTCTTTCCTATAAAGAACTTCAAAAATCTTTAAATTTAATTTTACAAGTAGCACAAATGGACATGTTTCCGGAAGAATATTTCATTTTAAAAGCCGGGAAGGTTTTACCTCGTAAAAACAAATTAATTTCGTTATCTCCCTTCTTAGATTCAAATAATCTCATACGTGTAGGCGGCAGACTTTGTAATTCTCATTATGATTACAATATTAAACACCCAATTATATTATGTGGTAAACATCCCTTAACAAAAACTATTTTTATATGTCAACACGAAAAACTTTTGCATGCTGGACCTCAACTACTATTAGCATCTATTAGACAGACTTATTGGCCTCTAGGAGGCAGAAACTTATCTAAAAGTACTGTCAATAAATGCATCCAATGTTTTAGACAAAGGGCTAGTACTATACAACCTGTCATGGGTCAGTTACCAACGTCTCGAAGTGCCCTAGAATATCCTTTTTTGAATTGTAGCGTTGATTATGCCGGGCCAATATTGATAGCCGATCGTAAAGGTCGAGGATGCAAACTTATCAAATCTTACTTGTGCATTTTTGTTTGTTTGGCTGTCAAGGCAGTTCATCTGGAGCTCGTTACAGACCTGACAAAAGAGGCTTACATGGCCGCACTTAATCGATTCGTGGCTCGTCGTGGTAGGCCACGTTCGATCTTAACCGATAATGGAACTAATTTTATAGGGGCCTCTAACGAGCTATATACACTTTTACAGGAGTCAAACATCGCATCTGAAATTTCCCAGGAAGGCATCGAATTCTCCTTTACGCCAGCCTACTCTCCACATTTTAACGGTATTGCAGAAGCCGCTGTTAGATCAGCAAAGCATCATCTAAAGAGGTTGCTCAAACTAACAAATTTAACCTATGAGGAAATGGCAACACTACTAACTCAAATAGAAAGCATATTAAATTCCCGACCTATAACACCCCTCTCCAACGATCCCTCCGACCTCTTCGCCCTTACACCTTCCCATTTTCTGATTGGACGACCGCTTTTGTCAGTTCCGCATCCGCATATCTCAGATGCATCTATCACATGCCTAGAACGCTACAAGCGGGTGGAACTGTTGAAGCAACATTTTTGGACACGTTTTAATCTGGAATACGTTTCGCTACTTCAACAGAAAACGAAATGGGTTGCGGCGACTGGTGATCTCCAGCAGGGCTCACTTGTCTTGGTAAAGGACAAGGCTCTGCCACCTCTGCTTTGGCTACTAGGGCGCGTGGAGAAGGTCTACCCGGGCAGCGACGGGGTCGTAAGGGTCGCTGACATCAGGACAAGAAAGGGGACTTTGCGGCGTGCCTTCAACAACATCTGTCCTCTTCCAATTGAAGCATATACTTCAACCCGGGCAGTATGTCCACGCATCTAACGAGACGTGCAGCGCGGCGGCGGGGACGAGGCCAAGGACCGCGCGACGGGGGCATCGACCTCACCGGCGATCCAGCGGCCAGTGCGCGACGAGACCTCAGCGCGGGCGCATGTTCAATTTATTCGCATTTTTACCTACGATTATATTCATTCATTATAACGATCGTATTGAAGCCGCCTTTCGTTTTATTTGCACTACACCGGAGCATCGCCAAGCCTCAACAGTAACTATATAAATAAGGCTTATGTCGCGGCAGGGCTTGTGATACATAGTTGTTGTATGAGTGAATAATGACACATACAACAACAATATAGGGTGATGTATGAACTTATCTACATGTATTATATAAAGTTGATTGTTTAAATTTTAACTACACGATAGAGTTAAGGTCCAGTGGCGTTTGTCTAGTACCTACTATAGACATTGTGAAGTAAGACAATATAGTGATATTATAATATTGAAATAAAATACATTTAAGTAGTGTCGTGATCACTGATTCTTATGTTCGTTACCCTCTACCTCTGATTTTATAAGTATGTCGTACTGTTGTATATTCTGGTACATACATAGTGCTTTTATAGATTATAAAGATATTATAAAACTTTTTAACACTTAAAAATGTTATGTTCCCAATAAAAACTTAGCCTCCTCCGTATTAAATTCCGCAACCCCTCAAGGTATTACGGTACTGCTTTTCCTACGAACACCATAGTTTTTAATAAAATGTTGCCATTGTATATTTGTTTAATGTTATTACCGTGCAAGAACGAGCAGTATCCCGCGGGACTCAATCGGCAGTAGAGAAAATTATAAAGGAACTAGTGATGCGACTCGCATAGACTTGAGTTATTTTACTACATCACTCGAGTTATACTCGCATTTTTGAATTGTAACTCAAATGAAATCGCATTCGAGTTACAAGTTTGGTTGAGATTTTTAGTAACACGTTTATTAATGTAAGCCAATACTTGGAATTTCAACTTTGGCAAAGGGAGATCTCCCGCCAGGCTCGGTGATCATGCCTGGGGAGCGGCCGTGCTCCGACAGTTGATGTTCGGAACTTGTATATATGCAGGATTCTGAGAATGCTTCGATAGCGTGTTTCAGAATACTAGTAGCGCCATCTCTTCATGAGTAGCGGGAGGTCGCCACACAACAAATGATAAACTCAAAATTACGCGTATTGCTTTGTGAAAACGGCCAGCACAGCATAGATAAACTCGGTGCGCCAAGTTGACTCGGTAACTCGAGTGCACAGACACTAAAGTGATATATTTTTTCAATCGAGTACGAGTTTGACAAATTTATGAGTTATTCGAGTAAAAACACGACTCGAGTCACATCACTAGTAGAAACACGTTCCTTTGTATTGAAAGTTACGTGTGTATTTTCAATAAGCATTTTATTTTTATTACGCAACGTGTACTCACGATAAACGGTTTTATTTAATATCGGCATTTAAAAAAACACGTACAGTTACTAACGGGTAGCGTTTGAATGTATAAATGAAATGTATGATTTTTTTTGTCAGTCTACAAATTGTCAGATACAATTTTCTTTTCTAAAATCTGACAATTTAGTGCAAAACTCGGTGGATTATTCTTATATTTTTCTATTTATATTTTTAAACAAGCTTTTAGTTATTTTTTTATCAGTTCGTAGTTATGTATATATTTGTTGAAATTTTGCGACCGAATTTTGTACCAGACATCCGAATTGATTAATCTGAAATTTTCCGTGAACGTTTGATTCTAATGCATTATTATCGACTTAATTCTCAATATATTATGTTGGACATATGATGATGGCGTACCTATATTTTTTCATAAATCTTATATACGGGCATCGAATGAAAGAGTTTGCCCCTATTAGAAAAAATTATCAACGGTTATAACGAGCTTTATTTCAGTGATAATTGGTATGACAAAATATATACGTAAAAGCTAAAATCATATGTTGGAGTTTACTGGTACCCTCTTACCTAGTATTGCTTGGGTTTAGCTTCATTTTAATGTAAAATGTTCAATTTTAGTCTAAATATGTGTTACTACGACTTGCGTTGTGTTCACATTGGTTTACTGGGATCGATCCTCGGCAGCGGGATCTGCCGAACAGTCATATATTTTTAAATATGATAAGGGAAATCTAAATATTCAATTAATTTAACATGCTATTCGTGACATTGATTTCTTTATAAACATAATCTTTTAATATATTAATCGTCTCTCGTGTCATCAATCGTAACAAAGTTTTAATTTTTAATCAATATTAATCTTAGTCCATCATTGTCAATTTACCGTATTTGAATAAACGCGTAAATTTGATAGCACTGACAAAGTTTCAAATCACAGATGCAGAAACGAATTGAAAGGGAATTAGCAGTGGGGAATGCAAATAACCTTTGGGAAAACCTCTTGGAAGATGGAATAATTTTGGATTATACTTCAAATTTATTCATTTTCGAATAACCCATCGTTTGTTCGCTATAACAAAAGATTCATCAAAGAATTTGCTCAATTGATATTACTGATGGACAAAAGGAAAGAATATGAACACCTAGTTCTAGAATAGCTGTAATTTCGGACGTGCAAGTTGTGGAATGAGCTTCCTTCTGAGGTATTCCCGGAGCGCTATGACATGGGGTTCTTCAAGAAAGGTGCGAAAAGAGCTCTCCTACAAAGCCTACTTTCCATCAGGTAGCCCGTCTGCCTTATCGTTATATATATATATATATATATATATATATATATATATATATATATATATATATATATAAGGAATCTGGCTGGGTAACACAGTACCTCAGATTACTATAGTTCCCAAAACAGTATTTATTAGAAAGGGAACAATGCAACTAATATACGAACATATGTATTGTGTATACAATTAATTGAATTTATGGTATTTGGGTTAGACAATGTGAATTTAGTAGCTTATGAATCAATTGGAGATAGCTGGATAATTGGAGTTGAAAAAGTAATTACCACTGCATTTTTTTACTAACAGTATATTTATTTTGCTTTTATTTAAGAAAAATTTGTAAAAGAGAACAGATAAAAAAATAACACAGACAAAAAATTATGTATACCTGCGCCTCATGTAATGCAAAAATAGATTAAGGTTTTTATGCAACAGAAGTCACACATTAGTACAGCTTGTAGACATCTGTACATAATAGAGGCGGACCAATTGAAGACGCAAGGTGCAAAGTGTTTTTGCAAGGTAGTCGAACTAGTTCGACTGGGGAGGTACCACCGCTACACCTATTTCTAGCGTGAAGCTTGACTTGCGTTACGATGGAAGAGTGTGGTTGCCGGCACATTTTTATATTAGACGACCATCTTAGTCCTCGGGAGTAACAACGCATCTGTGATTGAATTTTGGTAGAACCCATGTTCTATATGAAGTTGTTGACACATGTCGACGGGTAGTAGTGACCTCTTATCACCAGATGGTCTGCGTGCTCGTTTGCTACTTTAATACTACGACGCGATATAGAATGTACTATTACTATTATTATTTTAATAGTTAAGAGTCTTAGCACAGTACAAATATGTAGTCTTGGCGAGTACAGTACACATTCATTCACACAAACACAAACTAAACTTCATATTGTCCAAAGTAGTACGAATATTTTTCAAGTCAAATAAAATGTAACAATTTTCAAGTAAGTTGGAGTTAAAATATAAAAAAGGTTTAATTAGCTAAACCGCATTTAAAAGCAATAGGTATTTTGACAAAGACACTGACATTTCTGACGTTATGTGTTTTCATAGTAAGACATTGAATGTTCTATAGATTACGTTTATTACTTATGTGTTTGTGACAAATGCACGGTATTGTGTGTAATGTGTTTTTAGTTGATTTTATGTATGTTTTGAGCTTTTGTTCACAAGTTTTTGCTTCACGTATTAATGTATAGATACTACGTGTAAAGTGCGGCTTAAGCCTACAAGAATTATACTTGTATATGTCAATTACTAAACAAAGAAAAGTTATATTCGAAGTAAACCGCATTATAATAAATTTAATGAAAATATTTTTGGATCAGTGGTTTGAAACATTTCAATTTCTAAATTCAAAGATGCATAAAGAAAGGGACGCAAATTAGTTTAAGGGTGGAGGTACAAATATCTATACTAAGAGGGTTCTTCGTTATATAAGGGTAACCTTTAGTTATCGAAAAAAGTTAAAATTCGAGTAAAAAGCAGCGGTTCTTTTATTGATCATACCGTAAATACTTAAGCCTGGAATCTCTATAGTTATTTACCTACTTTAATTTAGTACAGTGATATCATAACATATATGTAATAGATCTAAGATCGCTAATATAAAATCAGACCGACAGAGAAATATGTTGTTGTGAAAACTTAGTAATAAAAATGTTATAATGACGTCCTCTATTCTTCTATAATAAAAAAAAATGAATACACATCATACATTAGATATCTATGGTTAACATATTCCAACGACTACGGTTAATCTAATATATACAAAACTATTTTTTTATTGAGTTTAAATTCGAATTTAAACAAAAAAAAACGGAGGCTCATGATGACTGCCCACAGAAGGGAAAACTTAGAAAGATCTCAGAATCAAAACTTAATAAATGTTATAACACAGATTTGAATACAATTATTGAATATTATTCACATTTTTTTAACAATCTACAGTTGCGGATAGATATTGCATACTTACGCCTACGTCACAGCTTGTCGGCGATGCTAACCTGGAAACCTAACTTAACCTAATTCACCTCTAACAAAAAGCGGTCCACGCGCCTAATAAGATTTATGTTTTCACTTTAAAAACATAAAGTTTAATGTACTTATCCAGTATATATTATACTTGGTATGAGAAAAAAATCATAATATTATAAAGGCGAAAGTTTGTGAGTGTGTATGTTTGTTACTTCTTCACGTGTAAACGGCTGGAGCGATTTTCATAAAATTTAGTAGGGAGTTAGCTGTTACTCTGGATTAACATAAAGGCTACTTTTTACTGTGGTAAAATATTTTATTCCCACGGGACAATCGATTATTGTTAACGCGGGCGAAGTTGCGAGAAAAGCGCTATAAATTGTCTAATGTAGCCATGTAGACTGCTGACTGTTACAAAACAAATATTCGGCGTAATTTTCATCTGTCCCGTAAGATAGGGCAAGCTTGTCTAGAAAAAGCGTAATCACTTTTGCCTTAAAGGAATGTAGGTCACACTTTCTAAGGATTATAGGAATTCTCCTTAAGATACTCTCGTTGGTTGTAAGTTGATATAAAAAATATGTGAAAACAGAAATAATAGGACCGAATACAAAGATTTTTCTTTGAAAAATGAACGTTATTTACTTCTGTATTATATAGTTAACGATGTCTATTCTTGACTACATTCTTTCTTTTTAAATAAATTTATCTTTGACCATTTTTTTCTTTTTGATCACCCGCGTATCGGAGTTGTCATGTCAGTGTATTACGAGTAAGATCCGGGTTCATTCCCTGGCCATACAGATATCTAAATGATGTATTTACACCTGTTCTGCATTTCGGTGTTCTTGTATTCGTATTTGCGTGTTCGTAGCACCCGTGATACAAAAAAATCCTAAAAAATGTATGGAGCTATGAGCGTGGACAGCGTTACATAGAATAGATGGCTTATATGCATCTAATAAGATACAAATATAATTGATTTTTTTTCCACTATGTATATAATTTTGTGACTTGCTCGGCTGTGTACAAAAACCGTGTAAAAACTAAATATTTTACACCGTCGTAAAAACCTGTAAGTGACGTCCAAGCAGCTGAAAAGTGACTTTTATGTTGTGCCAAAACCAAGTAATAAAGTAGACTCTTAATGGGTAACCTTTTCTCGGATAATTCTGGGAATTTTCCAAGATATTCGGAGTAGATGCCCTTCGACGAAATGAGACCAATAATAACGGGCAGTAAAACAGGTCTCAAATGAAATAAAATATATTAAACTGATGTAATGCTGTAATAGGCAGTGATAGGTTGGTGGCTTGTACATTATATGCAATTTGGTTCAATATAATTTCCACAAATTAATCTCAATCCGTTGTTAAATTCCAGTTGCAGCTTTTAGATTTAATTGTTCAAAATAATGATGACCTACTTTACATTACTAGAAATTCAAATAAATAGAAAATTGTGCACTTTAGATTTTTATTCAAATTTACTTTGTTTAGTAAAGTTAATTTGAATAAGTAAGTTGTGTAAGTTCAGCGAAAACAGGTCGACTAGTAGGTACCTATCTGATACTTTTTATTACCTTATGCAAAATGGCTCAAATAGACTCCGAAATTGACATACAAATACACAAAAACGATTTAAGTACGTTTCGTCTTTTGACTCGGGAAGATTTGAAAAAAAAGCTGATAATACATTGAATTAAGAGCGTACTTCTTGCATTAGGAATCTATTTAGTTACTTCGTCTGTGTGCTGCCCTTGTCGAGAGCCGTTCAGTCGCAAGTTACAAGGGACATCCGAATTGAAACAACAATCGCTATAAACATGTACTGAATGTGTTTATAGCGTAGTGAATGTTTTATTGGCGAATAGGTTCTTGCGTTGGATAATATAGATGCTTGTACGTACAATGTACATACTACAGTAGTTTGTGGTTCTTTTCCAGTTTTATTGGACCTTTATAGAATTACACTAAATTATATTTTAGAGACCTTTTTCAAAATGCATCACGTATGGCTGAGGCTTTTAGAGATCTCAACTGATGTACTAAGTTCTATTATTCAAATACTTTTATCAGAATATATATCCCCTATCTGTCCCTTCAAAACAGCACTGCTACATATTATTAAGCTGCAATGGGTATGGCAGTAAGGTCATCTACCCACATTTGTGAACAATAACGAACAAAAACTTGTATAACATCTCACAGGGGAGATACTAAGTTAGGTAGCGTCAGACATATGGCTAAACATGCGCGTTTCTCTGCAGCGTGAAGTAGTATAAGCCATCGTGTATAGTCATTAAACCAAGTTGGAGTCCAAATTGAGTAGATTGAAAACCTCTGAAATCCACCACTCCGCTCTGAAGTAGCGTCAAGTGGTAGTTTCCAGTCGAGAAAGATGAGAATCCACCACTCCGCATTGAAGTAGCCCTAAGTAGTAGTTTCTAGTCACATCTGCCAGCAACTTGCAGAAGAATACGCCATGCAGTATTTGTCCAGATACAAACTTGTGAGAAGAACCGTGACCAGCTGTGAGCATACAAAGTTATGCAGTCATATCAAATGCTTAAATACATTCGTCGTCAACCCATTATTGTCCCACTGCTGGGCACGGGTCTTCTCTCATGAGAAAGTATTAGGTATGCTTAAATACATTACTTATATCATATGTCATATGTTGGAACCAGAGTAGTGCCACATTCCCCTACTTTTCTAGGAAAAGATGCAACTCATTAGCTGTTTAGAATAGGCCAGTTCAAGTGGTAGGGCAGTAATGTATCAATGCGATACTAAAAATCGTCAAACACATCTGAAGGTATCAAGGAGTCAGAAATATCCCTCGGGATGCACGTAGTTACAAGGCTACCGATACGCTAAAGATCACGGAATTATCCGACAGAAATAAAGCAGGCCATTAAGGGTTTTGAGAGGGTGAAGAACTTACATAGACCGAGATTTATCTATATCTATAAGATACTAAGGGTATTTAAACCTGATCAAGTATAAAACTATAATTTTCTATTTCTTTAGCTGTCTCTTTCTCTATAGCTTAAAAAATTAAAAAAGCTATTAATTTTCAAATATCTTGATATAGCAGACATTCCTAACTAAATCCAGTAAATCTTAAATCACAAGATGTATTACACAATCTACATTTATGGTATTATGGTCCAATTATTCTAGAAATCAAAGTCACCTTTATGGTCCGAAAGCGTGGAAAAACATGATAGATAATTTACGACAGGTAAGCGCTTATAGGTTGTAGATCTATTTGCCAGACCAGTGATTTGGGGTGGTTTCCTCCCTTTCATTGCGTTCCGTTAAGACGAGTCGAGCAAATGACGCGTTGCTTCGGGTAAAATAGAGGAAAATTGCTATAAGTTATGCAATCTCCCTACACGCCATTAGCTTCAGCCTTCGGGCCGAGAATCCAGTAGCTACTTATCGCGTATTTCAGCCTGCAATGTTAGGCGCTGAGCTATAAAACTTTCTTTTTTATTACCTACTTGTACTAGTACTTGTTACAGGCAAAGGTATATTTTTACGTAATGACAGAGGCAAATGAGTTTGCTTGTTTGTTGAGTGCACCTGATAGCAAGTGATTACAGCCTTCAATGGATATTTGTAACCAACTCTGTATCTGATGAAATTACAACTGCACATACCCATGTGCAGTTTACTAGTTTGTCCTTCGGTAGCGTGGTGAACATAATGTCAAATCTCTCTCATTCTGAGAGACCAAATTCAAAAAGACCCGTGCCCAGCAGTGGGACGATAGAATAATGACAACGAAGACGGTGGTCGCATTACAGCTGAAGCATAAACAGTTCATTATTTCCAGGTGATAGAACCCAGAGTAGTTTGACCATAGAGGTACCACCGCCGCTCTTACTTCTAGCGTGAAGCTGTTCTTGCGTTTCGGTTGAAGGGTGAGGCAACCATCATAGTCTTCAGGAGTAGCAACGCATCTGTGACTGACTTCAAAATGAACCCCTGTTCTTTATGAAGTTGCTTACAGATGTCCTTGAGCGGCAGTGACCACTAATCATCAGGTGGACCGCATGCTCGTTTGCTACCTTAAGCAGTTACAAAAAATAGCCAACTTTAATAAAGCCATTAGTTACGATGAAATATTTTTCCATATTAATTTTACAAACATATTGCGTGTACAATTTATTTGAGCTGTAATAAATCCATTCGTGTTTTACAGTTGAAATTACAGATTTTATGGGCAAGTTTTATTTGCTTTTCATAGCCATTTACGTCTAATTAAACCGTCGAGAGAGTACGGGAAAAAATAATTTGTGCTTTTTATGAGTCCGGGCCGTCAGGTGTCCAGGCACTGAATAATTGAACAGTTTTGTCATGTTTTTGCTGTCAATCGTAACATTAAATTCATGAGCTCAAAGTCTTTTAATGAACAAAAGTATCTTTTACAAAGGAGCGTTATGATGTAGTCGCTACGGAGGACTTTGTGTGTAGGCGATCCTATTGGACACACGATTGCGTGAGATGGTCCCTACCATCTCCTCACGTTGAAAAATCAGACAACACTTACTAAGCGAGCAGCGCTTCGCACATACTTGTTTGCAATTATTAAATTAACCTCAATTTAAATCACAAATTAAACATTAACATAAACATAACATAATAGAACAGGGCGCACTCGCTCGCAGGGCGCTGTCGTGCCCTACTCGCTTTTTTTTGTTTTATCTTTTAAGTTCTAACCTAACCTAATCCATCCTATATTAAAAGGCTGACCATACTCCTGCATCATCATGGTAAGGTATTAGCATTCGAACTCGTCGAAGCAGTTTAACTGACTACTACAGTACAGTTTAACTAATTTTGACAAAACGCGTTTTGTCTAGTTAGAACCAAGGCTCGGAAACCGGTTCTATTTCTAAACCGGTTTCGGTCATTGACCCCAAACCTAAATGAATATCGGTTAAAGGTTGTACCTAACCGGTTATTACCGGTTTATGCGAAGTACCGGTTTTTCACGAATTTAGGTTTTGGTTGCCATAATTAACCGGTTAAAACCAAGTTTATTAATATTCTACCGCGTTTTAGACATGCTCTGGACGCTGCGCTCACTATCACAAAGTATACGCAATCGCACGCGCTTCAATTTTTAATCGACTTCAAAAAAGGAGGTTTCTCAATTTGACCGTGTATATATATTTTTTTATGTTTGTTCGCGGATAACTTCATCGTTTATGAACCGATTTTGAAGATTCTTTTTTGTTGAAAGGTATACATTCCAGGAATGGTACCATGATAAGGAAACCAGGATCTGATGATGACATTCAAGAGAAATCGAGGGGATATTTCAAAAATCGTAGGGGTGACTAGCACGTTTGTTAATTTTTCTATTAAACAATTTAAAGTACTATAATATAATGAAGGTCTAGAGTCGATCTGATGATGGAGCCGAAAGACAGTCGAGGGAACTCCTCAACGATTTACAGCAATTACCATGTGTTTGAGCTTGTTTAATTTGTATTGATGGAAACGTTACACCTGTCTGGTCTGATGATGAAGACGAAAGACAGTTAAGGAACTCTTCAATGGTTTACAGTAGCTACCTTGTGTTTGGGCTGAATTCATTTGTATTGATGAGAACTTTGCACCCATATGGGTTTAAAATGTCATTATTTAAATACAAATATCACTATATAGTCACTAAAAAGCGTGAAATAAAAACTTTTTAACAAAAAATATCTACCGACTTAAATGTCACTAAAAGTCTAAAATAATTTCTATTAATTTTGGTTTAGAACACACTTAGTACTTAGTACATAGTCCCGAAGTTGGCGCTCATATAGGACATAGTGCCGTCCAGCGATATTTTTTTAGCGGAGCCCTGAGCCTCCGAATGAGGCCTACAGTGAAGGACTACGTTTTAGCGCTGTAGGCCATCACTGGCAACACACATTGCTTGAATAACTTAACTATTGACAAATTGAATTGTGGACGAGAAGATACTACGTAATTTCCCGAACGCAGCCCAGCCAAGTTGGATTCTTCGACTGACCTCCCTCTCAAAGTTGGACTTACCCATCCGTTTGTCCGAGGCAAATATACTCGTCAACAACTTCGAGAGGAGTGCCGTCAACAACTACCAGTACGGGTGTGACATGGACATTAGAAATGATTTTTGTCTTGTCCATGTTCATCTTAAGACCCACCCGTTGTGAGGCACTGTTAAGGTCGCCTAGCAAAGTGCTGAGGGCCGTCAGCGAATCTGCCGAGATAACTATATCATCGGCAAATCGTAGGTGTGTGACGTGTTTGCCATCGATGTTAATGCCAAGACTTTTCCACTCCATCAGCTTGAACAAATCTTCCAACGCAGTGGTGAACAGCTTCCGTGATATGACATCGCCTTGCATGAATCCCCACTTAGCTCAGAAGCGCAATGGGCCTGTAGTTCTTCAAAAGGGTTTCATCGCCTGTTTTGAAGAATAGCACCACTACGCCTTTGCCTTCCCTTCCGGGGAGGTCCCGCTGTTGATGACAGAATCAAACAACTTTTGGAGCGCCACTAGTACCGGTTTATCACCAGCTTTTAGCAGCTCTGTTGTGATTCCGTCATCTCAGCCGTGTTTTCAGCTGTTTGAGAGCCTCTCTTATCTTGTACAGGCTTACGTCCGGGAGGTCCTCAGTATAGTTTCGGGTCAATTTGGCACGTTTGTCGACCGCCATATTTCTACAACTGTCTGTAGTGTTTTTTAATTTCTCCCAAAACATCCGGTTTAGACGAAACTATGGTGTTCGAGTCTGTCTTCAACCTCGTCAGCAGGCTCTGCCCAACGCACAGGTCCCTGGCGAACACTCTTGAGCCTGGGTTTTCGCTCAATAGCGTCTTTTATGCGATGGGTGTATGAGCACGCCAATCGCGTCGCCTACTCTGAGAGATCTGATTATTGAGCAGTCCGTATTTCGACATTGAGGTTGGAGACTGCACACATAGTTCTCGCGTCTCCCTCATAAGACCGAGAGTATGTTCTGAGAGAACCCGAGACCTAGAGACACCACAGAGACATCATTAAATATGTGCCGTTTGTCTGTCTTATCCAAGTTTACTTTCGCCTTCTTCTTGAAGAAAGAGTTCATCAAAAAGAAGTCTTCCCTCTCCAAGAAGTTGGCAAGCAAGTGGTCTCAGTGTTTCCGTTGTCCAACTCCAAAGAGTCCCACCTTCCGCCCGCCATCATTCCGTGTGCCTAATCTGGCGTTAAAATCCCCCCATAACAACGGTTAAGTGCGTCTTTGAGGTATGTATGGCTCTACTTACGTCCTCATACATTATCTCGAATTCTCGACCTCATAGTCTGGGTGTGTCAAAGTCGGCGCATATATGTATGTACCTGTATGACCTTGAGCAAATACCGTTTAGATATTCTGAGTATAAGATACGCTACCCTTGGCGACTGTTACCACGTTGTTGACGTGGGATTTGTGGACGATGAACGTCACCACCCTCGGACAGATGTTCGCCCTCCCGGTGATAGAACAAGTTGCCTGATTTTAGGATTATCGTGTCCTCTCCCTGTCTTCAGACTTCAGACAATCCCGAAACACACCAAACTTTAACTTGTGCATATCGTCGTCCAGCTCCTGTATCTTCTCGTCGGGACTCAGGTGTCCTGGTGTTGTATGTTGCCAGGTGCAGAAGTCGTCGATTGCGGTAGACGAATCTCTGCCGGAGATTCTTAGCACCCCCTGCCCCACCGTTACCTTGGCCGCTACCGTAGCCCGGAATAGCGGGGCTGCTAGGGACTGGGGGCCGGTTTCTCTGCACCTGTCATTTTGGGGATTTTGCTGATAGTCACCGCGCCTGGCAAGCGAGTTGGTGACCGCAGTAGGTGTAAGAATTACGCAAGGAGATGCTGCTGCCCATCTCACGGATTTTTGTTACCTATTCATTCCTCTTCTCCTTACCACCTTTGAGTTAGAGTCTGAAAAAAACGCGCCTACAGAGTTGTACGAATTTAACAAAAAAATTCTATGAATATATTTACGGTAAAAAAAATCATGAGAATCCGGTTAACTTTGGAGCGCTGTAGCAGCGTTTTAGATGTATAAAATAAAAAATATATAGTGAATAATTTTCCTCAAAAGATCCTATACAAGATGGGTCTGAAGTATTTCTTTTTTTTTTTGTAAAACATATAAAAGTTTTAGAAAAATAAAGAAGAAAATATAAAAAAAATCTTACTGTTTTGCTTATAACTTCTTTAATTTTTAAATTAGGGCAAAAAGTTATATAAACATGTCTGTAGGCGAAACAATTTGCTACAAATTATGACATGATATTTTTTTTGTAAGATGCATAGTTTCCGAGATATCGCGAAAAAAGTGTTTTTACCCTTTTTTCGACCAGTGGTGACCCCACAAACTTGGGGTTAAGCTTCTATTGTCCAATACATGTCCCAAAAGTAAAATAGCATTCTCTAAAAAATGCAAAGCTCATGTAAAATTTGAATGGACTATTATTAATATGATTAAATTAGATTTTACTTCCTGTCAAAATTTAACGTTTTTATATTTTTTTCTGAAAATAAAAGATATAATTGAGAATTTTCTTAACACTTTTATTTCGATTCTTCTACTTATATTAGCTAGGTAATAGTCACCATTATTCTTATTCTAGTTAATAGTCACCTTTATTTGGCATGTAGTAAATTACCTAACTTAAATTTAAATATTCTTTTTAGGTATTTACAAAAATAATGAGATGGTTACTGAAAGATAAAAGAAAAAAGAACGACGACGTTATACAAAATTGAAGCGTGTGCGATTGCGTCTAAAAACTTTGTGATAGTGAGTGTTCATTATGAGGCACGTCAAATCAATACAAATAAACTAACAACCATCCATCCATCCACCAGCCCTTTAAGGTCCACTGCTGGACGTAGGCCTCCCCTAAATGACGCCACTCCAACCAGTCCTGTGCCTTTTGAATCCAACTAACAACAATGGATGATAATAGTATGCGCCCGATGCGATGCTTCGGCGTAAACATTTCAAAACATGAATCTATCCGATTCACTCCAGTTTATTAAAATAGGAATTATGGAATTAACCGGTTAATTTGGGTGACCAAACCGATCGTACAAAAGTAACCGGTAACCTTTATCATTTGGGTTAATTATAAACCGTTCACCTGTTTAACCGGTAAATGAAAGAACGATTATATTTACCGGTATTTAATCGAAATTAACCGGTATTTTTAAACCGGTTCCGAGCCTTGGTTAGAACAGTTAGTTTTAACAAAGGCGTTTAGTGAGAACTAGTTTTAACTAGAAAAAACGCATTTTAACTAAAAACGGGTTCTAACGGTAACATATACAAGTTTCGAACATAGACTACCGTAGCACGGTTGTTCTCCAGGCATGGTCATCTAGCATAACGGGGGATCTCCCTTTGCCAAATAGCTAAGTTTTTGTAGCCCATAGAAATTACCGATATGTTACGTGCATAGGAATCTGAAAAATATATGTAATCTTAAAATAATGATCATGAGTAATAGAAAACTTCAAAATTGAAATCTCTTGGAATGAGCTAACACTCTTGGGCGTATCTATTTCAAATCATAAGCCCCTATTTATTAGCACTAAAAAGCGACGCATAACTGTATAACATAGCTCATTGTTATTTAAATGAAACTGATCATGCGATTTACTATCTTCGGCTATTGATAATACAGGGTATATTAGAAGACTCTGTGAATAAAACAGACGAAACGAAATGCCTAGCTAAACAAACTTGGTCAGAATTTTTCCTAAGTCTTGACATCAACACGCCCACTTAATTTGACTTTTTCTTAACTTATACAATAAACCGAGAGCAAACTCGGTGTTTTAATACATTTTACGCTTATTGTTTCAAACTTTAATTTGTTAGCTTCAGTGAAATACGGCTTTTAGTCTAGCGCTACGTTTTTATGCTTATATCCTCGAGTAAAGTAGGTATAGCTGATAAACAAAATATGGTTGAAGGACCATCGCCACACTTATTTCTCCCTGATAAAAGCAATATACATATATTGTCACTCCACTGTATTCTGGCTGAAAGTGTGCTAATAGCAAGTCACTTACACCATTACATTAAATATTACAAATATCTCCCCAAGAGTTATAACATATGCGTGTGTTGTCGAAGTAAGACTCCAGTTCTTTCTTGATTGATTTCAGAAATTCGTGGCAGTACTGACCAGTGACTTTAAATGACACGCATTTTATTTGGATATACAATAATTTTTGATCCAGTTTCTAAAATCCAAGCAACCTAAAATTGGAAAATTAACTACAGAATGTACAGAGTTGAATAGAAATAAACCAACACTTATGTATAGTAAACATACGTGAAATAATTCCATCATAACAGACGCTGCAGAAGCAGAATTTCAATTTACTGCTAATTCGGTATAATATGCTAGCACGCGGCACGGGAACTGAGACCTGCTTGGGAATTTATGCAAATGAATTTACTACGCGCTACTTGACGGCTTGCATTATTCCTCTGTCGTCGCGTAAAAGCACACATATGTATAACAACGTTGTGATCTAAATAAAACTGATACAGTTATTTTATGTGATTTAAAAATAACTCCCTAAGTGTCATATTTCTTATTATACGAACTACTAAATAAAACTGATACTTAATTTAGTATTAATATTATACTATTAGTTTAGTATTAATATTATAGATTCTAAAGTTGTTACTCTTTCACGCTTAACTAAAACTGCCACTCCGATTTCGCTGAAATTTAGCACAAACGTATTTTATGTCCTAGATTATCACATAGGATACTTATTACTAGAGATGCGCCGAATATTCGGTTGTTATTCGGTATTCGGTGTATTCAGCATCTTTTCACTATTCGTATTCGTCCGAATTATTCGGTTTTCGTGCCGAATATATTCGGTTCGAATATTTTCTATTTTCTTGGCTACACGTCTCGGTATAGAACAAATAGACAAAACTTTTCATGTAAGATTTATGTTAAGAGTTAAAGAAATCCTATGGACAGTATATTGAATAAAGCTAATAATATAAAGCAATTAAACTTCAAATCAAAATATTTTTTGTAAACTCTTGTATCAACATTTATTTTTAAACTTCAAATTAACATTATTTTTTTATGAATACACTTTCACAGTTGTTTCTTAATAAGAAATTGTAAACCGAATAATCCAGCCGAATATCCGGTTCGGTAAAAAATAAACCGAATAGTATTTGGTATTCGGTTATTCGGTGGAACCACTATTCGGCGCATCTCTACTTATTATCGTAGTAAACGTGACCACAGTGAGTAAAGCCGCGAGAATAACATAGTATATTCGATACAAAAACTTGTTTGATTTTACCTCCCATCTGATTATCTGATACTGGGTAAGGTTTAGAGAAGGTTTATCATGAAATAAAAGTTGAAAAAGGTAAGCTTACTACTATCGACTACTTCAAAACTAAAAAAAGATATCACAAGCCTTCAGTAATCAGTAATCAGTATTTTATTGCATAAATACAGGTACATTGAGCGATGGTATTTACAAGTATTGTTTCAGCTGTATATACCATATGGGCGTGCAATTTTAAATAATTTTATACAATATTTAATATTATTACATTTTTAATATCTACTTTCATATGAAACATAATTCCAAAAGAAATAATTTATTCTATGTATATGTTCCTTATAAATCACTTATTACATCTGTGTCATTTTGTTTGTTCAATAAATGGAATGAATAAAATCTTATTCAAATTCTATTATTATTGATCATAAAATGCAACAATAATTGTGTTTTAACTTTGACTTTTAAAATTACTTTATAACTCATATACTTACTATACAGATTTTAATTATTATATCGATAAATATAAACTTCTTGGGTGACATCGATTAAGCTGAGAATACCTGATTCACATTTTCAGTTACGTTAAATTTTCAAGTGCGTCTAAAAAGAACTCTTTTAAAAGTTTTTGATCACTTCTACTTCAAGTTAAATTCTAGCAGAAACTCATGATACATTAATATAGCAAATAAATTACCTAACTTTTTATTCGTAGTTTTATAGGTATGCTTTCAAACGCATAACTATGAAAAACTTCTGAAATAATCAACTCGCAGTGATTGAGCGCATAAAAACTAGAATTGAATTTCAATGGAATTCGTTTCTAAAAATAACGCAGAATACTAAAAGAGTTAGAACAAATAGATAACAAAAGAGGTAAAGCAATTGAATGAATATCAAAGTCTATTGTTTTACTCATTTATTATCGTCCAATGTTCGCAACTCCGAGGCGCTGGCGTGCAAAACAATGTTAATAAGCATTATTTCATAACTTAAAACGTGGAATTCTTGAATTCAAGACTAGCTTTTGCACGCGACTTTGTTTTCATAGTTATTGAGTGTAAATTTATCATACATACGCTCTTTTATTTCGACATTTCAATATATCTATAAAAAATAAATACACAAGCATCTGAGAATTTTGGAGCACGGCCGTTCCTCAAGTCAACTCGCCTGGTGGGAAAACTTTTCGTTATCAAATAAAAGTATTTCTATTTATATCTATAATCTAAATTTAAATAGGTATTTTAATCACTTAATAGGTAGTTGATTTATGATTCACCACCGATATTTCTTTTAATAGGAGCTATATTAAGCGCTGCCGTGTTGTCGGGTTCTGATTAGATGGATGTAAAGAAAGACGTACTTTTACGAGGCGTTCCAAGCCATCAGAGGTAGCAATGCATCTGTGGCTAACCTTAGGTGCGATTCTAAACTTATAGACATTAATTGGTTGGTTTAGTAGCCACATACAACAAGGTGAACTGCATACTTACTTACAAGTCATATAAAAAAATAAATAAAAAATGCCGAGAAGTAAAGTTTGTCTATTAATAAATGCTTTGGTATAAGTGAAATGGGCAAGTTCAGTCGTCGGCGTTGTGATCATATTAAAACCAATAAATTTATCAATTCTGCACCAAAGAAAAAAATACCAGATTCTACTACCAGTCTTCATAACGAAGAAACGTAATAGTTTTAACAAAATCTTACTGGGTTTCTTTTCTATTGTTAGTTTGAAGAGCTTCATAAATTTTGAACTCTCGCATTTTATTGCAGTGGCGCATAAATTATTTGCTCGTTTGCTATTGTGGTTCAGTGCCGCTGGTGCAATAAATCTAGTTGTGTTCCGCAGCGTTATACAGCAACACCTCTGTTACGCACTCTCGTTTATGAAATTCTAGTATTTTGCATTCGATGCATTTTAAAATTCTATTGAGGCCGTTTGTATTATATGCAAATTTTTTTCAATACAATTTAATATTTCCAGAGAAATCTTCGAATTATTATTGAAGTTTGGTCAAAGGCATTTGAAAAAGAACACTTTGATAACGTATCTTAAATTATAATATATGACGGAGGGGGTGGTTCTTTTTCGCTCATCGTATCAGGATAACCTACTGTGGGCTCTTATAGGGAATGTTAGAACGAGAATTAATTGCAGACTTGATTTTAACACACAATATATTGCCGAATTTAACTTGTTACAATCACTGAATTAATCAAACTAAATTAAGTAGGCAAGTAATCGTAGCACTAAGAACGCAGGATGATTTTAGAGTCGTCTGCTTCGGCCGACCGTCAACGATAGACTGAGGTGTCGGCCATTAAACTGGTACAACCCTGACTTCATCGAACGCCACTAGATGGCGCTAGCGTTCTGGTGTTACCACAATACCGCCATTTCCGACATATATAATACGTTAGTTAGTCATATTTTACGCTCCATAAGCTGTGATTAAGTTAACCAAATATTTATTTTGATTTACGATTTGATAGTTAATCGATCAAGCAAATTAAGTACGTAATAATACTTTAAAAGGAGAGAAATAGTAATTTATTAAGAATGACTGCTTATTTAGCTGTGGTTATATTAAAAAATTACTTACAAATTAAGGAAGACTCATAAATAAAAATGTAAGTATATATAAAAAAATATTTAAAAAACTATACAGACGTATACCTCTAATAGCTTACTTTTTAAGTCGGTACTAGTCGTACAAACACACGATTTACTCTCGTAACTAAATTCACGCAAAACAACCCACCCTTAATCCTTTCGTCCACTTTTTCCTATCTGGAACCGTTTCAAATACCCTCGAATATTCATTTTATTGCACCGTCACATAAATTATTTGCTCGTTTGCTATTGTGGTTTGCTCGCAGTACGTGCAATAAATCCAACGATGTAGTGCTATATTATACTAGTGTTAACGATTTGCACGCACGGGTTTATAACATCCTGGTAATATTTCCGCTGTCAACGTACGTGTTGCCGTTGATATCTCTTTGTGAAGTGCAATAAACTGCGCAAATTAAGGTTTAACATTATATCAGGAATGTGAATAATATTCTGCCTTTAATTGCAATTTCAAATGGGTTTAATCGGTTATAGGAGTATCGCCTACTCCAGTTTTATGTAGACGTATTATTTATCAGGACTAAAGATTTTTAAAATTAGAACCAACGTAAGTATAGTATCTACATAGGTGAAAATTGTATTATTGATAATGTTAGTGTTTAGTGTATAAGCTACAGCCGCCAAGAAATAAGGTTTAGATAAGTTAAGGTTGGAAGAAGAACCAGTGTAGTTTGACCGGGGAAGTACCACCGCCACACCTATTTCTAGCGTGAAGCATTTCTTGCGTTTCGATAGAAGGGTGTGGTTGCCGGCACACTTTCACATGAGGCGACCATCATAGTACTCGGGAGCAGCAACGCATTTGTTATTGACTTCAGGTGGAACCCATGTTCTGTATTTGGTCGATTACAGATGTCCATGGGCGGCAGTGACCACTTACCATCTGGTGGACTGCATGCACGTTTGCTACTTCAGTCAGATAAAAAAAGAAGTTAAGATTAAAAGCGGCAAAAGAAATAATTCTTTTTCGTACAAATGAACAATAGGTATATGTGTGCATGCAGCATTTTTAAGTGTAGGTACAATGTTCAAATTTTGTTTAATTACCTTTATCTATCAGTTTGAAATCATTAATTCCAATGTCTCTTTACTTTTAACTTAAGATAAGCTTAAGATATAGCGTACTTCAGATAGGCAGTCTGTCACAGATTTGTATCTTGACTAATCCTGTACAAAATATGTACCGGACCAGATCGCCAGACAGACCAAACGACCCATTTTAATTACCTCGTTACCATTTCGCATTTGTATTCCTTATCGGACCATTCTAAAGTAATAAGAACAGCCTAGACGATGTTTTGTATCATAATTGTGATTTGTGTGAATTTATCGCTTGTTTTTGTGGAACTGAGTGTTTAGATATATAATTCCTTAAACAATGAAAACCGTATGACCTTCATAGGATAAAAGAGTCAAATACGAAGGCTTTTGATCTTTAAAAATATTTCAAAACTGTAGGTATCATAAGGGTATTTAGCTTGGTTTAGCTCTTTAAAACGCACGCAAATCGTTATATAGCTAAATATGTATATGTATTACGAGTACTCGTAAATTGATCCGAATGAAACAGAACTCTAAGAAAATGTATAGTATTATATCCGCAATATTACGGATATACTAGAATGATTGAGCTATGTTCTGAATGTTCGTCTTGTCATCAGATAGATTAATTAATAAGACTATTCTACAACTGCGCCAACAGAGCCATCTGTTGTCACAATATGTAATAACGTATCACACTGGCATTTAGATATTGCGTTAATTGAAAAAGAAACAAATATATGTGTATATTTATTTAAGTATTTATTTATTTATTTATTTACTAACAATTACATGCTAAGGCAAACCTTACAGACTTAATCTTATTCATTTGCCTAGCTTCGCAAAGTGATCAAATGCCGTCCTAAGAAGTACAGCTCTTGGCGTCCAAAACACATCTATAGTCTGGTTCCTAGCCACCAAATTGTTAAGCAGTATTGAAGAAACGAAACATATGTGTATATGTTAAAATCCTTTTTTACCTAAAACTAGTTTTCACTAGTCTTAACAAAGGAGGTTTCCCTGTGTTAAAACTATAATTAACTGTTACTAAACATGACTAGCAGTGATGAATAATTCTAACTAGACAAAATGCGTTTTGCCAAAATGATTTAGTTGAAACTCTTTCAACCGAGAGACGTTACCTGCCGTTCTAACGGTAACATATACATTTATAATTAATTCATCAAAATTTTCTGACGACAGAATTTAATCATAATTATTTTCATACGAGTGAAACATATGTTTCGTTTAAAACTTAAAAGGGCGTATTATATTTAGAAGAGTGGTAAATAAAAATACTTAAACGAGGACTCAAATACATAAGTTTTCTGGGTAATTCTGGTCAATCTAAAATAAGGCTAAATTCTGTTTAGGATTGATTTCAAACTTTTGTATTAATGGATGGCATTAACCATACGTAAATCTAATGATAAAGCAGAAGGGTTACCCGATGAAAAGTCTACGTCGCCTATGGATATTTGCAACTAGAGTAGCCAATTTATCGCCAGCTTTAAGGGAGAGCTCTTTTTGCATCTCTTTTACAGCGTCCCATCGCATAGCATTCCGAGAATACCTTAAGAGGATGTTCACTCTACATCTTATACGTACACTTATTAGTGATGTAACATTGCATTCGCATGTTTTTAGATATTCGCATTTGCAAGAATTGCTGCGAATGTTTTGCGAATCTCTCGTCAACCCATTATTGACCCACTGCTGGGCACGAGTCTTCTCTCAGAATGAGAGAGTTTAGGTCATAGTCCACCGAGTTGGCCAAATGCGAATTGATGGACTTCACACACCTCCGAGATTTTTTTTAAAGAACTCTCGGGTGTGTAGGTTTCCTCACGATGTTTTTCTTCATAGAAAAACAGTGATAATTAATTTCTAATACGCACATAATTATAGAAATAATCAGTGATGCGTGACTGGGGTTAAACTTCGATCGAAAGGGCAAGTCAACCATTAAGCTATCACTTCTCGTTTTGCAAATATTTAATTGCAATGCTTCGCAAAAAAAAGTAGCCGAATCTATGCAACTTTAAATCGAACTGCAGTTTTACGACCTAAAAAGATCGTCAATATTGATCCTTCGGCCCTCGATAGCAAAAACTGAAAAAAAATGTGTGCGTGTACTAGCGTACACTCGTAAGAAGTGAAACTTCTTTATGACGTTATTTTTCAAAAAATAATTTACTATATGCAACTTTACAAAAATTGGTTAAATAAAGTTAAATTAGATAAAGTTTAATAAAAGGCTTTTATCAAACTTTATCTAATAATCTAATCTATAATAATCTATCTAATATCACGCGTGGTAGGGATAAGAAAAAGATGGCGCGTAACGGAAAAAAAAAGATGGCGCGTAACAGAAAAAGATGGCGCGTAACGAAAAAATGTTACACTAAATTTTTTTCCAACCCCGATAAAGAAGTTTCACTTCAAAAACAACATTCGCATTAGCATTCGCGAATGTGCAAATAATGACATTCGTTCCATCACTAATACGTATATAGTATACCTAACTATTGCAGTTACAGAGTATATACTGCAGGCGGTCTTAGTAAGTATTAAGATAACATTATCGGGCAGATGCAACTAAGTATTCTCGTATTTGTGTTTGTATCAGAATGCCAATGATAGTTTATGAACTTAGAAGTAATTCTACATCGATTTATGGACAGTATGTGTAAACAAATATTTGTGCCACCGAACGCCGAACGTTATTACAGTTCTCTATATGGCAACACATGTACGGGGCATAAATTTTGTCCTGCACGTTAAAATTAGAAATGTAAGCTCGGCACCGAGAAATATGTGCCTTTAAAATTTATATCATGCTATTATATTACTTCTCTCACATAGAAACAGTTGTTTATCTCTACTGAATTGGGAGTACTGTTTTAGAGTGTCATAGCCTGATTAGAAACCCTGATAAGATTCTGTCCATTTGAGTGTATGTTTCAAAAATAATTTGTTTGCTTAGAATTCAGTTGCAAGATTTGATTCACAAATATTTATATACCCACAGGGCAAGGTAGATACAGCACGTGGCGAAAGACGGGATGAGTCCCATCCACATCAACAGGACTCATGATGGTGTTCCTTCGGTCGGTCTTTATTTTCTTTCCTGCCGTGAACGTGCAAGATTGACATGCGACTGCGATGACTATTTTCCTTCAGGTACTGCGTCAGCAAAAGGCCCTAAAATGATTGTAGCCATTTGTTTTTTAAATTTCATTAATAAATATATTTTAATAAGAGATCATTATTTTCATCTATTTTACTTAACATCTTCATCAATAACCAGTAAGTAAGTATTTCAACTTGATTTAATTAAAAAATCACACCATGTTACTGGAGGTATAGTGAAAATTGTGTATAGAGAAAAATCCTGTGATTAGTACAGAACCATATATTCACAGCTGGCGACACGCCCTAAACCAGTTTTTTGGGAAATAAACCCGTTTATTTTATGTGAACCAAGGTTTTGGATAACGTGGATTTGGTTTTATGTTGCGACAAATTCCGGTTGACTGTTTGTCAACTGACTACGGCTCGGCTAACCATTGTTTTCATACGTCCGTAAAACAATATGTGAACACGGTAAATGCTAAAGCGCTTGTAACCTAAATACTTTAATCTGGTTTGTGAATTTTTGTACAGAAGATTATATTTGTTTGGAAAATGGCAGAATTTCGTACGGGAATTATTTTTATATAATCCTTTTTTCTTCAGATCAGCAAATTATAGTCGTTTCTTCTGATTTCTTACGTCGTTTTGTACAGTATATTTTATAGAACAGAGGTTCTGATCGTTATTTTTTTGTTGTAACAAAGAGATAACGATAAAACGTCTCGTCAGTAAGGTGCTTTGCTGCAAATGATTTTTAATGAGACGTAGCAAAGTGCATGAACTATTTACTTACCAGGTGGTATAATCTGTGTAATTCGACCGGGGCTGAACCACCACCCCACTTATTTCTAGTGAAACGCAGTTCTTGCGTTTCAGAGATGAGTGTGGTTGTCGGCTCACATTCTCTCGCTTCACACTTCTTCGGGGGTAGAAACGCATCTGTCATCAACTACTGCTTCAGGCTCGTGTGGTAGATGGAAAATACGTCTATCACAATTTTTGTGACGAAGTAAATAAAAGCATATGTTTAACTAAAAAACATGCTTTCTACACTCATAGCCCCACACTAGGATTTTTTTCTGTGTTGTGGGTATGATGGACACAAATAAGACAAATACACAAACACCCAAACCCAGAACACGAATCTAAAGTCATCATTCAGATACCTTTCTGGCCGGGAATTGAATCTGGAACCCATTGCTCGTCAGACCGGTAAGGTCACCGCTCCGCCACGCGAGTCGTCAAATATGTTTAAATCTTTAAATACTATAATATTTTACATATATTTTGAGTCCTTATAATAATATTTTACGAGACTATTAAATAAAGATCTTCAGACTATGTTGGTTTTTTCTTTGGATGATGGTCTGTCTCGGTTTTGAGTGCTGTAGCTTTTATACTAGATGAAAGGACATCTTTTCAAAGAGTTTATGAAGGGATTTCTTCGTGCATTTTGTCTTGAACTACATCTATACTAATAATGATCTTACTATTTTCCTCGACTTTACTAGGTATATAGTAAGTAATATTTTACAGGTTGTAGAACCAGTGTAGTTCGACCGGGCAAGTACCACCGCCGCACCTTTTTCCAACGTCAAGCAATTCTTGCGTTTCGATAGACTTCAGATAGAACCCATGTTCTATTTGTTCATCTAGTTGCTCATAACTGTTGCTGAATGCTCGTTTGCTACTTCAATCATATAAAAAAGTAGGTACAGTTATTATATATCCATAGGTATACCTAATTCCTACCACTTTTTACTGGAGTATAGAAGGTAATATTAAGAAATATGATAGCAAGTTTTTTTTTGTACACAGCATTACATATTTATTTTAGTACAGTACAAATTTAGTTTACAAGTACCTCGTTACCGTATTACGAAGAAAATATAACAGCAAAATTTTCGCTAGACCAATGTTTCTTTTAAATTAAGATAACACAAGAAGTAGATACAAGAAAGACGTTGATTAAACTGCAGTGCTGGGCGGGACAAAATTTTGCAGGAAATATCACGAATAAAATGCAGCTAAGAATGTCAAGATAAGTAAAATGGCCTTGTTATTTGAAACAGACTTGACATTGCCAACTATTCGTCTCTTATCGCAAAAGAATGTAAGTTACTCTTTGTTATATAAAGTATGTAATAATATTACTGGTTCTGTCTGGTTAAGGAGATTTATCTTCAGCGAAAGCAATGTGTTTAAATTTGAGATAGGTACTCCAATCGTAATTGAGGTTGATTACATATGTTTTTTTTTGTTTTCGAGGGGGGAACCTTCAATAGGTTAGAGCGACGCAAAGTTATATGGTTGAGCAAAATCGCGGCACGGCCGTACTATACTTTTCTCGAAGCAATTCGGGCCATTTTTAACCCCCTATAACTTCGTATTGGATAAAAGTAGAAGCCCATATTTTTAATACCCAAGATTCTTATTTCTATATTATAAATAAATGTCATGTGATATATGAAGTCAAAGCCTTCTATTTCATTATTATGTCTAGGATAGATTTCAAATGTTTTTACTTAAGAGCTAATACGTGGCAATTATGTTACAATCTTATAATTAATATTTAATCTTTTAGACTTTGTGAATTTTGTAACGTAGTGTTTTTCGATTGCAAGTCTCATCAAGAAGCAACTCCTTCCTGAAACGGTTCATTATGTTTGTGCTTCGCAGAAAAATTCCAACGTTGTACATAGTTTAATCAGTTTTCTTATCTATTCGCGTGGTATCTGGCAAAATGAAACCCGCTGAGGTTCCAAGGAAAACTTGCACAGAAGGTACAGAAATATTTTCAACAATATTAAAAACCTCTTAATTTTTTCTGTAGTTTTCTATTTGGTTCACGTTTATCAAGTAGGTTTTCCAGGTGGTATAACCAGTGCAGTTCGACCGGGGAAGTACCACCGCCACACCTATTTCTAGCGTAAAGCATTTTTTGCGTTTCGGGAAGGGTGTGGTTGCCGGCACAATTTGTTATGAGACGACCATTTTAGTTGCCCGGAGTAGCAACGCATCAGTGATTGATTTCAAATAGCATGTTCTGTTTGAAGTTGCTTACAGATGTCCACGGGCGGCAGTGAACGGTAAGTGTTCACTGCCGCCCGTGGACATCACGCGTACTGCATGCTCGTTTAGGTTTAGGTTTAAAGATCTTTATTCTCAAATAAGACATTACAAGTCACTTCTATGAGAACATTTATAGCTTAAATTAATTTAATATTCACATTCATGCGCCTTACTACATAAGTGGATATAAAGTATATTCATGACAAATGTTGCATTGGGCAACACAATCAATGAAATAAATGTGCATTTGTATAAATATAGTCTGCTAGCTTAGTTTTAAATGTGTTGGATGAGTGTACATTTTTTATACTTGGCGGTATTTTATTATAAAGTTTTGCTCCCTCATATGTAACCATTTTTTTTCCAAAATTTGTTCTTACTTAAGGAAGAACAAGAAAACTAGCTCTACGGTGTCTCCGTTTACTAAAAGGTTCTGCTTTTGTAAAATTTATGCTGGTTTGGATCGTTTGCTACTTTAATCAGATAAAATAGGTGCTTTAGGTCTATTAAAGAAAAAATATGCTAATATATTTTTGGCAACAATATACTAAAGTTCTTTTAATTTAATTTATTTCATATTTTTTTATTTGTGCTACGTTATTTATCAGTTCTTCTATTTTGATTAGTACATTTAAATAAGTATAGTTTCCAACAGGCAAACGTAAGTATACATTAAAAATTATTTAATGTTATAATTTGAATTATGTCTATGGAAGATATTATAAAAAAAATACAGTAAATGGATCGTGTTACCATTATTTGTCAGTAAAAAAAAATGATAGATGATGAAGACTACCTTAATATTCTACGAATCACTACGAACGGTGTCACTACAAATGTTCTGTAGATAAGATAATGCTGTTACTACAAAATGACGGCTCACTTAATTCACTTTGAGTAAAACATTACAATACATATTGGGCTTTTTTTGTGTCAGAAGTGTTTGTATTTTGTACGCTTTCTACACTTATAAGCCCGCACTAGGATTTTATCCTATGTCCCGGTATATAAATAGACGAAAAAACGGACACTTAGACCCAGATCAGACATCTGAATTTATCACCCAGAAAACTGGATTGCCCGGAATCATACCCTTAACTCATTCCGTATATGATTGATATGGTACCCGCTCCGATACGGGGGTCGTCAATTTTTTGTGAGTAAACTATATAGCCATTTAATTGATTTAATGCTACGTCTCCGCATTAAAGTTGCGGCTTACGCTTACTATTCATTGTCGAATGTTCTCTTAGTATGGATTTAATCGGATACCCAACAGAGTGGTCTATGGAAAGATTTATTGATTTACACGAAGAAAGATGGCCGGCTTTACAAGTTTAATCTACATAGAGCAGGCGAGCAGAATACTACTTGCTTAAGTCCGTAGTCCTAATGCCAACGTATAGCGAGCTAAAATCATCCTATGCTAATTATCATCCAAAAATATATTTTTATAGATTTGAAGAAGCAAACAAGCATGCAATCCATCTTGTGATAAGTGGTCACTACCGTCCATGGACATTTAGAAACTACTTCATGTATAACAAGGGTTCAATCTGAAGTCAATCACAGAAGCGTTGCTTATACGTAGGACTAAAATGTCGTCTGCCATCGTCTCATATAAAAGTGTGCCGGTATGTTATTAATAATTCGCTTAGCCAAGTACTTACAGTTTAAGAATGAATAATAATTCATTATTTCGTAACTATCAAACGCACATGTCATGTACATGTACGTATAGTAATCATGCATGTGTGGGACATAATAGGTTCATGTCAAAGCTAAAATGCAGATGTGAGAAAAAGCTAGAAAATCATTTAAATACCCTTTTTAAGGCTCTATTGCTAGGTTATAAGGATCCCTCTACTTAAATAACCGCATATATCCAAAGCGGAATAGTGGTAAGTTAGTGGCCAACCTGTCTCAGATGTTTTTAAACAGCCAACACAAGATTTAAGGGTAGCTCATGTGAGTATCTAGAAACAACGATTTAATGTGCCCTACGGGGCATGGAAGCGCGCCTTAAATTAAGTTTAGGTGATTATACCATACAACCGTTGATTGAATTAGTTAAATCAGTCGTAATCTATACAAATTTCAAGGATAATCGCTCACATTTTTAGTAATTTGTAACATGTATATTTACTTCGTACATCGCTTGTCGCTTACTGCCCGTGGTGTACCAGTTACTGTGGCATTTGCTTTATTTGACTTTCAAGTATTCTACGAAGTTAGGATTAGCTTAGTGTAGTGCTAATTATCTACTGTTTGACCTTGGAATCAAGTTTTGTAGCATATTAAATATATACTGTATTATTATTTATTTTTCTACATATTTGAATAGATAATGATAATGAAGACGCGCGTGGCGCAGCGGTTACCATACCGGTCTGACGCGCAATGAGTCCCGGGTTCGATTCCCGGCCAGACAGGTATCTGAATGATGATTCTTGTTCTTGGTCTGGGTGTTTATGTATTCGTGTTGTGTGTGTCCATTGTACCCACGACACAGGAAAAAATCCTACTGTGGGGCTATGAGTGTAGAAAGCGTGTACGTCTTATTAATTCAAATTCAAATTCAAATGTAATTGTGAATGTTTATTTAAAGTATTTGAAGAATGCAAAATATCTAACGTAATCTTAAGGGCTGGTAATTTATTTAACATTGAATTCGAGTTCGTATGGAAGGTGTTTGCAAGAGTCTAGTTATTAGTCGGCAGTATCAATACACTGAGATTGCAGATTATGCATTTTTATATATTTTTAAGAATTACTCAGAATTTTAAAAAATAACAAAACAATATATTGTTATCACTCCTAACGCTCCAAACGCCAATAACATATCGTAATTTAAGCCAAGACCTCGTACGTTTTCCCTTTTCGCCCGTTTCAGGGGAATATTCAAAGTCTTTACGTGTACAATCTTTGTTCGATGGGCACAGACGTATGTGAGGTTTTTTAAAGAACCTTATTTCGCGGTACAAAGGGCCCGTGCTTTGGAATAATGAGGTTCTCACGAGTGTCCTCGAGCGATCCTCCTTTCAAACTTAACATTGGAGGCACGGCGACACGTGGTTACTGACGCCTTCTGTACATTGAATGTCTAGCCGTTTGACGTTTGTTCTTTCAGGATGATAAATGTTTGAGATGTGGAAGTTGAAATTGCGAGTTTTGCAAGATTGTTTTGAGAAAAACCTCATAAATGATCTTATTGCCTTGCAAGCTCTTAATGTGTAAACCAGTTTTAAACTCTACATCAACTGGTATTTGGTTGACATATTAGATGTTGTGTAATAATACAAACATTCGACTTTTAATCTCATCAGGTGAGAAAATAAAAAAAGATGGGGCAGTTTGTATTCTTGGTTTAGGTGTTTCTATTTTTATGTATCTGTCTCCACGTCAGAACAAAACCGAAATCTCCTTATAGTATGTATAAGTGCATAAAACGTTATTTACTGTTTATTACTGTTTCGTATTTGAGCGGCTTAGCAAATGTTCAGATCAGAATATAGAAAAATTGACACTCCTACAATAAGATCAATTGATTCAGTGGTGTCGGAACCACACTCGGTTCATTAACTTTTTAATCAACAGATGCATTTCATCTTAGTGCCATTAGTTTAGCTAAGATGCATCATTAATTCACTGAGGAACAATTGCTCTGCGGTACAAAGCAAATGAAACCGCAGTACCTAATAATCCTAACATCACTGGGTTCAACAACCTGATTAATTAATGTATTATGTTTAATATATAGGATAGTATCCGTTAAGCCGATTACGTATAGATGGCCAACGTCAATCGCCCGCTGGTTAATTGTTACTTCATGACAGCTAATCTCATAAAGCCTAAAATGTACCCTTTCAGCCTTTACATTTCAGAAGTACTTTATCGCAAGTAGCATTGATAAATTAAAACACTATTGTTTAGAAACGATTGATTTACTTTAGTTGTAATTGAGTTTTTTAATTTTAAGCCGTTTGTTTTTTTACCTTGATCAAAATGGATTTGATAGATGAGATTTTGTGTCAAAATGGTGACTTAAAGGTGTTATAATATTATATTTGTGTTTGCAGATGTCTATTTATTATTTACTCATTCATTTGATAGCCATATTACAGTGATATAAAAAATATCGAATTCCCCCTTTAATTATCTGAGGATACGTATCGTTTAGAAAAATAGAGAATGTCATTCTTCAGTCTGAGTGGATTCAAGTTATACGTTTTATGTTACAATCCGTCATGTCGTTTGGTCAAGTCCAAGAATGGAAACGGCAAAGAAACATACATAAATTGGTTATAGGTAATAGCTAATAGTTTTGAGCGTATATTTATATTTAACGATCGAAAATGTTACCCTCCTGACAGTTTTGGGTAATAATGTAAAATAGTGTTATTTTTTCTGTTTTATGCCTGTATAGTACAATTTTTATAAATATTACATTAATTGTTCTTAATCCTTAAATATACATATATTTTAAAGTGTGTAAAATAAGGTACATTCATAATAAAAAAAAACCAAACAAAAAAGATATGAATAACCATTATGTCGGTTAGTCCAGTTAGGGTAGTTTTTTTATAATAATACATAATTTAATATTATATTTCATATTTGGATAATGTTCAATGATCCAATTGAAAAAATATGTCAATACTCACTCAACATTACAAATTAGATTCAATCCAAAAAAATATAAGATACATTATTCTCACGATCTTAAGGATAACCGCACACAATACCATTAAATAAGTGTTTAGCGAAACACGATCATTTTCTATTATCTTCATAGCCGGCCGAGTAAGGCTCAAAGGAAACGCGCTATCATTGTTTATGGAAAGCCATTCAATCAGATGATACAAAGGAACCATATCGTACAGGTCGGGACGCTCGTTAATCTTAATCTTGGCATTGTGCAGGTCACGATTGGCTCCAGAATACTGGAATTATCTCAAATCTTAACTTCCCTTCGTGTTAGACGACCGTAGCTACCATTACTGGATAGGAAAGGGTATCGAATGTACGAGTACATGACGTTGACTTAATGAAAGGGTTAAATAATATTGAGTAACATGCCGATGTTTAACCATGGTTGCCAATTACATTTTTATAACATGAAGCATCAAATGCAAAGGAGTATACTGTCTACTTGAAAGTAAGTGGCAACTGTTGACCATGAATTTCCATAGATCACCCCAAAAATGACTGAAGTTCTTGATGAGTTATACTTCAACTGCAATAGCGTTCTCGAGGACAAAGTTTTGACGCCCAAAATTTATTGCATAAATGTCTCCACTTATCACAAGATCGGTTTTGTGACGATTAACTAGATCGTCAGAAAACCGAAGATATAAGCACTTTGAATTGGCGTTATTAGGCAGAAATAGGTATTACTGAGTCACTAAGGACTACCTACTCAATATACACGGAACCAAGCACTTTATATCAAACCACATTACGATAAAACGCAGCTATTATCTAAAGTCAAAATAGCGCAATTTAATACAATGTAACAATCCGAAATATGAGGTAGTGCCAACTTTGTCAGCTCGTTTGGATCTAGCACGATCTGAAAAGTTATCTCAGAGTGCATCGGAATTACAACGTGCTCCCAACTTCGCGATTCGAATCGGGATATGCACTGGAGTTATAGGAACTAGAAGGGACAAACTATGCCAGCGAAGTAGGGTTTGTCTGGTGATTTATTGAAGTGAAACTTCTTTAGGCGCATGAGGGTAAAATTTTTACAGATGAAACGTCACGCCGGTATGCAACAGAAGTGTCGGAAAAGAGATAGAGAGTGATCGAGACCGATTGAGAGAGAGTAAGACAGGGCGAACGTAGCATGAGCAACTAGCCGTGGAGTGAGAGTAGGGAGCAAGCGAGTGAGAAAGATTGAGAGAAAAAGTGAGACAGAGCGTACGTCGTATCACGCCTTTTTCCCTTCCTCTTAATCTTGGAAATTTAAAGTTTTAGATTTGTATAAATATAAACAAGATTTATAAATTAGTTCGCCAAAGAAGTTTCACTTCTGACATGTGTACTTTGTACGCACGCATGTTTTTTTTAGAGTAAAATTGAGGGCAGAATTTGATCCAATTTTAGATTTAAATACTTTAGAAGGCTGTCATTTTTGTTAATGAACTGGGTCGTTCTTTACATACGTGTATTTTTTATAAGACATAATTTTAATGTAATGAAGAGATGTTACAGATCTATTTTGCTACGGAAAATGCAAATGTAAATTAAATCCATAAATTTCGGAAGGCGTAGACTTATTTAAAGGGATTATTACGGAACCCTAAGAAGATAGTTGCTTCACCTAATGGTATTTTAAAGTTATTTAAAATAAGAGTCACATTATATCGTTGATAAAAAGTATTTAGAGATTACAAAAATCGAACAGTTATTCTATTAATAAAGCTTTCTAAACTCCTGTAGTGTCGGAAGAATATATATGCGTTGGCTACCTTTGTAAGTATGACAGTATCAGTGTCATCAAATAACAAATTTCCGTTATCTTCGTAAAACCAGATCTGTTAAAATTTCGGAGAAATCTTAATATGATATAAAGTATATTTGACGACCCGCGTTGCGCAGCGGTTACAGTACCGGTCTGACACGCAGTGTGTTCCGGTTTCGATTCCCGGCCAGACAGGTATCTGAATGATGAGTTTAGATTCTTGTTCTGGGTCTGGGTGTTTGTGTATTCATGGCACCCACGACACAGGAGAAAATCCTACTGTGGGGTTATGAGTGTAGAAAGCGTTTTAAGTTTTTTTAAGTATATTCTGCATGTTGCTGACGTAAAATATAATAAGCGGCCACTTAAAAGTACCTCATAAAGATGTCGATATTAAACAAAATCTCGTTACATACATGAAGCTCCTTAAGACCCAAAGGCCTCTTGACATTTGCCTTGTTACTAGCGAAAAATATTAATAAATTTATTCCAGTTAGATTGTAAGTCTCTGGCATTAAGGTACACATTTGTGCAAAACGGTACGTGCTACTTCGAAATACGTACGAATAAATGCTTGTTTACATTGAAGTCGCGGGCGCTGTGGCGGGCGCGATCAAAAAGTATTACTCATTTAATTGCATGAAAACGGGTTAAGGAAATGTGTACGCAGTCCACCGGACGGTCACTATTGTCCATGGACATTTGGTATCAACCATATAAGATTAGTCTTCTCAGACTGATCTTATACATTTATTGACTGATTTGTTTGGCTACAGATGCATTGCTACATCTGAGGACTCATTTGGAAAGCTTTGGATAAGTATGTCGTCTCCTTTACTGCACTTTTTAGACTAGAACCCAGTAACGCTTGACTATTGTTATAAGACAGACAAAGTGTGGCGGAGGTGCTGCCGGAGTCGAATCACAAAGAGTTCTAGTGCCTTCGAAAGTATTCATATACAATCCACGCGCGCCATGTAAATCGCAGGCAATCGCACAAGTAGTGCGCACGACCCACTCGCAGCAATTACGACCATGTTTTGTTTATAACATTTAAGTAGAACTCAAACGGGTAATCATACCACTGATGGTAAGTGGTCAGTGCTGCCTATTGATATCTATTAGTAAGTTCTGTATGAACTTACTAATAGATATCAACAGGAAACATTGGTTTTATCTGATATCAATTACAGGTGCGTTGTAAGTCCAAAAAAATACGAAAATATGGCGGCAACCGCACCCATTAAAATATAAGAAACTGCTTCAGGCCAGTAGTATTTTCACGATCGAACCACACTCGTTCTACCTTATAAATGATGTACCGTATATCGTATGGAGTTGTATTAAACTGGCGGCCGTAAAAAAGAATAGCGGACAATACACCCTCGTATTGTACTTGAATAGCGTGGTGTAATGTACATGAAAACCGCTCACGCGACCGCTTCCGCGCACGCCAGCTATATGCGCACTAGCAATAAACGAAGTTCGAGTGCGCTTGAATGATAAGTTTTCAAACTTGGATTCTTTGCTCTTAAACTTGATGGAGTGACGCCCTTTAAAGTTAATACTAACGTATTTCATGCGGTTTGAATGGTAAGAGTAATTTTTTTAGTGAAGTGTTTTAGTAACACTGTAGAAGAAGTAAATGAGAATGCAGTCCACGGGATCGCAAGTGGTAGCTACTACACATGGACATCAATATATTAGACGACCCGCGTGGCGCAGCTGTTACCATACCTGTCTGACACGCTGTTCTGAGTTCGTTTCCCGGCCAGACAGATATCTGAATGATAAGTTTAGATTCTTGTTCTGGATCTGGGTGATTGTGTATTCGTCTTTGTGTGTGTTCATTTCACTTACGACATAGGAAAAAAATCTACTGTGGAGCTATGAGTTTAGAAAGCGTTTTGATACATGGTGGAATAAGGATGCCATTTAAGGGGAATGCTCGGAAAGGAAAATGTTTTGCTATCCTTAAGTGTTAAGGTGGAAAGATTTGTATCAATGTTTACTTCTTATCCAGAAGTTCAGACCAGAATACACCTTGCGTTTAATTTATTAACAAGCATTTATGTATCTGTTGATTAATAGTTGCCTGCCATACAGACGTGCAAGTTTTTGGCTTTCATTATAAAAAAGATTTAAAGCAAAATAACAAAAGCTCTCAATAGATTAAGTTGTCGAATATAATATGCAATAATCCGATCTGTGATTGTAAAATGATTTTTGTCTCTGTTCCATTTATTTAAGCCGGATTGTTGTGTCGGTATATGAATAAGTAATAGTACATCTTATATATAATTCATTCGGCTATAATACATTATTCTTTATGTATTTTTTAATTAATATAACTACGTAAGCGCTGCGGTTTTACCAAGAATAAAAAAACGTCTGTAGTGAAAACAAAAATACATACATGTATATGCACCCTTATATATACCTTCTGATAAATACTCTCACAAAAATTCTAATTGATCTTCCATTTACATAACGGTATCTGCTATAGCAGGTCATCATTGATACCGTGTTCGTGATAACCAATTTTTGATAGTTCGAAGCTACCAAAAATTTAATTATAGTCTTAAACCGGTTTCTGAATAAACTTAACGAGTTTTTTATTATTGTTATCGCGTAACTCACTAGAAGTACTGGAAGTAATAGTTAGATTTGATAGTTTTCAATTGGATAGGCTACCTTAGATCCACAACAATAAAACTTACAAAAATAGAAGTTTGAAGGTGGTCTAAATAATTGTTACCAATTACACTGAATCCTCATTACCATCTTATATAACTCTCTATGACATTATGCGAATAAAAATATACTTAAAACACAACATCATTTCATACCAGTAATTCAGCAAACTTATCAGCCGTCAACAATGAAGGGTGTCGAAACGGATGAACGAAATAATAATGCCTCTGAATATTCTGTTGAAATAAAAGTACTCGTCAATATTTTTATATTACGCCGTGACAATATCTGAATGGGAACTTCCCTCGTGAAAGAGAGTAAATGAAAAAAATGTCGCTCGTATTTTTGTTACCTTTGGAAATTAAATTGCTCTCGAAAACTCTGTTAAGAAACTCTGTTAAGCTTGTAACAGCACAAAACAGTTAACTCATGCTACACTATTTAAATATATTTTATATTATTATATATATACTGAAAATAGAACATACGGCACTTTTGTGTTGTATGGTTAGTATATCTACATTGTGTTTCGGACTGCCTAAAGGTTGGCTGGCAGAGAATGCTTATAGCATTAAGTCCATCTTTGTACTAAATTTAAGGTACATAAAGATTAAATAAATAAATAAATTATATCCATACGCCATATCTTAAGCATCAGGTGACATAATGGAGAACTGGCAATGTTATAAAAGTTGCAGTCTGCTTCTTTTTAAAACCAATACTGTCACCTTTCTAGTGAAAATAAGATAGAAATATAGTACATTAAATTTGCGGATTGGTGGACACATTAGAGAACCTTATAAAAATGCTGAGGTGTATTAGTTCCCTTACAATGTTTTCATTTATAACCTTATACCATTACCACCTTCCGTTGTTTACTAAGGCATGGGTATAAGCCTTAGTAAACAACGCATTTATAACCATTCCATTTGAAAGAGGTTTATGGCTACTACTAAGGACTATTTATTTATATACATTCATTACGAGAAATGTTATATTAATTAAGATATTATAATACATTTCCAAATATTGACTAGATTGAACCGTCGATAATCAATTACTGCTATGACCAGTAGGCCAGCACTGCTGGGATCGAGTCTCCTCTTAAATTGAGTTTATAGTATAACTAGTTGACCCGAACTTCGTTCCGCCTAAAAGTCAAAATTATCAGCGTTTCTTTACTATATTATACATAAAAACCTTCCCTTTGAATCACTCTATCTATTAAAAAAACTGCTATAAATCCGTTGCGTAGTTTTAAAGATCTAAGCATACATAGGAAGAGACAGCGAGAAGCGACTTTGTTTTATATTATGTAGTGATCCAACAGACTAGACAAATGGGAATAATAATAATATAATAATAATAACGTTTATTTGCTCTCACAAAAGGTCTTATGTACTAGGCTACAACTAGGCTTATATTTTAGGGCAATACAGTAACCTTCCTTAGTGAGAGCCTGGTGCCTGTTGTAGGCTTTTACAAGCCTGTGGTACAAGTCACCAGTGCCCTTCCACGAACAGTTTGTGATTGTATAGTAAGTACCTAGTCAAGTAATTGCAGCGTACACAAAATTTAATTTAACATTTGGAATACGTCTAATTATACATCACCTATGAATTTGTTGGTAAAAACATGTATTTGGGGTGTTTTTACGTATCTGTTTGATATGTGTTTGAGTGTGGGTGCGTGTGTAGGAATTCAGTAGATTTAACACACATTTAAGAACTGTTTTCTAAGATTTTTTTGCATGTTCATCTTCCCATGTATTTTTTCTTTATCATTTTAATAAGCAAATAAATTCACTTTTAATGCGATCGTTCCTTTAAAATATCACGTGCCTTGGATCCAAACCTCGGAGACCCCGAATCAGATCAAGTTTCAACTACTTACATGTCATCGCTAGTAATATTTTTTTTTTATTTGACTAAGGTAGCAAACGAGCATGCAGTCCACCTGATGGTAAGTGGTCACTGCCGCTCATGGACATCTGTAATCAACTTCATACAGAACATGGGTTCTATCTGAAGTCAAACACAGATGCGTTGCTACTCCCGAGGACTATGATGGTCGCCTCATGTAAAAGTGTGCCGGCAACCACACCCTTCTATCGAAACGCAAGAAATGCTTCACGCTAGAAATAGGTGTGGCGGTGGTACTTCCCCGGTCGAACTACACTGGTTCTACCACCTTCAATAATTTGTTTCATATTATAATTTTGTAGTATTCAGTTACTATAGCACATTTATTCTTTTACTCATTCAAAACTTATTTGAACTTCGGTTGTTTGGATATGGAGATCGTCTGGCTGGCTACCAACTCGTTTGTCCAATGTTACGAAATACTGCTTATGGTTTATTGCTTTTGCATTTCAGTAAAGCAAACGCAGTTGTAAACAGTGGCCATTGCGTATTTGTTTAAGAAGTTTATGAAATATAGACTTAGTCTTCAGTTACATCAGAATCTGCGTAGCAAATAACCGAGTTTTTTAATTCGCAAAAGAAGTTACATTCTTATTATGAGAATTTGAAAAATCTTTAATCACACGATAATTTATTTTAAGTCATATTTTGTTATAAACTTAACACTTATTAAATAGGTTTTAAAATAATATGTCTATCTTTTTTGCCCCTGACTCAGAACATTGTTAAATTTAGTGATAACAAACTTAAGCTTAATCCATTCCGGACAAACTGAAAGTTACTTTCGGCTTAGCTTGTCGGTCGGCTCGCGGATTTCGCTAGCCAGTTAGTAGACAGTATGGAGTCCAAATAATTTGCACCGCTGGGATATATCCAAACTGTGAATATACATATATTTTACTTATGTAACGAACATTCGCATTTGCATTCGCGAATATTCGCATGTTTCTAAATATTTGCATTCGCGAGAATTGATCGATCGTTTTGTAAATATTGAATTTTGTCGACCAAAAAATCCGCCAAATCTACATCCTCCAGCCCCCTGCAGCAAAAACTAGAAACCAATAATATTCGCAAAAGTCGATAAGGAATTTTCGTATTCGTATTCGCCAGTGTTCAAATAATAACATTCGTTATATCACTAATATACATTTTCTAACTAAATTAAATTATAAATGACTAGCTGAATCCCGCAGCATCGCCCGCGTTAAAAAGTAATAAGAAATTTTTCCACACTAAAAAATAGCCTATATATTAATCCAGAGTATTAGCTAACTCCCTACCAAATTTTATAAAACTCGCTCCAGCCGTTTATACGTGAAGTATGTAGTAACAAACATTCACACTCACAAACTTTCGTCTTTATAATATTAGCATGAAGTATGATATGATATGATTACCTTAATATGAATATAATATATTTCCTTATTCCATATTTTTTCTTAGCTAAAGAGTAATAGAGTTCAGTTTAAGTGTACTGGTACACTAAAAATTGTTTGATTTGATTTTATTTATCGATATTCGTCGAGACTTTCTTCGAAACGAAATAATTTTCTTTGGCAATTATGCAAGTTGGATTTAAAAGCGGGAACATAAAAATATGTTTTGCGTGATTCATTTTAACTGATGTAAAAGAAAAAAGTGTAATAAATTTATTCAGGACATAAAAGGTAAAAAAAAAGGCAAAGTTATCGTCGAGATTACAGTTACGATATCCTTTCTTTTCTTTTTGTATTCATTCGGCATTTTTTCAAGTCAAACAATGAACGTAATTATTATAAGTGTTGCTATTATTTTCGACTAATATTATCGTAGAATTGACACATAATTACGTAACGTGTACTTACGATATGCGGTTTTTGAATTCTTTTTTAAAGTAAAAGTTAGTGTCCCATATAGATAAGTGCATATATTATTATTACTTTTTTATCTGAGTGAAGTAGCAAACGAGTATGCAGTCCACCTGATGGTAGTGGTCACTGCCGCCCATGGACATCTGTAATCAACTTCATACAGAACATGGGTTCCATCTGAAGTCAATAACATATGCGTTGCTACTCCCGAGGACTATGATGGTCGCCTCATGTGAAAGTGTATTATGGTCTTCCTACCATAGATTACTGTGTGACGCATGACGGCTGACGTTACACTTCGTAGTTTTGATTTTATAATTTCATGGGCGAGGGCGTCAGCTCGGTTAACCAAGCAATTTGGGTTGTATTTGTTGCTTTAATAAATAACGCTTGGTTTTTGAATTACACTTGCAGTGAGATAGGTGTTATGAATTCATATGCTAATTTGCTTGTAACGTTAGTTTCGTGTTGCGTAATATTTAAGGTTTATTGATGTGTCCTTACTATAAATTGAACCACTTGTAATTCTGCTTTACACGCAGACTTTAACACTGTCTGTCTGTCTGTAGGACATGCTAAAGAAATTGACATACGTAAATGCAAACATACATAGATATATAATTGTATGTTCGTAAAACACTAAACTTCTGACGCAATCGAGTAATAAGTTAGTCCTGTTATTAAAAGTAGTATATTAAAGATGTTAGAATGAGTGTAGTTAAACGTGGTATGAGTGTAGTTCGACCGGGGAGGTACCACCACCGCACCTATTTCTAACGTGAAGCATTCCTTGCGTTTCGATGGAAGGGTGTGGTTGCCGGCACACTTTAAATGAAGCGACCATCCTAGTCCTCGGGAGTAGCAACGCATCTGTGACTGACTTCAGATAAACCTATAAACCTATGTTCTATATGATGTTGCTTACAATTGTCCATGGGCGGCAGTGACCACCTACCATCAGGTGGACTGCATGCTCATTTTCTACTTCAATATAATAAATAAAAAAATATGCAACTTCCAATTTATTAATTCAGCTGTAAATCACAGATAAACTGAGTTAATTTAAAGTTTCATTTAAATCAATAAATCTGAAAGGTGTGTAAAAATTCACGGTGCTCTCAAATCAAGGTTCGGGCCGTAAAACTTTAAACCCAGTTGGACACTGCGCGGTTCAAATGAATTCCCTTTGTGCATCCGCGTTCAAACATATTCGTCCAACTTATGACGTGTGAAACAATAATCCCCTCTGTAGCAACACTAGTGTAAATATGGGCCTGTTTTCCTTTTTGAAGTTAAATTTCCGCTGAGATTAGAAATAGTTTGTGTGTAAAATAAATAAGAACAAACCTATTGAAAATTGTGTAAGTTTTAATGATATTGCGAAATTGCTAACAAAGATTAATGACGGTTTCAGTTCTGATCATCATATTATTAGTAAAAGGATTGCTAGTAATATATGTAGAGTTGCATAACCGACTCTTTTGACTCTTCTTAAACTAAATGACCGTTTAAGTAAAGGACTAACCGACTATTCTTAAACTAAAGGACAGCCCGGCCTGTGTATGCGATGGGATCACTGTGGAGAATATCCCACATATCTTAAATGAATGCCCTCGATTTGGTGCTAAAACAATAGACCTAGAAGGAATCCTTGGTGAGCCCATTGCAACTGCAACATATTCAAAGTTTTTGGAAAACGACGTTCACAGACCTTACTTTTTGGAATTTTGTAAAAGCCCTAGAAGTGGTAAATCGAGGAAATAAAAGCACTACCGTAAGATAATAAGTAGCACTAGGAAAATATATATAAAATTGAACTATAAATAAATTATATATTAAATAAAAAAAAGGAATATTAAGACTAATTGTTGTATAAAATTCTTAAAAATAAAAAAAATAATAAAAAACATGATATATACTAATATAAAGGATTGCTAAGTAGGGAAAAGATTAAAAGATGCACAATCAACACCAGCAGGATTCGGAAGTTAAAAGGAAAAAAAAAAACAACCGACTCTTTTGAGTGTTTGCAAATTTTTTTAGGTATGTAAATTTTTCAATTTGCACTGAGGCAGCGCATTGGACTATGGGCTAGACCTTATAATCTATCGCCTTCTGGGCAAACCCGCTGCCTAGCAGTATGTTGGCAATGGATTGAGGAAAACCATTATGATTAAAGATATCTGTACTAAAGATACTAATACGAGAAGAATGATTAAGTGTGATAGGATCCATTGTGGTTCTAATTTGGCTGCACCATCGCCACATCTATTTCTGCCTGATAAAGAAAGTGTAAATCGTTTCTGAACAATTGTTTGACAAAGACGTGGTACTTTGTTTTGATTATTTCGAGGCATACCCATTTAAACTCTCAGAGTTAGCAACGCGCCTATGGGTGACCATACATAGGATTCTAATCTTATCCTGGGGTGACCACAGGTGCCGGGGGCAGCAGTGGTCACTTACTATCGAATTACTGTTTATTAGCATTAATAGAAGTATCTATTAAACAAAATAAGAGATCATAAAAATCCATTTTTCATCTTTTACGCTGATATTGTTATTATCCTCAACATGATTTGTATAAATATTTTTCTTTCCAATTCAGATAAGCGTAATGCGCTAACGGGCTACTTATAAAATCAGACTTGTTCAGAGTTTCACCTTCAAAGCTACATAATGTTATTTGCTGGTTATCTGCAGTATGATTTTACTCTTATTTTATGCTCAGACATTTTACGTAATGCGAAAGATAGTGCGGAAAATTCTCTTCATTACTTTAAATATTAGGTTCTTATTTCGCGATAAAAATATTAGCGTAATTAGTTAACCAACAGTTCGTGAATATTATGGTTCAGGTGAAAAGCTCTCGTATTCGAATGAAAAATGTTTTAAACATTTTATTAATTAAAGTAACTTATATCAAAGAAATAAAATCAGTAAAGTAATACATTTTTTGAAGAATTTAACTGCGATATAATAGTAAGAAAAACACCCATAAAACAACAACTATTTGAAGGTCTGTGCTTATTTAAAATGTATTTATGAAGTTGGTATATAAATTAGGTATACAGCTATTATCACTTGATATTTATTCTTTATTTCTGTCTGTCTGTGTCTCTTTTAACACTTGATTTACAACAATAACATCGATAAATGATGGTTGGAAATACGGAAATTGTAAGAAAGAAATAGTCATAAAAATAGTAGGTTTGAATTTCTTAAGCGCGATATTGTAGCATAGTTTTAAAGAACGATTAATAATATATCGTATAATAATAAAAATATAATGCAATACGTTTGAATTGAATAGTACATCATTTAATGTATTTTTTACCGTTTAAATGTTTGTTCAACTACAACTTTGCGTTTGATTTCTTTTTATTTTATTTAAATGAAATAACAAATGAACATACCGTCAACCTAATAGTTTGTGAACATTACTAATAATAACAAGCAACGTCAGGGTGAGAGTCGTATCTAAAATAGGCCACAGAGGCGTTGCTACTCCGGAGATCTAAACAGAAACACCTTACATAAGCGTGGCCTTATTGCCATATATGGGTTACAACCCATTATTATCCCACTGATAGGCACGGGTCTTCTCTCATAATGAGAGAGTTTTTAGGCCGTAGTCCACCGCGCTGGCCAAGTGTGAATTGATGGACGGAACTTGCCATACCTATATACTGGCATGTAAATAAAATACAGTAGCGGAAGTAAACTATAGAAATAGGTGTGATGGTAGTGATGGTCTGATATAATGATGGCCTTCAAGTCTTAGTAGTATATTCGAGCCACGAACGGTTTTACCACATTTTTTTTATCTGACTGCATTAGCAAACGAGCATACAGTCCACCTGATGGCAAGTGGTCACTGCCGCCCATGGACATCTGTTATCAACTTCACACAGAACATGGGTTCTATCTGAAATCAATCACAAACGTGTTGCTACTCTCGAGGACTACAACGGTCGCCTCATATAAAAGTGTGCCGGCAACCACAACCTTCCATCGAAACGCAAAAAATGCTTCACGCTAGAAATTGGTGTGGCGGTGGTACTTCCCCGGTAGAACTAAACTGGTTCTACCACCTACAAAAAATCATTTCATAGAATCTGAAGAACTGCAACGCTGATAGAAATTCCTCTGATATTCTGCTTATCATCTTTATTATAAAGGATTGGGGAGATAAAAACTATCTGTAATCAGCGAAGAGGTACTCTCACGGAGGGTTAAATCGGGCTCACTGTAGCCAACAAACGTTCATATGTCTATCCGAAAGCTATCTGATATAGCAGTATTATGCCGTTACAATAAATGATTCAATTTCCTTTACGCAAGTATCGGATCCACTTAAGTATTATGAAAGTAATAGAGGAGAGGGAATAGTTTTCTTGCTGACGCTCCTTTTACGATAATGACAGAAAATGCGGTCCAATATCTATAAAATATTACAACCTCGCCCGAATGCCGAACCGGACCTAGCCGGTCAGAACCGGAATATGGTTCGTGGATTTGATCGTTCGAATTAACTTTCCCGGATGATTGTATGAAATTTGAAGTCACTATTGTTGCGGTACGAAACGGAAGTTTAGTATTTGTTATACCTATTTTGTTTGGATTGTTGGTTGAGACAAATTGGAGCGCAGTGGATAACATTCTGGTTAAGTTATATTTAGGTAAGTATAACCGTAGCAATTTTTCCTTATGGCGGAATTGTTACTTGTTGTTTGCGTCAGTTTCAAGCGAAAAACTCTAGTTTATGGTCATGCGTTTTTGAGACATGAAATTCCATCGCACCAGTGTTAGAATTGTTGTTAGAATTCTTAACGGATACTTTTTTCGCTTCGTTAAATCTCAGTTTGATAATATATAAAATTAATTACTAGGGGTAGGTATTATCAGACTAATAATATATGAAACACTCATATATATTAATGTAAATGTTACGTAAAAGAATAAGTTTATCGATCCATCGCTTTTTTATGATTTTTTTTTACATTTCTTCTTGATAGTCCACAAAAATATATACATTATAAGTACTTACTTCTGTTATTACATATCTTGATGCAGAGTTCAAAAAGTGTTTGATTTAATCAATAACTATAAGAACAAAAATCCAACTGTTTAAGAAAAATCAACTGAAATTGAGCACAATCAATCGTTTATAAGGTTCTGGTTTATATTTTAAAACATTGAGCAATGTTATTTTCACCAACGCTTAAAATACGTATACAGTAGGTATACGTATACGTATACCTATTGTATAATACTTAAGAGAAAAGGAACTTCCGTGTAAATCTCTGTCTCTATACAAGCGTTGTTGTATATCACTTATCTCGGACAAAATAACATAGACTTAGCTTCTCGGGCAAAATATTGTACTATATGTGGTAGGTATACAGTAGACATAAATTTAAGCATGCTGTTTAATACAAAAAAAATCTGGTAAGTGACAAACAGATGATTTATCAAGATGATTTCGTCTTTAATTAATAACAGATAATATCAGTCTTACTTAATGTCAGCTAAGGATGCGTTGCTGCTACTGAGAAGTAAGTTGAAGTGCGTCGGATAGGTACGTATTATTAACCATATCCTTACATCCAGAATATGATCCCTGTAGTTACGGGATCAGACTACGGCTACGGTATCTCCTGTCTGTCGTAAGAGGCGATTAAAGGGGCTTCCGGTATTGCGGGCGGCTAGAGTGGGAGCTCGAACTGTTTGGCCAGGCAGCCCCGGGAAGGACGGTGGTATATGTAGTCACATATCGTCGTAAAGATCAGACGGAGCGGTGAGCTCAGCCGCTCACCTGGGAGGAGCCCGATGGGGCAACGCGTTCAGTGGACCCCGGTTGCGTTCCTTTGGAGATCCCGGAGTCCTCTTTGTAACGCTGACGACGGCCACCGGGGGGGTTTTAGTGCGGTAAAAATCCCACATAACCCTGCGTCGCTCCCACGGCATCGGGCACTTATTGAAGGTTTGCCCCTCAAGAACAAAAAAAAGGACCAGAATATAACAGTGCTTTTACTAAGTAGAAATAGCTGTAGCGGTAGCGGTAGTGCTTTTAGATTCGAATCACAAACGTCGGCTTACTTTCTTATTTAGTGACGATCTTAGTGTTTGGGAGAAACAACGCAACTGTGATTTGACTTCAGATGAATGAATATTAAGTTGTTTACAGATGTCTACCGTAAGCAGTGACCATTATTGCATTGGATTACATGCTATTTCGCCACTTTAATTTTATAAACAAAGAGCTCTACCACACTTACAGTCCAAGTTGTGCTTCAAGGCAGTGATCGGCGAAGCGTCATCTTTATTTTCTTGTCTCAGCCACTAATCAGGTGTATCGTACTAATGATCCGATCTCCTCTAATCCAGTCGAGGGCCGGCACTTTTCCAGTAATCCCGGTATCAGCTCTCTTAGAGCCTCGTGAAAACTTTATCTGCTTGTTTCCTTCCTTTACCGTGGATCATGTATTTGTTTTATCTCTTCAGAAATATAAAATAGTATAAAGAAAGAAACGAAATTTTAGTATTAGTTTCCCCCAAAAAATATGATCACTATTTAGCAGTAATCATCAATCAAGTATGTTGGAGTAAAATGTGATTTGTATATTAGCTACGAGATTTCGTAAGGCAAATACATATTGTGTTCTAGACTTTAATTCATTTGTATACATTAGTGTTAAAATAGTTGCTAGGTAAGTAGTGATCGACTTTAGTAAGTTTGTAAAAGACAGTAAACTGTGCCTTAGTACGATTTTATTACGCTTTGTTGAACGATCATCGATAACGCTTTTGCAAGTAGAAAACGTATTATTGAAAATGTAAATGTAATGTAATAATTTTGAAGAAACGAGGAACATAATAAACTTACGCTAAAAGACTATTTCAATTCATTTTATAACAATAATAAAATAATAATAATACTGTAACTATATATTCGCATTAGATAAAAGTCTCTGAAACCCTGTAAAATTCTCGACTCTAATCTCGGTTCCATGTTTTAATTTTTCACAACAACGATTCGATCTATTCCACCATTGTTCGCTTTGTGCTATCAAAGCTGCGTTTTCAACAAATAAAAATGGAATTACCTTGTGTTGTTTAAGATTGGAAACGTATGAATATAGGTATTTACATGTGATAAATTGTTTAGAGTTGTATATGTATTTAATAGTAGTGAATCAATTGCGTCAGATTGAATTAAATAATTTTAAATCATCATGAGAGCAGTGATAGCCTAACGGTTGAAACTTGCCCGCTCAATCGAGAGGTCCGAGGTTCAAACCCAGGCACGCACCACTGATTTATGTGCATATTAGAAATTAATTATCATTGCTTTTCGGTCAAGGAAAACATCGTGAGGAAACCTACACACCCTAGAGTTCTAAAAAAAAACAAAAGTTCTCGGAGGTGTGTGAATTCCACTAATTCGCACTTGGCCAGCGCGGTGGGCTATGGCTTAAAACTCTCTCATTCTGAGAGAAGACCCGTGCCCAGCAGTGGGACAATGAGTTGACAATGAAATCATCATAATATAGTATAGTTATGTTTTGGTATTACATCTCTGTATTCTCAGAAAAAATCATGTATACATAAACAGAGCCTAATGACTGCTATGTTTTAATAATTGCTTTTTATTCATTCAAAAGTATTTTGACATATTTAAATTAGTCAGTTTAAGAAATGGATTCCATCACAGATAGATTGTTACTCCCGAGAGGAATATGGTCGCATCATATAGAAGTAAGCGAGCTACTCTACTCGTCGGCTGAAACGCAAGAACTTATTCACGCTAGAAATACATAATGTAGGTGTGTATGTACCTCCCAAGTAGAACAATGCTCTCTACTATTTTAAAAATACTTGTAAGGTTTCTGTCATACGAGTATTTTCTACCCAGAGATCATATAAGGTTGATATGCTCCTTTGCATATCCTGCCACAAAAAATACTTCACGACACTGTTTTAACTAATTGAAGTAGCAAACGAGCATCGTGTCCATCTGATGGTAAGTGGTCACTGCCGCCTTCATATAGAGCATAGGTTCTATCAATTACAGATGCGTTGCTTCTGCCGATAACAGAGATGGTCGCCTCATATAATACAGTGCCGGCAACCACACCCGTCCAACGAAACGCAAGAAATAAATCACGCTAGAACTAGGTGTGTTGGTACCTCCCTCTGTCCAACTACACTGGTTCTGCCCCCTGGTTAATTGTCATTAATAAGCCGTTGAATAAATTAGTCGTGACCGTCTTCACAGTATTATATAAAACTGTGCTGTATACGTGATGAGTGGAAAGCTACAATCAACTTTATTTCTCTCATTTTAAAGTTTTATGTAATCTATCTAAGCGATGTTTATGGTTGTGCGCTTGCATTTTAAGTTACTAACCTTATTTGCTTTACAAAGCGAGAAATAAAACGAGTGCACCAACTATACTATTTTATGGTTTATTGAAGTTGAATAAGTGTTCTTCATTTTCCCGCTCTTTATACATATCTAGTTAAGGAAGTGTGCTCTATATTTTTCTTTATATTTTATGTGGTCATTGATGACATTACTAATCATATTTACTTGTTGACCCGGCGAATTTCGTTCCGCCTAAAAGTAAAAAATCTAAAATTTTTAGTATTCCTCCACTATATTATGTACATATACATAAAAACCTTCCTCTTGAATCACTCTATATATTAAAAAAACTGTATTAAAATGCATAGCGTACTTTTAAAGATCTAAGCGTACATAGAACAGACAGCGGGAAGCGACTTTGTTTTATATGTACTACTACCATATGTATTGATTTAGTGATGATTTTATTCTGACCCTACAAGCCAAGGAAATATACCTCGGTGTAAAATCCATTAGGTTATTATAGTTCACGTACATATTGTAATTCTACACGCTTTCTACACTCATAGCTCCACAGGAGGATTTTTCCCCGTGTCGTGGGTAGCATGGACACACACAAGACGAATAAACAAACACCCAGACCCAGAATTTGAATCTAAGCTCATCACTCATCATTTAGTCAGGGCGGGAATCGGACCCGGGACCCACTGCGTGTCAGACCCAAAATTGTATCGGCCCTCGGCCACATAAAGTAGCATTTTTTTTTATCTGATTGAAGTAGCTAACGAGCGTGTAGCCCACCTAATGGTAAGTGGTCACTGCCGTCCATGGACACCTGAAAGCAACTTCAAACTTCAAATAGAACATAGGTTCTATCTGAAGTCAATCACAGACGCTTTGCTACTTCCGAGGACTAGGATGGTCGCCTCGTATAAAAGTGTGCCGGTAACCACACCCTTCCATCGAAATGCAAAAAAATGCTTCACGTTAGAAATAGGTGTGGCGGTGATACTTCCTCGGTCGAATTACATTGGGTTTACCACCTGGTAAACAGAGTAAACAGTAAACAGAGCATAAAAAATAAGATTTAAATGAAGTGTTATTTTTTGGCCTTAAATTATTGTAGTACCATAAAAAAGTCTCCTTTTAAAAATATGATGACAGAAATAGTAAGCGTAGTGGCTTAGAAGAAGAACTTACTCTATAATTCTGTACAGATTTACAGTACAAATACACAATTTTATTGATTTATTAGTTTAATACGGGTTCGCCGGCAAGTCGGCAATATATTTTGTGTGTCTCATTTCAAAGTCGCATGTAATCTAGCTAAGCGCTTACACTACAACGCTTTAATTTACTTGTCTTGTCAGCTTTACAAAGCGAAGTGCTTCCTTCGTTAACGGATAGTTATTGCAACTCACGAAGGCACGAGATGCAATCAATTTCCGAACCTATGCGCTTTCCTTAAGCGTCCATATTGAGCGACTTCGTCAAAAGAACTATTCCTTGTTTAAACTTCATTTAGGAGCGTATTTTAGTCAGCAAAGAATAACGAAAAGGAAGCGCTAATAAAATGAAGGTTTTTTGTATGGGTATGATAATCAACCCGAGATAGGTTTGGTCATATATATATCGGCCATTAATTAAGGACTTATTCGGAACGCCATATGTAAGTATGTTCTATATGCAAAATAGATGCAAAAATACTATATAGTTGTCTATTTAATATTAATGACCATCACTGATGAGCAAGGAATTGGTATTCCTTGTTAATAACTTTAACTTTAACTCTTTGCGCGAGACGTACTCTATATGTAAGGGATTAGAAATTACATACATAAATAGTGGACATATGTACAGGAAATAAACAATAAAGTATTTTTTTTATCAGATTGATGTAGCAAACGAGCGTGCAGTCCACCTGATGGTAAGTGGTCACTGTAATCAACTTCATACAGAACATGGATTCCATTTGAAGTCAGTCACGGATATGTTGCTACTCCCGAGGACGATGATGGTCACCTAATGTGAAAGTGTGCCGGCAACCACACCCCTCTATCGAAACGCAAGAAATGCTTCACGTTAGAAATAGGTGTGGCGGTGGTATCTCCCCGGTCGAACTACACAGGTTCTTTGTTTGACTAATCACCAATGACGGCTTGAAGACGAATCTGGAAAACTAGTAAATAAATCGATAAGGAATTCACATTATAGAAGACTTATATATTTGATAGTCACTAAATAGTACAGGCTCATAACTTGACAAAACTATTTAATCGATTTAGGAATTGGGTGTATGGTCTAGGCCTTACTTTGTGCCCTCCTCATGCCACTTTAAAACTAGAACACATTAACGCTCAAGACTGTTATAGCGAAATTTAATATAAGTAGGTGTCAGAGCTATTAATCTACGTAGAGTACCTTTAAAATATCTCCCAAAGTTTAACTTACTTGTCAGAATCGCTTAATGCAGTAAAACTTTCTTCGTTAATTGATTAGCGAAACGATCCCCATTCAAACTTTATTTTGTAGCAAATATTTAAGACAGCAACTAAGGAGATTAATAAGGGCCACTATTTCGTTAGCAAGAACATTGTTTGATGTAGTGATTTATTAGTTATTTTGAAAGTGGCAGTGCCTTTAGCAGCAGAGCAGTTTTATGAGCAGTGATAGCCTGATGGTTGAATCTTGCCCTCTCAATCGGGAGGTCCGAGGTTCAAACCCAGGCACGCACCACTGATTTATGTGCGTATTATACATTAATTATCACTGCTTCTCAGTGAAGGAAACGTGAGGAAACCTACACACCCGAGAGTTCTTTATAAAAAAAAAAGTTCTCGGAGGTGTGTGAAGTCCACCAATTCGCACTTGGCCAGCACGGTGGACTATGGCCTAAAACTCTCTCATTCTGAGAGAAGACCCGTGCCCAGCAGTGGGACAGTAATGGGTTGACGACAGTGCCTTTAGCTGGTCAACTATTGATATATCACCGCTACATTTATTTTTGGGGGTCAATAAAGGGTTGACGAAACGAGATCAAAACGAGAAATGACACGGGAATAGAGCAGCAGCTATAATAAAAAAGGAATTTGTCTTACGTAGCTCACGAGTATAGCATTTCGCTAAAATCAAGCTTTAGAATAAATCTAGGGATGTAGAGGGTGATGTTGGATTCTTACATTAATTTGCGGACCTCGCTCAACGTCAAGTTGAACAGTACTGAAACTGTCTATTGTGAAGAGAAGGCTGTAGCCTATGTTCGGCGGACTAAGTTTAGAACGTTAGGCCCCTAGCACATGGCGTATTTAAAACGCGCAGACGACGCGCTGGTAACGCATGAACACAACCTTATAACCTGAGCACAGGGGGTGATCATGAAACTTGCGTCGACTGCGCGTATACTCGCAGATATAGCGATACAGATATACTTATAAGATGGGAAAATAATCTAAATGTATCAAATGTCATCGCATTAAATGAGTTTCGAACGCGCTTCACACCCGCGTTGGTATCGCTTGGTACGCGCGTTCAAATCTGTGAAAACGCAAAAATCGGCATCTACAGCGCAGAAAACGCACGTCGTCTGCGCGTTTAAAATACGCCATGTACTAGGGGCCTCAGTTGAGCATTAGGGTATATTCATACTACGTATTACATGATTAAAGTAGGTTTGAATAAAGTATTCCTAATAAATTTTAAATTCTACCTAATACTATTCTATAGTAACTTGATATTATGGCATTCCATTATCCATTCATTAAAATTATGTTGCAGATATATTAGATAAACAAAACATGACAGAGCGTTACAGGTTCACCTTTATACGAGGCGACCATCTTAGATGTCAGGAGTAGCAACGCATCTATCATTGACTTTAGATGGTACCCCTGTAGTATATGGAGTTCACAGGTGTTCATGGGCAACAGTTGCTATTTTAGGTGGACTGCATGCTCGTTTGCAACTTCAATCTGATAAAAAGTTTTATTATATGTGCTTAGCTGAGTATATAGTAAGACTAGATTTCTTACCAGATCAGAATGGTATAAAAACGTTTCTATATTTAAATACTTTAAATGGTCAATAAACAGTTTTAATATTAAGCAGATTCAGTTAGCAAATGATTTTGGGAACACCTAATGACTTGAACATTAAAACAAAATAAAAATCAATTATTTACGGTAAAAAAGATAAAAAGTTCCAAGCGATATAAAATCAAAACAGAGTGCGACCCTACTTTGTGAAATCCGGAAAACGGTTTAAAAAATAAGGAGAGTGTCGCAAATCAATCATTCGGGATTTATTTTACAACGTCCTTTAAACTTCAGTAAATGTAAACATAAAACGACGCGTTACGACGGGACATAAGTAGGCATCTAAGGTACTTGTTTTACTGTAAGCGATTGACTGATTATTTGTTGTATTGTTATATTATAAGTGAACAAACTCTTTAAGGTTTAAGTATACCATGATTGTATAAGATTCTATTTTATTTTAATCTGACTGAAGTAGCAAGCGAGCATGCAGTCTACCTGATGGTAAGTGATCACTGCGGCTCATGGACATCTGTAATCAATTTCATACAGAAGATGGGTTCCATCTGAATTCAATCACAGATGCGTTGCTACTTCCGAGGACTATGATGGTCGCCTCATATAAAAGTGTGCCGGCTACCCCACCCTTACATCAAAACGCTAGAAATAGGTGTGGCAGTGGTACTTCCCCGATCGAACTACACTGGTTCTACCACCTTCAGTTAACAGCTTGATTGGGTGGAGCAGAGTTCGATGTAAGGCTTATATGACACAGCTAAATTTAATGGTTCTTAATAAAGTAATAAGGATTTTTATGTGCAATTAGAGTAACAAGCAAGCATACAATAATTCTGATGATCACTGACTCTAATCACGAAATCCACGTGGGAACAACGCTGTAGACGCGCTACCTCAGCGCCATGATTGGGAGACACACATACATCAAATAATTAAAAAGCATGAAATTTTATTATTACTGACATAATTAATTAACTAATGTATTTTTGACAATTTGACACTGCAAAAAAATTATTTAAATTGTATGAAATTTAGTTTTAATCATAATTTTATTTAATATTCTGTAAATCGATTGCAACACCCTAGCAGGGTTCATGCCCAGACTCTACTAATTGTAAGACCTTATGAATGTAGCATGATGCAATAAATAAATGTCTAATGTCTAATCCTAAGACTGCCTGACTATAGGTTTCACTTCATTCACTTGAGTATTAACTTTAGCGCTTAAGTTTTGGTTACCGTGACTGTGAAAACTGATATCAAACTATTGTCAAATCGCTCGGTGACTATTTAGTAGCTCATGCCTCTAACAGAAGTTTATAGAATCCATTGTTAATAGATTTTTTTGAATAAAATCAGATATGTACCATTCTTCAGTTGCTTAAACAATAAGGTTAACGTCCAAGTAATAGTTACTTAATCCGCTATGATTAAGTAATTATTTAGTAGCTTAAGTGACGATAATAATCGCGTGACGCTTAAGTTGACGAAGTGAGACACATTGATGAATATCGCCTTAAATTATAGTCGTTACTGATCGGAAATTGAAATTTCTTGATATAAATATAAATTTCTCGTTTTGAAGCATTATGACCAAATACATAAATATTTTTATTATGCCTTAAGTTTGCGTTAAACACTAATGTTTAATGACATATCACTTATAATAGAATTAGGCTATGGAAATAGGCTATGAAAATGTATATACACATATATATCTATAAATGTATATACACACGTATTTCTATGTAATAATATTTAATATTATTACATAGAAATAATGTTAATGTTCTTTGTGTTTAAGGGATTCCAAGGGTTTTACGGGTTCAATTTTTTTTTTGACTTATTAAAATTTAAAACATCTCAAGAATATTGTCCGAACATTTCAAGTTGATCCAAGTAATGGTTTCGGTGATACAGCCTTTTGAAGTTGCACGCTCAAAGCTACTTGCGCGCCGCTTGCTATAGGTACAGCACCGTACAGTACAGAGCACCTGCTCGCTTATGGCTTATTCGTTCTTTATGGTTATATTTCTCATTCTATAAGTGCAACTAGTTGAAATACTTCATATGGTAATTACTTGTTGAACCACGTGGTTTATTTTTTTATTTAATTGTTCCAAGATCGTTGATATTGCTGAATTGACTGATGCATGTATTTTAATGTAAATTATATGAACATCATCATTATTATTAATCATGCAATGTATGGACATAAACCTTGGCTCAAATTCCCACGAATATGCCCGAAATGACGACGAAAGCCGTATCTGCGCCGCCGAAAATATCTGCGAACGAGACTCGTGAAGCCAGGATTTTTCATAGGCCGGAACAAAATGATGCCGAGGACATTGTAGCTCCAGCAGGTTAATTACTTTATGGCCCAGGAATGGACGATTCAATGTAAATCAAAAAAATATTCAATGTAAGTTTTTTTTTTGCTGAAAACAGTTTTGAGTGACTATTTTGTGAGAGAAAATAAAGTTTTTTATTATTGTAGTGACCATAAAAATGGTCACTCAAAACATTAAACGCGTTTTTCTCAAAGGCGGATGTCAATATTTCTCGAACACGACTTAACCGTTATCGATGAAATGTCAAACAAGTCTTTGAGATACAATTTACAAGGACTTGGACTAAGGATTTTTTTCTATTACAACAAATTTTTTTAAATGTCTCGAAATGTTTACCGATTTTTTATTTTTTGTAAAAAAAAGGTGTCAAAAATCCATTTTTCATTTTTTACTTCCAGTGTTTAGTTTGAAGCCTTAACTAAAATACTTATTTTTAATTTTTTCACTTCAGATGATCCTGTTAGGAGTTCTGTTGTCTACGCGAATGCTTTAAATTAAAATTGAATATTTATCACTTTCGAGAAGTAACTTTAAACCCGAAATGTTTTTATTCGTCAAAATGGATTTCATTACAAAACGAAGGTAACAAACAATAACATTTCGATAGATAAATGTAAGGTTAATCCGTGTTTGTGCACTTCACAAGCGAGAGGAGGTACGTTCCGAACTAAAGGTCAGTTTACAGAGACACTAGAAAAGAAAATCACAAAAGCTAAAAAAAACATTTTGATACATTTTTCTTTCAGTATTTAGTTTGTACTGTAGGCCTCAACAGTAACGTATAATGGATATTAATTTTATCAGCAATATACTTCTTACATAATCATACTTTATTTTTTATTAAATATATGAAAAATATACATATTTTTGCGGTCTATTTCTGACTATATATTTGAGGTTTACAATTTTAGACTTCTGAAGTACGAAGGCCAACGTATATATATTTTTACGTTAGATATTTACGTTAGATAACTGGTAGATATCTTTATACTGATATCAATATATCGTAAAAATCAAACACGTGGCTGGGATTCGAACATCGGACGTCCCTATGACAGAGAGTGTTTCAACCATTAGGCGATGCTGTACAATAGCAGACTGCGGCAATAGTAGGTTAAGAGAGCAAGTTATAGAGCGACAATATAAATAAATAATTAAAAATAACTAGTTTATTTTTACGGTTACGCCCGCATCTTAAAGAATTTCAGCGAATTGCAATCCGTGGTTTTTGTATATAAGAGTAACCCCACAAACACCCTCAGAAACTTTTGCATTTAAAACATTCCATCCATCTATCCATCAGCCCTTTGATGTCCACTACTGGACTTAGACCTCCTCTAAACGGCGCAACCGGTCCTGTGCCCTCTGAATCCAACGGTTTCCCGCTGTCTTCTTCAAGTCATCGGTCCACCTGGTACAGGTACTGGTACTGGTACTGGTACAGGTCAAGTCCTGACCTGTATTCCTTTTGCCTAAACGTGGTCGTAATTTAAAACATAATAATATTATAAATGATTACTTTGTTATTCGCTAAATACGTTCAGTGTACACAGCTCCTAACTCAAACACAGAGCTTGCAATACGTGGGGTTTACGTGTTGCCTTTCAAAATAAAATCTCTTTAGACATTTCCAGTTTTATTCATTCGCTCCATTCAGCACACACAGATTAAAGTGTAACGAGGCGGCCACTTCACCGCTAATGGCCCTTATTGATTTTGAACTTAACTATTTTTATTTTGCGAGAATCAATACAATTCGAGTGCTCTCCTATTTTTATTTCGAGATCTTTGTCGAAGGTGAGCGAACGTTGTTATCGAGTTCGATTTGAAATAATACAGTTTGGAAGGCTATATTTTGAAGGTAGGAAATCGTTTGATGTTAGACTGAAGTGGTTACCATTACCTTTCTTATAATGTTAAAGTAGCAACGGATCACACAATTTATGTGATAGTAAGTTTCCTGTTGTATCCACGAACACCTTTAATTAACTTCAGATAAGATTATTTTGCTACCTGAGTTCAGCCACATAAACTTTGCAACTCCTGAAGGAAAAATATGAAATCCCCGGATATATCCCTTACCACAACATTAAAATCGGAATAAAGAACGCTTTAAATTACTTTTATTGTGCAGAAATACATGAGACGGCGGTACCTCAGTAAAATCGCATAGAGCTCTACCATCTCCCAGGAAATATTTTAGATAATATTTAAAAGACTGACTACATAGTTTCATTAATGTTTGGAATAGGGAAAATGTATCGTTTGTAATAAACTTATAAATACAAAAGTTTGTGAGTATGTGTGTTTGTTACTCTTTTACGCAAAACTACTGCTGAAATTTCGATGAAAATTTGCCTACGCATAACTTATGACCTAGATTAATACAAGATCCTCATTACCGTGGTTGACGTGACCAAAGCAGACGAAGCCGCGTGCAACTCTTCTGTTATAAACGCGCTAATAACTTACTTAAAACTAATCTATGAATAATGATAATAACGTATGCCAGCTAAACAACGTTACGTAATTTGGGACTCATTAAGCGGCTGAAACCAAACACATGGATATAACTTACGTTTAGCAGTTAAACGGATTTAGTTCGGCCGCAGCTGGCCTGCTGTAAACTTTGGTTATTATGTTCATTTTTAGGGCTTCCTACACTAACTGCGGTAAAAGAGTTCAGAATGCAGTGTGAATTGGAGTTATGCGAGTTAACTGTACTGAATAATCGAAGTATGGTTGGTAAGGTACGGAATTAAATGATTGATATTCTTTACAAAATTGTCGTCTATCTGATGGTAAGTTGTATTTGCTGTATATTTGTTTTATAAGATTCTAGCGCCAGGCGAAGGTGGTAGAACCAGTATAGTTCGACCGGGGAAGTACCACCGCCACATCTATTTCTAGCGTGAAGCATTTCTTGCGTGTCAATGGAAGGCTGTGGTTGCCGGTATACTTTTATATGAGGCGACCATCATAGTCCTCGGGAGTAGTAATGCATCTGTGATTGACTTCACATAGAACCCATGTTTTGTGTATAACACATGAGTGTTTAGGTCAAATTTTGTTTGTTTGCTCAAATCAGCTTTTCAAAGGCAACAACTTCTACCAGGCGGGATGAAGTGTGAGGAAGTGTGCTCATAAAATCTCGTCAACCCATTATTGTCCTACTGCTGAGCACGGGTCTTCTCTCAGAATGATAGAGCTTTAGGCCGTAGTCCACCGCGCTGGCCAAGTGCGAATTGGTGGACTACTCATAAAATAGATGTTAAAAAAATCAAGAACGTGATACAGAAATAGTTGAGATACAACCTCTAGGTGCGATTCGGAGAGTAACCACTAGTATGTAGAAAATGCAATGGTCAGTCGAAATGTTTATCTCATTTAACATGAATGTTTTGGAAACTATACTAGTCTAAAGTCTAAATAATTTATGATGCTCTACTATGTATGAAATTCTAAGTCAAAAAAACGATATATAATTTTAAACGAAACTTCGTTTACAATTATATTTCTTATTAATATCACAAATGTTAAAGTTTTTAGGATGTAGGTTTGTTTGTTATTTGTTTTCGCAAAAATTACTGGTCAGATTTCGCTAAAATTTGGCTCACAAATAGTGTATGAGATTGATTAACACCTAAAATACTCATTACAACAATAAACGAGATAAAAGCGAGTAAAGTCACAGGAATAAGCTAGTCACATAATATATCCAACAGATTAACCGTGCGATTCCACATACTCGTTCGAGATAACTTGCATTATGTAGTTAAACGGATTAATTTTCCGCTAGAATGTTGCAACTGTTTGTTTATTCTGAACAACATGTTAATTTCCTTTCGTATGAGAAGATAATTGGCAAAATATTAGATCTGAAAAGAGTAAGCGTACTGTTATGGGGGCTTCTCCACTAGTCTTAAAAAAACGTTTTCCTCTAAACGACAGGTTATTACCACAATTACACTTCAACAAAAGTCTATAGTTTTCTAAGTTTTCAGAAATACCTCAACGCGACGGAGCTCAAATTCTAACTGACGATTTTATTAAAGAAATATATAGTTGTGAATTTCGCTTCCTGTACAACCTCAATTCGATGGAATGCACCGCGTTACGCATTTACCTGATTATGCTAAATTTTCTATAACAAGGGTTATTACAGTACGTTTATGGATCATACATACATTAAAGGCTATTTAAGACAGAACGAGTATGGTTCAATATAGAAGGTACGTCCGCCTAACCAATTTTAAGCATAAAACCGTTTTTGTGTTCAGTAGAATGGCGATGCCCACTCACTTTTATTTCGGACGATAAAATTGGAACTCACGTATAACGCATCCGTCATTAACTTCATACAGAACTCTTGTTCAATATGAAGTTTCTTACAGCCCATATGAAGCAGTGACCACTTATCTTAGGAAGACAACATGATTTTTCGTTATTTCTATGTCATAAAAACGTGCTTCGTATTTAGCTGCTTCAATATATATACAATATAGAATTTTTAGAAATGAATATATAGAAATTTTGAGAAACCTCTCATGAAAATTCCTCCGCGAACGCACATAAAACATTAATAAAATTTGAACAAAAATGAGCAAGTTTTCCAGCAAAGTAATTCCAGCTACAATAGAGGGAGCATCTGTCTTAAGAGTCGATTTGATAGGAGCGTTCCATTTATCTACATACAAATCGGAGAGCTGTCTGTCGCGGTCGTGTGATGTCGTGCTACAAAGGCTTTCGAGTCCCTTTGCGCTTTACGTCTTTTGAATATTGAACAATAAAACACGTAGATTAAAATACGCTAAGCTTAAGTGAATTCTTTTATGTTGTACTAGTTGTTGCGCGCGGCTTCGTATGCGCTTTAGTATAAATAACAATTATTGAGGATATGAATTTTCGTATGGGTATAATACAAAGAATGGGTATAATAGTACCGGTTTCGGATCCGGTTATGGATAAGAAATTATTAAGGATTATCCGATAGTTCAAATAAATGTATAATACTGTCTACACTCATAGCCTCACACTAAGATTCTTTTGTAGTAGTTACTCGCACATAGAGGGATGGATATACAAACACCCAAACCAAGAACAGGAATCTAAATTAATAATTTTTCAGATCGGTAGGTATGGTGACCGCTCTGTCATGGGGGTCGTCAAGTTTCGAATGTTTTTATAAGAATATTATTTTTTATAGAATTAGATTTGATTTGTTGTTTATTTTGTGTATCTTAGCTACAGTTGCCTTTTTGTGCTCGAATAAGATTATAGCACCCATATTATCTCTCTCGCATGACATCGTATAGATATATGACTGAATAACACAGCGGGCCCGCAATGAACACCTTACTTCAAAATTGGATTATTTTGAATGAGAATAAAAAAAATCACTGAATTTGACGCATTAAGACGAGAATAATCTCCATTAATCCCCACAAGAGGGGCCTATTTCCTTCGAGTTAAAAACTGACGCACCCAACCGTTATTCAAAGGTTTCCTCCTTTCACGGTTTTTGTGAGCATTCCTGTGACACTTCATTTATAATTCTGCTTAATCCAAGTGAGTGAGTTCTTACCGAATGAATTTGTAATGCAAAGATTAATGATATATGCTACGAGCTCTTTCAAAAGCCTCCGACTGCCACTCTTATCGTATTTATCAAGCCCATATGTCCTTTGTGACGCTTCATTATATATAACAGTTTATAGCTTTTCATGCAAGGATTGCTTCGTGTTAGAAAATTATGGAATTAAATGTAAAGGTTTAAGTGTTTATTTTTTACTAGCTTAATCTGGTGGCTTCACCCGTTTCGGTTACGTGTATCTCTGTAATATGTTCTGATGTAATTCTATGTGTTGTAAAGTCATTAATTATCTGCGTGACGAATTTCAGCGAAACCCAACCAGTAGTTTTTTATTCTCACAAACTTTCATTTTTGTAATGCTTATAAATAGGATTTAAATATTAATGCAACAACAAGTAGGCCTAAAATGTTACAAAGAAAATGTTTGCGTTTAAGAAACTTCTTCATTAAGGGGTAGATTTATTAGGTATATGATATAGTATATAAATATAATTATATAGATACTGAGTTGTTTATTTTATGTAGTTCAGATTTCCCAGTTACCGTTTTTTAGTTATGTCAAACTAACTTGTTAGTTTAACACAACTAGAAAGGGCTATAGAGAATATTAAATATATTTGATTAAACTGCATTTAAAATCAGCAAATATTATTTTTCTGCTCTCTTGTGTATGAAACTTAAACGGCATAGATAAAAATATGACAAAGCTTCGGGTGCGTAGTATACTTAATTATTTGTCTGAAATTCTCGCTCCACGTCCCATTATACCAAAAAGAGAATAGAAAGCAGTATAAAATTGTAACTAAAAGTTTAATAAAGTTACAAAAAGAATCCACAGATCGTTATCCACTCACGGAATAGTCCGTTAATATCTTAAAAGGAAAATCGACCAAAGACAAACGGAGAACGGCCGATCCGCGCCGGTTATTGAAATGTTATGTTGAGACCGAAGTAAATTTAATTGTCGAAGTTCAGATTGAAAAAGTTATGGCGGTCGCATAATTCCACAAAACGAGTTCCCGTGCCCCAGGCGTAATTATTAGATATGTTTGTTTTCTGCAATTTAGTTAATGTAGCTTTGGCAAGCTCCGCGGAGTTTTATGAGCGAAATTTTCGGGTACCTCTTTAAACGTAGGTGGAAATTATTTCTTACTGTTTTATTGCTTTTGCCTCGTAAAAGTTTCGCTACAAGCCAAGTACGTTCGTTAATTTTTACCGGATTTACGGTTTGAATACACAAATGGGTTTAATAAGACAGTAACTGCAGGTAATAATGTCTCTCTTTTTATTACCTACTGTTATTTACGTTTATGACACTCCTGTTGTATGATAACCTTCCCCCTATGAATTTACGTTTTTTTTACCCCTATGAAGTTACGTTTTATCTACCATAGTAATAGTCGAACGCCAGGAGAAATATCAAGCCTAATATTTTGGTTCGTCGTTAATCACAGTTGGGTTCTATATTTCTAAGATTGATGATTGGACTTGTATAAAGTCCCTTGATTGCCATTTTTTTGGAAACACAGGAAACGTAGTAGACATATGTAATAACTAATTAAAAACGGTCATCATAAAACTTTGGTAGTGGTAAAAAATATCAGCAAAAAGTATTGATGGCAAAAAAAAACGATCGGTAAAACAAGCTAACACCAAGAAACAGATCGAAAAGGAAGAAAGATTTGTGGGCAAAAGGAAAACGAACTATATGAACATTTGACTGAAAACAAAAACTATCAGTCCACCGACAGCAAGAACTACCTACTTATAAGACACGCGGGCTGCAAGAAAAATTCAGGGCAACATATACATGTCATATACATTAAATATACAGTTTATATTGCAATAAAAATATTTCCCCATATGACATGTCATTCACAACTAAAATATGATAACCAAAAATGGAAATCTTGCTCAAAACGATCGCTGTTATTTTCATACAGTGTCCATTACGTTACAACCAGCTGCGGCCGAATTAATCCGTTTAATTCATATCACGAAAACGCGCTAAAACAGTGGATAGAGTGCTCAAAGTTTACCGATTATTTTGTAACTCGTGCGATCTCTATGAATCGGTACAAACGGTTTCTGGTCTTAAATGTTGCTATTAAGTAATTAGGTAGGTACTAGTTACTATTGGGGCTTCAGTGGAGGAAGAAACTTGTTTTTTTTTATCACGTTTTCATACGGTAATAAATAACGTATTAACAATATTTATGCATATGGTTGATGTACAGTGGTGTAACGTGGGATCGGGGTGTGAGAAGGGGTCATCGCTATGGGCGGTACATGACGTACGTCGGGCAAAATCTACTTTTACATATTACATAACGGATATTTCTTATAGGAATATATTTAGTCGTCAACTTTGCCCCACGTTGCATGATTTAGGGGAAGTAAACTATTGTCAAATCGGAATGGCGGTGGAACTTCCCGGCTCGAACTACATTAGTTCTACCACCTTGAAAACCGCCTGATTAAGTCGTCTTTGCCGCCTTAACATTGATATGTGTTACAATCACAGTTGAAATTAAAGTCTTACCTATAAATGGCCACAGATGCGTTGTTACCCAAGGGACTCAATTTGAACTCCTCGGATAACCAAGTCTCCCTTACACCCTTCAAACCAGAACATCTGCGCCTAAAATAGCTGTTATTACGAAATCATTTTGCAGGCGGTAGAACTAGTGTAGTTCGGCTGGGGAAATACTACCACCACACCTACTTCTAGCATGAAGCATTTATTGCGTTTCAATGAAAGGGTGTGGTTGCCGGCTCACTTTTATAAGAGCCGACCATCATAGTCTTCAGGAGTAGTAACGCATCTATGATTGACTTCAGAGAGAAACAATATTCTATATGCAGTTGCTTACAGATGTCCACGGGCGGCTGTGACCACTTACCATCAGATGGATTGCATGCTTGTTTTCTACTTCTAGCAAATAAAAAACCATGTGTATACTCCTTGTACAACCATGACATATAAAAATTGAAACCACCAAAAATAGACCTTAACACGCCAACTTGCACACTATTTTCCCACAGTCCATTACCGAACCAGCTGCGGTCGAATTTAATCCGTTTAATGCATACAGTGAATATGCATGTTAAAACGGCACTTTAATGACTCGTATATAATGAATTGTTAAACATACCTAGTTCGTAGCTAATGCGATATGGTATATGTATTGTCGTTTTATTTTAGTAGCTTAAACGTTGGTGTAACTCTTTGTTTGACTCTGGACCACACTTACATCCGCTTATCTCTTGTTAACCCATTATTGCCTCACTGCTGGGCACGGGTCTTCTCTCAGAATGGGAGAGTTTAGGCCATAGTCCACCGCGCTGGCCAACTACAAATTGGTGGACTTCATATACCTCCGAGAACCCTTTTTATTTTTTTAAGAACTTTTGGGTATGTAGGTTTTCTCACGATGTTTTCCTTCACCGAAGAGCAGTGATAATTAATTTCCGGGTTCGATTCCCGGTCAGGCAGGTATCTGAATGAGGATTTATATTCATGTTCTAGGTCTTGGTGTCTGTGATTTTGTCGTGTGTGTGTCCAAGGCAACGACGACACAGAAGAAAATCCGTATGTATATAGAAAGCGTAGATATACTTGTCAGAGGCGTTTCAATTTAGTTCTCAGTAGTAATGGTATACATCTGTGGATAATGTTTGATAAAGCTCTCATCTGGGGGCTCTAATCTAGGCGTGACGACCTACTATCAGGCAGACAGCATAGGTACTCGTTAAAAAAAAGATATTGATATATTGTAGGATTGAACTGAAATTTGGAACGATATTATTGCAAAGTTAGATATTAGATGCAATATCAGATAAAAACACAAACAACGAGATCTCCTTATAATATTTAGACTAGTTGCATACATTTCCATAAGTGCCTTTTCATTTATGTAAAAGACTCACTTGCCTTATTTTGTATTTTTAACCGACTTCCAAAAAGGAGGAGGTTATCAATTCGTCTGTATTTTTATTTTTTTTTTTTTTTTTTTTTTTTTTATATTTGTTACCTGATTTCTCCGGACTGGGTGAACCGATTTAGATGATTTTTTTTTTATTTGAAAGGTAGTGCGTGTCATAGGGTCCCATTTTTTTTTAGTATTTTTTTGACTAGGGCATCCATAAGAAAAACGCATAAGTCTTAAATTTGCATTTTCAATGTACGCGATAAATGTATGAATAACTCAATATCCCGCCAACCGATTTTGATGATTCTTTTTTTATTAGAAAGGATGTACTCCAGGGGTAGTCTGATAAGAGTTTGATAAGGTTCTAATCATAGGATCTTCAACTTTTTGGAGCAAAATAATAAAATTAGTGATAGTCGGCCGAACCTTAGCTGGAGAAGTCCAATTGAGTAAAATATAGAATAAAATTACTATGTAGGTATTTACTATGAAAAATTTGACCTTCAACTCTTCAATCCTGATGATGCAGGGGTACTGCTAGCCTGAACTATAAAAGTTGGTCGTTTGATGTTTGCGAATATATAATGAAATTGTTAAGCAAATTCATGGGACAAAAATTTGACCTTCAACTCCTCAACCCTGATGATGCAGGGGTACTTAAAGCCAAAACCATAGGAATAAGCCATTTGGTGCTTACGTATATGTTATAAGATTACTGAGCAAAAACATAAGATGAAAAATTTGACCTTCAACTCCTCAACCCTGATGATGGAGGGGTACTTCAATCCTAAACCATAGAAGTTGGCAATTTGGTGCTTACGGTTATGTAAAGAAAATACTAAGCAAAAATATAAAATCAAAAATTTGACCTTCAACTCCTCAACCCTGATGATGAAGGGGTACTTCAATCCTAAACCATAGGAGTTGGCAATTTGGTGCTTACGGTTATGTAAAAATAATACTAAGCAGAGGCACAAAATTAAAATTTTGACCTTCAACTCCTCGACCCTGATGATGAAGGGGTACTTCAATTCTAAACCATAGGAGTTGGCAATTTGGTGCTTACGGGTATGTAAAAATAATACCAAACAGAGGCACAAAATTAAAATTTTGACCTTCAACTCCTAAACCCTGATGATGCAGGGTACTGCAAGCCTGAGCCATAGAAGTTAGCCACCTGGTACTAACGTATATGTTATAAGATTACTAAGCAACAATATAAGATGAAAAATTTGACCTTCAACTCCTCAACCCTGATGATGGAGGGGTACTTCCAGAGGGGGCGCCCTGTTTGTATGAATTGTAAAAGTGTTTTATGTTTAATTTTTGTGAATATGTAGATGCACAAAGCAAACTTAGAGGCTTTATTTAAATACAAACATAAAAATATAGTCACTAAAAAGTGTAAAATAAAAACTTTTTAACAAAAAATATCTACCGACTTCCATGTCACAAAAAAGTAAAAAATAATTTAAATATATTTTGGTCTAGAACATACTCAGTACTTAGTACATAGTTCTGAAGTCGGTGCTCATATAGGACGTAGTTACCGTCGTCCAGCGAAATATGTCGAGCACCGACTTCAGGACTATGTACTAAGTACTGAGTATGTTCTAGACCAAAATATATTTAAATTATTTTTTACTTTTTTGTGACATGGAAGTCGGTAGATATTTTTTGTTAAAAAGTTTTTATTAAGAGCAGAGGTTTTAATCAAATGAGCATGTCGATGAAAATGAAAATGACACTTGCAAATATATTGTCAATTAAGTTTATTTTTAAAGTCTTTAAAGTCGCTTATTAAGCAACAATTTAGTTTAATGTAAAATAAATAATTGATTATCACTGTTAAAGTTTTATTTAATGTGGTACTTAGAAAATAAATAATGTGTACATAAATAATAAACACTTAAAGGAATAAAACTAACACCCATACCTAAGACATTAAAACATTTATTACATTACTAGTTGAATCTCACAGCTTCGCCCGCGTTAACAAAAATCGATTGTCCCGTGAGACTAAGATATTTTCCCACAGTAAAAAGTAGCCTATATGTTAATCCAGAGTATCAACTACCTCCCTACCAAGTTTCATTAAAATCGTTTTAACCGTTTACACGTGAAGAAGTAACAAACATACACACTCACAAACTTTCGCCTTTACAATGTTAGTATGATTTATATACCGACCAAAGTGCATTTATGTACAAACCATGAATAAATTAGAGGACCTGCAGTCGGAATAATGTATCGTGCACTCAAAGGCAGATAAATTGAAATAACAAGATAATTTCAATTCGCATCTAACTAACGAGGGTGGAAATAAAAACAAAAAATGTAACGTTGTACGCACGGCCTTTGATTCATTACAGTTGTCGATTAGCTCCGACGCTGGCGGGCTGCAATATCCTTTATTTGGAATTCGAAAATCGTGAACCGTGCACGTTTGGAATAAAATGTTGGCATTTTAAAGACTATTTGAGGAAAGATTTAGGTTATTTAGGTCTTTGGTAGACGCCCCAGTAGTTTCGGGATCAGAATAGGGCTATGATATCTCCTGCCTGTCGTAAGACGCGACTAAAAGGGGCTTCCGGGGTTGCTAGTGGCTATAGTGGGAGCTCGATCCGTTTGTTCAGGTGACCCCGTGAAGGACGGTGTATGTGTGGTCGCATACCGTCGTAAATAACAGACGGGGGTGGGCCCAGCCGCCCATCTGTGAGGAGCACGATGTGGCAACGCGCTCAGACAACTCCGGTTGCGTTCCTTTGGAGATCCCGAAGTTCTTCTTCGTAGCGCCGAGGACGGCCACTGGAGGAGTGCGGTAGAAATCCCACATAACTCTGCGTCGCTCCCACGGCGTCGGGTATCTTTTGAAGGTTTTCCCATCGACAACAAAAAGAGAAAAAAAAAGGTTTTTGGTATAAGCATCTACATGTATGTATAAATAACCTTTACTGTTGTTGATTAGCTGCAGCGGTGACGGGTTTCTATATTCTTTATTTGGAATCAGCAAATCGGTAATCTCGAACGTTTGAAATAAAACGATAAATTCATTTGGAATGAGAAAGAAAATTTTAGACCAAGACCATTTTTCAGTTCTTACTATGATTTTTAAACAAAATATTATCATGAAAAATAAAGATTTTTTCATCTTATTTGTTGGTTAAGTAAATAGTAGTGGTTTCAATGGTCTATTTGGAATTCCAAAATTGTTAACCGTTTACGTTTAGAGTAAAAATGTAGTAGGTACTGGTGTTTAATATTTCTGATTTCTCTCTCTCTCTCTCTCTTCGTGATTCTATTGTGTAGGTTACACAGCTACACCTATTTCTGCCTAACTAGTTACCCGTCGCAACGATCGAAATTCGACCATAATTTAAATTAAAAAACTAAACTTCATATTGTCTAAAGTAGCAACAATATTTCTCTAATTGAAATAAATTGTAATAATTTTCAAGTTATTTTGAACGCACTTGTGAAAAGTAAAAGAATGTTTATTAACTAAGCTGCATTTCAAATCAATAGCGGGTATTTTGACAAAGATATCTGACATTTGTGATGTTATGTGTTTTATAGTAAGACATTGAATATTCTATTTCGTTTATTATGTATGTGTCAAATGCAAGGTAGTGAGTGTAATGTGTTTTTAGTTCATTTTATGTATGTTTTATGTATGTTTGTAAAAAATATTAGCATTGCGCAATCCTTTTCTGCATCAACTATAACCGTGCGTAATTTCATCCTCCTCTGCCTGTGGCAGGTATATTAAAAATGAATCACATGTTTTTGATTCACGTAACAATATATAGAGATAACGTTAGCGTTAAGACAACGACATACCTATCGGTGGCATCACACTTAGTTCTCAGAAGTAGGAACCTTAGTGGTTTCTGTGAATGTAAGGTACTAACTACTACTAATCAGCAAGATAATGCCAGTGTTTTGGGAACTATGCCTCACACGTCAATTTTAGATGGCTTGTTTTATATATATAAGTTCTTGTTGTTTTTATTTAGTGTAGTTTATCTTAATTAATTTTATTTACTTTCTCTGTTGTATTTATATAAATTCCTAATAAATATTTTATAAAAAGAAAAAAAATAATAAGTAACTAACTACTACTTTTTTTACCTGATTACAGATGTTCTTGAACTGCAGTGAACACTTACCAACGAGATTATGGCTGCCTTCAAATTGGCTGCAAAAGATTTTGGACAAAAAACATAAAAAAACCTCATTTTGTAAAACTCAACAAATTGAATTTTATAAAGTAAAAAGGCTACAGTGACAAACAATTTCAGAATTACTTAAGTCAGTCACTAGTCGATCGATGTACAGTCGATGTCTATCGATGTACAGTCGATGTCGATCGATGTACAGTCGATGTCGATCGATGTCAGATCGACGTACAGTCACTAGTCGATTGATGAACTGATGCGCCTCCGCAGTGCGGGTGTCGCGCTGTAATCGCGCGTTTTTTATTTTTATAGATTTATAAAGCAGCGCGGTCGCAGCGCTGCAGACGCGCTGCCTTCGCGCGGGTATTTGCGGCAAATTTGAAGGCGCCCTTTTAGTTCGTATGCCATTCAGTATTGTAAAAGAAGTTCTTACTTACTTAAAGTAGTATACAATTTATATCAAAACAGTTGTGTGATGAAAATTTAATCTAGCTATGTAATTTTTAATCCTTCTTGAAATTTTACAAGATAGTATGAATATAGTTCTGTTTGGAAGGTAACCACACACCTATTTCTAGAGTGAAGCAAGTTTTCGTTTCGGATGTATATAACTCATTCATGATTTTAAAATTAAATAATATTTCATCGTTTGAAGGAAATTATAGTGCGAACAATAATATTTTCCGGCATATTTGATGAAAGTCCTCGGGCCAGAAACTAATTAGTGCTTTCAATTTGTTTCTAAGGACCTGAAAGTTTGGACATTAAACAAAATTATAATTAAGGTGACCCCAAAACTCTCAACTAGTCATTTTATATTATAGTAGAGAGAAAAATATTTTAATGCCTTTTTAACCTTTTGAATGGTTTTAATAAAAGTTAAAGGTTATTAATGAATTAGGAGAGACTGTTACTTCATCAACGATGTTTGTTCAATGTAAGTTAAAGTAATAAATACGGTATACAATCAAATTGTATAAATATGAAATATATTCTTTAATCACGATCTTGTAATTATAAAATCAGATCCACTCGAAATGCGTTAGCCCAAAACCAATAAACAAAAATGTTGTTTGGCCTTCTATCTGTCCCTACAGACAGCGGGATGCGACTTTGTTTTATAATATGTAGTGATAATGAATTTATTATGAACAGCAGATGGAACTAAAATAATACTGACAAATAGTACGTCTACGTGTTAGACAAGTACGTCTTAAAACCAGGAATTAAACTAAGTTGTATTATTGTATCGAATTTTCGGTACTCAACTTCAACTAACATTTCGCTGGGAAAGACAAGGAAGGTACAACATCTTCATCATTAATATACACAACGAAATGAAATGAAATGTCTTTATTTTTGTATAGGCCGACGGGGTCACATACAAATTGTCAGTTACACATTTTTTTTTCACACTACCACCGGATCGGAACACGACCTCAACTGACAAGATCCGGCATGAAACTCAGCGCATTTGTCTTTTTTGTTATGTTGGATTTTTATTTAATCATGTTTTTTTACATTGTACAACAACCATTGTACAACAACCATTGCACAACAATTATTTAACAAACTTCATACACCACAATTGTTCGTAAAAATCCAAAAAGCTACCATTATATTTTTTCATAACGACCCTACAGAATTGTGACGCCCTAATTGTTCGCTAAAAGGCAATTAAATATATCTGGGCAAGCTTAAGACCGGCTTAGGGTCTATCATCTTACGAAAGCGGACAGAGGTCTTAACTTTATTAATTGCTGCGACCTGTCTGAGGAATGGATAAATTAAGGATTTACTTATGCCTATGTTTAATTTTGTTTTTGTTTTCTTTTTTATTATATAGACATAATTAGCAGGTTTAGGTATTTTTTAATAATATTGACTTAGCAAACGAGCATGCCGACCATCTGATGATAAGTGGTCACTGCCGCCCCTGGACTCCTGTAAGCAACTTCATATACAACATGAATTTCTATCTAAATTCAAGTATAGATGCGTTGCTACTCCCGAATACTAAGATGGTCGCCTCCTGTAAAAGTGTGACGGCAACTACACCCTTCCATCGAAACGCAAGAACTGCTTCACGCTAGAAACAGGTGAGGCGGTGGTACTTCCCCGAGCGAACTACTCTGCTTCTACCACTTATAATTTGAACTACACTGTAAGTGGTCACTGACGCCTCTAAAGAAAAGTAAGTAATCGCAAAGAACATTAGAGTCATACCTAAGGTTGACCCCAGATGCTTTGTATGGCTCCCTTACCACACCCTTCAATATAACACTAGAAACGCGGATGTTTTAAGTAAAAAAATGTTTTGCATTTAAATTTGTTGAAATCCCTTTCACATAATATAATCATATTTCATGAAAATTCATAAAACTCACTATTATACGCATAATAAAATATTAAGTAGAGTAGGAAGAAAATCGAAGTGGTTCAAATTTGGGACGCCCGCACTTCTAGTGTTAACGTTTATCACTGCTGTTATTTAAAAGGCATCTACCTCTGCTGCCTTATGACTATTCTAAACTCATAGCGTTATACAAGTGTTTCTCCTGTATCATAGTTGCTATGGACATAAGAAAAAATAAAAGCTCAGACACAGAACAGAAAACAAATTCATCATTCGAATATGTCGGAATCGAACCCAGAATCCACTGACGGTGTAGTGACCGCTCCACCACACGTATCGTCGAAAATAACCAGAGATCTGTCATGAAATTTGAAAAACTGTCCACATTGCACCCAAATAATACTTTGCAGGTACCGAGAACAGGTGCGTATAGTACTCCCATATACAGGAACATATAATTTATCATACATATTTTGACAGAGGCGTAGCAGTGAGGTAAACATGAGAGGTGAATTATGGATGTAGAGTATTATTAACGGCTGTTGGACTACGAAAAAAGTATTTGAACAGACACACGATACAAACTTACGCTTGTTTGTGTTGGGAAAGAATGCCACTTTATTCGCCCTCATATTTCTTTGACGCTCCTAATCTGATTGTTATGAAAATTGGTTAAGTAGTTCAACGGTAGATACAACATATATTGTACAGTACATAAATATACAACGTATGTTTTTGCTCCTGTACAAATATCTAAGGTTTATTTATATGTTTCAGTGGCCATTTTTATACTTTTAAGTAGTCGGCCATGCATTAGCGATTCTTTTAGTGTTGCAAATTCCATCTGGTAGTCCGTACATTATACCTGAATAAACACTGTTATAAATGCAGATATGTAGTAATCTCCGAAAAAGTGTAGAATTAAACTGAAATCGGAAAGATGAACCTACTTATTTTTTTTATCTGACTGTAGTAGCAAACGAGCATTTAATCCACCTGATGGTAATTGCTCACTGCCGCTAATGGACATTTGTAATAATTTCATACAGAACATCTGTTCTATCTGAAGTCAATCACAGATGCGTTGCTACTCCCGAGGATTATGATGGTCGCCTCATATAAAAGTGTGCCGGCAACCACACCCTTCGATCGAAACGCAAGAAATGCATCACGTTTGGAATAGGCGTGGCGGTGGCAGTTCCCCGGTCGAACTACACTGGTTCTACCACCTAAGAGCCCTCGCAATAGATGAAACTAGGTATAAGTTCCAAGTGGCATTGAAACTGAACCCTAATAAAATACGTACCTGACAATTCAAAGGCTTAATCTGTTTCAAATAGTTCTCATCGTGACGAAACTCCAAAACTCCGCCCTAGATCCCACCTTATAATTTCCGCCATAAATAAACGAACTCGGTTCAACCTGCCAGGACCAAATACAACACTTAAGGAATTTTCCCCTTGGGTACATAATGTAAAAATAAGGGTCTCTTTGTAGTACGTGATCGTCTGGCTACCGACACGCACGAGTCCGCCTCGGTTAGTCGGCCGATGACAAATATCTAATTGAATTTTCAGCCACGGTATTGTTGTGTTGACAAGAAGATTTATATTGTTATTAACTTAGATTATTTCGTTAATATCTACTTTTTTTTACTTAGTGTGTGTGTTTGCTTGCGTGTGTGCTTACATGTACAAAAATAAGCACACACGCAAGCAAACACATGCGTTCGTAAGTGCGTGGTTACGTGTATGCATTAAATAGTAACATTAGCTCTCTGGAGGCGGTCAAGACGTACTTATCGGAGTCCAATCATACATACATTATTACATATTGGCTCTTAGGGATAACTACGTATCCTTTATAAAGTAGTGTATTAAGCTAATTTAATTAAAACAACACTTTTTGTCAGAAAAATTAGTTAATAATAAGTGTGATGGTCCACCAATTCGCACTTGGCCAGCGCGGTGGGCTATGGCCTAAAACTCTCTCATTCCGAGAGAAGACCCGTGCCCAGCAGTGGGACAATAATATGTTGGCGATGACATGATAATAAAATGTGTCGTTAAAATGTCTTTATTCAAATGTAAAATATTGTGGCTATGATACTTTCCCATTAAAAATCTATTTTCATCCTAAAAACCAGATTTAATTTATTTAAACATACATTTTTAACTCAACATAAAATATTAAAATATTCACGTTATCTTATCATTCTTTAATGCTTTAAAATATTCGTAATTTTCTTGAATACGGTTCCTGTCCCGGGTGGAGCTAGTTTAACTTTTATAAGGATGGGAATTTCTAGCTCCGCACAGTTTGGTGAAATATTTTTCCGCAATTTCAGCATCCTGCCATTATTTACACCGAAACTGTGTCACGTCGATATTCGAGATTCTGACGTAAGAGTTTGCGAACACTTGATATTTCGTTGAGTCTTAACTTAACCCGCATTTGTAACACCGGGCCGTCGGGGCCAAGAGTGTCCTTAACTTAATTGAAAGAGATCGGCCGTCGAGAACGCCGTGTCGAGTGGACAAACTACGATACCATTTAGTTTAGCACGTTTTGTATTGCTATTAGGTACAAATTGTCCTGTATCGGAATTTAGAAGCAGTTTCGAATTAACAATAGTAATGCATAGAAATTTGTCACTTTTAATGTCAACGTGTAAGAGCAGTGATAGCCTAATGGTTGAAACTTGACCTCTCGATCGGGAGGTCCGAGGTTCAAACCCAGGCACGCACCACTGATTTATGTGCGTATTAGAAATTAATTATCACTGCTTTTCGGTGAAGGAAAATATCGTGAGGAAACCTACACACCCGAGAGTTCTAAAAAAAAAAAAGTTCTCAGAGGTGTGTGAAGTCCACCAATTCGCACTTGGCCAGCGCGGTGGACTATGGCCTATAACTCTCTTATTCTGAGAGAAGACCCGTGCCCAGCAGTGGGACTATAATGGGTTGACGACGAATGTCAACGGAGAATTATCAGTCACTTTGTTTTAGTTTCGAATTTAGAAGCGCGTAGAAATTTGTCACTTTTAATGACGAAGAGTCACAGTAATGAAACCGTGAGAGCTCTTTAATGTTCACAAAGTTTGCCAATTAGCACTTATTTCGTGGAGGACTACGGCTTATCCTCTTCAATTCTGTAAAAGAATTTATGCCTAGAATGTTATCAACGATGTAATGGAGTAAGATTAGAATTAAACTTGAAATTTCAGTTGATTATATCTGCCTTACTAAACGTTTTATGTTGTTATAACGCAGGAAAAGAGCGCTAATACCAATCACTCGATTAAAATCAGAGAGAGGTAGTAGACCATTATCTTTTTCAAATCTTCTTCTCGACTTGGTTATTTGTCTTAAAAGTCCAAGTTTCAATTAAATAAATAGATTAAACAAGAGATCAAGAGATTAAGAAGAATCAATAAGTTTTTTTTTGTAATATCTAGGTCATTGAGTACGGTACTGAGTATCTCGTTTGTTAAACTTAAAGAAATTATCTGAGTGCCATATTTTAGTAAAAACTAACCATGAATTTCGCGTGATAGACTAACAAACACACCTCAAAGCCTAAACCTAAGGCCTCACAAATTTTCGCATTTATAATACTAATACCATTTCATTAGTGTTGTCGATACATTGTCGGTATTTGAACCCATTTTTTTCAATAAAAAATAGCCAATGCTCATTCTCGAGGTCAACACTGTCTGTGTGCCCAATTTAAAAAAATCGGTTCAGATGTTTAGGTGTGAATAAGTGACAGACAGACAGAGTTACTTTCACATTTACAATATTAATAGGGATAACATTTCATTAGTCTTGTCGATACATTGTCGGTATTTCGTTGTACAAACTCACCAAGATTAAGATGCAATGCCTCTTACAAAATGACTCGCGCTTTGTAATTAGATTTGTTACTACAGAAACGCCGGCCGAGACCGACGCAGTAAGGGCCCTTTAGTTAATTGAAAGAAATAGAGAGTCGAGTAGATTCGTGAGAAGTGGACAAACTTCGGTAATATTTTTTAACAGGTTTTGTTGGCATATAGTTTACATACGAACAAAACGTTTTATTAATTGTATAAGTATATAGTTAAACGTATTTTTTATAATTGAGCTTAATAGGTGTTTATGATGGTGTCCCTGTAGTTCCGGGAACAGAATAGGGCTACGGTACCCTCTGCCTGTCGTAAGAGGCGACTAAAAGGGGCATGGTTGCGGGCGGGAAGAGTTCGAACCGTCCGGCCAAGCGACCAGATGCATTGCTGACGACCCAAGTGGCGGAGCGGTTACCATACCGTTTAGACGCGTAATGGGTCCCGGGTTCGATTCCCAGCCAGACAGGTATCTAAATGACGCGTTTAGATTCATGTTCTGGGTCTGGGTGTATGTGTATTCGTCTTGTGTGTGTCCATGGTCCCCACGACACAGGAGAAAATCCTGGTGTGGGGCTATGGGTGTAGAAAGCGTGTAGCGTGTATTGCTACCCATGAGGACTAAGTTGGGGCGCCTCGGATAAGTACTTTTTCCGCACCCTCCCCAGTAGAACACAGCAACGTTACCTGTGCAGTTATTAGGTCCAAAATGGTGTAATCGCGATGCTTCTGTAGTCAAAACACAAACGTTTCTGCTACCTTAAAAATAATATCATCATAGTAATTACATGCCCCCTCCTTTTGTACTAGCGCTATCATAACTAACCGCAATACAGGAATGCAACTCGGGTAGCGCGCACACTCGAGAGTCGATGTCTTCCGCCGTCACCCTCAACTTCAAACTCGATTTTACTGCATTACGGGCATAAATTTAGAGCACTATCATAACTAACCACACACAGATGAGTGATCGAATTTATGTTTTTCGATAATAAGGAGATCTACAATCTTAGAAATTATTTTCATTAAACAAAATCAACCCTTTTGTACTAGCACTATCATAACTAACCACAACACAGGAATGCAACTCGGTTAGCGTGCCAACTCGAGAGCCGATCTCTTTCAATTAACTGAACGGCTCTCACGGCCCGAGCCCGGTCTTGTCTGTACAAATTGATCGCAGTTCTTATTTGGCACATTTTGTATTCCAATTATTAATCTGCGTGTGGTTTATGAGAAATGGATGAAAATATTCTCCGGGATAAAGTGTAGCTTTTATGATATTGATTATATATACGTTTTTTCTGATTAACATAAAATGTATCTTTAAGAAAACCTGATTTTTAAAATAGTAAAATATATTGAAAACGGCAAGTTTTTACGCAAAGACTGTAATAAAAGTATTTTATTTCAATTTTAGTCCATCATAGATAGAAATTGAAACAGCGATTGAACGCCTTATTTTTATTAGTGATGTATGTTTGATTTCATGTGTCTTTAAATAATAAAAAGTTCTACTACCTTAGATATAATTATCATTATAACAAGCTCAAAACTTTTGTTCTAGCACTATCATAACTAACCGCAATACAGGAATGCAACTCGGTTAGCGCGCCAACTCGAGAGTCGATTTCTTTCAATTAACTGAACAGCTCTCACGGCCCGAGCCCGGTCTTGTCTGTACAAATTGATCGCAATTTTTATTTGGCACATTTTGTATTCCAATTAAGGATCTGCGTGTGGATCATGAGGAATGGAATATAAGAATTCACAAGAGTAATGTGCCGTTTTAATGATATTAAAAAAAATGCCTAATTATATATTATTACTCATCTGTTTTAAGTATTCAATCGACCAAGGATAGCTTATGCTTGAGTTAGAAATCAATATAATATTAGAAAGTTAGTTGAATAATAGTTATAGGAGTTTGAAAAGAAAGAAATACGTATATTTTATTTAGTTCAATAGAAACAAAAAATAATACTAAAAATCATCACTAAATAATTAATATTATTATATTAGCTGTCACCCGCAACTTCAAACTCGATTTTACTGCATTACAGGCATAAATTTAGAGCACTATCATAACTAACCACACACAGATGAGTGATCGAATTTATGTTTTTCGATAATAAGGAGATCTACAATCTTAGAAATTATTTTCAGTACTACAAGATCAACACTTTTGTACTAGCACTATCATAACTAACCGCAACACAGGAATGCAACTCGGTTAGCGCGCCAACTCGAGAGTCGATCTCTTTCAATTAACTGAACAGCTCTTACGGCCCGAGCCCGGTCTTGTCTGTACAAATTGATCGCAGTTCTTATTTGGCACATTTTGTATTCCAATTAATGATCTGCGTGTAGTTTATGAGGAATGGAATGAAAATATTCTCCGGGATAAAGTGCAGCTTTTATGATATTGATTATATATACGTTTTTTCTGATTAACATAATATGTATCTATAAGAAAACCTGATTTTTAAAATAGTAAAATATATTGAAAAAGGCAAGTTTTTACGCAAATACTATATTAAAAGTATTTTATTTCAATTTTAGTCCATTACAGGTAGAAATTAAAAGAGCGATTGAACGCCTTATTTTTATTTGTCATAAGTGATGAATGTTTGATGTCATGTGTCTTTCAATAATAAAGAGTTCTACTACCTTAGATATTATTATCATTATAACACGCTCAAAACTTTTGTACTAGCACTATCATAACTAACCGCAATACAGGAATGCAACTCGGGTAGCGCGCCAACTCGAGAGTCGATCTCTTTCAATTAACTGAACAGCTCTCACGGCCCGAGCTCGGTCTTGTCTGTACAAATTGATCGCAATTTTTATTTGGCACATTTTGTATTCCAATTAAGGATCTGCGTGTGGATTATGAGGAATGGAATAAAAATATTCTCGACAGTAATACGTAGGGTTTTATCATAATTATTGAAAATAATTTATAAGACATACGTTTTAAGTTGTGAAGTGCGTGGAAATTTAATACTGGAGTTAGAAGCTAATATAACAATAGAATGATATTCGATGCCACTAATGATAAACATTTAAGTAAGTATTAAAAAGAAGAAAGAAATATCGTTTATTTGGTTTAACAAAAATTATCATAAATTATCACGAAATTATCACGCAAATCACGAAATCTCAAGGTGGTAGAACCAGTGTAGTTCGACCGCGGAAGTACCATCGCCACACCTATTTCTAGCGTGAAGCATTTCTTGCGTTTCGATAGAAGGGTGTGGTCGCCGGCACACTTTCACATGAGGCGACCATCATAGTCCTCGGGAGTAGCAACGCATCTGTGATTGACATCAGATGGAACCCATGTTCTGTATGAAGTTGATTACAGATGTCCATGGGCGGCAGTGACCACTTACCATCAGGTGGACTGCATGCTCGTTTGTTACTTCACTCAAATAAAAAAAAATATCACTATCTTGCATTGACTAAAGATCGAGGCTGGTCTAGTCCGTACAAACTGATCGCAATTTTTATTTGACCCATTTTATATTCCAATTAAGGATATGCGTATGGTTCTGTAAATAAGCATTCTCGGAAGTAATGTGGAGTTTTTATATTATTGACGGATTAACAGACACACAGATCGTCTGTTTTAAGCGGTAATAGCCGTAAAAAGATAATAATTTGTAAATATTAATAGTGATTAGAATGGGATTCAAAGACAGTGCTGTTTTGCCATTTAGGTAAGTATTGAAGGAATAAAGAAATATAGTTTATACGGCTCAACATAAAAAGGAAATAATGCTACAAATGATCACTAAACAAATATGGTACAATGGCCAAAAAGGTCTACTATAATACATAACAAATAAATAAGGTATATTTATTTATTTCTTTATTGCACTTCTATAAAATAAAAGTTATAATAGGGCAAACTTAATGCCTGATGGCATTCTCTGCCAGTCAACCCTGGGTGGCTGGAAAATTTATACTATACTTAGCCTATAACGTAATAAGTTTTGCGTTGTGTGCCTGTCTGTGCGAGTGTCAGCGTGTGTGACCCTATGTGTGTGAGTGATTACGTGTGTGCTACAATGCTAATATATCTCTATGTTTATGTATTTGTGTCCGTGCCTGCGGGTGAATATGTGTGTATATTCTGTGTATGCTAGTAATCGTGTACTTGTAAATTGCATACCGCGTTCTTCAAACCATAGCAAAGCAGTGCAATCACCGCTGCTTTTACAACGATAAACCACAAAAATCCGCCATCGTTTTCTTTTGACTTATTCCCTTTGTGTGTAATGAGACCTTTTATAAAGAATGTGAAACGAGTCTTTCAATGCCCGTATCGCATTTATGATTTTCTTAATGATTCACGCACCCTTAGGCGACAATGATAATAACCATCAAGTGGGTCGTATGAGTGTTTATTTGTGTATGAAATAACGAGACCCTTAGGGAGTAAAGTAATCATTTGTATCTATTCAGCTATATCAGTAATATAATGAGAAAATTTTGTACACTGATTGATAAAAATGGAATCATGCAGTAGGCGGGTAATAGGTCGAAGTTCAGCTTTCGGTCAGTTCGGGATTCGAATTTCAATCACCTTTGATTTTATGTTTTTATGTTTCTACTAGCTGTTGCCCGCGACTTCGTCCGCGTTTCCGTTGTTTTTCGTAAAAAAAAGTAGCCTATGTCCTTCCTCACGGTTCAGTGGTTTTGATGTAACAGACAGATTAACTTTCGTATTTTAGTAGGGAAATATAATATGTCATATCTACAATACTGTTGAAAAATATCGCAATACGGAACCGCACAATATTATTGTTAATAGCTTTGCCCGCGACTCCGCCAGCGAGTAACTCCTTGTGTGTTATTGAGTTAATGTATTGGTAATATTGTTTAGATCACGTTTACATGAGGCTTAAGAACCTTTTTTATTTTTGTTTTCGAGGGGGAAACCTTCAAAAGGTACCCGACGCCGTGGGAGCGACGCAGAGTTATGTGGAATTTTTACCGCACTAAAACCCCCCCGGTGGCCGTCTTCGGTGCTATAAAAAGGACTCGGGCTCCTCCCAGATGGGCGGATGGGCCCACCACCCAATCTAGTCTTTACGGCGGTATGCGACCACACATATCGCCACCTTCCCGGTATCGCCTGGCTGGACGGTTCAAGCTCCCACTCTAGCCGCCCGCAACCCCGGAAGCCCCTTTTAGTCGCCTCTTACGACAGGCAGGGATACCGTAGCCCTATTCTGATCCTGCTGAAGGCTTAAGTACTTATATAACGAAAATACTTCAATGCAAAGCTTCCGGGTAAACTATGTTGAATGTTGATCCATCCGGCACGTGAACGTAAAGATTTTTGGAACTACTGACCCGGGAAAGAGCGACGTACAACTGACCATGCGAGAAACAACTGACACCGAGATCTACTCCAGCAACACGAAAAGTCTGCCCTTGAGCCTTATTAATTGTCATTGCATAACACACCGATACTGGGAATTGCGTTCTTTTAAATTGGAATGGAAAATTATTAGGTACTAAGGGAATTCTGGGAATAAAGACGGTTTCTCCTGCACCGCAACCTGTTAAAATTTGAGCCTCGATTATATTTTGTTGCAACCGGGTTACTTTTAGCCGAGTTCCATTGCAAAGTTGTGGTGGTCTTAAATTTCGGAGCAAAATAATCGGAATGCCAATTTTTAAACAAATTTCATGAGAAGGAAGTCCGGGCATATTTAAAGAATTTAAAAATTCTATCGGGTAGTTAGTGGCGTCTTGTTCATCGACCATTCTATTAATTGAACTATAAACTTTGCTTTCCCCTTGTATATTCGACAGTATTTTATTATTAATCTCAAATGCCTGGTCATTGCGAGGAGTTAAGATGGATCTTTCGCATAGCCAAGAATTGTCCCTATTTAATATATTTGTTACGTCACCGTAAACCGACGATATAAGATGTAGTTGGGATTGCACTATACAACATAACTCAGGCGTCAGAATAACTTTTCCTTGGTGTAGTTGTGGATAGGTACCTTCGCCAATCTTTAACAGTGTATCAGAAAATTGACGATCATCCGGGTTATCTCCAGTTCTCACTCGCATGTTTATAGTTAAATGCACCGATTGTATATCACGCCACAAATAAGAACTTTTCAGGCAAGCCCTAACCTCATCAGCTCGGGTTCCGCGTGGTATTACCGGTAAAGTTTGTCGAAAATTCCACAAAATAAAACCGTGATACCGCCCATTTTTCATTTTTCATTTTTCATTTTTCATTTTTCATTTTTCATTTTTCATTTTTCATTTTTCATTTTTCATTTTTCATTTTTCATTTTTCATTTTTCATTTTTCATTTTTCATTTTTCATTTTTCATTTTTCATTTTTCATTTTTCATTTTTCATTTTTCATTTTTCATTTTTCATTTTTCATTTTTCATTTTTCATTTTTCATTTTTCATTTTTCATTTTTCATTTTTCATTTTTCATTTTTCATTTTTCATTTTTCATTTTTCATTTTTCATTTTTCATTTTTCATTTTTCATTTTTCATTTTTCAATTTTCATTTTCATAGATGACTGAGTTATAAACGTAAGAGTAGACAAATATAATCAGAAAGCTTTGAACTGCTAAGCTATCGGGAGTTACACGTGTTATTGTGAGTCAACCATAAAAGATAGACATATGCTGTCATAGGATATTTTTTAGATAATTTTAAGGAAAATATTTCCCTCATACATGATTTCTGTGTAGCTTTAACCATTAAGGTTGCACACGCGACAGAAGCTTAAAAAAGTAACTTCTCCCGTTTTCCCAACATTTCCCTTTACTGCTCTGCTCCTATTGATTGTAGCGGGATGAAAAGTATACTATAACCAGCCCAGGAGTATAAAGAATAATCGTACCAAGTTTCGTTAAAATCCACTGAGTAGTTTTTGTTTCTATAACGGTTATACAGACAGACAGACAGACAGACAGACAGACAGACAGACAGACAGACAGACAGACAGACAAAAATTTTACTGATTGCATTTTTGGCATCAGTATCGATCCCTAATTACGCCCTGATAGTTATTTTGGAAAAATATTTCATGTACAGAATTGACCTCTCTACAACTTTATTATAAGTATAGATTAGAAGTTAAGTATCTTGACAGATTACGAAAAAGGTCATAAGGAAAATACCACGCATGAGAAAAAAGTTCTCAAAGTTTAAATTAATTATACCTGAAGTAGACGATGTCCTATAAATTGACATAGAACAGAAAAAAAATTAAAGCGGGAATAGAATAAAAAGTCAATCGGAAATGATGGAATAGCAATCAATTTAAGTCAATATTTAAGTTAGGGCTTAGTTTTCAAGTTAAGGCTTAGATTTTTAAATCAAGACGCAGTTAAGCCTTGCGGTATATCGTTTCTCAAAACTCATCAAACAAGTGATGAAAAGAAATTGGGGACCTAATCATATTGTCTAAACTTTTTCCACAGAAGAACGCCTGTAAGTTAGTAAACCACTCATATAGATGACAATGTCAAACCTGTGAATCCATCCATCCATCCATCAGTCTTTGAAAGTCCACTGCTGGACATAGGCCTCCCCTAATCTGCGCCACTTCGACCGGTCCTGAGACATCTGAATCCAGCGGTTACCCGCCGTCTTCTTCAGGTGATGACCTGGACTGATGAGTCCACCTGGTCGGGGGCGGCCTGCACTCCTTTTGCCGAGACGTGGTCTCCATTCGAGGACTCTTCTACGCCATCGGTTATTTGTCCTACGAACGATGTGGCCCATTGAACCAACCTGTGAATACATTTCACAAATTGTACGCCAGTGTGCTAGCAAATGGAAGGATTAGTCGGTCGTTAGAGCACGGACCTCAGGTACCCGTCCCGGCAATTAATATACGGCTTAAAATATAGCACTGATCAAGCAATTACTTTTCAAAGCTTAGCCTGTAGACTTCCAGTGCTCGAGTTATTACTTTGCTACAGGCTTAATAATTTTATGATCTTCTAGTTTATTATTAAACGGGTATTAAATGGACCATAGAGTGAATACTTATAATAGAAGTGGACGTTCCGTATGTTTGTGTATCGCGAAAAGTTACAGAAAATAAAAATTGACACACTGGGAACTAGAAACTTTATTTTTTACAATATTTTATCTACCTGTTTAGTTTGTGTATTAAAAACCGCGTCACATCGCATCAAACCAAAATTCAATTTAAATGATTCTTATGCTTATAGTTCCAATCTTAACCTTATCTTAAAGTAAAAAATAGTCTTTATTCTATTATAATGTGAAATGTAACCCTTATTATAACACTACTAAGAAAATAATATTAACTAATAGATAACTTAAAACGCAAAAGCAGCAGGTCTAAAATGTAAAATTTTACGCTTAGCTTCATACGTAATGTAAAGAACGTGTCAAATCACTGTTATTCTTATGAATTGTCATCTTTAAGAATCGCAATAAAAACAATAAGATTTTATCAAGTAATGTTGCCGATTTACAGACTTGGCACAAACTTTACACCTATTTCTCTTGTAACAGTACTATTGTTGCTGCGTTACTGTTTAAGCCAGTGATACGAAAATAAAGTAATATAAAAGAACCCAACGAAGTAAAATAGAAATTCTAGAAAAATAAGAAATAATTATATCCTGTTAGCTTCGTATTGACTATAGACATATTTTGTAAGAAGATTTGAGTTGCTAACGTGGATGTAGACCGCCTAATGGTACGTTACCCTGGACATCTCTAACAAGTTCCATATAGAACAGCGGATCTACATATGTGAAGTACACATCAGAAGCATCTTCACTCTTGAGCACTAAGATGGCTAAGACTAACAGGCCTCGTCTAAGCTCAGCCGACGTCCACAAAACGCAAGAACTGTTTTACACTTCAAATAGATATTGCTGTGATATATCCCAGGTACAACGAGGCTTACTGCCTTTTAAACAACTTCTGATGAAACTCTATTTTCCACAAACATAGCTCTTGTAAGGCAAGAAAAGCTGTGAGAAAATTGACACAAACATTTACCCATTTGTTACTTTACTCGAGTCAAAAGCAAAATGCACATGAAATTGCAACAATCACAATCAACTACGTAACCTCGTGTTAATTCAGGAACAACATGTTCGCAATAGTTGACTTCCATTTGACGGTAATCGTTCGGAAACTTAACGACTGCGAAATATCCCGTATTCCGCAGTCGTAAAGTAAATACAGTTCGTAAAGGTATTATAATATATAAAAAACAAGATGAACCCCGCAGCTTCGCCCCCGTCAAAAAATCGATGTATCGATTGTCCCGTGAGAATAAGATATTTTCCACACTAAACAATAGCCTATATGTTAAACCAGAGTGTCAGCTAACTCCTTACCAAATTTTATGAAAATCGCTCCAGCCGTTTAGACGTGAAGAAGTAACAAACATACACACTCACAAACTTTTTCCTTTATAATATGATATAGTATGAGGTATGATAAAGATTAACTACTTGTCAACTCGTAGTTTGATATGTAATTACAATTGTTTTTTTACTTTTATACGGTGGGAATCTATGTTGGTATTTAGAATAGTAATAGTGCGCGACTTTTGGTATTGCGAATAAAATGTCACTCTTGTAAACCCTTTCGAAAAAATCTAAAAAGGAATAGGTTTTGATGATCTTTATGATGGAAATATGTTTTTTTATTGCTATTCATTCTTTAAAAATCATATACTATTGAAAATAATATTTTGAGAAAATGAAAAATTAAATATATTCACAGTTTCCCGTAAAAATATGTGACTTATTTTTTTAAATAATAATTTTGGTGACTGAGAATTACTCGTATGTATGTATGTCTTAAATGTCTTTGAAGCTCATCGAAACATTTTAAATTTCCATTAAAAAAATATCATACACATATTCATACGTTTTATTAATATTTCATAAATATCATGATTTATCGCATTATGTTTCTGTAATTTCAAAATCTATCGAATCTATTAAGTATTGCTATTTAGAACAAGAAGTGATATTTCTATCATTGCTTCTAATTTTAGTAGATATTCATTGTTATCCTATTTTTTAAATGCGGGTACTGCAAGGTATAGCTAATTCCAATTAGATATAATTTATCACTTCTTATTAAAATTACAGTTTGACTTACCAAATAATATTTTGCGAATCAAAGCCAATTATCTTTTATGCCTCACAAACAAATGTGGACTGCGTACATTTGCCAGCTTTTCGTAAACTCCTTTGACACTTGAAACTTTAATTTGGAACTTGGAAAAGTTAATTCCTAAATTGCTTTAATACAATTAAGTAACGTATTACGCAGGTAATATAAGTTTTAGAAACAATTACAAAGTTATTCTATAACCGTTTTGCGAGGCACCGTAAACGACTTTAGGAGTTATTGCTAAGTGAAGGCCCGAAGTTTTACTAGGAGTTACTAGATTAGATAGTCGATTTGCATCAGCTATTTTCGGCTATTGACGAAAGGGTATTTTAAGGGTTTATAAATTTAAATGGTTATGTCTGCTTCGACATAGCATTTTTAATCATGCTATCCTTCTTAGACCTGGCTGCCTTTCGTGACAACTACTACTGCATTTTCCGTTAAGTTTTAACTGACATCAAATAAAATATATTTTTTTATACGCGCGAGTTGATAACAAATTTTTATACAGTTACCGCAAAAAAAACAATGAATGTGTACTTTAGAACGAGGGTACAATAGGTGATGGTGACCATATTTTTATTTATTTTTTTATTTTATTTTATTTGGAAAACATACAGTGCATTAAAACTAATTATCTTACATTATAATATTACAACACACCATTTATTTGCTTTCGCATATTGCAACTAAAAAGAGCTTGTTGGCTTTAATATTAAAGTAAAAATAAAATAAGAGAACGAAATACGAGAAACATTTAAAAAGCTAAAAATATAAAAAGAAATAACAAAAATATTTATAACTAACTGTGCGAATTAATTATTTCTTGTGTGTAATTATCTCTTATGTGTGTACTCCGTTATTTATTATATTAAAGATATAAATGAAGTCTACGAAAAAGTGACCAGTAAACAATGTAAACGAATGCTTTTCGATAAAAATCTTAAGAGTTATTTTAGACAAGATTTCCTTATTGTTTACAGGAGTACTATAGATGGGTATATAGGACATATAATGTAGAGCACATCGCCCTTAGACATCCCTCATTTACCAAGTCTGTGAAGCGCATTAATTCTCCATTACACCGAATCGCTTCTAGGAGAATGATATGGAACGTATAGGGTTGTAATTGTAATGTGGTTTAGAAGGTATATAGCTGGGTATATATAATAAGCTTGTTTACGTATCGTCAACCCATTATTGTCCCACTGCTGAGCACGGGTCTGTTACGAATGAGAGAGTTATAGGCCACAGTCCACCGTGCTGGCCAAGTGCGAATTGGTGGACTACACACAGAACTCTCCGAGAACTTTTTTTAAGAACTCTCGGATGTGTAGGTTTCTTCACGATGTTTTCCTTCGCTGAAAAGTAGTGAAAATTTATTTCTAATACGCACATAATATCAGAAAAATCAGTGATGCATGCCTGGGTTTGAACGTCGGAGCTCTCCATCGAGAGGGCAAGTTTCAATCATTAGGCTATCACTGCTCTACAATAAACGAGTAATATACCCGCGACGGTTTCTGTGAAGTAATAATTCATCGTTAGTTCAAGGTTCAATTCTCACAACAAAATATATTTACGAAAATTAGCATATACGTTATGTATGTATAAGTATTTTTGACCTGATTTTTTGTGCTGTTGGAATGCTTTAGTTTCACGGACGTAGTATGAAAGTTTGATTAAAAAAAGTATCTTAACTCGTTTATTTTAATGACGATTAGATTACTTAGATTTTTTACGTAAGGACATGTTAATGAGTTTGTTTAAGTAAAACACTGCTTATATATTACTACGTACAAAAGTAACTAGAAACAAAAGGCTTATATTTTGTGGAAACGCCTACGCTCCGGGCCCCCACCTACGGGGGCTCCCACCCCATTGATATTTTTCATTGAAACGCGATATAATTCGACCAGTTTACTTCCTAGTTTTTATTGATCTATATCTTTATTACTTTATTGACGACCCACGTGGCGCAACGGTTGCCATACCGGTCTGACACACAGTTATAGTTATAGTCCCGGGTTCGATTCCCGGCCAGACATGTGTCTGAGTTTAGATTCTTGTTCTGGGTCTGGGTGTTTGTGTATTCGACTTTCTGTGTGTCTATGGCACCTACGACACAGGAGAAAATCCTACTGTGGGGCTATGAGTGTAGAAAGTTTTAAGTTTTAAGTTCAGGCATGACTGATCTTATTTGGGGATGATTACAGATGTCCAGTATGATCGCCTCTTGCGTATTAAACGTATTTGATGTATTGGTATAAAATGGTGTTATCTTTTGACTTTTATATTTAAAGATCATTTATAATCAAACGAAATCCAGTAGAAACTGTATGAAAAATCTAGTCTATAACTCATGTTTTTGGACCCAAGCCAATCAGAATTCAATCTCTATTAAATTATTTTAGTAAGGGTCCGTTTATAGAAATGTAGATTTTATTTATGGACGTGTATAAAATTATAGAAGAATAAATTGTTAACAGGCTTGTTAATTTACTTGTTAATTCATTACATTTGTATTGTTATTATATGAGAGACAAACCTTTTGAGGGAGCTTATAACTGGTTTAAACATCGCCTAAAATTGTCCATACATACATATGTATGAGCATCATGCTTGCATGTTTTAGTGAGCTTATTCAAAAAATAGCGGACTAAATATTTCTTTTGCACTTTCAAATTATTGGTTTAACTGCTAATCTTCTTTGTCAATAATAAAAAAAACAGATTTTGCCTGTTTCTTTAAAATTAAATTTAAATTTTAATATTAAATGTAAATTAAAAAAAAATTACAAGTTGGTGAATTACGTAAAATATTTATACTCGTAGTTTTTATTTAAATAACATAAGTTAGTTTACATTTTGGGGGTTAATAATATATTTAGGGGTTAGCCTTGCTTTGCTACCAAGCTTTGTCTTACGATGGCACCGACTTAATGTGATTGGCGGATGCTTTGAGTTAAAACTTCAAATATGTTAGAAACTTATCGGAAACTAACAAAAACATCCACGTGAGTTAAATTTCTTACCATTTTTAGTGACATAAACCAAACCAGGCAATAAAACTCGTAACTGCCTACATTGAAAACCATTCCATCAAGCCATACGCTATATCGCTTAACCCTCCATAAAGCTAAAGCACTATCAGTTTGTTAGGCCAGTTAAGGGGAAAATTGTAACAAGTCATCGAGTTGTTTAAGTCACAACTTAACGGACCATTAGGGGCAGATTGCGTGAGCAGAATACCGGTTATTTGCTTAATGTTCCTGAGAAAAACCAATTTGTATCCTAACGCCGCCATTCCCTGCTCCCCGGAGATCAGATAGTTTTTAAATTGTTCTGTCGTTTATAGCGGAACGAATGTACAATGAATTTGTTAACTGTTCTATTTTATGTCACGCTGTTTTATTTGTCTTTGTAACTCGTTAACAAGAAATTTTAATAAGAAACGCGTTTTAATTGCAACGAATGTAACACACACATTTTGTAATGGAAATTTTCTATTTATTAGTCAATATTTTTGGTAGCGGAAAAAAATATAAAAGCGTTCTTTATTCGTTTCCGTAGAAGAAAAGCTCACTGACAATAATTTATGAATACTTTTATTCTATGCATAAGCACATTACCTTCAACTGTCATTCAATATAAAATCAGCTTATTAACCGTACATAATATATGTATGTACCTATTTTATCGCGTATTATATTAATATGATTATTATTATAATACATCATTTAAAAATATTACTTCTCCTCAACAATTCAAATAACAACTTGACCAATACATTATAGATAATTTTTAATTACTTTTGAGCAAATTGCATAATCTTATTTATATTTGTGTTTTCTGCCTTGTAACTATAATTGTAACGAACGACAAATTGTAAAACTTTTATGATGTTATTGTTCTCAAGTAAGTGACAATGTGTCTTTTTGAGAATTCTTTAAACCTAACCTATGATACAATGTGTTTTATTCATCTGTATCTTTTTTTTTGTTTTCCTATACCGGTACCGCCTTCGATTTTTCTGCGCTTCGCAAAGGTTCGCTGGTAGAGAATGCTTTTTAGCATTAAGCCCGCCTATTGTAATACAAACTTTGTGTTGGTACAATAAAACATAAATAAATAAATAAATGTGCTTATCTTATATGTCCTTAGGAGAAGCGAAACATCTGTGATTGGCTCCATATAGGTACCTGGTTCTCTATGAGGGTTCATGAAGATGTCTATCGGCTGCAGTGACCACAATCAGGTTAAGTCCATGGCCGTTTGCTCAATCTATGAAAAATTGTACCAGTGGAATCTATGTATATTAACAATTTTGTCAAGTGGTAGAATAGATTCGATTGAAACATTAAGTAGGGATATAACATAAAAAAAATGTTTTAGAGTCGCCAAATATATCCGTAAATTTTGTATTGTTGAGTAATTTGTTAAATTTTGATGACGCGAATGCAAATGACAGTCGTCATATTGGCGGATATAATTTACATATTATGTATGTTACTATTAACATAAATTTTATTACTAATCCTAAATCCCACTCCATAGTACATTACTCACTTCATAGTATAAAACAAAGTCACTTCTTGCGGTCTGTCCCTATGTATACTAAGATAGGGGGTTGAAAATGGCCTGAATTGCTTCGAGAAAAGTATGGTACGGCCGTGCCGCTTTTTTGCTCGACTTGGCGGGGGCACTGCCGTGCCCCCAGATCTTTAAAAATACGTAACGGATTTTAATGCAGTTTTTCTAAATAGATAGAATGATTCAAGACGAACGTTTTTATGTATAATACATGAATAATATATTGGAGAACCACTGATAATTTCAGATTTTTTACTTTTAGGCGGAACGAAGTTCGCCGGGTCAACTAGTTTAGATATAAACCGTCTGATGTAAAACTATGAGCACTCGTATTTAATGGAAATATTTAGAACTGTTATAAAATGCATTTATTAATTAGTAACTTTATATTAATTTGTGCACCTTCTGCTTGAGTTATAACATAAGTTTTTATTACAGTTCTTAATTGCTTTTGTATTAAAATTTTAATGAAAACTTGGCAAGTTTGACCATTATTGTTTACGGAATAATACAATAACTGTTCTCAAATTGAAACAAATATTTAAATCAGTATCAGTTTTAATACGAAAATATTGACAACCAGCGTAATTAAAGCATACAAGTAATTAAATTTCAGTTTAATAAGTTATGCACAGAAATGCCTAATTATTAAAACTGGACCTCATGATAGTGAGGTTGAGGTTCAAATCTCATTTTTTTCTTTAATGATTCGTATTAAATCTGTTGGCGAGTTGATTTATTGTTTTTAGCTTAGTCATATCTTTTACTGATTATAATCTGTAAAAATATTACTGTAGTATCCCAGGAAAGACTATTATATTATGTTACCAGCAGAATAAGCCATTCGATATTTCTTAATAGTCAAAGAAATGGCCGTGCCTAAGACATGCATTTCCTAGTGAAATTAAGATCAAAGAAGAAAAATGGTGGACCCATGTTTAGTCAATGGGGACAATACTATGACATACGAGTAATTTATCTGAATCACGCTGCAACATTTTGAGTTTGCTGACAATTAATATCTAAACAACATTTTAATATCTTTATGATTTAAATTTTTTTGACATTTAACATAGTAATGTCTTACTTTATTTTTGTTTTCGAGGGGGAAACCTTCAAAAGGTATCCGACGCCGTAGGAGCGACGCAAGGTTATGTGAGATTTACCGCATTAAAACCCCTCTGGTGGCCGTCCTCGGCGCTACAAAGAGGACTCCGGGATCTCCAAAGGAACGCAACCGGAGGCACAGGCAGAGGATGCCGTAGCTCTATTCTAATCCCGGAACTATTCTAGCGTCTGCTTTACGCTTGTTACGTTTCGATGGAACGACGACTATCTTAGTCTTCGGGAGTAGCAACGAATCTGTGATTGACTTTAGATTAAACCTATGTTCTGTATGAAATTATTTATTGATATCCATGGGCGGCAGCGATTACTTACTATCAGGTGGACTGGATGCACGTTTGCTTCTTGAAATTTAAAATAAAAACAAAGAAAGGATGCTCACAAGATTTTGTTCTATCGATATAAAAGTCAAAGTAGCAGTTTCTTTGTTTCCCAACAAACTGTTTATTTCAATTTTGATATTCAAGCATAGGTGTTACATTTACACAGTTTACGAGTGTGTGCAAGTTTATGAGGCTTGTACAATGTTACACGTTCCTCGACTTTGTTAGTTGTTTCGTTTCTCGTTGAGGTTTAAGTTTAAATTGTCTGTGTTATTCGCAAAATGTATAGACATGTAGGTACGTAACATGTTAAATTACTTAAAGTAACTAAGGGAAAGTGTTGAAAAGTACGGTACGTGATAAAGCTATATTTTAAAGTTCTCACACTTTATAAATATTTACTAAGGTTTTTGAGGTTTTTTTGTTTTTACTTGCGTGGTCAAGTTATTTCAAAGATCGTATTCTAATCTTATATGTGCATCAACCCATTATTGGCCCACTGCTGGGCACGGGTCTTCTCCCAGAATGAGAGAGTTTAGGCCATAGTCCACCGCGCTGGCCAAGTGCGAATTGGTGGACTAATCTTATATATCGAAGTGAAATTGATGTGTGACGCCAGGAAGGCCAGGAGTCTTCATTATTTTCCTTTCTTGAAGATTTCAAGTAAAACACAGCAGTAAACTTCTTCGATTTATTCACAATAGAGGAGGTCCGATCGCTTCGGCGGTTAAACAAGATATCTTTTTCTACCGGCGTTCGCTCGCCTTTTTATAACAATGTTTGGTGGTGTGACAATAACAAATTTATGGAGGGTAAACTAAATTACAATTCTAAAAATCATTGAATGTTGGTAATTCAATAAACAAACAATTTTCGATCTTTAAACTAACTAAAATAATTATTATCGGCGACGTGTTTTTCATAAATACGCGGTGTCGCGCCGACATATATATTAAAGATTAAATATGATGCCCTAAATTTAAATTCGGATGCCGTGATGCAGGAAACATATAGCATTAACCTTTATGAAACATATGAAGGTTGTATGTTATTACAGTTGTAATCTGTAATGGATCTAATAATTTTACATTATTATACAGACAAGTTTGTGACGCGTTGAAAGAAGTGAAGTATATTAAAATTACTAAATTTAGGTACACTGCTTTAATTGACTGATTTATAAAAGAGTTGGTCGCCGTTGATTTCAAGTGCACTTTTGACCATAACAGATTCAATATATCAACATGTATAAGGTAGCCAATATATAACCTCGTATCAAAAGCAACATGTTCGAGGATAGCAGAAGGAATTTCAAGTTATTTCGGTCGTAACCACAAAATGCTACCAGACTGGGACCACTGGTGCGTGGTCTGCTTATCTGAACCATACAATTCCTGATAAGAAGCTTACCAAACATAATAAGAGGTGACATGGCTACACTTTACCTTGTAGCTCTGTACGTAAGGTTGCATTTAACTTGGTAAGGGATATTAGTACCGGTCACCTGGGTGGTATCGCTGGAGCACTTTATGCATAACAATACCCTCGTTCTACGGCGAGTAAGAAAGAGATAAGAGATGAACGATATTCTTGTTGAAAATATATTTATTCACCAGGTACCCGATTTCTTACTCAAAACTTTCATACAGAAAGTAACGAATATTTACTTCTTGTTTTATGGGGGTATTTTACGTCTTAAATTTAATCTTTTTTTTTCTCATTTAATAATTCTAGGTTTAGTAGGTAAGGATTTGCGATAATTAGTCACAATTTACTATACTTACACTCATGCATCTTACATAAATAAGATGATTTTTAACATAAAAACAAGCAGGCATGTAACAATGATGCATAATTTTGGATAAAAAATATATTTCATAGTGAAAAAGCAAAGTAAAAGTACATATTAAGATGTTAATAATATTGTTTCGTGACATTAAAGCAGTAACCAACCACCCGATGAAAAGTAGGCTAGTATACATCTGAAACAATATCTATACAGAAAAAATGATCTACACGACCCTGTAGCTCCGTCTAAGAGCTGAGATGGTCGCCTTTGGCATTAAGGCGCGATTCACACTCTTTCACTGTAACATACAACTACTTCACGCTCTGAATGTGTGTTTGTTCACTTGATTATGTGTGATAGCGTTACTGTCGATAGTGAGACAAGTCTTACTGGGCTTTTTGGATATAAAGTGCACAATGGGGATGTAATAATGCTACGTGTGCTATGTAACATTTGTAACGCCGCAGATGGTGTAAAACAAAATTGTACATTCTAATAGGTAGTTCCTAAATGAGCGAGTTTGCGTGCAACCTGCAGGCGGAGATGAAAATTTTATTCTAAATATCGTTTTTATGCTAATTTACACCAACATGAAACTTGTATGGCGCTTTCTGAGTGTATTGCGAGGAATTATTTGATTGTTTAACAAAATAGGGATAATAATTAAGCCTAGTGTTTCTGCACGAAACACTTCGTAGAGACCCACACAATAACCCATACAAATAAACACATTGTGAAATATATTATTTGGTTTTGAATATAAAGGTAAAGGTATAACTCATTTTAATTTAATTCGAAACGTATCAACGCTGAAATTAACCTAATAACTACTTATATATTTGACGGAGGGGGAGGTTATTTTTCGCTCATCGTATCAGGATAACCTACTGTGGGCTCTGATAGGGAATGTTAGCACGAGATATATTGCAGACTTGATTTTAACACACAGTATATTGCCGAATTAAACTTGTTACAATTACTGAATTAATCAAACTAAATTAAGTAGGCAAGTAATCGTAGCACTAAGAACGCGGGATGATTTTAGAGTTGTCTGCTTCGGCCGACCGTCAACGATAGACTGAGGTGTCTGCCATTAAACTGGTACAACCCTAACTTCATCAAACGCCACTAGATGGCGCTGGCGTTCCGGTGTTGCCACAATACCGCCATTTCCGACATATTGTTAAATCCAGCATTTAACCATATCTTCTGGTAAGAGAGGCTTACTTATCCGGAGCGTTCTGACTTAGTTCTCATGAGTAGCAATGCATCTGTGGCCAATGTATGTAAAGACTAATCTCATATAGTAATGATAACAAAAGTCCCATTTACCATTACTTATGTATGCTCGGTTGTTACCCATCAGTGATGTAATGAATATTCGCATTTGCTTTTCCGTTCGCGAATATTCGCATGTTTTAAGACATTCGCATTCGCAAGAATTGTGCGAATGTTTTGCGAATAGTGAATTGCAGGGTTTGGTAAAAAGGTCGCCTAATCTCTCGCATTTGCGAAGGTCGGCAGGGATATTCGCATTTGCGAATGTCGGCAAAGGATATTCGTATTCGCGTATGTCGGCAAGGGATATTCGAATTCGCGAATGTCACCAAGAAATATTCGCATTTGCGAATGTCGGCAAGCGACATTCATATTCGCGAATGTTGGCAAGGGATATTCGTATTCGCGAATGCCACCAAGGGATATTCGCGTTCGCGGATGTTTTAATAACATTCGTTACATCACTATTACTCATATTATATTACAATTACTAGGTTATTCTCGCGGTTTCGTCCGCTTTGGTCGCATTCCCCACAATAATGAGTATCCTGTTCATTAATCTTGGTTATAAACTATCTGCGTGCCAAAATTTTGTGAAATCCGACTTGTAATTTTGCGCGAAAGAGCACAAACACACATACATTCTCACAAACTTTGGCATTTATAATATAAATAAGACTACTAATGTTTGTTCATATATTACTCTGTTTATTACAAAAGCAAATAACCAATTGAAATGAAATGTATTTTTTTGCATAGGCCTACGGGGGCACTTGCAAGTTGTTAGTTACATATTATATTTTTTTTTCTTACACTACCACCGGATCTGAAAATAACCTCAACTGAGAAGATCCGGCAAGAGGGTGGGTTAGGTTTGTTTAGGTAAGAGCCGGCAACTCAGTGGTTTGTCCTTTTTCTTCTATATCTTTTTTCTCATCTTGTTTTTACATGGGTTATAAAAGTTAGCTCCAGTATCTTGCCTTCCATTTGGCCAATTACAATAAAGATTTACGAACTCAATCACGTTTAAACAATGGAATGATTCAAGTTTGCATTCGATATTATTTTTTTGAAATAAATTAAACGTTTTCAATTCCAACTTACATACGTGACTCATTAAGGTCAACATTGTTCATTGAATTCCGACGCAGAACCGTTATCCGGTTATATTTTACCTTTTTCCGCTAATTGGTAAATTAAAATCTGATAGGTACGGAATAAATCTTTACCGGGATTACGTAGGTGAAAAAATTGCCCTGCCTTCCATTGGGTATCCTTTAAAAGGGAAATTGCCTTTTTGTCGAAACGGAAACCTTTACAATATTTTGTACGTATATACCAAATTGGTAATGAACAAGTGTTTGAAAAATTTGTTGCACTTTTTATTATTATTATAGAACTAACAAGTGTCAGTCTACTAGATGCTGGTAATCGCTGCCTCTCCTACATATATGTATTCAACCATACTAGTCACCCGTCGCAATGGTCGAAATTCGACCGTAATTTAAATTAAAAAACTAAACTTCATATTGTCCAAAGTAGTACGAATATTTTTCAATTAAAATAACTGTAATAATTTTCAAGTAATTTTGAACGCATCCGTTAAATATAAAAAAGGTTTAATTATTTAAACCGCATTTAAAAGCAATAGCGGGTATTTTGACAAAGACACTGACATTTCTGACGTTATGTGTTTTCATAGTAATAATTTATTAATTATGTGTTTATGACAAATGCACGGTAGTGTGTGTAATGTGTTTTTAGGTGATTTTATGTATGTTTTAAGCATTTTTAAGTAATATGCCGTCCGCAGCATATTACATAAAATGCTTCACAAGTTTTTGCTTCACGTATTAATATATAGATACTACGTAAAAAGTAAAATACAGTTAAGTTTTTTATTTTTGATATAATTCAGTTATCGTAGGATAATATAAGACCTTAACAGTTTCACGATATGAGTTTATTGCAAAGGCTATAAAGGGGATATTGTTTCACAGTGTCGCTATTTTTACTTGTGTGTTTTATTTGAATGATAGATATTAAATTGTAAAAACATATAAAACTTCGTGTTTACAGACTTTTTATCATTAAATCACGACGAGTGAAAAGGTTACTCCAAATTTTCTAGGGTTCCTTCGCAAACCAAAAAACCTTAAACAGGGAGCACTAAACGGAACGTATTAAATAAGTAAAACAAGAATATGTAACACGGTACAGTTCACCTCGTTTTGGTAATTACCCGGAAGAGAATGCAGTAATTAAACATAAGTGCAAATTGCACTAGCGCTGGTACTAATTAAATGTATTATTTGAGATGAAACAACAGCTTTTTATGGAGATGAATAGTTTATAAAATGTGGAATGGTCTTAAAAAGCCACTTAATTTTGTACCGCTAAAGGTGCCTTGGAATGATGATTGCGAAAGAACATGGCCAACATGTTAATAACATACGAGTAATAATAAAATAACTTCAAAATCCAGGAACATGATGTATTTGTAGGCCGGAGACTTTTTTATTTATCTGACTGAAGTAACAAACGAGCATGCAGTCCATCTGATGGTAAGTGGTCACTGTCGCTCATGACATCTGTAATCAACTTCATACAGAACATGAGTTCTATCTGAAGTCAATCACAGATGCGTTGCTACTCCCGAGGACTATGATGGTCGCCTCATATAAAAGTGTGCCGGCAACCACACCCTTCCATCGAAACGCAAGAAATACTTCACGCTAGAAATAGGTGTGGAGGTGGTACTTCCCCAGCCGAACTACACTGGTTCTACCACCTTCGAACATCATCATCAACATCAACATTATTACGTTTATTTTTTTGCTAATTATTGTCATAGGACAATTAGTAATAGTATAGACTATTACTATTATTATTTAATATTATTTTATGATTTAAAATTACAATTAAATCCAATAAAGATTTCAAGAGAAAGGATAATTTTTTAATATACCTAATTGTGTGCAATATTTATTTGATTTTTTTAATTAATTATAGAAACCAATCGGTTATAGACAATGGCGAAGACTTAATAAAATTGACGAGTTAGAGTAAATAAAAGACTTCTTCCAAGTTATACGTAAAGCAAAATATACGCTAGGTTATGGATATATTTTAGATTAATTATTATAAGACACATCTTTTTTTTTTGTTTTCGAGGGGGAAACCTTCAAAAGGTACCCGACGCCGTGGGAGTTACGCAGGGTTATGTGGGATTTTTACCGCACTAAAACCCCCCCGGTGGCCGTCCTCGGCGCTTTAAAGAGGACTCCGGGTACTCGGTCCGACCGCAACCGGAATCCTCTGAGCGCGTTGCCCCATCGGGCTCCTCCCAGATGGGTGGCTGGGCCCACCGCTCCCTCTAGTATTTACGACGGTATGCAACCACATATACCGCCGTTCTTCCCGCGATATAAGACACATTTACATGCTCAGTCGCAGTTTGTGCCTATGGAGGTCACCGGCAACTAGGCACACACACACTGGTCCTTTGAGTCCGCTGCCGTTCTTTTGGTGTTGTTATTGCTATCATTCATAACAGTTAAATCTTTGAGGAAGAACTTAGGGATGTTTTTTTTAAATATCCAAATCGCACTAATTACTAACTCACATCATCCTTGCATTCGAGTTAATACAACGTGAGGATTTGGATTTGGCCTCCAGAACTGTGAAAAGATTCGTAGTAGGAAGCAAAAAAGTTCTAGAAAAAGTGTCTTCATATAGATGTTCAAGGGAGGTGGTAAATAAATAATAAAAAAACCTCTTTGTAATAAAAAAATCGTTTTCAACAACAGCAACCAGCATTATTTTCTTAAAGGTTAGACACATTCAGTGATCATGGAAGTTCACATAACTTTCAAATTCAAACAGAGTAGTTGTGCTCTCTTAGACGTTGATAAAGATACTGCAGGTCGAGTTGATTAAACAATCTCTTTCTATTTCAAAAAATCTTACAGACATAAGACATACTAAAGTCAACTTTTACCCCATGTTAAAATCAAGATGTTATTGAAAAAAATATTATTGAGCAAAAAGGGAAATCTGCTGAATTTCTTACCGGATCTTCTCAGTTGAGGTTTTGTTCGGATCCGGTAGTAATGTAAGAAAAAATATTGTAATTGCAGGTCTAACAAAATAAATGAATTTCATTTCATTTTAAGAATTGACAATGTATCTATATTTACTCTTATGTATTTTAACTCAAGAAGAGTAAATAAGGAAAAAAGATCTAGGGTACGTCAAGTAAGTCATATCACCTAGAACGTAGATGCTCATACGGATAATATTGATCAACGTATAACAATTATAAACAATCAAGGAAAGGTAAGCTTATTGTTTACTCTGTCATAAAACGCATGTCAAACACAAATCTAATTCTATATAACTGTATAAAATATGAGTTAAAATAAATAATAAATACAGAGTATGTTGGATATTTTGCCCACAATTTACTGTTGAACCAGTGCAATGAAAGCGGCTGACATTTTAATATTTCACAACAATTATTCCACAGCACAACGACTATCTCTCTGAAAACATTAAGTTTCCAATTCACAAATGTAGCGAACTCAACAATGTTCTCGTCCCAATTTCACTGGGATCGTTCGTTGCGTCACAATTCTTTATGTTAAATATTATGGTACAATCTCAACAAAAACTGTTGATGTTGATAACCTGTTGATTAGCTACAAACATTGCAGTATAGACAAACACAAAAATATCATTTAAGAAATAATGTATTTTGGAGCTTTATAATAATTAACTGATTTTACATTGTTTAGCCCTTTCAATAAAATTGTAAATAGGAACCTTGATATTTTTATTAGCTTTTAGTCACGGTTTTACTAGCTTGGGATGTACGTATGTATGTATGTATCGGAATCTTTGAGCTCAATTTTCACCGGTTTATGTTTTCGTACTCGCCCAAAATTTGCAATGTAAAATGGTAATGTAAAGGAAAAATGTAAACGGTGTCTACTGTAAACATTTAAATAAACTAGTACTGTGTTCATATTTGTATTATAGAGAGAATTATTTCATCGTAAGCACATCAACGTAACGGGCACAACCTTCCACTGCACAGAATGGAGCGAACAATTTATGAGAGAGCACGTGTGAAGCGCTCGCGGTTTTAATATCAGCTGTAAATTAGAACGAGCGGCGGATACTGCACAAATTGGCTTTGTTGGCGCCCGTACCTGCTTATTGTTTTATGATGTTTTTAAACGAGTGTTCCGAGTAGAAGCTGAAACTATTAGGAACTACTGAAATTTGTACTCGGTTTTTGATCGAAAATAGAACTTTATCTTTACATTCTATGCTATGAATTCACATATATGCTTCGTGAATGTTATGTTAGCTATTGTTGGTGTTTTTAAGCTACAACATTTGTATTTTATGCATATGAGGTAACTTTTTTAACAATTTTATTAGGGAGAATGCAGATGTGCATAGATGCAGCAAAGCGCACATTGCCATGCGTCTTTTGTTCATTTGAACCGATCGAAAAAGTTAAGCAACGTTGCAAGTAGTTCGTAGTCTGGATGGGTGAACGCTAGCGGCAAAAGTTCATACATTCTTTCTTGCTTCAGAGGGCACGTTTTTGTTTGTGATTGTTATTGTATGATATCGGTCGTTTAACCTCTACCAGGTAGAATATAAAACGACTACAACGGTGCAATATATACTTATTTGCAATTTTAGTTTAAATAAAATATATACGTGACGAATAGCTCTTTCCTCTGGGAAGTCGGTTGAGAAGTTAAATTACTAAACTAGGATTTTACTAAATATTACAATACAATACAATACAAAAACTCTTTATTGTACACCATAAAAAATCATATAACAAATATGACATATATATATTTTAAGGTACAATAGGCGGCCTTATCACTTAAGTAGCGATCTCTTCCAGGCAACCTTACAGTAGGTAAGAGAAAAATATTACCGATAAAAGAGAGGGCAGGGTGTACAAAATTATTATAAAGAGTCATAAGTATGTCAGCAGCTAATAGTAAATAAAATGTAAGACGTTGAGAAGTTTTAAGGAAAAAAGGTACATAAGAAAAACAGAGATAAGGAAAAATACAGTATGGATAACAGGGAAAAAAAGAGGAAAAATTAAAAATAAATAAATGTATATAATTAAGAAGAAACATAATTTAATATTAATTTATACAATGGTAAACGTTTATTAATTTGAATATGACAAAATATGAAATAATTAAAATTAAATTAATATAATATAAATTAACATAATTACACGTATATACAAAATAATAACTTAAATTTAAAAAGAAACAAAATGCCAAATTAAAAATAAAAATCTGCATCCAAATTACTGTCCATAGGATGGGTTCCCAAAATGCTGGCAACATTACCTCGTTGAATAGCAAGGCTAATTCGTTGACCGAGGTATGTGCCAGCTTTCTGATCACTCGTTGACTCTATCAAACGTTTGGAAAGATGCTTAAAAAATAATTTTGCATTTAATCCCCACGGTCCCATGGTTTCCACGCCAAATGCCAGAAATAAGTAATCTTTAATTATATCTCCATATTTCTGGCACTTGCGGATTTCAGCATCGGTCGCCACGACACCGGCTGCCCTGGAAGATATATTAATATGAGAAGGTGCCAGTGTGTCAACACAAGTAGCGTCCCACACTAGACACCTTCCATTCTTCCAGGGGATTTAATAATTAATATTTAATAATATAATAATTAATATTTAATATTTATTTAATATTGATTTAATATTTCTATTAAGAAGAAGATAAGTTTGTTAGGTAAAAGTCCTTCACTTGTCTTTTAAAAGAATTCAATGACTGTGCGCGACGGATAGGAAGTGGTAAAGAATTCCATAAGCGCACAGCCACTGAAGTGAAGGATTTACTATAGAAGGAGGAAGAAGAAGAAGGAGTTAAAAGAGAAAGATTTTCATTAGAGCGAAGTAAGTGATTATTATCAGACAGGTGCAAGTATTGGAATTTCTCCTTCAAATAGTTGGGGCTATTTGAGTTAAACAAGACGCAGTACAAAGCAGAAAGAATATGAGTATTCCGACGAAGACGGATTGGGAGCCACTTGAGTTTCGTACGATGTTCAGAGACGTGATCATATTTACGAATTCCAAATATGAATCTAATAAACAAATTTAATATAAAAATAAATAAAAATATTTTAGTTATTTAAAGGTTGTAAAACTCATCGCCATAACTATTTTAATAACAATTGTTTTATGCACTGCTGTGTTCGAGCCTGAAGGGTGTGGAAAGGAACATTTAGTTATCCGAATCGTTCCTACGTAGTCCTTAGGGGTTGTGACACACATGTGAGTCACCTTAGGTGAGATTCTGTTCTTACCTCTTTTATGCGACTGAAATAGCAAACGTGCATGCAGTCCACCCGATGGTAAGTCACTGCCGCCCATGGACATCTATAAACAACTTCATATAGAACATGGGTTCTATCTGAAGTCAATCAATTCTATCTCAAGTCATCTCTCATGTGTCGCTACTCCCGAGGACCAAGACGGTCGCCTCATATAAAAGTGTGCTGGCAACCATACCCTTCCATCGAAACGCAAGGACTGCTTCACGCTAGAAATAGGTGTGGCGGCGGTACTTCCCCGGGTCAAACTATACTGGTTCTACCACCACCACTACTACATACCTAAAATTTGGTTGATTACAGATGTTTATGGACGGCAGCGGCCACATACCGTAGTAGTTTAGTCTTCATGCTCGATTGCTACTTCCACATTATAAAAATATGAAATACTTTCTGTCCATCGTTTTATTTTTATCGGGGAAGTTCCACCGTCACACCTATTTCTAGCGTGAAGCATTTCTTGCGTTTCGATAGAAGGGTGTGGTTGCCGGCACACTTTCACATGAGGCGACCATCAGTCCTCGGGAGTAGCAACTGTGATTGACTTCAGATGGAACCCATGTTCTATATGAAGTTGATTACAGATGTCCATGGGCGGCAGTGACCACTTACCATCAGGTGGACTGCATGCTCGTTTGCTACATCGGTCAAATAAAAAAAAAAAAAAACAGTCGCTAACATGTGTAGATGGCTTACTGCATAGTACTCTAAACCTTGTATGTAAATAAAAACGAATGCACAGTAAAAACGCGATTGATTCCGTTTTAAAAACCTACTGATATTCAACTGGTTCTTACGTCATTGTATGGCTTTGCTCGATTCTTCTTTTTGATTGAAAACGGATAGAAGTTCTTTTCGGAATTCGGAATGCATGCAATTCGTCTGCCTCTCTAAATCACTGTAGGCAATCGTTAGCACTTTCCATTAGATGTAGTTCTCTATTTGATTTCACTGCACGAAACGTATCAAAGGACTGGTTGATCTTTCTTTACGTGTTTCGTTTTACTTTTGTACATAGTTAGGATGTTATGTAGGTAGTTTGTGTATTTTTATTTTTTTTGTAAATGTGAGCTAGGCATTCTAGATGTAGTTATAGGTGCTGGGGATTTGATATAAATTAAGACCTTCGCTTCATAGGATTAATCTTGCATTTTTTTTATATTACTTACCTATGATTTTTTAAATGTGTGTCGAAAATTTTATCCTTTTAATGTTATAAGTGAAATTTCTAAATAGCTTTCACTCAGAATTGTTAATAAGTTAATTTGAATGTAAGTTAGCTGTAAATTTTCCAAATAACATACATTAAAATAAAATAAGATATTATTTCCTATACTTCTCCACTAATAAAATTCTACGAAGGCCATCTTAAGCGTTGCGTAGAGGACTTTGGAACCTCCATCAAAAGGCAACCGAAGTTCTTTGAGTGTGTTACCTCTTGTGTTGTGTTGTATGTAAATCATAAACAGTGCAAAGTGTAGTAGGAATGCGTAGGGATCAAGTTAATGTTGTGTGTCGTGATATGGAATGTAAAAAGGAAAAATGAACAAGACGTAGGATAGATAGGTTAATTTACTACTAGTGCCTGTCAACGGTTTCTCCCCACGGATTTTGGTCATGACCACGATCCATGCATCTGGCAAAAATAAATTCAAAACCGCATATCATGAGTAACCGTTATAAAGAAAAATGTGTTACCTCTGCTGGGCATCGACCTAGAAAATATTTACCCTCATTAAAAACCTTGAGATGCTTACAATACTGCACGTAATTATACTGTCGTTTTTACCGGAAACTGTATTTTTTTTTCTCGAGACCTTCAAAAGGTACCCAACGCCGTAGGAGCGGCGCAGGGTTATGTGGGATTTTTACCGCACCGCACTAAAACCCCACGGTGGCCGTCCTTGGCGCTACAAAGAGGACGCCAGGATCTCCAAAGGAACGCAACTGGAGCACCGAAACCGTTGCTTAGGAAATTTGAGGATCCATTCTGGCCGTTTGCAACATATCCAATTGTACGCACGTACTTGTTTTTGAATTCTATAGTCAAAAATCTGACTACAGAATACAAAAAAACAAATACAAAGTTTAAACACGTTTGCAAAAACAACGAATTAAATATTTAAATACATCCTCCTTTAGTAAAATACGACCTATTCGCTAGATTTTGAAGTGCAGCAATTTATTTTATTAGCATAGGCGCTCGCTCCCCGCGATATCTGTTTCAGAGGAGTACACTCACGTTAATGCATCGACAGGCTTGACAAGCTTGTTAATCGCAATTTGCTATATAAAGACTTAATTATATAATTATCTCATACAACTCGTGTTTTTTCATTGAAAAGGGTTGTGAGAATAATTAATGTAATTTAAATAATAGGAAATACGGAAAGAAAAATACAGATAGCCTAAGCGGAACCCATGGCACAGATAAAAAACATAACTGTCACAGATAATCTAACATTATATATAGTCACGTCAGTCATATATTAGTCACGTTAGTGAAATTTTGTGTTACTTTTGTATTCAGCTTCGCCCTACGTTTGAAAACAAGGTTTAAACTGATTTTAATTTGAACACTGATTTTAATGAAATAAAATCTTTATTTTATGTTAAGATACGGAATATAAATACCTGCATTATAAATCATTTAAATTAAATCCTATACATTACGTTTAATGTGAATTAAATGTATAGACAAATAAATATTTAGTAAGTAAATAGAAAGATTTTCTTTTATTTATTCTCAATCTTCCAAACTTTAAATAAATACATACTATATTATACAGACTGGAGGACAAATTCTATTATATATATGAAATAAATATTGTTTATTATTTCTCGTCGCATTCGAGTATTGTTTTAAATTTATGTAAAATTTATTACAATTTAAACTTCATGCTAACAATAATTTAAATTAATTCTTAGGTAACTTTCAACAAAAAGGTAAAAACAAACTCCAATTAACAACGCTCTATTAACCCCTCTCGTATTTTTCAAATTTTCAACAGTTGATTCAAGAAAGATTCGCAGCCAACAGGAAACTCGTTTACCAGAAAAATTACCGCTTTTCACGGAAGCGTAATTAAAAGAAGGTAAGCCCATAAAATTAAATCATAAAGTTCTGACACTAATGTAGGAATACAACCTTTTATTCAATCTAACTTTGTGAACGAAATAGGCCCGGGTGATTCGATGTTATTCCCTCATTAATGTGACTCTGGCAGTTGGGGGTTGAATTAAAAACTCCCGTGGGGGTCGCACACCCGCGCAATTACCTCCGAGTAGGCTAAAGAGGGTATATCTCGTATACTTAATTGAGAAATAGCATTATTGGTAATGTAGCGCTAAAGTTTGATCATGAAACATATTATGTGTTCGCGATACTACGTCGGGAGATTTGTTATGCAATATTATCTCGATAAGTCATATTTATTAAGTGCCCACTATTTTCAACATTTGAAGAGCAATCTAGCGTTTTAGGAATCTTGGCACGTTTTTCGTAATAGTGTTTTGGTAATGCCTCAAAAGTAAAATAATTCAATTTATATATAAATCGTAAATATATGTGTTTATAATATCGTAAAGAATTATAATAAGTATGGTGGTTAGGTTAGGTTGGAATGTAGCAATGCTAATTTATATCTGATGACTTATCTCCACTTGTAAATTATAAGATAGTGTATAATAAAAATGTTATAAGGTATAGCTTAGCTATTGTTTATCGTGAACATGTCTTCGGTCGAGCAACTTAGTTAAGCGAGCCTATTTCGTTAGTTTAACTGAGAAACAGAATTATTGGCGTACCATTATATCGTCAAAGTTGGGCGATGTTGCTCAGACGTTACGCGAATATGTTACGTGTCGAGTTACGGGGAAACTTGGATGAGACAACGTGGGTTTATGTGCCAAGTGTTTTACTTAGTTTTGCATAACAATACGGCGTAATTTATCTTGTGTTCTATTAAATAGTGTCTAAGTACTTTTTTCTGAATCTTCTCACATACATTTACTTTCGTTAAAATATTTTTATAAGATAATAGTATAGCTTACAGTCTATCGTAAACACGTCCTCGGTCGAGCAACTTAGTTAAGCGAGCCTATTTCGTTAGTTTAACTGAGAAACAGCATTATTGGCGTACCATTATATCGTCAAAGTTGGGCGATGTTGCTCAGACGTTACGCGAATATGTTACGTGTCGAGTTACTCACATCTAGTCGAGTTACGGGGAAACTTGGATGAGACAACGTGGGTTTATGTGCCAAGTGTTTTACTTAGTTTTGCATAACAATGGGGCATAATTGATTGTGTGTTTTATATAATGTAAGGTGAAATATAGGCGATTCGACTGAATCTATATTACTTCTATGCTTACTTATGGAGTAAAACAGTTCCTGTGTATAGATGGAAAAATAAAGACAAAACTTTGAAATTGGTCCACAGTTGGCGGAGAATTTGTTGTCCATACATAAAAAAAACATATATACGGTCGAATTGAGATACCTCCTCCTTTTTTGAAGTCGGTTAAAAATACCAACCGATTTGAGAATCTGCTTGTTTTCTGAAGTCGGGTAAAAACATCGTGAAAATTCAAATCGTTTCTCAAATGTTTTCTTTGAAAGTAAATTGCCAGAAAAAATAAATAATGATTTATGGATTCCGTACCATCATTTTTTTTTTGTCTTTGTTATAGTTCTCATCTTCCATAGCATTTACGAGGTTTATCAGCATTTAAAGTATCTTTGTATTACCGCCGTCAAATATCAGTTTCTTGTTTATTGAAGTGAAACTTCTTTATCGGGGTTAGAAAAAAATTTAGTGTAACATTTTTTTCGTTACGTGCCATCTTTTTCTGTTACGCGCCATTATCCGTTACGTTACGTTACGTTATCCCTACCACGCGTGATATTAGATAGATTATTATAGATTAGATTATTAGATAAAGTTTAATAAAAGCCTTTTATTAAACTTTATCTAATTTAACTTTATTTAACCAATTTCTGTAAAGTTGCATATAGTAAATTATTTTTTGAAAAATAACGTCATAAAGAAGTTTCACTTCTTACGAGTGTACGCTAGTACACGCACACATTTTTTTATATAATCTGCAAGAATGTCTACAATAAATTAGCTATCTATTATGGTTCTAGAGTTAGAACCCTATGAAAGATAAATATAAACTCAAAAGGTCGCCAAGACTAAATAAACCTTGACATTTACAATTTTATCAGCGGAATAGGGCTTTAAAAAACTTTGCGCCCTATAAACGTGCCGCCCTGGTTGCCCTTTAAAGCTCTTCTCATAGGAAATACACTACACATAATACGAAAGTGCTGATTTTGCCGCCCCCTTCCCTCTGATTTTCCTCTTAGGCAAGGGATTTTTCTATTAAATATTAATCAAATACCTATATTTTCGATTACTATGATATATATTTTATTGTCCACCAATTTGCACTTGGCCAGCGTGGTGTACTATGGCCTAAACTCTCTCATTCTGAGAGAAGACCCGTGCCCAGTAGTGGGACAACAATGGGTTGACGAGAGATATATATTTCCGACATGACACTACTATTTAATATATAAACATGAACCAATTGTAATGTTATTTATGTTACACAAAGATTAAACATAAAAAGAATTACCATATTTTCCCGCACCTAAAGTTTATTTCATACAAACAGATAAAAAGTTGACATAAAAAAATGTATAGTAAAGGTACGCGGGACCCTCAGCCGTCATTAAATAAATAACGCAAGGATCAAACCGAGTTTTATTGGAGACAGTAATATGATGAAATAGGAATTTAATACGCGTTAGGGATGCCAGATGTTTTTTTGATTTGATTCCAAAAACAGTTCTGTCGTTTTATTTTTTGGCAAAATATTTTTTCTGGTACCTGTTGATGTGATTTTGTGTCAACGATAATTGTCAAACTTTGGCTACGAGGCCAATACACAGTGTACATTTCTTTTCAAACTACACTGGTTTTACCACCTTTATTAGTGACGTAACAAATATTTAGGAGACATTAGGAAGGAATATTCGCATTCACGAAAGGTCAGATATTAATATTCATTTCATCACTATTACATATATACATCCGAAGAGCATCGTTTGGGTAAATATTAAATTATTTTGATCCACCCCACAACCCTAGATATCCTGAAGGATATCTAGTGATTGTAAACCGTATTGAAACTGTATGATGGATTGGCCATGAACCGACATTATATATACGAGTATATCGCAAATAAACCTTGTACCCGAGTGGAATCAATTTTGATACCCAATCAACGTATTTTTGACCTCTGTTTCGTAGAATTCATGTTATAAACAAATTATATGCACATTTTACAGATATTAGTTATTGAACTTATGAATATAATAGATATTGTTTTCGCGATAGATACGCTTGATGAACCTATGCATAAGTGTTATAATAATTGTTATACCGTTTTCCACACTCACAACTGTTCAATAGGATGTTTTTTTTGTATCTTGGGAGGCATGTATAACCATATAGATGGATACACAAACACCAAAACCCAAAGCGGAAATCCTTTTTTTTCATATGGATATCTATTTGACCGTGGATCGAACCCTGAACCTATCGTTTCTCTGACTATCTGACTGTCGGTAAGATAAGTTGTTCGTGCTGCTCGGCTCTATAATTGTGCGAATGTAACGTTATATATATTGGTAATAGGTAGATAAACATAGATTTTTATGCGGTTGCTATTTATTACATGACAATGTCTCATAGCCCTAAAATTTGCCAAGCTGGATGTCTCTGTAGTAGAAAAGGGCTACGGGATCCCCTGCCTGTCGTAAGAGGCGACTAAAAGGGGCTTCCGGGGTTGCAGACGGCTAAAGTGGGACCTCGAATCGTTCGGTCAGGCAATCCCGGGAAGGACGGCGGTATGTGTGGTTGCATACCGTCGTAAAGACCAGACGGAGCGGTGAGCTCAGCCGCCCATCTGCGAGAAGCCCGATGAGGGAACGCGCTCAGAGGATTCCGGTTGCGTTCCTTTGGGAATCCCGGAGTCCTCTTTGTAGCGCTGAGGACAGCCACCGGTGAGTTTTAGTGCGGTAAAAATCCCACATAACCCTGCGTTGCTTCCACGGCGTCGGGTACCTTTTGAAGGTTTTCCCCTCGAAAAAAAAAGGATGTACCAGAATCATTTGCCGGTCAGACCAACATTTGCACACTTAATTAACTTAAATATTTGTCTTTACGCATATTCGTTTCAAGGATCACTGGCAGTTTTCCTAATGAAAAAAACATTACATCGTTTTAATTTAATACAGCAGTAGAGGATGAACCGCAAATGGACGGCAGAAAATGCAATCCACGCGAATATAGTCTGGAACGATACAAAGCTTCTAAGTTCTAACAAAAGCATGCTCTTAGCTAAAGACTGGCTCCGCATGGAATCCTTGCGTGCACTGGCTTGCATATGCGCAACGGAAACCAAAGCTTACATGCACTGCTATTTTGCGGTAGAAATAATAAATTCTGACCAAACCATTGGGCCGTGAACAACTCACAGACATCAGCTATATGTGATGAAATTTGACTAGATATATTAAATCATTTACGATACATATGAACATTATGAACTAATTTTTAATCACGATGTGGTTACAATAATAAGGCTTACTTAATAATAAGGCAGCATACTGGAGCTAACTTTTGTTACCCATGTAAAAACAAAATGGCAAATAAAAAAAAGATATACAAAAAAAGACAAACGCACTGAGTTTTTTGTCGGATCTTCTCAGTTGAGGTCGTCAGTGTTACGATGCGGTGGTAGTGTAAAAAAAAGTATATATATGTAACTGACAATTTGTAAGCGCCCCGAAAGCCTTTGAAAAGTAAAGACATTTCATTTCATTTCTTAGTAAGATTTTTGTACAGTCAATTTGGGTAACATTGAACTGCGGTGTAACTTTGAACAAAGTTGTGAAAAAAATATATTAATTTATTACATGGAAACTTCTTGTTATTTCCATATCGTACCTGCGTAAAATGGATTGCCAAAATGTTGTAATAGCAATGAAAGTAAAAAAAAGGTACCTGTCAATATAATAATTTTAAAAAATACCGCCTTTTCCGTAGTGAAGTTGTTGCAAGTGTTTGATGCTCCGTTTTGAAATAGCAATTATAATATAAAACTTACCGTTAACAGGTATGTTTTGGTGTTTATCTTTAAAATGTATATTGTATATTATTATTTTGAAACTGTACTATCCGTATCCCATGTTGAATATTGCGTAAAACTGTTAAACTTTTGACGACGTCGAAATTGGATGTTATATGGGTAACTTTGAACGGTTCAAAGTTACCTGCATCATAAAAAAATATTTTTTTTGGAGGCTCAGGGTCGCTCAGCGTGCTATGGAGAGGGTTATGCTCGGAATTTCGCTACGAGACATGATTCGCAACGATGAAATCCGTAGACGAACGAAGCTTACCGACATAGCTCTCAAAATTAGCAGGCTGAAGTAGCAATGGGCCGCCACATCGCTCGTAGGACCGATAACCGATGGGGTAGAAAGGTCCTCGAGTGGCGACCATGTTTAGGCAAAAGGAGTACCGGTCGCCCCCCTACCAGATGGACCGGTGACCTGAAGAAGACAGCGGGAAACCGTTGGATTCAGAGGACACAGGACCGGTTGGAGTGGCGCCATTTAGGGGAGGCCTATGTTATGTCCATGTTCCGTCCATCCTTTTTTTTTTTGTTTTCGAGGGGGAAACCTTCCAAAGGTACCCGATGTTCCGTCCATCCTATGGATGGATGGAATAAATAATCAAAAAAAAACTAGTATCTTATTTTACCACCAAATTGATCGACCTTGATTCATATGGCAAGACCAAGTTGTCTATTGTATTTATATATCAAAATAAATGCATTTTTTATAGATTTGGTTTTAATTAACAAAAATATGTTAATTAATTTTACCCAGACCTTAAAATATTCGATTAATGACGGATTTTATATCCTCAAAAAATTATATTCAAAGTTACCCAAAACTAAGGATAACTTTGAATTTGAGTTTTAGGGGTAATTGTGGATAGTTTAATTGTTTTCTCCGTAAATTTATTATGTTAGATTAATAAACCAGCTAAAAAGGACACTATTCATTTAATAAAAACAAGGTGCAATAAATATAAAACAGATTATAATATCACAAATATTGTAAAAAATGTTCAAAGTTACCCAAATCGAGTTTACAGCATTTTTCTCAATATCAACAATTTTACTTGCGTAAAACTTAACTGAAGTTTGACAGATCTATCAAAATCAGGCAATAAATGTTATTTTGACACCAAATTCCCATTAAAAAACATCAATTCGTAAGTAATGCATATAAAATCAGCGCCTGTGACATGTAGGCTTGTTCATATCGGCTCTATTATTGGTTTTCGAAATAGAATTCTAAATCGAGCTCTGTACAAATATTTTGGCACGTAGTTAATTGAGGGAACCTCTATTATTGGAGTGTGAGAAAAAATGTGATATATATTTCAACTACGTATTTTGAGACGACCTTTCGATATTTTAAACTTTAAGTGTCTTTTGTCACTCTTTTGTCGATTGTATGTTTAAATATAATACTAGTTGACCCCGTGAAATTGGTTCCGACTAAAATAATCAGTGTTACTTCAATATATTACAATAAAAAACTGCATTAAAATCCGTAACGTAGTTTTAAAGATCTAAACATGGGGGAAAGACAGCGGGAAGCGACTTTGTTTTATATTATGTAGTAATTTTTTTATAATATGGAAGTAGCAAACGAAAACGCAGTCTACCTGATAGTATGTGGCTACTGCCACCTAGAATAACTTCAGATAAGATCAGAGTGTTATTTGAGGCTAACAACAGGTGCTGTCCTTAAAAAACAACGCTTTCTACACTCATAGCCCCACACTAGAATTTTATCTTATGTCGTGGGTACCATGGACACACATAAGATGAATATACGAACACCCTGACTCAGAACATGAATCTAAACTCATCATTCAGTGTATTTGAATGAAAGACATGTAGTCTGGTAGGGAATCGAACCCAGAACCCATTGCGCGTCAGAACGGAAACCGCTCTACCACGCGGGACGTCCTTAAATTGGAATTCCTAGAGTCTTCCCTATCACATCCTTCAGAACACTGATGTTATTTGGCAGAAGTAGGTGGCGGTGAAGCTCTCGTAGTCAATCCACTAAGAGTTCTCAGGAATGCTGGTTTTAGCATTTAATTATATATTACTAACACAAACATAACTTGGAAAATAGTAGTAGTAGTAAATCACTTTGATTTCAAAAAGGTGCCTAAAATTAGAACATTGGACCCCATGGTTAAAAATAATAAATCAAAGTTCAACTATCATTTGATGGTTACATTACGCATTAGGCTATTAGAAAATCTATTTCCCCATACAGTTTTATTTGCCCGAGTCTATTAGATGTAAATACAATTTATCCCTTCGATAAAAATAACCGCTCCGCGTGTCTGTGCGTCGAAGATATTAAGCAAAATAAAAAAAAAACAGTGAAGGGCTAGCGACTATGTCCCTGTAGTTCTGGGAATAGAATAGTGCTACGGTATCCTCTGCCTGTCGTAAGAGGCGACTAAAAGGGGCTTCTGGGGTTGCCGGTGGTAAGAGTGGCAGCTCGGACCATCCAGCCAAGTGACCCCGGGAAGGACGATGGAATGTGTGGCCGCATGCCATCATAAACTCCAAGAGGCACGGTGAGCTTCAATCGGTCATCGGGGAAGGGCCCAAAAGGGGCATTGCGCTCGGAGGACGCCGGTTGTATTCCGTTGGAGATCCCGGAGTCCTCCACGTACCGCCGAGGACGGCCACTGGGGGGGTTGTAAGGCGATAAAAATCCTACATAACCCGGCGTTGCTCCCACGACGGTAGGTACATTTTGAAGGATTCCCCCTCGATAACAAAAAAGAAGGGATAGCGACTTAGTAATAATAGAAATTCCTATCAACAATTTCTATCTATCAATTAGGATTTAAAATTTATCGCTTCTTTTTAATTTATATATTGCGGTAACATTTCGTGTTTATTTCATTCAAATCCGTCAACTGTATAAGAAATCATGAAATTTTGAAAATTTAATTTTATCTAAAATTTTTAAATGCGATAGAAACAGCTAAGTATAGCAAGCATAAAATATGTTATCAATCCGTCGATCATAGTATGAAGTTTGTATAATAATTATTTAGTATAACACCTGTAAGACAAACGCAAAATGTTACAGAAGAAAATTTATCCACCTCAACAGTGTAAGGTGAGATTAGTGGCAAGATTTGTTATCACGTACGGAGGACACGTGCACGGCGGGATTCGTTCCCGACGACAACCGGATAACTTTTACAATTAATACCCGCCCTCAATCTGGGGGAGTGGTGATAGCCTAGTTGCTAGAAATTGACCTTTTACCGTGACATCGGGGTTTCTATTCCAATAACCTCTAAATTTTAATTGAAATTAGAAATTAAATGTAACTGGCCTAACTTTGAAAGCGTAATAGAAATAAATCACTTTCGTATATGAAGAAAAATATCGCGAGGGTATGTGCTCATTTGAGGACTATTTTTCGAGCGTATTCTACACTTTCATCTTCTCTTTGTCTGTAATATACCAATTTAAGAGCAGAGCAGTGATAGCCTAATGGTTGAAACTTGCCCTCTCAATCGGGAGGTTCCAGAGTCAAACCCAGGTACGCACCACTGATTGTTCTAAAATTATGTGCGTACCAGAAATTAATTACCACTGCTTTTAGGTGAAGGAAAGCATTGTGAGGAAACCAACACACCCGAGAGTTCTTTAAAAAAAGTTCTCGGAGGTGTGTGAAGTCTACCAATTCGCACTTGGCCAGCGCGGTGGCCTGTGGCCTATGGCCTAAAAACTCTCTCATTCTTAGAGAAGACCCGTGCCCAGCAGTGGGATAATAATGGGTTGACGACATATCAATTTAAAGTAAAACAACGGCAAATCAAATTCAAAATAAGGTGAAATTATTAGTAAGATTTGTTATCACGTACGGAGGACACGTGCGCGGCGGGATTAGTTCCCGACAACAAACGAATAACTTTTACAATTAATACCCGCCCTCAATCTGGGGGAGCGGTGATAGCCTAGTTGCTAGAAATTGACCTTTTACCGTGACATCTGGGTTTCTATTCCAATAACCTCTAAATTTTTAAATTATATTATTAGTAACTAAATATCACTCGCGTTTGTGGAGGAAAATATTGTGAAAAAATGTGCTTATTTGAAGACTGTTTTCAGAGTGCGAAGTCTATACTTCCATCTAACTTTGTCAGAAATATATTAATGTAAAGTAAAACACCTGCAAAATAAACTCAAAATAACACAGAACAAAATGTATCCATCTCAACAGTGTAAGGTGAAATTAGTAGCAAGATTTGTTATCACGTACGGAGGACACGTGCGCGGCGGGATTAGTTCCCGACAACAAGCGGATAACTTTTACAATTAATACCCGCCCTCAATCTGGGGGAGCGGTTATAGCCTAGTTGCTAGAAATTGACCTTTTACCGTGACATCGGGATTTCTATTCCAATAACCTCTAAATTTTAATTGAAATTAGAAATTAAATGTCACTGGCTTAACTTTGAAAGCGTAATAGAAATAAATCACTTTCGTATATGAAGAAAAATATCGCGAGGGTATGTGCTCATTTGAGGACTATTTTTCGAGCGTATTCTACACTTTCATCTTCTCTTTGTCTGTAATATATCAATATAAGAGCAGAGCAGTTATAGCCTAATGGTTGAAACTTGCCCTCTCAATTGGGAGGTTCCAGAGTCAAACCCAGGTACGCACCACTGATTTTTCTAAAATTATGTGCGTACCAGGAAATTAATTACCACTGCTTTTAGGTGAAGGAAAACATCGTGAGGAAACCAACACACCCGAGAGTTCTTTAAAAAAAGTTCTCGGAGGTGTGTGAAGTCTACCAATTCGCTTGGCCAACTTGGCCAGCGCGGTGGCCTATGGTCTAAAAACTCCCATTCTGAGAGAAGACCCGTGCCCAGTAGTGGGATAATAATGGGTTGACGACATATCAATTTAAAGTAAAACAATGGCAAGTCAAATTCAAAATAACACAGAACAAAATATATCCACCTTAGCAGTGTAAGGTGAAATTAGTAGCAAGATGTGTTATCACGTACGGAGGACACGTGCGCGACGGTATTAATTCCCGACAACAACCGGATAACTTTTACAATTAATGCCCGCCCTCAATCTGGGGGAGCGGTGATAGCCTAGTTGCTAGAAATTGACCTTTTACAGTGACATCGGGGTTTCTGTTCCACTAACATCTAATTTTAATAGCTAATTAGAAATTAAATGTCATTTTCGTTTGTGAAGGAAAATATCGCGAGGAAATATTTGAGGACTAATTTTAGATTGTGAATTCTTTTAATCTACTAATATTTGGTGTGATAGACTAACCATCTCTCTATAATAAAGGCTCAGTATCCTTAGTACGAGTTTAAATCGCATTCTCAAAACAATTGTTTTGTATAATTTTCCCAGCCCATATATTGGACGTTACGTTTTCATTACTTTGACATGATAGGCTAAAACGTAAAGAATAATTAGTTGTAGGTAGTTAAATAATAGAACTAAGGCTACTACATATGTGGGAGGAATTTATTAGAAATGAACAACGTATTACAAAAACGTGGGTACACACTTTCACATGAGGTGACCATCATAGTCCTCGGGTGTAGCAACGCATGTGTGATTGACATTAGATGGAACCCATGTTCTGTATATGGGCGGCAATGTTCACTCACCTGCAGGTGGACTGCATTTTCATTAGCTACTTCAGTCAGATAAAAAAATATAGCAAATTTAAAACAATATGATATAGGTAATGTAGATATAGATTAATATCCGCTTTTATGAGGGCGTGTCAGGTATTACATCTAGTTATTACAAAAGTTAGAGCCCGTTAGAGTCGTAAGAGGGTCGTTTATGTGGTAGGTTATAAAATTATTAAGTTAATCAATTAATGTAAGAAGACCTTTCCGTACTTAGGTCTAAAGAATAGCATAAAATGTATATTTCTTATTAAATTGTATAATATATTTTTGTTTAATTTCTAAATCTTGTTTTTAACAAGGTTTATTAAACGTTTACTTTGAGAGAAGATTCCAGTGTAGCAATGGAACGACAATGGTTTTTTTTATACTTTAACCTAACGATAAGGCAGGCTATCTGATGGAAAGTAGTCACCGTCACCTGTGGACATTCGCAACACCAAAAGAGTCACCAATGCATCGCCGGCTTTGAAGGAGAGCTCTTTTCGCACCTTTCTTGAAGAACCCCATGTCATAGCGCTCCGGGAATACTTTAAAAAAAGACTTAAAACGCTATCTACACTCATAGCCCCACAGTAGGATTTTCTTCTGTTTCGTGGGTGCCATTGACACACAAAGACGAATACAGAAACACCCAGACCTAGAACAAGAATCTAAACTCATCATTCAGATACCTGTCTGGCCGAGAATCGAACCCGGGACCCACTGCGTGTCAGACTGGTATGGTAACCGCTGCGCCACGCGGGTACGTCGTGTACCTCAAGAGGAAGCTCACGAATGAGAACGTTTTAATCTGTCTAATGCTGATAACAACATAAATCTTATATGGAAGCACTATAAACGAGTTAATAGGTTAATCATAAGATCCTGAAGTAAGTTTTGATCTACTCATTTAAAAAGCGACAAAGATGCAGAACAGGCACTTTAACTGCGACAAAAAATTCCATAAAATCTCTTAGTACAGTAGCTACCTAATTGAGATAAACAGGTAAAATTGGCCTTAGCCTAATATCCCTTAATGCTTTTAATAAGCCCCAATGAAGGCGGTAGGTACTTTAGTATCCTTCCAACCCGTAATATAATATTACTTCATCCGACGAGTAAATAGCGCCAGTAATGTCGGGAAGCTGACACAAATTAATCCTATTTACCAGACACGATTACCTGATTTGAATATTCATAAACTTCGATAACATTCTTCGGTAGACCTGTAAGTCTAATTTAACGCGGAGAATATCGGTAGTGTAAATATATTAAATATATAAAGCTAGCAGTAGTGACAAAAGCCACAGTCTGTATGGCCATAAAGTTATACAATAAACTATCTTACCAATTAAAACAAATAAAGAAAGACCACATATGTGCCAGAAAATTAAAAAATATATTAATAGAAAAATACTATTACAAGTATGACGAATTCTTAAACGATGATTTAAAAATATAAAATACAAAAAATATTTAATCTTCTAAAGTTATCAGCATTGTAATATAGTGTCTAATTGTAAGTCTTTTAATGATAAATACGAGTATGTGAATGCCATACATTTAGAACGCCTTAACCGACATATTCAATTTTTGGCGCCCTTTTTTTTTAAACATCTTATGTAATCAATTTTATTGTAACCCAAAAATTCTTTCTTTCTATTGAGATATACAGCCAGTTATGTCAGCATCTATTGCAGTCATGAACTTAAATGCCAGATGCGGTTATTACTGAAATCGGCTAAGTGTGAGTTGGACTCGAGCACCAAGGGTTTCGTACCATTATCTACAAAAAACATAAAAAAAAAACACTTTTCTTGTACGGGAGCTAACCTTAAATTTTCTTTTTTGTACTTGTTCTTATAGCAGCAAAAGCAACAGCAAAGCATCAAGTTTGAAAAATTCAACTGCCTAGCTATCACGGTTCATGAGATACAGCCTGGTGACAGACACGCAGACAGACGGATAAGCAGACAGCGGCGTCTTAGTATTAGGGTTCCATTTGAGTTTCCCAGCCGCCCATCTGGGAGGAGCCCGATGGGGCGCTCAGAGGATTCCGGATGCGGTCGGACCGAGTTTCCGGAGTCCTCTTTATAGCGCACAGGACGGCCACCGGGGGGGTTTTAGGGTTCCATTTTTACCCCTTTAGGTACGGAACATAGAGCAGTGATAGCCTAAAGGTTGAATCTTGCCCTCTTCATCGGGAGGTCCGAGGTTCAAACTCCGGCAGGCACCACTGATTATGTGCGTATTAGAAATTAATTATCGCTGCTTTTCGGTGAAGGAAAACATCTTGAGGAAACCTACTCACCTGAGAGTTCTTTAGAAAAAAGTTCTCGGAGGTGTGTGAAGTCAACCAATTCGCACTTGGCCAACGCGGTGGACTGTGGCCCAAAACTCTCTCATTCCGAGAGAAGTCCAGTGGGACAATAATAGATTGACGATACACATCCACAGCGGGTTTTTAGGATTCCATACCCTAAAAACCCGCTGTGGATGTGTATTCAATAGACCACAGAAATTAAAATGGGTACACGGATTCAGTTTGTTATGTTAAACGAAGGGCATATTAAGTTCATAAAAATATATTCCTAAAACTAATATCAACCGCGTAAAAATAGCTCATCATCATATTATTCTTTGAGAGCTAATTTTTGGTTTCGTTCAATGGTCACCAATTATTATATATTTTTAACGGATAAAAGTTACAAAAAATATTTTTATATTACTACATCATCAATTCTCGTTATCGAATACTGAATACAGTCCTGATATAAATTCCTTGTTTTACTTAGATCTAGTATATTATTTAAGATAGGACGAGGCAAGAAAAAATAAGCCTGTAAATGTTCTCCGATTAGGTTTAAATACATACTCCAATCCTGCTCGAGACTGATGCTCATGAGCTACCACCCATAAGCATCAATTCCGTTTGCCATCAAGCATGTGTACTGCTAGATCGCTTGCTATTTCAACAACCTCTTTTTACCTTGATTACGGCTTGATGTTACCAAATTATTAGACCCATAAGTTAATTTTATAAATAAAGAAAACATATGAATTACTATTTTACGACGTAATATTAATAATGAAAATATTTTCGTAAGTTAAAAACCTCAGAAAATGAATAAAAAGTTAGAGATCCGATTTGCATGGTTTTCGAAACATTGTTTCAAAATTAACGAATGAAGTAAAGTTTACAAGCGCAGTCTTGCGAAAACATTAATTAAACTTATTAGCATTAAAAGAACAACTCAACAACTAACACAATAAAAAAGAATTAAGACGAATTGTACACAAAAGAACATTAAAAATTAGGGAATCGGATGGGAATTAAACTTTCCCGTGCAAGTATAACAAATCCGGACTAAACCATAAAATTTTCGAACTTCCACGAGGAAGTATTCGAAATCGTTACAAAGGCGACTTCATAAAAACGCCTCAACTCCATTCTGTGTACTGTAATCATCTCCCATTCCCAATTCTCAAACTTTTTTCATCTTTGTTCACATCTGTTTGGGCGCTTCTCCGTCTTTCGATTTGAATCAGTCTTAAGTCTGCAAAATATTAACTGTGGGTTATTCGAGTTGTTCATTATAAGAGACCGTATACATAATGTAAATAACGGTTTTTGTACCTTAGTAAAAAATATATATCTCAAATTTTAATGTTTGTGAGTTAATATTCTATCCAATGTACAAACATTAATTTTTGTTTACTAGATTTCAGTTTACGCCATTTTATAAAAATAAAATGCTCCATAATAATCTTCCTTTTTTGTTACATCTTCGTATAAATGTTTACTTACATTCCTTTGCATTATATCAGTTTAAATTGTAGGAGTATAATTGCATTACATAAGTTTTAGTGCATAACAAAGTAAATCTAAGTACAAAGACGAGATCACCTTTGCCCAGTAATTCGATTCGCAAACATTTAGCCCGTACATCAAGACAGGCGGTCGTAAAACCCGCTATAAAATCTACCATGGCTTCATCCAGTTTACAGGTTTCGTACCCAAAGAGAATACATATATAAGGGGCGCTCTACGAATCTCAATTTCCGTAGAAACAGTTTCGACAGGGAGAAAAATGTACTTCTGGATGCTACACTATTTTACGTAAGACAGGAATAAAAATACTAATGGATGGATGATAAATATTTGAGGAAAAATACACGACAATAATAATTTCAAAGTAAAAGTATAATTATACATAATTGTGTCTGATATTTTATAATGGGATAGAGTTTTTTAAACGGATAACGATTATCAATAATAGATGATACGGCTGATTTCGAAAGATGATCAACAAACCAGGAAGACATTTTCGTCAAATTTTGTTCTATCAATTATGTTTAAATGAATGCATAAACTGACACTTAATTTACAATATTGTAAATTATAAAACGTAAAGTACTCGTAGGTAGTCGTAAGGGTCCTAGCTTTTATGTATCTTTTTGGATTTAGCTCACAGCTCACGTAGCGGATACTCGCAGCGCCGTTCGACCAATCGCCGACAATGTTTGAGACGGGAATACGTTAACCTGCACCCGATATTAAACATTGATGCTTTTACTACTGTTTACCAAGCGCTCTGTGAAGTAACGTTCTTATTTAACGATTGATGTACTAAGTAAACTACTTTTCGTCCCTGCAGGTTGCAGACGGCTAGAGTGGGAGCTCGAACCGTTCGGTCAGGCAATCCCGGGAAGGACGGCGGTATGTGTGGTCGCATACCGTCGTAAAAACTAGACGGAGCGGTGGGCCCAGCCGCCCATCTGGGAGGAGCCCGATGGGGCAGCGCGCTCGGAGGATTCCGGTTGAAGTCGTTTCGAGATCCCGGAGTCCTCCTTTTCAGCGCCGAGGATGGCCACCGGGGGGGTTTTAGTGCGGTAAAAATCCCACATAACCCTGCGTCGCTCCCACGGCGTCGGGTACCTTTGGAAGGTTTCCCCCTCAAAACAAAAAAAAAAGTAAACTACTTTTATCTGCTCATTTAAAATACTGTGCCTTAATTTATTACAGTGTGTTTATATATTTTCTATTTATTTTCAACTAGTAGTAAATGGGAATCTTATAGATAAAATGTCTTACTTTTGAAAACTATTTTGCCTGTTTCCAGGAAGAAAACGTAGGAACTGCGTAAGTAATTACGCACTACATTAGTAACTTCGGTTATTTTATTAATTTCTCTATACATAGTTTTAAGCTGAATTATCTACTGTAGTTTATCTCAATTCATCTTTACCCGTGTAAAGTATGGTTACAAAGTGTGACTTTCAACTACAATGTTGGTTCAATTCTGTATTATTCTACTTTAGCGCTAACATGGAGAATTTGGTTCACAGCTCACGTCACGGACACTCGCGGTGCTGTTCGACCAATAGCCGACAATGTTTGAGACAGGAATACATTAACCTGCGACTGAAATTTAACATTAATGTGTTCACGTTCATTTCAGGGAATTCAATACACTTTTAATTGCATGTACTTATTATTCTAGTAAATATACTTAAAATAACACATGTTTCGGTCTCTAGCTCTCGACTAATTGTTGGCAACGGTTGTGATGGAAAAACATACATTAACGTCCACTTCACATTATACATTGAAATATTCACGTTCATGGCAGGAACTTAAATGCTTTGAGTAGTTTGTTTTTTATTTTGTTTTGTATTATTCTTGTGGAAGGAAAACAGAGAATTTTGTTCCTAGCTCACGTTTGGTCAATCAACAACAATGTTGGAATTAAAGAATATTCTGCGCCCGATGTTAAATGTTGAACGTTGATTTATCGTGAAAATAAATGCTTTACTCTGTAAATATCAGTTTAGTTAATGTGAATACCAGAAATGTATTCTACTTACATTAATAGCCAAAAACTAGATTTTTTTCCTGCATCCTTGATGTCGTGAACAGACCAAGACAAGTACACCAACACCCAGATCTAGGGCAAAAATATAAATTCATCATTGTTTAGAAATCGAAGACGCAACGCATTGCGTATCCGAAAGATATAATGAGCGGTCGGTCACGTGAGTCGTTAAAGTATTTACACCAAATACATTCTCAATGTTCACAGCTCAAGTAACGGTTCAAACCACTATTTGACTAGTCGACAATGTTTGAGGTGGGAGTATGTTAACCTGCATCTGATATCAAACACTGAAATGTTCATGTCCATTTTAGGGAAACAAAATTCCTTCCTAGATTTGTTTTTGAAGTAATGAGGAAATTGAGAAGGTTGGTTGACTGGCAAAAGAAAAAAAACTCTGAAATGTTTAGCAATGCTTATTATTACATAAATATTTGTATCTTCTTATGCAAAAAACTTTAACGACATTGAGGCATAAAAGGAACAGGTGAATAAATTTAATTTTGTATACTGAAAAGTTATCTTTTACTCGTATTTTGGTTACCTGACCTAGTGCTTAGTTAAAACAGAAAATAAAAAGAAATAGGTAATAATATATGTTATATTATATTTCATGATTGTAGCAGTTTTTCTGTTTTAGTTAATGCAGCCTGTTTTTTTTTTAGAATTTAAGCAAAACGACTAAATCTTCAAAAATTAAAAGAATCTGCCTAAAAATATGTAGAAAACATAATCCTTATACTTATGTAGGTATATAATATGTTGTATTGCAGATTTATTTATTTGGGCCGGGCTTCAGGCCATTTTTGTTCTGTTAATGGAAGGGGCGAACTGGTGTCAGTCTTTTTTCACTTTCAAACGATGACTTCGCTTAATGGTATGAAAAAGTTTTAAAACTTCCGGAGTATTTTTCCGGTACCGTGCCGGGGGAACAAGAGCTGTGTTGTATTAAACACGGTGTCCGGTGCAAAATTTTACATCAAAAATTTTACATTTGAACGTAAGTAACAATATGTAGAGCGCATGTTAAAAGCTTTTATTTTATTACTATGAATGAATAGGAAAGTGTAAAAACTCAGAGCCTTGGATGATATTTACCTGACTGGATTAAAAGGGCGTTATTTTTCTTAAGAATAACAACGAATAAAAATGAATAGAATAAAAATGATGCACATTGCATGCAGTCCACCTGATGGTAAGTGGTCACCGCCGCCCATGGACATCTCTAAGCAACTTCATATAGAACATAGGTTCTATCTGAAATCAATCACAGATGCGTTGCTACTCCCAAGGACTATAATGGTCGCCTCATATAAAAGTGTGCCGGCAACCACACCCTTCCATCGAAACGCAATAAATGTTTCGCGTTGGAAATAGGTGTAACGGTGGTACCTCCCCGGTCGAACTACACTGGTTCTACCACCTTCAAAATGTTACTTTTTTAACTCAAAAGCAATCGTTTTTTTTTTCTAATAATTTAACAATATTAACTTCATTTAATGCTGTATAGTTGCAGGCTATCTTGCATATGGAACGATATTAATAAGCCTTGGGAGTTGCAATTTATCTGTCACTAATTAGATTGAACCTACGAGTACGTATGTTTCCTGTGTAGTCAAAGATTTTCACTGGCATTGACTTATCATTTATTGGATTCAATAATTGTTTAAACTAAAAGTTATTGTGACAAGTGACAAGTGACGTTCAAAACAAATAATTTATATCCTATATCAATTTTGAGTAAAGCGATAGAAATCTTTGTGTTTCAAATTCAAAAGCACCACTGCCACCGTCTTTTGTTTTTATTTGCCTTATTACAAACCAGAATACAGGAGTGCTTAACACTACCGTTATTAACATACTTCATACTAATATTATAAAGGCAAAAGTTTGTGAGTGTGTATGTTTGTTGCTTCTTCACGTCTAAACGGCTGGAAAGATTTTCATAAAATTTGGTAGGGAGTTAACTGACACTCTGGATTAACATATAGGCTACTTTGGCGACAAAATCTTATTCCCACGGGACAATCGATACATCGATTTTTGGCGAAGCTACGGAGTTCAGCTGGTGCGGTAATAAGTGTGGCAGTAATACTACCATAGTCCAACCAAAAGTTCTCACCTCCATTACATAAGAAACAACATCTAAATTTTTATCCTGAGCGATTGACTTCACTTTATGATTCATAACTTTCCAATATGGCACACCTATTTTTCGTACTATTTTTTCATGACATGGGAGGTCGTGCACGGATGCCTCTCGGACCTGTTAATTGACAATTTACAGGTCCGGTGCGGCAATATTCAATCAGGGCTATTTTCAGTGGGCTTTCCGTTTAGCTGTTATATGCTATGTACAATTGTACATGTCTTTGTAACGTATATTAATTTGAAGGTTAGTGTGACCATTTTACGTGTCAAGCGTAAGGTTGCGGGTTCAATTAGTAGCCGGATAAATATTGAAAAAAATCTATGTTTTTAGTATTATGGACAAACCTAATCAACAGCGTGTGATGATAGACCGAGTGTGGTTCTTTGAAGTGATATCTCCACCACATCTATTCTTAGCATAAAGGATTTTTTGCGTTACTGTCTCTCTTTCATATGAGATGATCATTTTACATAAAAATATTGTTGACCTTAGATAGAATCCTTGTTCAACATGTACCCCTACCCTCTCTTGCACTCTTACTGTTTTCCTTCAACCACTAAGGTTGTCTGGAAGAGATCGCTATTTTAGTTATAAGACCGCCTGTTGTACTTCCCATTATATCTTTTGTACTTGTTACCTATATTTCGGTGTACAGAAAAGAAATTTTGTATTGCAGTACACATGTACTGTAATACAAAATTTCTTTTCTCAGGTGGACTGCATGTTTGGTTGATACTTCAACATACCATAGAAATATCAAAGCAAATGAGCATGTAGTCTCTTAATATACTAAAAAGTGGTCACTGCCGCTCATAGAACACTGAGATGGTCGCATAACATGTAAATAAGCCCACATGTAGTAAAAGAATATCGACAACTGTCTTGTTAGGCCACGAACCGGGTACAATTATAGTACAGTAATATATTTGTAGTAATCAAATAATAATAATGTAACTCAAAGCGAGAAATGTTTTTACTAAGAAGTTCCTGTTTGAATCTATTTTTTATTTTTCTTTGAGCCCCTCAAGATTTGCATTACATTAAATTATTTTTAGATATCTTATAATGGAACGATATTATCATATGCCAAGCTCAGTACAACGGTCCATTTTAATTAAAAGGCCCACTAAGTCCACAGAAACCAAAGTCTAGCATTTTAATTAATACGGTTCTTATCGTCGTTTCAATTAATTTTAGGGTCGTTTCCCGTGCTTTTGATATAAATGGATGAAGAATAAGGTCGGTTTACTCAAGGTATTGTTCTAAATAAGGAAGTCATTATCAATAAAATTAATAAACAGAAATAAGACAAATGCTTAATCGTACTTAGTATATGGTAATACTACTTAATATATTTTTTCAAAACAAGAGCATTTTAATGCAAAGGTTATTGTATAATGTATTACATTTTATTAGCTTTTGAAAACTTGAAAATGCACGAGAGAAGGTACTTTGTGCTTGAAGTTAGAAATTTAATATGTGAACAGTGAAATGAAATGAAATGAAATGAAATGTCTTTATTTTGTATAGGCCTACGGAGGCACTTACAAATTGTCAGTTACATTTTTTTTCTTACACCGGATCGGAATACGGCCTCAACTGAGAAGATCCGGCAAGAAACTCAGCGGGTTTGTCTTTTTTCTTATTTATCACAATCATGTTTCTTTTTACATGGTAGTATTTATATATTCATAAAAATACATTTACAAAAGCTTCGATATACAATCCACTTAAAAGGTTTGGATAACGTTTTAAGTATGTTTTACTTATTCCTAATAGATGACTTAAATTATATTTTACATAAAAGAACCATACTGGCGAACTTGTTTGTACAGGTAGCATACGAGTAGAAAACATATATTATTATATTCTAATTAACTAAAGAGCACGCGGTCCATCTAATAGTCATCGATCATTGCTGTATGGACATTTGTAAAAAAGGTCATATACAACATGGTTTCTCATTGAAAAGGAAAGGTCTCGCTGCCGCTATCAAAATTAGCAGACAACTATACCTTTCCACCGAAACACAAGATTTGCGTTATCATAGCAATAGATACTACCCTTGGTGAACCATACTCGTTGTACCATTTCCAACAGTACTGACAAAATAGCATATTTCATAGTTCCTTATATATGTCGTTCATTCGAACAGTGCTTTGGAGTGCATTCAGAAGTTACTTATAAATAAGCAATAGAGTTACTGGAAGCGAGATTCCATTACCGAACAAATTAGATCCGAACTTCGCAGTTAGTATTTTTGTAGGTCTCTATCTATCTTTCTTTTTGTTTTCGAGGGGGAAACCTTCAAAAGGTACCCGACGCCGTGGGAACGACGCAGGGTTTTGTGGGACTTTTACCGCACTAAAACCCCCCCGATGGCCGTCCTCGGCGCTATAAAGAGGATACCGGGACCTCCTAACGAACGCAGCCGAAATCCTCTGAGCGTGTTGCCCCATCGGGCTCCTCCCAGATGGGCGGATGGGCCCACCCAATGTAGTCTTTACGGCGGTATGCGACCACACATACCGCCGTCACTTCCCGGGATCGCCTGGCTGGAAGGTTCAAGCTCTCACTCTAGCCGCCCGCAACCCCGGAAGCCCCTTTTAGTCGCCTCTTACGACAGGCAGGGAATACCGTAGCCCTATTCTGGTCCCGGAACTACAGGGACCAAGTCTCTATCTATCTACGTATTTGAAAAGTATAAAATTTGGCTTCAAATTTGGAACGGAAGTTTATTGATTCGCTATTAATATATTATTGGAAATTGTCAGAAATTATGAAATAGTATAGTTATATTTTAAACTATTCAGTTCATTCAAACAGACCTTTAGAGTGTACTCAGAAGTTGCTTATAAATAGGCAATAGAGTTACTGGAATCGAGAATCCATAACCAAACAGATTTGCCCAGAACTTCCCGGTTAGTTTCTTTGTAAGTATCTATCTACTAGTTCGAATTGTTTATTTATGTAGAAGGTATAATTATATTCAGTTCCCGGTTTGGAACGGAAGCATATTGATTTGCTATTAATCTATTAATACAAATTATGAGTAATTATGAACTAGTACATTTATGTTTTAAAGTTGTTGTAGGTACTTCATGGTTTTGGCCATTTAATAAATGGAAAAGAACTTTATTTTTTATAATGTTCAATAATGGTAGATTTAAATGAAGTAAGTGACTTAATGTCACCTTCAGATATCGATGCAGGAAAGCGAATGTGTCTAATCTTCAAATAATACGAACTTTTATTATTTAAGATATTCCAATCTTTTCACTCATTTCCTATTATAATAGTAGTAAGCTGAGTTAGACTAACAACAGAGATGAAGTAAAACCGTACGATTAAAATTGTAGACTTAAATTACCCATTTTATTATATGGATGACATCATTCACCTAGTCACGAAAATGATGCACGTGTCCGACTTTGTCATTTTAATAAAAATGACTACATTAACCTACTATTTCCATTATACTGTTTTACACCATCTCTGATAACTCCAACTCACCTCAATGTAAAAAAATGTGAAGATGGATGTAAAGATAGTCAAAGAGGGCGGAGCCGGAAATAAATTAGTCATACATAAAAAATAATGTAGTTAATATGTATATAAATAAAATAGGTTTTCTTTAATTATTTAGTTCTTTTTTTAACCGACTTCCCAAAGGAAAGAGGTTATCTATTCGTCACGTATATTTTTTTTTTTTTTTTATGTATGTTCGGGCGAAATGGCTAGAAATCGTCGACCTACCGACACGATTCATACGACATTGTATGCGACTAGTTTCACAGGCAGTCCCATATTGAGGAAAATGAAAACCTTCCGGCGGTTTTCCCGGAAAATTGGAAAATGTCGGTTTCTTAAAATCTTGAATAACTTGGGTGTTTATAAACCGATTTCCATTTTCTTTCTTTCATTTGATAGGAAATTTCGTCACGCAACTTTTTTTCTTGGACATGGGTATGCTGTGATGCTTAACTCTTTGAGTTATGGGGTGGAAACCACCACCACTCCTCAAGTTTTTTAGATAATTTGAGATAACTCGGCTTCTGCCGAATCGATTCTTATGAAACTTGGAATATCTATTATATATCTATGCTTATATAGGTTGACGAAAAATTTGACCTTCAACTCTTCGATCCTCATGATGCAGGGTTACAGCTATCCTAAACTATAACATTAGCTATTTGGTGCTTACATATATGTAACAAGACTACTAAGCAGAGATATGTGATGAAAATTTGACCTTCAACTCCTCAATCCTGATGATGCAGGGGTGCCTCAAGCCTAAACCATAGGGGTTGACCATTTGGTGCTTATGGGTATGTTATAACAATACTAAGCAAAGACATATTATAAAAAAAATGACCTTCAACTCCTCAACCCTGATGATGCAGGGTGCTGTAAGCCCAAGCCGTAGGTGATGGCCATTTAGTGCTTACGGATATATAATAAGATAGCAAGGCAAAGATGTACGATGACAAATTTGACCTTCAACTCCTCAACCCTGATGATGCAGGGGTACTGCAGGCTTAAACCATAAACGTTAGACATTTGTTGCTCACGGATTTGTAATAACATTGCTAAGCAAAGGTATACGATGAAAAATTGGACCTTCAACTCCTCAATCCTGATGATGCAGGGGTATTGAATGCCTAAGCCATAAAACTTAGCTATTTCAATCTTACGCATTCAAAATGATATTTAAAGAAATGTAAGGTAAAACATTAGAAAAATGGTTGTATACGGTGGAAAATTGGACCTTCAACTCCTCAATCCTGATGATGCTGGGGTGCTTCAAGCTTAAACTATAGGCGTTAGCTACATGATCGCTACGTATATCTAATAAGATTACTAAGCAAAGATATAAGATGAAAAATTTGACCTTCAACTCCTCAACTCTGATGATGCAGGGGTACTTCAGGCTTAAACTATAGGCGTTGGCCATTTGATGCTTATGGGTATGTAATATATTTACAAAGCGAAGACGTATGATAAAAAAGTTGACCTTCAACTCCTCAACCCTGATGATGCAGGGTACTGTAAGCCCAAGCCATAGAAGTTGGGGATCTGTTGCTTACGTGCATGCGATGAGATTACATAGAAAAGATATGACATGATAATTTTGACCTTCAACTCTTCGGCCCTGATGATGCAGGGGTACTTCAGGCTTAAACCATAGGCGTTGGCCATTTGATACTTATGGATATGTAATATATTTACAAAGCAAAGACGTATGATAAGAAAATTGACCTTCAACTCCTCAACCCTGATGATGCAGGGTACTGCAAGTTTAAACCGTAGGCATCGGCCATATTGTGCTTACGTATACATAATGTTGTTGTTCACAATACCAACTATGATCAAAAATTCCACTTTGAATACAATTACCTGAAAGATGCAAGAGTACTACCAACCTTTTTAAATTGGATGGGTTATTTTTATCAGTATCAGTTGAATTATACTCTTAGTTATAAGGTTTATATTACTTTTTCTACTTTAAATATTGATAATTATAGGTCTATTCTTTAAATAAATGTTTACTCAGAAAAAGTTGTTTTATTCGGTTAGGTTAGGTTCGAACAGATTTTTCCAATTCAGAATCTAAGGGAGGGGGCGCGGTAGCGCCCCCGACCGGTTGTGTCAAAGAAGTCTATTTTTATATGATGACGTCAGCACATAATTTTATTCATCCGAAAATCGGACGAATAATTTTATTCATCCGGTTAGCGGACGACTAGCAACAGCCATAACTGATTTTATCGTGACTGAAAAGCGTGAAAAAAAAAATTTTAAACAAAAAATACAACCGACTTCCATGCCACATAAAAGTAAAAAATAATTTAAATACATGTTGGTTTAGAGCAAACACAGTTCTTAGTACATAGTCCCGAAGTCGGCGCTCATATAAGATACATGTAGTTTCGTCATGATCCAGCAAAATATGGTAAGCGCCGACTTCGGGACTATGTACTAAGAACTGTGTTTGCTCTAAACCAACATGTATTTAAATTATTTTTTACTTTTATGTGGCATGGAAGTCGGTTGTATTTTTTGTTTAAATTTTTTTTTTAATTTGACATGTCTGACATGACTAAGATATAATCTTATGTGTATATGTAAGGTATCGTGTTAATGTTAGCGATAATAATCGTACCTACTTAGACACTGCCGTTAGTGTATCTCGAAATTCGCTGAGTCGTAAACTGTTGCAGAAGTGAAGTTAATTAGCGTAATAACTCAGTCTGTAACTAATAAGGTAAGACTAATGATGTGTAGATAGCAATACTCGTATATCTGTTGCAGATAAGCAGTGGGAGTTACATGGATAGCGGATTAAATACAATCTATTACGTCTATCTTTTCAGAAATCTTACTAATTTTTAGATATTTCCAAAGTTTACTGAATTGTATTTCTTTAAGTAGGTACTATGTAAATATAAGAGAAATATCATAAAAAGTTACAAAGAAATGACAGAGTTACTAAATATATACTAGTATAGGTATATCGCATTTATCTTTGTTATACTATGTCTTTACTGTTTTCTAAGACATGATGCTTTACTCATATTTGACCATCAAGGTAGACTATGAGAGCTATGCGTCGCTACCACGGCGTCGGATACTTTTTGAAGGTTTCCTCCTTCAAAAGGTACCCGACGCAGAAAACAATAAAAATCGGTTGTTTGTAAAGTCGGTTTACTGACGATAGTTGAACGTTACAACATCATGAGAAAATACTGATGGTGTTAGTTTGTTGGTGAATGGTTGGATTTTTCAAAAGAAAATTTTAATCTTATTTGTTTGATAGAAAATGGAACGCCTCAGAGCGAGGTAACGTCTCATGAGTAATGTTGTTTGTGCGTGCAGCCGGCTTCATCAATAATAAGACGTTGTCATGTCAAAAAGGTAGACTATGACTTAATTGTTGTCTTTTTGGTTTTGGAAGGGCAAGAAGAGACGAATAGCGGAGAATATGTTTTTTGAATTTTGAAGAAGAAAAAATCTGTAGTCTTCTTGATGATAAATGGTAACGACTATAATAGTCTGTAACTCCTCTTACGAGAGGGTTTCTAATTGAAGTTAAGTATATATGTATTCCCGCTTTTGAGGACTTAGGTGGTCGTCTTGTATGTAGCCAATATCTACACCCTTTCACCAAAGCGGAGACATGCTTTGCACTAAAATTAGGGGTGGCGGTTGTATTTCCTCTGTCGATGTATCTTGGTCTACTACTCGTATCTCAAAGTTAATTCGTAGAACTGAATCTTTGTAATAAAGCTAAGAAAACTTGAGTAACAAAGTACTTGTCATTTAACTTGTATTAGCATATCAGACATTTTAGTTGTTTAGTGTCAATCCGATCTCCCCTCTCTCTTAAGATTTTCATTGTTGATTTGATTAATTGAATTCGTTTTTATATGCAAAGTATATTAAGTTTCTTGTACCACTTTCTAACCACATCCAAATACTGCCCAAATCGTTTTTTTTATCCGACTTCCAAAAAGGAGGAGGTTTCTCAAGTCAACCGTACATGTTTTTTTTTTACGTTTGTTCGCGGATAACTTCCTCGTTTAAGAACCGACTTTGAAGATATTTTTTTTGTTGGAAAGGAGACATTCCATAAGTAGTACCATGATTAGGAAACCAGGATCTAATGATGTCATCCTAGAGACATAAGAGGGGAACTTTCGAAAATCGTAGGGATGACTAGTGCGTTTGTTAATTTTTCCATTAAACAATTTAAAGCACTATAATATAATGAAGGTCTGGAGTCGATCTGATGATGAAGCCGAAAGTCAGTCGAGGGAACTCCTCAACGATTTACAGCAATTACCTTGTGTTTGGGCTTAATGAATTTGTATTGATGGAAACATTACATCTGTCTGGTCTGATGATGAAGACGAAGGACAGTTAAGGAACTTTTCAACGGTTTACAGTAGCTACCTCGTTTTTGTACTGAATTCATTTATATTGATGAGAACTTTGCACCCATATGGGTTTTAAATGTCATTAAAGGTCTGATTATGGAGACATAGACAGTTGAGGGAATTTTTAATATGTTTACAGCAGTTACCTTTAAAATAGTGCCTTATTTAAATAAACATATCACCGTATAGTCACTAAAAAGCGTGAAATAAAAACTTTTTAACAAAAAATATTTACCGACTTCCAAGTCACAAAAAAGTAAAAAAAAAAATTTTTAGATTAGAACATACTCTTTACTTAGTACATAGTTCTGAAGTCGGTGCTCATATAAGACATATATTAAAAATTTCATCACCGGCATCCAGCAAAATATGTTGAGGGCCGACTTCGAAAAATTAGAAATTATTTTTTACTTTTTTGTGACATGGAAGTCGGTAGATATTTTTTGTTAAAAAGTTTTTATTATATTTTCATTTGTCCTACCTCCTGTACCTGTATTACTTATATAAAAATATACATGTTCCTATGCGTTGACATTTTGTAGTTTTCAACTGCAGTTCTAGTGTACGATATTATTCGGCGATACAAATTGAATACACTAGAGCTCTGCGCTGTGCAGATATTCAATAAACGTATTCGCTTTGAACTATTAACTAGGTACGATTCGAAACTTTGCAGGACTGTATTCTAATGTTATTAAACTTCTTTTGTTCCCGGATTTGCTCGCTTTGTGCTGATTACTTCTTTGTGTCTGGTAATTTAATCTTAGCTTTAACTATTTTACTGTAATAGTTAAAAGAACCAACACACATGCTTATAGGATGCGGAGTTAAAAAAACGTGATCAATATGTGTAGTAATACTAAAATAGTACGTAGCACAAAATAAATCGTAGCTGTTGCGTTGTTTCCGTCCGACAACTTCGAATATATGCATATTCTAAGAAATAATGTGAGATTTTTAAGGCGGTAGAACCAGTGTAGTTCGGGGAAGTACCACCGCCACACCTATTTCTAGCGTGAAGCATTTCTTGCATTTCGATAGAAGGGTGTAGTTGCCGGCACACTTTCACATGAGGCGAACATCATAGTCCTCGGGAGTAGCATCTGTGATTGACTTCAGATGGAACCCATGTTCTGTATGAAGTTGATTACAGATGTCCATGGGCGGCAGTGACCACTTACCAGCAGGTGGACTGCCCGCTCGTTTGATACTTCAGTCAGATAAAAAAGATAGTAAGTTATTATGTAATCAATAAGAGATTATGTGATGTTTAAACAAAAGACGTATCTATGAGATTTGAAAATCGCGTAACTCCGAAATCGCTTAAGTCGGGGTAGCGTAAGTTGAGGTATTACTTAAAACGCTTTCTACACTCATAACCCCACAGTAGGATTTTCTCCTGTGTCGTGGGTGCCATGGACACACACAAAGACGAATACACAAACACCCAGGCCCAGAACAAGAATCTAAACTCATCATTCAGATACTTGTCTGGCCGGGAATCGAACCCGGGACCCACTGCGTGTCAGACCGGTAGGGCGACCGCTGCGCCACGCGGGACGTCTATTACACTATTACGGTATCGATCTCCCGTACAGACAATTAGTTTTCATATTTTTTACAAATATGATATAACTGTAACACTAACGAAGTCGCCGGTAAAACAAGTAAACGAGTTCTCTTTGTGCTATAGATTTGAAGTGGCTCTACAGTTCTCTATACTCGATTTTACTTTATGCGTTTCAGTTAGCTTTGTGTTTTAAATCTGTTTTATCGTAACAAGCTTGAACTGGCAAACTTATTTAACTGTCTCTCATAACAAAAGAAACAGCACTTGGGTACTTATAACTATTATAATGAATAACAGCAGCTAATATTTTATAAGCTTTTAGAATAAGGTGTATATTTTGACTTATATCATTTTCTATTACTATTAAAGGCACGGGAAATAATAAATACTAATCCGACCTTAATTTTACTTAAAAAACTAAACTTAATATTGACATAAAGTAGCGTGAATATTTCTCAATTAATAAATTATATTGATTTTATTGTTTAGAATCACCCGTTGAATATAAATAGAGGTTTAATTAGCTAAACCGTATTTAAAAGCAATAGCGGGTATTTTGACAAAGACACTAACATTAAATTTCTGACGTTATGTGTTTTCGTAGTAAGACATTGAATGTTCTATTTCATTTATTATTTGTGTTTGTGTGAAATTCACGGTAGTGTGTGTAATATGTTTTAGTTGATTTTATGTATGTTTAAGGCATTATTTGAAAAAATATATTAACATTCTGCACTCCTTCTCTACGTCCAGTGTAACCGTGCAAAATTTCATACTAATCCGTCCGCGGCATATTACTTAAAAATGCGTCACAAGTTTTTGCTTCACGTATTAATATATAGATAAGATATGCCAACAGGCAAAGACTAAACAATTTTATAAGTTCCCTCCTTCTTTTAATTGTTAAATAATCATTATATTTAACCGAGCTTTGTCTATAGTTATTACAATAAAATAAATTATCATTCTGGTCAAATTTACTAAATGAACTCCAAATAATATCCAAAAATTTACATATACAATACTAGGATTTCAATCCCGGACACCAATTGAACAGATTCAAATTTGTATAAATAAATTTGTGTATGTTGTATGTATATTTGTGTATAAGCGTTTGTGTATTGATTATTTCCGTGTTCCTTTCACACGTTAAATGGTATCTTCATTACCTGTCATATTATTATGTTTGTAAAAATATAAAATAAAGTAGTGATTAAGTTGGCAAAAAATATGAAATATTAACATAAATAAAGCTACAAAATTATACGTAAAGCTTTATTAATTACCAGCAATATGCCGTACGGGTACAATTTTTCCCCGAGTTAATTAACAAATTTGTTTTAATTAGCTCCACTGTAATTTAATTGGAGCGTGATATCCTGAGCCTAAAAGAACCGTGTATAATTTTCACACCTATTGAATTTACTTTCAAGGTAATTTGTGCTTTTTATTTCTATTTTTGGTTAAATTTATGTAAATGGTGCCAGATGGCAAATTTTTTATCTATTATACTACTGTCACTAAAATGAATTGACGACCCACATGGCGGAGTGGTTATCATACCGGTCTGACGCGCAGTGGGTTCCAGGTTCGATTCCCGTCCAGACAGGTGACTGAATAATGAGTTTAAATTCATGTTCTGGGTCGGGGTGTTTGTGTGTTAGTCTTGTGTGTGTACATGTCACCCACGACACAAGAGAAAATCCTAGTGTGAGCCTATGAGTGTAGAAAGCGTGTGTAAAAACAGTTTTGTTTCCAACTTCATTCCATGTGAGATGATTATGTTAATCATCATCATAATCATAATTATCTGGAGTAGCTACGTACTACGCATACGTGATTGCCTTAAGGTAAAACTCTATATGATATTTCAAACGGATGTCTGTAGGCAACTCTAGCGTTGTGTATTCGTCTTGTGTGTGTCCATGGTACCCACAACACAGGAGAAAATTCTAGTGTGGGGCTATGAGTGTAGAAAGCGTTTGTTTGTTTTGTTTGTTAATGTGGTAGTTGGAGGTAGTTTTGTTTGCGAATGGTGGTAGAATCAGTGTAGTTCAAACGGGGTGTTACCACTTTATTACCTACTAGCTGACCCGGCTAACTTCTTGCCGCCTAAAAGTAAAAAACCTGAAATTATCAGTTTTCTTACATTATATGATGCATGTATTATACATACAAACCTTCCTCTTGAATCACTTTATCTATTAAAAAAAGCTGCATCAAAATCCGTAGCGTAGTTTTAAAGATCTAAGCATACATATGGACACACAGCGAAAAGCGACTTTGTTTCATACTATGAAGTGATTTCTGTGGGCAGTTCTACGTTTCAGTGGAGTAGATTAAATGCTGCACTGTAGACACTTATGAGACCGTCTTAGTCCTTAGGAGTGAAAACGCGTTTGGCTTTAGATAGAACCACTTATTCTGTATGATGTTGCTTGCAGGTGTCCATGGGCGGCTGTGACCACATACCATGTGGAATCATGCTAGTTTGCTACTTCAATCTTAAAAATTAGACTGGCCCATGGCAGTAACAACTTATAAATCGTTGGATTGCAAGATTTGATACATGCTACATGCTACTAAATGTATGTATACAAGCAATAGGTATGTAAGTACTACGTATGAACAAATAAAAAAAACATCTTTCAATACGAGTAGCATAAAATTAAGCTACAATGGGCCTACTACCTGGAAAGGTGGCCAGGTTTCGTTGGCTGCAGATTATTGGGGCAGGTAAATCTTCACCACCGGCTGAGCGCTGCGAATATTTTAATACAAATGACAGACGAGGTCTGAAGTTTATTATCTCGTATATACTTTAGCAGTATTTCCTTAGTCTTAAAATGAGGTTTAGGTGATTCTCTTTTGTTTATAGCTTTCCTTCTAAAGTAAGTCCACGTAATTGAAAGTAAACATCTTCAAATACAAGAGTACTTGGGTTCGTTTATTAATTTAATTCTTGCGGAATGTAATCAAACCAATAGGCTTTGGAATAACGTGTTTATGATTCAAGCCTATCGTAGTATTAAAGAATGTTTCGATCCAACCGATAGATGTTCCATTCCTTAGTAAAAAAGTAACCAAAATGTTTTTTTTATTAATAACTAGCTGATACGGCGAATTTCGTTCGGCCTAAAAGTAAAAAATCTAAAATTATCAGTGTTCCTCCGCTATATTATGCATGTATTATATAAAATGACCTTCGTCTTGGATCACTCTATCTATTAAAATAAGTGCATCCAAATTCATAGCGTAGTTTTAAAAATATAAGCATACATAGTACAGTCCGCGCGAAGCGACTTTGTTTTATCCTATGTAGTGGTAATATAAATGTTAAATGTTAAACGGCGTACGTGAGTTTGGTAATCTTCCACGCACAAACTACTTCTCGAATTACGCTGAAATTTTCCACAAGGATAGCATGGTATAGATTAACACAGCATAGATCAATATATATACGTACGTAGACATAACCAAAACGGGTGAAACCACAGAAATAACCTAGTATACTATAAATATACACACAAATTCAATGTAGAACAAAATATGTCAGACAGTACCGTTACGCAAGCAAGCAAATACTATATGATTTATTGAATGTCCCTCTTTGTGGCGTATCCCCGCTAAATATCAATGACAGTAGGGAAGATTTATTATGTTCCGCAAGAAACAGGAGGAAGTTTAGCTGCAGTCGACTAACCGATAACTTTGCCCGGAGTTGGTATTTAAGAGCTTTTAATCTGTCCAGTGCTACTGCAAACATTTCCGAGTCGAATGTAAATGATATTTATTCACTGAAATTTATAGCGAAACTTCGAATAAGGAATTTGTCTAACTGTCCATGATATAAGATGCAAAGAGAAATGTTAGAATTTTGTGAATAAAAAAATATTATGTATTTTTTACGAAATTGTATTAATAAACGAGTGCGGTTCACCTGATGAAAACTGACCACTGCTGTAAATGTGCGTGAATGAATCTATATTCTATAATACCTTTAAAGGTATTATTTAAAGAAGTAAAGCTAAACATGTTCAATATTCTAACCTAATAACATTTTATAGTGACCATATCAATATTCAAAATCTTGAACGTTTTAAATAAATAGATTGACTTGGCAATCGCATTGAACAATCTAATTTATATATGTATTACTTGTGAGATACAATACATTGTGTTTCCGTGCGATTGCCGAGTTATTTAAACCGTTAAAGATTTTTAATATTGATATGGTCACTATAAAATGTTGTTAGGTTCGAATATTACGTAACAAGGTAAGACAGCAAGTCACATAAGCAGGGACTGAATAAATTAATAATCGACTTGGTATTACAAGGATCTCACATCTTTTTTCGGTAGAAAAACTGAGTTGCGAGACTTAGATTTTTTTAAGTATTGATTTTTATTGCATACAATTATTCGTAGTAAAACGGAAAACATAACATAAGTATATAGAGACATACATTCATGTGTTCCAAAAGTATAGGTAAAAATGAAATGAAATGAAATGTCTTTATTTTGTATAGGCCTACGGGGGCACTTACAAATTGTCAGTTACATTTTTTTTCTTACACTACCACCGGATCGGAAAACGACCTCAACTGAGAAGATCCGACAAGAAACTCAGCGGGTTTGTCTTTTTTCTTATTTATATCCATTTTTTTTTTATATAATTACAATCATGATTTTTTACATGGTAATGAAAGTTGGCTCCAGTATCTTGCCTTACAGTTCAGTAAAAGAGATCCCTGTTTGGCAAGATACGCTACACTTTGAAAAAAAGTATAGTTCTTCGCTTGTGGAGAAATAATTTAGTAAGCGACTTCAAGTGACAATATTAAAATATTAAAGTCTTAAAGTTATAACTGCAGTCGCTTATCTCTTTTTGCCAACTGTAGATAGTCTACATAATTTCACAGAAATATAATTTTGAAAATTAATTTTCCGGTGCTATGATGTTTTTGAATTTAGCGAAATATGATTTGAATTAAATTCAGGCAAAAGAGTTGACCGTAATAATTAAAACGAGGACAAAAAATATTACGTTACCATTTTCTTGTTTTCGGTATCAGTTAATAAGTTACGCGTATATTCTTTAAAATTTTGGCTTTGGTTAAGTTAACTTTTATAATTCATGCGCATTAATGAAAATAAAATTACAAAAAAAAACAAAAAAAAGCTGTTAAAAAGATTAATGACCACTATATGCAGCGCCTGGCTGTTTCTACTTTTATTTATAAAAAAAAAAATCCAACATGAAAACGTGTTCTTTATTTTAATGTCGTTAGCTATATGTTAGCTATATTATATGTATCAAAAAGAGTAATATGGAAATTTTACTTCAATAGGTGGTAAAGACATGATAAAATGTGTACGGAAAATCATGTAGAAAATTTTCTTGTTATCGGTGCTGTTAAATACCGGAACCGCTCATAGTATGATGCGCACAGTTAATTACCCGCGGAGGTTAGTTAATGACATTAGTCAGGCAACTCATTAGGTTACTATCTTTTTGTTATGAAAATAAAATAACCGAACAGTTATCGATGCGATGTTTTCGCGATTCATTGGTGATGTTTAGTTTTTATTTAGAATTTAGAAATTATAAAATTCATACTAATATTATAAATGTGAAAGTGTATTTGTTTGATCATCTTTCCGGTCGCCACATAGCTATTATATAATAAATATTATATATTATAATAAATATTAATATTATATATGGTTTATATGCTGGGAGATAGTTAGAAGTGCGGAGAGTGACGTAGGCTACTTTTTACCGCACTCTCTCATTCCCATGAGAATATCGATGTTTTGATTTGATACATATTTAGTAGTTCCTGACGTTGTTAATAGATGGAGTTGGTTAAATTCATTTGCAAGTTTTGAATCACGCTATCAAATGCTAATGTCTCCCTTTGACCGTGTGGGCGCAGACGCGGGTAAGAGCTAGTGATAAATGAATAGGTATCGGCTAGTATTTTAATCATTTTTAGTGCAGTGCTAGCCTAAGGGGCGAAACTCGACCACCAAAAAGTGTCTAAGGGTTATGAAGTCTTCCAATTTGCACTTGGCTTAAGCAGTGGACTATGACTTATAACTCTCTGATTGTGAGAGAAGATTCGTGCCCAGCATTGGGACAATGGGCTGATGATGTGTCAGAAATCATAAACTTCATGGTAAAGGCACAGTAGAAATATGGGGAACAGCGTGGAAACTGCCTACAAACGTTCGAAAAGGGCACACTCACACAAACATACGCATTGACGAGGCTAAGGGGTTTTCGCAGTGCTTCAGTCGAGAGTGTAGCTCAAGACAAGTGGTCACGTTGTTATATATTTCCACGATCTGTTTAAAATCACACGTAATGCCATGGCTCGTACGCTCCCGCCAAAATTTGTAAAAATTTACGTCGTAATGACATGTAAAAATACTACAAAAAATCAATGTTTTATAAATGGTATCAGTATTAAACTGTTTTCCGTATTGAAAACTATAATAATAATTATCGTCATACTGGAATTAACCAACGATTTGAGATTACCTTCTTATATTATTTGTAAATTGCGTAGATATTATAATTCGATTGATTGATGGCTACAGGACAGTAGATACTAAAATAAAAATTAATAACAGTATTATTAAAAAAAATAATATAGAGACAACACCATTGCTTCAATAGAATTTAGGTAATTATTTTAACAACTAGGTTTAGTATCCATACTTGTACATCCATATTTGTACTGTGTTTTTCTTTTTTATCTGACTGAAGTATCAAACGAGCATGCAGTCTACCTAACGATAAGTGGTCACTGCCGCCTATGGACATGGGTTCCATCTGAAGTCAATCACAGATGCGTTGCTACTCCCGAGGACTATGATGGTCGCCTCATATGAAATTGCGCCAGCAACCACACCCTTCTATCGAAACGCAAGAAATATTTCGCGCTAGAAATAGGTGTGGCGGAGGTGCTTCCCCGTTCGAACTACACTGGTTCTACCGCCTTGAAAACCTTGTACTGTGATAAAGGAGATATTTTTATCTGAGACATTACAACTAAGTCCAAAGAGGTAGCAACGCCGTCCCTGTAGCCTCGGGGTCAGAATAGGGCTACGGTATCCCCTGCCTGTCGTATGAGGCGACTAAAAGGGGCTTCCGGGGTTGCAGACGGCTAGAGTGGGAGCTCGAGCCGTTCGATCAGGCAATCCCGGGAAGGACGGCGGTATGTGTGGTCGCATACCGTCGTAAAGACTAGACGGAGCGGTGGGCCCAGCCGCCCATCTGGGAGGAGCCCGATGGGGCAGCGCGCCCGGAGGATTCCGGTTGAAGTCGTTTCGAGATCCCGGAGTCCTCCTTTTCAGCGCCAAGGACGGCCTCCGGGGGGGTGTAGTGCGGTAAAAATCCCACATAACCCTGCGTCGCTCCCATGGCGTCGGGTACCTTTGGAAGGTTTCCCCCTCGAAAACAAAAAAAAAAAAAAGAGGTAGCAACGCATCTGTGAGCAACCTCATGTAATCCATCAGTCACCCTAAATAAGATTCTTGTTTGGTTTTGTTTTTTAAGGTCCATGGACGGTAGATGTCATTTACTTTCACTGAAAAAACTTTCATACCAGCATTTTCTCCGCGCTGCTTCAAAGCAGAAATATGTTTTGGCTGAGGTTACCGCTGTGGTATCATCCTTATAGGTCGCGCTACCTTCATATTTACGTATTTACTTTATGTGGTTACTTTGAGATTGCTTAATTAATGTTTACTTAATTACACTGTAAAACTCGCAAGTTCATTTACGTTATATAAAAGCACTAACTCACTAAGGCAGTTCAGTACAGATTTTTAGTCCACCGATTTTTAAAAGATTTGTAGATGAAGATAAATCAATGTTTCAGTAGGTATTAACGTTCTTTACTATTATTAATAAGAAAAAAATAAGTAATTAATAAAAAAATCACTGACTGACTAAAACATAAATGACTAAACAACGCTTTAAACTCACAGCATCAAAGTACGATTTTTCTTTTTTTTTGTTGGTTCCATAGACACACACATAAACGACTACACAAATACCAAAAACTAGAATAGAATTCTAAATTCATCGTTCAGGTACCTATCTGGCCGAGGATCGAACACTGAACCCATGACGTGTCAGCCCAAGAATGTTACTGCCCTGACATGCGGATCGCCATGTTACACATACGAATTACCATTGTAAACGCGATCAACATCGATGGAGCCACGGGAATACGACTTATATAATTTTGTACTACGAGTAGTTCTCTTCAGAAACTCCGTAATAATTTTACATTGGCTTAAGTAGGTACATCTCAATTAAATTACACTTCCCTTCCTCTCAGTCTGTAAGTAAGTAAAATTACCTGATTGCGATAACTGGGTTAGACAATCCAATTCACCCTTAATCCGTACCGACGTAGTTGACCTATGAAAGCGTACAATGGGTATAATAACAGCTGGGCATTTTCAACCGAGCTCCCTTTTACGATAATTGCCAAGCGCCTACTGACTGAACCGGTTGGAGGCCTTGATTTCTATTTGCTCTAAGAAGAAAATAACGATGCTTTTTATCGGCGTGATTTGCAGTAAGACCTCTGTTATTATAATCATATGGATAAAGCAGTGATAGCCTAATGGTTGAAATTTGCCCTCTCGATCGGGAGGTTCGAGGTTCAAACCCAGGCATGCACCTCTGATTTTTATAAAACTATGTGCGTATTAGAAATTAATTATCACTGCTTTTCTGTGAAGGAAAATATCGTGAGGAAACCTACACACCCAAGAGTTCTTAAAAAATAAATCTTGGAGGAGTTCGATTGGAAAGTTAAAGACGACTGTATACTCAGGCCCAGAAGAGTTTCACTAAATTCATCATTTAGATGTCTGTGTGATATTTCTACACTATATTGAAATCTAAAGATACAGGAATTCTCGATACATAGAATTAATCGTAGCTCAAACCAATTGCCTTAAAACACGTAAAAATTACAATCATCCGAAAAATTGTGTATATACAAGAAAACCTTATTTCCAAATGGTAATATTATTATTGATTTAAAGTTACAAATTTACAAATTCAATCCCAGCTTACATTTTTCTATCAAAACTTACACTTATATTAACGAACATAAAATAAATCGCGCAAAACGTTCACCTATAATCACGAATTCCCGGTCTTTACACACGATCACGGAACTATCTGGCGCACATTTTCCAAAGAAAATTTGTTCGGGAGCTCGAATGCCACAGCATGGGCGGTCGTTTAAAGAAGAAAATGCGATTAAATTAAATATCCGATAGCAGCAAGTCTCAAAGGGCTTTTCGATAGCCGCAATATCTTAAGCTTCGTGAAAGGTCCGATCGCGGTCTTCGCAAAGGAAGGAAAGCCTTTACGTATAGTAATTTAGCTACTATGACTCGTGTATATTAGATTCTTTGTGGCGCTACGGAAGAAAATGTTTATGCGGTGCTATGTGAGCGCTCTTTGTGTTGAATGTAACTGGAACATGGACCTTTTAGATTAAACTTATCTTTTTCATTAAAAACCGTCATTGAATAATCTACCTTCGTATAACATTGTAGGAGCAAATAGGCGTTTAACTGACGCTAGGTGGTCGCTGTTGCTCACGGATACAGTTGTAGAGAACTTCTTAAAAAACACTGGTTTATGAAGGTGACTTCCTACTCCTGAGAACTAATATCGCCGTGTCATATGAAAGTGAACTGTGAAATTGTGCTGAAAAGAAATTTGTGACATTATAGGCATGTTTTCGCACTGCTGGGCAACACATCTTATATTGAGGATATTAAGCCTCGGCGTTACACACCTTCTGAGTGCGAATTGATAGATTGATAGATAGAGATAAGTAAATATCGAAAAAGACTTCGAAGGTGTAGCTTTTGTTCCATAGCTTTATCTATTTTTAAGTCAGAAATAAATGTTATTAACACACTTTTTCTACCTTGATATATATATTTCTACATGTGATTCTTACCCTATGTAAATCGTTGGATTGAGTTGTAATTTTGCAGCATTTATTAAGAACTGCTGAAAATACAATCTTCTTTTTATTAAACTGGATGCTCACTTCTCTCGCTCACCTATTGCCGATACTAAATACTACGCAGACATAATACTGTTAATTATGAAAACATTTAACTTTGACATGGTGCTTTTTGAGATATTTTATTAAATATTTACAATAATTGACTTCCACGCATTTTTTTACGAAAAAAATTTTTTTAAGTCACAGAAAATTATTTCTTTATTACATTATAAAGCGTGCTTTATAGTAACATCTATAATATTATTCATTTTTATACATACCAGCTTATGATATCAGTTAGAAATCGCAACCAAACAAAGTTACACAACTATTCCCTTCACATTAGTGGGCGATCATTCTTTTACGTCACTTACCGGTCGATTCCAAGGCAACTATCTTTGGGGATCTTAAGGGAACGACCCGAATGGGAATGTGGGAAACTATTAAGACAGGAAGCGTTCGCGTAACAGGCTTTCTACAAGGCACCGAATGGAATAAGTGCCTTTCGATACAACCCTTGTACCAATTTTGACGGTACATGATATATTAGTTCGAAAATGTACGAGTATTTCAGTTTTAGATTCTTAGTCTTTACTGACATTTTGATGTATGAAGTTCGTAAAAAGTATTGACCTACATGTCTTCAAGGAGTGCTAATATGCAAAATGTAACTACATCTCCAAAAGCAGTTTTATAACGCAACGTTTGAAAATTTTGTTCTTTTTAATGACATTTAACACTGTCACAAGAATATCAACGTAAGAATTTTGTTGTATTTTAAGAGTACGTCTTTTTAAGGTAGCAGGATCTCTCGTAGCTTAATGGCAGCAGACTTACGTGTTTATATGTTTTGGAGTGAAGGATGTGGAAAGAGAGTCATACTTTTTATATAAGGTTTGTAGCAAACGAGCATACAGTCCATCTAATGGTAAGTGGTAGCTGCCGCCCATGGATATTTGTAAACAATTTTATATAGAACAGCGGTTCTATCTGAAGTCAATCACAGATGCGTTGCTATTTCCGAGGACTAAGATGGTCGCCTTATATAAAAGTGTGCCTGGCAACCACTCCCTTACACTGAAATGCAAGAACTGCTTCATGTTAGAAATAGATGTTGCGATGGTACCTTCCATGACGAACTACACTGGTTCTACCACCTGGGACTTATCTGAGGCATTCTAATATAAATCACAGGGGTAGCAAATCAGTACATGCTTTGCTTTGTGGTTTCTGGTAGAAATCGTTAGGTACCGTTGTACCGTGGCTACCAGACCAACCCACCAACTAATACTTGTTTCGGATAGTGGAACTACATTTCTTGTTAAGATAAGTTACGCGGGTTTAGCCTAGCGACTTGTGTAGATCGTTTGATCGAAAAATGGACAAGTTACAGGTAGTGGCTAAATTTAATGCGCTTTTTCGTAGTTTCAACGTTACGTGTTTGGTCGGCTTCAAAACATTAGTAGTGAATTAAAATATAACCCGTTTTTTATTCCACCAATACTTATGACAGCATGCTAAAAGCAGCAAAGCGGGATCAAGAGTTGGGAACAAAAAATACTGCAGCAATTCTTCCCTAGCTATTATTCATATTCATGACGACTCGCGTGGCGGTGCGGTTGCCATACCGGTCTGACGCACCATGGGTCCCGGGTTCGATTCCCGGCCAGACAGGTATCTGAATGATGAGTTTAGATTCATGTTCTGGGTCTGGGTATCTGTGTATTCGTCTTGTGCGTGTTCATGGTACCCACGACACAGGAAAAAATCCTAGTGTGGAGTTATGAGGGTAGAAAGCATATACACGATTAAACACAGTAATTTATGAATATAAACACATTTTACGTAATTTGAGACTTATAGTTATATCTTTGGCAAATACCGTTTCCAGCGCTCACGGTAATAGCCAATCGGGCCAATTTGGACCTGGCACAGGAAATCTTTTCAATCTCGTTATAGATTGCGTAACGTTGAATACATTGACATATAAAAACCCATTTTAAAATTATAATGTTGAAGCTTGTTATTAAAACTCAGTTATTATCCATACATTTAATAAATATGAACGTACGCATATCCTTACATCACATATATTTGTAACAAACAAAGAGGGAAGAGAATAATAAGTAATAATAGAAATTTGTATAGTTTTAAGAAGTTTTTTATCATTTTTTCAGTGTATTGAAAAAGTATAATTACTGATTTAATTTCAAAGATTTAAAAGATGGAAATAGAAACAAATTTATAATCCGCATCTTGAATTAACATTTGGTCTTAATTCCAATATGGCCTATTAAGTCATAAGTTACTTCCATTCAACGTTATGTTTCATTTTTTAAGAGCAACTAAACCGCGGAATACAGCAAGTCATATAATTGCAGTCTTTACTAAGTTCGCATTACTTTATATAAGTAAAATAATCCTGATTATAGAGACTATTTATATATTTGAAGTTAAATAATCATTTTGGCATATAGATTCTCTTCCATTAGACGACAAGCTAAGTCACCTGACATAGCAACACATCTGTGATTGTCTTCAGATAGATTTCCTGGTCTATATGTATTTGCTTACAGATGTCCAAGTGTAATAATCCTCCTTGAATGTAAATGTACCTGGATCTGAGAATGCCACACTTCTTACTACTAATCATCTCTTTCCTCGCCTTACAACTTCAATCACTCAATCAACCCATTATTGGCCCACTGCTGGGCCCGGGTCTTCTCTCAGAATGAGAGTTTAGGCTATAGTCCACCGCGCTGGTCAAGTGCAAATTGGCGTTACTACTTACTTCAACCAAAATATTATCAACCATTATATTTTATCCTACTTTTGTAAGGAAGGAAGAATAAAAAGTATGGCAGTAGTGACGCTGCAATGCCACAGAGACTTAGATCTTTAGCCTAATTTCATGCCTCTTACGTCGTTTACAAATTACAACGTGCCATGCCCCATACCGAAAATAATCTAGATTTACCAACGAGAAAATTAAATTTGGGAATAATTACAATAGTTGGACATAGATGAAAAAGAAATTTAACACATATTGAAGGTGCTAGAACCAGTGTAGTTCGACCGGGGAAGTACCACCGCCACACATATTTCTAACGCGAAGCATTCATTGCGTTTCGATGGAAGAGTGTGATTGCCGGCACACTTTTATATGAGGTGACCATCCTAGTCCTCGGGAGTAGTAACACATCTGTGATTGACTTTAAATAGAATCTATGTTCTATATGAAGTTGCTTACAGATGTAAGCATGTGGTGACCACTTAGCATCAGGTGGACTGCATACTCGTTTGCCACTTCATTGTTATAAAAAAAAAAACATATTTTTCGCAATGTATTTTGTAAATAAAATCTTAAATGAACATGACATCACGAAACTGGAAGTTTGGGTTACATTTTGTCCATTGGACATCTGTGCTACACCATGTTACTAACATAAAGTCAGTGATTGGTAACCCAGCATCCTGTATACGTCGATAAACATTCCCGGTACGAAGGGTCCTAATGAAAAAACTTTCTTACATTTCAATTAGGCGTTCGTTGGCTGTAATTTTCAAACGTTAACGAGCTAAATTTTATCGAAAATTAATTGCGACATCTTCATTGAAAACTTTTCGGTCAACTTTGATATCTGAAATATTCTCAAGAACCCGACAATGCAGTGTATTTGCTGTGAAATTAAGATAAAGACCAGATGAAAAGCAATTACGTGGGAGTAAATATAAAGCGGTTGTCGTGAATCATCCGATGGTTCGTAATGACAACAATTGTTGGTCTATCACAAAATATGTTTTAAAGTAACAGCATAAATGTGGTAGTTCTGTTCAGGGATAGTGTAATGAAAAGACTACTCGTACGTTAGTTTAGTTCTAACTAGAGTGGACTTCGCTGTGGTCACATTTTTTTATGTAACTGAAGTAGCAAACGAGCATGCAGTCCTCCTGATGGTAAGTGGTCACTGCATTCCATGAATGTCTGTAATCAACTTTATACAAAACATACCCATGGATATCTGTAATCAACTTCAATCAATCAATCAATCAACAAACTGAAGTCAATCACAGATGCTTTGCTACTCCCGAGGACTATGATGGTCGCCTCATGTGAAAGTGTGCCGGCAACCACACACACAAATGGTTCACGCTAGAAATAAGTGTGGCGGCGGTACTTCCACGGTTGAACTACACTGGTTCTACCATCTTCATATCTTCACATACATACTCTTACGGTTTTATAAGTGAGTCCTAGACGATAACAACTCACCTGTGTTCGACTTGAGTAAGACTTCCGTCCTCTTTGAAGTAAGTGACAGTTGTACTTAATTTCCACCGATATATATAGGTACCTATCGTTTGACGATTAAAGTAAGTATATCTGAGTTCTAGTTCCCTGCTTCATTGAATGTAAACAATTAAAATCTGGTTTCCGTTCTTTTGTTTCCCTGGCAGAACGCTTGTTATGACAACGGAGTGAGACATAAAGTCACATAAACTTCGTAATATCACTCGATTATATAAAACTATTATTATTTTAACTTTAATTTTAATTCTTTGTAAAAGTGTGCTTCGCACTTTTACCTGCCTTTTAATCGTGACATAATTTTAAAGTGTAATAATATAAAGAATGATTGTTAATATCATATAAAGATTATGTAACGGTATAGAAAAATGTATCTTCGTGTCTTGATGCAAATTTTTAGTATTAATAATTATTAGTTCGTTTAATTTTATATGTATAAGTTTACTAATTGTTGAGTATGGTTTTCTGTTCACTAATAAAAGTCAATTTCCTATTGAAACAAGAATTGTTTCACTGGAGAAATAGTTTATAAGTAACCCTGTAAGTAAATGACATATTGTTTATTTTTATATATTGCTTGATTACATAGTTCTGAATTCGGCGCTCATACAGGACAAAGTTTCATCACCGTCATCCAGAGAAATATGTTGAACGCCGACTTCGGAACTATGTACTGTATGTATGTTTTAAACCAAAATTAATTGTAATTATTTTTTACTTTTTTGTGACATAAAAGTCGGTAGATATTTTTTGTTAAACAGTTTTTATTATCAAATTATAAAATAATTATTAATGTGTCCGCTTACTTTACACACATAAGGCGTTTAAAAATATTTTTACAGATAAATTTAAACAAATTAGCATCAACATCTAATATTAGCATCGTTACACGAAACTCCAATTATTCTACATTTAAACGAATTGCTTCAAACATCAGACAGACGGACAGTTTGACAGATAGATAGACAACTACATTAACCGGGTTCCGTTTCGACGAAACCCTGAAAAGTTTTGTTTACATGAACCTTTTATAATTAAACTAACTTGGCTTCTGACTTTGCTTACGAAATTATGAAAAATTTTGCCATGTAACTTAGGAATTTATAATTAGGCTTCCTATACTCATAGACTCAGGGTTTTTCCTATGCCATGTACACAAGTACTAAGACCTAAAACAGTATTCTATATCAATATTTGCGAAAACTTGTTATTGGCCTTCCATCGCATAATATGCATAATAATTGTATTTTCTAGCTGTAAGTTTTCCGAAGATTTAAATAAATAAATCTAAATTCAGCATTCAAATATTTCTGTGCCTGGGAATTGAACTTGTATTCTCTGCGCATCACACTGGATTACTGATCACCTACGACGTATGTAAGTGTTAGGCGCTGCTATGGTTTGGTTTGATAGGTGACGTTTTTCTTTTTTTTATATAAGATTAAAGTATTTGCTACTTTGCAATCTTATAAAAACAGGAGCGGATCGTGCAGTAAATGGTATGTGGACACTGCCACCTATTGACGGGAGAGGTTCAATCTAAAATTAATCACAGATGCGTTGCTGCTCCCGAGGATTAAGATGGTCGCCACCAATGAAAGTGTGCCGGCAACCACATCTTTGCACCGAAACGCAAGAACTGCTTCACGCTAGAAATAGGTGTGGTGGGATTACCTCCCCGGCGGAACCTTTTGTTCTACCACCTTAAAAGAGATGATAATTGATTTAAGAGTGTATGAGCGTATTTATTAGAGTGGCGACAGTCATTAAGCGTGCCGAACACGTCCCATGACAGAAACCGACGCACGTCGTCGGTGGCCACCGACATCTTAATAGTTGAATGTCTTGGCGGCACGGTTACTACGCATTCGTTTATTTACAGGCATTGAACGTTTCAGGAATGGGCCGTGGGAATGAAGTTTTTGTTCGCTTTTACAATTATAAATATTATATTTATGCTAACAGGTAAGCGCATACGTCGGTCATACACAAAGCGTACAGAAAAAATATTGTTTTATTGCTTAAACGTCTTACGTCTAAAGATGTATGTGCTGGTAGCGATAAAAATATTATATACCTATTGTATAGAAGTATATTAATTTATCCGGCAAGATCCGTGTTTGACACTTTTAAATTCTGTCGATATACCTAAGAGGGGCCTGATTATTTTTTTAACAATTATATACACGGTTTGATTAATAGATAATCGCAAAATCTACATGTAGGTTTATATTATATTTGTTTTCATTATTTCTAAAACAAATATGTACATTTGTATAGAAGAAACTAAATATGTACCTACGATATTAAGAAAATAAATCATGTCTTTATTTTCTTTATTACAACGTGTCAGAGCCTTTTGTGAAATATAAAAGAAACTCTACAAAATCGTTTAAAGTTTCTATAGTACTGATTAAAGAAGTTCATTAAAATAATATTTTTAAATTTTAAGAAGAAAAATTCAACGTGAATTGCTTAAAAATATTTCTTAAATAAATTTGGTAAACACGTACAACCGACTTTGTTGTTTTATCTTGGTTATTTTAATTAAAAAAGACCTTTTCGGCGATGTAATATAAAAATGCAGCTGACGCCTTGATTTTTATAGCCGTTATGAGTTGCGTATAACTTATATTTACGAGCTTTCATAAACAGAAAACTCCAATAACTTTATTTAATAAACTTTTAAAAATATTTATTGAACTATAAACATAATTTAAGTAAGTTTAATTCTATAGTAAAAATATCGGTGTTGGCTTTTGTAAGCGATGTACAAATAAACAAAATTGAGCTTCAAGCTCTCCAAATTTAAAAATTCAAATGTTTTGCATTTGTTTTATTGTCGCTAGGATGTACTAAATCCCTTAAATTCAAATCATCGTTAAGGATTACAAGTTTAAATCGCTTCACTGTGTATGGGCATGAGCGTACTTATGCGACGGCGGGCGTTTGGGTGTGTGAGTGAACCACCATTAGTGTGTACATCATTTACAAGCCCAAAAATGTTACTTTCCCGCTTCCTCCTGCGGGCCTCTTGTAAGCGGGACACTAGTGAGCGTCGCCGCGTAGTTATAGCTTCGCGCTCATGTGTGGGTGCACGGTCCGGGAACGCGTAGCCCCCGCCAGTAGCGAGCCGACCGTAGCGGCACTACGACGCGGCTACGGCGTAGCTTCCCATGTGTAACCTACCCACATTATCGGACAATAGGACCGGCGACGAATCGTGCCGTTTTGTTATTTTTTGTTTGATGTGAATAAAAGCCTTGTGACTCGTAAAAGCGGAGACAGTATGGTAAGAGAGGACGTCCTTTGTCCTCCAGAGGGGACGTTACTTTGCGTTTATGTAATTTTTGAAAGATAATTTATCAATGACATAAACCTTAGTTTACATATTGGAACTGTTCGCAGTCAGTATGACAGGCTGAATGAGATAGAGTTTAATTAATAGTTTTGTGTTTACTAAAGGATATTTGAGGAATTCCGCCGTACAATCTGTTTAACGTGCGTTGCTTTGTGTTAGTGGAACGTAATTAATATCGAACAATTGAGTAGCAAGTGCTTTCATGGAGTTCCTGTACTCGTGATATTGTAAGGTAAATAGTTTAGTAATTACTTGTATGTATTTATAATGTTTCGTTGCATTAATTTTTGAAGATATGAATTATAATCGTGATATTTTTTAATTATCATTTTTATACATTTATACACTACTAAGTCTTAGTTGTTTTATTTTACCTATTCGTTTTACTCGCTATATAATATTATTTACATAATTATACATGTTTCTTTTGGAATAAATATTTTAAAAATAGTAGTAGGTATAATATAATATTGATGAATATCGTAGTTAAAATTAACATAGTTTTTATGATCACATCTGTTTTAACATTAATGGGTAACTCATTGAACGAGCTAATGCTTTGGTAAGTCGGTTCATATCATTATCATGCGTGTACATGTAATTCATTTAATTTCACTTTAATTAGAAAATGAAACACAATTACGTATGTAACTTAGTGTAAAACCTGACATATTATAATTTATTCCTCAAGACTTAATTTTAGGAGGGACTTCTATACTATAAATTAGCTACCTTGAATTGCAAGCGTTTATGATTTTTTTATTTTATACTGGAAAAGAAATATAAGAAAAAATACGTAAGTATTTCGAATTTGCAATAATTTACAACGAATATGGATTGTAACCCTATAGTACCTTACTACTACACGATGAAAATTTTAGCAAAATGTATTTTTAATATAATTTAATACGATTCCATGATACGTTAAGCGAATTCTGCAATTCCCGTTTATATCATAATCTAGCGCGGTTTTTGAGCCAATCGGTGTATAGTTAAGCCAACCAGCCAGCACAACAAGAACAACCTTAAAACTGGGGTTCCTGCATAGTCACATCGTAGGTTTATCCTTTAAAAAGTACACTAATTATAGATGAGTAATATATATACCTATATCTATTATTATAGACCTATATATTGTGGTATGATTTTGGTAGTATCATAGTAGTTTGACGACCAACGAGGCGGAGTGGTTACAATACCGGTATGACGCGCAATGGGTCCCAGGTTCGGTTCCCGGCCAGACAGGTATCCGAATGATGAGTTTAGATTCATGTTCTGGGTCTGGGTGTTTGTGTATTCGTCTTGTGTGTGTCCATGGTACCCACGACATAGGAGAAAATCCTAGTGTGGGGCTATGAGTACAGAAAGGGACAGTGATACTGATTTGAAGTATTTCAACTTTGAAGTACACTTAAATCAGAGTACACAGGCTACTCAACATAGTTATTACCAGTTCTTTTTCATTTTATTACCAGTTCTTATTTTTAACGATGCCAGACACTAGAAATCTACTAGCTCCCACATTTATAAGAACAGACAGGTAACTGAATATTCATTCCTGCAGCTCTGTAAATTGAAAAAATATCGGTAGTTAGGAAACCAAAAATCGTTTTTAAATTCTGTCTTTCAGCGTAATAGCAATTACCTGTTGATGGAACTAGAACCAACCACTTAACTAGCCCTCTAAACCACGGAAATTCCAATGAAAGCCACTAGTGGTCATCTATTCGAGGACCGGTAATATTCGGTGTTGGTTTACCCAACACACCGTACACATAATTTAATGACTATACCTACTTTAACTTAGGTATAGTCATTAAGGTGTATATGCGGTATGTTGGATAAAAAATATTTTTTGCAATTTAAGTCTCATTTAAGTCATCCCATTATTGTCCCACTGCTGGGCACGGGTTTTCTCTCAGTATAAGAGTTTTAGGTCATAGTCCACCGTGATGGCCTAGTGCGAATTGGAGGACAACAATTTAAGTACCAAAATTATAATATTGAGTTTAATTTCGGCTGAAATCTTCGTAGTACTTATAAATTACGAAATATTTTTTGATGATATTTGTAAAAGGTGTCTAAAGTTTTGATTATGACTGTTACCTGGCTTTTAAAAAACTATACGTATTAATAATATGCTTAACCGGTAACAAACCAACACACCTATTTCTGTTACGAATCAATTTTTCGATTTAAGTGGAAGAGTTTCGATGCCGGCTCTGTCATTTATGAGAAGATAGACTTAGTCCTTAGGACTGTCATCACATATATGACTGGCTTCAACTTGCACCCTAGTTTTGTACGGACGTCATTACAAATGTCCATAAGCCTCAGTGATCATTTACCTCTAGGTGGACCGCAAGCTTCTTTGTCACTTCCATCTTACAAATGCTTATATTCAGCTTTTCCTTCAATATTTCAGCGTTGATAATTAATTTCTAACACGCGCATAATTTTAAGAAAATCAGAGATGCGTGCCTGGGATTCGAATCTCGGGCCTCCCGATTGAGAGAGCAAGTTTCAAACATTAGACTATAACTGCTCTCGTCCCTGCAGTTCCTGGATCAGAATAGGACTACGGCATCCTTTGCCTTTGGCTTCCGGGTGGCTAGACTAGGAGCTCGAACACTTCGGTCAGGCGGTCCCGGGAAGGACGGTGGTATGTGTGGTCGCATACTGTTGTAAATACTAGACAGAGCGGTGGGCCCAGCCGCCGGAACATGATGGGGCAACGCGCTAAGAAGATTCCAGTTGCGTTCCTTTGGAGATCTCGGAGTCCTCTTTATACCACCGAGGACGGCCACCTTGGGGGTGTTTGGTGCGGTGGTGGTAATAATCCCACATAACCCTGCGTCGCTCCCACGGCGTCCCTTTTGAAGGTTTCCCCCTCGAGAACAAAAAAAAGCTATCGCTGCTTTGTTGCTTCTATTTTAATTGAAATATAAAACGTTTAGATAAGATACAACGATAGTCTAAAATTTTAATAGAATTTAATTGGTACGCACTAAAGAATTGCTGATTGCACTCGTAGCATAAATTCTACACATATTTTTTTATAAGTCTTTATTTAATTTGCCTTGTCTTGCCTGGAGCAGTAAATCTATTGGTTGAAACTCACTCTCTTAATCGAGAGGTGTTGAAATATCAATATGCACATCTGATTCTTCTAAAAATAGTGACGTGCGTGTTAGAATTTAATTATGTTTTACGGCAAAGGAAGAACATTGACAGGAAGAAATCTGCATACCTGTAAATACTAAAAAACAAAGAAACAAATTTTTGAAAGAGGCGTGAATTCGCACTAGCCCAGCGCGATGGATAATGGCTTCTGAGAAGTCTGAAACAGATAGGATTTTAAGCCACATTTGAGAACGAGTCTTCACCCGTGCCCAACAGTGGGATAGTAATGGTTTAATGACACTTAAGTCGCCTTGTTAGTATGTTACAATATGTGATAAGGTGCAACTGAACTTTAAACCAGTTAAACTTAACCGATTAAGCTAAAATTGAATACATATTTGGTTTGGACGAAATTACATTATTAGCTCAGTACCTTGTTTTATTTTTGTTGTCGAGGAGGAAACCTTCAAAAGATGCCTTACGCCGTGGGAGCGACGCACGGTTATGTGGGATTGTTACCGCACCAAAACCGCCCCGGTGGCCGACCTCGGCATTACAGAGAGGAGTCCGGGATCTCCAAAGGAACGCAACCGGAATCCTCTGAGTGCGTTGCCTCATCGGGCTCCTCCCAGGTGGGCGGCTGCGCCCACCACTCCGTCTGGTCTTTACGACGATAAGGGACCTCGAGTACCGCCGTCCTTCCCGGGATCGCCTGGCTGGCTTAGTATCTAGTATCGTAGTATATTCTAAATCCAAATGGCGGACGCCCTGAGATAGCAGACCTATTAGGTTTTTAAAATCACCATGATATGGGTATGGTAAATGAATGGTAATTCTAAGATAGCCTTAATAAATTTTAAAGTTGGTTAAACAAATACGAATAAAACCTTATAGATACCAAGATATAAATAAAGTATTATATGTCTGTTATTGAAAAACTTGTAAACAAAATTTATTGTAATAAGGCTAAAAATCACAAATACCTTTACGTAATATGAGGACGCCATATTGTGCGTCAGTAGTTTCAAAGTGATTTCTTTTTTACTCTAATAAATCGAATTCCACAAAATAAAAACTATTAAAACTTTGTTAAAATTATTGTTCTATAACAAAGAACCACTAACTTTGAAATAGGTTAAAAGAGAAATTTCAGAAACTAATGGAACTGTATTTGAAATTAATATTTTTGTTCGATAAAACATTTTACGAGAGTGGAAACTATTTTACAAAAGAAATATCATAAAATCCAATTAGCAAATGGGATGCAAAAACTTAAAAACTAATTAAACTTTTATGTATTGATTGAAGTTATAATATATCTTAATGAAATGAAATGAAATGAAATGAAATGAAATGAAATGAAATGAAATGAAATGAAATGAAATGAAATGAAATGAAATGAAATGAAATGAAATGAAATGAAATGAAATGAAATGAAATGAAATGAAATGAAATGAAATGTCTTTATTTTGTATAGGCCTACGGGGGCACTTACAAATTGTCAGTTACATTTTTTTCTTACACTACCACCGGATCGGAATACGACCTCAACTGAGAAGATCCGGCAAGAAACTCAGCGGGTTTGTCTTTTTTTTTTATTTATATTCATTTTTCTTAAGTTTTTTTGTTTCTTTGTAGGTATTTTCTTGATTGTCCCTGTAGTACCGGGACCAGAATAGGGCTACGGTATGATTTTTAAGAGTGGTAGCTCGAACCATTTAGCCATCGACCCGGGATGTACGACGGCTTGTGTGGCCGCTTGCCGTCCTAAATACCAGGAAGTACGGTGAGTACAAATGCTGACTGGGGAAGAGCCCGATTGAGGCATCGCGCTCGGAGGACTCCGCTTGTGTTCCGTTGCAGATCCCAGAGTCCTCCACACAGCGCAGAGGGCGACCACCGGGGGGTTTTGATGACGTAAAAATCCCACATGCATTGCTCCCACGGCATCGGGTACCTTTTGAAGGTTTTCTCCTTGGTAACAAAAAGATACCTCTAATATATTCTCTAGATTGGGTTGATGTTAGATCATAGGACCGAGATTTGATATGTCTACGACTTAAACTTCCTGACAATATACTAATATATTAAGCATTTTTGTTAAAGCAAGTTAGCTTGGCTCAACGGTTCGAACTCCCACTCTCGCCGCCCGCAAGCCCCTCTTAGTCGCCTCTTACGACAGGCAGGGGATACCGTAGTCCTATACTGGTCCCGGAACTACAGAGGCATCGACACTGGACATATAGAAATGTTATTTGCAGATTTTTGTGTAAATAATGATAATGAAGTAGGTATTATTTCTGATAAAGAGTATATATTAGGGAAAATATGTAGGGTAAGTTAACTTATATGTTTGTGATCTAGATCTTCGTAACCTAATTCCTATCTTCTAGAGGACATACGAGTATTTATACGTAAATAAATAGGATTTTTAACGGTATTTTTGTATAAATAGTCATAGACATACATATTGACTGTAGATCTAAATTGGAACGCTTCAGGTTAATAATTTCAAATGCTGCTTTACTACACCTTTTAAATCAGAATATGGCAAAGGATTTATTGTTAAACGACATGTTTTATATAACTAAGTAAGTATTCTAAACTACTCCTATTTTGAACAGTGTAACGGACGGGTGAATCGAATAAAACATTAAGTTATTTTTTAGGCCATTTTTTTAAATAAAACCTTTCGAAAACACTTGTCTTCCAGGTGGTAGAACCAGTTCGATTAGGGAGATACCACCGCCACACTTTGGGACATACCGCCACACTTTTTTCTAGCGTTAAAGAATTTTTGCGTTGTCATGGAAGGGTGCGGTTGCCGCACAGTTTTACATGAAGCGACCATCTTAGTCCTCGGGAGTGACAACGCATCTGTGATTGACTTAAGAAAGAATCCATCTTCTATATGAAGTTGCTTACAGATGTTCATAAGCGACAGTGGCCACTAAAGACCAGGTGGAATGCATGCACGTTTGCTACTACAATCAGTTAAAAATATGTCGTGAAATAAAAAAAATGAAATAATAAAAAAAACATTTAATCTATGCTTAAATGTCTCATTAAAATGCACTATGACTCTTTCCTAATCTCTTTTTTAGGTAATATTTTCAATTTTTAATTAAGTTATGTAGCAAAAACCTTAAGATATATTTTCACTAGAATAAGTTTCTAATATGATATACGTAACAAACATAATAGAGGACGGAAGGTCAATTCGTCGAAAGTTCTAGCTCAGAACCTTCTATCAATTGCGGCTAAAAAGGTTTATTGAAGCGTATAACACATCACTTTGTGATTGGTCTGATGTACGGGAATATAGGACGGAAATGTCACCACTCATACAATGTGAGAATATAGACGGAACGTGTTTTACGACTATATGTTTGTCCATTATGTGTGTCAGGAGGGACGTACGGTCTTTTTGCTTCGCTCTACTTATGAATTTAATACAACTTTGCGCAAAAAGGTTACAGGCACAAGGCCGGCACTTGGACGCTTTGTTTTGTTCACACCTTTACGGTTATGTACAAGGGAAGAAGTTTGTGTATTTATTATTGTTCTCATAAGATAATATCGTCTGTTTCCATTTGATTTGTAAGGATTGTAGGGATTGCAATCCGGCCTCATATTCAATCCGGCCGGATCCGGCCGTTTTTTTCTCAATCCGGATTAATCGAATGGATAAAACAGTGTAAAAAAAGGATCGATTTCTAACGGTAATTATTTTTGTAATATGAAATCTTTGTCAAAATATACCATCACCGGATCCGGTGGGGGTCCGGATCCGGTGGTGAATTGGTACCGGGTCCGGATTGTGTAAATTTGTGCCGGATCCGCCGGATTACCGGATCTGGTTTTACGGATTGCAATCCCTATTTGTAACAGATTTTTTAGATGTTTGGATAAAATGGAACGGATTTTAATACGACTGTTTTAACGATGGGCATCTTACGAATGTCTATTACATTTAGGATATAGGTACGTTACTTTACGTGATTGTGTGGCAGACTTTAAACCGATCTTGAAGTTGATTGTTGCGTCTTTTTTAGGGCTTCCATGTTTCACATTTAATTTTATAACTGCCATCAATACAATCTGACTGTATACTTATTCACTACTTTCCTAAAAAATCTAAAGTGCAGAAATACACGGAATATGTGGGTACCCATGACACGGGAAAAATCCTGATTTACGACTGTAAAGTGTTACTATTAGTTTCAAATATTCATCAATATAATATTCATAGGTTAACAATATCAGGAGGGAATTTAATCATGAATATTTAATTATCCAATTACCATGTATACTAATCTACTCTTGAACTTAAGGACTACTTGCTTCGCAAATTACCGCAGAGTTCTCAATTTTAATATTCAGAATCCGTTTCTAAAATTCTGAATATTTACATCATATTTTAATTAATTTTTCACCCTACAAGTTAAGCAGCCGGCTGTAGGTGCTTCAATCATCGATTTCTCAGGATATTCGCTTCAGTGGGTCAAGAATCTGATCTCTATGTTAAGGTACCAGACATTTATCGATCTAATAACTCTTGACTCACACGAAAGAGAATTTTGATGTTAGAATTAAAACATTGGTAATCTGGAAATTAGTAGTATATTAGATTATGAATAGAGAAATAGCAAAAATGTATGCAGTCCACCTCGTATTAAGTGGCTAGTGTCGTCCATGGCTATCTGCAATCAATTCCAGAGAAGCCAGAGTAGATTCCAGAGTAAATGTTGACATTTTTTTCTAAAAATGAAGTAGCGAACGAGCTCGCAGTCCACCGGAAGGTAAGTAGTCGTACATTGTAAACTGTTATGTAAATCAATACCTATAAACATAACCTTTTCAAAATGATTATTATTGCTTAATCATTCAGGCATTACAACGTATTCTGTAAATATATTTAAGGAGCAAGACCAGAAGATTTAGGGAGAAAAATAAATAAAACAGAATGGAGAAAAGAAAAAAAACTAGACATGTAAATATATTTGTAACAAATATGCTATTTAATTAAAACCCGTTTTCAATAATTATGCTTCCTTAGACTGGAATTTCATAACTTGCAGCAGTAATAATCTTAATTTAATACTACAATTTTACAACATTGTAAAAAATAAGCATCTAATATGTTGCTTTCCTTTTATAATAGATATACTATTATTAGAAACTCAGATTTATTGGGTATGTAACTGTAGAACTTATTCGGAGCGCTGACTTAGTAGGTCAACAATAGTATATAGATAGTTTACTACATAACACTATGTAACAGAATTCCTGAAGTTGACAAGTTATTCGGCATGTTAAGCTGCGAATAAACCGGAGCGTTTCTCCGTAATGGTAAATGAAATTTTACGGTGCTACTAAACTCTTGCGTTTCTGAAAACAGTCGAGCGGAGAATATTATTGTATTTCGAAATTATTCTGTAAGCATTTGTATATATTTTTTTAGTTTCTTGTACTTATTTAACTTTAATGTGTGCCAATAGTTGTGAACTTTAATATAAAAACGTTTATGCTTAAAGGAAGAAGACAAGTAAATATCGTTGTATCGTTACAAACAGTAAATTTTACAATAATGGCTGTTTGCCATTTTTTAAGAGAATGTAAAGTGTCTTGCTATTTATAAACAAAACAAACAAAATAATGTCCCTAGTTTGAAATTCAAAACTATTAGCCAGATTAAACCCAAGGAAAAAAAATTGAAACTTTTACAAAAGTTTTTTTCAAAATTAATTTAAAATAGGGTTTGTTCGTAAAATTCTCCGGTATAATATTTTGCAGATTTAAGTTATATCTACAAGAAACTATTCTAGATTATAACGACATTTTCAAACACCTTTCCCAATTCTGTTCCATTGATTACAAGTGAACGCCCTAGTTTGTTTCCAACATTAAGACAGAAAGCAAGCCCCAAATAGAAGCATAAAGTGTCGGGCTTCAGTTCATCTTGACTACAATAGTCAAGAGGCAACAGCTGGAAATGCCACAATTTGAAATATTAATCCGGGGAGCAAGAAATAAGCACTGTTCACTTTGTTAAGGTAAACAACGCAAAACAAGGAGATCTATTTGCTTTGTTTAATACAGAAGACGGATGTTTGTAAGTCTTATCAACGGTGTTATATACATTAAAATATTAGCGCTGCCGCCGTGATCAGTGATTTGCAACCCCTTCTAGAAGTTTCTAATTTTGCAACTACTTCTGAGTGGATCCAGTCTAGAAAAGCCAACCGTTGACCATTTTTGGTTCTCTTTTGTAAAACATGTTAAGATTTTTTCGACATTCGAGTATCTGAGACGTTTAGCTCAATACTTTTTGATAAGTATTTTTTTAGCATTAGGTAAGCGTGGCTGCAAAAGTTTTAGCATTGATTTATCCAGAAATACCTTTAAGATACCTTTTTTTTTTCGAGGGGGAAACCAAAGGTATCCGACGCCGTGGGAGCGACGCGGGATTATGTGGGATTTTTACCGCACTAAACCTCCCCAGTGGCCGTCCTCGGCGCTGAAAAGGAGGACTCCGGGATCTCGAAACGACTTCAACCGGAATTCTCCGAGCGCGCTGCCCCATCGGGCTCCTCCCAGATGGCTGGCTGGGCCCACCGCTCCGTCTAATTTTTACGACGTTATGCGACCACACATACCGCCGTCCTTCCCGGGATTGCCTGACCGAACGGTTCGAGCTCCCACTCTAGCCGTCTGCAACCCCGGAAGCCCCTTTTAGTCGCCTCTTACGACAGGCAGGGGATACCGTAGCCCTATTCTGACCCCGAGGCTACAGGGACGACCTTTAAGATACCTATAAGTTTTATACACGTAACCTTTAATAATTTGGATAATAAAAGATATAAGGGCCACGTCGTTCATTTGTTCATAAATGAACAACTTCTGTGCGACCACGTTTTTTAAAATTTAAACAGCTTTCATAAGGTAACGTTACATGAAAAGACATTATTTAATTTGTAGTTTAATTTATGTGTCATTCTTCACGGTAAAGGATATTATTATAATTTTGATAGATTTTATATATTTTTTACCCCTAAAGGGCCAAATATTTTGTTTATTTTATATCATAATCTGTGCGTACAAAGTTTTGGAAAAAATGTTATTTCAAAGTTATTTATACATCTTGAGAACTAAAATAAGCACTTTAGTAGCAATGCGCCCTTTATTCGATCTGACATAGAATAATTTAATATAACTCTTGGGTGCCATATACCTCATATTTAGGTGTTGAATTTCAAATTCTAATTAAAGTAATGGATCTGGTTGATTCGGATAATAAATTTACTGTATGTAAATTCTTGAAATAATAAATGAGTTCTATTGTAGGATTGGCTTGTTTTATGTTGTTATCATTTATTGTAAACCTTTAGAGTCTCGTTTATTTCTATTGAAATTTCAATTTTATGGCGTTATTAGTATGCAAATGTACTGATATGTAGATCAAAAGTCCGAGTTGCGTTTAAAATTTTCTAATGTATACGTATGTTTGTTTTCTACGTAAAAAATAATTTAATTTATACTTTACATTTTTTACCTGTTACAACAAACAAAGTAACCACTTTTTGTAGTTTGTTTTTTTATCTGACTGAAGTAGCAAACAAGCATAAACCTGATGGGCACTACCGCCTATGGACATCTGTAATCAACTTTATACAGAACATGGGTTCTATCTGAAGTCAATCACAGATGCGTTGCTACTTCCAATGACTATCATGGTCGCCTCGTGTGATAGTGTGCCGGCAACCACACCCTTCTATCGAAACGCTAGAAATAGGTGTGGCGTTGGTACTTCCCCGGTCGAACTACACTGGTTCACCTTGGAAATTGGAAATTGAATGCACTTTGACTTAGCATAACACACTTAAAACAAACAAAAATGTACACCTACACATTATACTTGTACACACATGACATACTGTTCTCCAAACAATGACAAATTCCGACACATTCATGGAACAATTTTTCTTGCGTGACATTTTTTTGATTTTATTCAGCTACGACGATGTCGCTACCACATATTTCATTCGACCAACCCCATTGAGTGTGAAAGATTAATCATACGAAAAGTGAACAATTACGAGCTTCCCCTATGCACGCGCCACGGATTATAATCACTGGCCCGTGTTATTATGGGGACATTTTTAACACGTTTTGCTTACGAATTTTAATAATAGTTGTCGCTTGGAAGTTTAATTACAGTGTGTTTTTCGACGCTTTCGTAACATGTAGTTCATATACGTATTATAATGTTGAGTAACATGTATAGTATGTTAGTTATTATGTTAGTCAGTATAGTCATTACCTTCAGTCGTATGTATCTATCACGCTATCTATCGTGCAACGGAATCTTTGAACGTGATTTTGACCGACTTTGAATTATCGGATTAATTAACTTGGCAATTAATTAACTCAAGGACCAATGGCATTGTATTAATATGAAAAAATCATCCCGACTTTTTTTTTAACAATAAATCGAATTTAAAAGTTATTTCGGCCAACGGCTTAAAATAACTAAAAAAATCAAGTTTTCAAAGCATGTCAAATTAAAAAATAATTCTTGAAACCACTTGAAAACAATAATGAACAAAAAAATACTAATATTTTTTGAAAAAGTTGTGAGGCGTAAAGTATAATATAGTTTCAATTGCTTGGTATACAAAAAATATGGCACAAAGTACAAAAACGATAACAAAATGGTCACTATGCTGGTTGGGTATATAGAGGGGCCCGGGTTCACTCCCTGGTTAGGCAGAAATATTAAGTTCTATCGTAGGACTAGAAGTATGTATATGAAGAGTTATTTTATTATGACTGTTTTTTGTTCGAAAGTATTTATATAAAAAGTTACGTTGCTAACATTATCCGTTTTATAAATAAAATGAATGAGTATCCAACTTTCATTACCATTAAAAAAACATGATTGTAATTATATTAAAAATTTATGGATATAAATAAAAAAAGACAAACCCGCTGAGTTTCTTGCCGGAACTTCTCAGTTGAGGTTGTATTCCGATCCGGTGGTAGTGTAAGAAAAAAAATGTAACTGACAATTTGTAAGTGCCCCCGTAGGCTTATACAAAATAAAGACATTTCATTTCATATACTATATTATTTTACCTAACATCTCGTTTTCCCTCAGGGAGGGTTAAACCGCATTAGGGCTTCCTGTTTCACCGCGGATTGTTATGCAAATAAAATTAGTCAAACAATATCAAAAAATAATCTTTTTTTAACACATCGTTACAAACTCGAGCCATTTGCCATAATCGCATATCTATATGCAAATCTCGATGGACGGTCCGTTCGGTTTAATTGCGTTACGGATGGGTATAGGGTATAGGGAACGCTGTGAAAGAAATATCTTTATTAATAAACATTTCGTTTCAAAAGAATTAAACAAATATTTTTTAAATACTTTCCACGGTTTTGTATAGATATGAGGTATGAATAATGAAATGGATGAAAAGAGAAAAAGTGTATAATAAATTATTATACTTTCAAAAAATAATGTACCCTTATCAGCCATACATACCTTTGTTGCAATATAACATATCATATACTTGTAAATTAAAATAAAAAATATATGTTACAAAATTATGAAATAAAATATATCTACACTGCTTTGATTTTTAAATCAATCAATGAATCATTCAATGAAGCTCTTTTGTACTGCAAAAATCTCAGAAATAAGTAGGTATTGTCTTCATATCATCTTTTATTATCGCTACTATTTATTTCACTACTTTATGTATATTACCAAATAAATTGACGAACATTCTTAATATGTACACCAACATAAAATGTTAAATAGACATTTGACCACTCAAGTAGCGAAGCGGTGACTATACGGGCCTGATGTGCACTGGATTCTGGGTTCGCTTCCCGGCCAGACAAGTATATAAACGATAAGTTTAGACATCTGTTCTAGGTTTGGGTGTTCGTGTATTCATTTATTTGTATCCATGGCTCCCATGAAACAGGAGAAAATCATAATATAGAGTTGTAAAGTGTAGATTATCACTACATAGTATACAAAAGTCGCTTCACGCTCTCTGTAGGGAAAGAGAGATGTATGCTTAGATCTTTAAAACTACGCTACGGATTTTAATTGAGTGTTATAATTGATTCAAAAGGAAGGTTGTTATGTATAATACTGGTATGATATAGTAGAGAAACACTGATAATTTTACATTTTTTAACTGTTAGGCGGAACGAAGTTCGCCGGGTCAACTAGTTAACAGATAAATTAAAAATACATAATGTACAGCAAATCCAAATCATCATCATCAGCTTGTAATGTATTTCTGATGACAAAAGAAAAGGTTTAAAAGTACCTTCGGATCATTTCACGGCGGTACATTTTGCCAGGGGACATATCTGAAGGCGATTCGCATAAAATTCCTCGTCCAATATAAAAATTCATAAGGGTATCCTACCTTTTAGATGGACCTTTAAAATGTTCTCCAAATATCTGTACCTATCTACGTATAAAAAATATGAATACCGATAACGTGTATTGTACCTTTTTTGACGCGATAAAAATATTTGATATAAATACGTAAGCACACATACACAACCAAATTCATTAACACATATAATATTATGTGTGTAATGAATGTTAATAAATAAAACCGTGTGAAAATTACTTTGGGGGCTGTCCATTAATCACGTGAGGCTCAAAAGGGGGGGGAGGGGTCCATAAAAAAATCACGAAATATCACAAGGGGGGAGGGGGGTAAAGTAATAAATCACGTGTACTTACTTTTCGGCAAGCGCGCCTGCCTTTTTCGTACCTGCAAAGAATCTATTTTTTTAGTTTTAAAAAAAATACTGGTACAAGTATCATCTAATTTTATTATAGAAAATTAAAGACTACTATAATAACGTTCAGAGGTAGAGTTATTAAATTCTATAATAAAATTAGGTGATACTTGCACCAGTATTTTTTTAAAAATAAAAAAATAGATTCTTTGCAGGTACGAAAAAATACACGTGATATAGGGGGGGGGGGAGGGCTAGTCTTAAACCTCACCACGTATCACTAAGGGGGAGGGGGGGTCAAAAAATGCCAAAAAAAACATCACGTGATTAATGGATAGCCCCTTGTATATATGTACAATGTAATTTTCACAGAAACATGCCAAAAAGCACACAACGCTGACTACAACATTTGCAATTGACTATTGTAACTAACTTCTACTAACGTCTAAAACACGATTTTTAATTACGAGCGATTTGCGATTGAGATCGAACCGTTCTGTCAGGCGATCCCGGACAGGACGACGGTATGTGTTGTGATATACCGTCGAAAAGACTAGATGGAGCGGTGGTCTCAGCCGCGGGAGGAGCCCGATGAGGCAACACGTTTAGAGTACTCCGGTTGCGTTTCTTTGGAGATCCCGAAATTCTCTTTGTAGCTCCAAGGACAGCCACCGGGGGGTTTTATTGCTGTAAAAATCCCATATATCCCTGCGTCGCTCTTATGGCGTCGGGTACCTTCTTAAGGCTTTCCCTTCGAGACCAAAAACAAACAAAATTGTACTACAAGTTTGCGTATTTTCCAAAAGATATAACCAAAATAGTGTCCTCAGGAATTCAATTTCCCCTGTTCATGGTAGTGCAGATTCCCGACAACGATCCCATTCTCGCAGGCATGAAGCGTGTTTTACGATTACGATGTTGGATACCCCATTATTTTGTGCGGTCACCATAATTTTACAAGTGACTTAACAAATTGATAGCATAGTAATAAATTCACAAAAAAATCTACCCAACTACGTCAGTATAAGCGTGGTGTTTTTATGTGTGTCCATTTATTTGGGACTCACTACAGCCTAAACGGCTTAACGTATTGTTACATATAAAATAATATGTTTGAAACGACTCAGTTGTGAAATTCAATGAATTTGCATTAATTTTCAAGTGGTTTTGAATACATCCAATAAAGGTAATTAACTAAACTGCATTTAAACGGGTATTTTGAAAAATTCATGAGATATCTTTGACGTTATGTGTTTTCATGGTAATTTTAGTAATAGAACATTTTATTTCGTTTATTATATTAGTGTTTGTGTCCAATATATGGGAAAGTGAAATATGTGTTTTTAATTAATTTTATGTAGGTATGTTTACGCCTTATTTAACAAAAATTAGTTGAATCTCACAGCTTCGCCCGCGTTAAAAAAATCGATGTATCGATTGTCCCGTAGGAATGAGACATTTTACCACAGTAAAAAGTAGCCTATATGTCAATCCAGAGTCTCAGCTAACTTTCTATCAAATTTTATGAAAATCGCTCCAGCCGTTTAGACATGAAGAAGTAACAAACATACACCACTTACAAACTTTAGCCTTTATAATATTAGTATGATTATTGCATCCTGCTCTCTTTCTCTATGTAACCTATTTGTTCCACATTTCATACTCCTACATCCGCCGTAATTTTCTTAAAAACGGAGCCCAAGTTTTGTTACAAATAAGTTCAGTTAAATTTACGTACATGTAATTTAATACCACAGAAAATAAATGTTGTTTGTGTTCTAACTTGAAATAGCACGTTTGTATAAATCTGTCTACAATTTTAACGGTATAACCAATGGAAATCAATTACCCGTCTTTTGTACAATGCAGACAATGTACCGTTCTCGAATACGAAGCACGTTTTACTGTCACGTCATCGGCTACTTTCAACTGTATTGAATGCTTTTGTACAATTTTACTATCAATAAACACTACAATTTGTTTGGATATAAATTAATAACGCTTAAACTCCACTCAAATGATCCGAGTCTGTAGTTTATGAAAAAAATATTGTAAATATGGAAATAAATGAAAAATATTGTATTTATGCTTATAATGTTTTTTTATAGAATCTGAAACCTTCGAGATTTCAATTAATTGATAACTGCTGCGCAGGTCAAGTTTTTCCTTATAAAATCTAAGAAGCATGCAAACTACCTGACAAGTGGTCACTTTGGATATCTGTACCCATCAGTTACAGATGCCCGGCCTATAGTGGGGATATAATATTTAAGTCAGTTCAAGTATAGAACATAAATCCAAGATGGACCTCGTTGCTAGCCCAACACTGGTCCACTGTTGGGTTTAGATCTTCTCTCAGAATGCCATGGTTTGCATTTGGCCAGCGCGGTAGTCTTCACACACCTTCGAGAGGTTTTATTGAAGTACTTTCAGGTGTGTAGATCTTCATAAACCGCATCTCATGAGTACCCGTTAAATATTAAAATGTGTCAATACCGCGGTAATACTAGTCTAAAATCATAATATATACTTCTAATGATGTTTCCCAAAAAGCAGTGTTAGCAAAACAATGATAATTAAGTTCTAAAACGCACGTTATGATCCAAATCTAACAAATCCTATATCGGTGCAAAAGTTTAAAAAATAGAAAAACGTTTAGGCGTACTTACGTACACGAATAAAGCTCTGCATCTAAAATAGAAATAGAACTAACTGTTTGATCTCCGCCGAGCGGGTACAAGCAAAACTTTTTTATGTGAACCTTTAAAAATATAGTATCGATTTGTTCAGGACAGCGGGCGTTTCGAACACAGGCGGGAAATAGGCCGCGCTGCAAACAGAACATTTCAGTTGCTACATTTGTTGGGTACTTGGGTACCGTTTGGAATATATAAAGTAACTTTTGTAGCTCCACTCCGCTCGCGCTGTATGTATGAAGCATGGATTTAAATAAATGGCGCTGTATTTTTTTATTTTCTACGTTTATGAGTTAAATGTAGAGGTTGAAGTATATATTTCTTTTGTGTAATGAAAGTAATGCATCGGTTACATGTAAGCTAGTAGCTAGCGTCGTGTAACTTACCTAATATTAACTCTCTCGTCAACTCTTTATTGTCCCACTGCTGGGCATGGGTCTTCCATCAGAATGAGACAGTTATAGGCCATAATCCACCGCGCTGGCCAAGTGGAAATTGGTGGGCTTCACACACCTCCGAGAACTTTTTTTTAAAGAACTCTCGGGTGTGTTGGTTTCCTCACGATGTTTCCTTCACCAAAAAGCAGTGACAATTAATTAATAATACGCACATAATTTCAGAAAAATCAGTGGTGTGTACCTAGGTTTGAATCTCGGACCTCCCGATCAAGAGGACAAGTTTCAACCATTAAGCTATCACTGCTCTGCACCTAATATTAACACTGGCCACTATTGCTCATAAGTTTAAGTAATCAGGTAATCTTCTGTCGAACTATTACATTAAACTTCAAATAATAAATTTCGATAGGAGATGGGTAAAGAAAACTTTAGTTTCAAAACAAAATATTCAAAAAGTGGATTTTAATTTTAATACAACTGGTGGTAATATGTGTTTTAAGACGAGTGTGTTTAGTGTTAACTTCGCAGTCCGTGACGCTTATTTATCATCTGGTAAGAAATAAACAAAACGCTGTCAAAATAAATCTAATATTTTTCCTGTACAAATCCTTCTATTGTCTTCAACAAATTAATTTCACTTTTTAATTTAATGTCGGCACCATGTGTTGGTCACTTTTAGAAAGACCCTCCCGTATTTGGCTCGTAATTAAAATCTTGGGTAGATTTTACGACCACAACGACGGACAAAATGTGCTTTATACTGCGAATCTCAATAGGGCTTTCAAAGAAAAAATATCTATTTAACCTCATTCTTTTCAAACGCTTTTATTTCCCCCTTTATTTTAATGACTGTTTCACTTTCAGGCTCTCATTTTTAAATAAAATAACTGCTTAAATAAATAAAGAAACGGATTGACTTTTAGATAGTACTTTATCTGACTTTAAGTAATTAATGAAAATTCTTGAAATTAACAACCGATAAAAAATAGGCGCTGGATTATTATTTGCCGTGGTCACTGGCGTCCATGAACATCTGTAAGCAACTTCTTACAGAACATGGGATCTATCTGAAGTCAATCACAGATGGGTTGCTGCTCAAGAGGACTATGATGGTCGCCTCATAAAATGAATGAATGCTTGCTACTTCAGTTGGATAAAAAGGTGTGGTGGTATCTCCCCGTTCGAACCATTGTCGTTATACAAAATTACAGGTTAAAAAATATAAGCGTTATATTTTTTTCCATAACAATTTCCATGCATTTTGTATGAACGTGGGTAAATTGCACCGTGTCACTATGTTGGAGAAGTATGTAAATGGAATACGGCCTGTAATGTACGAGAGACTTTAAACAAACGACCAGTCACGAGAGGACTGACAGCTAGTCCTAAATGATTTGCAGAGCGAATCCGTGTAAATCCGTACTGCAAATTTTATGACAGCATACTCAAAGACTGGCCGACTTTGATGATTTAGAGGTAGTAAAATTTTTTTCAAAGGCATCTAAGCGATACTACGTTTTTGAGTAATAATAGCAGCGTAGTGATGCTGATTTTTTTATCTGGTTGAAGTTGCAAACGAGCAAGCAGTACACCTGACGGTAAGTGGTAACTGCCGCTCACATCTGTAATCAACTTCATACAGAACATGGGTTCTATCTGAAGTCAATCCCAGATGCGTTGCTCTTCCCGAGGACTATGATGGTCGCCTCATATAAAAGTGTGCCGGCAACCACACCCTTCCATCGAAAAGCAAGAAATGCTTCACGCAAAAATAAATCCCTAAATATAAATAAATATCCCGTGTAAATCCGTACTGCAAATTCTATGACAGCATCATCAAAGTCCTTCATTTAGAGGTAAAATCTTTTTCGAAAGCATCAAAGCCATACTACGTTTTTGACTAATATTAGTGTAGTACTGCTGGTGTATGATTTGAACGATTTGGTAACGGCGACATAGTTATCCAAGGCGTTTTAATTTAGTTCGACATATCTTTAACCCACTTTAGGTAAGATTCCCATTTTAGCTGGTGTTGATCTTCACTATCACATATTATAAGACAAAGTCGGTTTACGCTGTCTCTCCCTATGTATGCTTTGATCTTTAAAACTACGCTACGGATTTTAATACATTTTTTTTAATATATAGAATGATTCAAAAGGAAGGTTTTTGTGTATAATAAACTTGAGATACACTGATAATTTTAGATTTTTGACTTTCAGGTGGAACGACGTTCGCTGGGTCAGCTAGTAGATGTACATGACAGTGGCTACTTTCTATTAAATGGACTAAACGCTTTATAAACGCTTTCTACACTCATAGCAAAAAACTAGGATTTTCTTCCTTGTCGTGTCTACCATAGGTACACATAAAGGTGAATACACTAACACCCACACAAAGAACAACGATTTCAATTTATCATCCAGACACTTGTCTGACCGGAAATCGAACCCGGAACCCACTGTACGTCAGACTGGTATGGTAATCACTCCGCCACGTGGGCGTCAAAATGTATTCAAGTTCGCTTTTTTTTGTTACATAAATAAACAAATAACCAATATAGTCTCACTACTGGGCTAACTGAGGATAGGCTATTTATAAGGTTAAAGGATATAGCTTACTTGGCATATTATGACCTTACAAGCTTCCATTATGTTATAGCACTTCAATACTTTTGCTTTTGACAAATAAACATAACTCTGATTTATCGGTAAATATCTCGTAAGATTATGATTAACTTTAGTGTTTTCCCTCTTGTTTGTTTAGGATCGTTTAGTTCATAGCCAAGACGACACAAGCTTTCGTTAAATATTGTCTAAAAAACCTATTCTGATATCATCAATAAATTAATAAAAATTAAAAAAAAATAAAGATTAAAATAAAATAATAAGATGCGTTTGAATTTATTTTCAATGCATAAAATGATTTAAAATTATTTTTTTCTTTTTATAATTATGTAAATAATGAATACGTTCTTTGTTTACGGCATGTCATGTGAAAGTGTTTACTACTTTTTAGAGGTAGAATATTGCTACTCTTATGTTATGAACTTCGAAACGAAGAAACATTCTGTAGTGGCACAAATAGATTCTCTAAAGATTTCATTTCCTGATGTTCTACGGTAAATGTCGGCTATTTGCAGAAAGCGTTAAAATAGACAATAAACAGATAATAATAAACCAAATTTATACAGAATACCATAATCGAATCGAAAAATGGACAATGGTTCATGAACACCCGCCTGGCGCAGCGGTTACCATACCGGTCTGACACGCCGTGGGTCCCGGGTTCGATTCCCGGCCAGACAGGTGTCTGACTGATGAGTTTAGATTCTTGTTCTGGGTCTGGGTGTTTGTGTATTCGTCTTTGTGTGTGTTCATGGCACCCACGACACAGGAGAAAATCCTACTGTGGGGCTATGAGTGTAGAAAGCGTTTTTTTTTTATCATCATACATCGAACATTATTAGCCAAACCAATAAAATTAGTACCACAATAGTTCTTTGATCTATCAAAAACAGATAGCAAAGCCCAAAAAACAATTACAAATGCGTTGAAGCTTTGATCATGAATACAAATACTCACCAAATATGCCCGGGGCTGGCAATTATCGATCAACTGACCGCTCGAACCCTTCGAAAAATGAATAGCAACCCCCTTTGTAATCAAAACAGTAATCAAATGGCACGATGGGGAGAATGCGAGTTAAAACTTTATTTGAATTTTAAATACGACCATGAATACCAATTTTGGTAGTGAGCGTATTGATTTTTCACTTAACGGAACGCCAACTGAAAGGGATTATCTCGAATATTTTGTTCTCTATTCAAATTAGATTCTATTCAATAGTTTTAATAGAAGCATCCATCGCCATCTGTCAAGTAAAGTTATCTATGATGTGTATTTTATGGAGTGTTCTTTCTGTTGTATCGTGTTAATAAAGAGTTGGATTCAATAATTATAAAGGACTTATAAAGTAATTTCTCAGAAACTGATTACGTACAGCAGTAGCATCCTCCTTGGGTCGTTCACTCATTGCTGAGTATCGTGATGCCCCTCCTCAATCTTATGAGTTTCTGCCATTTCTGGCGGTCACCATCGCAATGTAATGCTCGGGTGATACTGGTATCTCGTCGTCAACCCATTACTGTCCCACTGCTGGGCATGGGTCTTCTCTCGAAATGAGAGAGTTTAGGCCATAGTCCACCGCGCTTGCCAAGTGCGAATTGGTGGACTTCACACACCTCCGAGAACTTTTTTTTTTTTTAAAGAACTCTCGGGTCTGTAGGTTACCTCACGATATTTTCCTTTACCGAAAAGCAGTGATAATTAATGTATAATACGCACATAAATCAGTGGTGCGTGCCTAGGTTTGAACCTCGGACCTCGCGATCGAGAGGGCAAGTTTTTAACCATTAGGCTATCACTGCTTACGGCTGCTGCTACTGGTATCTAGTTGTTCGGATACCTGATCCGACCATCTTTAGCGACAGCAGTAGCCTATGAGACATTAATATAAATAAGGATTTTTTTTTTACTTTTCAAATTAGGGCAATAACAAAAATATGTACATAAAATACAATTTTACGTTTATACAAATTATTTTAAGAGTGATTTCGGCCTAATTTAGTCTTAGTTCGATTACATTAATAATAAGTATAAGTTACGTTGATAATAGGCAAAAGTTAAGATGATCACGTACAGTTTTCTGACTTCTGGTTCTATTTCCAAACTCAAAAATTTGAACACATTTACACATGATGATTGTTTTATGACGTAAACACCAACTAAGCAAAGAAAAATAAATAAATTTTCACTTCATGACGGTTATGTAATTATAATAGTAGGTTTGTATTATAGTCAGAGCATACAAAGTACGTATACAAATGAAAATGCGTCAAATTCGGTTTACTGTACATTGAAAGGACGCCAGAATCTCTGTAATTCGTAATTATGCTTCAAAGAAATATATTCCACGCCAAATAACTAACGTTGAGTCACCGAACATACAAAAAGCGTCTTAATGGAAAATAATAACCGAGCCATATTACATTATGGCACTCAGAGGACTATCGAGGGACAGGAATCAGTGTACGTAATGTCTCCCGAACGGGTGCTTATTGTAAGGATACATGTGATATAGCAGAATGTTTCCATAAAACGACACTCTCTCGTATTGACATAGATAATGTACTCTTAAGCTGTGAGACGCTGCGAATCCGGTCTCCCGAGAGGTTTTCTAAAACAAAGACGTGAAGTACGGGGAGATTACGCGATATCCCGACTTATCAAAGACCGGGTGTGCTCTAGAAATATCTTAACTACGTTCAGGGAACCGCAGATAAATGTTTGAAGTTTAATAAAAGTTGAAAAATGTTTTTCTGTTTTCGTAAAAGTAATTTACTGGCGTACAGTATAGATGGAATTCGATTACAAAAGATAGTAAACGGAAATGTAACGATACACCCTATGCGAATTTTTGTACTATGTTTTACTAATGTTTTTTATCTTTGACAAAACTGAAGTATCAAAATATAGTTCAGTCGACGGTAAATAGTTATTACGGCCCATGGATTTCTGTAACCTACTCGATATCAATCGGACGTTCTACTTTAAGTTAATTATAGATACGTTGTCACTCATGAGTACTAAAATTGTCGGCTCATATTTATATCACCCGGCATCCATGCACTTCCAACAAAACGCATACCTTCTGATAGAACTCCTATCCTTCCGCCCGTGACATGGGCGGCAGTGACTACTAACTATGAATGAAATGAAATGTCTTTATTTCGCATAGGCCTACGGAGGCACTTACAAGTTGTCAGTTACATATATTTTGTTTTTACACTACCACCGAATCGGAAAACGACCTCATCTGAGAAGATCCGGCAAGAAAACTAGTGGGTTTGTCTTTTTCCTTTGTATATCCTTTTTTTGCCATATTGTTTTTACATTCGTTATAAAAGTTAACTCAGTTATTAAGTACCTTGCTTTAGTATCAGATATCGGAAAGACTGCGTTGTTTGCCTTGTACTCTCATACAAATGATTGTATTGTTATGTGGCAATTTGAAAGATTTCTAAACCGTTAAAACAATTTGTAAAATTTTATTTAACATAATTATGAATAATTAATACCGCCATCGCCATATTGTGTTGACTTGAAATAAACGCCTTAAGTAAAGGAGCTTTGACAAATTAATTTCTAGGCCAGAAATAAGCACACATAAACCTTTGAGTACAAGAGGACTGAATAAATCCTACGCTACGTTCATTATTGTTTAATTATCTTGTAAAATAACACTCGGTATCGATAAATCAATTGGATATATTGCTAAAATGAAAATATGACGACCCACGTGGCGGAGCAGTTACCATACCAGTCTGACGCGCAATGTGTCCCGGGTTCGATTCCCGGCCAGACAGGTATCCGAATGATGAGTTTAGATTCATCTTCTGGGTCTGGGTGTTTGTGAATCCGTCTTGTGTGTGTCCATGGCACCCACGAGACAGGAGAAAATCCTAATGTGGGGCTATGAGTGTAGAAAGCGTATAAGCGTGTGTATTTCTGTTTTTATTGTCCATTAATTTCTGTCTTGGTATTTGTCCTTTGGAATATCCATTTAAGATGCAAATTTTGAACTACCGCCCAATTATACATACAAGATGAGCTTAATGAAAACATTATATTTGCAAGGTGATAAAATAAAAATAGTTCGACCCGCGAGGGACCTAGGAATAGTTCCAGAACAAGTACCTAAAGAGCCCAAGCTATTTCTGGCATTTCAGTGGAATGATGTGGAAACCGGGTTCCTTTCATAAGGTTTCATATTTAGTTCGACCGGGGAAGTACCACCGCCACACCTATTTCCAGCGTGAAGCATTTCTTGCGTTTCGATGGGAGGGTGTGGTTGCCGGCAACCTTTTATATGAGGCGACCATCACAGTCCTCGGGAGTAGCAACGCATCTGTGATTGACTTCAGATAGATAATATGTTTTATATAAAGTTTTATATAAAGCATGTGTTTTATATAAAGTTTCCTATAGGCTTATAAAAGGCCAGTGTAATGAACACTCACCATCATGACTACATGCCCACTTGCTAACTCAATTCTACATATATAAAGAAAAAAGAATTTCTTTAAATATTAAGCAACAGATTTGTTTATTTTCCAAAACCCTAAGATATGATCTTATACATATATGCAAGCGCACTGTCTACCAATTCACATTTAACCACGTTGGACTGTGGCCTTAAACTCTCTCATTCTGAGAAAAGACGCGTGTGTAATGTACAATGATAGGTTGACGAGATATATATGTTACGGTAAATGTAAGTAATCGGTAATTATCTATAATTACCGGTTATTATAGATAATTACCAACGCACATGGTAATTGTAGTAAATTATCCACATTTACCGGTAATTATATAAAACTTCCGCGCTATCGTGGTAAATGTTGATTTAAGCTTTGAAATGGAATGCGAACGGCGCGGGAAATGGGCCGAAGGAATAAAATCTATTTAGTTTATGAAAAATGGAATCATCACTCAGGAATAAGCCGTAGCCTCTATGAGGCTATCCTGCTATAGAAGTAGGTCAATGCGTAAGAATTAAGGTACCAGACGTAGATCGAGCCAAAGCAGATGGCCGAAATATAATAGCCGTTGTAATTTCGATCGAGAATGAAAATATTTACAAACTTGGTACGAAATACGGCATTTTAAGCCAGTTGTACTCAAAAACGAATTATTTACTACATTTACCAAAAGAGTATGGTAATTTTATATAATTTCCGGTAAATGTGATTAATTCGAAAGTTTTTACAACCTTTACCACGACCACTGGTAATTATGCATAGTTCCCGGTAATTGTACATAATAACTGCACTATTCACATTTACCGTAACATATACATATACATCAAGTATATAATATAATCCAATAAAATATCCAATTATGTCTTTCCATCGTTTCCGAGCACAAGTGTTCAAAATCCTTACCCTTGCTTGTTTTGTTAATCCGACACCATGTGGCACTGTAAAAACAGCTGGTGACGTTACTCCCTTTAATCCAGGATACACAACCGCTTTAAATACCCTTCATTCATTTACATAAGTCCTGTTCTAACAAGACGGGTTGGTCTAATAAGACTTTGTAATGTTGAGTGGACATGGACGATTTGGGTATCGTGTATTTAAATTTAAATAGCCCTATGCTATTTGAGGTTTGAAGCGCAGACGTGACCATAACCTTTGTAACTTATTAATAATTATTTATATTATAAGTTTGTGAGAATTTATGTATGTGTGTTTGATTCTTTTATGCAAAAACTACACATTAATACAAGAAATAGTATTTCCATAGTAAACGTGAAGGTGGTAGAACCAGTGTTGTTCGACCGGGGAAGTACCACTGCCAAACTATTTTTTGCGTTAAATTGCGTTAAAAAGTCGCAAGCACACTTTCATATGAGGCAACCATCTTAGTCCTCGGGACTAGCAACGCATCGTGATTGAGTTCAGATAGAACCCATGTTCTATATATAGTTGTTTACAGATATCCTTTGGCGGCAGTGACCACTTACCATCAAGTGGGCTGCATGCTCGTTTGCTACTTCAAGTAGATAAAAAAGTGATCAAAGCGGGTGGAGCCGCGAAAATGAGCTCGTATAATATGAATAATGTTCAGTGCTCTTTTTTTTTGTTTTTTTTTTTCGTGGAAAACTTCAAAAGGTACCCGACGCCGTGGGAGCGACGCAGGGTTATGTGGGATTTTTACCGCACTAAAACCCCCCCGGTGGCCGTCCTCGGCGCCATGAAGAGGACTCCGGGACCTCCAAAGGACTGCAGCCGGAATCCTCTGAGCACGTTGCCCCATCAGGCTCCTCTCAGATGGGCGGCTGGGCCCACCGCTCCGTCTACTTTTTACGACGATATGCGACCACACATACCGCCGTCTTTCCCGGGATCGCCTGGCTGGACGGTTCAAGCTTCCACTCTAACCAACCGCAACTCCGGAAGCTCCTTTAAGTCGCCTCTTACGACTGGCAGGGGATACCGTAGCCCTATTCTGAACCCGGAACTACAGGGACAATGTTCAGTGCTCTTAGTATCAGTAATTAATTTTTCTGAAAATGATCATTTTTAAAGGTTTCGGCCACAATTTTTTAAAACGCTTTCTACACTCATAGCCCCACACTAGGATTTCCTCCCGTGTCCTGGGTACCATGGACACACACAATACGAATACAAAAACAGCCAGACCCAGCACATGAACCTAAACTCATCATTCAGATACCTGTCTGGCCGGGAATCGAACTCGGGACCCATTGCGCATAAGACCGGTATGGTAACTGTTTTACCGCGGGTCTTCAAATTCAATACATATTGCACGTTTACGTAACGTAAATTCATACGAAACGACTTTGAAAATCAGATAAACAGACTAGTAGTTAAACATTCAACTTCTAACGTCTGCAGTCCGGGATCCGATTCCCTGACAAGGATATTATCTATAAGAATTCATAAATCGCATATCGTGAGTACCCGTTAAGTATTATAATGTATCAATTTCGCGATAATACTAGTTTAAAATCATACCCTGACAAGGACATTTGTGAAACGTATAATTAAACGTATGTGTTCACTTAGATCATTTGTATAGCTCTATTACTTACATTTAGCAGTGTACTATGGATTAACCCTTTCCTACTCTAAGATCCCTTCCAGAATTCTCGCACCGAGTTAGGGACGGAAATGAGTTTTTGATGATGATGTAAATAAAGACATGAACAAAAAATCCCTAATGTTTATTTCTTTTTTTTGCTATTTTTCGCGTCTCAAAAACTACTAAAGCAATTTTCCCAAAATTTCCAAGGTTGAACTCAGCATGATCCCTTATAATCCAACATAATATCTTTCGTAGATTGGAACGTCTTGCTACAATATTTGTACTAAATTACTTGTAACTTGCTTCGCTACACTGATCCTCAGTTGAAAAGTTTTAAGCTCGGAATTATATCAATAAAGAAAGATATAGGTATGGGTGTTCGGAATATTGGAGATAAAAGTTTTACGTCCAATCTTGGAATTGAAACAAGTCTTGCTTGAGGCAACGAGAGAATTTGAGGAGCTTAATATTTATGTAGACCTATTTGTCATCAAAATGACCTCCATTTCGTCTTTCTCGATATCGTTGTTTACGATCGACTCACTTGAAGGCATTTTGATGGTATATTAAGTTAGATTTTATTTGTAATAAATTTCAATTTTATTTGCATGTATTAATAAATGGTCAATTAATCGGTAAATGAATAATACCAAGAAAGGATATCGTGTGTAGGCTTTATTTTTTTAGGTTCCACACATTAAAATACGATGAAGTAATCAATATTTTTATTCCTTTTTTATATTTGTTACATACTATTTGATTTTATCTTTATATAGCATATTCAAGGGTTTATAATGTTATATAATTTGAAACAGTGATACTGGTGAATGATGTACGCACCGGTAACTGGCATGCATACCAATATTTTCATCAAAGACGCTTGGCAGTTTTTTAAGTTACTGTCCAGTCGTTTGGTCGACGTTACTGGTGACCCGAGAGCTGGCACGCATTTTGCTCAACGAATTGGTATTGCCATTCAAAGAGGAAATGCTGCCAGCATCTTGGGAACCTTGCCTAGGGACTGCGATGGTGATAATTTTTTATGGTAGTGTTTTTGTTTTTCTTTTTTGTATATATGTACATTTTATAAATAGTTTTTTTTAAATTTTGTTAAATCTAATTAGATGAACCGTATTGTTAATTGTATTAAAAAATAAATAAATATCATATATTGTTTTCATCATATATATTACTTCTAGTAGCAAATAAGTATGCATTTACCTTATGGCAAGTGGACATTACTGTTCATGGGCATTTGTAATCTACTTTAAGTCTTATATTAGTTTGGTCACCCTAACTTAGATGCTTTCCAAACCCTGAGGGCTAGGTTGGAACGCTAAGGAAACATATGTCTCCCTGAACACATTCTTTTAATCAGAACACAGAAGCAGTTAAAAATGATGTAATTTGGTTTAAAAGTTGCATAAAGTTTACCAATTCGCATTTAACACTTCTGGCCTAGCCTTTCTTATTCCGAAGGGAGATATATTTCCGGTACAAAGTTTTGATATTGTGAATACAAAATTACATTATTGTTTATGTTTTAGCTTTAATTTGCCTAAAACATTTAATTATGTGAAGTTTACCATCCCGTGCTTGGACTTTTTTATAAAATTGAAGTAGCAAACATGCAAGTGATTGATAAGTGGTCACTGCCGTCCACGGACATCTGTAAGCAACTTCATATAATATAGACGTTCTACCTGAACACACGTGATGCTACTTTCAAAGTCTTACATATTACTTTCACATGAAAGCGAGCAGGTAACAGGGTTGCTAGACGCCAGTTTATCTTTAACTTTGTTAAATGGCTAAACCCCCACAGTGTTTTCTCCTCGCACAGTAAAGCAAGGCAAGGCAAGCTTTCGCATTCACTAGGCAACAAGACACTGCACCTCCTCTTCCTCTGCGGCCCCACCGCCAACGCATCTGACGGTGCGCCCACGTTCAGTCGCGGGAGACAGGGTGCACGGACAGGACACACCGAGACACCGCTTCTCCCGCGACCCCTCCTGGATGCAGAGGCCAGAAAACACCGGCTCAAGCAGCCCCCTCGGATGCATTTAGAGCGGGCCCAAGCCAAGCCCACACGGAGCCTCCCCTCCCTGGGATCCCTCTTGGCTTCATGGTGGTACACCAACGAGATTTTTTTTTATGTGTCTGTGAGTCACGAGGCCCTTTGTACCGCGAGGGTTACAGTCCCATTTTTTACTATGGAATCCCGCCTGGCAAAAAAATCGCTGGCAGGTAATCACATCCTCCTACGGAATTGAAAGAACTACTTCACGCTAGAAATAAGCATGGTGGCGCCACCACCTCAGTCAAGACATTCTTATTCTACCACTTGAACAAAATCCTGAGTCTACAAGTGAGATAATAATAAGTTGATGATAAATAATGAATGGAACAGAACAGCATTGAAGTGAATCGAAACGACCATTGAAACCGTTATGGTGTTCGATATATCAGTATGGGGCGTGAGAGAGCGATACAAAATGGCTACAATTGACTAAAAAGCGACATTACGCTACAAGTTCATCCAATAAATATTTCTAACTGCCGTTTCGTAAGGAAACAAATGCTCGAAAACACAATGATGGCCGCCGACAAGATACAATACTGCTCAGAGCAAGTGAAGCGTGTCCAACATATTCTGTTTTGTGGGGAAAATTGTGGCATTCATGTTTATCCCCGCGATGTGTTTCCTCCCAATGTTGTTTGTTTAGCAATGCTTATAATTTAGGGCACTAGTTTCTTTAATACGTTGGCATTTGTACTCTGTTAATTTGAAACTCAATGTATTTTTACGTTAGGATTTAATTTAAAGGTGGTAGAACCAGTGTAGTTCGACCGGGGAAGTACCACCGCCACACCTATTTCACACACATTTCTTGTGTTTCGATAGAAGGGTGTGGTTGCCGGCACACTTTCACGTGAGGCGAGTGATATGAGTTCATCATAGTCCTCAAAAGTACCAATGCGTCTGAAATTGATTTCAGATGGAACCCATGTTCTGTATGAAGTTGATTAAAGATGTCCATGGGCGGCAGTGACCACTTATCATCAGGTGAACTGCATGCTCGTTTGCTACTTCAGTCTGATTTAAAAAAAAAATCTACTATACTTTAAATATAAATAATACGCGCCTACCAAATTCCTAAGACCCCTTTTATGGGAGAAGCAAATAATAGAAACAGGTAGATGGGGATCGTTCGATATCGGCCACTTAATAGTAAGTCTTTGCACCGTATCACAAAGTGGGTTCTGGGTTTGCTCCCCGGCCAAACAAGTATTTGAATTATTTAATATATTTTTGTTTCAGGCCTGAGTGTTTGTGTATTCGTCTTTGTGTATGTCAATGATGTCTACGACACGCGAGAGAATCCTAAGTGAGGAGTCTTAAATGTACTCATATTAGTTTAGTAAGCGTCATACAATAAAAATGAGGTTAGACCGCCTAAAGTGTGTTGCATGCCCTTGCCTTCACACCAGAAAATTTAAGAAATTTTATTACAGAGTAAATCAAAAAAGGTTTAAATTGCCCCGAACAACATTAAACCTAGATTATCAATTCTTAATAAAGACATATTTTACCTATTCGCACTTGGCCAGAGTATAGGCTATGGGAAAGGTATAGAAACGATATTCTTGGTGCGCTAAAAGAAGAGACCAGGGAAACCCTTCAATTGACGAGCACTGATTGACCTCAAAAGCATTCACGTTACCCGTCAAGTGCAATTGGAGTGAACGAAGAAAAGGGACGTAGAAATGAGGTGAAAAGTCTTCAGGTTTTAATGTTTCATAAAAATTAAAAGATTTTCTTGTAAATTCAATTAACAAACAAATAACGCTAGAACGTTAACATAAGGATTTTCTTCTACTAGTCACCCGTCGCAACGGTCGAAATTCTACCGTAATTGAAATTAAATAAAAAAATCTAAACTTCATATTGTCCAAAAGAGCACCAATATTTCTCTAATTTAAATAAATCGTAATAATTTTCAAAATATTTTGAACGCACCCGTTTTCATAGTAAGACATTGAATGGTCTATTTCGTTTATTAAGTATGTGTTTGTGTCAAATGAAAGGTAGTGAGTGTAATGTGTTTTTATTTGATTTTATGTATGTTTTATGCATTATGTAAAAAAAAAATATTAGTATTGCACAATCTTTCTCTACATCAACTATAACCGTGCGTAGTTTCATACTCTTCCGGCTGCGGCAAGTATCTTAAAAACGAATCACAATTTTTTGCTTCACGTATTAATATATAGATCGATAGATGTAATGTTCCATGAGCACACACGAAGTCAAACACACAAACACCCAAACCTAGTATGGTAATTAAGATTCCACAATAAGAACTTAATATTTTAAAGTCTCTTTTTGCTACTATCTGCTTCAAAATTTTATAACATTACAGGATTTGTTGCATATTTGTTTTTATGCTTAACGTAGGCGGTTGCGATGCCAAGCGAAAAACGCTTAAAGTGAACATTTCGCGTCCCTCGAGTAAGATTGACCTGAAAAGTGCTAAAACTGTTAAGTGACAGATAATGTCGCCACAGAACATTCAAGTTGGGGTTAGAGCAATACAGAATTATCTAAAACTAGGTCTCAGTTTAAAGTTTTTACGAGAATAATACTAAGAGTAAGAAAGCTTTTGGAACCCGCATTGATATTATGATGTGAATGGAATCGATAAGCAACATCTGTTTCCAAGAAGCAGAGGGATTGGATTAGAAAATGCATTTCGAAATAAAACACGCTTACCGACTGACTGTTGTGTATTACTGTTTATTTCAAAAGTTATTTGTTTTTTATTACTTTTGTTGATCTTTGATCGCTCTGTTCATATTGGACTTAGGTATAACATACCGTCGTCCCTGTAGCCTCGGGGTCAGAATAGGGCTACGGTATCCCCTGCCTCTCGTAAGAGGCGACTAAAAGGGGCTTCCGGGGTTGCAGACGGCTAGAGTGGGAGCTCGAACCGTTCGGTCAGGCAATCCCGGGAAGGACGGCGGTATGTGTGGTCGCATACCGTCGTAAAGACTAGACGGAGCGGTGGGCCCTGCCGCCCATCTGGGAGGAGCCCGATGGGGCAGCGCGCTCGGAGGATTCCGGTTGAAGTCGTTTCGAGATCCCGGAGTCCTCCTTTTCAGCGCTGAGGACGGCCACCGGTGGGGTTTTAGTGCGGTAAAAATCCCACATAACCCTGCGTCGCTCCCACGGCGTCGGGTACCTTTGGAAGGTTTCCCCCTAGAAAACAAAAAAAAAAGGTATAACATACCGTGTTTCACTATAGACTACTATCTATATTATTATGATATATTATGTCATACTTATTTCACACATTAAAATCGGTTTTATAAAATATAAATAGGAACCCGAAACAAAGTTATTATTGTGTTTTTATAACATGGAAGTATTAAAAAGATATGCATTCCATTTGATAATGAATGACATCTGCCGCCCATGGAAATCTAAATCTTTTTTATCTGTAAGCAACCCCATATAAGATCAAAGTCTTACCCAGAGTAAGCCACAAGTGCGTTGCTACCGCTATGAATGAAGTTGGAACAAATCGGATATGTATGTATTCTTCACCACACTTTTCAGGTCAAACGCAACGCGCATAATACTGCTATAATAAAGCTGAAATAGTTATGGCAATGTAGTCGAGCTACAAACACTTCTTGTATTTCTTGAACCTTCACCTTTTTTGCATTAGACATAATGTTCTGACGCGCAGTGGGTTCTGGGTTCGATTTCCGGCCAGGTATCGGAATGGTGAATTTAGATTTCTGTTCTCTGTCTGGGAGTTTGTGTATTCGTCTTTATATGTCCATAGCACCCAAGAAACAAGAGAAAATCCTACTATGGGGGTGCGATTGTAGAAAGTGTGTATATTGGTGCCCTATATTAGGACCACCACAGATTTATTGTTTCTCAGAATTAAGTTAGAAAACTTGAAATACACAATAATATGTACTATAAATAAAAAAGCAGAAATAGCTTCAGTTTTGTTGCCTTTGGAGTCCAAACTAATGATTTTAACATATTCAAGTATGTACCTATTCTTCTTTTTTGTCACTGCCGCCCACATACTTAACATAACATGTTCTATCTGAAGTCAATCACAGATGAGTTGCTACTGCCGAGGATTAAGATGGTCACCTCATTTAAAAGTGTGCCGGCAACCACACCCTTCCATCGAAACGCAAAAAATGCTTCACGCTAGAAATAGGCGGTGTTACCTCTCCGGTCAAACTACACCGGTTCTACCTTCAAAACCTATTTTCCACTTCAATGTTATAACCTTGAATATTTTTACTCCTTCAGTGTACGTGGGTGATGAGGTAATAAACGAACCGAAAAGCTTGTTAATGTTAATTTATACGCAATTTGCTAAGAAGCTTATTCTCGTAATGTTTTCTTATAAATGAACAAAGAAAATACATTATGGCTCCGACTAATTTATAATAATTACCGCTAAAGTTTAATAAAAACGCAAATATGGCTATTATGGTTACTTATTAAAATTTATTGTTTTCGTTACTTTAAAAGTTGTGTAATAAATATATCGTTCATTACCATTATGTGTTATGTGTAAATTATTATATTATGCCTGTTTTTACTTCAGCTTTTAATATTCATGGAAAAGATTTACCCTTGAGATATATTAATTTACTACATATTTAAGGATTCCAACTACCTTTTATATAATAAATTTAGTTATATTGTTAGTTCCATATATATTTGATTTATTTGCAACTGAATTGATTTATACATAGTTTTTTAAACTTTTTTTCTGATTATGGCGATAGTTATGTTCTACCTTGGCTTGACGTTGGTACATAGGACCCTAAGTTGATATGGTACTACGAGTCTTCTAAAATATTCTAAATTACGATCCTATATAACACCCAATCAGATACTTAAAAAACATCTTACCAGGCAAGCACTCTCTGTTCTCTGGTGACAGTTCTCAGCGCTACAAAAAGGACGCCGAGGTCGCCAAAGGAACGCAACTGGAGTTCTCTGAGTGCATTGCCACATTGGGCTCCTCCCAGATAGGCGGCTGGGCTCAACGTTCCATCTTTACGGCGATATGCGACCACAAAATCCCTCCCGGGATTCCTGGCTAGACGGTTTGAGCTCGTATACTAGCCAAATAGACAAATAATAGTAGCTAACAAAGAAACGAAATTATATTGAACTAAAACTGAGCATAATAGTAATCTCATAACGAGTGTATCATAACTGTTCTACAGACTAATTGGTGCAATTGGCCTAATTACCCACATTAGTTAACGAGTGAAAATCTCGAGACTGGAGACAGATAAATAAGTAGGTAGATAAAATAGGGACAAAAGTGTAACCTAAATCCACGGAATGGATATTGTTATGTAAGCCATAGCTCACTATCAACTTAAGGACTTGTTTCACTGAGTATTGATTAGTATAGGAACTGAACGTCTTAAGAATATATATTTTTTATAACTTTAAGGACTAAATTAATACATATATGACATTGATAGGTATATAATAAATAAATGATAGAGTTTCTTTGTTCGCCCATCACACAAAACAACTAAATACATTTCTTTTTTATTTTACTTTTATAATTTTTTATCCTTAACAAAAATTGTCAGCCTTTCGTGAAATAAAAGTACTCATTTAAGTTTTAGAAACGTACAAGTTGACTTTCATTGGTTTCTTAGAGGCTTTAGGGACTTTATTCGCAGATAACATTAATATTTTTCTATAATACAAATGTAGAAAAGGAGTATAGTCCATCTAGTTGTAAGTAGGCACTGTTGCCCATTAACATCTGTTATCCCCCTCAGATAACATTAGTCTCAAAGAAATTGATCACAGATGCGTGGCAAGACAAACACTTATTTGGAATGATTTTAATAAGTATATGTCTGTATACCGGTCTATACACGATATTTGACTATCTACGTAACTTAGCAGTCGCTGTATTCGGTATGATGAGGGTTCAATCCTCGGCCGTGTAATTGTTTTAGAACAAACTAATAACACTACTCTCTTTACTAAAACATTTCCGTGTTAAATGGCAGTAGGTATTATACGTTATCGTGTCATGATCTTTAACGCAGTTTTGAGATGCGTTGCTAATCTAAGGCAAATCTAAGATACTTTAATACCCCTGATCGTATTTCAAATTAATTCAAGATGTTCAAGATTAAACATTACTGTTAGAAATAGTTCTACAATGTTTGTATTAAAATTGATTAAACACTTTTTTCCTTATTACATAGATAATGAAAATTAAGTTTGACTAAATAAGAAATTCTCAAATTCAATTTATATAAAATAATAAGTAGTATAAGTAGGAAAGACTTGTAACAAAAAAAGGAAAGGAATTAATATTTTTATCGTTTATTTCTTCGACGTGAAACAAGTCGATTATCCGAAGTTTCTGAAGAATAATGTCAATCCATTTTTCGTTGTCGCTCGAATAATTCAGCTCACAGATGCGTGATTGGTCAATTAAGTATAATACAACAGAATTACGTTAGCTGTAATGTATTTTAAGATGCACGTATTACGAAAAAATCATTTGCTTTTTTATTTGAGTGATGTTTCGTGGTAATAACACACCTATTTCTAGCGTGAAGCATTTCTTGCGTTTCGATAGAAGGGTGTGGTTGCCGGCACACTTTCACATGAGGCGACCATCATAGTCCTCGGGAGTAGCAACGCATCTGTGATTGACTTCAGATGGAACCCATGTTCTATATGAAGTTGATTACAGATGTCCATGGGTGGCAGTGACCACTTACCATCAGGTGGACTGCATGCTCGTTTGCTACTTCAGTAAAATAAAAAAAATAAAATAAAATAGGAGTGTCACACTTATTGTTGCTGTATATACGGAATTAAAAATTAGTAAATAGGCCTAATTCGCCTAATACGAGTTGAAATTATGTACTTATGGATGGTTTCATATCACGTTAAAATGACGTAACACGTTTTTTTAAATTTTTTAAAACGTCAAAATTACTTACTTATTTTTAAATTTGCCGGTTATCGTGATAACGGCCATAGTAATTTGTCAAGAGTTTTTTGTTACGGTTCAAGAAACAGAGTTCTGCGACTGAAGGACAGAAGTCATTGGCTTAGTCATCGTGTTTACCCTTTGGGTACGGAGCTCTACAAAATGTAAAAAATCTTAATACTAAAATATAAATATTATAAAATGAGTTATGTACTTATACCACCTTCATCGACCTCCGGGTCTGTATTCAGTATCCCATAACTTATAATATATTTATAACACCATATTTATAACATCTGCACTTCATGGAAATTGTAGCGTGTGATTTGTTAACTTTGCACATTCTTTATAACAATTATTTATTTTACCATGTAAAACATTTGAAAGTCAGTCGATCGCGAACCATCCAATAAACCAGTTCCATAATTTTTATTCTACTTCTTTTTAAAGTCATAAACGCTCCCTGAAATTAAATCTACGTTGTAAAGAGTTACATTTATTATTTACACAACAGAAACTTAACGATTTGGTTTATGCGCTCTTATTCTGTTCGAAACCATTTGCGATTGCAAAAATCTAGCGAAAACAAGTTAGTCATTTTTAAATCTTCATTAAAATGTAATAAGTTATTGAAATACCACTCATTCGCACTTGGCCAGCGCGGTGGACTATGGCCTAAAACTCTCTCATTCTGAGAGAAGACCCGTGCCCAACAGTAGGACAATAATGGGTTGTACACCAAGTTATTGATATAAGCATACGGGTACAAAACGACAGTCCACACGCTCAATCATAGGCGTCCATTTAATTTTTATTTATTCGTATAGTTTACCGCCTACAGTATTCAATGAGAAAGGACACATAATAAGCTTTCTCAATTGAATGGACCGAATGAATGAACCAATGAACGTGGGTATCGATACAATTTTCATTCCCAGACACGGATACTTTGTATTCACACATTATTATTTATACATTCATCCTTCGGTTACACGACAGATTCATTTACATTCATGTTATCCATGATTCAATAGCTTAAAAAATGAATACCTAAGTAAATTTGCCGAGAATTTTATGTTCGCTTTCCTTCATTATAAATTATTTTCTTATCTTTTTATGCTTCTTATTTTGAGTAATGGTGGCTTTGACAGAACAAAAGTTAATCTATAGTTGGAAACTTGGAGAATCTTTTTGCAAAGTGATCGGTGTGAATATATCATTGTTTGATGGATCTCTGGAACGCGATGCACGGCTTTAAAAAAGGTGCAAAAAGAATTTTCCTTTATTGTCAGCGTTATATTGGCAAGTGCTTTTGCAATGTTTACAGGTGACAGAAATTCTTCACCTTTTTATTATTGGCTACTATACTGGTCTATCAGTGTGTATTCGTCTTGTGTGTGTGGCTGTGAGCGTAGAAAGCGTGTCTGTGTGTTTTTATTATAATAGTACGACTCGCACTTAAACGGTTTTTTGTCTTTGTGTATGTGTATAAATATGATATTAGTATGAACACAGAATCCTTATCGTTGGAATAAATAACATTTAAAAATTATATACATATATGCTTAGAAGGAAAAAGCATGTCAGCTGTCTAAACCAAAATTGTTTAAGGTGAGTTACTGATATACACGAGCTATAGTAATTTTCACCAAAGGGCTACTCATGCTTGTTACTTCAGTGCCATAAAAAGCCGAAGTGTCGAGAAATAATAAGGAATATCCCACCAAAAGATATAAGATATAGAACAGAGAAGGATTGTGGAGTATTCCGAATTCGTACTGTTAAAATAGGCATCAGTCATTTTTATAGGCTTTTATGAGTTTATATACGAAATATCTTTTTATTATATTGTACTGATGACAAAAACAATTTCAAAAAACATATTACGATCCCACTTATTAGTTTCTTATTATCTCGAAGCTAATAAATCGTAAAAATGATTTATTCTGTCTAGTCCATGCCTATAGTTTCACGCTCTTATAAGATAAATAGCTTAAATAGGATTATCATGAATGATGAGGTCGCCATTAAATCATTGTTGGTTCTAAGGCTGTGAATCTAAGGTATTACGTAAGTGGAATGGAATATTTTTACTTATATATTCTTACATGAGAAAATCACACAACACGGTAAATAGTAATTGTAAACATTTGTAAGATAAACATCAAAAAATATAAATTTCAACATTTACATTCATTTATTGATGAATATAAGCTTTAACAATTTAACGGTTATTTCTTACAACATTTAACGATGTCTTTTTTTGTTCTCGAGGGGAAACCTTCAAAAGGTACCCGACGCCGTGGGAGCGACGCAGGGTTATGTGGGATTTTTACCGCTCTAAAACCCCCCCGCTGGCCGTCCTCGGCGCTAAAAAGGAGGACTCCGGGATCTAAAAAACGACTTCAACCGGAATCCTCCGAGTGCGTTGCCCCATCGGGCTCCTCCCAGATGGGCGGCTGGGCCCACCGCTCCGTCTAGTCTTTACGACGGTATGCGTCCTTCCCGGGATTGCCTGACCGAACGGTTCGAGCTCCCACTCTAGCCGTCTGCAGCCCCAGAAGCCCCTTTTAGTCGCCTCTTACGACAGGAAGGGGATGACGTAGCCCTATTCTGATCCCGAAACTGCAGGGACGATTTAACGATGTTTAACATTACACGATTGAGTAGGTTCAAGGAAACGTGACAAACACACATACATCCCGCGCATTTGTCTGTGTGTTTGAGTTCATGCGTGTATGTATATGTCTTTGTCAAATCAGGCGCGTGTTTTTTGTTTTTCTTTTTTATCTGATTGTATTATAGTAACAAACGACCATGCAGTCCACCTGATGGTAAGTGGTCACTGTCGCACAAGGACTTCTGTAAGCAACTTCTATCTGAAGACAATGACAGATGTGCTACGGTACAGGACTAAGATTGTCGCTCCGAGTAAAAAGTGTGCCGACAACCACACCCTTCCATCGAAACATAAGAAATGCTTCACGCGGGAATTAGGTGTGGCGGTGGTATCTTCTCGGCCGAACTACACCGGTTCTACCACCTGGCTAATAATTGTAATAGCAGTAATAATATACATTCTAAGCATATGCCTATCAACGTACTTTTTATGGTTCTACTCGTTTTGAACAGATAAAGCTGTTGTAGAGGAGTTTCAACAGTCAAGCTGCAAACTTATACCTTAATCTTTTGAACACACTGAAAATTCCTTTTAGTACGGTATACACTGTAGTTTTACTACTTGTAACTTAACTTCACGAGAATGGCGGAGTGAAAATGCATGAGTTATCAAGTGACTTAAATTGGCTTGCATAAGGGATTTAACTTGCTACTGATTTAGTTTAGCTTACTTCAGCCCAGAGCAGTGATCGCCTTATGGTTGAAACTTGCCCTCTTGATCGGGATGACCGAGGTTCAAACCTGCCTGGGTTTGAACCTCGGACCTCCCGATCAAGATTTTTCTCCTCCTCCCGCACCACTGATTTTTCTAAATTATGTGCGTATTAGAAAGTAATTAACACTACACTGCTTTTCGGTGAAGGAAAACACCGTGACATCTGCACACCCGAGAGTTCTATAAAAAATAAAAGTTCTCGGAGGTGTATGAAGTCCACCAATTTGCACTTGGCCAGCGTGGTGGATAGCCTAAAACTCTCTCATTCTGAGAGAAAACCCGTGCCCAGCGTGACAATAATGGGTTGGCAACATATACAGTAGTTTTACTACTCGTAACTTAACAGAATGGCGGAGTGAAAATGCATGAGTTATCAAGTGACTCCACAGATTGGCTTGCATAAGGGATTTAACTTGCGGCTGCTGAGTTTAGCTTACTTCCCGGACGGACATTAGTGAATTTGCATACCAATACTATCGGGAGCTGACTACGAAAGTTTCGGCTTTTCCGCCACGGGAAATGCTAATACTTGATTTCTTAATACCTAATCACTTATTAGAAAGCTCTTTGGAGATTTAGAATTAATCCTGTGTTATCATACTAACATTAAAAAGGCGAAAGTTTGTGAATGTGTATGTTTGTTACTTCTTCACGTCTAAACGGCTGGAGCGATATTCATAAAATTTGGTACGGAGTTAGCTGACACTCTGGATTTACATGTAGGGTACTTTTTATTGTGGGAAAATATCTTTAAATACGGGACAATTGATACATCGATTTTTATTAACGCGGAGAAGATGCGGGGTTCAGATAGTCTTTAATATGTATTCATGATGATGGGGCAGATTGGGTCATACTTAATATTATAAAGGCGAAAGTTTGTGAGTGTGTATGTTTGTTACTTCTTCACGTCTAAACGGCTGGAGCGATTTTGAAAATTTGGTAAGGAGTTAGCGCACACTCTGGACACACGGAGAAGTTGCGGGGTTCAGCTAGTCTTTAATATGTATTTATGATGATGGGATAGATTGGGATAAGATGCATAATGCTTACCGGATTTTAAGTCGTTTGTGTTCGTCTCATTTGTAGATATTTCACAACTCTCCTTAAATATGACAGAACCTATTACTTCAATTTATCATAGATGACTTATATCAAAGGAAAAACATAGAACGTATTTAATTATATTCTTTACCTAATTGCAGCGCTTGAACCAAAAAACTTCGTGTTTGCAATATTATAACATTGTTGCTATAACAGCAACGAGATCTTTAAAACCTGCTGTAAAATATCACTAAAGCGACAAAAGTATAGAAAATATTTAATAAAACTGGTGTTGTTTAAGTGGAAGTATCACGCCAAGATCTTTTTAACTTAAAGCAATTCTTCTGTTTTGTTGTAGAGTGTGGTTGCCAGTTGACTACATACACTACATTCTAATAGTCGGACATATTAGTCTCAGGACTGTGTACACACTCGCTTGCTACTTCATTGTTTAAAATAAGTATGTGTGTTTTTTTCCTTAAAAAAAAAACTCTCTCATTCCTTGTGATGACCCGTGCCCAGCAGTGGAACAATAATGGGTGGACGATGTACAAGTTTATATGTATTAAACAGTATAATTTATATTAAACAGTTTACGGTGTGGTGTTATTGTAAGTGGATTGGGTCAAATATATTAAATATATAAACGATCCTAAACTCAGAAAGTTTTAGGACCGACTTCATCCGGGTCTTTGGGACAAAGTGTTACATCCTATTCTAGTATAAACATTAGAGCGCTTTTGATATAGTTAATGGGCAAAATTTTAATATAATAGGGACAGTTTTACCTAGGATATAGAAGATTATATTTACAGATTGAGAAACATTTGGGTGCATTTATTTTAAAACCCTATCGTATATAATATCTGCTATTCTTGTTTGTTCAGAAATCACTAATGCACTTGTAAGCACATGGATGGCTAGGTTTCATATCCGAAATCAAGGCAAAGCTTTGTAGAGGTTAGAGTTTGCGGCAACTGCCAAATTTGTGGATGTGGTATAAGAAATATTCATAGTCATAATATTTTCCATTTTTGTAAATAGCTTCCATTTCATAATACTATTCAAAACTTTTTCTTATACAAAGCACCTTTTCAGAAGTAAAATTGCAAATCAGATTAAATTAACCGAAATTTTTAAATGGGTCACTTGTTTCAAAGATGCAAAATAATTTACTTAATTTGAATGAAAAGGCAATTGCAATGAAATAACTAAGTAATAACTCTTCGAGAAAATGTATTTTGAACGAATTATTACGTTCACTGAAGTTATTTTATTCCATACGTATTTTAACTTTATAATTGTGCATGAATTACATTGACTAGAAACGATTTTACGTTAAATTGGGTAATTTTATTCATTACAGGAAATTCAATAATATATTAAAATGAGTAGATTTTATCGAAATGAATAGTATTTGAAATAAGATTTCCTTAATAATATATTAAATTTCCAGTCCAAATAAATGGGTCACTTGTTCCAAAGATGCATACTTTCACTTCTTAGCGCCTGTGCCACTGGCCGCGTTGTGAATAAATACGCCTAATGGAATTGAAATGAGCAGTTTGCAATAAAATAAAAACTTAATTTTAATGAAAAGGCAATTGCAATGAAATACCTAAGTAATAACTCTTCGAGAAAATGTATTTTAAACGAATTATTACGTTCACTGAAGTTATTTTATTTCATCCATAACAATATTTTAAACGTATAACCGTAAGTTGACTCAATTAAATAGACATTAATGCACGTTAAATTAGATAATTGTATTCCTCGGAAGACATTAAAGAATATATGCAATTGGGTAGATTTTATCGACATGAATAATGTTGGAATTAAGATTTCCTTAATAACACATTGAATGAACAGAAAATTTTAAATGGGTCACTTGTTCCAAAGATGCAAAATAATTTACTTTCACTTCTTAGCGCCTGTGCCACTGGCCGCGTTGTGAATAAATACGCCTAATGGAATTCAAATGAGCAGTTTGCAATCAAATAAAAACTAACTCAATTTGAATGAAAAGGCAATTTCTGTAAAATAACTAAGTAATAACTCTCCGACAAAATGTATTTTTATCGAATTATTACGTTCACTGAAGTCATTTTATTTCCAACATAAATTTAACATTAAACTTTACAATTGTGCATAAACTACATTGATTAGATACGAATGTACCTGAAATTAGGAAATTTTATTCGTCACAGGAAATAAAATAATATATGAAAATGGGTAGATTTTATCGAAATAAATAGTATTTGAAATAAGATTTCCTTAATAATATATTAAATTCCAGAAAAAAATAAATGGGTCACTTGTTCCAAAGATTCATACTTTCACTTCTTAGCGCCTGTGGTACTGGCCGCGTTGTGAATAAATACGCCTAATGGAATTCAAATGAACAGTTTGCAATAAAATAAAAACTCAATTTGAATGAAAAGGCAATTGCAATGAAATAACTAAGTAATAACTCTTCGAGACAATGTGTTTTAATACAATATTATGATCACTGAAGTTATTTTATACATACAAGTATTGTAATTTTATAATTATGTATGGACTCCATTTACTAGATACTAATGTACGTATTGGGGTACCGATGACCTGAATAAGACAGGTACATTCAGAAGGCACAGGACCGGTTGGAGTGGCGCCATTTAGGGGAGGCCTATGTTCAGCAATGGACATCAAAAGGCTGATGGATGAATGCATGGAATGTAGGTAACATTAGGTAATTCAACACAAGAAGTTAAAGAATATTTGCAAATGGGTACATTTTATCGATATAAATAATATTTGAAATTAGATTCCCCCGATAAGTAAACGTTACTTATATTATAGTTATGTAACACCATATAATACTAAATACCAACAAACAAAATAATTATGGTCTCCGTTTAGACATCCTTACCCAATAAATAACTGTATAAATGTAGTTATTTAATAACGCTTGTATTTTAAATAATATTTTTCGGTTTGATAGAAACCTATAGCTTTAACGCTCATAGCTTAAAGGACCAGATATTTGTACCCTGTAATTGGCACACTAAAATGTAAAACATAAAAGAATTCCGAAAACAATTTCAAGTCGGAAGCAACGGCAGCGATCATGAAAGTCAAGTTTTCCACTCAACTATCTTTTAACGAGGGTGGATGAATATAATTCAAGAATGTTTTATGTTCGGGCACCAAGTTTCATCTGCGGCAGCCTTTGAATAATGTTCAACATTAATAAACAGGGACGTTCCACTGCAGCGTAAAGGTACTGATGCTGGAGAGCGATATGCGAACAAATAGCAGCTCTTAATCATCATTGGAATGAAATGCCAGAGTATTTTGACAAATACATTATGCTTGGAATTTGGAATTAAGAGTATGTCATCTTAACATTTCTAACACATATTTGCGAGTTACGTCGAATTTCCAATTTCCAAACCCAATGTGGAGATGTACAATTTAATGCTTTTCGAGATAAAATATATAGGTGAAATGCTAACAATCCGCGCAAGCATTTACTCAAACCTAAGCAATAGGCTTAGGTTTGAGTATATGCTTGCGGTGTTTCACTTTCTTTAGATCCTGAAAAATAAATACATTTTTTTGTTCCAAAACACCTGTTCCAGGTTAAAAATGTTATGTATAAATTGTTTTTTTTTTTTACTTTTATATATATTTATTTTACGCCTCCTGTCTTTAAATCCAAGTGAACATTACATTATCTAATACATAATTGTGGCTCACTCAAAATACTCAAAATAATTTTCGAAAGCGTTGTTCTGCAATATTATTAAATTTGTAAGTATAATTAAGAACGTGGTTATATTTTAATAATATACTATTAATATTTATGCGGAAAATACACAGTTTATAAATATAATAATTACTTATTTCATTAAACCAATTTTGTTCGTAAAACATAAAGCACTTCGCAAAAACAAATCTGTGTTAGTATGATTTAACATTTTGCATGCATGGCCGCCATACGACGTGGCAAAACATGCAAAATCCGACATGCAAGCATTTTTAATGTAATTATAAAGCAATAGAGAATATGCATAAATACCTTTTTTATTGTACATAACGAAGTGAATGCGTGACATCAGGATGGTCGAGGTGTCTACATTACTGTCCATTCTGTAAGATTTCAAGTAAAACACACTTCTTCGATTTATTCACAGTTTAGGAGGTCCGATCGCTTCGATGGTTAAACAAGAATCTTTTTCTACCGACGTTCGCTCGCCTTTTTATAACAATGTTTGGTGAGGTGACAATAACAAAATTATGGAGGGTAAACTAAATTACAATTCTAAAAATCACTAAGTATTGCTAATTTAATAAACAAACAATTTTCGATCTTTAAACTAACTAAAATAATTATTTTCGGCAACGTAGTTTTCATTAAATACGCGGTGTCGCGCCGACATACATAATTATAGTTTCGCTTGTATCAAATAAAAAGGATAATCGCTAATTGCTTATAGGTATTTGTGATGCCTTCTACATTATTATATTATTCTACATTGTATATGTCATTACTTAACGTTTTTTTTTTATTTAAAATATCAAGATAACCATTTTTTTCTTTATTAGCGTTGTCCATCAGTTGGTAATTTGATTGAATTTCAATCATAATACAATATAATATTTAGTAACATTATAGACACATCTATACTAATATTATAAAGACGAAAACTTTGTATTTTTGTATGTTTGTTATGAAATAATTTAAAAACTACTGAACCGATTTTAAAATTTCTTTCACCATTAGAATGCTACATTATTCCTGAGTAACCTAGGCCTTTTTTTATCACTAAAATACGTAATGGGTCTTTGCTAAATTTTAAGTAACGTGAATCAAGGTGTAAAAAAATAGCTTTAAAATCTGTTTCATCGCATATGCTGCGGTACCTATTGATGATAGAGCAATAGAATGTCAGTCTACGCGAACAAAGTCGCGTGGATTCTGCTAGTCACAAAATCAAAAGCTTTGTAGAAGGTATCGCAAAACGTTTCGTTTCGTCGTGATGGCGATGTAAATTACAAACCAAATGAAATTACATAAACATTATTTGAGTCTCTCCAAGTTGTCTTTTAATAAGTTCGTGAAACATTTGCTTGGAAATTCCTAAATAAACATTTATGAAATGTTCGCATCGGTAATGCCCGGGAAGTTTTTGATCCGCTGCCAAAAAAGTTTGTTTCCATTGTCAACCACAACCTTGTTATATGTGGGTGAATGAGTTTATTGATACTGAATGAAAACTTCTAGAAATTGTTACAAATGTTCATATTTACTTTATCGGTTTTGTTTGTACTGTACGGTGTTATGTAAGACGGGCAGGTCTTAAATATATTGTGATGCCATGTGGAGCCTACATATATTTCTTTTCTTAACACTTCTTTTTTGCGGAAAACGTAGGCGGCGCTTAAGGGATTAATCCAGGAAATGGGCCGCAGCGTCTTCCTGTAAGGATATAAATATCTGCGGTCATTGACTCTTCGATATTTTTCATCTTAAGGGCGACTTTGTCTTACAGAAAATGTTTAATGCCCGGTGTCACATCTCACAATTGTAACCAAAACTACCTGTTTATTTGTTCGTTTAATCATCTTGTAAGATTGTAGGTAGATTACTACTTAATACTTGTATATCCTATTAGATATGCTTGCTGTAAATTTTTGATATCTTACTTATCACTATACGTTCAACAATTAAAATATATTATGGTTTTGGTGAAATTATACCGTTTTGCTAATTTTATAAAGGTGAAAATTTCGATAGGTGTTGAAAGCTCTTTCACGTAAAAATACTAATAGGAAGTTGTTGATATTTGGCACCCAAACAGTGCATGTCCTGGGTAAACATATAATATGCTCTTTACCATAGCTGAGTTAGTTAAAAAATAAAAGGGGGTTGATAGCTTGCTCTATGAAACTAGACAGTGATTTGCGTGCGTCAGCGTAAATTTGACGCTGACGAATGCTTAAGCCAACGCGATTTACGTTTTCCACAAGAGAATTGCACACTGTAAATTTTACAATTCCGACTTTATGAATTCAGTATTTGAAAAGTAAGAAAACATTATGGTGATATTTCGTATGATAATAAATGGGAACTGGAGCCTTCCAGCTTTCGCAGCGAACATGACATTGATTTGCATGCGTCAGCGTAAACTTGACGCTGACGAATGCTTAAATCAACGTGATTTAGCTATCGTACTAGTGTGCTGCATGCTCTGATTTTGGAGACTTGGCCTTTGCTTTACACTCAACCAAAGAATTATAATCAAAACGCTTTCTACACTCATAGCCCCACAGTAGGATTTTCTCGAGTGTCGTGGGTATCATGGACAAACAAAGACAAATAAACAAACACCCAGACCCAGAACAAGAAGAAATCTAAATTCATCATTCAGATATCTGTCTGACCGGGAATCAAACTCGGGACCCACTGCGTGTCAGACCGATATGGTAACCGCTGCGCCATGCGCAGATTCTAAGGGTTTATTTAATTTTATGATTCTACGCTAATATTATCGTGGAATTGAATTTTAAAAGAATTCAAAAGCTGCATTATTGTGAGTTACGTATTAAAATTAATTTAGTTTAGTTTTAATATTTTCAGTTTCATAAAACCTGACCTGTACTTAATGCAGAAATATGTTATATTAGTCCATTTCAGGATAATAAAAAGGTAAGTATATGATGGGTCCACCAATTCGCACGTGGCCAGCGCGGTGGATTATGGCTTTAAACTCCCTCATTCTGAGAGGAGACCCGTGGCCAGCAGTGGGTTTACGAGATATGTATGGGTAATAAATATTTATGAAAATATCAAAACTTATAAGTCATTGTAAATCTTTTTCCTACATATGTAAGCCATACTAGTTCGGCGTAAAAATTGTTTTCAATGTTCTGTCTGAAAATAATTTTCCCCCATTTTCGTTTACCATGGGAGACATAAATATGCAGACCCGTTCGAATGTGGACCGGATGGCGTATGCCAAAAGTAAGTTGCTAATAGTCACTTTATATTCCAAAAAAAATTCGCTGCATACTAATTTATGCGGCAAACGGTTCCGTGAATACATTTATTGAAGTTGTACCGCACTGTGCCCGATATCGGTGTTTTGTGAGATCTTATGAAAGCGCACCGGTTAGAAATTCTATTTGGGTGGCATTTCTGGGTGATGAATGGAAGTTAGATTAGGAACTATTCCTTGTGTGTATCACCTTATGTTTTTATTCTCACAAGGTTAGTTTATAAGAAACGAAATAGAAATATCGAACGCAGAAAAAGAAGCAACATACTTCATTCAAAATTGATTTGAATACAAAAAATACAATTCATTTTACATCGTTATAATTTCATTTAAAATGTATTATCAGAAAATGCTGTACAGAAAAATCTGTTTCTGGATAATAAATTTCAAGCTCGTTACAAAATAGCCAAAAGTTTTTTATCATTTCAACATGAATTTAAATATAAATTTTGCAAAAACAGTTTGTGTAATGTATAAAATGTTGTTATAATATGAAGATCGTTGCATATTTAAATGCGCTTCGCAACAAAGGACGAGTGATATTTAAAAATATTTTATTTTATGAAAATGCCCGCCACGGCATTCCCAGAGAGCGGTGTGCGGAATTTTACAAAGGATATTATTACCCGACGGCGTTAAACCAAGAAGTGTATTGTTTTACTACTCCGTGTATTTTCATGGTTATATCCTTTGTTCCTTTGTTGAAGCTGCAATTTGGACATGCTGTCTGTTAGTCCATTTGCAATACGCCGGACTTAAAAATAGACCACGAAATTTACTTATACCTATATTTTAAAATAAGGGATGTCTCACTGTTAAGGACAAATGACATCTCAAAATAGCCTTAAAAGAAGATAAAATTTTCTTTACTAGTTTTTTTTTTTATCTAAGATTGAATTTGCAAACAGGCAAGCAGACTACGTGGTAAGTGGTCACTGCTGCCCACGAATAATTGCTTACAGACAATTTTATACATATCAAGTGTTCTATCTGAATTCAATTCCAGATGATTTGATGCCCACGAAACTACCACCATCTTTAAAAAAACATGCTTAAACCTATAGCCCCACACTAGGATTTTATCCTGTATCGTGGGTAACATGGACACACACAAGATGAATACACAAACACCCAGACCCAGAACATGAATCCAAACTCATCATTCAGATACCTGTCTGACGGGAATCGAAGCCGAAACAGACGATGTATTTCAGCTGCCGCTATAACAACAAAAATTGAATGAAGTAAATATTTAACAGAGTCTCCCATACAATAAACTTTGTTTGTTGTTTTGATAAATAATGGTACGGGATCCTTCGTTTCCGAGTCTGACTCGCATTTGGCCGGTTTCTCGTAGGCAATGGTTGTAGAAGTTCGTAAAGTAAAATCAAATCTTACAAAAACATTCTATGCGGACTAAGTGTATCGGTAGTTTTTTTTATATCACGTATTCATAGCTCATATTTAAAAAAAATAAAGCAAGTATAAGAGAATATCTATGCAATTAGTAAAAAAATGCTTTGACCCCGGCTTTGCCTAATTTACTTTTTATACCAAATTGTTAGAAAATCAGAGATGTCAATGGATCTACGGCTTAGAAATTAGGAGATCAATTGAAAGATATTCCACCTTCTGAAAAAAATCCTAGAAATCAACTTGACGAAAATTTGTGTCATACCCGTATTTACTACGGACATATATATAACATATCATTTTTTAAGAAATCTACATGAAAAATTTAACAGATTATAAAATTCAAAAGTCAATTTAGACCTTGGTAGGAAAAAATACTTCAATATTACCTTTCCCCAAACGAGTCAAAGATGTAAGCAAATTAGAATAAATTATAAAATGTTATAGCTCTGAAATATAATATTTTTACTTTGTGTAAAGATAACATATTCAAACATAGTACCTTATTACGAAACCCTTCATTCATTTTTAACCGACTTCCCAAAGGAAAGAGGTTATCTATTCGTCACGTATATTTTTTTTTTTTTTTTTTTTTTTTTTTTTTATGTATGTTCGGGCGAAATGGCTAGAAATCGTCGACCTACCGACACAATTCATACGACATTGTATGCGGCTAGTTTCACAGGCAGTCCCATATTGAGGAAAATGAAAACCTTCCGGCGGTTTTCCCGGAAAATTGGAAAATGTCGGTTTCTTAAAATCTTGAATAACTTGGGTGTTTCTAAACCGATTTCCATTTTCTTTCTTTCATTTGATAGGAAATTTTGTCACGCAACTTTTTCTCTTGGACATGGGTATGCTATGATGCTTAACTCTTTGAGTTATGGGGGGGAAACCACCACCACTCCTCAAGTTTTTTAGATAATTCGAGATAACTCGGCTTCTGCCGAATCGATTCTTATGAAACTTGGAATATGTATTATACATCTATGCTTATATAGGTTGACGAAAAATTTGACCTTCAACTCTTCGATCCTGATGATGCAGGGTTACAGCTATCCTAAACTATAACATTAGCTATTTGGTGCTTACATATATGTAATAAGACTACTAAGCAGAGACATGTGATGAAAAATTTGACCTTCAACTCCTCAATCCTGATGATGCAGGGGTGCCTCAATCCTAAACCATAGGGGTTGACCATTTGGTGCTTATGGGTATGTAATAACAATACTAAGCAAAGACATATTATAAAAAAATTGACCTTCAACTCCTCAACCCTGATGATGCAGGGTGCTGTAAGCCCAAGCCGTAGGTGATGGCCATTTGTTGCTTACGGATATATAATAAGATAGTAAGGCAAAGATGTACGATGACAAATTTGACCTTCAACTCCTCAACCCTGATGATGCAGGGGTACTGCAGGCTTAAACCATAAACGTTAGACATTTGTTGCTCACGGATTTGTAATAACATTGCTAAGCAAAGGTATACAACGAAAAATTGGACCTTCAACTCCTCAATCCTGATGATGCAGGGGTATTGAATGCCTAAGCCATAAAACTTAGCTATTTCATCCTTACGCATTCAAAATGATATTTAAAAAATGTAAGGTAGAACATTAGAAAAATGGTTGTATACAGTGGAAAATTGGACCTTCAACTCCTCAATCCTGATGATGTTGGGGTGCTTCAAGCTTAAACTATAGGCGTTAGCTACATGATCGCTACGTATATCTGATAAGATTACTAAGCAAAGATAAAAGATGAAAAATTTGACCTTCAACTCCTCAACTCTGATGATGCAGGGGTACTTCAGGCTTACTATAGGCGTTGGCCATTTGATGCTTATGGGTATGTAATATATTTACAAAGCGAAGACGTATGATAAAAAAATTGACCTTCAACTCCTCAAGCCTGATGATGCAGGGTGCTATAAGCCCAAGCCGTAGGTGATGGTTATTTGGTGCTTACGGGTAAATAATAAGATAGCAAAGCATAGATGTACGACAACAAATTTGACCTTCAACTCTTCAACCCTGATGATGCAGGGGTACTGCAGGCCTAAACCATAAACGTTAGACATTTGTTGCTCACGGATTTTTAATAACATTGCTAAGCAAAGGTATACGACGAAAAATTGGACCTTCAACTCCTCGATCCTGATGATGCAGGGGTATTGAATGCCTAAGCCATAAAACTTAGCTATTTCATGCTTACGCATTTAAAATGAGGTTAAACAGATTAAAGGTAGAACATTAGACTAATGGTTGTATACAGTGGAAAATTGGACCTTCAACTCCTCAACTCTGATGATGATGGGGTGCTTCAAGTTTAAACTATAGGCGTTGGCCACATGGTGTTTAGGTATATCTGATAAGATTACTATGCAAAGATAAAAAATGAAAAATTTGACTTTCAACTCCTCAACTCTGATGATGCAGGGGTACTTCAAGCTTAAACCATAGGTATTGGCCATTTGATTCTTATGGGTCTATTCTTTAAATAAATGTTTACTCAGAAAAAGTTGTTTTATTCGGTTAGGTTAGGTTCGAACAGATTTTTCCAATTCAGAACCTAAGGGAGGGGGCGCGGTAGCGCCCCCGACCGGTTGTGTCAAAGAAGTCTATTTTTAGATGATGACGTCAGCACATATCGTGACTCGTTTATCGTGACTGAAAAGCGTGAAAAAAAAATTTTTAAACAAAAAATACAACCGACTTCCATGCCACATAAAAGTAAAAAATAATTTAAATACATGTTGGTTTAGAGCAAACACAGTACTTAGTACATAGTCCCGAAGTCGGCGCTCATATAAGATACATGTAGTTTCGTCATGATCCAGCAAAATATGGTGAGCGCCGACTTCGGGACTATGTACTAAGTACTGTGTTTGCTCTAAACCAACATGTATTTAAATTATTTTTTACTTTTATGTGGCATGGAAGTCGGTTGTATTTTTTGTTTAAAAATTTTTTTAAAATAAAAGAAACTAAAGAATCCAAAGATAGTAAAGAACAAAGAACTTAATTTATATATAAGATTCCATTCCACTCAATTTGTTCCAACTCATTAGAATCACTACATAGTATAAAACAAAGTAGTTTCCCGTTGTCTGTCCCTATGTATGATTAGATCTTTAAAACTACTCTACGGATTTTAATGCAGTTTTTTTAATAGATATAGTGATTCAAAAAGAAGGTTTATATGTATTATACGTGCATAATATAGTGGAAGAAAACTGATAATTTTAGATATCTAACTTTTAGGCGGAACGAAGTTCGCCGGGTCATCAAGTTAATATTATATGCAAAAGTTTGTGACGATGTATCTGTGTTGCTACTCATACACAAAAAAACTAACAGGCGGTTTCGCTGAAAGTGTCACACACAGTCGCAGTTTAAGATCTAGATTGCGTAGATAAGATACTCATGATCGTGGTAGATGTGAAAGCAGGTAAAGCCACGGGAATAACCTAGCAAAATGACGTCGGTAAATTCATAAAAGCTACGTAAAAGACATTTATTTAAAACTATTTACTTTATTTAAATGTTATAAAAGTCGCATTACAATGAGATATAAAGTTGTTTCCACAAACGTAAAGATAGTCATTTTATTCTCCACACGACTTTTATGACGAGCGGAGGCTTGCAATTATAATCTTTAATTGAAATTTGCGTACGGTTTCCATTTTAAATAAATTAATTTTAAATTGCACGACACAGATAGCCTGAAAATTATTAACTGTAAATCTTTCAGTCTACGGACGGACGATTTGCAATGTTTTAACGAGATTAATTTATTATGGGCTGAATCTGTGTTATGCTGTATTCACAATCGGTATTGTTCAATAGTATCAAGCTTGCATCTCACATTTATTAAATTAAAATTTACGTTGAATTCGTTTATAAATAAATTGGCTCATTATATGATTGTAAAGGAATGAAAACGAAATGTTTAATGGAGGAAAGAGAGTTGCATTAAAAAGGGGTTTACATTTAAATTTGCCTTTCACTTTTATACATGAGGATTTCTATGGAATTGTCTGAATAGTTTTATCACTATATATAACTATACAAAGATACGTTAGATATGAAACAAAGGTAACTAAATAGTTAAACAGATTAGAATACTAAGTATTTCAATACTATTTTTTATCTGACTGAATCAGCAAACGAGCATGCAGTCCACCTGATGGTAAGTAGTCATTGTCGCCCATGGACATCAGTGAGCAATTTCAAATAGAACATGGGTTATATCTGAAGTCAATCACAGATGTGTTGCTACTCCTGAGGACTTTGATGGTCGCCTCATATAAAAGTGTGCCGGTAACCCCACCTTCCCCCGAAACGCAAGCAATGCTTCACGTTGGAAATAGGTGTGGCGGTGGTACTTCACCGTTCGAACTACACTGGTTCTACTACCTGCAATGTATTTCAATACTAATTGTAATAATTTGATAGGTGGTAAGATTATATAAGAAGAAAAAGATATAAGACATTTCAGATAAGCCTACATTGGTATCAAGGTATTTATGAAGTAAGATTCCTTGTCTATTTTCTCAATTTAATAAAATATACTTTAGCTAAATTGTCTACCAATTCGCACTTGGCCAGCGCGGTGGACTATGGCCTACATCTCTCTTATTCTGAGAGAAGACCCGTGCCCAGCAGTGGGACGATAATGAGTTGATGAAGACTTTAGCTAGATGTTTTTTTTATTTTGAAATTTAATGAGTTTATTTAAAACAAAATAAGTTACATACATGTTTGTTTGTGGTAATGAATGTATATGTGTAAGATCAATAGAGTTAATAATATAGGTACTCATCTGTATTGCTATTATCTTTATGGGGTTTAGGTTAAATTTTCGGTATTTACATTTGGGTTACAGACGTCTACACTATAGGCACACTTTCACATGAGGCAACCATCATAGTCCTCGGGAGTAGCAACGCATCTGTGATTGACTTCAGATAGAACCCATGTTCTGTGTGAAGTTGACTACAGATGTCCATGGGCGGCAGTGACCACTTAACATCAGATGGACTGTAAGCTCGTTTGCTACTTGTTAGATAAAAAAGACACTATAGCCGCGTCGAATAAAATGTACTTACTAACAAAACCAAAGGTATTCCAAGTATGAAAAATCCGGAAAATGCGCATAAGTTAATGATTATAAATTAAACGGAAAAGGAAAAAAGTTGATTTGTCACGATTTAAATGGGAGATAATTTAAATGAATCCAAATATTTTTTACGCCGGATTCATTTGTTACACAAGGTTCGGGCTGTTTTGTCTGTGGCAGTTTTCTTCAGATCATTATCGGCGCTTATTTAGTCATTAATTTATCACTGTCCTACAAATTATCGTGTTTTTTCTTAGGGAGAAAATCCCAAGATTTGCAGTTAGTCAGAAAGACTTTTTTACTTCGGAAGAGACTGAACTGCATAGATAAAAGTAGTTAATATTTGAAAATACGTATATATCTTGCGTTTCCATCAAATAGTGACAAAATAAAGAAGAGCAGTAACATGATAGTAATAAATAGATATTCGAAAAGCTTTTATGCTATATAAAATTGTACAATACAAGAAAAATATGGGTATGGTGACTACTAAGTTTAATTTTATTGTTTTATCTGTCCCTGGATATAATACGCGTTCATTAGATACCCCCCATATTGGGAATATTGTACAAAAATATGCAATAGACCATTTTGTTACGGCAGCCAATTTGGATTTCAAGAGATTTCTTTTTCACCTTTAAGATGTAATTGTAATTGGTGTATGCATTAGCTCAAGTTCACACTAAGAAACAAACTCACCGACACTGCAAGTTACAAAGCTTATAAAACACATATAATATATGTCGGCGCGACACCGCGTATTTATGAAAAACACGTTGTCGATAATAATTATTTTAGTTAGTTTAAAGATCGAAAATTGTTTGTTTATTGAATTGGCAACGTTTAATGATTTTTTAGAATTGTAATTTAGTTTACCCTCCATAAATTTATTATTGTCACACCACCAAACATTGTTATAAAAAGGCGAGCGAACGCCGGTAGAAAGGATTATTCTTGTTTAACCGTCGAAGCGATCACACCTCCTCAATTGTGAATAAATCGAAGAAGTTTACTGCTGTGTTTTACTTGAAATCTTCAAGAACGAATAATAATGAAGACTCCTCGACCATCCTGACGTCACACGTCCATTTCTCTATATATACAAATATTATTCAAGTAGGTATAAGATATCATCCGAGACGCAGATAATCCTTAGGTATGCAAACAGGCGAAGTAATCGCGATGCAAATAGCTAGCAGCATCCTGCTATAACGATTGTGTTTGCATATAATATTAAAACGGGCAATGTGCACAGTTTGCGCACTTTGCACAGTTTAGGCGCACAGTCCGGAAGTCGCCGCAACTGTGACACAGCATGCAAATGACCGTAAAAGCGAATTTGTGTTCCCAAATGCAAAACGCTTACAAAGGGCTTAAATTTGCAATTCTGTCATAAAGCCGCGCAGATGATACGTGGAATTTAGCGCTCGATTAGTCTAAGCCCGTCGTATCATATTTTTTAGTTTAATTAAACGCCCGTACGGTTTGTATTTTTTGCAATGTTAGCTGACATATTGCTAAAAATACCTCCGTTGTATTACAATTTTTTTTGAGGTTGAAATAGGAAACGAGTTTAATGTTTACCCAATGGTTAGTTCACACTGTCACTCATGGACGTTACATAAGGTTGAAGTAGTAAAGAAATCGACAATTCACCTGATTATAAGTGATCACTGCCGCCCATGGACATCTGTAACCCGTATTTCATGGAGAACAGGTGCTCCTTCTAAAATAAAATAACAAATAGGTAGATTTACATATATTAATATAATAGGTACATATACATATATAGAGCACTGATAGCCTAATGGTTGAAACTTGCCCTCTCAATCGGGAGGTCTGAGGTTCAAAGTCACGCACCACTGATTTTTATAAAAATATGTGTATATTAGAAATTATTTTTTACTGTTTTTCGGTGAAGGAAAACATCGTTAGGAAACAAAAACACCCGAGTGTTCTTTAAAAAAAAGTTCTCGGATGTGTGTGAAGTCCACTAAATTCGCACATGGCCAGCGCGGTGGACTATGGCCTAAAAATCTGTCATTCTGAGAGAAGACCCATGCCCAGCAGTGGGAAGAAACGTAGAAACGTAGCAAATGCTTTAGGCTTTAAGTTTTGTTACACCAGTTATTATTATAATTATTAGTTATTATAATTTTACTAGTCCATTATCGTTAGAGTTGAATGAAGTAAATTTAAAAAGAATCAGATATGCAGGACACAGGAGATCGGATAGAAGTCCCAGATGAGATTGGCATAATAACACAAATTTGAATTATAAACTAAAAGTTACCTTCAAGGTTAGCTAATAAAACCATACACATCTACAATATATCTCCGTTTACGTGTTTCTGAAATACAATACTATATTAATTAATCATTAAGACCTAATTCGACCGAATATAACAGCCGCATTTCAAAACAACGGGTTATCACCCTAAAGTAGTTCCGTTGTGGATATAGTCTAATTGGAACTTTATTAGACACCAATTAATTTTGGTTAGTATTTAATTAAATTACTTGGAACCAGTCTCAAGGCTTTACGCTTGCGTACATATCTGTAATACAGAGTAGTTTGTATTCGTATTCGGCTCTGAAATACAATAGAGTGCCTCTATTGTACAAGTAATCTGTAATAGGTGTTATTGTTATGGCTTATAATATTAAAGCCGAATGAAATTTCAGTAATAGCGTGAGTACCTACTTATAAGTTTGTGTTTCTTTGCCAAATGAAAGTAATAAATGTACACGTCGTCCACCTATTATATTATGGTAACCAACTTCCTATAATAAATGTATGGGAAGTCTTGAAGAGCGAGTAAGAAGATCGTAGTCTCTCTGCACTATCGTTATATTCTAATACGGTGGTAGTAATGAGGTTAAACTAACACAGTAAAAAGAAAGACTTGGATCTAAACTATGCCATTTTAATTCATGTAACTAATTCAATAAAGAAAAAACATTTATTTATATGTGGGATTTTCGTAATAAAATATAAACGTTAAAACCGACTCGTAAACAATAAAGCGAGTGTAGTTAGTGGAAGCCATAAATCAAACAGCGGATTAATGGAGTTGTCACATTCAAGGCGATAAGCGGGCAGCGAGTTGATAGAGATGAATATTATTTATGCGGTACGTGCTTTTAAAACTACAAGTCTATTTTATTATCTGCAGTAGAAGTTAAAGAGGCACATAGTAAAACCTATACAATAGATGATATTACGAAATAGATGCCAGCAGTATAAAGTCCTTGAACTTCCGTATGAGGCTCACAGTAAAAAAACATGTCTCTGCGCCGTCTGTTAACACTGACAATACACACTGCTTGAACATCTTCGATTTCAGGCTCTAAGGTATATTGGATGAGAAGATATGGCGCAGTTTCCCGAACGCTGCCCAGCCGAGTTGGATTTTACGAGTCACTGTTTTCCCGAAGTTTTTATGCTATGTCCAGCAGTAAAATTTTAAGGGCTGCTGGATGGATGCATGGATGGATGGATGGATGGATGGATGTATAAAGTCTAATTCAGGCAGTCACTCAAGGCTTAATTACACTTTTTCTATCTTTCGTAATGGTAATAAATAAAAATAAAATAGAATCCGAGATTGATATTCTTTAATGCCACTGAAGAAATCGTTTATCGCTCTTTGCTAACCGTTAGCAATCAAACAATTTTGGCAAAGCAGTAACAAATCCCGACTAATACTCGCAGGCAAGTATAAACAGTGAGAAAACACGATCGACCCCCGTAAGTAGGGCAATACATTCACCCTTTCCAACATGTGGAGACCATAAATAATATTGCGCACCTGCATTGCTAGATTGGCTAGATAAAGAAATTTAATATGCGTGAGTGTTGGCCTGATTTATACCTATGTGACGAAATATGCTGATTTTGGGGGCGAGAAGTTTCTCGCCTCGCTTATTAAGTTTAAATTAATGATTATAGTTTAAATTATTGATCAAGGTGGTAGAACCAGTGTAGTTCGACCGGGGAATTACCACCGCCACACCGGTTTCTAGCGTGAAGCATTTCTTGCGTTTCGATAGAAGGGTGTGGTTGCCAGCACACTTTTACTGAGGCAACCATCATAGTCCTCGGGAGTAGCAACGCATATGTGATTGACTTCAGATAGGGATTCCAGATGGGGGGATGGGATGTTCTGTATGTAGTTGATTACAGATGTCCATGGGCGGCAGTGTCCACTTAGTATCAGGTGACTTCATGCTCGTTTGCTACTACAGTCAGACAAAAAAAAATGATTTCTATTTTTACGTGTATTAATATGGTATGCGTACAGAAAGTCGATGTGATAGAGTAACGTCGGCAGTTTTTAAATGATATAAACTCATAGGTACTGGTAAGTGTGGAGTCGGTCTTGAATAGCATCGTTATTTCCTTTTCCACTGATGTCATAGGTAGCGACTAAAGCAGAACATGACGAAGATGTTGACTATTGGCAAAATACCCTTAAGAATGTCGCAAATGTGAATTAAAACATTTTATTCAAAGTATTAAAGTGGCGCAGATTCGTGGAGGCGTATGTCCAGCAGTGAACTTTCAAAGGCTGATGGATGGATCGATGGATGATTCAAAGTATATTTTTACAGAATTATAATAACCCTTTTGCAAGGTGTTTCATTTATGGAGAAGAATCGGCGAAAGGCTCTGTAACACACTTTAATAAAAAAGGTAACAGCTTGTAGTGACTTTTCAAAATTGATTCGTTTTATCGGTAAGGGGTTCAAAGCTAATGCTAAAGCATGGGGCCGAATGTTTTAGCAAGTAACCCTGTTCATAACTTACGAAAAAACTGTTAATAAGCCCTATTCAGCACTTTTAAAAACTAAACTAAAAATAAATAAAGTATATATCTATATATATATATGTACTGATAAGTTGTATTCAGTAGTGATTTAAATTCAATATTTTGATTCATATATTTATTATTTTTCAATTTATATTTAGAATATTCTATTAACAATAATACATATTTACAACTAAAAATCTCATAATATTTAGTGCAATTTTTGTCATATATACTTACTATTCTGTAAATTTTATTTTTAATAATTATATATAGATATATACGTTATTTATTTTTAGTATATTTTTTTCATAACGCGCCTAAAGAAATATAACTTCAATAAAACCCTTTTAACCCCCTTGTTTCTTAGAAAATTGCTTTATATTTAGAAATTATACTCATATCATGACATTCGACGACCCGCGTGGCGGAGTGGTTACCATACCGGTCTGACGCAATGGGTCCCGGGTTCAATTCCTGGCCAGACAGGTATCTGAATTATGAGTTTAGATTCATGTTCTCGGTCTGGGCGTTTGAGTATTCGTCTCGTGTGTGTCCATGGCACCCACGACACGCGTAGGAAGCGTCTGATCCTCGAACCTTGCGATCCTCGAACTGTAACGTGTGCCAAAGAAATAGACATACATATACACACGCTGAAAAGTTTATTATTTCACTCCTTCTAACGCAGTCGGGTTAAATCATACAATGTGTAATTGATTTGCTTCTCGTTTCACGCTGCTTGTCAGCTGTAAGAAAATTACAAATAAAATACCTAATTATAATTGACATGAAATATAACCTTTTCTGTAATGAGTGACATTTCGTGTATTAAAATAATTCTTTTAAACTAGTCACTCGCAACGGTCGAAATTCGACCGTAATTCAACTCAAAAACTAAACTTTATATTGTCCAAAGTATTTCCTAAATTATTTTTTTATTCATTTTCAAGTTATTTTAATACACCCGAATGCTAGAGGTCTAAGTGACAAAGCTGTATTTAAAATCAGTAACTGGTATTTTGACAAAGGCATCAGATATTTTGGACTGTCTGTGTTTTCATATTGAATGTTGAATGTTTAATTTCGTTTATTATTTATGTGTTTGCGACAAATACACGGTAGTGTGTGTAATTAGATTTTAAGTATGTTTTATGGATTATTTGAAAAAAATATTAACATTCTGCAGTCCTTCTCTACGTCCCCAAGTTTTTGTTTCGCGTATTAATATATAGATTAGAATATAAAATCATTACGATTAGTAATCATATCACGTTATTGTATATACAATATTTTACTTAAAGCAACATAAGGCATATTAGGAGCAGAGATAGCCTAATGGTTAAAACTTGCCCTCTCGATCGGGAGGTCCGAGGTTCAAACCCAGGCACGCACCACTGATTTATGTGCGTATTATACTTTAATCATCACTGCTTTTCGGTGAAGGAAAACATCGTGAGGAAACCTACACACCCGAGAGTTCTTTAAAAAAAAAAAAGTTCTCGGAGGTGTGTGAAGTCCACCAATTCGCACTTGGCCAGCGCGGTGGACTATGGCCTAAGCTCTCTCATTCCGAGAGAAGACCCGCGCCCAGCAGTGGGACAGTAATGGGTTGACGACGAAGGCATATTACATTTTATAGGACCGTTAAATTGTGACTCTTATTTAAAGAAGTAAATACCATCATACATTTTATAAAAGTAAGTATGGCAAGATTAAGTAAGGCAATACATCCCCTCTCGCCGACATGTTGAGACCGTAAATAATTTTGCGCACCTGTACTGGCTAGATTGGCTAGATAAAGAACTTTAATATGTGTTGAGCTGGCGTGTGTAATGAATTACGATTTGTAGCTTAAAATTAAAATATCCCTACTAATATTATAAATGTTACGGTAAGTTTGTTTGTTACGCCAAAACTACGTAACAGATTATTATCATAAAAGTGTACACATATTCTTAGAGGTATAGAAAATGTAGGATAATTTTATTTTAAACATAATTATGTTTAAAAAAATATTTTGGCAGACAAATTGTTCGCCGAAAAATTTTAAAATATAGGCTTTAACGGGAGCGAAGCAAGGATTAAAAGCTAGTATTTTATAAATTATAATTAAACGAAATTATAGTTCTTGTAAATTTAAAACATAATAACGTTTAAAAAATATTTTGGCAGGCAAATTGTTTTTCGAAAATTTTTAAAATGTATGCTTCAACAGAAGCGAAGCACGGTTAAAAGCTAGTATTTAATAATTTAAAATTAAACGAAAGTTTAGTTCCTGTAAATCACGAGACATGTTAGTACGTACGAGATTTACTTATTTTATTTAGCACTTTATTTATATGCGTTTTTTTATTTATAATATTATGATTTTACACGTAATGTAGTAGTTATTCGTTTCTTGTTTTAACAAGTCTTTACTTTGACTATACCTAGCTACTAAAAAATTAAGTCAGTAGGTATGAGGCATTCTTCATATCTCACCTCATATCTCCCATATAAAGTTACGTATCGGAAGACGATAAAGTATATCGCAACCTGAATCATCTCCAAGCCATTGAACTGTTATAATCAAATTTAACAAATTCTTTGTCCCTGTTTAGCTCATAACACTACCGCACCTAGTAGCTATAAGCTATGTTTCGTTCATATTAAAACAAATGTTTAAAATCGTGTTAAATGAAATATAATATGCTTAGTTTAAGTGGTTGAAAGTATGAAAAAAAGGTTGGAAACATTAGTATTTATTTCATAAAAAAAACTATGAATTCTATCAAAAGTAACAAATTACACGTTTCATATTTAATCCATAAATATAATAAAAATGAAAGTTTCGCTTGTCTGTACATCATCTATATTTTAAAACTTATAACACAAATATCTATATGTATATTTTTTCTGTTCGTTTCAAACACACAGAAAATTCTCCCATAAATAACTACTGAATTTCATTTAAAAGATTGAAATATAAAAGGCCGTGTCTCGTGGTAACATTTAATCTTAATATTTACTTTATTAATCCATTTGAAGGTGGTAGAACCAGTGTAGGTCGACTGGGGAAGTACCACTGCCACACATTTTTCTAGCATGAAGCATTACTTGCGTTTCGATGGAAGGGTACACGGCACACTCTCACATGAAGCGACCATCATAGTCCTCAGTAGTAGCAACGCATCTGTGATTGACTTCAGTTGGACCAATTTTCTGTATGAAGTTGATTAGTTGATTACAGATGTCCATGGCCGGCAGTGACTACTTACCATCAGGTCCACTGCATGCTCGTTTGCTACTTCAGTCAGATAAAAAAATCTACCTCTAAAAAGTTATTAAGATTTTGAATTCTTTTACATTTTTCAACAGTTTAAAACCGCGACGTAGTTTAAATAAAATTGCAACTCTTCTACCATTAAACTGTATTTTCAAGAAATTTCCAGCTTTCTCAAATATACCTGAATATAAGCCATTACCAAGCAAGCGGCTTAAGGCTCTGTTACAGGGCCACTTAGGCCTTATGTAAGCGTGCGACCACACATTGTATTACCTAGTTTATAGCCTGTTACTACCGTTTCTATTGCCAGTACTGCGTTTAGTTCTTGTATTTGAAAGTTAATAGTTTTCAGTTTATATCTGTTAACCTTTTTAATACGGTACATGATTATTAAGGCATAAGTATTTCTAAGTAAAAAATGTAACTGACAATCTGTGAGTGCCCCCGTAGGCCGATAAAAATGAAGACATTTAATTTTATTTCATTTCTAGAATAAAAGAGTATGTATTTATAATAACGCTTTCAAAGTAGCCCGTAGTAACAAAGATTTCTTCTGTATCGTGGGTTCTATTGATATATCGAAACACCCAGACCCAGAACAGAATTTTACACTCATCATTTATATGGCCGGGATCGAACCAGGCACCTACAGCGTGTCAGATCAGTGTTAGATTATACTATGACTGCGTTTATGACTTTACCTAACAAAATGTACCCCAATTAAAATGTGACGTTTTCTTTTCTTTATATTTATAAATTTCTGCTATTTAAGTACCGAAGTAGTAACTCACGATTTTTCATATGAGTATAGAAGTAGAAAACGAACGTGCAGTCCATCTGATGGAAAGTGGTCATTGCCGCTCATCTGTATCTCATCTGTAAGCAACTTCATAAAGAGCAAGCTCTATCTGAAGTCAATCACAAATACGTTGCTATTCTTGGACACAAAGATCTTCTACCGAAACCAAACCATTTGACATTAGAAATAGGTGTAGCGGTGGTACCTCCTACGTCGAACCATACCATAGCAACAGTCGAGGCAAGGTGGTAGAACTAGTGAAGTTCGACCGGGGAAGTACCACCTCCACGCATATTTCTAGCGTGAAGCATTTCTTGCGTTTCAATGGAAGAGTGTAGTTGCCGACACACTTTCACATGAGGCGACCATCATAGTCCTCGGGAATAGCTACAAATCTGTGATTGACTTCAGATGGAACCCATGTTCCGTATGAACTTGATTTCAGATGTCCATGAGCGGCAGTGACAACTTACCATCAGGTGGACTGCGTGCTCGTTTGCTACTTCAGTCAGATAAAAAAAATATACATTCTCCCACCTTAAATAGTCATTCCTAATTTTAAAAGTTTCGCATAATTGTTTCATATTAAAAGTCTGATGACGACCCGCGTGGCGGAGCGGTTACCATACCATTGGTCTGATGCCCAATGGGTCCCGAGTTCGATTCCCGGCCAGACAAGTGTCGGAATGATGAGTTTAAATTCGTGTTCTGGGTCTGGGTGTTCGTGTCTTCGTCTTCTGTGTGTCCATGGTACCCACGACACAGGAGAAATCTTACTGGGGCTATGAGTGTAGAAAGCGTGTTTATGTCCTAAACGAAATATGGGCTATAACTAGCCAAGAATGTAACTTATACTACCATTTAGTGGTCACAGGTTTACTAGTTACCTTTAGTTAGCGTGTAAGACATTATATCACACGGTTTATTGCTACTGTTAGGTTTGGTATTTGAATAGTTTTATGTTTTATTACTTTACGTGCATATTGTGAACCTAGTTTCTGCTTAACAATCTGTAATAGGACAACATAAAATTTTACTATTACGAAGTTTATATGCCTCAATGAAAGTAATTAAGTTTAATTCAAACCGCGTTTTATGTTATAATTGCGAGTCGATAATAATAATAATAATGGTTTATTGCCTCAAAATGCATTACAAATAAAAAGTAACAATTAATGTAGGTTAGCTAAATAACATTGTTGAGAGCAAAAGGAAGTGGCTCAGCTAATGCAGAACCAGGATCTAAGTCCTGAGCTGCGCTGATTTTCAGTCACCCCAATTTCCCTGAGATGTTAAGCGGGAATTGTTGGTCAAGGGTTGTTTTTTTTTATCTGATTGAAGAAGCAAACGAGCATGCAATCTACCTGATGGTAAGCGGACGCTGCCGCCCATGGATATCTGTAAGCAACTTCAAATAGAACATGGCTTCTATCTGAAGTCAATCACAAATGCGTTGCTACTCCCGAGGACTATGATGGTCGGCTCATATCAAAGTGTGCCGGCAACCACACACTTCCATCGAAACGGAAAAAAATGCTTCTCACTAGAAATAGGTGTGGCGGTGGTACTTCCCCGGTCAAACTACACTGGTTCTGCCATTTGCAACAGTACCTTTTAAGCCGGCAATTCGTTATAAAATATAAATAAAGTTATTTTTTCTGAAGATATTTTTTTTCACCATCAAGTATAATAATTAACAATTTAAATCTAAATTTTAAAATAATTTTAATTTAAATAAACCTTAGTTTTTGTAACTTGAATTAAAATAAAGTCATAATTAATATTAATAATTATTTTTATAATTTTGTATTATTTTGTAGCAACGAGTGAAGAGCGCCCTTAGGTTTTCGTGCTACGAGTTATCGCACAATCAATTATCTAGTTTAGCCTCCAGGCTTGTTATTGCACCCTAGTTCTGTTTGCTTAGTTTGGCATATTTATTGCAGATAGGCAGAGTTAATGTTTGTACTATGTACCTATTTTTGAAACATAATAACACTATAGTAATTGATGGTCGAAGTAAATATAAAAACAGGAGGAAATCGAACCTTCTTATGCTATGTCGTATGCTCTTTTCGTTTTTAGTATAATCATGAAATAAAATATTAGCTATATGGATATGGACTTATCTAGGCTGAAAGATGGCTTGAAACTTTTTTTATTAACTTAAGGTTGTGAAGTATGCTTTCGACTTCAGATGCGTTACATCACCAAGGATTAAACCGATCGTCTCATATGAAAATGGACCGCAATCGCTCCATTCCATTGAAACACAAGAACTGCTTTACAATACTCCTTCGACCACCTTGAAAAAGTAATAGATTTTATTAAATTTGATGTCAATAATTATTTTTAAAATTTTTGATATCCTTTTTATTTGAAGAATCTACGAATAGTAACACGTTTAAATTATTGGTATTGATTTGGAACATTTTAATTATACTTACGCATATGGTGGTAGTCTTTTACATTAAAACAATAATTTACAGTTTATATTAATACCAAGACTCAAAATTATATATGGTCATCGAGACCCTATAGTCTATACCTACAGTTTATGTTTTGTTTCCCTGCCCCTAACCAAACATTAAATGCTTATTTTCATACATGTGCAAATACAAATTTAATTGATGTGTTTCGAATCACTGTCATGCCAGCTGTCACCGCATATTACATATTGATTTGAATATTTGCGTTGATCAAAAACTGATGCATTGTTTATTTGTTACAGACGATCCCGAACGAGGCGGAAAAGCAAAATGTTGTGACAAAGGCGATACCCAATAGCGTAGAGTAGCGAAAATGTGTTCCCAAAGAATATTCTATGATATTTCGGGGAACAGGACTTTTCTATTCATAGTGTTGCTGTGTCTAAAGCTGTGTAGCCCTCAGGATCTGAGTGATGAGTTCGTTAATGAGGATAGTTTAGACTCGGAGTTGAGTGTAGTGAAGAAAGTTAAGTTTGCGAGGAACGCTGACGCGAGTCCTTGTAGGTTGAGTGAACTGCTCTGTGATACGGGACAGTGTATATCGTTAGACAAATACTGCAATGGGGAGAACGACTGCGGAGACAAGAGCGACGAGCCGACTTCTTGTACGCGTAAGTGTCTCTTATGGGGGTGCCCCATACTTATAAACACCTACACATACTTATTTATACACACCTCGGTCTGAGCCTAGATTTTTTTTTATAATTTGGAAGGAGCAAACAAGCTTGCAGTCTAATAATGAGTGGCCATTGCCGCCCATGTATACCATCAATTCCAGATAGTATCAGAGTCTTATCTGACGTTAGCCTCAAATGCATTGCTATTATTGAGAACTAAGTTTCAACGCTTCGGACGACGTCTCCCTTACCACATTCTTCAAACCAGAACAAAACAGCAAATAATACTATAAACTAGTTTCTAACACTGTTGTCATTACAAAGAAAAAGGTGTGGCTGTGGTACTTCCGGACTCTATTACTTCAGTATTAGGGAATATTAGACAGTTCTATTACTTTAAGTACTCGTACAGGGCCTATATAGCCTAATAGAGCAGTGATAGCCTAGTGGTTGAAACTTGCCCTCTCAATCTGGAGGTCCGAGGTCAAACCCAGGCTGCACCACTGATTTACGTGTATTAGAAATTAATTATCACTGCTTTTCGGTCAAGGAAAACATCGTGAGGAAACCTACACACACGAGAGTTCTTTAAAAAAATGTTCTCGGAGCTGTGTGAAGTCCACCAATTCGCACTTGGCCAGCGTGGTGGACTATGGCCTAAAACTCTCTCATTCCAAGGGAAGACCCGTGCCCAGCAGTGGGACCATAATGGGTTGACAATAAGTACTCGTATAATATACAAATGATACATTCGTTTCACATCTTCTATTCCAAGTTGGTACGAATAAAGTTTCTACGTTGATATGTGGAGAGACCTTCATAACTTTACGATTGCGCTGTTATTATGATATTTAATAGCTTTAAGTTAACTTCGATTTGCAGTTATATTAACTACGAGTCTTTGCTTAATGCCGTATACAATTATGTTCATACTAGCTGAACACCGCAGCTTCGCCCGCGTTTAAAACGATCCGATGTATGGATTGTCCCATATAATAAACGAAATAAAACGTTCAATGTCAGACTATGAAGACACATAGCGTCAATAATGTCAGATGTGTTTGTCAAAATACCCGTTATTGCTTTTAAATTCAGCTTAGTTAATTAAAACTATTTGTACCTTTAACGGGTGTATTTAAAATAACTTGAAATTGTTTACAATCTAATTGATTTTTTTAGTTAGTTTTAAGTTGACGATTACGGTCAAATTTCGACCGTTGCGACGGCTGACTAGTATGGATTAAAACGCCGAATTAATTATCTAAATACATATTCAACATCGATACAGTACACTATCACATATTTTTTAGTAAAAACGTAAGAAAATTGAAACCATCATACACACGAGTACATTTATTTATATGCGTATTAACGCCGCACATTCTACTCATCCCTTTGCTTCAAAAGTCCCGTACAACACGTACAAAGATTTGAATGTGAAATGAGCTTAGACCAACTATTCCTGGATTCAATCGTATGTCCCCAAAGTGGTTGGTTAGCATACATGCAACGGTAGGTGTCTGTGCCTCTAAGTGGTCGTTTAGCATGTAAACGGATCCTGTAATACGATCCAGCCGTGCAAGCGCTTTGGTGAATGTATCGTGACAAATTAAGATGTATAAAGTGTCTTCTGTGTCTATGTGCGCGTGCTTGCTTTTGTATTTGTGCGCGCGTGTAGGTACAGGCATTTGCGTGGATGTACCTTTTATAAGGTATAGATGTACCTAATATTTATAGTGGTTACATATTCAAATAGGTACATAAAATTGAGTAAGTATCTTCTTTATATATTAACACGAGAAGCAAAAAAATTGTGATTGGTATTTAGATACTTGCTGCAGACGGAGGAGTATAAAATTACGCACGGTTATAGTTGATGTAGAGAAGGATTGCGCAATGCTAATATTTTTTTCAAATAATGCATAAAACATATATAAAATCAACTAAAACACATTACACTCACTACCTTTCATTTGACACAAACACATACATAATAAACGAAATAGAAAATGTTAATGTCTTACTGTGAAAACACATAACGTCAAAAATGTCAGATATCTTTGTCAAAATACCCGCTATTGCTTTTAAATGCAGCTTAGATAATAAACCTATTTTTACCTTTAACGGGTACGTTCAAAATAATTTGAAAATTATTGCAATTTATTTAAATTAGAGAAATATTGGTGCTACTTTGGACAATATGAAGTTTAGTTTTTAATTTAAATTACGGTCGAATTTCGACCGTTGCGAGGGGTGACTAGTACACGTAAATACTCATTATAAGCATTACAAAGTATAACTATCCGACGGTTGTGAGTTGTGAGCTGTTTTTACAGCTATTTTTTTAGGACTTATAAATATGTGAAACTAAATCTCTTCCTGTATTTTAGCATCATTATAATAGCAATTGTATCCTGATGATTAGGAGGATAGGATTATACCTTACACAAATGGAGGTTAAAATGTCTAACAGCCCTATTTGGTGAAGTAACATAATCCCTTGTCATACTTAAATTACTTCAATCGCTTTGGGGCAGTGATAAAATGGACTTTAACATCATACAAAATAACGAATAGCTTATTACCATCGTGTCCTTGATTTGTTTTCTTCATATTTATTACCTTTGTTTCCTTCATATTTATTTATCCTATCGTTATTTGAGTACCGGTACCTAGGTCGAATCCCACGAGGCTGGTTTTTATTGCTTACTACTGATATAACATAATGGAAGATTGTTTCTAAAATATCTTTGCAGCCGATGTCAAAGGAACAAATGATAAAATAAAGGATCTTGATCTTGAAGGATTCGTTAAGAGACTTCAGTATAGTGCTAAGTGGTAGCCTAAAGGTTGTAAGTTGCCCTCTCTATCGGGAGGTACGATATTTAAATCCGTGGCATGCACCACTGATTTTTCCCAAATGATGTGCATAATGAAGTGGGCGTGGACGTCAGGAAGGTCAGGGTCTTCATTACTATCCATTCTTGAAGATTTCAAGTAAAACGCAGGAATTTCCTTCTTAGATTTATTCAAAGTTGAGGAGGTCCGATCGTTTCGACGGTTGAACAAGAATCTTCCGGCAGGCGTCCGCCTTTTTATAATAAAGTTGGGTTAGGTGAGAATAACAAATTTATGGAAAGTAAACTAATTAAACATCTTTAGAAATCACTGAATATTGCTAATTTAATAAACAAACAATTTTCGATCTTTAAACTAACTAAAATAATTATTTTCGGCAACGTGATTTTCATAAATACGCGGTGTCCCGTCGACATGCATATTAGAAATTAATTATCAAGGTTTAAGGTAAAGGAAAACATCGTGAGAAAACCTAAACACCTGAGATACTTAAAAAGAAGTTCGCATAATTTTGTCAAGTCTACCAATTCGCAATTGACCAACGCAGTGAGCTATGGCCTTAATACTCTCTCATTCTGAGAGAAGACCCGTTACAAGCAGAGGGACAAAAGTAGATTGACAACGACTTTAACAGTGCTCTATAGCGGCTTCTTACGATAAATATACACAATTCAAAATTTACAAATTCAATATACATGTCAACCGCGTGTCATTGGTTTTTAATGGAGCCCTTGATTCCCTCTTTGTTGACAGTAAAGTTACCTGGGACAAACACTCCGAATGGGTCACTTCAACTTTGAGAGAGGGTCCACTCAAAAAATTCAACTTAGCTAGTAGAGAGGAGCCCGTGATAATAAATGTGGATTCACTAGAGTGTCGCGAAAACCTATTACATTAGGAAGATTAGATGATATGAAAATGATTATGTATTTTTGTTACTTTCAGCGGTACGTATGTTACGTACGTATATTACAGGAAAATACTCAAATGCGTCAAATGTTGATGTTCTTCCATCCAACATGTAATAAAATCGCAATACATTTTATATTAAAACATTACTGCAGCATGTGGCATTCACAAAACGGTAACAATCACACAAGCTAAACATGCCAGTTTTTGTTATAACGGAAATATTCATTTAATGCATTGTGCATTTATTGTTTCGTAAATTCATTGCGTTGATATTTATTTGAATGCCCGTGATTTTCTTTCGTTAATACAAACTGCCACATGAAGAGCCTGGGTTCTAATCCAGGTTTAGTTAATTTTGTAGTCGAATCGATTTGAGTTTTTCGTATCGTGAATTCAGTTGATTTGATTTTTTTCCTTTTTTATCTGACTGAAGTAGCAAATTAACATGCAGTCCACCTGATGGTAAGTGACTGCCGCACATGGACATCTGTAATCAATTTCATACAGAACATGGGTTCTATTTGAAGTTGATCACAGATGCGTTGCTACTTCCGAAGACTACGTTGGTCGCCTTATATAACCGTGCCGGCAACCACACCATTCCAACAAAACGCAAGAAATGCTTCACGCTAGAAATAGGTGTGGCAGTGGTACTTCCCCGGTCGAACTGCACTGGTTCTACCTGGGAGGTACTTCATGTAGCGAAGGATAGACATAAATGGCGCGACATCATCAGAAGGAAAATGACTCCATCACGGGACGAACACAACCCTCAGTAATGAGGAACACGACGCGAGGAGGAAGAGTATTCAATTCTATTCCTAAACATGTTTGAAAAATGATTTTGGTGAAAAATTGTATAGTCCATGATCAGCGCGGTTGACAATGGTCCACTTTCTCTCAGAGATCCCATGATCAACAGTGGAACAGTAATCATTTGATGACGGCGTAGAATCAACTGATAATATGTAGTCTATTATAGTAAAACAATTACGTTACATCAAAAGATGTAAAAACTAAAAATTATACCATCTATAATCTTTATAACGAGTAATAAATGCTAAAAATCATCTATTACTGTATTCATATACCTACCCACTTAGTTCAACAAAAATAAATATACACCCAAACATTATCGATCGCATCCATTACGGAGGCCCATAAACATTAAATGCGGTACTTTTTGGCTATGCCTCTGAATAACTTAGTATAAATATTGCAGCATAAATATTTCACAAAGGATACAAGCCAAGTCCATTGCTGCAGCCCGAGGGCGACTGCAATTTCATAATAACTTCGCTACAGATTTCTGACGTTACGTGGCATGCTAAGTGAATTTATTTTATTTCGTATTTTTACTATCTTACTTTTCTTGTTTGTATGTGTATTTATATATATGGTTGTGTTTAATGTATGTGTGGCATAACTGTATGTTGACTTTTTTATATAATTGAAATAGCAAACACGGATGCAGTTCATCTAATAGTAAGCGGTCAGTGCCGCAACTAATGTTTTTTTATAAGATTGAAGTAGCAAACGAGCATGCAGTCCAACTGATGGTAAGTGGTCACTGCCGCCCCTGGGTATCTGTCAGTAACTTCATACAGAACATGGGGTTTTATCTGGAGTCAATCACAGATACGTCGCTACTCCCGAGGACTAGGATGGTCGCCTCATATAAAAGTGTGCCGGCAACCACACCCTTCCATCTAAACGCAAGAACTGCTTCACGGTAGAAATAATGGAATAAGTAATGGAATACAATGTATGAAATTAATTTGATGTAAAGCAGTGATTCTATGTAAAATTCATCACAGGTATTCGTGAGGACTAATTGTCCATCTTAGACCTCTCGAACGCTAACTTACCTAATCTAATATTAAAGTAAGCCGGTTCAAATTATCTTCACATCCCTGCTTTAGCGATTTCGGATACCAACCATCACGTTTTGCCAGCATCAATAATTATCATAAAACAAAATATTTCTCAGCAAATTCTGCCTTACTACACCAATCAAATCGGAATACGACAGCGGTACTACGCAAACTCCACTAAACTATTATTCCCTGTAGATTTTATTTCCTGTATTTTATACAATGTGCGCCGTATTGAAGATATCGATTTCTTCAATATTGCAAAAACTATACTTCAGTTGAGTTACAAACATTCCCAATAACATCCTTTTGTCCGGATTTGCTGACGTCTGTCACAAAAGGTATCGAGCAATCGTACGCTCTTTTTTGCGATGGCAGCAACAAACTTGATATTAACTTTACGTAATACTAGCTACAAGGAGAACGAATTGATAGCTTAGGAAGCTTACACAAAAGCGACTGACGACGATTGTCGGCATGGGTCGCTGACGACAGAGTGGTCGTGTGGCATCCATGTGTAAGCCAAATTTACACTGAGTTTATAAAGGAAATTTGAGGCTAGGGGCCTTACTATGAACATTTTATGTTTCCTATGGTATTCTAAAATCTAAAAACTTGTTCTTTGGACTTTGACAGCGCAGATAGTATTACATAGTTGCAGCGGCAACAATCTGCAATCGTCGGGACTGTCTACATGAACTGAAGCTGTATAACTTACTATTGCTCGTGTGTTACCTCCCTTAGTGGGTTGAAATTGATACGTATGAACATCAAATTTTGGAAAGTTATCACTAACTTTAGTAGTAGGGTATCAGAAATAATTATCTCTTTCTTTAAAAGTGTAACAAAGGATTGTAATCCTCATACTTGTAAACAGATTGACAAACAGGAAACTTACAATCGTATAATTTTTTTATACTAATTTCTATATTGCTAACTACTACTAAATATTGCACTTATATTGTGGTTTATAATATACTTTGAAATTTTATTCCAGGGACGTAAAAATGCTAAGTTAGAAACAATTTATCAACAAAACTAAAACTTACTTCGGAGTAAAGAATATTAATCAGTGCTATGATAAAAGTCAACAATATTATAATAGAGCTTTTCATAAAAATAGCTTTTCTGGTAATGTAAGTAAGTGAAGATGAGTATAATGCGCAAATGTCTTTACAGGGAAAAAAGAAACCACTTTTCTGACATAATCTCGCATTCAGACTTAAGTTGCGTCATTTTCCTCAAAAATGTTTCTTACAATGTTTTGTAATGAGTGAACACGCGTTTCCATTGGCTGACACAATACGTCATCAGTACGGCACGTCATTGATATGGTAATAGGTAATAAAAATTCACTATGTAATGTTATGGTATGGCAAATTACGTCAAATAGTAACTATGCAATTTTAAGGACATAAAAGATTTCCTTTTGTAGCTTGTAGGTAGCTTGATACACGATCCTTGACAAATATACAATACACTGACTATGAGCATCAATAACATATATAGTTTAATAATTTATGTTCTTTCAATAATACAGTAAAAAATCCGTAGAATATATTCAAAATTCTAAAATCAAATTTAGAATATGATGGAACGATGTCTGACCAGCATGGTACCAGTGTCACTTTTAATTCTTAAAGAAGTAGTTCCTGTCATTCATTAGAAGATGTAACATTAATTTGTGAATGTCAACTATGATTTTATTTGACCATAAAAGTAGCAACGCCACGATCGACCTTACTAATGAGTCCTTCCATGCAAGGGGCCGCCCATTAAGCACATAATGTATTTAGCATTTTAACTCCCCCCCCCCTCCCCTTGGTGATTCGTGGTGAGGACTCACCGTCACTCTCTCATCTATAAAGATTTTATAATTTTTTATCGTATTATCTTTAAATATAGGTATCGAAATTTATTCTAGAAAATTATGGTCTGTGATAAAATTGTATAGATAGAAAGGGTGCAGGTTGCTTGTGACTGGCATGAAAATAATACTGCAGTAATGAGGTAAATATGCGAAGAACATATATTATACTGATACATGAAAATATTTAATGTACATTGTCCTGATACAAAGGATTAACTTGGACTTGATTAAATACTAAAAACTGAATAAGCATGATACAAGTCGCGCGTTTGTCGTTAAAATAAATACACCTGATATCTTATTTACTCTCTCTTTGATATTTCGTGATTTTGCCGAACCCTCTTTCCCCCTTTGGCAAAGAGAGATCTTCCGCCAGGCTAGATGATCATGCCTGGGGAGCGGCCGTGCTCGGACAGTCATTGTTCGAAACTTGTATATATGCAGGGTATTGAGAATACTTCGATAGCGTGTTTCAGAATACTAGTAGCGCCATCTCTTGACGAGTTGCGGGAGGTCGCCACACTCCTCATGTGATTAATTTACGGCCCGTATAGTTAGTCACAGATGTCTATGGGTGACATTGCCCACTTAACATCAGAATTTTTAGTGAGTTACAAGTCGATCGGAAATCTTGTAAATGACGTCATATGGATGGCGTCAAATATGCGATTTGTACTGCCGAATCACTTTTTATCGACTGTTTTGCATCGTTTGACCGAGGTGAAGCTCGATCGAAAATCTTGTTTCAAATACATAATATTGTAATTTTTTTGTTCTTAAACAAGCGTCTGGGGGCGCTGCATGGTTGAGCTGATACAAGAAAAAATATAGTATTAAAAAAACAACATTTGTTCGTACTAAGGGTACAGATGGAATGTACGTTCATTTGCTCCATTATTAGTATTGGTCACTGAATTATATTTTACTTACATTTACAGAAAATGGGAATACCATTTTCTTATATATTTCACCAAAACATTTTAGTAGAACATAATACAAATGTCATGTAATAAAATTGTTGAGGTCGTTTCGTCTGTCCGTAAAGACGTCTTCAGCTGAAAATTGTGGAAACTGCGTTATTCAGTTTTTCCTTTGTAAAGTTTTTCTGAGTCGTTCTGTGTAACTAAATTACTTGTTAGTTTTAGCATAAAAATATATAGTAGCATTTCTTTTGATATTATCTACAGATCACCATAATTTGATATGAATTTATGTACATATATGTCTTTGTGTAAGTATAAAAAATAAAGTTCAGCGAGCCTGTTCGGAAATCGCCTGTCGGAATTCGCAGGGTTTCACATATTTCATTAATTTCATTAATGTATGGAAAAACTTATTATGTTTCACGAACATTAGGCACAATTTTGTAGGCGACCTGATAAAACATTTGCACAATTGTAAAATGTGACGTCATGCCTTTCATTTTTTATGTAGCCGTCTGTTCGTAAAAACGTTGTTGTCTTCAGACTGAGAATTGCAGAAACTGAGTAATCTAGCTCTTTTCTTTGTGAACCTCGTCTTTTGTATAAGACAATTATCTGCCAGCCAGTTCTAGTGGAAAAATGTATAATGGAATCAAATGGTTGAAGGCTGGGAGTACTGAGACTATCAATAATATTCTTAGCAGGAATTGTTCGAATAAATTGATTCCTTCAGAACGTAATGAGTTAATAACAATAGTCGTGTTCTTTAATCTTTTCTGATATTGAAGACAAGTTGATTAAAAATGTATATCATTTGCATATGATTTTTTTTATCAATTTATTCTCAATAAATTTCATTCATATTTTGCTGACTAGCGGGTATAGTTATTCTGTACATTGAGTTGAAGTGATAACATAGAACCACGATTTAATACTATTACGACTGACGTGTATCACCTACATTTAGTTTTGTACGCGTTCTTGCGTATCAGGGAGCATACAAAAGTGTTTATAAAATTTGAAAATTTCCCTTGATTTTCTTGAGCCCACAGCATCTATCCATAATTTGGTGACAGTGGTACCAAACTGCAAGTATACTCTATCGAATGAAACATAAACATACATAAAAGTACTAACTGAATTGATAACCTCCTCCTTTTTGCTGTCGATTATAAAATAAGGTTCGGAGGTATAAAGGTACAGTATACAAACAACTCATGAAAAGCGTTAGGTGAAGATGACGCGAGCTCCGTCTTTTTTGTTCACCTAACGAGACATTATTATGAAAACAGAAAACCCGACTGTAATTAAACTTTAGTCAGATATTTATTTGTTTTAATAATAACTTATTTTATTTAGTCTAAGTAGGTGTTTACTCTCATTTATTTAACTTATTAATTATTTAAATATATTATGTTAAAATCCGTCAAGCAAGTTTGGGCTGTAGCGCGTGCCATAGAAATGGACATAAATACATATATACATACACTAGAAAATCAGTCTCTCTCTCTCTCCTTACTCTCCTTAGGCATTCAGATATAAAGTGCTTAGCGCGCTAAGAGAAGGTTTCGCTTCCAAAAAATCCAAACGTTTCATAGACGTTACGTGAAGAGAATTAGCGTGCTTCATCAAAACACCATAAAATTTTCCGTCTTACCCGTTGATACATGGGAGACCATAAAATTTTGAAGTACCACATAAAAGTCATTACCATTTACGTGTATTCTAAACCACGTTCAGAAACACAGGTGAACAATAAACCTCCTTTAATTACTGTACGAACGAGCTTTGGCTTTTATCGTTCTCACATAGGTAGTCATTACCCTAAAATATGGGTATAATTAAGGAAAAAACCGGCTCTATTTAATAAGGTGTTAAGTTTACTATGAAGTATTTACGAAATGGCCAGTAATCTGTCACGAACGTTTAGTACGTGTGGATAAATGTGTGAGGTTTAATGTATAACGTTCTTTCTGAGTGACAAAGAAGGATTTTTACCTTTTGTTGGGAAATACAATGAATAACTGCCTCACAAACATCGCCTAATGTTCTCGTGATAATATTTTTTGCTTATTGTTAGATTTTAGGAAACGTATAGTTGAGTGAAAGGGAATCCCGTGTGAAAGTAGTTCTTTGTATTGTATGTTTGAGTGTGTAAAATGATATATTGCAGCGGGCTAGCAACATTTATTTCTGTAGAGGTGATAACACAAATATCCTTATAAAACATGTCATGCAAACACCTCTTGTTTCATTGTAGAAGTGAGGAACGTTAATTTAAGTTATAAAACGTTAATTTTAGAGTGTATTTAGAAATAAGGCTGAAAGACATGTAGACTTCTATTCCACGAAGATTCTGATCTATACTTCCTGTTAGATTGAAAGCTCCATTTCTCATAGTGACCTACACTGCTATTAATTTAGGTACCAAGTTATTTTTTTTTTCGAGGGGAAGGCCCTCAAAAGGTACCCGTCCCCGTGGGAGCGATGCAGGGTTATATGGGATTTTTACCGCACTCAATCCCCCCGGTGGCCGTTCTCGGCGCTACAAAGAGGACTCCGGGATGTTCAAAGGAACGCAACTGGAGTCCTCTGAGCGCATTACCCCATCAGGCTTCTCACAGATGTGGCTGGGCCCACCGTTCCGTCTGGACTTTACGACAGTATGCGACTACGTCTACCGCCGTCCTTAATGGGGTCGCCTGATCTAAAGGTTCGAGCTCCCGCTCTAGCCGCTCGCAACCCCGGAAGCCCCTTTTAGTAGCTTTTAGTTCTTACGAAAGGCAGGAGATACCGTAGCCCGTACCGTACCGTAGCCCTATTCTAATCCCGAGCTACCTTCAAAAAACGAGGTGTCCTGAACGAAGACTATCAATACGGCGTATTGTTTTTGTATTCTGACTTAATACTTTTTTCTTTTGTTGCCTGTATGTATAAATTAATTTAATTTTACCACAACCAGCACGTGTGTAACATGTATGTATCACAAAAAAGTGTTTACGAAACTTTTAAACCCAAGTGGTATGCACATGAACCAGAATTGCACTCAGTTTTTAAACAACGTGATAGAAAAGGGCCCTAACTCGGGTTCCATGAAACATTCACTTCAAGCGTCAATCGCTTTGTGCTGCAAGCGACAGCATTGAGCGTTGCAGTCAAATGTATGTTTCAAAGGCTAGGAATATTTGCTGCAAATTGTATCAAAATGCCAAAATGCGATCTACGCAACGCCAAACGGTAAAGAGTAAGTATGCAAATCGAAGCGTTAGGTTAGGTTAGGTTAGAATAACGCGTAATCTATCGTCGATCTTTGATATTATTCTAGTTTTTTTATTTTGTAGTAGGTAATTGATATCCAATTAATTCTGATAGACTGAACACTCTCTTAGTTTTATTATTCAAATGCGTCGGAAGGAGGGTAATGTTTGTCGAGCGTATGTATTAATATATAATGTATTCTTTATATAGAATTATAATAGTACGATAAGACCTTTTAGTACAGAGTATAAGACAAAGTCGCTTCCCGCTGTCTGTCACTATATTTGCTTAGATCGTTTAGAGCAAGTTCTCATGACAAGCGTTCAACGCGCGTACAACGCGCGCTAAATTTTTGTATAGTGTGCACATGACACACGTTTGGAAGGCGTTGAAGGCGCGTTACCGCGTTCGCCGAGGTTCAGTGGAGTTCTTACATTTGAAGATGGACGTAGAAACAGTTTTAACGGTGATTTTATACCGATGGCATGAAATGAATATGAATATGAGGACGAGATCTTCCCAACCCCGTCTCTTTAAATTCCTATCTGACTAATCGTTACTTGTCATTTCCCATATCGCAGGACGTTTCTCTATTTCGTTTATAAATGAATCTGTATTAAAAGCGTCGGATTCCATTTCCGATGATTTTTGGACGAACTATTGGACCCTTAAATACGTTTATTAATGTCAAAAGCGCGCGCTCAACTGAACGGACACATAGAAAACAAATGATCTCAAAGCGCGCGTTGACGCGCGCTAACAAGATTCAAGCGCTAGCGCTGCGTTTAACGCGCGCTTTATTAAAACGCGCGTTAGTATGTGTACGGCCTGAATAAATTGTTTGTAGTTGTAAGCGCGCGTCGTTAAAACGCGCGTTGAGCGCTTGTCATGAGAACTTGCTCTTAAACTAAGCTACAGATTTTTTTTAAATAGATATAGTGATTCAGGAGAGAGGTTTTTAAGTATTTTATGTTTTTGGTACGTTAATGTATGCATAATATAGTGTAGAAATACTGATGATTTTAGATTTTTGGCGAAACGAGCTAAACGAGTTATATAATAATTCGTTTAGCGCGCTTAAAAGGAACGGTTTACTTGGTAGTGGCCTAACTTTGCACCAATACGGCAAATGCGTAACAGACTTAAGACACGAATTGGCTGCGTAGCTCGAATGTCTAGCATAACAAGTCTCTCAACGTGCTAGAGTCTAGAGGCTGACTCAAGTCTAAGACGTGCTTAAGCTCCGTCGAGGCATGAGTGTCACCTATCAGTTCTAGAGAATGCTACAATGAAAAAACTTGAGTAATCAGCGACTAACTGTGCTGTGTAACGTAAACGTGTATATTAGTATGAATCCATGAACTATGCCCGCAGCACAAGTTTTATACGTTTTCTCAAAACAATCATCGTATTCGTTTACGCCTATACATTACAATGTATGAATGCCGTAACTAAAACGTGCATCGTATTTTATGGATGAAATCGCAAACGGTGATCGTTTTAAGGTCATGTAATAAAATCTTACTAACGGCACTGTTTTTAAAAGTCAATCGCTGGACATAGGCCTCTTTTAAAAAAAATAAGGTGTTCTATTCACTCGTTCGTGCGTGTTCGAGACTGCAGATCATGAATATCCTAGAGAACAGGCATTGATGTGTGTCTTTTGGATTAAGTTTTATAGGCGCTTCATGTTGTTCATTACAAATACAAATACAAAACATCTTTATTGTACACCAAACACACAAATATAACAAACCAAAAATTATAATAAAGGTACAACAGGCGGTTTTATGATTAAAATAGCCATCTCTTCCAGACTTCCTTAAAAATGACAGAAGGAAAAATATAACAAATACAAGAGAGAGTAGGTTAGGTAGATAGGTAGGTTGTTCATTGATTGTTGATATTATATGCCAAATGGATATTTTTAGTATCCAGTTCTCTTCCATTTCCAGAATGTTTTGTACGAATCGTTGCATTTTGCTATGTAAGAATATTCGCTTAATCATACCTCGTATTTTTAAACACTGTACACACAAACATCCCTGTATTACTTGCTTTTAGCAAATATTAACCACCCTCGTTTTAAAACTCGTTATGTACTTATTTTTTGTACAAATTGTAAATTGTATTTAATATTTTTTTTAATTTTGAAATTTTGTAAGTGAGGTTATACAGTTATAGTGCAAGTGAGAAAATCTTACTTATTGAAGGTGGTAGAACCAGTGCAGTTCGACCGGGGAAGTACCACCGCCACACCTATTTCTAGCGTGAAGCATTTCTTGCGTTTCGATAGAAGGGTGTGGTTGCCGGCACACTTTTACATGAGGCGACCATCATAGTCCTCGGGAGTAGCAACGCATCTGTGATCTGTGTGTTCTATATGAAGTTGATTACAGATGTCCATGGGCGGCAGTGACCACTTACCATCAGGTGGACTGCATGCTCGTTTGCTACTTCAGTCAAATAAAAAAAAAAAAAAAAAAAAAAAAATCTTGCACTATAAATCATACCTAATTAAGTAATTATACATCACTTGAGTTTTAGGTAATGAGTCAAGTTTTTCTCAATTCATAATCTTTTAAAACTACCCTGCAAACAATTGTTGACTAAATTGCATTCAACTCTATGTACGAATGTGAATAATTTTCAAAAGTAAAAACGTCGACCTGAGTAAAACTGTTTCGAGGCATAATTATACATGTACCTATTCAGTGAAAATTTTAACATTTTATTTTTCATAATATTTTGGAAAGCGTGTTCGTTTCCATCTACGGCAGAAGTGTGTCTTTCATTGTGTTTTAAAATTTATTTTGTTTTGTACAACCTTAACCCAGTTTTCATACATGCCACCTATTTTCATATGCATAAAATTACCTCCTATTACCCCTAGTTAAAGTCATAACCAGCAATCCATTAGCTTTCCAAATTTGGAACACAGTAAAAGGAAACCATGATACAATTTTATTAAAATTTCGTGTTTTAATTAATTTTCCAGTTATAATTTATATCCATTTAACCTAACTCAATTAGGTCTAATAGCCTTTTTTATCTGATCAAAATAAAACGAGCATGCAGTCCTCCTGACGGTAAGTAGTCACTGCCGCACATAGATATCTATAAGCAACTTAAAATAGAACACGGATTCTGGGTGAAGTCAATCACAGAAGTGTTGCTAGTCCCAAGGACTAGGATGATCGCCTCATATAAAAATGTGCCGGGAGCCACACCCTTCCATCAAAACGCAAGAAATGCTTCACGTTAGAAATAGGTGTGGCAGTGGTACTTCCCCGGTTGAACTACACTGGTTTTGCCACCTGCAAGAAATAGGTGTGACGGTGGTACTTCCCCGGTTCTTATCCGCTAATTGAGGTTATAACCAGTAGTCACGGCGCCTGGTATGCGTATTGATAACCGTTGGTATCGGTGGCAGTGGGTGTTGTTGTTGTTTCTCGTACTAGCCGTCCCTAGGAATTTGGTCCATACTCGGCTCCTGCAAAATTGGAAAATTGCAGGAATTTGGCCCATAGTCGGCTCCTGCAAAAGAGTGGTGCGATTGAAATCCGACACCACAATGCACGTTCTCATATATTAATATCATTGATTAATGTTTAATCTTAATATAACCAGTCTATAAATATATCTTTACGTTATACATTTATTTAGGTATTTCTAAGCTCTGTTAGGTCACTTGTCACTTATATTTGCGTGAAAGTCCACACAAATCAGTTTCATTGCACTAACAGGAAAGTTTTAATCTAGTTAACTCTCCTTTTAATCAGAGCATTCTCAGCGCACAAATAAACAACGCTACCTTTTACAACTATAAACTTATTTCATTTTCAGCCACGAGTTGCTTCACCCACATGGATAGAAGCACTTTGTACAAATAAATTATTCGTAAATAACGCAAACTACTCTTCTGCACAACCGCGTCTAAGCACGTCGTTACATCAGCGGAATGGACTGTTTTTTACGCGTTGAAATTCGTCGTGTCAAATGAAAAACTCCGCTGCCCTCGGGTGCTTTATTAGATTTTCGGACACATTTTATTTGAAACAGATAAACGTTTCAGTGTTTTTTCGTTATGTAACGCTATTTTAATATTCACTATTTGGCACGTTTCACTCACTTTTTGTGTAAAAATATGTGTAGAAATACAAATAGTGTAATATTACATATCCAGTTGGATAAACTCAAAAATAATATGTAACATTATTATTTGATGATATATAATTATATTCGCTGTTTTGTCAAAATGTCACCAATAATAATTCAAAACCGCATGTGGCATATATTTAAACCTCATATATTTACGCATTAAAGGATAAAATGTATTTGTGCGAACGATCCTCAATATAAACATATGTCAAAACTACCGATATATGTATATGAAAATTAAAACTGCTTGTATCCGCATAGCATACTAGTGTGGAATAAAGAAAATAAAAACAGGTTTTCTTCGTAAAACCGATCTAAAACATAAATAAATAATATAATTTGTGACTCGCACTGTGACTCACGAATAAGTTTGCGTAGGGACGTCGAATAATAAAATTATGATGATTTGTGATTATTATAATCTCGGAATTGATTTGTCCTCAGTTTCGCCGTGACTGCGATCCATGTAACTTATCTAAATATCGCTAAAATACTTCAAAAAATCGTTACCTGAGTACCTGTTACTTATAAAAATTAACAGTTTTTATGTCTATCTTAACGATATCCGTTAAATTAAAGAAGCGGATATTTAAAAGGACGTAACTATCAAATGCACAGAAGTCTGTAAGTTTTTGTATAATCTAAGCAACACAATATTGCTTTGTAGACATATTTTTATAATACTTTATCATGACCATATTAATCATAATACTTAGCACTTTTGATAAACATATTTGATATTTTTCAAAAAAAGTATATCACTGTCAATTTAAAATTATATCACAGACCACTTATTACAATGTTAGAACATCTTTGACTTCAAATTGTAACAATTTAAAAAGTTGATCTATTTAAAAAAATATATGTACTAAATGTTAGTCGAAGTTACGGACAAATGATAATATTTCAATTCCTTGAATTCAATTCAGCTGAATACCTTGTTGCGATTTCATGCAGCATTAACAGATCAGTACATTGAAAATGACATAAATGTCTATTATTACTCATTACCAGTTCCATGAAATAAATTTTTACAAATGCATTCGGTGTACAAACACATGAAACTTAAATATTTACAATATGTACCTATAGATAAATAGACAATCAGACAGACAAGCACACTTGACACATATAATTGTCTTTTATAAGGTACAATAATAAGTACCTGTTTCTTTGCAAATGCTTTGGTAAAGCCATACGCGAAACTATCATGCTTATTATAAATATTGTACATAGTATTCAATTATAACTTTCCACCGATGTCTAGCGAACAACATTCACGAATAAGTTATGCTCAAGCGGCGCAAACAACTGTTTTTCTGAGCTGCACAGCCGCGTCTAAGTGCGCCGTTATTTCAGCGTAATGGACCGTTTGTTACGCGTTGGCGTGCGTCGTGCTAAATGAAAAAGGTAGCTCGCTGACCTCCAGTGCTTTATTACCTTCGTTTAGGACATAGTTTCTTGGAATAGATATTCGGACGTCTAGTTTTAAGCTTTTATGGCCGACTGCGTCAGAACGGTACTGTTTTTCGAGCCTTTGTATGTTTTTATGTATGTATGCATGTGTGTGTTCTTTGGCACGCGCTACAGCCCAAATCGCAGGGTCCACCAATAGCACTTGGCCAGCGCGGTGGTCTATGGACGGTGGACTAAATCTCTCATTCCGAGAGAAGACCCGTGCCCAGCAGTGGGACAATAATGGGTTGACGAGACTATATTATTTTATTTCTATAAAAGTGGCAGACGTTCCATCCAATGACCTTAAATCTAAGGCTTAGCAAAGAATCTTTGGCCAGTCACGTAGGCACCCAATTCTATTTAGGGTTGTTTGCAGATCGTAAATAACCTAGAATGTCTAAATAAATGTAATAAAAGAAAACCAAAAACAAAACGGCTTTCTATTTTGTATTCTAGTCATGACAGTTAAACCCACACATATTTCAACTAATATTTTTTATATATACATTTTTAAAACTACATATCAACGGTAAGGGCCGGCGCACATATGACGGAGCGCAGCGCAGCGCAGCGCAGCGCATCCCCGCGAAATTTTCTTAACGAATCACACACTAGCCGAAATTCGCGCTAATTACTGGGAGAATGCGCGCGGATGCGCGCGAATGCGCGCGGATGCGCGAGCATGCGCTTCCATGCTCCTCAGAAATAAATTGCTGTTATTTAATTTTGGATATTATTTCTAAAGGGACAATGACGATAATAGTTTGACAGCAAAAAATGCGCTGCGCTGCGCTCCGTCATATGTGCGCCGGCCCTAAGGGACCGAGCGGCGAAACATTTACCCGGATAACTTATGCGGAACTGAGCGAACAACTGTTTTTCTGGGGACTGCACAGCTGCGTCTAAGTGCGCCTTTACATTAGCGAAATGCTCATACACAAAGTAGACAAATGTATATAAAAAGTTACTTGATATTTCTAGTTTGTATTCTTTTAGTTTTGTATATATTTTAATTTTAAGAATGAAATTTATATGAATACTAGCGAGTTGCTGGCATTGATTATGGTCGTGGTTAGTACGAACTATCGTGTATTTCTAATAAAATTTCGTACATACTCGTTATAATTCTTCTAGAAATCAATGTGTGGAAATCTTCTACAGAGGAATTATTTGCAAATAAATGTTATTAATATATTTTAATATAAATTTAATGATACGGCAGAGGTGATACTTGATGGAAAATAGATATTACAGTTTATGAGTATTTGCAATACCAGCGGAATCTTTGTGTAGCCGGCATTGAAGGAAAGTTTTTTTAGAGTACTATAGCTAAATTACATAATACTTACTTTAACTTTACAATATATTTTTATGAAGTATCATAGACTTTTCTGAAGAAATAATTTACCTGTTATCTGTCCCTTGGTTATCAAAACTGGGTTAATCAATGAACTCTCATGTTTCAATGAATATTCAGGAACTGGTACAACGACGTCCATACCATTTTTCCCAACGCGCCATATTTTGTAACAAATATTTTTCTTTTAACGTTCCACGTTGTTTGATGTTTTGTACTGTCCTTTGTCACCTACGTTGTGTTTTAGACGGGCGAAACGTTTATGTCTCAGATTTTTAAATACTATGTGAAATAGAAACTCTGCAACGGAAAGAAAACGCATAAAATGTGGAAAATTGTTGTAATATTGTTCATGCATCATAATTATGTGTACCTATTCAACTAATGCCTACGTTAGTTAAATAGAATATGTGCAATAACTGGCCTTATTCAATTTACGTTGCAGTTGTAGTTGTAGATTTTGTACGCTTTGTCATGTTAATTATTTTTCAAATAATTGTGGCATTTAATACCCAACACACTGCTGTTTATAAATAATTAACTGAACCCCGCAGCTTCGCCCGCGTTCAAAAAATCGATGTATCGAGTTTCCGTGGGAATGAGATATTTTCCAACAATAAAAAATATCCTATATGTTAATCCAGAGTTTCAGCTAACTCCCTACCAAATTTTATGAAAATCTCTTCGGCCGTTTAGACGTGAAGAAGAAACAAACATACACACTAACAAACTTTCGCCTATATAATATTAGTATGATAATAATCTTTTTCTAAATAATAGATGCTAATTACTACGTAAGATCCACTAAACAACTCTTTCTACATGGTTCGACCAAGATGGTACAACCTATTTTTGTCGGTCCACTTTTATATGAGATGACCATATTAGTTCTTCGAGGCGTGTTTTTTTTATCGAGGGGGAAACCTCCAAAAGATACCCGATGCCATAAGAACGACGCAGGGTTATGTGGGATTTCTCCCCCCCCCCCCCCAGATTGTGGGAACCCCCCCCCCCCCCCCCCCCAGTTGCCGTCCTCGGCGCTACAATTAAGACTCCGGGAAAGCAAGGCGTCTATGGATGACCTCGGATATAACCTCTGTTCTGTATTAAGCTTACAGATGTCTTAGAGCAGCAGTAAACACTTACCATTTGCCTAACATTGCACCAACGACGGAATGTGACATTTCATTTTCCTTTTCGAGATTGTAGTTCGGACGGTTCGAGCCCCCACTCTGCCGCTCAAAACCCTGTAAGCCCAGTTTTATTTGCGTCTTACAAATGCTTATGATATCGTAGTTCTATTCTGATTCCTCAGAACCAGAATAGAACTACGATATCATCTCAATGTTCATGATGTACCACATCCCGTTGCCATATCGGGGATATTTTGTCCCTCTAGTTCTGGGATCAGAATAGGGCTTCGGTATTCCCTGCTTGTCATACGAGGCAATAAAAAGGGGGCTTCCGAGTTGCGGGTGGTAAGAGTGGGAGCTTGAACCGTCCAGCCAGGTGACCTCGGAAAGGACTACGGAATTTGTGGTCGCATATCGTCGCAAAGATCATCCCCGAGTCCTGTTTGTAGCTCCGGGGACGGTCACGGGTGGGTTTTAGTGTGATAAAAATCTCACTTAACTGCGGCGCTCCTATGGCGTCGTTTATTTTTTGAATGTTCACCCCAAAAAAAGTATCGTAGTTATTTAAACGATTAAGTTATTTAAGTAGTAAGTCATGACTTATGCAGGTACAAAGTACGGTGTCGAAATTTTATTCTGAAATATGCCACAACTCCTCAGTAGTCCGAAGTTGTACATATTTGGATACCTGAAAATAATTACGAGACCATTGATTACCCTTCATTTTAATAACATCTAATACTTGTACAAGAATTATTTAGCAAACTGGCGTGCCTATTACACGTTTTTTGTAGGTGGTGAGACATGATTGATTTTATAACTAAATTAGAGTGCCTTGGTTATTACAAATATGTCATACGGAATTTATTAATAACTCGAACACCAGTTGATCTATTGGATCACAATATAGCTATGAACCATCGTGGACAAAACAAATATATTGCGAATATGACCTCAATCGCTCAAGCCCTACATAAATTACACGATCAATAACAGACGCACCAACGATTTGATTTTGATTATAACCTTTTTGCATTCCAGTGCTGGACATGGCTCTCTTCGTCTGAAAAAGGCCTGAATGATCAATGTTCCACGTTGCTTTGTTATTGCGGTTTGTTGAAGGATAATAGCGGGCGAATGTTGTGATACTCATGAAAAGATTTAAAAGACTTAAAGATTCAAAGATTTATTATCGCCAAAAACAGTTATACAATTAATATTGTCGTAAACAGCAACAATAGTATAGAGTGTCGCCACTATTTACGCCCAACTCGGAGTACAGAATTAAAATTTAAGACTATGTAGAAACTACAGAACAATTACAGTATTATAGGTATAGAATTGTGTGTTTGTGTGTATGTGTGTGTGTTTGCGTGTGTGACATATCTAGTATTTAGGAAATATGACTCAGTCTCATTAAATATCAAATTTTACAAAAAAAATCGATAATTTAGATTTGCGTTCCCCATACCTAAGTGAATATAATTGTAAGATTTTATTAGGAACTTCGACAAGGCTTAAATATATGTTTAAAGTTTACTAACAGTAAGATCTGGTGGTCAAAAGCATAGTACTTACGAATTTTTAGTACTAAGGTAGCTAACACACGAGCAACAGTTCACGTCGACGACCATAGGCGGTGCTTGACGACAAACGGGGACAATTATCGTGTGTAATTTTCCTATCGTTATGTATGCAACACCTGATTGCACTTTATCTTACGTTACCTGCATACTGGTGATGTAGCGAATGTTAATCGACATTTGCGAATGCGAATACGAGTGTTAATGCGAATATTCCTTACCGACACTCACGAATACGAATGTTGGTTTTATTCAGTTCTTGGTGTAGGGTGCTGGAGGATCTTGTTTTTTCTTGGTCGTCAAACTGAAGTTGGAATTTAATTTGCTAGATTTGACAACCTTTTTAGCGCATCACTGCAATTCAATATTCGTAAAATATCGCACAATTTTTGCGTATTTTCAAGGTAATAGAACCACTGACCGGGGAAGCACCACCACCACACCAAATTTTAGCGTAAAGCATTTCTTGCGTTTCGATAGAAGGGTGTGGTTGCCGGCACATGAGGCTTTCATATGAGGCGACAATCATAGACCTCGGGAGTAGCAACGATTCTGTGATTGACTTCAGATGGAACCCATGTTCTGTATGTAGTTGATTACAGATGTCCACGGGCGTTAGCGACCACCTACCATCAGGTGGACTACATGCTCGTTTGTCAAAAAAAAGTATACAAATGCGAGGGCGAATATCTAAAATCAAGCAAATGCAAATATTCGTTATATCACTACTATGTACATACGAGTAAGTAAGGTCGATAGAGATCTACTCGATTCTTAGTACTAAAAGCCTTATGTGTACGATGACATTATAATGTATGCATTCACCTTTTCTTAGAACTACACTACTAGCTTGAAAGAGCCCTAAGCATTTCATACACCGTTAATCAAAGGCCGTTTGCTGCTATAATAGAAGTTTAGATTCCGACTCTGGAATAAAAAGGAGAATTAAAACGAACAATGATCTCCGGGGGAGTGAACACTTGTCTTATGCTGTGTACTTAATGCGCTGTCAGGGTGGACAAAAGGCCTTTTTTAAAAGATTGTAAAAATATGGCGGCCCGCTATTGTGAGTTCGCTTTATTCAAATCTTTTTCCTTCCCATTTCCCTATTTTTGTGTTGAAAGGATTAACAATAGTACAGGTAGCGCGGGTGTTTTTGACCCGTTTAGATAGCCCTTGTTTATGTTTTACGTTTTCATTAATTTTATCGTTGTTAAAATTACATGGAATTTCCTGTCATAATTATTCGGTTTGTAATTTTAATGCTCTTGTATTTTGTCACAAAAAATGTATTACAAAACACTGTTTATGAAGTATCTGTTACTTTTCTTTATTGGAGGAACAAAACAATATAGTAAGTATAATTCTAAAACTACGTTCAAGTTGAATTAGTCGTTAACCCATTATTGTCCCGCTGCTGGGCACAGGTCTTATCTTAGAATGAGAGAGTTATATATCATTATAGAGTTATATGTCAAGTTGAATTATTCTTCTATATGAACATTGCGGTTTATCAACTAAATATTAAGACATTGAAGTAAGTATTTGTAGCGATACAATTAAAGACGAAAGAAGAAAAAAACAAGAAAAATTAACATGAAAACTGTCTTGTAAAATAGTTTTTAAAGCGTGGCATAGATAAAGGAGTTTCAAAACCTAAGTTTCTGACAGTTCATTTAGAATTTCACGCGGTATCTTGTTTGAAACGGCAACAGAACTGTTACGCAAATAAAGTCCGTTGTAAGTCGAACTAAATTCACGAAGCTTATGAAAATGCTCACATTCACGCGATTTTTAGAGGGTGTTCTCGTAAATCCGATTTAATGTGGCCACAACAAACATTTGTAGCCGAAACATTCGTACAAGGTCGGTTCGTGGTTAAGCTATGATTAAACAGCCACATTAGTTTTAATCCAACGTTAATAGTATTATATTTATATTCAATGTTGCTAGTCGGATATTAATGATACATTTGGGGCAAAGAAAATATTATAAGTAATAAGTTGGACATGTGTGTATTAGGTATTAATTGATTGACGCCCTGTAGTTCCGGGATCAGAATAGGGCTACGGCATCCCCTGCCTGTCGTAAGAGGCGACTAAAAGGGGCTTCCGGGGTTGCAGACGGCTAGAGTGGGAGCTCAAACCGTTCGGTCAGGCAATCCCGGGAAGGACGGCGGTATGTGTGGTCGCATACCGTCGTAAAGACTAGACGGAGCGGTGGGCCCAGCCGCCCATCTGGGAGGAGTCCGATGGGGCAACGCGCTCGGTGGATTCCGGTTGAAGTCGTTTCGAGATCCCGGAGTCCGGAGATGGTTTGATTTCGATCCTCTCCTTACAACCTTATAATCTATTATATAATATTTTAACAAACTTTTAGATGTCTGATGAGTAACTATACCAGTACCTATGTGTATGAATTTTAGCAGAAATTTTGGGTACATGTTTGGTTTTAGATGAAAGTCTATTCAACATGACGAAACCCCCAAGATAGCGTACTTGATATTTTTTTGGATACCCATATAAATACCAAATAGAATGATTATTTAAGAAAACTAGAAATTATTTATATCTCTAGCTTGCCGGCCTTAGTAAGTGGTACCGGCCGCCTATAGACATCTGTAGTCAATCCCAGATAGGATTAAAACTCGACGTAAGATTAGGTTATCAATTATCCTTTAAATTTTACCATAGCAGCGTGGAGCACTGTTGTTTTAAGTAAGCCATAGGTACTTATTTCTATAAGTATGGCACTGGCGCACCTCGAACGCAGAGTACCATTCTTGAGACTGGTTACATTTTTGCTATTTCCTTGACATGTCTAATTATTTCTATGTAAACTTTTAAGTATACCAAGGCGTCAGTAATTACGAACATGAAGGTATTTTATTTTACATTAGTATTATCGCCGAATTGATACATTTTTGTACTTAACTGGTATTCGATATACGATTCTTGAATTCTTATAGAATTCTGTTTGCCGCTATTTCTACTCAGTTGAATGGATTGTGGATTCAAGAAGGTATTTATTTTGTACTTCACCAAAATATTAATGGTTTAATGAATAAAGCTGACCTATTAATTGTTCACTTAAATGATTTATTAAGAGACAATAATTTACGTATAGATGTATTGTGTATTACGGAACATAATTTAAAAGACACTGACACTGACCTCCTAAATATTCCGACGTTTAAATTGGCTTCCATATTTGCAAGGGATAACAGAAATGGCGGATGCTGCATATTAATTAAAAACAAGTATGAATATCATGAGCTCACTAAAATAAGTAAACTATCCATCCCAAATTTATTTGAATGTTGCGCCATTGAAATTCCCGACCTCAGAGTAATAATTGTGTGTATATATAGAAGCCCAAAAAATTCCGCGCAAAACTATGAAATATTTTTTGATAAATTGCACAGTTGTTTGCAGCAATTATGTTTTAAAATAAATAAAAAGGTAGTCATTTGCGGCGACTTTAATATTGACGTTAGTAAAATAACTAAATATTCCATTCAATTTAAACAATTAATAGAAGGCTATAATTTAAAGTTGGAGTTCAATCAACCGACAAGAATATGTAGCTCTACATGTATTGACAACATTATTCACAATATTAAGCAGAAAAAAAGTGATATTATAGATTTAGGTCTTTCTGATCACACAGTCCAAACTTTGACATTTACTACAAGAACTACTTACAACATAAGTTACTGGTACTTGAAACAACGGATCTATTCTGTAGAAAACCTGAATAAATTCAGATATTATTTAGAAAATATGCATTTTAATGACGTCTTTAGTAGTAATATAAGTAATAACGCATTTGAGATTTTCTATAATGAATTTAAATTATTCTATAACTTGTGCTTCCCATTTGTGAGAAAAAAGGTACAGCCGAACAAAAAGGAAAAATGGATAACCAAAGGTATAAGGGTTTGCAGTAAACGCAAACGAACTCTGTTATGGGAATACCGAAAACATCCATCAATAAAAAATAAAAACATTCTTACGACTTACACAAAAAGATTAAATAAGATTATAAAATTAACTCAAAAGGCCCAAAACAACCATTTTATAAATATATCGCGTAATAAATCTAAAGCAACATGGAAAGTTATTAATAACTATAGATACAGTATTCCTAAATACTATATTCAACAAATCAAAAGTAATTCTAAAATTATAACTGATCCTCATGACATTGCAGAAACATTTAATAACTATTATATTGATAAAGTTTGTAATTTAATTAATGACAATAATATGACATATTCTAATAAGTTGACATATAATAATTATAATTCATTTTTCTTTAATTACGTCTCTCCTAATGACATTCTTATTATTATAAAATTATTAAAAAATACCAATAGCACTGGCTTTGACGACATATCGACTAGAGTTATAATATATGTAGCTGACATCCTAGCCCCAATACTCAGTCATATAATTAATCTATGTGTAAATGAAGGCGTGTTTCCTACTGCACTAAAGACTTCAATAATTAGGCCTTTATTTAAAAAAGATGACAAGGAAGATATTAGTTGCTACCGGCCTATTGCAATGATCTCTGTTTTTTCGAAAATTATTGAAAAAGTTATATATAACAGGCTCTACGAATATTTTGAAAAATTCAATATTTTCGCTCCGGAACAAAAAGGGTTTCGTAAAAACAGGTCAATTAACGTAGCAATTTACGAATTTATGATACGGGTATTCTTAAACGTTGATAAAAAGACACCAGTGACAGCCCTTTTTATGGATATAACTAAGGCCTTTGATTTTGTTAGACATGACCTATTAATAAATAAGCTATATAAGTATGGAGTAAGAGGAAACACCTTAGAATTAATAAAATCGTTTCTAGCAAATAGGACTCAGATCACGCAAGTGTCGCGAATTTGTCCTATAACCAAAACAGAGTCTTATTATTCCTCTGAACCTCGTATATCCAACTTTGGCGTACCTCAAGGTAGTGTATTGGGACCGTTGTTGTTCTTAATTTATATTAATGACTTGCCGCAGAGCGTAAAATTTCCTATGACGTTATTTGCTGACGATAGCTCTGTAGTATTTACTGCCAAAGACATTGAAATGTATGAAAACGAAATAAATAACACTCTATCTACTATCATTGAATGGCTTAAAACAAATAATTTAATAATAAACCTGGCGAAGACACAATTTATGACTTTCCAACAGCGCAAACGCTCACTCCACTGCCTAAATATTAATTATAAAGGTGAAACTATTAAAGAGACAACCACAACAAAATTCTTAGGCATTAATATAGACAATGACTTAAGCTGGAGGACGCATTCAGAACACATTTGTAAAAAGCTTAACAAAATCTCCTATGCCCTATATATCTTATCTAGGAGTGTACACCAGACAGTTCTCATTACTGTGTATCATGGTTATGTGTCGTCTATTCTTCGCTACGGTATCATATTCTGGGGCAATTGTACGAAACATCAAGAAATATTTAAAGCTCAAAAAAAATGTATCCGGGCCATAACAAAAATTAATAGCACCGAAAGCTGCAAACCTCATTTTAAAAATCTAAAAATTTTGACATTTCCCGCATTATATATTTATGAAACTATAATATTTATTAAAGCTAACCCTGACAAATTCAATGTATATCTTAAAAGTAATCGACATAATTCTAAGTTATGTTCCATCGCGTCAAAAACGGCCCTTGTAAGAAAAAACTTGTTTGGATTAGCACCAAAAATTTTTAACAAAGTACCAACAGGACTACGAAACATAAAAAACATTAACAGATTCAAAAAAGAATTAAAAACCTTTCTTATTGACAAACTAGCTGTGCCCGCGACTTCGTCCGCGTGGAATAGTTATTTTGGGCATAATTTATTTTTTTATAAATTATAGCTGTTACCCACGACTTTGTCCGTTTCATTTTCTATTATTATTTTAGACAATTTAGTTTTGAAAAGAACATAGCTAACTCATATAGCTCATATATAAAAAAATGAAATTATTGGAACCTAAAACAAAATATCCTTAAAACAAAATCAAATAGTATTTAAAAAGTATTTTTACACGACGATAAAACGACGCAAGATCTCTAAGATATCAATATCTTCTAAGATGTTCATTGAAATTAAGTGATTGTCAAAGACAATTTTGTTCACAATTAAATACTCTTAATCAACAACACATTTATTTGGACAAATATTAATATTATTACGTTTATACAACTCTTAACTAATTTCGACAGAATTTGATTACCATGAAAACGGTTCTAGTGAGTTAATCTTAAAAGATAGACATATACTGTCACGGACATTTTTTTAGATCATTTCAAGAGAAATAATTATTTCATACATATATTTTTGGTATCTTGTACCGTTTTCGCAGCGCACGCAACGGAAGCCCTCAAGGATGAATAATTTTCCCCGTTTTTTCACATTTTCCATTATTTCTTCGCTCCTAATAGTTGCAGCGTGATGTTATATAGCCTAAAGCCTTCCTCGATAAAGGGTCTATTCAATACAAAAAGAATTTTTAAATTCGAACCAGTAGTTCCTGAGATTAGCGCGTTCAAACAAACAAACAAACTATTCAGCTTTATATATTAGTATAGAAGTATAGATATCGGGATATACTTTTCAACCAACTCCTCCACATTTAAACGAAGACGTATCGATATAAAGATTGATTTTAACTTTTCCGGATAACAAAGAAATGATTAGAAAATTGGAATATCACTGAACAGCGACATATATTCTAAGTTCATATTTTGTTGCATGTGGTCAAAGATAAGATCTTTTAAGAGGTGCATCGAGCTATTTGTGCGTGTAAATTGTTCTTTGTAAAGCAGAAGACAGAATCAAAACACTTTTACAATTCATACGAACAGGGCGCACCCGCTCGCAGGGCGCTGCCGCACCCTGCTCGCTTATTTTTTATGTTTTCTTTTATGTTCCAACCTAACCTAACCCATCCTGCTTAAAAAGCTACAGCTAAATCCAACTGTTAATAATAACATGACAATACTCTTGCATTTTTAGGATTTAGGTATTCAAAGTGACACTTTTCATCATAATGTTCTCTCAGGAACGGGCCGTAATGTATTGTAATCAATAAGTACCAAACTCATACGGCTTAAATAGGTTGTGTACGTAGATTATCAGGGTTGATGAATTGAAGTTTAATTTATTAATCACATTTCAGTTTAATGAGCTGTCATTAAACTCATGATATATACTGAAAACAACCGTAAGCATTATGTACTTACTGCGATGGCGCAACGACCCAAAATGAGACTCAGCCTCCGATACTAAGAGAGACCACTTCGTCCTATCATGCACCATCTCCAGCCAGTTATCTGCTTGAAGCTCGCGCAGGTCCTTAATGACTTCATCTTTCCAGCGATATCTGGGACGGCCGACTGGGCGTCTACCACTCGGCCGTCCCACGTATGCGCGTTTTACTGCCCGATCTTCCTCCATCCTTTCAAGGTGTCCGAGCCAACGGAGTCTATGAGCCTTTACTTTTCCGATGATGTTTGGCTCGGCTATCAGGTCTTGAATCTCTTGGTTTTTCCTTTGCCTCCACGTCCCCTCGGCAGTCTGTACTGGTCCTAAAATCTTTCGCAGCACCTTTCTTTCTGTGACTAACAGTTTCTGTTCTTCTTTTTGAGTTAGTGTCCATGTCTCACAACCGTACATTATGTGACTACCTTTTATAATTTAGGCTTGCACTATCCCGCATCATCAGGGAGGAGTTGAAGGTAAATTCTTATAACTTATACGTAAGCACTTGCGAGCCAACTTCTATAGCTTGGGCTTGCAGTACCCTGCATCATCAGGGCTGAGGAGCTTAAGGTCGAAATTGTCATCATGTGTATTTGCTTAGTAATTATATTACATACCCGAAAGCATTAAATGGCCAACTCCTATGGCTTAGGCTTGCAGTACCCTGCATCATCAGGCTTGAGGAGTTGAAGATCGAAATTTTCATCTTGTGTCTTTGCTTAGTAATTATATTACATACCCGAAAGCACTAAATAGCTAACTTCTATGGCTTAGGCTTGAAGCACCCCTGTATCATCAGGATTGAGGAGATGATGGTCAAAATTTTCATCTTATGTCTTTGCTTAGTAATTATATTACATACCCGAAAGCACTAAATAGCTAACTTCTATGGCTTAGGCTTGAAGCACCCCTGCATCATCAGGGTTGAGGGGATGATGGTCAATATTTTCATCTTGTGTCTTTGCTTAGTAATTATATTACATACCCGAAAGCACTAAATAGCTAACTTCTATGGCTTAGGCTTGAAGCACCCCTGCATCATCAGGGTTGAGGAGATGATGGTCAAAATTTTCATCTTGTGTCTTTGCTTAGTAATTGTATTACATACCCGAAAGCATTAAATGGCCAACTCCTATGGCTTAGGCTTGCAGTACCCTGCATCATCAGGCTTGAGGAGTTGAAGATCGAAATTTTTATTTTGTGTCTTTGCTTAGTAATTATATTACATACCCGAAAGCACTAAATAGCTAACTTCTATGGCTTAGGCTTGAACCACCCCTGCATCATCAGGGTTGAAGAGTTAAAGGTCAAAATTGTCATCATTTGCCTTTGCTTAATAATTATATTAAATAACTGAAAGCACCAAATGCCCATCTCGTATAGTTTAGGCTAGCAGTATCCTGCATCATCAGGGGTGAGGAGTTGAAGGTCGAAATTTTCATTTTGTGTCTTTGCATAATAATCATATTACATACCCGAAAGCATTAAATGGCCATCTCCTATGGCTTAGGCTTGAAGTAACCCTGCATCATCAGGGTTGAGGAGTTGAAGGTCAAAATTTTTACCGTTCATCTTTGCTTGGTATTTTTATTACATAACCGTAAGTACCAAATAGCCAACTCTTACGGTTTAGTCTTGAAATACCCTTACATAATCAGGGTTGAGGCGTTGAAGAAAAAATTTTTGTCCCACGAATTTGTTTATCAATCTTATTATATATCCATAAAAACAAATTGACTTACTTCTACGGTTCAGGCTAGCAGTGCACCTGCATCATCAGGATTGAAGAGTTGAAGGTCAATTTTTTTAGGAAATATCTGCTTAGTAATCTCATTCTACATTCAACCCAATTGGACTCCTACAGCTTAGGTTTGGCCGAGTATCGCTAATTTCGTTAATTTGCTTCAAGGAAATGGATCCTATGATCAGAACCGTATCATACTCATCAGAGTTCTCTTGAAGAGGTACATTCTTTCAAATAAAAGAAAAATCATCAAAATCGGCGGGAAATTGAGTTATTCATCTATTTATCGCGCACATCGTTAATGCAAATATCAGACTTATGCGCTTTTCTTATGGATGCCATTGTCAAAAGTGAACTAATAGTAAATGGGACCCCATGACACGCACTACCTTTCAAATGAAAAAAAAATCATCCAAATCCGTTCACCCAGTGCGGAGAAATCGAGTAACAAATATAAAATAAAAAAAAAATACAGACGAATTGATAATCTCCTCCTTTTTGGAAGTCGGTTTAAAACTATGTTTTAACATAAAAATCAAAGCGAAATACTAAATTTTATTGAGGTAGCCTCAAAATTGACGTACTTTCATACAAACTTACATATCCTATTTGGGTTAAATTGGGGGGGGGGGATGAGAAAATTCATTCTTAACTGACGTCTACGTCATAAAATGAACCCCTAGTAAAAATCATATTCGTATCTTTAGCAGTTTAGGCTCTACGATGTTTATTCAAAAGATGAGTGAGAGAGTATCCTTTCGTTTTTATATAAGTATATATATATAAGTAAGTATATATATAGATATAGAGATATAGATTTGTATAGTATCAAATAACATAGGTACACACATAACCAATAAAAATACATAACAAAGGAATACATTTTACAGACCATAACATGTTTAGTTTCAACCAATTCAACTATGCAGTTACATATCTTGTTAACACTTATCGAACACAGAATAAATACTGTGTAGTTTTAAATTGACATAACTTTTTTATTTATAAACCGATTTACATAAAATAAACACTAAATGTTAAGTGAAGTTTCCCACAACATATCCGTGAAAATTATATTCAAATTGGATAAGCCGTTTCTGAGATTAGCGTTTTCAAACACACAGACAAACAGACAAACTGACAAACAGACAAACAGACAAACAGACAAACAGACAAACAGATAAACAGACAAACAGACAAACAGACAAACAGAAAAGATTTCTAAAAACCATTATTTTGGGTTCTATATCGTATTAAAGACCCCTAGAAATGGTTTTCACCTAAATTTATTCCATGTACAGACAGCGACCTCTTACAGATTTATTATAGTATAGATGTTATTACTCTGTCGGTGAATTTTTGACGGATATAAATTTATAAATGTTCTTTAATGGGTATATTATTGTCTCTTTTTATAAAATGAATGTTATGTATAATAATTAATAATTTATTACCATTGTGACATTTTGAATTATAATTAATCATACGATATTGAAATTTCAAAATATTGTAAACTTTAAAATTTTGAACATTTTGTATACCCTAACGGGTCGAATATAGAGCTCACCATAAATTTAACCTAAACATCTGTATAACCTATATTCACGAATAAAGATATTTGTATTTGTATTTGTATTTGTATTTGTATTTGTATTTGTATTTGTATAGATTTTGAAATATTTTTTTCAAAATATAAAGTGTGTAGCAGTTTTGGGTTTGGAGTTATCAAAGTATTTAAGATCGAATAGTCGCAGAGATTTAAATGTAAAGATTATTTAAGGCTTGAAATAACTATAACAATGGTTAATGTAAAAGTCATTTCAAGTTAATATTTTTGAAAGGGAATACAATAAAAGAAAGTGCCTATAGTAATTAAGTTAGATCTTCAAATATTCACAAAAGGTCCTTATTACAAAAAGAGATCATAAACGTAAGCCTTAGCTCTGTTAAGAAAGATTTTTAAATCTTAATCGTTCAAGAGTCTACGCTTTGAAAGGTTTTAAGTACTTCCCCGAAATTTGTCTGTCCCCCGCTATAGCTTAACTTGTCTTTTTATGATTCTTTGATTAAGAAAATGCATCCAACTTATACAATATGCGATCTGACATCTGTTTTTATGTACTACTTTTTAACCGCGACTTCGCTCGTGCAGTAACCTAGTTAATCAATTTCTTTGAAAAACAATCAAGTCTAAAAAGTATTTTTTTTTTTTTATAAAAAGTGTTTTACTTTTTTAACACGTTGAGGAATTGGTTACACAATTTCATGATAATTGGTTGATTAGTTTTGGTGTGAAAACGTTACAAAAAAACTTTCTTTCACATTTATAATATTATAATTTTAATAGGATTCCCTCTCTTAATGTCGTGTATATGCTTTGGGTACGAAATCCTATGAAATTCTGTTGACAAACGAAAAAAGTCATAAATATTTTGTCTTATCCTTATAACACAGTATCTAATTTGTACCATTCTTTCCAGCGTGCAACAGGACGTACATGGGAGACGTCGGGCGAACATACGAGTTAGAAGTACGGAGGCCTCGAGAAGACCACTTACCTTTTGTGTGCCATCTTAACTTCACTGCTACTGGCGGCAACTATGGAGATATTATACAGGTACGGCTAGTGATAGCCTAATGGTTGAAACTTGCCCTCTCAATCGGGAGGTTCGAGGTTCAAACCTAGGCACACACCACTGACTTATGTGCGTATTAGAAATTAATCATCACTGCTTTTCGGTGAAGTAAAACATCGTGAGGAAACCTATTAAAAGTTCTCGGAGGTGTGTGAAGTAATTGGTGGACTTGGCCAGCGCGATGGACGATGGCCTAAACTCTCTCTGAGAGAAGACCCGTGTCCAGCAGAGGGACAATAACGGGTTGCACTCACAACTGGTGTTACACTTACATTAAATTTAAAATAATTTCGAATTATTGATAATTGATATAATTGCAACAAATTGCAGAATCTATAGAGTCTAAGAGTTTAAGAAATTAGTCATCTAACTCAAAAACCAGCGTAGTTCAACTGCGGTAGTATCAACGCCATATTTAACTCTAGCGTAAGCAGTGCTTGCGATTGGATGGCAGTGTGAGGTTACCGACTCACTTTTATATGTTTTATATGAGGCGTGCACCCTAATCCTCGTGAATAGCATCTGCAACGCATGAAATAGAGCTCTTGTTTTGTATGGAGTTGTTAAGAGATCCTTGGGTACCCGTGTCTGCTTACAATCAAGTGCATGCTCGTTTGTTCATTCAATTGCATCTTTTTTTTTGTAAAATAGGAGTAACAGTTATCAACACCGTCTAGGATTAGATTAGAATCCGATATAAGGTCGAACATAAATACGTCGCTGCCTTTGAAGACTAATAAGTTGTAACGCCGTGTAAGTTTTTCTTTTTATCAGATCAGAACAGCAACACTGCTTGGTAAAAACAAAAAAAGCGTAGCATATCTTCGGTCCAAATTATGAAGGGTTGTACCTTAAAGAAGCGTCAACAAACATAGACGAGCTCGATGACTTTAACAAATTCCTCCTTATAGGGGAAACTTATGCTAACCAATAAATTAAATTTTTAAAAGACAGGTTTCAACAAAATATTATTACCGGACCATTAAACTCAATTTCAATGTTTTTTACCAGCAAATCAAACAGTAAATTTGTCTCGAAAATGGAAGTATTACTTAGAAGTATTATATTTGGAGGGTATGGTATACCTATAATACTGCTTAATTTTGATTTGAACGCTACGGTCGTTCCTTTACCTAGACTAGCTGACCTGGCGAACTTCGTTCCGCCTATAAGTCAAAAATCTAAAATTATCAGTGTTTCGCCACTATATTATACATAAAAACTTTCCTTTTGAATCACTCTGTCTATTAAAAGAAACCTAGAGAAAGATCTAAGTAACAAAGTTGCCGGGAACTCGGGAAGCGACTTTGTTTTATACTATGTAGTGATAATTATAATTGAGTAGGTCTATTTAACGTATTGTTAAGAAGTTGTTGTTAACCTTAATTTTTAAGGAGGTTTGAAACGACACAGCTTCTATTTGTAAGTTAGACTTAAAAGCGAACCTATCTGTTAATTTAATCTTTAATCTACAGATGGGTTTGCTCTTATATCTAAAAATATTTAAAACCCTTTCAAGCTATTTTAAAATAGATTAAAATATCGACTGCTCTATGAATGCCCTATCTACTCGTAGTTAGACGTAGGTATTATAATTGAAAACACTTCGTTAGAATTGAACATTCTTTGTATAAGTCAATAATTCGAATGAAACCATCAATTCTACTATAAGTGAAACAAAGTTCCCCGAAACTTGATTGGCAAGCAACTGTACTTGGGATCGAACTAAAGGTCAAACAACTAAAGTCGGAGATAATAAACTTTGAGCCAATAGTCATCTATCAATTATTTAGACGTTCCATAACCGAAGATAGATTTCGGAGGTAAAGTTATAACAATTTGTTAAATTGCCTTTTAAAGTTTTCGAAGCGAAATTTTATTGGAATAATATTGAAGAATTTTAATATAAGTACTAAGTGTTTTTCTCCGCCAGACCGAATTTATTATATTTTAGTGGCATGGTTTTCAACCTTTTTTTTTTTTGTAGGCGTTTTCTTTTTCTCAGGTATTTGATTACTATTAAAACTTCTCTTTTAACATTAAAATACACAATATACTTTCATAAAATAAATAAGCAATATTGATTTGCAACGTAATATATGTTAGTAGTGCCAAAATTCAAATCTATTTTTCAAATAATTTTACTCATAGAGCTAGTACATGGTTTAATGAAGTTAACGTTATTAACTTTCCCCGTATTTTCCCCGAATGGCATTAATAAATTCCCAGAATGGTCAAAAACAGACGCGAGAGCTCTTTCTAATTATCTCTAATCGCATGAGGCTTAGTGTCTCTAATACATATTTCAAAAATGTTCGTATAATTTTGTTAAATTAGATAAATTCCATACATTTATGTTACAGACTTAAAAAATGGTGGTGTACACTACCTACCTAATGTTAAGTGGTCTCCATTATGAAATTCTATAAATGAACGTAAAAAAGAAATAGAATAAAGAGAACGAGTAAAATAAAAAATATTGAATGTAATCTTAATAGCAGAAAAGGTGATAGAACCTGCAAAGTCCAACAATAATGGTACCACTACTACATCTTTTTTTTTTTTTGTTTTCGAGGGGGGAAATCTTCCAAAGGTACCCGATGCCGTGGGAGCGACACAGGGTTATGTGGGATTTTTATCGCACTAAAACCCCCCCGGTGGCCGTCCTCGGCGCTGAAAAGGAGGACTCCGGGATCTCGAAACGACTTCAAGCGGAATCCACCGAGCGCGCTGCCTCATCGGGCTTCTCCCAAATGGGCGGCTGGGCCCACCGCTCCGTCTAGTCTTTACGACGTTATGCGACCACACATACCGCCGTCCTTCTCGGGATTGCCTGACCGAACGGTTCGAGCTCCCACTCTAGCCGTCTGCAACCCCGTAAGCCCCTTTTAGTCACCTCTTACGACAGGCAGGGGATACTGTAGCCCTTTTCTGACCCCAAGGCTACAGGGACACAGTGGTGTCCCTGTAGCCTCGGTAGTGTACCACATCTAGCGTCTCGGTACGAGGTAATAAAGGCTTGCACATGAAGCTACTATCTTAGTCTTTAGGACGAGCAGCATATCTCTGGCCGACTTCAGGTAGAATGTCTCTTTTTCATAAAGTTAATCAATTACCAATAGGTGCATAGCGTCCAAAGGAGCATGCTACTTTAACCTTATGGTATTGAATTTAATTATAGAAGAAATGTATGGGAACAAATAAGTGTAAATGTGCAAGTAGTTCTTATGATAGTCTTTAGAAATCAGACACGTTTTAGAGACTACTTTTCATAGATTGATTTTATATATTGTAAATACGAGTCTAATAGTGTCTATATTTTCATAGCATTTAAGTCAAGACTTCTATTTCGATTAAATTTAGTATTGTAATACTAAATGTGCCTTGCATAAAAAAGATATATTGCTTTGCAATTACTAAGATACGCCTTATGTCTTCTATCTGCCTGTGAAAACTCCAACCGGCCCAACCCGCTCGAATATTTGTTGGAGTAAACAGACATATATAAGTTGTAATATATATTTTTTCTTATAAGTATAAGTTCCTGTCTGTCCCTATATATGCTTAATTTTTAAAATTACGCCATAGATTTTAATGCAGTTTTTTTTAATACATAGTGATTCAAGAGGATGGTTTTTATGTATAATTCATGTGGAGAGACACAAATTATTTTAGTTTTGAATTTTAGGCGGAATGAACTTCGCCGGGTCAACTAGTTATTTTTTTTTTATATGGTTACTCAACTGTACTCGTATTTTAAATACAAACAAACACTTTATTTTTGTTTATTTCACTAGCTTGTTATAAGCAGATTTTCGCCTTCTCTTCTACTTAGTCATTAATTTTGCGAATACAAGTACTATCAAGTATACTTAGGAGTTAAAACTGAGGGTTCAAAAATAAGCCGATTCGCTTGTACGTAAGTGCCCTTCTTCACCTTGTCTCAGGTCGTCTTGGCGAGAGAGTTACTTTGCCCCCAGATTCTTATAATTCTTCATTGAGTATACTCATATAATACAATATTACGTTTTATATTTTATGATCAAAATAATCTTTTACTCATTGGAATCAAAATACTTTTCTATTTAGTCTATCTATGACGACCCGCGTGGCGCAGCGGTTACCATACCGGTCTGACACGCAGTGGGTCCCGGGTTCGATTTCCGGCCAGACAGGTATTTAAATGATGAGTTTAGATTCGTGTTCTGGGTCTGGGTGTTTGTGTATTCGTCTTGTGTGTGTCCATGGCATCCATGACACAGGAGAAAATCGTACTGTGGGGCTATGAGTGTAGAAAGCGTTTTTTATTTAGTGCTTGTTCAAAGAAAACATACTAATAAAAACTTATGTACACTGCAAGCTATGTACCTATTATGCTTATCTGTTGATTGAAAAAAATCTGTAATAGAACTTTTACGAATACCTATACACTGGTGGATTCGGGTTTTTTGTTTTGGGGACCCTCTGCTTCCGGCGCAAGGACATAGTGAGATATAGTACTAGGTACAGTAGGAAAAGGAGTTCTTTTAGATTTGTAGAGGTTGATTTACGTATTTCTGAAATTCACTGTGTGAGGAAATGGTCTTAAATACTTAATTGGTCCAAGATAACATGCTTGAAATCTATTTTAGGTATCCTTTTATTTTTGTACTGAATATGGCTTCTGACTAGATTTTTTGTTATGGTAACAAAAAAGTTGTTGAAGTATTATTGGATGGACGCTGGTTTTTCAATTTGATTCTCACGGTAAGCGACGCATCTGTTCGGTATCTTAACAATTTGAGGTTAATTCAGAACTCTATAGACAGCAGTACTACAGGCAATAAATACTATCACGGACCTTTTTCTTTTATAAGCAACCATGCAATGTAATCTGATGGTAAGTGGTCACTTCCATGGACATCTGTAATCAACTTCATACAAAATATGGGTTCTATCTAAAGTTAATCACAGATGCTACTCACGAGGACTGTGATGGTCGCCTCATATAAAAGTGTGCCGGTAACCACCCCCTTCTATCGAAACGCAAGAACTGCTTCACGCTAGAAATAGGTGTGGCGGTGGTACTTTCACGGTCGACCTACACTGGTTCTACCACGTTTTGATCGATTTAGCCCTTGGTTGATTTATATTTGTTACAACACCTTGCTTTAAAACGATGTGGCGGTGGTATCACAATATCTTATCGAAATCATTTGTTACAGCTAACATTCGACACATTTACGGTTGGGAAATTCGTGTCGTTCACGTCTGATGGATGTCCAGATGGTCACATGACCATCGTGGAGCGGAGTCCGTCGCCACCCACTGGACAATGGTGCGGGTCTGCGTGGGGCTACACTGTGTACTTCAGCGAATCGGATTCTATAAATATGACGCTTAGACTGGACAGACTGAGTCAACAGGTAAGTTCCATATGTTTTATATGACATGTTTGTTTCGATATTTAAATTTAATTATTTTCCATATACAACATAGTATATATTAGCCATAGACGACATAGTAGCCATTCTGATGGTGGACAGTTACACCAGCATTGTGTTACTTGTGACCTTCAAATTATGCTTGATTATCCATCTCTACGGAGTTTTTAACTACACAGATTTTAGTTGCACTTACATCTGCAGCCATCAAACGCGTCGTGGTAGATAAAAGTAAATTTTCCTACACAATACACGCTTATAATACACGCTTTCTACACCCATAGCCCCACACTAGGATTTTCTCGTGTGTCGTGGATACCATGGACACATAAGACGAATACACAAACACCCAGACCCAGAACACGAATCAAATAAATCTAAACTCATCATTAAGATACCTGTCCGACCGGGAATCGAACCCGGGACCCATTGCGCGTCAGACTGGTGTGGTAACCGTTCCGCCACGCGGGTCATCAACAATGGTTCTTTTTTAAGATTGGAGCAGCAAATGAACATACAGCCCACCTTATGTTAAGTGGTCACTGCCGCTTATGGACATCTGGAAACAACTTCATATAGAACAGGGTTCTCTGAAGACAATCATAGATGCATTACTATTCCTGAAGTTAGTCATCAGATGAGATGGTCGTATATGAAAGTTAGCCGATCGGGTTTTGACTAGTACGACTCTTTTCTCTGCATATAATAAATATGCAATACACATTGTTAAAAATAACACAAATTTGTCTGTCATACGACGAGTCAGCCACGATAAATTCCTGCAGATACGTAGTTTTATGTATACATTTCAAGTTATAACTTATTTAGAAGCGGATATTAAACAATTTAACTAAATTTAAAGTACGGTAATTTGAACATAATGTTATTATAAGTATCACTGGGTTTGTATACTACAATTTATTTTGTTTTGTTAACGATATCAGTTAACGTGAAGTATATTTTGGGCACTCCTCTATCCAATTGTTAAAATACTACATAGTAATTACTTCTAATATCTTTTTGGTATTAGACATTTGATCCCGGTCATTGATTCCGTCTATAATATTAGCTTAGATAGAAATACGTGAATAGTCATTATATTCGTCTTTGTCAACAGCAGTAATTATAGACTGGTGCTAGGTATTTGTTCATTGCCCTATCGATTCTTTTGATATGTGTAGTGTCATTGTACAGTTGACGTGTATTTTGATGTATTGTCACTATGAGGTACCCTATAATTATAGTAAGTAGACAATATAGGCATTGTCTCCTTTCATATTTGATTGAAGTCAATGTATTTAAACCTACTTAGTGTTTGATAGTGGCGACCACGTTTAGGCAAAAGAAGTACAGGTCGCCCCCCTACCAGATGGACCGATGACCTGAAGAAGACAGGGGGAAACCGTTGGATTCAGAGGGCACAGTTGGAGTGGCGCCATTTAGGGGAGGCCTATGTTCAGCAGTGGAACGGAACGGAACGGAAAGGCTGATGGATGGATGGATGGATGGAGTGGTTTGATAATTTATTCTTTACATAACGGTTTGGCCCAATATTATTTTACCAGCATTAATGTCTACGGGCGTGGATGCCACAGAGAAACGGCATTAGGCAATAATCAGTCTACCGCACTGGCCATGTGAATTTGCTATATAACTGATTTGACATTTAAAAAAAGAACTGTAAGCTGTTACTGTTTTTTTACGTTTTTCTACAGTTATAGTTAAGTTTTATGCGGAAGAAATTAAATATTAATAGCATAATTTAATAATTTTACAAGTTGTTGTATGGTATAAATTGCATGTGACGAAATTTTTGTATCGAGTATTCTAGGAGTAATTATTTACTGAATTAGTCCATTGAAATGTCACATTTGGGGTTGCGTTTTTTAGAGGACGCAATTTTATTTTTTTGATGTGTAGGGGGGGGGGGGTAAGTAAAAAGCTAAAACCAAGTTTGTGGGGTCGCCACCCTTGTCCCACGGCCGCCATCTTGAAAATAGGGGTTGAAACGGTTTTTATGATATATCTCTTAAACTATTTATTTGATAAAAAAAAATTCTTAACATTTTTTGTTGCAAATTAAATTCTCTACAACTTTGGTCCAGTAACTTTTTTAGCTTTACACTTACCCCCCCTACATATCAAAAAAATAATATTGCGTCCTCTAAAAAACGCAAGGTTAGGCCTAAAAAACGTAACATTTCAATGGACTAAATATACTCGCACAATATTTTGTTTATAAATATTTTACTTTAACAACCTGAGATATTATTGTTTTGATAATATTGTAATGATACAATCGGGCTTATACATTGCTGTTGATAAAGCTGGTGTCGGTATCAATTTCGCATTTGTACGATTAAAATCTTTGACATTGCGATTCCATTTGCGATTGTATGCAAGCTTTTAATAATCGCGCGACAAGCGATGTGGCTGTAATCGCGTCATAATGATCGTTCGAGATCTGGGATAGCAACGATCGTGATCTCAATGATTGGTTGATACTCATGACTCAGCGGTGATTGTTCTTGCCCTATTCATGATCTTACTATATGTACTACTCTGTATATCATGAGTACAATTCATCGCCAATTTTTACCCGTGTTTTTTTTACAAGGTTGAAGTAGCAATTAAACATGCAGTCCACCTGATGGTAAGTGTCACTGCCGCCCATGGACATCTGTAAGCAATTTTGTAAAGAACATGAGTTCAATCTGAAGTCAATCTCAGATGCGTTGTCATTCCCGAGGACTAAGATGGTCATTTCATATGAAAGTGTGCCGGCAACCACACTCTTCACCGAAGCGCAAGAACTGCTTCACGCTAAAATTAAGTGTGGTGGTGATACCTCCCTGGTTGAACCATCGTTCAACCAACTCTAAAGGGTAATGTTTTATATGTATGTATGTCTATTTCCTTGGCACCTACTAGAACTCAAACGGCTTGATAGAACTGATAATCATTGGAATCTCGGTTTGCTGAATGACGTAAGTCATATTGTCATTAAAATAGCATCTGAGCTAAGGGAAAAGAGAGAGATGAAACGATTTTTATTATTATCACAATAATATGGGTATCAAATGAAAGCCAGCAAATAGACCTCTTAGAATCGAGAAGCTACTAAGAGGTTTTCAGTTCAGCTAAATGTTTCCCTTTAGTCACAGAAAAATATCTTTAAGCACAAAACGAATCTTAGACGAGTGTTACGACTCTTTTAATAAAAGAAACGTAAACAAATTTAACGTTTATTTTATTTACAATTGCAGAGGGCAGAAACGTTTGTACTAATCGAATTTTCCAAGACGAGCAAACAGAACTGAAAGCTGCTATAGCCAATGAGGCCAATTGCGTTTGCATTTGTTTATTTAACTTAAGTTATTTTGTTACAATTTAATATGGAACGAGTACTCATGATATTCAGTTTTTAAATTATTTTCGCTGATATTTCAGTACAGTTGCATGAATGCCAGGGAGAAACGGTGATCCTGCTATTGTAGTTTAAGACTTTTACTAACAATAAATAAACTAATATTTGGCAAGCCATGTGGTGGAGCGCTTACGTACCGATCTGACAAATGTGGGTTCCGGGTTAAATTCCCGGCCATATAGGCATCTGAAAGATGAATTTAGATCACTGTTTTTACCCTGTAGTCGGGGAGTAGATTACGGCTACGGTATCCCCTGCCTGTCGTAAGAGGCGACTAAGAGAGGGCCTCTGGGGTTGCGGACGGCTAGAGTGGGAGCTCGAACCGTCCAACAAGCAACCCCGAGAAGGACGGCGGTATGTGTGGCTGTTTCTCGCTGTAAGCACCGGATGATAAAGGGGAATGGTACACGTCCCCCAAGAGATGAGCCCGTGCGCTAGGGGCCACCGGTTCGTTCCGTTGGAGTTTCCGAGTCCCCTACTATAAGCGCTGAGGAAGGCCACCGAGGAGGTTTTAGTGGATAAAAATCCCACAAAACCCGTAGTTTCTCCCAAGGCTTCGGTGTACCTTTTGAAGGTTTCCTCCCCGTAACAAAAAAAAAGGTATTTGTATATTCGTCTTTGTACGTACCCGCAACACAGAAGAAATTCCTAGTGTGGCACTATATGTGTAGCAAGCGTTTATTTATTATTACTAAGTCTAAAATTTGTTGAATGTTTATTCTAATAAATAGTCGCTAACAAGCATTTTGTTGATACTCTCGAATCTCCGTAATCGCGACCATTTACCACATCAACATCGACACGCCATGTTAATTAAGTTAGCGTACGGCAAAGTTAATCCATATAAATGAACAACGGTATTTATCTTCATTAAGAGTATCTTACTAAGCATCCCTTTATGTTACAGTGACGAGACGTAACTAACTACATGTTTTCGCCTGTGACTTGCCTAATATTTCACTACGCCCGGGTTTAACGGTTCGCCGCCCTTCCTTTATCAGCTTTTAGCAGACGTATTATGTGCACCGAGGGTTGAACTTTCGATCAATTAATTACTCGACGATTACGGACACCCTCGGGACCGCGCCCGGATAATTCCACCTCTCCAATTACTATAATGAATATTATTAGGCCCCAATTCCATAATTTAATAATGGCAATTTTATTCGCGTCAAAGAATCCACTTTGAAATATCTCCCTCCGTTAGCCGGATTTCCAGGGTAATTCGATATCAATTATTTTAATGGCCACCTATTACATGTAATAGGACAAGTTAAATTGACATATCTAATACGCAACACGGTGCGCTCGCCTGTAATTTACCTTTTAAGTAGCCCTAGAATCGTAATTTGCTGAAAGAAATATTGAAAGAATCGATAATTCCATATTATTAGAACGCTTCAAAACAGCGATTTAGCTAAAGACACATTATATAACGGTTGATGTGATATTATTAGATATTTTTACTATGTTAGCAAAATATCGAATATCGGGATCGAAGTAAATAACGATGTTTTACTTGCCGGAGGCGCTGAAGAAACTAATATTGAACGGCGTATTATTGAATTTCTCGCATATTTGTCAGTGTGTCGCATTACGGATATTCGGGCGTAGTATGTGAGAATCTTCACATTGACAGACCGGAGCAAGTTGGAGTAATTACGAGAAGTGACGACCCCTTTTGGTTTTAGGGCGTTGGATACAATTTTGACTTCAAGTTGGCGTACAAGTTTCTGAGGCGGAGTGAAGCCCGGTTGCGGTATGGTAACGCGACTGTGGGGGCGTGGAGGGGGGAGCGGGTTCCTGGGACGTATTGCGACCGCATCTTGAGCGATTGCGATTTGCGTGCTTGTCGCATCCAGTCGCCGAACTTCCCGGGCGTTTATCCTCGCAATGCTACGTGCACGTACCGCATAGAACACACTAAGGTAAGAGAATATTGTTAATGATGATACGTATGTTTGTGTTTGTATGTGTGTATGTGGGCGTGCAAGTTAATAGAAAAAATAAGAATGTTTAAACGGATAATAATGGCTCATAAAGACACAAATTAGATATCGGAACGGTAACTAGTAACTCGGCTTAGTTACTTCTAGTATATTAAATATTCACTATATATCTTGGATACGGTAACATAGTCATATATCATAACTACACCCCAATATTATAATTGTCAAATTATCGTAGTAAAATTCATGCGTTATAAGTTATAGAATTTGTGCCTTGTAATAGCCATGTTAAGTGCTCTCATCTTAATTTGAGAACAGTGGTATGTAGAGACACTTTCACAAAGCGTTCCTATTTAATCCTTTTAGATTGTAGGGTGTCTATATCTAGCTTTACGTAGAACTCCAGCCTATTTAAGGCTAATAACGAGTATTGATAAGTGGTGGTAACACTTTACTATCAAAAAGTACAAGACCGTTTTTATTAAAGTTAATGCGTGACTAAATTTACGTTTTAATTTTTGTAATAAAATTATAATTGTGGTAAACTATTTTCAGTCACGTTAAATAAGTGTAACTTGTAATAATACGCTTACAAAAGCGCACGGAACCATTTAATATTAATTTATAGGAGTTAGAAGGGTGGTGGCAGAATTCTGTGTGATAGGTTACAGCGACACCGCTACATCTTTTCCTGTCTAGTATAAGCAGTGATAAGCGCTTCTATGCTCTTCTGATATACTTAAATTTATCAAAAACTAGTATCTACCAACATATGTAGTAGGCCTTACATAACCCTACACCCTGTAGTTCCGGGACCAGAATAGGGGTACGGTATTCCCTGCCTGTCGTAAGAGGCGACTCAAAGGGCTTCCGGGGTTGCGGGCGGCTAGAGTGGGAGCTCGATCCGTTCAGTCAGGTGATTCCGGGAAGGACGGCGGTATGTGTGGTCGCATACCGTCATAAAGACTAGACGGAGCGGTGGGCCAGCCGCCCATCTGGGAGGAGCCCGATGGGGCAACGCGCTCGGAGGATTCCGGTTGAAGTCGTTTCGAGATCCCGGAGTCCTCCTTTTTAGCGCCGAGAACGGCCACCGGGGGGGTTTTAGTGTGGTAAAAATCCCACATAACCCTGCGTCACTCCCACGGCGTCGGGTACCTTTTGAAGGTTTCCCCGTCGACAACAAAAAAAAAAGCCTTACATAACCCTGCGTCTCTCCCACGGTGACGGGTATTTTTTTGAAGGTTTCCCCCTCAAAACAAAAAAAAACCTTACGTAGGATTCTAAACTTATCTGACTTTCATCACAGATGTCTCTTGGTAACAAAATATTTACAAATACTCATCGATCATTTAATGCTGTGGTTGGAAGTTAACTCCTAACTCCTCTGACAGTAATTAACAAAACCTTGACATAACTATACAAACAAAAAAGACCTCGTATGTAGAATATGCGAAATACATTATCACAAATTTTATGGGTATAATTTCCAGCAATTACAGAGCACTTCTGCTCCTCGCAGACATGTTCACAACTTTTAATTAACGCGAGTATGAGCCCATTCAACGCTGTATTTACGAAATCAACCTAATTATTTGTTGCTGAAATACTATCGTGTGTTTTTCAAATATACTCGCATTGGGTTAACAAGGTTTGAACATTTATGTTCGGTTTGTCGAGTTTCTCTTTGCGTGTATTATAATTTAAAATGGTGTTCTCGTTTCTGTGACATTTATACGTGCTGGTATTATTTATACATCTGGCCATGAAATTTGGTACAACTATAGCGTGTTTGTGATTTAGAAGTACATAGCTTTTCTAGGTAAGGTTAGGAAAAAGTAATATCAAGAAATGTGGAGAACAAAAAAATATATTAAAAGCTGAATACATCTAAATATTTTTTTAGATTAAGGATAAAAAGTTTATGATTAAATTTACTGTGTTCTTATAATTTTATATTTAAAAGATTGAATTAACAAATAAGTATGCAGTCCTCGTGATAGTAAACGGTTACGATCGCCTACAGTTACCTGTAAGACGTCTAATGCAAAGTCCTTATACTTGATGGCAATCACAAATACATTGCTACTCAAGAGGACTAAGACGATCGTATCACGTGAACGGAGGAAGACAGTCACGTTCCTCCACCGAAATGCAAGAACTCCTTTACATTAGATATTGGCGGAACCATAGTTGCACTATACTCTCAGGGTTGTTCCCTGCAAAAATATGGCGTCTTCATAAGTTTACGTTGATTTCTGAATGACTCGTCTATTATAATCAGTTTCAGTATACTAATAACACTATACGCTACATATATTTACGTATGTTACCGAATTCGTAATCAAATCAACATCAAACTCCATACGTGACTCATTTATATAGGTATTTTTCACAAGCACGCGCGGTTGGTGCGGCAGCCCGTATTAATATTTAATTTAAAATTCACACCACTCTGGGCCACTGTTTCACCAACATTGCACATAATATATGAATGTGTAAAGCATAGGTACGAGTAACTTTTGAAGCGAAAAGTGACCTTAATTTTTTATCACAACGTATCCCCGCGTGATAAGTCGAGCGTCACCAGATTAGCGTAACTGAACTAAGCCGAGGTCCGTACATCACGGGTGTCCTTATGCCAAACGCAATCCCTAGATAACAATAAGCAGCCAGGACTCCGAAAATAGGTATTCCCGGAGCGCTATGATATGTGGTTCTTCAAGAAAGGTGTAAAAAGAGCCTTCCTTCAAGGCCGGCGATGCATTGACGACTCCTCTGGTGTTGCAAATGTCCATAGGCGACGGTGACTGCTTTCCACCAGGTAGCCCGTCTGCCCGTCCGCAAACGTACCTTCCTCTAGCGAATGCGGAAAGTCGGAGAACCCGGCAACTGGTAGCAAAACCATCTCCATTCCGGTCGATAGGCTGGTCTATAGGTATTTTTCTGGCTGAGCTTTTAACCTATAAATATCAATAACGCCAACAGCAACTACACAAGTCGATAAATAGAGTTATTTTGTAAGAGAGTAAAAAAGCTTTGATTTTCTGCAAGATGTTATAACTTTGTTTTCTTTCAGGTACCCGCCGACAAGCATGTTTTGCTTGCTGTTAGACAAACGAACAGTCATAAAATACATATCAAAGATCAAATAGTGAAGTACGACAGGAGTCAGCGGGTTCTCAAGTGAGTAAAACTGTATTTTTTGACGACACCAGTGAGAGTGACACCATTCCTAAATACATAATAAGCCACTACATTTTTATTATATTAATACGTGAAGCAAAAACTTGTGACGGATTTTTAAGTAATATGCCGCGGACGGATTAGTCTGAAATTTTGCACGGTTATAGTGGACGTAGAGAAGGAGTGCAGAATGTTAATATTTTTTTCAAATAACGCATATATCATACATAAAATCAACTAAAAACACATTACACACACTACCGTGCATTTGTCACAAACACATAGGTACATAGTAAATGAAATAGAACATTCAATGTCTACTATGAAAACACATAACGTCAAAAATGTCAGATGTCTTTGTCAAAATAACGCTATTGCTTTTAAATGCGGCTTAGATAATTATACCTCTTTTTATATATGAAGTTACAATATGAAGTTTAGTTTTTTAATTTAAATTACAGTCGAATTTCGACTGATGCTACGAGTTTACTAGTTCTTATTAACGTGCAATTAATTTTCACGAATCAAATATAACTACAAATGGATAGTGTGTTTTCAAAAACCATGCTTCATATTTGTTCTCCATCAAATACAGTAGTTCAGTAATGTATCATTAATTTAATTATGTATCTTATAAAATTATTATAAACAATGATTGACATTGAAAAAAATAATGTGGTTATAATGTAACTAAATGAAAATCAAGAATTTTTGAACGTATCCATGGATAGCTTGAAAAATGTTTTATTCCATACATAATGTATTACCTTATTCACAACAAATATCTCTCGCTTCCAGTACAACGTTTACCTTTCCAAATTTTACAATACGGTGTAGCTTGGTTTGGAGAGACGAAGTTTTTCGTCATGAAACCAATTTTTATGTCATTTCAAAATAACTTTCACGTGTACCGCTGTTTATTTTTTTAAATAAACGAGTTTTTAAAGACTCTGTTGCTTTTTGTGTAGATTTATAATTTCGTAAATTATTTTCATACGATTATGAGAACTAAGATTCACGAATACTTCACGAATATAAGATTTAGAACTTTATTTTTTCAATGTACCTGATGTTTCAAAGAAACCTGAAACTTGCCCTTTCAATTGGGAGGTCCAAGGTTCAAACCCAGGCACACACCACTGTTTTTTTGTGATCATTATCATTGCTTTTCGGTGAAGGAAAACATCGTGAAGAAATCTCTCATTCTGAGAGAAAACCTGTGCCTGGCAGTGGGACAATAATGGGTTGTCGAGCACCTATTTCTACAAGACCCGCGTTCCAGAGCGGCCACCATGCCGATCTGACACGCAATAGGTTTCCGAGTTCAATCCTCGGTCAGACTATCTTAGTGTTGAATTTCGATTTCTTTTCTCAATTTGAGTGTTTATGTGTGTCTATCTCACCAACGATGCAGGAACTAAAATCTTATAGTGGGGCTCAGAGTGCGGGAAGCGTTTTTACTCATTCTTGCGGTATAACAACAGCGTTGGTTCAGCTGATTTATTTAAATCGTGTTGTAAAATGTACATATTAACACGAGGGGTTTCATTTAACCTCTAGCGTAGGGTTATGATTGATTTTACGTAATTCATATACTATAATATTTAGAAAGCACTACAGATGTGGCTAGGTAGTAAGTTAATTGAAAATTCCTGATTTTCATACATCATAATTGTGTTGTTTGTTAAAGACTTATATTAATAGTAAGTATTGATATTTTCATTTGATATGTCCACCGATTCGCCCTTGGCCAGTGCGGTGGGCTATGGCCTATAACACTAATTTCGAGAGAAGACCCACGCCGCATCAGTGGGACAATAATGGATGGAATAATGATGATTATATTTTATGCTTATGATTAATTTTCTATATCTATAACTAATCCATTATTTGTTTGCATTACATAGTTGGCCTAATATACTTTGTATGTACATATGTTTATTTCACATTCGCTTATTGTAATGGCTGTAAAAGGCTACTAACATTTAATATCAACCCAATATTACTATCAAATGCATGTGAACAGATCTAATTGCAATGCAAAATTCTATTCAATTCATTGTTGAGTTTTGAAATCTATTTAGCATTTGTACCACAAATACGTAGAAATAACAAGCAATGTATCTGCGTAAGTGAATTCCAAGTGTACGTGTTTGGCATCGTTTCAGATATCATTGCTTATAACATTGAAATCAAAGCTTATAACAATTGCGTTTTGTTCTACCAACACTGCTTAGACAAAATATGAATTTGGTGTGTAATGGGGTATTGAATGCTTGTTGTAATACTTAGGGCAACAATATTAGCACACACATAAATCATACGAGTATGTATATCCATACAAATGTTTGTAAAATAAGTTACCATACTTTTTTGTACGTACAGAATGTTACTTTTAAGTGATATTCTAATGGACTGGCTTTATTCTATTCTACTAGGACTAAGAAGACTTTACTAGAATTTTGACTAATGGAGAGGACGTCTTTACTAAATAGTTTATATGTACCTGCTACTAGACCATCTGATAACTACACAGTGAAAAAAATATGCATTAAGCGGATGAATCCTTTAATAAAACTTTATCTGATCGAGTTACAGCCAACACACTGCATAAACCGTAAGGTTAAAAGCATATAGCTTGATGCTGGGGTTTAATAAATATTTACAAAGAGCTCTACGGGAGATTTTATATACTTCTTCTAAATGGGATATATAAAATTTTGAAAAAATATATCGCAGAATATGTACATTCACCGTTGAATGTATATAGTTTGTATATGATATGTTTCGTCAAATAACAAATTATATAATAGTACATTAATAAACTATCAAACGCTGTCGACACTCATAGCCCTACGTTAGGTTTTTCTTTTGTGTCGTGAGAACCATGGACGCACACAAAGACTAATACACAAACACCCAGACCCAGAACAATAATGTAAATTCATTATTCAGATACTTATCTAGCCGGGGATCGAATCCGGAGCCTACAGCGTGTCAGACCGGTATTTTATAATACTTAACGGGTACTCACGATATGCGGTTTACGAATTCTTATAGAATTCTTTTTGCCGATATTTCGACCCAGTTGCATGGATCGTGGTCACGGCCAAACTGCGGTAGCGGGGAGAAACCGTTGACAAGCACTAGTGGTAAATTAACCTATCTACCCTACGTCTAGTTCGTTTTTCTTTTTTTGGGTTCCATATCACGACACACAACACTAACTGTATCCTTACGCACCACACTTTGCACTATTTGCGATTTACATAAACTAACCACCGGATTCCACGCTTGTGCAAGTTTAAAACCATCTTCTCTGTTAAAATTCTTAGGATGTTTTTTGATCTCTGCATATCGTGAGTACCCGTTAAGTATTATAATGTATCAATTCCGCGATAATACTAGTCTAAAATCTGACCGGTATTGTAAACGCTCCGCCACGCGGGTCATTCTATGACATCTTTTGCTACAGGATTTGGGACCAATGCAACGTGGTTCAAGATTACCTGACAGTGTGGGACGGTGGGACCCGCGATTCTCCGGTACTAGTCCGTCTCTGTGGTGGAGACGCGGTGCCAGACATAGTTAGTCGAGGGCCCAACATGTTACTGGAGTTTCATACGTCACCCTACGATAATCCTTTCCATCCAGTGCCCTTGAGCTACTTACCTGGGTTCGAGCTGGAAGTACAGGTAATTTTTAAAAATTGTAAGTCTTATTATATTTTCCATTTCACTCGTTTCCAAATTTGAGAGCAGCCTTGACATAATGCGGAATTAAAGATAGCGAAAACGAAAATATACAAACTTTTAATTTAATTTTGGTCATTAAATAAACGTTTTTCACAAAATTTCATGTTTTAATTAGCTGTATTTGATGCATTATTTATACCGCTCTTATTAATTATATCACAAAGTTTTGACCCGAAAATGTAGCCATATTTTTCTTTATATCAATTTAATTTATAAAACGGTCTGGATATTGTATTATCTATTCCGCGCTTATTAATCTCAGCCGCGTGTCCTGAATTCTCTGAAATCCAATCATACTAACCTATACCTTGTTGACAATATTATTACGACTCCGGAAATCGATTCCCTTTCTGGATTGCTTGAGATATTATTCTTCGCAGGTGCTTTATGTGGACAAGGATTCTCATTCGTACGTGCGCGCAGATGGACGGTGTCGATTCGTTTTACGTTCCGCGGACAAAACGAGCGGCGTGCTACGGAACCCGCGGCATTCGTTGCCACCGAACACATCCTGCGTTTACTATTTTCAAGTGAGTAAAATTTGAGCAGGTGGTAGAACCAGTGTAGTTCGACCGGGGAAGTACCACCGCCACACGCATTTCTTGCGTTTCGTTAGGTGTGGTTGCCGGTACACTTTTATATGAGGCGACCATCATAGTCCTTGGGAACAGCAACGCATCTGTGATTGACTTCAGATAGAAGCCATGTTCTGTATAGAGTTGATTACAGATGACCATGGGCGGCAGTGACTACTTACCGTCAGGTGGACTGAATGCTCGTTTGCTACTTCATCAGATAAAAAAAGGTTTCAAGTGTCAAGTTTATATTTTATCAATGACCTAGCTTGAATTAATTTTATTTAAAAATATATTTGTTCAAGGTATATTCGTTGAGCTTCTTATATCGATTTGCTCGTTATTGCTCTGTAATTTTGGTTTTATTTAAACACCAATATGTATTTAAGTTCTACAAGTTTTAACAAGACTCATTTATAATATAATTATTTATTTTATATTATTTATTTATTTTAGGAAAACTTTCAGCTAAACTTAAGAACTATGATAGACATAGTAAGTAATACATGAAGGCCATTTAAAAGGTTTCCACATATAGATACATGTGTGTATAAAATTAAAAAAAGACAGTTGAGTTATACAAAATATATTCTTCAAAATTATCTGTAGTTCTCTAATTTACAAATATTAATTACGTTTGTATACGTATTATTTAAATTAACAAATTCAATAGTAGTAAACAAATAAGTCGCAAACATAGTAGACTTTTAATCACACAATCAAAACAAAGGTACAACTCCTCTTTATTTTGTACAGGGTCGGCCTAATGAAATCGTATGGGTTTCATTTGTGAAGTACCATGCAGCGGGCACCGAGCCAGCGGGGTTCGACCAGCAAAAGGATTGCTCCTCTCAGCTCACTATATGGGATGGAGCGGCACCGGATGCCGATTTAGATAGAAAGGTATGGATCTTTTCTTCGGAATATATAGCACATTCTTTGATACATCTAATGAAATGGATAGATGTAATGATGGATTTAGAAATTAATTATCACTGTTTTATGGTGAAGAAGAACATCAAGAGGAACCCACATAAAAGTTCTTGAAAAACGTTCTCAAAGTGTGAAGAATACCATTCTATGGCCTCTCTCATTCTGAGAGAAGACCCATTCCCAGCAGTCACAGTTAGAAAAAACGATAATTGATAATTAGAAAAAACTGATTTTTATACGAATTGAATCAGTCTTAAAAAAAAAACATGCGTGCGTACAAAGTACACATGTCAGAAGTGAAACTTCTTTGGCGAACTAATTTATAAATCTTGTTTTTATTTATACAAATCTAAAACTTTAAATTTCCAAGATTAAGAGGAAGGGAAAAAGGCGTGATACGACGTTCGCTCTGTCTCACTTTTTCTCTCAATCTTTCTCACTCGCTTGCTCCCTACTCTCACTCCACGGCTAGTTGCTCATGCTACGTTCGCCCTGTCTTACTCTCTCTCAATCGGTCTCGATCACTCTCTCTCTCTTTTCAGACACTTCCGTTGCATACCGGCGTGACGTTTCATCTGTAAAAATTTTACCCTCATGCGCCTAAAGAAGTTTCACTTCAAAAAACTGAAACAAATGCATTTTACATTGTTAACGCTTACGGTGTTGGAATATTTAAGGGCGTAGAATATTTCATGGGTTATGTATAGCGGCATCATGGACAAAATGGTTTGTACAAGCAGTCTTACACGCAGTAAGTTTTAGGTTCGATTTCGAATTTATGTGTATTTGTGTCTATTGAGATTTGATGGGAAAATCATTAATTAAATTTGGATAATACTGAACCGAGTAACATTTCAAATGATAAGTCGTGAGGAGCAAGTTTGAAAGTTAATCTATCAACTGAAGTTTATTTAGCGGTTAACTTCCAAATTTTCATAAGTTGATGAACACGACAAAATTTCAGCCAATGTGCAGCGGGATGAAATGTGGATTAACTTAGTTTAGCGAAACTTCCCCAGCGGAAGACTAATGTGTTGATACAAATACAGAAGCGATATAAAATTGGGTGGCGTTCTCACTGCCTTTATTCGTACCATTTCACTTTGCCAACTACCGCTACCTACTTGACGGTGGAGCCAAACATTAATTTTCTTTAATGTGTCTGAGCACTCTTACTGACTACTACCAACTGCACTGCGGTGTTTCGTACATTCATTCAGTATTCCTCCGCTTGCATTAAGAATGGATGAGAGCTACGTTCAAGTTATTTTTTGTTAGCACTTTAATCAGAAAACTTTCCATTCGCCGGATACTCTCAGTAAATAGCGCACCTGGTCGGCAAATCACTTCCTGCTCGGGGTTTATACTTCAGAAGTAGGTTACATTTTATTTATCGAAACAGGGAAAGATAAGTGCAATGCCGTTCGATATTGCCGACATGTTGCAGACGAAATTTTTCGATAAAAACGTTAGAGCAAATACACTACAAATTTCAACACAACGCCGTTGCCAATATTTTAACAAAGAGTTGAAAACAAAATTGAAAAGCAGATTTTGTTTCGTGGCGTAAATGAACAGCAAAACGAATTTACAATCGTATGAACGTTATGGCCTTTTACCGATTGTGTTTGAGTAATCAACTACATTTATACAGATGTACTAAAATAACCGTGGAATCGAATATATCGTCAACCTATTATTGTCCCACTCCTGGACACGGTTTTTCTCTTGGGATGAGAGAGTTTTAGGCCATAGTCCACCGCGCTGGCCAAGTGCGAATATACAAGTCCACTGTGTCCAAGTGCCCCACACTTGGACACAGTGGACTTGTATATTCTATTACAATATGAAGTCGTGAAAAATGTATTAAATACTGAATAAGAAAATATTACGTTTGTCTAAAAAAAGGTTACTTTTTCTTTTGTTTTGAAAAAAATATACACTTACGATTTCTATTTAGTTTTTAGAGCTAATTAATTTGTCTTCAAAGCTAATTGAAGTAGCTAAGCTAATAAATTAACTTAAATAATTAATTCAATCATATAAAAAGTGGCTGCTTTTACTTAAAAAAAATAAAGAATTCATATTCATCCATCAATTTATTATCGTATAGATTATCTGCTAGATATATGTACATACCTTGTAGCCACTTCAACTGATGCTATGGCCTCGGAAAACAACAAACAAAAATAATTTAATTGAACTGTTAATATTACGTTGTTGTACATATGTATACGTTCAAAATGAAAACTGTTTAAACAATTGTTTATGGTATTTACTAAAATTTTTCCCCTTGGATAACTTTTTTGAGAACTATATGAAGGTGGTAGAACCAGTGTAGTTCGACCGGGGAAGTACCACCGCTACACCTGTTTTTGCGTGAAGCATTTCTTGCGTTTCGATGGCAGGGTGTGGTTGCCGGCACACTTTTATATGAGGCGACCATCATAGTCCTCGGGAGTGGCAACACATCTGTAATTAACTTCAGATAGAACCCATGTTCTGTATGAAGTTGATTACCGATGTCCATGAGCGGCAGTGACCACTTACCATCAGGTGGACTGCATGCTCGTTTGCTACTTCAGTCAAAAAAAGAAATTATTAAAGAAATAAATTGCTTCTGTATACAGATAGAACAGAATTATAAGAAATGTTCTTAAATAGAAGCTGTATTTAAATACACTTAACATAAAATATTTATCTAAAGTAATTCTTGAAAATGCTTAAACGCACTTCAGTCTCTTGAGTTGCTTGCTAGTTTGTTCTTGAATTAAATGGACAACAAAACTAAATTGAAAAGGCAAGAGTGCAAATATTTTATTGTAATAAAAACAGTCTTCTTGTTGTTTTGTTTATCATGGATAATTTTAACATCATAACTCAGAAGTAAAAGTTCTTGAGGTAATATTTTTATGTTTGTCAAGTACTTAGATTCAGTGATGCCTTTTTTATACAACGGAAAATCATGTATTATGAGATGCAGAAGACATTTTCATCGTTTATAGATTTACTAGAAGAACCCCGCAGCTTCCTCCGCGTTAAAAAGTAGATGTATCGATTGTCCCGTGGGAATAAGATATTTTCCACAGTAAATAGTAGCCTATAGGTATGTTAATCCATGATGTCAGCTAACCCCCTACCAAATTTTACAAAAATCGCTCTAGCTGTTTAGACGTGAAGAAGTAACAAACATACACTTACAAACTTTCGCCTTTATAATATTAGTAAAGTAACAGTAATATATCCTATAATACATACCTATACCTATTTGACTAAAAACTATATAAACTGTTAGAATATTTGTTAAAAATTGCATTAATAAAATTGGACTATCCTTTTTGGAAGGACAAGCTTTTTGTGTCCATTTTTTAAGAGGTAATCATATTAATATACTAACATATTACCGTTTTTCCAATAGTTGGAGATGAGTGACAAAAAGTTGCTGCTCGGTTCCTTCTGTCGAGAAGAATCGCCTCGACTTTGCGACCACGCTCTTCTGTCAAACGCGACCAGAGCTACCCGGCCCTGTGCACCCACTGAGAGTTACATCACTACTGGACCAGCACTTACGATATTGCAGGTAAGATATTATTTTATATTCTAAGTATTGAAAGTTGGAGTTCAGTTAAAATGGCGAGTGAGTACGAAGACTGCCTGATGTGTGTGTAGGGTTGCCACCTTTTTTTTCAACGATTAAAGTACATTGGCTACAAAAGGTATTAAGAAAAAAGTACGTAGCTTCAAAATAAAGTACTTTTTATATTATGGCTCTAGGATACTTTTAGAACTGCGTGGTGATAAAAAAATGTAGATGATAATTTGACGCCCATATTTCTAAAAAAAGGTCACAAATGTAAATGTTATTGTACTTTCTAAATAAGGTAGCTACGGAAACCTTGTGATTAAAGGAATTTTAGTTTTATACAAAACTGATTATAATCCAACTTTTAAATCCCAGATATACAAAAGAAAGTATTTTCGCGTACTTTATTTTCCTCATAAAGTATATTTCCATATAAAGTACAATTGCCCCGAATAAAGTACAATACTTTATAATAAAGTACGGGTGGCAACCCTATGTGTGTGCTATATTAGGAATGTTCTCCTTTATACTTATATTATTTTTACTCGTCTGCGTCAAAAGATGGATTATTCGTGCTTAAGAATGTCTCCATGTTTAAATGTATTTATGTATCTCAATTTTTTGACTTATTTAATTTTACAAAGCCTTAAATGTTTGTATATAGTAGAAGCGATTCTTTTTTAAAACTACGGTAAACTAGCTTTAAAAAGTGATGATACCTTGTGTCGCAAGGATTATCACTCTTCAATGCAAAACAAAATAGTGCCACACTATCTGCTAAGGTATAAAGTATAAGATATAAGACATATGTAGGTGTGGTATAGTATAACCGTAATGTATGCAAAGTTAAGTATGCAACTTTATTGATTGACTAATCGTTAACTTTTTTTTTTATTTGACTGAAGTAGCAAACGAGCTTGCAGTCCACCGGATGGTAATTGGTCACTGCCGCCCATGGACATCTGTAATCAACTTCATACAGAACATGGGTTCCATCTGAAGTCAATCACAGATGCGTTGCTACTCCTGAGGACTATGATGGTCGCCTCATGTGAAAGTGTGCCGGCAACCACACCCTTCTATCGAAACGCAAGAAATGCTTCACGTTAGAAATAGGTGTGGCGGTGGTACATCCCCGGTCGAACTACACTGGTTCTACCACCTTGAAACTTTAAGAGTGTCAGTTTTGATGTAACAAAATAATCTTAAATCGGAGATTAGAGTTGACTATTCATATCATTTGACGTATAACGCCATGTTGGAGCATACACTATCATCTACAGATATAACTTTCCTCATTACTCGACAATTGTAAATGGACAAGCTTATTATATGGGGTGAAATAATACAATTTCAGCGGTACTAATTAATGATCAGTGTAGGCTATCAGCAAAAAACCTATAGCAACTCTGAAAGTTAAATTTCGCATTACTCAACCAAAATTCGTGCATATTATTTTTGTGCCAAAATTTCATAACAATTCGTTAAAAGCTGCGGGCTTTCGTACCGTACATTCATTGAAAGATTTTTAAAACCTTTTTTAATGTCCCAGTACCTACTTAACGCGGGTGGGTATTAAAGATTTTTTAAATAAGGTTTACTATAATCACTGCGTTGCTACTCTTGAGGGTTAAGTTGGATCCTGTTTTAGTATTTTCTGCATACAATAGAAGGCATAATTATTTGACACATCCAAATTTAATACTTGAGAGTAGCAACACATCCGTGGCCGACCTCAGATGGACCTCTGGAAACGATTTCATACAGATGTTTATATGGTCGTTTACTATTTTTTTAAAGAAATAACAAACGAGCTTGCACGCTTGGTGGCAAGGGTTCACTGCAGTAAGTGCAGAATCGGAAGTAAAGTATACCTCGTGTAAAAATGAGCCGACAACTACACCCTTCCACCGAAACGCAAGAACTGCTTTACGCTAGAAATAGGGGTGAATCATATACATACTGTTAGCGTTCTCAAAATACCGAAATTAATATAATATACACGTACGATAAAATTTATGTAAAAACTTACTTATTTACCATTTTAATAACAATAATAAAAACCTTAAAAAGAAAAGGGGATAAGTTGTCATGGGTTGTCAATCCTCGGTCGTTCGAATAGAATGAAAAGATAGTTGTGGACTAAAAATCCAATAAATAAATAATAACTGTGTTAGAATGTAATTTATTGGTACTATAAGAGAGATCCGTTTAATTATATGTCCTATCACCTTGAATATTAAATGTTAAGGGTTACTTCTACTAATATAATTAATACTCGGAAATGCCACTACTGCAATAATCTAATATATAAAATTCTCGTGTCACAGTTTTTGTTGCCATACTCCTCCGAAACGGCTTGACCGATTTTTACCAAATTTTATATGCTTATTCAGTAGGTCTGAGAATCGGCCAACATCTATTTTTCATACCCCTTAAGGGTTGTCCACCCTTAACATTTTTTTTTATTTTTTATATGGCAAAACAACGTTTGTCGGGACGGCTAGCAGATTATATTAGTCTAGCTCTAGCGCTTCCACATCAAATCAAATCTATTCTATACGTAACAGGTTACAAAATATGACATGATAATCCGTACCGACTATGTTACTAGTGCCAGGCATCACAAATTCTCATTCAGGGACATATTTACGAGCGTATGAAGTGAAAACATCCTTCAGCGTACAAAGATCCTCAGCACTTTGACCGCGGCAGGATTTATGCAGGATGAATGCCTGCAGTGCTCACATATGCATGGCAGTTCTGTAGACCCACTCGAATGCAGTTGCGTGATATAAGATGACATGAGTAGGTACGAGATGCACGTGTTTATTTAAACTTGTTGTTTCAACTAATAATGTACTACCGCATTTACAACAGTGTCTTGTATAATTATCAATTATACATTAACAACAACTTACTTATCCGTATAGAAAATAACAACCATTTTAATAGACCTCCCTTATGTATGAAACTTCGTGGTTTAGAGAGAACAAGTTGGATCGAAGCTATCATATTACCATTTTAATAAACTATATCTTAAAACCGTTACTCAATAAATGCTCTATCAATTAAAAAAAGTCATAAATCTCAATGCTACTCCAGGAATTATCGCGTTCAAATAAACTTTATAATATTATCTCCTAAGCTTTATAATATTAATACTCGTACTTAGAATTCAGTGATAGGTAGTCTTTAATTATATGTTTTTTTTTATTTGACTGAAGTATCAAACGAGCATGCAGTCCACCTGATGGTAAATGGCCACTGACGTCCATGGACATTTGTAATTAACTACATACAGAACATGGGTTCCATCTGAAGTCAATCACATATGCGTTGCTACTCCTCAGGACTACGATGGTCGCCTCTTGTGAAAGTGTGCCGGCAACCACACCCTTCTATCGAAACACAAGAAATGCTTCACGCTAGAAAGAGGCGGCGGTACTTCTCCGGTTGAACTACACTGGTTCTGCCACCATGAGTATGTACGTTTTAATGTTAGGATTCAAGATTTTAGTGTTCTTGCGCGTACCAAAGAAAATCATCCCGCAGTGAGTGTAAGGGATTACTCATTCCGACAAGTCTTTGACTGCGCGTGCTTACTTATCCTGCTAGGATTCAGAAATGTATTGCGGTGCTTTGAAATGAAAACTAACCAGATTGTAACAACCGATGATAAAAGACTAAGAAGGTTTAAGGCCTATCAGAAAATGCATGCACGAATTAAAAATATGTAATTAAAATTAAAAATATTAAAAATATATATATTATGCTTACCTGACATTTTGTTAGGAACCTTCGCCCCGCGGTTTGTACCTGCGTGAAAAGAAAATTATAGATAAATTACTTTATACTATTAAAATAATGCATACAATTTATTTCATGTAAATCGATCTTAATGACATAAACACAACATATAACCTTAATTTATGGACTATAAATATATTTCAATCTTTATCAAGTGAATTGTGACTTTTTTTCGTCTTTATTAAATTATTTATTACACGTGCATCCACAATTACATTTCAAAGTAGCTTTTCACTTTATATTACGAAGTATAAACCGAACGTAAAATAAAAATTATTTAAAATGCCATTCATACCAGTGACCGCATGAGAAATGGCTGTCATTTAGATAATATGTTTGCCAATAACCTAATTCACCGAACGGCCTCAATATTACAAAATTCGGTAAACTTTCATAACCGAAGATATACGTCGCGTCGGTACACACGGGGGAATTTTAAAAATATATGGAACATTTATTTAATTTTATACCTCGGCAGCGGTCCAAGTGAATATTTCATCGAGGCTTATTTTCTATGGGTGGAATTTTCCAGTACCGACGGGCGTTGCACTCCATAGTGAATAATGCAAGAACGTGCTAGATCCACTCTCTAGTAGATGAGCTTCTGAGCTAAGAGAAAGGATTGTAGGTACAGAATAAGATATTGTGGAGGAATAGTATAATGGCTTTGAAACATGCATTGTTATATTTCTTTGGTCGCTTATATCATTGTTTTTCATGCGGCTATTAGCCTAATGGATGGAGGTCTGAAAAACAAGTTTCTTGTGATAAATTTAACGCATTTTGATGTTAGGTTTCCAAGTGTCCTTTTAAAATTTTTAAATGCTATTTAGGATTTTGACAAGCCTTTTTAAACTAAAAAGACAAATAATGAAGTTAACTGATAAGTGATCAATGCTGCACATGGATTACTGTAATCACCACAACTGTAATGACAAACATGAACGAAGTTCAATTTTAGGTTAGCTACTGACGCGTTGTTTCTTCCGAGGATTAAGCTGAAAGCCCTTGCGTAAACGACTTTGTTAAGACAAACACCACTGTTCAAACTAGAATATATCAGGTCTTAATACCACTGTTATTCAATAGTTGGGTGTGGAAACATTTTGAAACTTCAGATCGTACTTTATAACAAACACCAGCGACAAACGCGAAACCTCGTTGTCAACATTATGACAACATATTTTGACGACCCGCTTTGTGGAGTGGTTACCATACCGGTCTGACACGTGATGGGTCCCGGGTTCGATCCCCTGCCAGACATGTATCTGAATGACGAGTTTAGATTCATGTCCTGGGTCTGAGTGTTTGTATTCGTCTCGTGTGTATCCATGGTACCCACGACACAGGAGAAAATTCTAGTGTGGGGCTATGAGTGCAGAAAGCGTGTTAACATTATTGTTCCACTGCTGGGCACGGATCTCTTCTTAGACCTATTTGTTAATAGACTTCTCTTAGAGATTTTTTGAAAAAAAAAATATGAAGTATACATATAACGTTTTGTTAACTTAAAGCAAGCGATAAATAATATATTACAAGGATGCGCGTATTATAAACTCAGATGTTACTGGGATTCGAAATTTCAATCCCAGATTGAGAAGCCAAATTTCAAACCACCAGATTTTTTATGTTTTCGAAGACGTTAAATCATAAAACAGTAAATTCTATTTTTATTTCCATTTATCTTTCAATGTGCAATCAACAGAATCGTGTGGGATAGTACGGGTAATGTAAATACGCTTTCTTTGCTCTGCGAGGTGAATAATGCGGCACGTAGCTCTTAGGTTCATGGTATCCAATAGCACTTAGTTATTGTACTCTATTAGGACGAATAGGGCTTTTTTATTTTAGTATCTGTTTTCTGAGAGATCAAAAATGTAGATTTATTTTATGAGATTGAAGTATTGAAGATTTTGAAGGTGGTAGAACCAGTATAGTTTGACCGGGGAAGTACCACCGCCACACCTATTTTCAGCGTGAAGCATTTCTTTGAGATGGAAGGTTGTGTTGCCGGCACACTTTCATATGAGGCGACCATCATAGTCCTCGAGAGAAGCAACGCATCTGTGAATGACTTCAGAAGGAACCCATGTTTTTTACGAAGTTGATTACAGACGTCCATGGGCGGCAGTGACCACTTATCATCAGGTAGCCTGCATGCTCGTTTGCTACTATAAAAAAGTGGCAAATAAAGTAGAAAACAATTTCATATAGTACATTGGTTCTACCTAAAGTCAGCCAGGGTGCGTTTTCTACTCCCGGGGACTATCTTCTACCTACCTATGTCTTGTTGAAATATAATATTTGCAAAATATACATACATGTATACATAAATGCAAATAAATGTTGTATGTATAAACAAATGTATGGGTCTTCATAAAGAATGTTTCGAGAAGTAAATAATTTTTTATTTATTTATTTATTTATTTATTCTTATATACCTAGAGTGGTACAAAGGCGGACTTAATGCCATAGGCATTCTCTCCCAGTCGACCTTTAGGTGAAGCAGAAATCAACGAAGGCGGTATTTTATTAAAGTAAATTTTAATAAAATGAAATAAAAGAGCAAAAATAGATATTAAATATAAATATGCAAGTATAATATATTATAAATAAACACTAATATTTAAACATAGTATATAAACATTAATGAAAACATATATACATAGGAATGAAATAAAAATAATAATAATTTTGTAAATTAGTTTCGGTAAAGTTTATTAAGATAATAACCTTTGACTTTATCTTTAAATGCCTGCCTGCTCATTATCTTCTTAAATTGTAACGGGAGGATGTTCCAAAGGCGGGCAGATTGAATGGCAAAAGAGTGAGATAGAAAGTTGGAACGGTGTAAAGGGAAAGACAAAGTGAGAGAATCAAGGGATCGCAGCTGACGTTCATGGGAATCACAAAGATATTGAAACTTTTGCTTCAAATATCTCGGAGCAACCGGATCGAAAAGTATGGAGTGAAGAGTATTGAGAGATCTGACCTGTCTACGATCACGAATGGGAAGCCATTTGAGATGGCGACGATAGGATGAAATGTGATCATATTTGCGTAGACAGAAGATAAAACGTATGGCATAATTTAAGAGTCTATCTAATTTGTTCAGCAGCTCTCCACTAATTTCGGAGCAACACACATCAGCATAATCGATGATCGGGAGTATGAGAGCCTGGACAAGGGTAACTTTCACCTGTTCAGGAAGAAAGTTTCGCAGTCGATTAAGGTTGTGCAGCGCAGCAAATACCGACTTACTGACCTCGCTGACGTGTACTGACCAGGTCAGAGATGAGTCTATATGCAAACCGAGATCTTTGACTCTAGAAGAGAATGGCACAACAGAATCTTCAAACACGATAGGTGCAACGGAATCCATAACCAATTTTACCAATTGACGCGAACTGCCCAATATAATTGCTTGGCATTTAGCAGGATTAACCTTAACACCAAACCTGCTGGACCAGTGACTTATATTGTCAAGATTCTTATTTATTACGCGTACCGCATTGTTAACATTGGAGACTTCAGCTTTTGCATATATTTGCAGATCGTCAGCATACAGGTGGAAAGAGCAGTCAAGGGAAAAAGTGAGAAAATTAATGAAAATCGAGAAAAGCAGAGGAGATAGGATACCACCTTGAGGTACCCCAGAAGTAACATGACACCACTCAGAATGTGCATGATCTACGCGGGTAGCTTGTAGACGCTCCCGAAGATAAGAAGAAAACCATTCCAGAACTTTTGACGAGAACCTTAGATGTTGGAGAGCGGCAAGAAGGATATCATGGTCTACCATATTGAAAGCATTCGAAAAATCAATAAGTACAAGAATGGTGACCATTTTATCTTCCATGCCATCACGAACATCTTCCAGAACTTTGAGTAGGGCAGTTGTAGTGCTGTGTCCAGGTCGAAAACCAGACTGAAAGGGACAGAGGAGGTTGTTATTAAAGATGAAAGAGGATACTTGTTTATGTACAGTGGCTTCTAGGATTTTTGAAAGAAAGGGGAGAATAGAAATAGGTCTGAAATGATTAAGAGAGCAGGGGTTACATACTTTAGGAAGAGGGATAATGAAGGCTTTCCGCCAAATCGATGGAAAAACCCCCGATGACATAGAAGCATTGATAATGTGAGTAATGATAGGCAACAGACGCGGTAAAAGTGGCATAATCATTGATCTACTCACATCATCACAACCAACAGCTTTCGAATGTATGGATGATATTATTTTTAAGGTCTCGTCAGCAGTAACTGGAAGAAAGGAAAACAGTCCGATGTCCGGAGGGGCCATGGAGGCAATATCAGAGATAGTAAGAGCTTTAACTTTAGGACAGAGAGAAGATGAACAAGAGAAATGGAGATTCAACTCATTAAGAGGAAATGAAGCGAGATCGGGCTTGGAATAATGTTTACCAATGCCCAGGGTATTCAAAAATTTCCAAATTTCAACTGGGGAGTTGTTACGAATATGGTCATCAATGTGTTTACGCTTAGCTGCTCTGACCATTTGGTTACAGCGGTTGCGTGCGGATTTGTAAAGGCACCAGTTTTCGTCACACCTATCGCGCTTGAATCTCCTGAAGGCCTTATCACGACGTGACATGGCCAGCCGGACACCCTGTGTAATCCAGGGCGCCGGTGGCCGTTTCAACTTAGTGGGCTTAAGTGGCGCATGAACATCATACAGCTTCAAAATACAATTGTTTAAGATAGAAATTTTATCGTCCACTGTAGATGCTGCAACCACGGTAGACCAATCTACCCTGTCAGCATCGCCAGCAAGTGCATCCAAGTCTATCCTCGCAAACCTGCGCATCCAAACGATCTCAGGGACAATTTTCGGAGGGCGCAGTTTATAAGACATATAGACCAAATCATGCCTTGAGAAACCTGGGGCTGAGATCTGGCCATATTTAAGTGCAAGGGAAGGGGAGGAAGTAATCATTAAATCAAGTAGAGTATCAGGAGTGTCAAGATTATGATGAGTAGGCGAAGAAGGGAGAATATAAAGATTAATAGAAGAGAGTATATGTTTAAGTTTGTTGCTACGATGAGAAATGCTTAGTAAATCTGTATTAAAGTCGCCCATGATTATATGATGTGCGTACTCCGAACAAAGTGATTCTAATATATGTTCTAGATCTGAAAAATAGTCTACAGCTGGAGGGCAATATACAACCCCAAGGAGGGCCTTTGCCCGTCCCACCAGGGTTTCCAAAAAAAGGTACTCGATGCTAGCAGAGTACGGGGAAGAGGAGGAGGCTACAATAGTAAATGGAATATCATTGCGGATGTAGATCGCGACACCACCTCCGCCCTTACCCGTTCGGTCATTCCTTATTAACTTATAACCAGGGAGGCAAAAAGAAGTCGAATCAAGGCAAGGTTTTAACCAGCTTTCAGATATTAAAATGCTATGAATAATTGAAGCGGAAGAAAAAGTATCCAGGAGATCAGCATAATGAGCTGGAACGCTTTGTGTGTTTAAGTGACAGATATTGAAGGATAAAGGAGACTTATCAAATGCATTCACAAGCAAATTATGCAGGGTCACAGGATCCCCGAAACTATTATCACTCACATCTGATGAGTAACTTGAGCTACGCGCAGAGAAGAATGTCTCGTCATCAGACATTTAAATATATTAATAAAAATAGTATTACAAAATATTCACTATGATAATTTATTGATATGAATAATATGATTAGAGCAATAATTATATAAAAGTCGTGAAAGTAAAAATAGGTGTAATAGCAATTAAAATAGAGATAATATGTAGAAAGACCGAAACCTTACTCACTGATTCTGCTAGTCCTGCTGGTAGAGAGGAAAGAGTAAACAACGTTTACACAACAAAATAAAATACAAACATTGTAGAGAAGGAAAGAAAAAAAAAAAATAATGAAACACCATTTGGATAGTAAAAACACATTAAAAGAAAAAAAAGTAAAAATAAAAAAAAAAACATTTAAAAAGACAAAAATTTAAATAAGTACATAACAAAAAGTAACTATTTATGCAATATAATTTTGCACTTATGCAACAGCATAATAAATAACAAAATGCAATAACCCTATTTAAGTTACAAACAAAACTAAAAATAGTAATAGTATATCGAAAAACAAGCAATTACGATTAACATATTATGTATGGAGCCTAATTGCCACAAATAATATGAAAACGTAACATATATATTTATATGAGCATAAAGGGAACGTTAAAGAAAAATTGACATCTCACATGGGTTGAAAAGGCATGAAGCCAAGGCCGAAAGTTTGACAGTTAACTTACCAAGCAGATGTCATGTTAATGTCTTGTGTCTTGTCAATATTTTGTGTCGCTATATTATTACAGTGAATTATGAAAGTTAAGTAAATTATTACAGAACTTAGGGTAATCTTAAAATAATATTCTAAATAAACGCCAGCAATATGTAGGTAATCGCACAACTAATAGATAAACAACAAACACAAAAGCCGTAACGTTATAATATCGAAGAAGCAACATTAGTCTTATTTTTTACGGGCAGCGCGCTTAGACTTCTGATGATCGACGGGAACTTCAGTAGACAGGGATGGAGCATTAGTCCCCTGATGACCTTCAGGATCCACCTCAGCGGTACCATCAGGAATGTCATTCAAGTCCTGCTCAGAGTAAATACGGCGCCTGGAGCCGTCCGATAGTTTGATGATTATATTGCCATCCATGGTCCAGCAATTCCGCATACCTAGTTTTCTCCGGGCTTGAAGAAACAGGGCTTGGCGTGGACGTGTAAGGAATTCGGATATAATATATGGGGAACCCTTTAATCCTGCCTTTTTCCTCCAAACTGCCGAACGACACGAAGAATCAGCAAACCGAACGAGTACCGGACGACACTTCCCATCCACAAAGCTCCCGAGCCGGTGGCATGCTTTGAATTTAATGTTAGACAGATCACATACACCAAGTTTTTCACTAAAAAGCTTAGCAATATGATCTGAGAGATTGTCTTCGACTTCTTCTGGGACCCCATTCACTAAAAGAAACTTTCTCCGATGTCTCATTTCAGCAACATCAATTGTCTTGGAAAGCTCAGATATTAGCTCACGGAGGAAGTTCAACAGTGACCAAACATGGGTTTTAAAGTCATTGAATTCTTCATGCAGGCGACTTATTGTGATGTTACTTTTAGGCTCATGAGCTTTGTTCAAAATCAGTGAACTTCTTCATAAAAGTTGCTTCAATTGCATTTTGTGCTTCAAGAATTGTATTAAGTGTGGCCATTGTGGATATATAATAGTTACCAAGATGTTGCAAAAAAAAAAAAATTTTGTTGAGTGCAGTGTTGATGATGACCAGCAGGACTGTGCAGTTGTTTATAGTTCACAGAACATATGTGCAGTTAAGATAACACTTGTAAGTAGAATTCACACCAAAAACTACTCAGTGATATGAAAATAATCACTAAAATTTTTGTAAATACTAATTTTAATAAAATTTTTAACAAGAGCACAGTGTTTACTTTTTTCGACCTACCGCCCAAAAAAAGCATAATGCAGTACGAGTACGTTCATACTTTGCTCGTGAGTTGGAAAATGCTTTAATAGTTTATTATTACGTTGCCTGCAGGAAAACTTTAGTGATACTGTTTTATTAGTAACTTTTTAGTTTTCTCCCGCTTGTGCTCTCAATAACGTGCCTGAATGAAAATTAAAAAACTACAATAATAAAGAATCATTCTTACGAGAATAGTGGAACATACTTATCTAAAGAGTTTCAATTAGTCCTTAGGAGTAGGATATATCAATGGATAATCTCAAGTAAGATTCTGAACTTATCTAGGGTTGACTACAGATGTCCATGAGTGGCAGTGGGCACTTACCGTCAGGTGAGTATGTTCGTTTTAGAAGGTGGTAGAACTACTGTAGTTCGAACGGGGAAGTACCACCGCCACACCTATTTCTAGCGTGAAGCATTACTTGCGTTTCGATGGAAGGGTGTAGTTGTCGGCACAGTTTTATATGAGACGACCATCATAGTCCTCGAGAGTAGTAACGCATCTGAGATTGACTTCAGATAGAACCCATGGTCTGTATGAAGGTGATTACAGATGTCCATGACCGGCAGTGACCACTTACCATCAAGTGGACTGCATGCTTGTTTGCTACTTCAGTCAGATATATTATTAAATATAGTTTGTAAATCTTTGCCGGAAAAATATCTATTGGAATGTATACTTATTAAAAAAAATCGAGAATCAATAAAATAGATCTTCATCTAATTACTGCATGTATTTCGTAGATAATTTCAATTGCGTAAACGATTCTGAAAAGTAATTTGAAATCTAACTCATCCATTGACACCTTTATAGCAGTTATATCACAAATAAAAGTCCACCAATTCGCACTTGGCCAGCGCGGTGGACTATGGCGTATAACTCTCTCATTCCGAGAGAAGACCCGTGCCCAGCAGTGGGACAATAATGGGTTGACGACGATATCATAAAAACGTGATGGTTGACATTAGTATGCTAACTGAGTTTCAAGCAAGAAGGAGCGCCCTAGTTATTACAGGAAACCTGGTCTTAAGCAAGTTGTTAAAGTCACAAGTTGAGAACTGCTTTATTATTCAATATTAAATTCAGCAGAGGAAGGACTCAAACAAGTCCCCTAACTAAATACTTGAAGTTTTAGTACAGCAGGCTCGTGGTTCGGCATAACCAATATTCGCATGTTAATTATGAATTGTATGCAGGAAAACGTCGATAAAATATGATAAAAGCAAACGTTTTGTTGTGACAACGTGCATATGAGTTTGACTCCCGGTTTTGGGAAAATGATATTTTTTATGACTCAAAGATTCGTAAGTATGTTTATTTGTCATTGTGTGTATGACCTTATGTGTAATAGTAACTTTGCCAGTACCTACTATGTTCATATACACAATAACAAATAAAGCAAAAGATCTGCTAAAATTATTATTATTATTGTCGGGATCTGAGTGAAGAAAGAATTTCAATTACAGTAATAGAATACAGTTCAAATATATCTTACTTTTTTTTAATATTTGTAAAGTTTTAACAGTGAAATATTCATTAATTAAAACATAGTCTCGATTCCAACAAAAGTCAAAGGATAAAATTAAATTATAAAAATGTAACAATATTTCTTTTCCCACAGGAACTTCGTCAAGGCTCTGCGCTATATCCCGTCTCGTTCCTCCTAAGGTACGAATTCGTGGACGTGAGTGAACAAGGACAACCTTTGGCAGACTCTCAATCTGCGTGCGATAGAGTTTTCAAATCTGCACAGACGTATTCCGGGAGATTCCAGGCTCCCAGGGCGATATTTTATTACGGTAGAGGCGGCGCGCAAAACCTCACCTGTATTTTACGGTAAGTACTAATAACATTAGATTTGATAAGAACGAAGTGAGATTTAGATTTGTAAAACGAAATTTCATTGTCTGCAGGTTTGAAGCAAAACAGGGTGAAAGAGTTCAGATAACATTCACCAGTACGTTTTTCGGTAATAAGCACTGCAGTACACACAAAGACGGTAAAACGAGCCGTTGGAAATGTGACAGGCCTGCGAAAAGGACAATTGGAGGGGAAGGATTAGCTCAAATAAAAATAACTGAGTATCCATGGGAAGGAGTACCCATTCAAAGAGACTGTTTATGCACTAATCGTTCTGACCCATTGAATATTCATACATTAACGGCTCCTGTTGTAGAAATAAATTTCACTGTCACAATGATGAATATAACTGAGGACTATGATGATTTTGCTTTTGAAGGTGAATACAAATTTATATCAACTGGGCCCGGTGATGAGACCATTTGTTCTACAGGTTGGGGAGAACGAAAACTTAGAGGCAGTAGTGGGGAAATCAGACTTTTTGATAAAAGAGACACGTCTATTATACCTGAGATAGTTGGCGATCGGAACGTCATATCGGAAAGTGTTAGAGCAGAAGTTGCATGTGTTCATAGACCATGGCTTATCGAGCCTGGTGGGGATGAAGTTACCCCAGTCCAAGGAAGATATCTGTATGTGAAGATTCCAGGACATGACATAACAATGGCCTCACCTTTCTGCTCTACTCCCAATCGACTTTATATTTACGAAGCCCGGGATACATCACGATTTCGAGAAATATGCCCCGATGGTCCCAATTATATTGAGCTATATTCGCCCGGATGGAAATCATCGCAAAACAATATTGAGTCGTCACTAAAACCCCATGCAAAAAGCTATGTTATTGATTTTTTACAGCATGAACAAGCGGATTACTCTATAAAATGGATAGAGATTATGAAAAAGCCTTCCATTGAACATGATCCTGATTCAAATATATTGCCAGCTTCTGTTACGCAGGATTGTATATACAAGTAAGTGAGCACTTTATATTATTATCATTGTGTTTTTGAGTATATACTCTTTTAACATATGATTTTCTTATCTTTTCTTATAGTTGTCCAAAGTTGAACGCGTGTATTCCGGTGGCGCTCTGGTGTGACGGTAGTCCTCACTGTCCTTCAGGGTATGATGAAGATGATTCAAATTGTTCGTTCAGATTGTCATTGCCTCCGCCATACGTAGCAGCAGTGGCAGGGGTTGGGCTTCTAGTGTGTGCAATAGCGGTAGCCTTGTGCGCGTGCCGTCGACGTCGAAAAAAGGACAAGGAATTCAAAGCCCGCCTGGATGGTGCCTTACCTCCAGAAGAACGACCTTATGATCGGGTGAAAGTGAACGGCGTACAAGAATCTGCTCGTCAATATGCAACAGTACAAAAGTACGCTACTATAGATAAATACAGTTTAAGTCAAAAATATAGTGCGGGAATAAACGATGCGAGGTATTATGACGAAGTGGCACAGAGAGATAAACTTGCGGATACTAGGTATGCTAGTTTAGGTCGCGCGGGACGAGGGTCGAGGCTCGACAATTCAAGAGGAAATGGCTCCAGGAGAGCGTTGCCTGAGCTCGGGTACCCAGACCTCAAGGACGGCTTCTGTTGACATTACCCGGATCTTTTAGAAACAACATTGTAGGCCAACTTGCCTACTTTCAAACAGAAGTGGTATAACAATTGTGTTTATCGTGTACCAGAAAATTAAGACTGAATTTGGCAAAAGTGCCTCCCTAACTGAACAGTTTCGTGGAATCAGTACTTACTAATTTGTGAATGTTTAAGTGTGCTGTTAAAATATTTAAATGTTACTTCAGTAGAGTTTTAAATTATAACGGCTTATGATACAAAGTAATATGGTTGTTTTCACGTTGAAGCCATATCTGAATTTAATGTTACTTTGTAAATAAGATGTGAATTGTTTGACAAATAGCGGTAGCGAGCGTAACCAATGATGACTTCTGTTCTTCGTATAAAATTTTATACTATACTTGTCTCATCAAATAACATATCTTTGTATATACATTGCTTGACAATACAACTTTAAGATACAAATATAAATCATTATAAACGTACCTATAGTGGATTTATTATGTGGTAAGTGATTTGCAAGTCTATAAATTGACATATTCGTGTAAATATTTCTATATACGACACTGCATAATATATTCATAAAAATCTGCCTATAATATTTATATAACCTTTGTAAAATATTCAGAAACAGCATTTTGGTACAGTGTAATAATAACACTAGTTATAAAAAGAAATGTGATATAGATTGTAAAAATGTTAGGCTAATGGTCAAGAACTGTGTAACTTTAATATATAGACAAAATAATTTCTCTTTATGTATAATATAGGTATTTGAATGGTATGTAAAATTTAATGTAACTTATAGATTAACAATAATCCTCTGTAAATAAATTATAGCGTAAGGTTTTTAAAGTCTGTAAGTAATTTCCGGGTAAAGGAAAATAAAACTCTTTCTTAAAAATAGTCGTTGTTTTATTGATCTTGACATAAATACAAAAATAGCGAAAAATGCACAAACATACTCGCTTATTTAATCAAAATGAAATAAAATACAGAAACAAAATATAACATATTAGTATAACGTAAAATTGGATGCAACAAGGATTAAATTTTATTTCGAAAATATTCAAAGAGAACCGAATTTGGAAGTATTTTCTGTATTTCCTGAAAAAATATAATAGTAGTCAAAACGTTAAAAACTATGTACACTTTAGGTAGGTACTCCTTAACAAAACTTATCAAACGTTGTCAATTTAATACTTACTTCCTTTACCACACGGTGCAAAAAATGTAACATAACTAACACAAGACGAATACATAAACACCCAGACCCAGAATATGAATCTAAACTCATCATTCAGATACCTGTCTGGCTGTGAATCGAACCCACATACAAAGGCTGTGTTTTTTTGTGCCCAGACAAAAGGGTAAGGACTGCCCTCCATGCGGGGAGGGTGGTGGTGAATGCTCATGCATACCAATACGGCCGTCCGTATTGGTTATGTGGGACTCGCGAGAGACCTACGTGCCTACCCACTAAACACCACCAGATGTTGGCTTTGGCCTCTGAGGCCTTAAAGCCTTCGTCGGATAAAGGCCCCCTATGGGCTGAAAAGGGGGTTAAAAGGGTGTGGTTGCCTGCTCATATTTATATGAGGCTACCATCTTAGTCCTTGTGACTAGCAACGCATCTGGGATTGATGTAAGAGTAACAATCCCTATTCTGTACGAAGCGGCAATAAATTTAAATGTCCATTGTGCAGCAATGACCACCGTCAGGTGAACTGCATGCTTGTTTGCTACTGTAATCTTGTAAAAAGAACAAAAAACATTGTCTCTGTACCATCGTTAACAAGTTAAAAGAATCGGCAACAGCTTCCCGATCATACACGTCCCAGCTTTTGCAATGTTTGTCGACTCGCGAGCGACGACAAAAGGAGAAAAACCGTCTAACGGCAAACGAAAAAGCCAATTGGCAATTTGAGTGAGCTATTACTTTTGTGTATTGTTTTGTTCGACAGCCGGTTGCGTCAGTACAGCGTAAATGTTAGAAATATTTGAAAGAAATCACTGTTTCTGTGTCAGAAATGATAGAAATGGGACAGAGACATTTCGATTTACACAGTTCCGTGAGAATTCAAAAGGAATAAGTTACTCTCTTGGGATTCAGATTACGTAACACAGATAAGGCACCCTCTAAACGGAAACATTAATGCAATGATCATTATGTTGAATTTTTCGAATTTTGATAAAAAAATAGTTAAAAAAGTAAATTTTCTTACTAAAACACAAAACGATGTATAACTCTGCAGGGGTTGAACTTAAGGACCTCCCGTAGAACAATATTTTGCTGCTGATGGTCCCATCTAACCACTAGTTTCATTTGATCCACGACTTTTTGACCACCCTGTTATACATAAAGAAAATGATCCAAGTTACGTATGAAGACATCTCGTGAAAATTAGTTTCATATCATAAATGATGGAAATAGAAGACAGAAAAGATATTTCAATATATACAGTTCCGTGAAGCATTCAAAAGGAATAAGTTAATCTCGCTTGGGATTCAGATTAGATAATACAGATGAAGCACCATCTAAACGGCAAGATTAATGCAATGATTATTGTGTTGATAATAATATTTATGGATTCTGATAATTTGTTAAAGTGATACTTACGCGAATAGATTAAAAATAATCCTTTTCAACACATGAAAAAATGATCGAAGTTACGTGTGAAGACATCTCGTGAAAATTAGTTTCATATCAGAAATTATGGAAATAGAAGATAGAAAAGAGATATTTCAATATATACAGTTCTGTCAAGCATTCAAAAGGAATAAGTTACTCTCGCTTGGGATTCAGATTAGATAATACAGATAAAGCACCCTCTAAACGGCAAGATTAATGCAATGATTATTACGTTGATAATATTATTTATGGATTCTGATAATTTGTTATAGTGATACTTACTCGAATAGGTTAAAATAATCCTTTTAAATATATAAGAAAACGATCCAAGTTACATAGTCTTCATATGTAACTTGGATCGTTTTCTCTCGTGAAAATTAGTTTCATATCAGAAATGATGGAAATAGAAGATAGAAAAGATATTTCAATTTATACAGTTCCGTGAAGCATTCAAAAGGAATAAGTTACTCTCGCTTGGGATTCAGATTACGGCAAGATTAATGCAATGATTATTATGTTGATAATATTATTTATGGATTCTGATAATTTGTTAAAGTGATACTTACTCGAATAGATTAAAAATAATTCTTTTAAATATATGAGAAAATGATCGAATTTCGTATGAAGACATCTCGGGAAAGTTAGTTTCATATCAGAAATTATAGAAATAGAAGTTAGAACTTAGATGTTTCAATTAAAACAGTTCCGTGAAGCATCCAAAAGGAATAAGTTACTCTCGCTTGGATTTAGATAAGTTAATACGGATAAGGCACCTTCTAAACGACAACGTTAATACAATGTTGATAATGTTATTTATAGATATTGATGATAACTTGAAGTGATAATAGTACAAATTATTCAAAATTAATTAAAATCTTTTAAATAAGCAAGAAAATTTTTCCAGTCGCTTACAAAGAAAAAATATATTTTGTGAAAGTTAGGGGTCAATAAAGTTGAATCGTAATTTGATAGTAGCACGTTATGAAACGCTGTTAAAATAAAAGTAAATTGTGCGATATGGACGTTCATGCCTTTATGAATAATAAATACATTTACGTAACAAACATTTAAAAACATATTTTGTGTTCAAGAACCAACAAAAAATAGGAGAATATCTTCATTTTACGGGCACAATCTCTACCATTTTATAATAGTATAGAACTATAAGATTATATACCTTTAAGGTGTCTTACTTGAATTTACCTGTTTTTTAAGGTCTTATTATTTTCCTCCCTCAAACAGAGGGATCGAAAAACGTGACCTATCAAGCTCGTTCATTATAAAGGTCAAGTAGTATCAAGCATAGTAAATCTCTTTTATATCAATTAAGAAGGTTTGTTTGGCCACTAAAGACTAAAAATAAATTTTATGTTGTGTAACATGAAATTCGCACTTGGCCAGCGCTGTGGGCTATGGCCTAAAACTCTCTCATTCCGAGAGAAGACCCGTGCCCAGCAGTGGGACAGTAATGGGTTGACGATAGATAACATGAAATAAAATTATTGTAAATATTATTATTAGTGATATTTTCAGCCTATACGCCAATTAAATATGATACTGTTTTTTTCACTTTCAAATGTTTCTAAACAAGACATGTGTAAAAAAAAATAAAAAATGTTTTTTTTTTTACAATTTGTGAGTAGTAAACGAGCATGTAGTGTAATGTAAGTTACCACTACCGCTCATAGATACGTGTAATAGTAAATCCTAGAGAGGATAGAAATTCTATGTGAAGAATTGCTCATATACATGTGTTACTTTGACGACTAAGTTGGAACGCTCTATATATGGGTGTACCACTAACCACTTTCTTCGAACTAAAACATAAAAGCGCTAAACACTACAGTTACACCTTTCCAAGGTGGTAGAACCAGTGTAGTTCGACCGGAGAAGTACCAGCGCCACACCTATTTCTAGCGTGAAGCAGTTCTTGCGTTTCGATAGAAGGGTGTGGCTGTCGGCACACTTTCACATGAGGCGACCATCATAGTCCTCGGGAGTAGCAACGCATCAGTGATTGACTTCAAATGGAACCCATGTTTTGTATGAAGTTGATTACAGATGTCCATGGGCGGCAGTTACCACTTACCAACAAAAAAAAAAGATAAAAAAGGTCTAGTGGGGCTTTGGTCTCAAATCGGTATGGGTTATAACTACTTAAAAATACAATAGTTAAGTCTTAACCCAATTACTGGGTGAAGAACTCAAATTACTAATCATTTTTGCAACTACATCTAATTACAATTTGCTACTAATCTCAAATAAGAAATATTGACGAATATATGAAAAAACAAACCTCTTTTATAAATTATGCCAAAGCAAAGTAAATATGTACGTTGCTCGTTATTCGCAGAAATTGGTTTGCAAGCTAACTTAATTTTGGGATGGATAGAGCAATATAGCGAACATCAACTAGATCTGTAAATACATAAGCCAAGTTTATAAATATAATTTATTAGGTTACTCAAATGTTTGAAGTACTATATTTTTTGAATTGGCATGCTTTCACACAGCAATACACATATTTTATTTTCGATGGGGAATCCTGCAAAATGTACCCAACGACGTAAGAGCAACGTCGGTTTATGTGGATTTTTTACCACACTAAAACCTCCCCTTCCTCCGAAGTACTCTGAGCGCGATGATCCGTTTGGGCTCATCTCTGGTGAGCAGTACGCTCACACTACTTATTGATCTTTAAGACGGCAAGAGACCACACATGTCGGTGTTCTTCCCGGGGGTCGCTTGGCTGCACGCTTCAAGCTCCCACTCTTGCCACCCGCAAACCTGTAGCCCCACTTTTAAACGCCTTTGAGAGTCGTCAAAGGCGTTTAAAAGTGGGGCTACAGGTTTGCGGGATCAAAATAGGTTTCCGGGATCAAAATAGGGCTAAAGCCCTATTTTGATCCCGGGACAGAGACACAAAACGAATTATATAGCACATTTCATATCAAAATACACTTTGAAAAATATGTGATAAATGTTTCGACACTTTATTATCAGCGTTTGCAAACAAATGAGACTGTAGAATGACAAGTCATAAATATCTACCAATTCAAGTTTTTGATCCTACAATAACCTTTTTGTCTATTAATAACAGCAAAGTATAACAAATTACATATTATCGCTAACCGTCATCGCAGTGAATTCCCCGACTGTAATCAGTTCGTCTGCTAACTCAGTTTGCGCTGCATCAGTGGAGTGGACACGCTCAGCTTAGCTTGTAATGTAATTAGCTACGTGACAAGCACTAATTGGTGACGGAGATGCTTTACTCAATCGTAGTTTTGAAATTAATATCATAAACAGGTAATATGGAGCAATGTTATGTCATGATATTCAATAAATCAAACTCAGCTTTTGCAATTAGAAACACGGGTCTAATAGACGAAGCTGAAACTGTTACGTTCACAAAAGCTATTGAGTTTACCTGAGTAACCTTTATTTACCTGAGTTCATCTAAAAAAATATAATATTAATATAGTTTTTCCCGAGCAAAAACTACAATAAATAACAACTTAGCACCCGCAGATGAAACAATTCTTTTAATTCATTTTTTTCTTATAAACAATGTATAATAGTTTAAGGAGGTTAAAACAGAACGTAAATGTTTTTGGTGACTTGTAAAATTATAGGTACACATACATACTAAGTAGGTATAGGGTGTAAATAATAATAGTTATAGTAATATCGAAGACACAAAATTTATTTAGGTTTTTTTTATAATAATGAAGTGGCAAACGAGCATGCAGTCCACCTGATGGTAGGTGGTCACTGCCGTCCAAGGATACCTGTAAGCCATTTCAAATAGAACATGGGTTCTATCTGAAGTCAATCATAGATGCGTTGCTACTGCCGAGGACTATGATGGTCACCTCATATAAAAGTGTACCAACAACCACACCCTTACATCGAAACCCAAAGAATGCTTCACGTTAGAAATAGGTGTGGCGGTGGCACCTGCCGGTCGAACTACAACGTTCTACCACCTTTAAAGTTTTTAGTTAACATCATGATATTATCTGTCTAGTGAAGTCTATTATCAGCTATTCTCCAGTTCATCAACTAATAGAATTTGCATTGCTTCAGCGGAGCTGCCACGCTCAGCTTGGCTTGTAATTAAATAAATAAGCTTAAGAAAAGTGCTAATGAGCTTGTAGTTTCTTGGAGAAAGCTGATTTGTAAATTATCTTCCAAATAATGAATAGGCGTAAATACATAAAGTTTTAAATAAAAATAAAATTATTAAGAGCTAATCTAGCTTTTGTTTTCTTATAACGATAACGATAATAATAATACAAACACCTATAAAATTGCAAGCAAACTCCGTATTACGTTGTTTCCTAGTCTCAACTGCACAGTATCAGGTTAATCATTTTGCAGTGAAATAGGGCATAAGTCGGTATAACAAGCTCATTACAAATACTATTCAGCTAGTGACGTAGTGGGAAGCTAGACAAAACCTAATCAAAACGTCCTATTAAAATAAAAAAATAAACAAGTATATACCTCTTTCCACACTTTAGTATATTTCCAATTTCAATAGAACCCCTCATTTTCTCCAGAACCCATAAATGGATCCTAATCATATTTAAGTCGGACCAATTTCTAGCACGTCTCTACACAATAAAAAAAGAATAATTAAAATCGGTCCACTAACGGCGAAGTAATCCTTGTACATACATAAAAAAATATACTGGCCGAATTGAGAACCTTCTCCTTTTTGAAGTCGGTTAATGATATTGAGTTACTAATTGTCAGTATTTGTATTTTTTATTTTATTTATATTCTTACAGAAATAATTATTTTATGATTATATAATGCACTTCTAACTATAATGAGTTTATCAGCTGATATAATTTACATTGCGTCAGTGAAGAGAACGCTCGGCTCAATATGATGCTTGTGAATAGCGCTAATTAGCTTGTAGTCTCATAGAATAAAACTAAATTATAAATGACCTCTAAGATTAGCTACACATACAATACATTTCTTACGTTTCTGATACCTCAGGTACACATTTTATAGAATCAGAACATGTCGTTAATTGTAATATCTGCTAATTAATTTGTCCTTTTAGTTTCGGTTATACCCAAGTTACAACAGTAAAATCAAAGGCAAAATCTGTCTTTGGTCGTTCTCTAGTTCCAGATATAATCAGTTCCTCAGCTAACACGGTTATCACGTCAGCGGAATGGACACGCTCGGCCTGGCTTGTAATATAATTAGCTGGAGACAAGGGCTAATTAGCTTGCAGTTCCTTTGGGGTAAGCTAGAAAGTTAATTGTTTCTAAGATCAGTTTGTCTAGACTAAGCATAATGACAAACAATTACGATTTTTACGTTTTTGTTACTTTTATAAACATTATAAACTTAGAAAATGTCCTTTGTTATAAATTCAGCCAATTGATTTTAAATCATTAGTTTAGATTATACCAAAGGTAAAACAATAAAATAAAGGATAAAATCTATCTTTCAGCTTTCTCTAGTTACAGCTATAATCAGTTCGTCAACTAATACAGATTGCAATGCGTCAGGTGTAGACGCGCTTAGCCTGGCTTGTAATTTAATTAGCTCGACACAAACGCTAATTACCTTGTAGTCCTTCGAAGTAAAGATAGAAAGTAAAAAATGGTCTTCTATTACTCTCTACTTCTAGCTATAATCAGTTCATCAGCTAATACAATTTCCATTGCGTCAAGGGAGTGGACACACTCAGCCTGGCTTGTAATTTAATTAGCTCGAGGTAAATGCTAATTAGCTTGTAGTCTCTCGAAGTAAAGCTAGAAAGTAAAAATGTATCTTCTATTATTCTCTAGTTTTAGCTATAATCAGTTTATAAGCTAATACAGTTTGCATTGCGTCAAGGGAGTGGACACACTCAGCCAGGCTTGTAATGTAATTAGCTCGAGACAAATGCTAATTAGCTTGCAGTCCCTTGGCGTTAAGCTAGAAAGTTAATTGTCTCTGAGACAATCATGTCTATACTGATCAGGAACTCCAAAAATACGAATTTTATCGCATTTAGTAAGAAATACAGTATGAACTTAGAAAATGTATTTTATTGTTAAGTCATAGACAGTCAATTTGCTTTTATTTGCTTTTTTAGGCAACACTAAAATATAATTTATTGAAATATAATTTATCTTTCATCATTCTCTAGTCCTATAATCAATTCGTCAGCTAACCCAGTTTGCATTGCGTCAGCGATGTGGACACACTCAACTCGGCTTGTAATGTAATTATCTCCAGACAAGCAATAATTAGCTTGTAGTCACTTGGGGTTGGATGTAACACGAACGCGTTTTCAAAATGTTAATCAGTAAACTATGTTAATTAGAGGCTGCCGTCTAAATGCCAAAGTATTTTTATTTGTCCTAAAATCGTCTAATATGCGTTATCGCATATTATGGTAGTCTTTTTGCTTGCTTTGAAATAATTTTGGTGTTTAAGGCGTGATCATAATATACATACTACATTTCTATATCAATTTATTAGTTACATACATATTGGTCATAACATTTTTTTAACCTTCGACTACGGAAGACTTGCCACACCTATTCGGGCCTTAAAATAGTACCTTAAAGCCATTTTTCTTTCATAGATGTAAGATAGATACAAAAAAATGAGACATTCCAATTAAGGTTTTGAAGATAAGAACACATCTGCATCCGATCACCGAATATTTTCACACAGTATTGAGCTGAATAAGGAAATCAATGAGTCGTAGTACCCCTGCATAAACTATCAAGAGCAATCCCAGTATTCTGTTTGAATTCCATAAGAAGACTAATTTTCGTAATTAAGTCTATACTAATTTTATAAAAAGGTAAAGTTTGTAACTTTGTTTATTTATAAGGGGAAATCTTTGGAAATACCGAACCGATCATCAAAATACTTGCAAAATCAGAGAGCTATTATACTATTCAGGAGTGCTATAGGCTATATTTTATTACGATTGAACAAAATATAATTAACGCTCATTGCCCACTCCGGGCACGAGGCGGTTAGTTTAAAATAAATACATCTTTTGTTTTCGGTTTTGTACCCCAGTAAATATAAAAAAATGGTGTACAAAGATAAAATATAAACAAGTTCTACGCAAAAACATGAACAGGACTAATCTAACTAATCATTGATAGCTACTTATGTGCAATGCCGATATTTATTTAAATAAATCAATGCTTGCTTTTAACTGGGGATCAACCCGGTTTGATATCAGAATAACAAAAAAATCACATGAATTACATACGAGCACCTTTGAATAACCAAACGTCTTAAAATTAATTTCAGATAGCACAAAGTTTACCTCCTCAGTTCTTAATATATACCTCAATATTCCATTAGATGTTGTCTAAGAAAACGTTATTTCTTATAACAACACTCTTGGAAATATCTCTCTTCTGAATGTCAGAAATTATTTTTACTATTATTATGCTTTTCTTTAATAATGAAGAAAGGTATGAAGCAAAAATAAAATATGGCATAATTTTGCTTAGAAAATTCTGTCCTCATTATTTTATCCATTTTAATATAACTGTACACTGACTGTCAGAAAAGACAATATATAATACAACTAGCTGACCCGGAGAACGTCTAAACGTACATAGGGACAGACAGGATTTTAATGCAGTTTGTTTTAATAGATAGAGTGATTCAAGAGGAAGGCTTTTATGTATAATACATGTTCAATAGAGTAGAGAAACACTGAAAATTTCATATTTTTGATATTTATGCGGAACAAAGTTGGCCCGGTATACTAAATTGTAATTTCAAATTCAAATTCAAATTCATTTATTGATTAGACAACTAAGATCCATTTGTTAGTAAAGAACACTTATACCTATTGTTAGTAGAAATTACCATATAATTAATTAAATCAATATATAATAAATCAATAAATTCTAAATTCTAAAATCGTAAATTCAATAAAATAAAAAATTCAATAAGATCAGTCAGTTTCGTAATAATAATAATTATTTAAGTGGCCTAGGCTATGTCAGAACCACCCTTTTCACAAAACTACGCCACATTAAGGCTCTACAATCTTCAGCTACTATTTTTAGTATGGTGTTGCGACTTGCCCTTACAGTACTCATCAGAGCTGCAGTTTTTTTGCGCAGGATCGCAGCAAAACCATCCGTTCGATTCTGCGCAAACATTTCTGAGGCACTACAAAATCGAGGGAGCCCCAACACCATCCTAAAAATGTTGTTGTATTGGACACGTAGGGCATCTATTTGCTTTCTGGTGTAGTTGACCCATAGATGGCCGGTGTAGATGCTCTGACAGTATGCTTTGAAAAGGGTGATTTTGACTTCCCTAGAGCAGCGAGCAAATCTACGGGCCAACATATTACCCCTCACAGTCAAAGCCCTACGCTCCCTTTCAATATCAGTATTGTCCTTGGAGTCATCGGTAAGGAAATGTCCCAAATATTTAAATTTATGGGCTCTTCTTATTTCTATGCCATTTAACATTAACTGTTGTTCAGGTTGTTCTTTTTCCTTACCCACAACTCCAAAGACCATATACTCACACTTTTTAACGTTGTACGTTAGGCCATGAGCTTCAGCAAACCTCTCACAGACCCTTAGCATCTTCCCGATCGACGCCCTGGTCGGGCCCAGCAGCACCATATCGTCAGCGTAGCTGATGTTATTCACGCTGACACCACCAATGCAACATCCGACACGCATGCTGCTGAGCTCGACCAGCAAGTCGTCAACATAAAGATTGAAGAGCCTGGGAGAGGTCAGACCACCCTGTCTCACGCCGCACTCCAGTCTGTATGGCTCAGAGAAGTCGTTGGCCCACTTAACCATGTTTTTCTGGGTCGCATACCAATATTTCAGGATGTTAACAATTTCCTTGGACACTCCTCTGTTCTCCAGCTTTCCCCAGAGCAGATCATATGAGACTAGATCAAATGCCCTGGAGAGATCCAGGAAACAGGCATACACAGCTGTTTTACGGCTGGTATAATACTGGACAGTGTGCTTGAGGCTCACAATTGCACTTTCAGTAGATAGTTTGGGTTGAAAGCCAAACTGTGCATCACTTACTTGAATAATGGGATCTAGATACGAGTCAAGCAACCTATCCAGTATTTTTGCCATCGTTGTAGCCAGGGAGATCGGCCGGTAATTTCCCTTATCAGTGATGTCACCTGTCCTACTTTTCACTATGGGGATAACTACTGTTTTCATAAACTCTTCCGGAAGATACGAGTGTCTAATACACATAGTAAAAAGCAAGGACAGTACTCTTGGTAGATGCGACCCAGCATTTTTAAAGTGCTCTATACTGAGTTCGTCATGTCCAGGGGATTTGCCTCTACTCATGTTCCTTATAACGCTTTTAACCTGGTTAGCGGTGAAAGATACCATTGGCTTCTCCCCGTGATTCGCAGGCTCATTATCATTCCAGACCGACGAGGGACCCAGCGATGATTGCACCTGGAAATAAAACCATTATTTCCTTACTCCAAATATTAATAACGTTGTATAGGTATTCAATATTGATGCCAATAGCCTCAACTTTAATAGCCGTGAAATTGATTAAAGATTCTAATATAATTAATTTATGTGATTATATCATTGGACTATGAGCGGAATTAATCAGGCTCCTCTGTGTACAATGCCAATATTGTGAATCGCTCTTACTAATCAAAATTTGAAATTGGATACTGAGAAATTCGCTATAAATTTCCAATTCTTTGTTTAACTTCGATGAATCGTAACAATGTTTGGAACAAATTGATTGGCTAATAAATTACTTACTTATTCTTTATATCATTAAAGAGCAAATGGTTTAATTCACCGCATTTAATTGAGGGGCTTAAAACTAATACTGTTCTATGAATTTCGGACTTAATTGAATTGGTCAGCTCAATTTCCAACTTAAATAGTTAATATTCGCCAAACGCCTAGCTCGGCGGTTACATCATTTTAACCGAGCATAGTCGTGAAGAGCCTATTTCAATTTCGTAACAATGTCAGTTATAAATACCTAATCATGTTTAATGTGATTTATTTTTGTATGGTTTATTACAGGTGTGCAGTTGCCACACCGTCTTACGTCAGGTTGTGGCATAATTATGTTGCTGTGATAGGCTGGATTGTATTTTGTATTAAAAACTTTTGAAATCTACTGCTGGACATAGGTTTATCCAAAGACATTTTATAACAATAGTTACTGGGCCTGACATGCGTGTTGATGACCGCAGTAGGTGTTCATACATATTTTTTATCTGGTTGAAATAGCAAACGAGCATTTAGTCCACCTATTGGTAAGTGGTCACTGCCGCCCATGGACATCTGTAACCAACTCCAAATAGAACAGGGTTCAGGTCGCATCATATAGGTGTGCCTGCAACCACACCCTTCCATCGAAACGTAGGAAATGATTCACGCTAGAAATAGGTGTGGTACCTCCCCGGTCGAACTACACTGGCTCTACCACTTGGAAACGCTGTTACACAAGAAGACTAGAGGAATTACACATCCATCCATCCATCAGCCTTTTGATGTCCACTGCTGAACATAGGCCTCCCCTAAATGGCGCCACTCCAACCGGTCCTGTGCCCTCTGAATCCAACGGTTTTCCGCTGTCTTCTTCAGGTCATCGGTCCATCTGGTAGGGGGACGACCTGTACTCCTTTTGCCTAAACATGGTCGCCACTCGAGGACCTTTCTTTCCCATCGGTTATCGGTCCTATGAGCGATGTGGCGGGCCCATTGCCACTTCAGCCTGCTAATTTTGAGAGCTATGTCGGTAAGCTTCGTTCGTCTACGGATTTCATCGTTGCGAATCATGTCTCGTAGCGAAATTCCGAGCATAACCCTCTCCATAGCACGCTGAGCGATCCTGAGCCTCCGAATGAGGCCTACAATGAAGGAACACGTTTCGGCGCCGTAGGTCATCACTAGCAACACACATTGCTCGAATAATTTCGACTTCAGGCACTGAGGAATTTTGGACGAGAAGATACTACGTAATTTCCCGAACGCAGCCCAGCCGAGTTGGATTCTACGAGTGACCTCCCTCTCAAAGTTGGAATTACCCATCCGGATCGTTTGTCCCAGGTAAATGTACTCGTCGACAACTTCGAGAGGAGTGCCGTCAACAACTACCGGTACGGGTATGACATGGACATTCGACATGATTTTCGTCTTGTCCATGTTCATCTTAAAACCCACCCGTTGTGAGGCACTGTTGAGGTCGCCTAGCTATTGTCGCCTATTGTCCTGAGGTCCGTCAGCGAATCTACCAAGATGACTATATCATCGGCAAATCGAAGGTGCGTGACGTTTCTACTCCATCAGCTTGAACAAATCTTCCAACGTAGCGGTGAAAGTTTCGGCGATATAACATCGCCTTGTCTGACTCCCCGCTGCAGTTGGATTGGATTTGTGCTTCTGTCGTGTACTCGGACTGACATGGTGGCGGCTGTGTATACACACTTCAGCACCTCGATGTACCTATAGTCGATCAGGCATCGCTGAAGGGACTCCAGCACCGCCCAGGTCTCGGTAGAATCGAAGGCTTTCTCATAGTCCACATAAGCAACACATAACGGCAGATGATACTCCTTGGTCTTCTTCATAATCTGCCACAGCGTGTGAATGTGGTCCATGGTGCTGTAGCCTTTTCGGAAACCGGCTTGTTCGGGAGGCTGGAAGTCGTCTAGCCTTCGCGCAATGCGGTTAGTGAGGACTCTCGAAAACAGCTTTTACACGTGGCTCAGAAGCGCAATGGGCCTGTAGTTCTTCAAAATAGTTTTGTCGCCCTTTTTGAAGAACAGCACCACTACGCTTTTGCTCCACGAAGAATTACACAAAAAGTTTTGTTCCTTTTTGCACACAACATCTATTAGAAGTGAGGTAAGTACTGGAAGAGTGTCATGTACAAGACGTACATACATACAGTATGTACATACAGTGAGTGGTATACGAGTTGCTACTTCCAAAGACTAAGATGATCACTTCACGTCGTCGTCATCAAAAATCACAATCTTCCACCGAAATCTGTAAACTGCTCGTATTTATAAATATGTGTCGCGATGCTACCTCGTCGGTTGAACTACACTGGTTCTACAACCAGCCAAACTTTTAAAGATAATCGAAATAAATCGGACATTAGGTAGTTAAATTAGCCCTAACTAGTTAATTGTTGGCGATGAGATTATGTAAATTGAGTCAATGTACATATCAAATTGATTGCGTTGTCCACGTTCTTGATACAACAGCTTATTTGATTATAATTTGAACTCATTAACGACTAATGTCATCGCTTGTTAATGATGGTAACAATTCCACTGTCCCAATTTTGGGTATAAATCCTTCTCATCAACCCATTATTGGCCCACTGCTGGGCTCGGGTCTTCTCTCAGGATGAGAGAGTATTAGGCCATAGTCCACCGCGCTGGCCTAGTGCGAATTGGTGGACTTCACACACCTCCGAGAACTTTTTTTTTTTTATTAAGAACTCTCGGGTGAGTAGGTTTCCTCACGATGTTTTTCTTCACCGAAAAGCAATGATAATTAATTTCTAATACGCACATAAATCAGTGGTGCGTGCCTGGGTTTGAACCTCGGACCTCCCGATGAATCCTTATGTTTTGGCACACAAGCTGGCATATGCAGATACATAAATACGATGAATATGATTTGGGTTGTTCAAATAGTTAAAGAACTTTAATAAAACTAAAAGAAACCTAATGAGGAATCGAATAACACTATTTTGAATGGGGTAGAACCAGTGTAGTTCGCTTGGGGAAATACCACCGCTGCACCTATTTCTAGCGTGAAACAGTTCTTGCGTTTCATTGGAAGGGTGTGGTTGCCGGCACATTTTAATGAGGCGACCATCATAGTCCTCGGGAGTAGCAACGCATCGGTGATTGGCTTCAGATAGACCGACGTTCTGTATGAAGTTGATTACAGATGTCCATGGGCGGCAGTGACCACTTACCGTCAGGTGGACTGCATGCTCGTTTGCTATTTCAGTCAGATAAAAAAGGCTAAATTGCGTGAAAGACTTCTTTAACGTTCTTATAGAATGTCAAATTTGTTAATCCAAACGTAATTAGAATAATGGGTTATATAAGGTTTTTAGTATTCAATATTTATAATATTAAAAAAAAAACAATAAGCAAAAATATAAAAACATGTTAATTTTGAAATATATTTATTCGATATTTTTGATTATCGTAATTTCTATAACTACTTAGTTACATATATTTCAATTTCAAATGATCACGAACTATTAGAAGTAGTTCGTTGATGCTCTAAGATCTTTTTACTGATTTATGTTCTGTCACGGTACAGATAAAGCAACGTACAAATCTAAGCTAGGTTAAAACGATTGCAAATAGCCAGCGGTATATTTTTAGTAACATGGCGGCTGCGGTGTCGTACACACGCTCTGAATTTCCATATCTAAATGGAAAACGGCCCTACACAATCAATTTTGTCCCCACATTCCATTTGAAAAGTGCACCTGTACCTACTCAGAGTAAAACTTTTGTTCGTGGGAAATTGAGAATTGAAATCTATGGTCAATATCTCTCGGTGGAGCTAATGGTATTGAATGGCGATGCGTGGGTGCGTTATGGATTTTATACTACCTATAGTAGTTAAATAAACGAAAGTGAAAGTATTTTAGATACTTACAGAAGTAGCTATTATACTTTTAAGTATGAAATAAACGAGTGTTTTCACTATAATATTTTATCCGTTGACTAGACGACCCGGCGAACTTCGTTTCACCTAAAATACAAAAATCTAAAATTGTTAGTGTTTCCCCACTATATTATGCATTTAATATACATACAAACCTTCCTTTTGAAACACTCTATACATTAAAAAAGCTGCATTAAAATCCGTAGCGTAGTTTTAAAGATTTAAGCATACATAGGGGCAGACAGCGGACAGCAACTTTGTTTTATACTATACATAGTATAACTAAAATAAAAAATATATGCGAATAAAACATATTTATCACTACAGTGATAAATATGTTTTATTCGCATATATTTTTTAGATCAGATTAAAGAAACACATAGACAGTAAATCTGGCAACATATTGACACTGTTAAACAATAAATAAAATAATAATAATACTTAATCCTAGTCCGGGGGAGTAGCAACGCACCTGTGATTGACTTCTGATAGAGTCCATGTTCTATATGAAGTTGCTTACCGATGTCCATGGGCGGCAGCGACCACTTCCCATCAGGTGGTTTTTACCTTATTGGAGTAGCAAACAAACATGCATTGTTTGCTTCTCCAATAAGATAAAAAAGAAATAAATAACAAAGTTCGTTAACTAATTTGTTATGAAATTATTTATATGAATTACGGACCGACTAAATACACAGAACGAAAGGAGGAACTTGATCCTAAATTCTAAACATATATATTTCAACTAATCCAAAATATTTTATAAAATATCAACAGAATATTCCACAATCGTGCGACCACGTCCCAGAGACAAGATATGAATCACCTATGCTTTTGTGACGCGATTTATATCAGCGCCAACAAAAATTACCCCCGTGTGCGGTTTGATTTATTGCAGGAACAATCGCTATATAAATAAATACTGAAGCAACGTCATTTTACCACAACATGTCGCAATTTTTCTGTATTAAAAACTTAGTTGTTGTAAAAAGTAAGTTTGTATTGAATCATTTAAACAAAAAGGGTTTCTACTCTCATAGCCCCACAATAGGATTATCTCCTGTGTCGTGGGTACCATGGACACACACAAAGCGAATACACAAACAGTCAGACCCAGAACAGGAATCTAAACTCATCATTCAGATACATGTCTGGCCGGGAATCGAACCCGGGACCCATTGCGCGTCAGACCGGTTTGAGAACTGCTCCGCCACGCGCGTCGTTTTTGCAGGTTTACGAGACCCCGTGGCGGAGCAATCACCAGAGCGGTCTGATTCGCAGGGGGTTCCGGGCTCGAACCTTGGCAAACCAATATTGATTCTTTATTGTGTGTCTTTGGCACCCACTATACAGTAAAAATCGTATTGTAGAGCGACGATGATTAATATTAAAATTACAGTACGATCAAGATGAAGGATATTAACATTTATTCAAAATAGGTTTACGGAACGCACTGTCACTAAGCTAAAATAGATTGCTACAAAATGCATTATTTATTTATGCACGTTTTTACCAGGAACGTATAAGACGTGAATTAAACTTCCTCTTGAGGTGTTCGTGGAGCGCTATGACCTATGAAGGGCCTCATCCTTCAAATAATGTTGAACTTATTAATTTTTTTTTCAAAGCTGTGATGCATTGGCAATTTTTCTGACCTATTATTGCCCCACTGTTGGGAATGGGTCTTCTCTAAAAATGGGAGAAATTAGGCCAAATCCACCGCGCTGGCCAAGTGCGATTTGGTGGACTTCACACACCTCCGAGAACTTTTTTTTTTTTGATGTTCCACATAACCATAGGCAATGGTGATTTCTTTTCATTAGGTAACCTGTATGTCTTATTGTTAGGTTCATAAAAATATAGCAAATATAGCAAGCAAGTAAAATACGGTAACAACTAGGTTTGTTTTTTAATGCGTCATTGTAGCAAACTAGAATTTACGCCTTGTAAATTAGTGTCCTTGTACAATGTCGTAAGACGCTAAGTATCTTCACATAAAACATTAGTGTCGTGTAAATCCGAAGTAACACTGCAGCGCGACAAAGCGTTTTGCATTGCAGGTTCTACGAGACAATGTCAATATTCATATGTTTTGGGTGATTTTGCTGTAAAAATAATCATCAAGTATAATTGTCAAGTATATTTTATAAAGGTTATTAAAGAAAACAATGTTAATTAAGAATCTTGACAACCCATTATTGTCCCACTGCTGGGCACGGGTCTTTTCTCGGAATGTGAGAGTTTTAGGCCATAGTCCACCGCGCTCGCCAAGTCCGAATTCTGGACTTCACACACCTCCGCGAACTTATTTTTTAAGAACTCTCGGGTGTGTTTCCTCACGATATTTTCCTTCACCGAAAAGCAGTGATAATTAATTCCTTAATACACACATAAATTAGTGGTGCAACCCAGGCGGGGTTTGAACATCGAACCTCTCGATTGAGAGGGCAAGGCTCTTAATTATAATTAAGACTACCATTTACAATACAACACTCAAAGAACATATAAAACTTCAACGAGAACTTCTTACTTAGAAGTGTTGCTTTTCAAACTAATGTTTCTGCAGTATGAATATAACAGTACATACCTGCATGTCAGCGTGTAAGCCCCAATGAAACAGGACATGTCGTATCATGTTCCATGAATACTCTATTGTTTGGATGAGCGACGAACAGCTACGTGTAGCTGAGTTACGAATGAATAAGGGTTGCTACGGTTGTAAATGTATGGCTTGTTCACGTAAAATGAGTATGTTTGTTACATTTTTTAATTTATAAAGTCGGTTTTTTGATTTAATTATATGATCATGTTTTTTTTTATCTGACTGTAGCGAACGAGCATGCAGTCCACCTGATGGTAAGTGGCTACTGCCGCCCGTGGACATTTGTAATCAAAAAAAATTTTTAAACAAAAAATACAACCGACTTCCATGCCACATAAAAGTAAAAAATAATTTAAATACATGTTGGTTTAGAGCAAACACAGTACTTAGTACATAGTCCCGAAGTCGGCGCTCATATAAGATACATGTAGTTTCGTCATGATCCAGCAAAATATGGTGAGCGCCGACTTCGGAACTATGTACTAAGTACTGTGTTTGCTCTAAACCAACATGTATTTAAATTATTTTTTACTTTTATGTGGCATGGAAGTCGGTTGTATTTTTTGTTTAAAAATTTTTTTTTCACGCTTTTCAGTCACGATAAAATCAGTTATGGCTGTTGCTAGTCGTCCGCTAACCGGATGAATAAAATTAATTATTCGTCCGATTTTCGGATGAATAAAATTATGTGCTGACGTCATCATCTAAAAATAGACTTCTTTGACACTACCGGTCGGGGGCGCTACCGCGCCCCCTCCCTTAGATTCTGAATTAGAAAAATCTGTTCGAACCTAACCTAACCGAATAAAACAACTTTTTCTGAGTAAACATTTATTTAAAGAATAGACCTATAATTATCAATATTTAAAGTAGAAAAAGTAATATAAACCTTATAACTAATAGTATAATTCAACTGATACTGATAAAAATAATTTTGACTACCTATCCTTAGTTGGAAAACCAATACCATCAAAACCAATTTAAGTTCGGGCAGCATGGTCGTTATTCACTACATCAGGTGTACCCATAGCTTTACACAATTTATTAATCTCAGTAATATGATTTAACTCACCAGTTTCAATACGTTTTTATTACGAGGATAATAAGTGTGTTTAATATACAGACCATTTATTACGAATTTGCCGTTTAGCGGACGATTAATTTATTTTATTCATCCGATTACGGGACGACTAGACACTTCGATCAGTTATACGAGACCGTGTAATACATAGTATCCATAAGACTGCATAGTGCATACATAAATGGAAACGGTAATTTAAAATCAACCTTAAATGACAAGTCAAACAAAAGCCTAAGCGATATCTTACATTACTGTCACAGTGCATGTGAACTGAGCGCAACCGCTCGCAGGGCGCTGTCGCGCCCTGCTCGCTTAGTTTCTATATCTTAGTTTCTTCTTAGTTTCTATAAGTTCCAACCTAACCTAACCCATCCTATGTAAAAAGGTTGGCAGTACTCCTGCATCGTCCAGGTAATTGTATTCAAAGTGGAATTTGTGATCATAATTATGTCCTTTCCGGAACTCATTGTTTGTATTGCGAACAATAATTACCAAACACACATAGTTTAGGCAGGCTGTATACCTATATTATTAGGGTTAAAGAGGTGAAGGTAACTTTATTAATCGTTGCCTCTGTTTATGGAACTCCTAATATATTCATAAGGGCCATATTACTATCACCTGTGGGTTAGATAGGCAGTACCACTGAATAAAAGCCCAGTTAAAGATAACGGTTTTCATAAGTCATCTCTTCTTAGCATTTCTTCAATAAATCCTTAAACACTAAATAGCCAACTTCTATGGCTTGGGCTTACAGTACCCTGCATCATAAGGGTCGAGGAGTTAAAGGTCAATTTTCTTATCATACGTCTTTGCTTTGTTAATATATTACAATTCCATAAGTATCAAATGGCCAACGCCTATGCTTTAAGCCTGAAGTACCCGTGCATCATCAAGGCTGAAGAGTTGAAGGTCAAAACTATCATGTTATATCTTTGCTTAGTAATCTCATTACATATACGTAAGCACCATATGGCCAACGCCTATGGTTTAGGCTTGAAGGACCCCAGCATTATCAGGGTTGAGGAGTTGAAGGTCAAATTTTTCATGCCATATCTTTTCGTAGTAATCTCATTACATACACGTAAGTAACAGATGGCCAACTTCTATGGCTTGGGCTTGCAGTACCCTGCATCATGAGGGTTGAGGAGTTGAAGGTCGATTTTAATATTATACGTCTTTACTTTGTAAATATATTACATACCCATAAGCATCAAATGGCCAATACCTATGGTTTAAGCTTGAAGTACCCCTGCATCATCAGAGTTGAGGAGTTGAAGGTAAAATTTTTCATCTTTTATCTTTGCTTAGTAATCTTATCAGATATACGTAGCGATCATGTAGCTAACGCCTATAGTTTAAGCTTGAAGCACCCCAGCATCATAAGGATTGAGGAGTTGAAGGTCCAATTTTCCACCGTATACAACCATTTTTCTAATGTTCTACCTTACATTTTTTAAATATCATTTTGAATGCGTAAGGATGAAATAGCTAAGTTTTATGGCTTAGGCATTCAATACCCCTGCATCATCAGGATTGAGAAGTTGAAGGTCCAATTTTTCGTCGTATACCTTTGCTTAGCAATGTTATTACAAATCCGTGAGCAACAAATGTCTAACGTTTATGGTTTAAGCCTGCAGTACCCCTGCATCATCAGGGTTGAGGAGTTGAAGGTCAAATTTGTTATCGTACATCTTTGCCTTGCTATCTTATTATATATCTGTAAGCACCAAATGGCCATCACCTACGGCTTGGGCTTACAGCACCCTGCATCATCAGGGTTGAGGAGTTGAAGGTCAATTTTTTTGTCATATGTCTATGCTTAGTATTGTTATTACACATCCATAAGCACTAAATGGTCAACCCCTATGGTTTAGGCTTGAGGCACCCCTGCATCATCAGGATTGAGGAGTTGAAGGTAAAATTTTTCACCACATGTCTTTGCTTAGTAGTCTTGTTACATATATGTAAGCACCAAATAGCTAATGTTATAGTTTAGAATAGCTGTAACCCTGCATCATCAGGATCGAAGAGTTGAAGGTCAAATTTTTCGTCAACCTATATAAGCATAGATATATAATACATATTCCAAGTTTCATAAGAATCGATTCGGCAGAAGCCGAGTTATCTCAAATTATCTAAAAAACTTGAGGAGTGGTGGTGGTTTCCACCCAATAACTCAAAGAGTTAAGCATCACAGCATACCCATGTCCAAGAGAAAAAGTTGCATGACAAAATTTCCTATCAAATGAAAGAAAGAAAATGGAAATCGGTTTAGAAACACCCAAGTTATTCAAGATTTTAAGAAACCGACATTTTCCAATTTTCCGGGAAAACCGCCGGAAGGTTTTCATTTTCCTCAATATGGGACTGCCTGTGAAACTAGCCGCATACAATGTCGTATGAATCGTGTCGGTAGGTCGACGATTTCTAGCCATTTCGCCCGAACATACATAAAAAAAAAAAAAAAAAAAAAAAAAAAAAATATACGTGACGAATAGATAACCTCTTTCCTTTGGGAAGTCGGTTAAAAATACAGAATTTGGGTTCCATCTGAAGTCAATCACAGGTGCGTTGCTATTCCCGAGGACCTTGATGGTCGCCGCATTTGAAAGTGGGCCGCGAACCACACCCTTCTGTTGAAACGCAAGAAATGCTTCACGCTAGAAATAGGTGTGGTACTTTCCCGGTTGAACTACACGGGTTCTACCACCTTGTAAATGTACGTATTAGAATGCTGTTAATTTAGGGTTCCGTACCCGTAAGGTAAAATGGAATACTATAACAAAGACATCACTGCCCGTCTGTCTGTCACCAAGCTGAAGTCATCTCTTAGAATGAGAGAGTTTTAGGCCATATAGTCCACTGCGCTGGCCAAGTGCGAATTGGTGGTAGAAATATAACATTTGCGTGTCAAAATTGTACTACAATGTTGGCTAAACCGATTTTTATAAAATTTTTAAACAAAAAATACAACCGACTTCCATGCCACATAAAAGTAAAAAATAATTTAAATACATGTTGGTTTAGAGCAAACACAGTTCTTAGTACATAGTCCCGAAGTCGGCGCTTACCATATTTTGCTGGATCATGACGAAACTACATGTATCTTATATGAGCGCCGACTTCGGGACTATGTACTAAGAACTGTGTTTGCTCTAAACCAACATGTATTTAAATTATTTTTTACTTTTATGTGGCATGGAAGTCGGTTGTATTTTTTGTTTAAAAATTTTTTTTTCACGCTTTTCAGTCACGATAAAATCAGTTATGGCTGTTGCTAGTCGTCCGCTAACCGGATGAATAAAATTAATTATTCGTCCGATTTTCGGATGAATAAAATTATGTGCTGACGTCATCATATAAAAATAGACTTCTTTGACACAACCGGTCGGGGGCGCTACCGCGCCCCCTCCCTTAGATTCTGAATTGGAAAAATCTGTTCGAACCTAACCTAACCGAATAAAACAACTTTTTCTGAGTAAACATTTATTTAAAGAATAGACCTATAATTATCAATATTTAAAGTAGAAAAAGTAATATAAACCTTATAACTAAGAGTATAATTCAACTGATACTGATAAAAATAACCCATCCAATTTAAAAAGGTTGGTAGTACTCTTGCATCTTTCAGGTAATTGTATTCAAAGTGGAATTTTTGATCATAATTATATCCTCTCCGAAACTCATTGTTGGTATTGTGAACAACAACATTATGTATACGTAAGCACAATATGGCCGATGCCTACGGTTTAAACTTGAAGGACCCCAGCATTGTCAGGGTTGAGGAGTTGAAGGTCAAAATTATCATGTCATATCTTTGCTTAGTAATCTCATTACATATACGTAAGCACCATATGGCCGATGCTTATGGTTTAAACTTGCAGTACCCTGCATCATCAGGGTTGAGGAGTTGAAGGTCAATTTTCTTATCATACGTCTTTGCTTTGTAAATATATTACATATCCATAAGTATCAAATGGCCAACGCCTATGGTTTAAGCCTGAAGTACCCCTGCATCATCAGGGCCGAAGAGTTGAAGGTCAAAATTATCATGTCATATCTTTTCTTTGTAATCTCATCGCATGCACGTAAGCAACAGATCCCCAACTTCTATGGCTTGGGCTTACAGTACCCTGCATCATCAGGGTTGAGGAGTTGAAGGTCAACTTTTTTATCATACGTCTTCGCTTTGTAAATATATTACATACCCATAAGCATCAAATGGCCAACGCCTATAGTTTAAGCCTGAAGTACCCCTGCATCATCAGAGTTGAGGAGTTGAAGGTCCAATTTTCCACCGTATACAACCATTTTTCTAATGTTTTACCTCACATTTTCTTAAATATCATTTTGAATGCGTAAGATTGAAATAGCTAAGTTTTATGGCTTAGGCAGTCAATACCCTTGCATCATCAGGATTGAGGAGTTGAAGGTCCAATTTTTCGTCGTATACCTTTGCTTAGCAATGTTATTACAAATCCGTGAGCAACAAATGTCTAACGTTTATGGTTTAAGCCTGCAGTACCCCTGCATCATCAGGGTTGAGGAGTTGAAGGTCAAATTTGTCATCGTACATCTTTGCCTTGCTACCTTATTATATATCCGTAAGCACTAAATGGCCATCACCTACGGCTTGGGCTTACAGCACCCTGCATCATCAGGGTTGAGGAGTTGAAGGTCATTTTTTTTATAATATGTCTTTGCTTAGTATTTTTATTACATACCCATAAGCACCAAATGGTCGACCCCTATGGTTTAGGCTTGAGGCACCCCTGCATCATCAGGATTGAGGAGTTGAAGGTCAAATTTTCATTACATGTCTCTGCTTAGTAGTCTTGTTACATATATGTAAGCACCAAATAGCTAATGTTATAGTTTAGGATAGCTGTAACCCTGCATCATCAGGATCGAAGAGTTGAAGGTCAAATTTTTCGTCAACCTATATAAGCATAGATATATAATACATATTCCAAGTTTCATAAGAATCGATTCGGCAGAAGCCGAGTTATCTCAAATTATCTAAAAAACTTGAGGAGTGGTGGTGGTTTCCACCCCATAACTCAAAGAGTTAAACATCACAGCATACCCATGTCCAAGAGAAAAAGTTGCGTGATGAAATTTCCTATCAAATGAAAGAAAGAAAATGGAAATCGGTTTATAAACACCCAAGTTATTCAAGATTTTAAGAAACCGACATTTTCCAATTTTCCGGGAAAACCGCCGGAAGGTTTTCATTTTCCTCAATATGGGACTGCCTGTGAAACTAGTCGCATACAATGTCGTATGAATCGTGTCGGTAGGTCGACGATTTCTAGCCATTTCGCCCGAACATACATAAAAAAAAAAAAAAAAAAAAAATATACGTGACGAATAGATAACCTCTTTCCTTTGGGAAGTCGGTTAAAAACACATTTAATAACCAACACTCGGAAACCACCTTTCTAAAAAAACGCATCTAAATAGCTACGTTTCCACAGACAGATACATTGACTGACAGACGTAGCAGTCAAACATAAACACCCCTCTTTGCGTTGAGGGTTAAAAAAAGAATAAAGTAAATATTAAAAGGGACTCCTATGCAACAAACGTATGTTTTTGTCGTTTTTTATAGAGAATGGTACGGATCCCTTCGTACGCATGTCCGACACGCATTTAGCCGGTTTTTTTAAACCTGACAAGGAAACCCTCAGACGTGATATTTCAATGGTTTTTGGTGGGGTGGTACAGGTATCCAACGGTATAACAATGACTAGATTAACACCTCGTCCCTATAGCCTCGGGGTCAGAATAGGGCTACGGTATCCCCTGCCTGTCGTAAGAGGCGACTAAAAGGGGCTTCCGGGGTTGCAGACGGCTAGAGTGGGAGCTCGAACCGTTCGGTCAGGCAATCCCGGGAAGGACGGTGGTATGTGTGGTCGCATACCGTCGTAAAGACTAGACGGAGCGGTGGGCCCAGCCGCCCATCTAGGTAGAGCCCGATGGGGCAGCGCGCTCGGAGGATTCCGGTTGAAGTCGTTTCGAGATCCCGGAGTCCTCCTTTTCAGCGCCGAGGACGGCCACCGGGGGGGTTTTAGTGCGGTAAAAATCCCACATAACCCTGCGTCGCTCCCACGGCGTCGGGTACCTTTTGAAGGTTTCCCCCTCGAAAAAAAACATCTAGCTAAAGGTAATCATTTATAACAAAAACACTATCGTTTGCTATAGTACACTTCGTCCTATAGCTCTTATTAATATTTTTCAGTTATTTTCCATAGGAAGCATGAATCGAACTTAATCAAGTAAGTGCTTTGTTGGTTGTTATTTGTGTAACAACGTATGGAAAACGCCAGGAATATTGATCTATAGAGATATGAGTGCCCATAGATGAACTAAACAAACATAAGTGTAACGAAAATCATGAACTGATAACACGTCAATTAAATTTATATATCGAAGTGAATGCGTGAGATGTGACGTCAAGATGGTCGAGGAGTCTTCATTATTGTCAATTCTTGAAGACTTCAAGTAAAACACAGGGTAAACTTCTTCGATTTATTCACAATTGCGGAGGTCCGATCGCTTCTACGGTTAAACAAGAAATCTTTTTTCTACCGGCGTTCGCTCGCCTTTTTTAACAATGTTTGATGTTGTGACAATAACAAATTTATGGAGGGTAAACTAAATTACAATTCTAAAAATCATTAAATGTTGCTAATTCAATAAACAAACAATTTTCGATCTTTAAACTAACTAAAATAATTATTATCGGCGACGTGTTTTTCATAAATACGCGGTGTCGCGCCGACATATACATTTCATATACGATTAAAGTCGCAAACGAGCAGCAGTCCACCTGATGGTATGTAGTCCCTTCCCTCATGGACATCTATAATATAGAATAGGGGTTTCATCTGAAGTCTATTACAGATGCATTGTACTCCCGAAGGCTACTCGCTTGCTACTTCAATCAGATAAAAAAAAACTGCTTCACGTTACAAATAGGTTGGGTTGGTAGAACCCCTCTCCGCTAGAACTATACTGGCTCTACCACCATCCATCCATTCATCCATCAGCCTTTTGATGTCCACTGCTGAACATAGGCCTCCCCTAAATGGCGCCACTCCAACCGGTCCTGTGTCATCTGAATCCAACGGTTTATCGCAATATAAATCCATAAATATCCATATACATATACATATAAAGGGATACCCGAAACGTTAGTTTAATAACAAAAGATTATTTTATAATGTCACGCTTTTAAAATTATATCTTTTTAACAAACTAATATTAATACAGTCACTAGGTTCTATAAAACGAGGTTACCTAGAAATTATTCTAGAATTTTGAAAACAAGTTAATTTTGAAGAGCCCTTTTCGAAAAAACGTTGCCACTTCGCATTTTTGCCATTTGCACCGAAATAATGAGAGATGGCGCCTAAAAACAGTTATTTGAAAATATCTCCATAGCCACAAATGTTTTAATGAGTGTAACATTTAAGTGAAATATTAAACGAGAGATAAATCGACAATTTAGGTTAACAATTTTGTATAAAAATAGGTTTCGGTGTACGAACCGAAACGAAAAAAAAATCCTCTCTTATTCTAAGAGAAGATTCGTGCCCAGCAGTGGGACAATAACGGGTTGACGACGTACAAACCAATGGCGACATGCCGGAAAAGCTCAAAAGAAAAATTTAGTCTAAGTCATCAGTAAATTAGCACCTCGACTACTCTTATGCATAACCGAAGTTACGTAATTTTAAATTTTAGAAAATATAGACTTTTTCACTCAGTCCCATCAATCACAAAATTTCAGTGTATTAATGTATAGGTACGTTTATCATTTGATAATGTATATACTAATCGTGTACTTATTATTACTTACTAATTGCGGTATGATGCGACTCTGTATTAATTTTTTTTAACGTAATACAAGCACAAGCAATTTATTGCAGCCTGCAATCGGTGGTCATAGATATAATTAAACAGAGATGTAACGCGAACAGAACAGGAATTCAGCAAAGATGAGTACCAAAACTTATTTCTTTCGGTGTCTAAGTTTCACAGTATCATATAGATTACCTTAGCCCTTCAAATTCTAATATAATAGCGCACCACTCATATAAGATACACAAAATATACGTTTAAAGATAACTGTAAAATAATTTATTCCACCTTTTCAAAGTGGAAGAACCAGCGTTGCTTGACCGGGAAAGTACCACCGCCACACCTATTTTTAGCGTGAACGGTGTGGTTGCCGGCACACTTTCAAATGAGGCGACCCTCATAGTCCTCGGGAGTAGTAACGCATCTGTGATTGAATTCAAATGAAACCCATGTTCTGTTTGTAGTTTATTACAGATGTCCACGGGCGGCAGTTACCACTTACCATCAGGGGGACTGAATGCTCGTTTGCTACTTCGATCAGATAAAAAAAAGACTAGACTAGGGGAAACAGGCAAGGTATCATGGTAAAAATATTTTCTAAGTAGATATTTATAGCATATTTAACACTATACAATAACCTACATTTATCAAAATTTAAAAATAAACAGAATACATTTTTGAATAAAAATATTTTAAGGTAGAATTAATAGACCATTAGCTTTAACAAAGCTAAAATAAATGTCACACCCAATTGCAGCCATACGAATTAATCCAATGAAAACCACGAAGATCTAAATTCGGACGACAGCGTATGGCTTTTAGGTTTTAAAGGATAAGCTATATTTGACGCCCGATGGATACTAATTTCGCAGTAGTTTTATTAATTCTAATTTTCGCAAAACTATTATTCACGTTATACAGTTCTTGCTTTTACATAGGGTCACCTCTTTATAGGATTAGCTCTAAAAGCTGCTTTTAGATGCGCGGTGACAAGTTTTACAAGAATATTCTATATAATATCGATTTATAAAATGTTAATCTTCTTACCACCAATTTGCACTTGGCCAGCGCGGTGGACTGTGGCATTAAACTCTCTTATTCTGAGAGAAGAACCGTGCCCACCAGTGGGACAATAATGGGTTGTACCCAAATCTTCCGAAAACTAGTTAAGCGCTTTTGAAGCCATATATAAGGATTTAAAGCATTTGACATTGTTTGACCGTACGTGTTTTTACCATTCCTCATACGAGGTAGCGTGGTAGAATTAACTCTTGGTCCTTCCTATCTTAGGGGATAGGTCCGTCAGTATATCCAACGTAAAATATTTCCAATAGCACTAACGATAATACCTGAAATATAGTCAAGAAAAAGGCATTAAATGGATGTTTTTCGTATAAAGGGATCGGTATGAATGACCGTATTATTTTTGGAGAAGTCATTGCGAGGGTTTTGTCAGAAGACAGTATAAGAACTTCTTCCGAGGCTATTCATAAGCCTTATTATTCATCCTCTACGGCTAAACGAGGCGACTATCACAAAATGTTACATTCTAGGATATATCCTTGAATCCGTTTAGTCTAAACGGATTACTTATAGACAGAAATAAAATTAAGAATTATTATGAGCCATTTTTTTTGCAGTAGGTATACATAAATCCTTCATTATGACAAAAGTTACAAGTACACAAAACAAAGGCGGCCATATTGCTATTCTTTGTTTGCCATCATCGAAGACTTAAATATGTAAATTACATCCCCTTTCGACGTTTAAATAAATAGGTCCAGAACACTTTATTTTTTCCATGTCAAAATTTAATAAAGACCCATTAAAACGCTGCCTTCGTTCTCAAAATGTTTTGTGAATAATAATCGAGTAACTATGCTTCTATAAAATAATACTGGCCGCTTCGAACAAAACTGAAGAAAATCAAATTATTTATAACGTCTCAAACAAAGCACCTGTCACGAATTTCGTTGATAAATTTGTGAACTCATTCAATCTGTTATAATTGAATTTGTTATAATTCATTAAACGTCTTGCTTTGTGACTATTTTGTTCGGTAATTACGTAAAAGTCGAACTTTTTCTTGTCCGTTCACACTCAATTTGGGCAAAATTTGACAGCAGTCTACCAAATATTAAAATACTACCTTTTCTTTATCTGAAGGAAAGGAACGCTTACCTTGTTTTCAAGTAGCATAATATTTATTACTAGCTGAAACCCGCAGCTTCGCCCGCGTTTAAAAAATATATGACGTATCCCTTTTATATGTTTTCTACGGGGAAACTTTCAAAAAGTCCACGTCGTGGGAGCGACGCGGGTTATGTGGGATTCTTACCGCACTAAAACCCGCCCGGTGACCGATCTCGGCGCTGCGAAGCAGACTCCGGGAACTGATTGCCGCCGGTTTCCTCAGCGTGTTGCCCCATTGGGCTCTTCCCAGATGGGCATGAACTGCTCACTGCACCTTCTGGTCTTTCCGGCAGCATGCAACCACACATGCCGCCGGCCTTCCCGGGGTCGCTTTGCCGGACGGTTCGAGCCCCACTCTTCCCGGCCGCAACCCCGGAAGCCCCTTTTAGTCGCCTCTTACGACAGGCAGAGGGTACCGTAGTCCTATTTTGGTCCCGTAACTACAGGGACACATGACTTATACCTACGTATCCAAATATGCCTTTAAAAATTTTAACTGCACAGCATTTATTCGGTAGGACTGATAGCAACTTATATTTTACTTTTATCAAATATCCAGCTAAGTTCGAAGCGGACTCGCGCATGATGGTTTCTGTAACATTATTTTATATTTATTTATTTTAATTTATTTTTAAAGTGAAAATATGATTGAATTGAATATTTCCTCGAATATTTCAAGCTCTACCTGTTGTTTCTTGTTAATATTGAGTAAAAAGATAACATTTATTATATGAAAGTCCCCCCTAAATATTTATTTTATACTGTTTTTACTATTTTTTATTATAGTGGCAACAGAAGTACATTATTTGTGAAAATTTCAACTGTCCCACTGTCACAGATCATGAGATACAGCCTGGTGCATAGCAGAGTCTTAGTAATAGAGTCCCGTTTTTCCCTTTGGGTTAGGAACCTTTAAAGATATCTCTTCAATGCCACGAAACCCTTCGTTCATAAGTCCAACTTGCACTTAGCCGATTTTTTTAATAGCATAAAATACGGGTATCAAACGAAAGGCTTACCCACTACATTTCGTTTGACTGACCACTGCAAAAAATAAGTATTATACTAAACACTTTATATTGCTATTCTGACACAAAATGCAAAGAGGCGTTAAACAAAAAAAATATTATATACCTAAATAAAAAAAAAACAAACAACTTAAAGACGATCAACTGAAAAATAAAGGCGATTAATAGTCTTTAAGCAGTCGAGTAGGTACACCTATTGTTTTAATAATGTACTTATTACTTATTAAAAACTGTACTATATTAAAACTGGCCTCAATACCAGTAGGTACTTGTACAAATTGTACAGCATACTATTACAATTATTAACAGCTCTTATTAATAATCCATGCAAGTCGATGACTTAAGTTATCTCCGTTTCAATTCTACATACGTAGGTACATATGCCAAAATATGTATCTTATATGATGCTATATCGCAATCTCAACATAATTATTTCTGAAGTTATGAATGATGACAATATGCAGTATTTATCCTCGAATCGGGAGCAGTGATAGCCTAATGGTTGAAACTTGCCCTCTCAATCGGGAGGTCCGAGGTTCAAACCCAGGCACGCACCACTGTTTTAGGTGCGCATTAGAAATTAAATATCACTGCTTTTCGTTGAAAGAGAATTCCATACACCCGAGAATTCGTTAAAAAAAAGTTCTCGGCGGTGTGTGAAGTCCACCAATTCGCACTTGGCCAGCGCGGTGTACTATGGCCTAAAACTCTATCATTCCGAGTGAAGATTCGTGCGCAGCAGTGGGACAATAATATATTAACGATATATTCACGAATCATAAAGGTCAATTTACACATCATTTTTTACTGCTTAGAAACCTCTTTAAATATATGTTAGAAAAAAAAAATACGGTTAAGGCAGGCCCCTACATCATGAAGGTTGAGGAGTTGAGGGTCAAATTTTTCACTATTTGTTTTTGCTCAAAAACGTTATAACAAATTTGAAAGCAGAAAATAAGTAGCTCTTGCGGTTTAGGCAGGCAGTACCCCTGCATCGTGAAGGTTGAGGAGTTGAAGGTCAAATTTTTTACCATTTGCTTTTTGCTCAAAAACGTTATAACAAAATTTAATGCAGAAAATAAGTAGCTCTTACGACTTAGGCAGGCAGTACCCCTGCATCATGAAGGTTGAGGAGTCGAAAGTCAATTTTTTTAGCATATTATGTTATTCTTTATACTCAAGGTTTACGCCAAGTTTCATGTGAATCATATCGGCTGAACCTAAGTTATCATTTATTCTGTATAAAACGGAGGTAATTTTGAAGGTTTTTAGGTTTTTCCGAAGTACCCTAAATATTTTTCTAAAATAAAAGTAGCCTAAGTTACGCGCTGTAAAATTAGCTATCTAATAGTGAAGATCTCGTTAAAATCGGTCCAGCGGTTTCGGAGATTACTCAAAACAAACAGACAGACAGACAGATAAACAGACAGACAGACAGACAGACAAAAATTTTACTAATTGTTGTTTTGTTATCAGTATCATGTATACTTTCACATGCATTTGATAAAAAGCTGTTATTTTGATATTACAAACAGACACTTCAATTTTATTTATAAGTATAGATTTTTTCCATTTAATATTATTCAGTTTTTTCTATACAAAAAAGTAATTGAATTAGGCCCAGCTCCTAATTGTTAACTTTATCAATGAACACTGTAACAGCTTCAGTATGATTCAGGTTTTCTCCAATCGATCGTACTCGACCGTGGACCATAAAGTGGTGGCTGTCAATGTAGGCCATAAAACCACTAAGGTATAACATTAACCTGCAGTTAAGGTCATATATTTTATACAACATAAAATATTAGCATTACGCATTATGTGATGCAATCAATTTCTTTTTCACAGTACAATTATAAATTCATTTTTTTACGATGAAATTAATCAACCTTACCTAAACATTACGTTTATATTCGCACAAATAAATAAACTTGAAAAAAGAAATACGATTATAAATACGCAAATACACACCACCACCAGGTGGTACCACCGCCAAACTTAATTCTAGCCTGGAGCAATTCTTGCGTTTCGATGGAAGGGTGTGGTTGCCGGCACACTTTTATATGAGGCGATCATCATAGTTCTCGGTTACCCGTGTTCTACCTGAAGTTCCTTACAAATATCTATGGGCGTCATTGACCACTGACCATCATTTGGATTGCATGCTCGTTTGCTATTTCAATTCCATTAAAAAACGTGAGGCACTGCTGCGGTAAAGCATAGCATTTTTTTGGTAACTTATGCAATTATAATTATTTATTTATATATGCAGTAATTATTTTCTTTCATATTAATTAGTTTTTTTCTTTGATACTGTATACTTTCTCACAAACAGTTATATACATATTTGTCTGATTTCCGAGTAGCTCGTCTCGATCCGTGAGAGCTTCGTGCTGTCGTACCATATACATACACGTTATGCGAACGCTCGGCCGCGCTCCATGGTAGGCGGAGTAAGTAGTAAAAAGGGTGTTACGTTTTTTTCGTTACGGAATTTCTTCATTCGGTCACCGCGCTCACAGCCCGCGACAAAGATATGCAATAGCTTAAAAAAGAAAACACACACAAACCTACATGTACCCAGCAACGTGTACACACACATCTACTTTGTACTCGAATTATATAAAAGCTACTTACGAATAGCGCTAAATTAAAACCTTCAAGTGTAGTGGCTTCATAGGCAGAGATTTGGCTCTCATTTATGAAACTCAGCGGGAATCTTGGCATGATATCAACGACTCTCAGACTTATGATAATTAAAACGATAAGTTAGTTTGATGGATATTTATTTGATAATAGCGCTTATAATGTAAATGTAATGTTACGTTTCATTTTATCTTTTTTTATGATTATTTTTGGCCTAGTGTTCAAATTTTGGTTAGTAGATCCAATTCCAACTCGAAAAACCTTTATTTTTAATAATCAACAGTTAAGTTTAGTGACAGAAGATGATAATAAATGGATATTTCATGGGTCACGCGTGCATGCGTAAACCCGTGCTAGAGTAAAAGGCTCTTACTGGAAGCCCATTAAACGTTAGAAACAAACGTCATTCGCTTGGTGATGCAAGCGAAAAGGTTGACTTAAGACAAATGGGTTTGTACAATTTTATAAGGCTGCATTTTACTGCAAACTTTAGCGTATAATCCTGAAATTTCCTGGAAATATAAAATAACGTTTGAACCTAAAGCATGCTTTTATGGCCTCTCGAGCTAAGGTTTTTTTTGCACAGGAGATGAGCTAATTAGTAAAACTGACTACGAAGCTAAGCTAAGCGAGGAACAGAGGTGTGGTAAGGGACACACGCTTGTCCAAGGCACCCTAACTTAGTATGCATGAATAGAAACGTAGGTATCTGTTACCACCCTTAGGTATACTCTAATATATTCTGGATTTGATTACAGATATCTTTGGTTGGCAGTGGACGCTTATCATCATGTGGATTGCAACCATATCTGCTTCTTTATAATAACAAATGGTATTTTTTACATTTAAGAATTCGGCATTATTCAAATAATCAAGATAATTTTACTACTACTAATAATATTATATACAAGATTTTAGTACTAAGGTGCCGTCAAAACACTAGTTATTGACTACGTAATAAAACAAAAGATATATAACAACATTAAATACTAACAGAACTATTATTATGATTCCAATTTTGAAGGTGGTTCGACCGGGGAAGTACCACCGCCACACCTATTTCTAGCGTGAACCATTTCTTGTGTTTCGATAGAAGGGTGTGGTTGCCGGCACACTTTTACATGAGGCGACCATCATAGTCCTCGGGAATAGCAACGCATCTGTGTTTGACTTCAGATAGAACCCATGTTCTGTATGAAGTTGGTTACAGATGTCCATGAGTGGCAGTGACCACTTACCATCAGGTGGACTGCATGCTCGTTTGCTACTTCAGTCAAATAAAAAAAAATGGGTATGTACATTTAATATTTTTATTGATAAACAAAAACGAAGTTCTGTTGACCGAATTCTATACATTTAATTAATAAAACTTTTGCTTTTAACAGGTTATTGCGTGTCAGATACTTATAATAAAATGATACTTGCGTTTGTTTTATTATGTATGCTTTAAATTACATAACGCGCACCTAGGGGTAAATATAATATTGGTAATGTGTGCACAATGCGAGCCCTGCGGAAATGAACAGACCGCGTGGCATTCCATAATACTCGTAATTAACAAAATAATACGAACCACATCCGAATATTCATTCAACGGCAACATCAAAGAGAAATATTGCGCATTCGATCGAATCACACGTTTAATTATACCAATTTCGTGCTGGGAGTAATTTCGGAGCACCTCGTCTCGTGAAACTGGGAACCCATTCGATTTGTATTCTAGTTTTAGTTTTCACAAGCTTCTGTCTCATGTATGGCGAATGATCAATCGAAGATTTGTGTAAATTTATCCTCTCAGGGGATAAATTTACATAAATCTACGATTAATACTTTTAAAGAGTCTGTCTAAAATCTGTCTAAAATTTTATGCATTAGGATCTACTTAGATATTCATTAATTGGCCACATCGAAGAAAATATTGCGCATTTGATTGAATCACACGTTTCATTATATCAATTTTGCGCTGAGAGAGCTTCCATCTTTTGGTTGGCCCTTGAGGGGATAAATGTACAAAAATCTACGATTAGTGCTCTTGTAAACGTGTGTACCGTTTCATGATTTGGCCTTTACCTACTTGAATATTTTTTGACTACGGAAAAATATTGCACATTTGACCGAATAATACGTACATTTTTAAATAATTTCGGATCAAGTGGGTCTTGTAAAACTGGGAACCAATTTAATTTATATTCTTGTTTTAGTTGACACAAGCTTTCGCTTCTTCTTTGAGTCCTTGAGGGGATGGATTAACAAAAATAGTCGATTAATGCTTTTGTATGCCTATATAAACTTTTATGTTTCAAAACCTAGGCTCCGTACGATTTATCTTGTGTATTGTCTGTTAGTCTAAATAAGAAATAAGATAAAACTATTATCTAATAGTCTTATTCGCATCTCATAGCAACGAACCCAGATCTCATCCACACCCGAGCCAATTGCAACCTATCGTTTCATATGCATACGCACATTGATGGCGAAGTGACCGTATCAAGTTAATTCATGTGTGCGTATGAGATGCGCATGTGAGAATAAACACCCTTCATCATACATAATACCTATACATATTCTGTATATAATATGCATATATATAAATATCTTTCTTCCTTTGCTTGTCTTGTATTATCTTTTTTATCTGACAAGATTTTCTTGTTACAAGGAAAACTACTGCAAAACTATTCTACTAAGAGCCCTGTGCCCAAGTGTTTTGCTGTCTTCCGGGTTCACCCTTCATTGTTAACCAGAAGTTATTCGGGCGTAGCATGAACTTTCGAGTAAATGTAGCATGTGTTTAACCGCGGCCATAATTCCAACGTAACGACTTTCTACGTGCGAGAGATAAGTCGAAGTTTTAGGCAGGGAAGGTATTTTGGACTGGTTTATCGTACGCACGTTTCGGGAAATTTTAATGAACGGTATAGTTAGTGAGAGATTTATACTCCTTACCGTGTTGCGTGTCGAATTGACTGCACGAGGCAGATTTACATATTTACATAGGATTTCGTTAATTACATCAAAATTCAGCGAACAGTGTACAAGGTACAATAAAATACCACCTGATTTAAATTTTCGTGTATTAACAGCAGAGCAATTTAACTTCAGAGCTTAGTTTACAAGCTCTGTTGTTAAATAGTTGCGTAAATAAATTTAACGTTCAAAATATGATCATTATGGAATTATAAAATCTGCTTGCTTTTGTACATTGAATTATAGGACCGATTAGTAAAAGGACATATTCGTCATATTTAAATTTAAGCACTGTTTACTTTTAGTAATACTGGTAGAGTTTATAGTTAGTAGTTTCTCAGTATTTTAATCACAGTAACAAGAAAAACAGAAATCTTAATCAAAACTTACTCAGTTTATTTTGTTCTGTGAGAACAGTGAGGAATTTAAAGATTTATTCAGCTTACCCAATGGCGTGCAACGTCAAATTAGTTAAACCATATATTTAAACACGCAAGCACCTGTTATTTATTTATGCAAATAAATCTTTAAGTAATAAAACCAATATTTTTAATGACATTGAATACCAAATAAAAAAATTATGTGTAATATTCAATACTAAAATATACTTGTGGTACAACCCATCATTATCCCACTGCTTGGCACGAGTATTCTCTCAGAATGAGAGAGTTTTTTATAACTAATAACCAAAATATACTTATTTAGAATAAACTTGTTTGATAATGTGTAAAAAGAATATTTAATACATTACAACATACGAGTCGACAATGATTTTTAAGTCAAATGGAATCTTTCATACCGTAAATAATCAACTTGATTAGAAAATTCAAATTAATCTCTAAAGTTACAAATTACCCTTCGTATATATAAAAAATGTTACTCCTAAATTGTGTCTAAACTTTTAAGTTATAAATAACAATATTTTTTGCTTTATGTCTCGTCTCGTCAACTCATTATTGTCCCATTGCTGGGCATATGCGTCTTCTCTCAGAATGAGAGAAATTAGGCCATAGTCCACCGCGCAGGCCAAGTGCGAATTGGTGGACTTCACACACCTCCGAGAATTTTTTTAAAGAACTCTGGGGTGTGCAGGTTTTCTCACGATATTTTCCTTCACCGAAAAGCACTGATAATTAATTTTTAATAAGCACATAATTTTAGAAAACTCAGTGGTGCGTGCCTGGGTTTGAACCTCGGACCTCCCGATCGAGAGGGCAAATTTCAACCATTAGGCTATCACTGCTCTACCTACAGCAAACAGACGTCTGAGTATTATATTTGATATTGAAACCTACATATGCAGTCATTCTGACATCACAGGTGGAACCAATATTTTACGCAATGAGCCGTGTTTTGAACGTATTTGTCTCATTTTACGAATAAAATCTCGCAAAGCTAACTATTTATGAGTGTGTACTTATTTTTTAATCCATAAATGATTTACTGTTCATGCCAGCGTTGCGTGCGACCCCGTCCAATTGGCTACCCCTACATTGATTTATACGAAACTCAGCGTTATGTCTTTATTCAAATACTGGGGTTGGAAATAACTGGAGCATGATAATTTTTATAGCGCAGTTTTTCAAAAATAACCGTTTACTTTTATACGAAACAATTCGCTACATATATCGCTACTTTTTTGAGTTACTTTTTTGATGGATTTAAAGTTGACCACGCGACATAATAGCTTATACCACTTATGGAGATCCGCTACCACCCTTTAGTAATGCAAGAATGTTACCTCAATTATATCTCTCAACAATTTAAAGTTCAAATCAGGATATAGGTCTCCTAAAAACCCATTAAGGACTGTTTTTCTTTGCCAATGCGTAGTATGCGTGTTAGTGACCATAGTGGGTCTTGAGGATAGTTAAATAAACACTACTTGCTGATTTGAACTTTATTAACGCCAACGATATCTACAGTAAGTGAGGGAGCCATGTTATTCAAGACCGACAGCATATAACGTACATCAAATGTATCATTGGTGCTTTATTTTTCCTAAGGGCTAACTTAGAATCGTTTTATATTTCTCTTTTAGCATATGTCGTATATCACAAGACGGCAGTAACAATTTTTTGATGTAAGAAATAAAAATTATCTTTTCTGATTTTAAGAAGAGTAGGTATAATATTATGGTTAAATAAGACTATTTTTTGAACTTTTTTCTAATAATACACTTGTGGATATATTAATGGGCAGATGTTCAAATATGTATAATCGTACGCCATTAAAATATACATTAAATTGTCTTGTAGTTTTGTTTGAATTAAATAGTAAACACAGATACATGCGTACGTTTATTGGCGTTAAACAATATTTCTACCCCACAGTGATAAAACACAAGAATCACATTAACGCAAATAAATAATGCATATGAATGAGTGAACAACGGTTTCTCCCTTCAATATTACCTATAGGGTTGGTTGCGATTTGCGATAAAAGTGATCATGCTTGAGTTAAGCTTTAAAGGATATGGTATTGAATTAGGGGATTTTAATTGGAATGCTAATGGAGATTCTGAAAATGTTATACCATGTCCGTTTTTGAAATATATTTGATACGGATAGGCATGGTCTTTGCGTACTTGCGAGTTATAGTTTTTTTTTTGCTTTCGAGGGGGAAACCTTCAAAAGGTACCCGACGCCGTAGGAGCGACGCAGGGTTATTTGGGATTTTCACCGCACTAAAACCCCCCCGGTGGTCATCCTCGGCGCTAAAAAGAGAACTCCGGGATCTCCAAAGGACTGCAACCGGTGTCGTCTAAACGCGTTGCCCCGTCGGACTCCTCCCAGGAGAGTAGCTGGGCCCACCGCTCCGTCAGGTCTCTACGATGGTATACGTGGCATACCGCCGTTCTGCCCAGGGTCGACTGATCGAACGGTTCGAGCTCCCACTCTAGCCGCCTGCAACCCCGAAACCCCCTTTAGTCGCCTCTTACGACAGGCAGGAGACACCGTAGCTCTATTCTGATCCCGGAAATACAGAGACGATGCGAGTTAAAGCTACGGAACTATTACATTCATCTAATAACATGTCTCATCTCAGTTTAAAAATAACAGTAGCCGTAATTGGGAAATAAAAACAAAAAAGTTGTAGAAAAAAAACAAGAGTCTAAAACATATGAAAATCCACGAAACCGTGTAGACAAAGAAGAAAATAGTTGACTGGTAGGTTTTTTTCTGTGTAACACAAGAGCATGCAGTCCATCTGTTGGTAAATGACCGTTGGTCACTAACGTGCTCTCGTGTAACTCTGCTTACAGATTCGTAAGCAGAGTTAATTAAAATATAGATTCTGTTTGAAGTCAATCAAAAATGAGTTGTTTCTTGCAAGGTCTACGATAATTGTTTCATATGATAGTAAACCGGCAATCACAACTTTTGCATCGAAAGGAAAGAATTGCTTCACACTCGAAACTGCTGTCGCGATAGTGCTTCTCCAGAAGCGTACTCGTTTCATACCTTCAAAAATAAATCATTCCAAATATATTACAAATTTTTATTCCCCAATTATGCCAATAGCAGGATTGTTAGGCTTACGGAAGTTCAGTAATTACTAAAACTTCGGTATCGCTATACGTCCCCGTATTTTCAGGAATCCGTTACGCGCTCGCACGCAACATGGCATGTATCTATTTAGCGGTATAGCGGGATTGTTTGAATTAGCCGCGGAATGGGTAATAAAATGCTGAAATATGAAGGAATTATTTTTTAGCTACGTTTAACTGTTTCCCTATGAATGTGTTTGAAATCAGAACCTTGTTACCTAGAGTTGTTATATTCTTTATCTACAAAGGATGTAACATCGCAACGGCTCTAAATAAAATAATATTAAAAAATTCTTTTTAAAACAAAGGTTTAATTCAATTCACTGAAAAGGAAAAAAATCTATCATATAAAAGCTTGGAAGGTTGTATAAAAATACGTAATCCGCCATTTTGTTGCGTCGGCCATTTTGGATTAATAACAATATCGATTATATATAATTGCATTGTCATCAGAACTACACGTGTATTAATAAAAATTAGCTCAATCGCACACTGAGAAGTGAATTAAATTCAGGTTGCAAGATTTGACTTAAACACACATACGTACATACTTACCCGCAAACCTTGTAAGTTAAATAAAAGCTTTTTTATTAAAAATTGGATGAAAGTAGATTATGAACGAGGAAAAGGTTCAGTCTTAAGATCACGAAACAATTTATAGATATTAATAACATACAATAATAATTAATTATAGAAATATAGAATAGAAATAGAAAGAATAGAATAATAGAAATGTATGTGTGCTAGCTCTGACACGTGACTGGAGTTATAAGTATAGTAAGACATTGCGAGAACAACGCCACTCTTAGCGTTACTGTTTAACATGACTTATTCTGCATATTATTACACACCAAAGCCTTGATTTTTTTAAGGACTAAACACCAAAAATCTGGGTCGGGTCGCACACCTTGTGCCTAAAATGGTTACGGGTCTTCAGAAAACGGCAAATGCAAACTGATAGATTCTTATTAGAGAACTCTTTACACAATTCTCATACTTGTTTTTTCGCGATGTTTTCTTTCGCGAGTAAATTTATTATAATTAGTTATCGATCGATAATAAATAAAATTCGTAACTGTTTCGGCAGCACAGACCCGACAAGAATACCAAACAAGATTATTTCGACAGAATCTAAATTTTCCAATTCAATTACTCTTACTCCAATTCACGCAATTGACGACCCCCGTGGCGCAGCGTTTACCAGACCGGTCTGACACGCAGTGGGTCCCGGGTTCGATTCCCGGCCAGACAGGTATCTAAATGATGAGTTTAGATTTTTGTTCTGGGTCTGGGTGTTTGTGAATTCGTCTTGTGTGTGTCCATGGCACCCACGACACAGAAGAAAATCCTACTGTGGGGCCTTGAGTGTAGAAAGCGTTTTAATTCAATGCATATTTATATTAATTTCAAACACTAATATTCGGTACGCTACAATCATAATTATTTCCCTTTTACGATGGTTAAGCTTCTCTAATGTTCGACAGATGTCAGCAATCTAATGGTTGCGAATAAATGGGGTGGTCTGCGATTGACTTTCCCTCCATAACAAGTGACACTTACAATAGCGCTTTCCAAGTAATGTTTTCCTTTACCGGGAAATGATAAGTTGGTATAATTGTCAGATGCAGCAAACCGGCATTTGTAGAAAATAATTTGGAGTTACTATTAATATTATCGTCAAAATATGAAGTACAGTTAACAATTTGACCTAAATAAGTACATAATACTCCGAAAAATTTCGCTAGTATTTTGTTGTTATAGTATAGTTTAGTTCTGGTCCAGTTGTTTACTGACAGTGAAAATTAGTTTAGTAATAAAAAGTACTTTATATAAATTACAAATAGGACCATTTTTGGTGTAAAATACTAGTCACCCGTCACAACGGTCGAAATTTGAATGTAATTTGAATTAAAAAACTAAACTTCATATTGTCCAAAGTAGCACGAATATTTCTCAAATTCAAATAAATTGTAATAATTTACAAGTGAAGTTTTGAACGCACCCGTTTAAGGTAAAAAGAGGTTTAATAAGATCAGCTGAATTTAAAAGCAATAGCGGGTATTTTGACAAAGAAATCTGTCATTTTTGACGTTATGTGTTTTCATAGTAAGACATTGAATATTCTATTTCGTTTATTATGTATGTATGTGTGTGTTATAAATGGATTATTTTACCACTAGTGCTTGTCAATCCAGTACCACGAACCATGTATCTTGGTCTTATTTGCAAAAATAATATAAAAACCGCTTATCGTGAGTACCTGTCACGTATTAACCCTAGATAGCTAACCTCCATCGATTCGACGGGCAGTGCAAAGAAATATCGCTCGCATTTTTTAACGGCGTATCCGAACGTGCTGTCTTGGCTAACCAACTCAGCCGCCAGGGAGCCCGTTGCAATGGCACATGCAGCGAACAGCTAAGTGTCATAGTTTTTGAGGTACCTGACCTTTGCCCGTCGTTTCGACGGGTGGTTAGCTTTACCGTCAGTAATTGAATTCGATTGCACTGGTTATTTTCAAAGTAATTTGCGTTTTTTTTTTTGATTTACGTCATGTTTTCTTGAAGTTCTTTACGAGAAGATGAAATAATTGATCTTCTACAACAAGAACTTAGTGACGCTGCCCTTGATTATAGTTTTGCTAGCGAGACAAGATTTTATAGTGGGAGATAATGTCCAGTTTCCAAGGGGATGCTATGTAAGCGCACTACCAGACTTTCCTTCAGAAGTGGATCCTGATTCACCTATTATCTCGAATACTGCACCTTCACAAACCATGCATTGTAGCATCATATTATTTCCTCAAAGGAAGGTACGAGATAGGAATCGGCACGGTTGGGTCACACTTCCACAAGAACTTCGGCAAGAAACATTGTGCATACTCCGAAGGGACCTACCCGTTCCTGCAGGGGATAAATGGGAGAAGCATCTTTTTTTTTAGTTTTTAACCATCGACATTTTTGAAGATATTGTAAAATGGAGTAATGTCGAAAAATCTGTCAAAATTATGTCATTATCTACCAATCAAAATCGCAAATCATCTCCTCCTGTACAAGGTCATAACACCAGAGAAGAGCCAGCAACATTTAGTGGAGAAAGTCGTAAAAAAAAAGCGTTTCGGAAGTGCCACTAAGAGAAAAAGCGTATGACCAAAAGCACGTGTTCCAACTGCATCGCTCCCATATGCAGTGAACATAAAATTTGATTTTTGTGTTACTTGCGCTGAAGAAAAATAATTTGTTTTATGTTTTAATTATTTATAATGTTTCTATGTACTATGTGAAGCCAAAAAAAATATTGTTTTATTTTAATTTATCGTTGATTTTGCTTGTCAAAGCAGATCATTAAAAATGTTCCAAATTTTTTAAGGAGTTTAGAAAAAGTTATTTTAATATAAATATATAATAAAGAAAGTCAATTTACAAAATGATTCTTATTTAGAATAACATTTATAAACGAAACCATAAAAAACAGGTCAACTTTTTTAATAACTTGTGCCAAATAAAAATATTATTTGAATACCCGTCACTTCGACGGATGGTTAGCTTAAACAGAGTACAGTTTAAGGTTAGCTATCTAGGGTTAAAGTTTAAACTAATTCAGCAAAAACGTTAGTCTAAAATCAAACAGTAGAATAGTTGTTTCAAAGTAGTATTTTTGTAGTGCTGTACGAAATAATCTTATATAATCTTATAAATTACTAGCTAACCCGGCGAACATCGTTCGGTCTAAAGTGTTCCTCCACTATATTATGCATGTATTTTACAAAAAAACCTTTCTCTTGAATCACTCTATCTATTAAAAAAATCATTAAAATCTGTAGCGTAGTTTCAAAGATCTAAGCATACATAGGGACAGACAGCCAGAAGCGACTTGGTTTTTTACTATGTAGTGATTTATTGAATTGTAATAATTTTATAGCTGAAGGTGAATGATATAGAGAAGGGTTAAACGAAGGGAAAGTTTAACAGAACTGATCTCATGTCAAGTGCCCGTTTGTCTTTTGAAAATAAAATTCTTTAGGGGTTGGAGTTTCAAGCATGTTTGCACAAAATAATTGTGTTGATAAATAGCAACTGTGATAAATTCTTCAAGGACAAACTACAGAGACTTGAAATATGCGCGTGGAATAAATCTGGGCTTCTTTGAAGAAGAATATAAGGCTGAATTTTTAAATTTTAATATTAAAAACCAAACTAAGAACGGATATCCATTTAAATATCTCCGTTAGAAATACAGCCATTCATCAAAAACGCTCTGTTTTTTCTAACAATTTTGATAGAAAAAGTTAATTTGACAAAAAACAGTCTAATAACAGTATTCACTGGGAGCACAGAAATATATAAAGATAGTATTCTATTTTTTATATAGCACGAGCAACGTTATAGTCCACGATTATAACGTTGTATATAATTATAACGTTATAGTTATATAATATTTAACTATAACTATAACGTGTAATATAAAGTTAACCCCCTGACGGGTAGAATATTAAAAAATCGTATTTACTGTCTTATAAAACTTACTGTCTATGTGCATGTGTGCTTTACTTTCTTATCTACAAACAATAAGTTAATAACTCATTGTACCATTTTCTAACAACAAAATCTTAGCGGAATTCGACTTTGAATGTAATGTGACTTATCATAAACTGCAATAGACATGTTAAATCCACCATAATATTCCATATTTCAAACACCCGGCAATATCAACATTGATCAATATGACTACAATCCGCTGACAACTAGATCCTTCCTAATGCATTCGGCTGGAAATTGTAATTTATCTGCTCCGTTCCAATTATTTTGCTTCGACTTAAACTTCTTTTTTATTTGGACTGATTTTTAATATCTTTTTCGGGCTTTACAATGGACGAGAGTGTAATGTTGCATGTACTTTTATTTCAATATTTAACGATCAATACTACAGAAAAAATATGGTGGTGCGAACCAGAACAGGTTATATCAGCCTAATTTGTTTCTAGTTAATTTATTAAGTCTTTCTTTTTGTTAAGTTTACAATACACAGTGATACATAGATATTTTGTGTAATGTCATACGATAAATTGTCAGCAAATATATACTATTTATTTTTCTTTATGGGAAGTTATGTATTCTAGTTAGTAATAGGAAAAAAAGTGTAGTTTAGAATCTGTTTTAAATATATCATTGGTCTAAAGCTCATAGAAGTACCATATTCATTCTACCATGTACTTTCAAGTATGTAAAATATGTAACATATTATCAGCACTACCTGAACAATTACGTGTAATTTCTCATTAATACTTCTCATTTAACTTTGTAAAACTACTAGAACACGGTACATCCTACTTCTTATTAATTCACGATGAACTTTCCGTCTTCCTCCTCTGGGATTGCTAGTGTCTCTTTAATATAATTTCCTTCAGAAAATTGAACGTATGACATGCGCCAACCCTGAGGTTATCAATTAAGAGTAGTAAATGCTTCTGCATAAATGTCCTCAGAAAAGCATAAAATTCATTTTGTCCCCTAGCGGAATGTCAAATATATAAAGAGAAGAGCCCTCGAATGCTCTTAAATATAGGGTTTCCATATTAAACTGATATTGAGAGACTGTCTGATATAATGTCAACTAAAAGAATAAGTATTATTTAAAATGTCAAGAAGAATTTTAATACTTATTTTTTACGAAAAAAATATAAAGTCACTATGACAAAATATAAGCCGCGTACAAGACCCACATTATTTTTCCATACTTAAAATATACCACCAAAATAAAAAATATAGACCACACATTTTTCATAGTAAGAAAAAAAATGATAAATTAACTGACTGTTGCAACTAGGGTTTCTGTATCAAATGTCGTGGACAGAAACAACAGTATGTAACCATCCGAATCAGTACAAAAACGTACATATAACAAAGCTGCCTGGATTGGGAACGTACCTAAGAAAGACCTTCACCACACTTACACTAACTTAATACGTGGGTGTTGTGTAGCGGACATTACATCCACGTATTACACCGGTATGGTAGCAGCTTTTTATCGCTATTGTTAGCTTAATTCCTTATGTAAACACTTTAAGACATATACTTTTGTCTTCCAATTTTCCAAAACACTGGTGCCCCTACCCTGGCATACGAGCACCAAGAGGACAGGGACGTCCCCTGACAGTAGTAACCGGTAATCCGGTAAAACCGGAGGGTCACTCCCAATTACATAATTGTCTACTCGAGCATCGAGCAATTTCAGATGTCAACAGAATATGGGATAATGCTGTCATATCGGCGAGCCCGCAATCTGTAGCGGATTTGTGGCGGATCGAAACCGAGATGTAGGCTTAATCGAAATACGCGCAGGGTATAATAGGTCAAGTGCTAATAAAATTAATAAGGTTAAAAATGTGCTTCATCCTCGCGTTTAGCCGTTTTATCGCTAATCAACGGGCAATTTAAAGTATTGGAAAATTGGAAATATTGCTTGCAGAAGTACCAATATATATTAGAACATTAGACTGGGAATAATTTTCCATCTTTGTTTTTAATATAAACCGGCTAAGTTGAAGGCGAATCGGACTCGTGCACAAAGGATTCCGTTCCATTATCTATATCCTACAGAAATACATCTGTGAAAAATTCAAGTGTCTAGCTATTACGAGATGAGATTCATGACATATAGCCTGGTAATAGACAGACTGATAGCGAAACCTCAGTAATATTACTGTTTTGGTTACCTTCTAGGTACGAAACTCTAATTAATAAGGTTAAAATGTGCTTGATTCTCGCCTATATTATCGCTAAACAACGTAGAATTTTAAGTACTAGTCACCCGTCGCAACGGTCGAAATTCGACCTTAATTTAACTTAAAAAACTAAACTTCATATTGTCCAAAGTAGCAAGAATATTTCTCAATTAATAAATTGTATTGATTTTATTAATTAGAATCACCCGATATATATAAAAAAGGTTTGATTAGCTAATCCGCAGTAGCGGGAATTTTGACAAAGACTGACAATTCTGACGTTATGTATTTTTTTAGTAAGACATTGAATGTTTTTTGTTTGTGTCAAATGCAGGGTAGTGTGTGTAATGTGTTTTTAGTTGATTTTATGTCTTTTATATGCATTATTTGGAAAAAATAATAACATTCTGCACTCCTCTACGTCCACTATAACCGTTCAAAATTTCATAACAATCCGTCCGCGGCATAATACTTAAAAATGCGTCACAAGTTTTTGCTTCACGTAATAACATATTGAAGAAAATTAGAATATTGAAAATATTCCTTGCAAAAATAACAACATTAGACTTGAAGTACGTATTATTGTTTTAAAACAAGATATACAAACGTGTTAGCTGTTCGTCGTCGTCAACCCATTACTGTCCCACTGCTGGGCACGGGTCTTCTCTCGGAATGAGAGAGCTTAGGCCATAGTCCACCGCGCTGGCCAAGTACGAATTGGTGGTTAGCTGTTCAACCAGACCAAAATGTCGATACAAGTAAAGGAAAAGAGCAACTAAAGATGTTTGCACATTTTAGCTCAGTAATGTCAGGATCCTACATCTATTAATTGAATTGCTCGGCTCGAGTAGGGAAGGTAAACTTGAAATATTAATATATTTAAAAGCACTTGCCATTGCGAAATTAAATTGAAATGAAGTTAAATAACGTATCCAGTAACTATGTGTGTTGTAACTGCTCTCAACTTTTCAGTGAGTATTCTTCAGAGTACTAATGTCTGTGTATCTTTATTTTTCTTTGAAAAGTAATAACGTAATGCTTGAAGCTCGGTTTTTGACGACCCGCGTGGCGCAGCGGTTACCATACCAGTCTGACACGCAATGAGTCCCGGGTTTGATTCCCGGCAGAACATGAATCTATACTCATTCAGAAACCTGTCTGACCGGGAATCGAACCCGGGACCCATTGGGCGTCAGACCGGTATGGTAACCGCTCCGCCACGCGGGTCGTCTGAAATGAGGGAACAGTTCAATTCACTTTTACGGTTATAGATAGACGTGGAAGACAAATTGCTAGAAGTTATACAATTTGTATACAGTTAGATATAGGTACATGTAGCAAGTTTCCACGACCTTTCAGTTAGACAGCTGAAATATCGACAAGGGCGCTGTAAAATATGGAAGTCTTAAAAGCAAAGAATGGTCGCTACTGCCGTTTCTGAGGCAACACCTTGATTTATTGGCCTTGAATTCCCCATCGTAGCCTCCGACCAAGTTTGCTAATTAAGAGAAAGATTAATTTCCCTTTTCCCTTAAACAATTTCCCTTAAAAGTTACACTTTAAAAGACTTTTCTTGTACATTCATACTAAATTTGACGTTTTAATTAAAAGTCCTAAGTCAGTTATTCAAACTAATTCTATCAATGTTACGTACCTAATGCTTGAAACTAGTTTAATACTCGTAATATTTCATGCCATTCTCTTATCTTATTTTAAATAATTATTGCGTATGTTTGTGAGGATGTATTTGAATTTGTTACTACCTCGGATTTTGCTAAAATTATGTCAAATACATAATTAATAATCCACTAATTCGCACTGTCCAACAATTCGCACTTGGCCAGCGCGGTGGACTATGGCCTAAAACTCTCTCATTCCGAGAGAAGACCCGTGCCCAGCAGTGGGACAATAATGGGTTAACGAGAGACATAATTAATAGCCTAGATTAATATATAGGATACTTATTGGGAACACCGTAATAAATGAATGATCTAGTATTTTACAAAAAACTAAATATATTCGCGTATGTACAAGTGTACGTTTTTTAGAAAATATACTACTATATTATATCGGTTTATTTTAGTGTCTTTTTTTTTATGAGCTTAATCACAAAGAAATTATGTCGTTCCGTAAAAAACTATTGACATAAAATCATATAGGTACAAAATCTTATATGTTTTTATACATGTACACACTCACTTAAGTGACAGAATCGACAAGATGTATAAGTTTCGATTCAAAGCACCATAAATGTCTACAATGACAAGTAATTGAATATACTGATGCAATGACAAAGTTAGCACAGGAATCTTAATTTTCCACTAAGTCTGCTTGGCTAGAGATCGATCCAGGTACTCACAGTACTCTTCGTCTTAATATTTTAAAAGCAAAAGTCGGTAAAGATGTGTGTGTTTGTTGGATTTCACTGAATTTTGACACACATATGACCTAAAATAACACATAAATATGACACTTATTACTATGGTAAAGATGTCAGAAGCAGACAACGCCGCGAGAATAACTTAGCCAATTATAAGAATAGACGAAATACAATCATACATAATTATCTATTTTCATGTTACTGTTCACATTACCGTCTAGAAATCATTACAACGGCATCAACGTACAAACACGACACTGATCCCTAATAACACAATGAGGGCAAATTATTATCACGCCATAAACTCATTTGCTCCACAATCTTGTAGACTTTCGTGCCGTGCGTCTTGCGATAGCGGCTTGCGGCTTGCGATACACGAATCTTGTTATTCTCGACCCGCGTGGCGGAGCGGTTACCATACCTGGCGCGCAATGGGTCCCGGGTTCGATTTTCAGCCAGATAGGTATCTGAATAATGAGTTTAGATTCCTGTTCTGGGTCTGGATGCTTGTGTATTCGTCTTGTGTGTGTCTGTGGTACCCACGACACAGGAGAAAATCCTACTGTGGGGCTATGAGTGTAGAAAGCGTATCTTTCTTACTTTTTTTAAGAGTTTGTTAGTTTCGTTATACGTAATTTATTTTATTCGGCGAAGTACTTTAATTTCATATAGTTATAGTTTCAGTTAGTTTTCATATAGTCCGGAATACACTTTTAGGATATAATTAGGAATCAATAGCTCAATAACAAATACAAAATGGTCTCTGAAAACCACTGGCAACTTCCACACGAAATATTGTTCTTAAAAGACCTTTTGATTTTGAGAAAAAATGCTTTACTTTTTTTTATAATATTGTGCAAGGAAGTGTTGCATCGATCGACGCAGTCGCAAGTCGCAGTCGCGAGTCGCAGCGCAGGGAATTACTTCCCGCTGCAGTTAGTTTCTCGTTTAAGCGGTCTTAGCGTGTAACTTGCAAGGAATTAATATAGGCTTAGCGTTAATGAACCACGGCTCCCCTCTGAATATGCCTATTTGATTTAGATTACACGTGTACGCGGTAGTATTTGTATAGTCTATAGATAGTTGTTTCTTGTGATTGGTTTGCGGATTAACACAGAACTAGGCACACAACGTAGATTATTTTGAGTTGGAAATAGAAGGAGAGCAGATAAATTACTTTCCCATAAGAGGATAAAAGCAATAATCACAAAACAGAACGAAATAAACTTATCTGAAGTGGTCTGGCACAATCTGTTTGACTATGTTACTCACTTATTTCAAAATTAGCTTTAATACGCTAATAATGTATGAAACAATGAGAATATTTTGACCTGTCTATTACTATACTGTAATGTATTATTATGAAGTGGATTTAATACAGATGACAATAAAGTGCTTTAAAAGCCACAGGCCTATCTGATTATATATCCAGGTAATGGATAGTAGGTGTAACTTTTCAACGTGTAAAGTAAATTATTTAAGATTATTTATTTGCTCATTATCATATCATGTCTATAGCAAAAGACCCAGAAGAAGAGTGAAAATAATAGCATTTAAATGGACACGAAATGAGAAAGTCATTAGAAAATATTATATCATATATTTTAACTTCATAAGCAGAGTATCTCGTCATCTGCGATCAAATGAAATAAAAAGATCTGAAAATTTATTCTAAGATCTGTTGACTCTAAAAAGAAAAACTCCTGTTTTAAGATTTTTTGACAATGCTAAGGTTCTCTTCGGAGTCATGGACTGACTCAACCGCTTGCCACTCCCATCCGTTACATAAGCGCATGTTTAATTTACATATGAGTGTTTAAGTTGAACAACAGCGACAAGAGCGAATTAACAGTACATAAATTACTCGCGCCTTCACCAATTATTTCCATTAGAGCTTTGTAATTTTCCAGGCTATTGATTTTCATAGCACAATTATGTCTCATTCAGTTTGCGTTGCGCCGTGCCATGAGTAACATCAAACGACTTCCGGCTTTGAGGCGCTTCAAGCTTCATCCGTTGGTAGCACTTCAAATCAGAAATAGTAATTAAGATGCCAATGCTACGTCACGCCACGCCACGTCACGTCATGCCAATGCCACGATAAGATGAAGAATGCTACGTCTTCACGCTTTGTACTTAACAAAGCGTGAAGACGTGGCATTGAAGTTTAGTATTCAAATGATGGAGTACGAAATTCGGGAGTTATTGGTTTAGGATTTTAAACTAATATAGAAATAGAAAATAGAAAAAAATATTCAAATTCATACATTTTATTATTTATCGGGTACTCATGATATGCGATATTTGGCCGTTTGGCCGTGACCACGATCCATGCAACTGCGTCGAAATATCGGCAGCAAGAAATTCAAAAATCGCATATCGTGAGAACCCGTTGCTTAATAAAATGTTACTTGTTTAAGTTTTGTTATGGTAGTACAGTAGTAGTAGATGTAAAAAAATTGCTAGTCTCAGATTTTTTTCGTATGCTAAGAACGGGGGGCGTGGTCCGGAAAAAATAAATTCTGGTTTAAAAAGAGGCTATTTTATTTTTTTTCTTCCACTGTTTTCTGTATTTTTTCATTGTATGTACGGGGTCCAAAATAAATGAATTCAAATTTATATACAAAAGAATAAAAAATCTCAGGTTTATAAAGAGACTAGTATGTTTTTCGTCCAAATTATGCTACCCCCCTCTTAGCCTCCGAAATAGATAATTAAATGTAATAAAAATAAAAAGGGCCTCGTTTAAGTTATTTTACAATCTCACCTTTTATTTTATTATTACGTATGTCTTTTAAAATTATAGTTAATAAAATTTATTAATGTTAACTTTACAATGGACAGTTTGTAAAATAAGTTTATATTAACAAGTGATAAAAAATATTACTTTTTCAATACAACGTGAAAATAATGTATGCATTTTTATATTAGATCAATAAACATTGTTTCAGAAATAAAAAAATAATTATTTTGTTTAACTACTACTTTACTATATAATTTCCTATAAGCATATGTTATATGTCTTTTATTTTTGACTTTTCTATAAATTAATTGTAACTTTAATAATTTAATATAAATTCTTCCATTGCAAATGTCTCTAACAGCTTCCAGCTCAATGTTTGTCTTAATGTAATATCAAATTGTACATTCAACTTGGATTCAAATATTCCTTTGTCCTTCACCCTTTGTTTGAAAATTCAGAATGAATGATTTCAGTTTTCAGCTATTTAGGGAAACAAAGGGCGCCTCCAGCCCGGAAGTTGTTTGATGTTTCTCCTGGCACAGTGCAGCGCAAACTTAATCAGCCAAAATTGCTGAGACTTAAAAAGATTCAAAGGTTAAAAAAATCGAATACTCCTCTCCCTTCATTTATTATGATACACGAAATTATAAATCGATAACGCGAGACGTCATGCAGTCGATCTGATGGTAAGTGGCCAATGACACTGAGATCTATAAGCAATTTCAAATAGAAAATAGTTTCTATCGTAAGTCATCACAGATACTTTGCTACTCCCAAGGACTAATAAAACCGACTCATATACGAGTAAAAGTGTGCTAACAAACACACCCTTCCACCGAAACGAAAGAACTGCTTTACTTTAGAGATAACTCACGCTTTTTACTCTAAATTAAATTATTCTGTTATTACCTTAAATTTTAATATAATTTATTCTGAGGCGATTCACAATGACTGTGTTTTCGATCTTCTACTACTGAAATATAAACTTTTTGTCATTATTCTAGTTTTTAGCTCTATTAGCAATAAAAGCCTGTTTTTTAACTATTATTTATGTTTTATATTTAGTCTGTGATAAAGTCATAAATTGGGGAATTACTTAATTAGATTTCTTAGAAAGAACCACTTAGTCTCCTAGAGATCATCGGGAATCGATCCGAAAAAAATATGTAAAAAAAAGTTATCAAATTATTGCAATATCATCGATTCTTAATACGTGTGCAAAGTGTGCAATTGATAAAGTTTCTAGAAACGGGTGAAAATTGAGTTCAAAGATTCCGTTACCTACATACATTTGGAAGGTGGTAGAACCAGTGTAGTTCGACCGGGGAAGTACCACCGCCACACCTATTTCTAGCGTGAAGCATTTCATGCATTTCGATGGAAGGGTGTGGTTGCCGGCACACTTTTATATGAGGCGACCATCATAGTCCTCGGGAGTGGCAACGCACCTTTGTTTGACTTCAGATAGAACCCATGTTTTGTATGAAGTTGATTACAGATGTCCATGAGTTGGACTGCATGCACGTTTGCTACTTCAGTCAGATAAAAAAAAACATAAATACATACATACAACGCAATCTAATAAAAAAGCGTGTTAAAAATAAATCTTCATTTGCCATAATATTAAGCGGATATACATATAATTTTAGCAGAAGACGCTGGTTCATAACCAGCCCATTTGGACTAGTAGTAAAGTAACTTCAAGGAAAATGACTGTAATAAGACTATTTTCGCGACGGCAAAGTTTCGTATGACACAGTTATGTTTATTTACCCAATAAGAACTCTGGCTTGTAAGTTCGAGCTGACGCGTTATATTCACATTACGGTAAGCAGACAAGTTTTGATTATGAGTGTCTAAGGTCGAAACTTGAGCTAATTTCTTGATGGTGTTGATATGATCCCATTCAATCGCTTGACACGATCATCACAAGTTAGTGTATCTTAAATTATACATAAGAGTACTAGCAGAC